>CM046343.1:0-2400000 GCA_025403435.1 Artocarpus heterophyllus | reverse complement strand
TAAATATATTCATAATACATATAATCAACCAAAATAATAATAAATGTCATTTTATTTATTTATTAACAATATGTATAATGTCACAGCTTTTAGGGCACCAAGCCCAACAATCTCCCACTTGCCCTAAAGCAGGTGAGACATGTTTCTAAGACCTAAGCCTTCCAAGTGTCCCTCAAAGCTCTTTGCAGGTAACGTCTTGCTGAAAGGGTCGGCAAGGTTGTTTTCCGACGCTATCTTCACAACTTTCACATCGCCTCGATGCACTATCTCTCTAATCAAATGATATTTTCTTTCTATATGCTTTCCTCTTTTGTGGCTTCTAGGTTCTCTTGAATTTGCCACTACACCACTGTTGTCACAATACAGAGTGAGTGGTTTATCCATGCCTGGAACTACTTCCAAATCATTTAAGAACTTACGGAGCCAAACAGCTTCTTTAGCTGCTTCACAAGCAGCCACATATTCTGCTTCCATAGTTGAATCAACAATACAAGATTGTTTGATGCTTCTCCAAACTATGGCTCCACCACCAAAAGTAAACACTTATCTAGACATAGATTTACGTGTGTCTTTGTTTGATTGAAAATCAAAATCAGTGTATCCAATGGGAATCAAATTCTCACCAGAATAAATTAGTATATAGTTTCTCGTTCTCCTAGGATACTTAAGAATATGTTTAACCGCTACCCAATGATCCAATCCTGGGTTGGATTGATACCGACTGACTATACCCACCGCATAGCAAATGCCAGGTCTTGTACACAACATGGCATACATTAGACTTCCTACTACAGATGCATAGGGTACCCGTCTCATATTTTCTTCCTCTTGAGGTGTCTTAGGACACTGCTCTTTTGAAAGATAAACTCCATGACGTGTAGGCAAATTACCTTTCTTGGAGTTTTGCATCGAAAATCTGATAAGCACCTTATCGATATACGATGCCTGAGACAGCGCCAATAGTTTGTTCTTGCGATCTTTTATGAGTTGGATTCCAAGAACATAACTTGCTTCTCCTAAATCTTTCATTTGGAAATTGCTGGCGAGCCATTTCTTTACATAAGATAATACGTCTACATCATTCCCAATGAGTAGGATATCATCTACATAAAGAACCAAGAAGACCACCTTCTTATCTTTGATGTACTTGTAAACACAAGGTTCATCAATATTTTGATCGAAACCATAAGATTTGATCGCTTCATCAAATCTCAAGTTCCAAGATCTTGAAGCTTGCTTGAGTCCATAGATGGACCTCTGCAACTTGCAAACTTTTTGCTCTTGACCTTTGACTACAAACCCTTCTGGTTGCACCATATAGATGCTTTCCTCAAGATAGCCATTCAAAAAGGCAGTCTTGACATCCATTTTCCATATCTCATAATCAAGACAAGCAGCAATGGATAAAAGAATCCGAATGGATTAAGCATAGCTACAGGCGAGAAAGTTTCTTCATAGTCAACTCCCTCCTTTTGGGTATAACCCTTTGCCACAAGCCTAGCTTTGAAAGTCTCAACTTTCCCATCCACTCCTCTTTTCTTCTTGTAAATCCATTTGCACCCTATGGGTTTTATCCCTTTAGGTAGGTCTACAAGATCCCAAACTGAATTGGAGTACATGGACTCCATTTCAAGGTTCATAGCCTTCAACCATTTTTCCTTCTCAGAAACTTCCATTGCATCACGATATGTCAATGGATCATCTTCACCATTATCAGAGATAGCAACATTTGCTTCTCCAAGTTCCCTATAGCGAGCAGGTGGTCTCACAACCCTCCCACTACGTCGAGGTGGTATGACATTCTGATAGGGAGATGTGGTCTCCTCATTTTGTCATTCGACAACAGTTGTCGGTTACGGTCTGATCTGATCAGAAAGTAACTCTTCAAGTACAACTTTGCTACGAGGTTTATAGTTTGTCATATAATCATTCTCGAGAAAAATGGCATTTGTCGATACAAATACTTTCTTTTCCTGTGGACTACAAAACAAACCTCCCCTCGTTCCCTTTGGGTATCCCACAAATAAGCATACTTTAGAACATGGTTCCAACTTCTCAGTCTTACCTTTCAGCACATGTGCAGGACACCCCCATATACGGATATGTCGCATACTAGGTTTGCGACCATTCCATAACTCTAAAGGTGTTTTTGAAATAGACTTAGATGGAACTATGTTTAGAAGATATACTGCAGTTTGTAGTGCATATCCCCAAAATGAAGTGGGTAATGATGAGTAGCTAAGCATGGATCTCACCATATCAAGCAACGTTCTATTTCTTCTCTCTGCAACACCATTTTGTTGTGGTGTTCCAGGTGCGGTGAGTTGTGATAGAATACCATGTTCTATCATATAGTCCTTGAATTCAGTATCAAGGTATTCTCCTCCTCGATCAGATCGAAGACACTTCACCGCCTTTCCTAATTGCTTTTCACCTTCCGCTTGGAATTTTTTGAACTTTCCAAAAGTTTCAGATTTCCTTTGCATTAGGTATATGTAACCTTACCTTGAATAATCATCAATAAATGTGACAAAATATTCGTAACCACCACGTGCTTGTACATTCATTGGACCACAGACGTCTGAATGTATTAGCTCAAGTGGTTCCTTGGCCCTTTCGCCTTTTGTAGAGAAAGGCCTCTTAGTCATTTTACCTTCAAGACAAGATTCACAAAATGGTAGAAAACTAACTTTTAGCTCTTTTAAAGGACCTTCCTTTACTAGTCTGTTAATTCTGTCAAGGTTGACGTGACCTAATCTAAGGTGCCATAGGTATGTTTCATTATAAGAAGAAATCTTTTGCTTCTTGGGTTTAGGTTGTTCTACTTTGAACATTTCGGTATTGAGCAATGCTTTTTCGTTGGGCCTTAAGGTGTAAAGCCCATTTTTCAGATGTGCAGAACAAATATCCAAACCATTTCTAGAAATATTAACATAATTATTATTAAAAGAAACATTAAACATTTGTTCAAACAACCTGGAAACATAAATCAAATTTCTACGAAAACAAGGAATGTAATAAACATTGTCTAAAATTAAAAACTTATTTCTAAAATAAAGTTTAACAACTCCCACTGCTCTTGCCGAAACAACCTCTCCCGTTCCCACTCTCATCGTTTGTTCCCCGTCGGCAAGCTCCCTTGAAGAACTAAGCATCTACAAAGAAGAACAAACATGGTTAGTTGCCCCTGAATCAATTATCCAAGGTGAAGTATCATCTTCAACTAAACATGCTTCTAAAAATGAGTAAATCTGATTTACCGTTGTTCTTCTTTTCTTTGAGCTCCTGAAGATACTTCTTGCAGTTTCTCTTCTAGTGCCCAACTATGCCGCAGTGGAAACATTTTCCTTTAGGCTTCTTTTGGTTGGAGCTCTTTTCGTTGTTGTTGCTTTTGTTCTTCTTAGGTTGCCCTCCATTCTTAGACTTACCACTTCCTTCAGTCCCCTTCCTCTTCTTATTCTTTTGGCTAGAAGAGGAGGGTTGAGCTTCTGCAACATTTGCCTCAGCTTCTTTAGTCTTTTCTTTCGAAATAGACTCGAAGGTTTGAAGCTCATTAAGCAACTCAGTCATGTTATATTTCAGCTTGTTCATGAAATAGTTGCTTTTGAACTGAAGGAATGCAGGGGAGAGGGTTTCCAAAATCATCCCCACCTATGTGGCTTCATCTATCATAGCCCCGTTGACCTCGGCCTCAGGGAGATAGTTAACCATGTTGAGAACATGTTCTCTGATCGAAATCCTTGCCTTCATTTTTGCATTCATTACTGCCTTAACGGCTTCGTGGCATGCCTTTTCAGAAGGTTTACCAAACATGTCTTGTAGAGACTACATTATCTCATAAGCGGTCTCCATGCTTTCGTGCTTCATCCTAAGCACGTCAGACATCCCAGCCAAAAGAAAACAGCGGGCCTTATTATTTGCCTCGATCCAACGATCATATGCTTCCCGTACATTACGAGGAGCATTTGTAGCAGGCTCTGGAGGACATTCCTCCGTCAGGATAAACTTGTAACTTTCGTAAATTAGTACAATGTTCATGTTACTCTTCCACTTGACAAAATTATCTCCGGTTAATTTTTCATTTGAGAGAATTGCGATGATTGGATTAGACATTGTTGCTGTAATAAATAAATAAAATAGCATAAATTTAAATGGTTGCAAAAACATCATAAATATATGTTTTGGAATAGTAAACGTGATGCATGATGCATATGAAAAACACAAAAATTATTTTACTAATTCCACGATTATTCAATTTTAATAAATAAAGTGCCGCCGTAGGGTAGGTCAAATTATTTATGAATTGAATTGAGACATTCTCAATTAACAAAAATATATTCAAAATATCTCATATTTTCTATATTTATTAATAACCATTTATTTTGGTCAAGATATAATTAACAATTTAATTATGTCTTAATGAGTGTAACCCACTATTTTAGATTTTAACAACTTAACTCAAAATTGCCGCCGTAGGGTAGGTCAATTTTGAAATACATTATAAAATCCTATCTCAAGGAAGCCAACCTTGATATTGATTTAAATGGACACCCTCCGTAGGGAGGACGAAATCAACGCGTCGCGAGGCGCCACCTAAATCTCACGGTGTTGTATTAATAGTGGAGACCGCAGGTTATATTGTCATATTACCTTCTCCCACTCATTATTTTAAAAGATATGTTTTATCTTATAAAACATCATATGTTTCACAATTCTAGTAGATAAAAACAATTTTTAATTACTAGATTATATTATGTGTTAATAGAATCTGATTCTATTTACACTTAAATAAATTACCAGATTTTTAAAAAATCTAAATTTATTATGAATTGTCTAAGTTACCAAATATTAAACAATTTAAAATTAGATAACTTAGAATTAATGTGAATTTTACCAAGTCTTAACTGTTAAAACTAAATTCACATTATTTGGTTGATTAATAAATTAAGATTCTATAAAACCAACCCAATTAATTTAATCTCATTAAATTAATGCTAACACATATTAAATCATTTTATAAACTCCTTTATAAAAATAATATGCTAAGCGTATGCATGTCATGTTACAATAACTATAAGTGGGCACTTTCCTAGATGACATGTTATCATGCATGAACATGTTATCACAATCATCACATGAAAATAAAAATGAAAATAAACAATGAATTTTTGACCGGGTCCTTTTGGATAATTAAAATTACAACCCAAAAAATAAAAAATAAAAAATAAAATTACAGGGGTCTTCTTGTAATTTACACATAATTCCCTGCTCCAATTTTGCAGTCTTCATCAAGTGGTTTATTGTGCAATAATTTGCTAGATTACCTTTGAAATTTGATAGGCCCAAAGTTCTCAACTGGGCCAAAAAAAAAAATCCAATGGACATCTTTTTCTTCATCGCTCCACATGTTGCAAGTGAATGAGAGGAGAGAAGAGAAAAAGAAAATAATAATAATAATAATAAATTACAAAAATCCTATACCCCTTTATGGGTTTACACAGATTGATCTAATCAAACTGAAAATAAAATTATTAATCCAAAAGGACCATATAATTAACGACCAAAAATTCTTTCATTAAACAACCATTCATCACATGAATAAAAATTAACAAAGATGCAAAGTGCCCACAAACATGCATCAAAAACATGATATCATCAAAATAAAATCATGTTTAATTAAAATTATATATGCTATAACCCGCTCTAATGCTATTTGTTGGAATTAAAACATGAAACGCAGCGGAAGGAACGGATCGTTGACAAACAAAAATTTTCTGAAAACTTTGTTCATCGGGAATAGATATGTAATTTTAATTATAGAAAGCTTTAGGAATTTTTTACTAACCTTTTGAAGACTATCAGGGTATCCTAGCTTTCCTCTTTGACACCACGATCTTCCAAACCAGGCCTCCGCACCAATGGAAATACGAGTGGGCGTCAAACTGCAAGAATGAATTATCCTCACACTTTTTTGAATCTGCTATTTACTGAACACATGAGATAGCAGACCTTTTTCTTTAGAGAAGAACTCTCAGTTTTTCTCTCTAAAAATTATATGAATCAAAATTCTTCTGAGATAACTGTTATCTCTCCTTTTTGTATCTGAGCCATTAGAATTTTACTTTCTCTTTCCTTTTTCTTTTCCTTTTTCTTCTTTCCCGAAAATCACTTTTTGATCTGTATAACATATATATATATATACATATGTACCGTGAAGAAAATAGCAAGTTTACCTTTTTTTTTTTTTATTTGACCGAATCAAATTCGGTTTACATATATATATATATATGTGTGGAAAGCGTGAAACTCAGTTCCACGTCTATCCTTCTTTTCTTTTTTTTTTAATATAATATTAATATATATATATTAATATATTATAAAATCTTATATATATAAAAAGATTTGGTTCAAAGCCATATATATATATAAATCTCAATTCAAAAATAAATCACATTTATTTAAGAATAGATTTTAACAATAATTAATTAATTAACTAATGCTCAATTAAATGTGATAACATTTATCACATTACATTATGTGTCACAGAGAACATTTTTCTGTGTCATGTTAATAATTCAAGTGTGAAAAACTTAATTCAGAATTCAATAATTCTGAATTAAACATGTATAATTCATTCTATGCAAAAATTCAATATAGTGTTACGGAGGTGGTATTGGGGACCTATGGACCTATAACCCAAGCTCCAATAAATTTGATATTTAATCAAACTCTTTAATTAATGTGCCAAATTTATTAGTTTCAGTGTTACTCCACTAAAAACCTGAAACTGAACTCTTGAGATTATAGTGAAATTACTCAAAGAAAATTAACGAGTAGCCCATTGATATAATCATTACATATAAGTCAGTCCTCCATAAATAGTTCATAATAAGAGCTAGGTTCAATTTCCGTTCACCTCTCTTATTACATCTTTATCCTTGAGTTCCAATAATTCTCTAATGAACAATTAATTCATAATCTTATTATGAACGAGCGCTCTACTGTTCAAAACTTGAATTATCACTCAAGAGAACTATTTTTCTAACTTCCATAGGGAAGGAATGGATTCCATATCTGTATAATATTATTCCTATCCATTTATTACTTTATGTTTCCAAGATGCTAAGTTATAATCTGTGCTTAGACAAATCTTACCATGCAAGTCAAAAAACATAATGTAATAAATTGGAGTCTAATAAATACTCAGGATTAAGACTATCAAATATATGATCATCTTAGTGATAAATTTGAATACTCTATTTGTAACGGATGATTATTAGAGTTTCATAATTTATCTGGTCCAGTCCTATATAATCTCATTATATAAAGTACCTCCAATCCAATGTCTCTACATTAATAGTCCGGATAATGACTATTTCATTTTAGATGAGATTGGACCGTACTTGTAATTTTTAATTAAAGATCCCAAACTTTAATTAATTGTTATGGACTATTTAGATTATTATCTATAAATTTTATCCCTAAGCAAATAACACTTATATACTAAATTTATAGTCACATAAATAATCATGGAATTTTCTTGATGTTTATAAATGTATTCATAATACATATAATCAACCAAAATAATAATAAATGTCATTTTTTTTATTTATTAACAATATGTACAATGTCACAGCTTTTAGGGCCCCAAGCCCAACAACGACACCATGAGATAGCTTAGTAGAGTAGAACATCCTAAGCTAGATATTTATAAATTTAGTTTACATTTAAGGTTGTTCGTGGTTCTGTGGAGCTAACGTATAGTGGATCAGGACTGCAGTGTTGGTCATCGGCACAGGATATTGAGGTAGGACTTCTACCCCTTTCTTTGATTGCCAGGTTTTCAAATAGTTTATGACCTAAAAATAAATTCTTTCAAGAAATGATTAAAAAGGGTTTCTATTAATTGTTTTCATAGACAGTTGAATGAAATGATATTCATAATAAATCGCATAATAATTGTAATTGAAAATACTCAGTAACATAGGATTTGATTAATGATAAATACATATAAGGGCATGATGCCATGTTCAAAGATCTGGTCACATAGTGAATGACCTTGAGGGCAGGTCTTGAAACCCAGCTAGGCCACTTTAGTGATGACTTATATGGTTTGCCCAAGAAAGATAATAACATTCTTTCTAGATGAAGAAAGAAATGTTTTTGGTAAGAACGATTTAATCGAACTTCTTTATTTGTTTTTGTTTTCTAAATATTTTTCTAAATGATAAATTTTATATTCGTATTAGATGATTTTAAAATCTTAGTCCTACTAAGCCTTCCGTTCACTGCTTTTCTTGTTTTAAAACCTTTCCCCCATAGGTGGACTATAGCAAAGAGACGATTAGAAGGCTTGGATGAATTTGTGGAACTTGGTTATATACTTAATTGTGTAAGGCATGTAATGTCTTAAATATTTGCTTTTAATTCAGATGGTAATTGTAATTCATCACCTGTCGACACTTTGTGTGTGCACAAGTTGTGAGCCTGGTGGGACCCAACTCGTATTCCTCCTTCTCCATTATGTTATTTTTATTGTCTTATTTGTTTTATTATTTTACAAATAAAAAAAAAAGTATTTTAAATCCATCATGTTTTTCATAATTATCTAAATCTTAAATTTGCAATTTTTAACTAAAATTTGTTTAAATTGACTTAATTAACCAACCATATCACCACCCAGATTTCGAGGCGTGATAGAATTTCGATCATCTTCTTCCTCAAAGCCATCCCCAAAATACTCTTCATCTTCAACCCTCAATCACTTTGGTTGTATTCTCTCTCTCCTTCACACATTGGGAACATTTTTTGGCTGTGCATTTTCCATTCTATCTATCCATTCATGCAGTTGCTCCATCTCAACTCTAAACATCCTCCTCGTTTCACCAAATAAACCTTCCATGAGCATCTTTGGATTGATCTCCCTTGACACTTCTCCAGTAGTATTTTTGTCCTTAATGTTGGACATATTGGCTGCAAAACAAAGTTAAAGAAAAGAACCTTGCACACTCCCTTATGTATTGCACTCATTGAATGATTTGCTCGATTTCTCTCATGTTTCCCACAAAAAAATGTTGACTTTTACCTCTTATATGCTCACCACTCTTGCCTTTTTCCCCTCTTAGTAATTCTCTATAGTTTTTGATCTAACTAATAAAACAAATATCAAAATTCTAGTAACAATTCACTATGAACACACCAAGAGAAATTTGGAATTATGTGGCTAGAGAATAGGGTAGTAATATGGACTTATAGATATCAAAATTTGTACTACAAATTGGGGATTGGAAATTAAGATGTAAAAGTGAAACAATAATTTGTGAATTGGGAAGATGTAAAATTGCAACAAGAATTGGGAATACGTAAAATTGAAACAAGAATATAAGAATATGTAAGATTGAACAAGAATGTAAGAATTGAAAAAAGACTTGAACTTTTTTTTTATGTCTATTTTTTTTTATAAAAGAATTTTCTCTTTTTGTTTTATTGAATTGGATATTCTAAGGAAAGGATGGATTCAAAATTGAACCAAAAATTGAAAAAAAGAAGATAGGCAAACCTGAACTAGAACCTTGCTCTGAATACCAAATTATACAAACCCCGCCAATAAAGTGACAAGACCCTTGAATCAAATAAGTCTCCAAGATCGTTTTAGAAACAATTTTGTATGAAACCACGACCCGTTGCTTAAAACGAAGCAAGAACCTTGGTATAAGGAAGACACTACAATCAACTATGGAACAATTGATTGATAAGTCGAAGGTGAATGTCGCGAAAATTTTGATAAGTTTGAAAAGCTCTCAAATAAATAGAGAGAATTTTGATCTCACAAGTATGAATAAAAATCTGAGTTGTGTGTCATATTTCATTGAGCCAATGGCTGTATATAAAACATGATGTCCACAAATTTATGGAAGCTAACTATTCTAAATAATCAGCCTTTGAAAAACATCTATACCTAAAGAAAACTAATAAAAATAGCAATTAGGAAATTGAAACGAAAAGGAAACTAAGCCTTACAACCCTTACACGCATTTTCCACAATGGGAAAGCTGATTGGCACCTAAAGAACAAAAGGAAATTCACTTCTCAATCAGGTAATTAATTAAATGGGATACTAACCAAATGGGAAAGTAACCAAATGGGAAACTAACCAAATCAAAAAAAAGGAAAGTACTCAAAATGGCAACAAGTCAAACAATTCAGGAAACTTCTATAAATTGGAAAAAGGAAACTAGCAGAAAAGGAAAATGAGCTTAAAATTAGAAACTAACTGAAAATTGGAGGTGCCATCTTTGGAGCTCTCTTTAACCAAAATTTCCTAAATTATTCCAAAGCCTGAATTTTGGTAAACCACACTTATTGTAGGTGTTTTTCATCTTCCTTGGGCCTGCACAAATTTGTCTCAGTCCAAATGCTTTGAATCAACCCATTAAGATTGGCTTTGTACCTTTTAGTTGTAGCCTTTGTAACCGGCCCGATGAGAACTTGAATTGGATCCATACTCCATGTATTAGTTGTGCTCTTATCAGTTTGAATGGCTAATGTAATGTGTCTTTCACAAAAGAAGTGAAATAAGGGCCTATTTAAATAAGAAATAAGTTTTAACAAGTTTTTTTAATTCACTATTATTTCCATGACCAAATTAATAAGTTTTTTCTTACGAGAAGTGAAAATAGTTGTGCTTAAATATGAAATATGTCTTAACAATTTTTTTAATTCACTACTGTTTCCATGGCTAAATTAGTGTGTAATTCCAACAATAAATGTAAAGGGGTTGTGCTTAAATAAGAAGTAAGTTTTGACAAGTTTTTTCAATTCACTATTGTTTCTATGGCTAAATTAGAGTATTCTTACACAATAAGTGAAAGAGAGTCATGGTGAAATAAGAAATAAGTTTTAACAAATTTTCTCAATTCACTGTTGTTTCTATTACGGAATCTGAACATTTTTTCACACAACAATTAAAACGCTGGTGTGCTATAAAAAGGAGCCATAATTTTGACATTTTTTCATTTCATTATTGTTTATATAGCTAATTTAGTGTGTCCTCCACAAAAGAAGAGAAATGGGAGCATGCTTAAATAAGAGATACGTTTTAACAAGTTTTTTTAATTCACTATTTTTTTTAATAAGAGAAACGGGCATGTGCGCAAGGAGTGTTGGATTGAAAACAAAGTCATGTCATGAAAGGAATTTAAACTCAAACAAAATTTAAAACATTATGTTTCGTATTTTTATTTGTTTGAGACTCAGTTCTATTTATGATATGTTCTTTTGAATTTATGTTTTTTTGAATGTAATTTGTATTTTAGATTTATAGTTTCTTAGGTTATTTTATTAAAGAATGCGCTATATAGTTCAATTCTTCATAATTAGTCTTAATTAGATGTTTGATTAGAAGTTAAGAATGCTTGCATTATATGTGTAAGTTTGTTTTTGTAAACTAAGTTTTCTACATGTAGTCGATTAGCTAAATGCTTTAAGTGTTTCTAGGCTGACTGAGAAAGAAAAGTTAAATCTGTTAAGTAGTTTTTTTAAAGAAAAAATATATGCATGTGCTCTTGGGATAATTCTCTGAGTGTTGTTGATTGTTTCAAACTTCTTATTGGTAATTATTAAATAACGGTAAAAGCAAAGTCTTCTGTGATGCCCAGAAGAAGGAGTTACAGTTATGGTACTAGACCGATTTTTGTTTCCAATACGCATCGCCGCGTGTTAGTTTCTAATCCTCCAAGTAAGTATAGAAATTATTAACTTGCTAATATATAGATGTTAAGTTAGATTTCCTATGACTCCATTATAATTATCTTATTAGTTGATAAAACATAGACATGCTATTTGGAGAAAGAAAAGATCTTTCTCTTATTATTTTTATATAATAGAATAGTTGATAATCAAGAAGGTTTGTGACAGCAGGTTAATTATGTGATTTCATTATTTTTTTTGGAGAAAAAGTTTATGGAGGAGTAGATGAATGATATGTAGCTTAAGAAAAGTGTAATGATAGTTATGTAATTTTAATGAACAAGTTTGAGAATTATACAAGATTAATAAAAGGATTTTGTAAGGCCACATATGAGGTCTCTATAGTAATTTTTTTTCTAAGTGAAGAATATTTTAAAAACGTGGATGTTATCAACAGGATTGACTATATGAATGTTTGAGACTTAGTGAGGATTAATTTTTGGGACAAAATTATTTACAATAATATTTTAGTAAATTAAACAGTCCATAAAATGATATGATAGAGATGTCACGACCACTTACGGACGTCACAGATATCGTTACATACGTTCTTTAATACTTTTATGTTAACATAAACTATTTGATTAAAACATAATTTGAAAGCATATCCTAGGATTCATGCATACATTTTTTTTTATTAATTGCTTGATTATAAACACTCTTTAAATAGTTACACATACAAAATAATAAAACCATAATTTAAAAATGAAAATGGCACAACATTTTTAAAACTTTGCTCTCATAGTTCGGCAACCCGAACTTCAGACTTGGGCAAACTGAACTTGACCGGCAATCCAAACTCCAACCTTCGGCAGGCGGCCTGAGGCTCTGCAAAATAGGGTTTAAACATTGCTAAGTTAAGCAGGCCGACTTAGTGTAATCGGCAGGCCGAACTTTTGCATCGGCAAACCAACCAATAATGATCGGCAGGCCAAACTATTAAAAAATATATATTCATTTGAAACAAGTCTCAATTTTTCAACTGTGGAAGACAAAAGATAATACCATATAATTCAAAGAATCATAGTTCAAATCATATAAATTCAAATAAATATGGTCAAATAGTTAACATACTTAGAAAACAAAATCATAGACATTGACTTCAAAATTTTTCCTCGGCATTCTTCATTTTCAATTCATCCTGCGTAGCTCACAGCCTTTCCTTGCCCTCCACCTATTCCATTATCTTCTTACCCTTATTTGCAACATGATATAAAACTGATTAAGCTAAAGCTTAGTAAGTACATTTCATATCTCACAACGTGCAACATCTTATGAACTTCATTATAAAACATTATTACCACAAGTACCATCATAATTGTGTGCTAGGCACGGTTTCATATAGATCATATCTTCTCATTTCATTATTCATATTAAAACTTTATTCATTTTATCTTAAGGGCCCAAGTGTTGCATCATTTTCATCATTGTAGGCACGCCATCATGAGAGGAGAGGGGTAGCTATTCTCAAACTAAACACGACATCAAAAACATAACATAACATGGGGTGTGCAACACTTATTTAGGTGATATACATATATGTAAATATATACTTTTGTACTTTGGAAAAACATTATCATCGAAACATGAATAACCCTTTTCATAATAAAACTCTCATAAAAATACTTTATGCATTATCATCATGAGAAATCATCATAAAACCATCACCAAATAAATTCATTTAATCGTACAAAAACTTCACACAATAACAGTCCCTAAATTTATTGATATAACAATATCGAAACCTAGTCTTAATGAAAATTCAATAACACATAAAATATTCATAAAATCATCACCAGACTTTCCAGTCCATAAATTGACATATACATGAACATATTCGTAAAATTTCATGGGAAACAACATTCATTTGCATTATGAACAAAACCTATATTTTTGTGCAACATAACCAATCAGCATTAATTTTCTATGAGTGGTAGAGAGAGGAAAATTCATATCTCAATATAGAAAAAATCCAATGAATGTGAAATTTGGAGGAACATCACATAGCACATACATGGATAACATATTAAAATTTCAGAGCAAACAGAATTTCCTAGTAAAAGTTATAGCAGTTGGATTGTAGAATGAATAAAATTTCAGCGATGCTTGGAACGAGTTTCTCACCTTAGAACGGTTTTCTTCAAACTTCCTTCGAATTCACCCAGGGAAAAAATCAATATTTCATTCAATTATTTGCGAGAGAATTGAGGGAAAGAAAGGGGTAGAGAAACGTGGAGAAAAGAGAGAAGAGTTTGGTTCAATTTTTAGAGAGAATGACAAATGATAGAGAAAATTATTCATGAAATTTTTAGAGTGATATATGGGGAGGATTAGGTCCTAAATTGGCAACAAATTTTCCCCAAAATTGGCATGTATAATCTTGGGAAATTGAGGGGATTTTAGGGAAAGTCAATGATTTATTCTCACTTACCATATTTTAATTCTTAAAATGGGAAAATTTATCAATTAATCCAATCATCAATGAAAGTCAAACATTTAATTACCAAAATTAAGAAAACAAACCAAAAATATGCTAATCAATCACCATTAATCATCCAATTATATCCATCCATCAATGTCACAATTTTTGGTGATTTCTACTAATTGCTCGTCAACTGTCTTCGGCCTGTCGACTGCTCAGTTTGGCCTGCCGAAGGCGTGAGGTCCAGCCTGCTGATGAAATTCCATCAGCCTGCCATTCCGAGAGGGACAATTTGGCCTATCAAACTTGAAGGTTCGGCCTGCCGAACTGCCATATGAAAACATTAAATAAAAATAAAGTTATACACACTACATAAATTACATGAACACTTGAACACTTGAGCACATCAATTCCATGTGGCCGTTACCTGTCATAATACTTAAAATAAAAATAAAAATAGTTATCAACAATATATCATATATCAATAGGGAAATTACTTAACGTTGTTACTTTTTTAACCTAATCCGTTACATGAAAGTTTGGCGAGTATTACAAGAGATCACACAGTTGTTCCTTTTATGAATGACCTTTGAATTAGTAGAGACTTCAATGGAGTATTCTAGAATTATTAATGCAGAAGACTAGTAGATTTATTAGAGGGCATGATGTTTTTCTACATCTTGAAGTTAAATCTGAATATTTTAGAATCATTTGTCTATTTTGGAGCAAAGAGTTCCTAGAGTACAATTCTTGTTTGGCATGTGATTAAAGACAAGTTTATATACATGAAATATGAGATATAAAGAAAAGAGAGAGAATTAATGTTGCACTTAGATTTATACTCCTATGAAGGATGATAGACAAAGAGGCAAAAAGAGAATTCAAACATTGCATATGATACTGTAAGTTAGATGAATGATGACTTTAATTAGACATGAGTTTTTTGAGAAATTTTTTTATGTGAAAAGAAAGAATGTTAAGAAAGAGGCTTAAAAATTTCTCTACATATTCAGTACTACACATATTTCAAGGATGAAACCCTTAGAAGGAGGGAAGGATGTAAGACCCTGAATTTTTACATTTTTCATGCTCATATGCTAAGGAAGTACATATTGGGTCCATGTTCTTTTGCTCAAAAAGAAAGAATAAAAAGTTTTAGAATATAATTTATAGGGATAAGCCAACTATGTCTTTGGTGGAAATGGAAGATATTAGGGAACAACAACATTTCGCTATTCAAAGAGTTATTGGGAAATCAAAAGATTAAAGAAGCTACATGGAAAAAAGATATGAGATTAGGACCAAGACTTTGAGAAATAAGGAAATCACATTAGTTAAAGTCTTATGGCGTAACCACAAAGAGGAAGAGGCTATGTGAAGCCTACTATCCATAGTTGTTTTTAAGTTTTGAGGATGAAACTCTTATAAGGTGGAAAGAGTTGTAATGCCCGCCATTTTCTTTTGTGGATACTTACGTTAATTTAACGTTAGAATGTGATATTTTAAGTGCTATTATTATTTATATTAAGTAAATTAACTTTTTATTTAGTAATTTCGCTGGTGACGGCCACGTAGGATCGATGCGTTCAAGATGTTTATGTCAAAAATGATGACAAGCTTAAAGTATTTATTTATTTTTTAAAGAGTTTCAACTTGTTCTATATTTATCTTTATAATGCTCTAGAGTTATATATACCTTAAAGTTATATTCTTGATGATGACATGAATTTTATTGCATATTTTCTTCTTTTTATATTTATGATATCATAATAATTACATGTGTAACATTTTTATTATGGTGTTAAGAAACTAGATAATATTAAGTGTCCAAGAGACTAATGTATAAATTAATATTTTTTTGGGGGTCATGGGAGCAAACATTATTGTTGCATATAAATAATTTTGTATTATAATATATTATATATTATATTATAACTATATTATATTATATTGAAATATAATCATATAATAAATTTTATTAAGATATTATATTATATTATATATATTAATATGAAAATAGTTTTGGCATAGAATGAAACAAAAATAAAAGAAAAAAGAAAAAAGAAAAAAAATATAATTAGATTAGGATTACACTTATTTAAAAAAAGGGAAAACCTAATAATATTAGGATTAGGGTTTTTTAAACACATCTAATCTCTTCTCTCTCTTATAAACCTATAAATATACCTTTAAGCCACCAAGGCCTTCATTCTCTTAATTTTCAACCAAAGAAAATTCTCTCCCTCATCCCCTCTCAAAAACACGTTTAAAAGCCTCTACCATCTCTCTAATCCTCAAAGCCAAGAATTAATTACTTGTATTTTCTTTCAAGCCAAACTAGAAAGAATTCTTTTTTTTTGAGATTTTTTGTGCAAGTCTTTGTATTTGTTGAAGAAAACATAGGAATTTAAGATATTATTTAAATGTTTTCATGGTTTTAAATTTTTATGATTGACATATATTGTTTTGTGACAAGCATTGTCAGAAAATTTTTCTTTTATGTTATGAATGTGAATGCATGCATGTTTGTATGAAAAATTAATTATTTTGTTTATTATTTGATTATAACAATGTTATTGTATAATTGAAAGCATTTATGTTCATATAGTATCATGAAACTTCAATTAAGGTCTTGTTATTGGAGTGTGATATGAGATTTTAGGGTTTTTGATTAGTTGGTAAGGTTGCTGGTAATGTTTTAAAATCAAATGATTTTATTTTGCTGTGATTTTTGGATATGTTATGTATATATATGTTACGAATATTTGAGATTTTTTATAAATTTTTGTTAAAAATATTTTTGAGGTTATAAGCTTTCAGTCAAACATTACACACGAAATTTTATTTGCAAGTAGATTTGTATTTGTATTTTATAGAGTTTGTTTTATAGGCCAAATGCATTTTTTGTTTCTATAAAAATTATGAATCATTGTTGATCTATTAGCTAAATGTCTATAAATTTTTAGCTTTATATCCTTATTCTATTTTAAGATAAATTTTTTGATTAACAAGTACTTAGTGGTTATAAATGTCTGTCTGATATACTCTATATAATTCATGAAATGATAAATCATCCTTTGAATGTGTTTTGCATGATTTATTATTTTTCTAGCATATATTTATATGTTAAGCATGTCACATGAAAATTTCAAAAGCATATCATACATATTTGATTTTATAAAAATGTTTGAATCAAACACGTTTGTTGTTTAGCATGTCTAGTGTTAATTGTGACTTTGAATTTGAACATGTGTTTTTATTTATTCTAAATTTATTTGGTGCTAAATTTTAGTTATGTTATGATTTTATGTGTCTATTATGTGTAATAATTTTTATAAATTATTGTAAAGCATAAACGATTTAATCCATCATTTTTTATTAGGACTGCTCACTATCCAAGCTTTGCTAGCAGATTTCATAGTATTGATTATGTGATTTATTTTAATTATCAAATGAAATTTTTATGTCTAAAGAAAAATCCAAAAGTTATATATATATTGTGTTCTAAAAATTTTATGTGCTCTAATTGAATGTGAATTGACATATATAGGGTTATGAATCCTTGAGGGTCAGTTAGTTTTTATGATTGGTAGATTTAGTTGAATGATTTGAAAATTGGAAAAAAGTATTTTGGATTAATTTTTTCAAGAAAAGAAAATTTGAGTGATGTTTATATATGTTAACATGTCATGGAATAATTCTTACACTTTTATCCATGCTTATAAGTTGAGATTAATTTCTCTAAGTGGTTACAGGTCAAGTTTTCTGTCTTTATGTTTCTTGACTCTAAGTGCATGTTTGTGACTCAAAGATGCTTTGTTTCATTAAGAATGATGTATGACGATGTAATATGGTATTAAATAATATCATGAACATGAATATTAATAAAATGAACACACAGAGAATCACGGCTACATCACCCAATTTAAGGTTTAGTAAACAAGCAAGTCAAGTAAGTGCATTCTCACCTACAACATAATAAAAGTGCACGAAAAAGTTTTGAGAATACGTTTTAAGATAATTTTTAAGTTTGTTTTTGCATGCTGCCTTCTCATGAAAACTCTTGTCACAACAAGAAGGTTTAATGGATGTTTCAATGATGAGGTATGTTAAAGGTATATGTATATATATGTATCACTTAATTAAGCAATGCATACCCTATATTTACGTTTATCTCATTAGGTTAACTATTCCGCAAGGTGGACTTGTATGTTTTGTTGGAAAAAACAATGTGAGGTGCGCAGCGAAAATTTTTAAAAATTTTAACATCATACTATTTTTCCAAAACACAAGTTTGACATGCTATATGTATAAATTAAATAGATCTTACTAACCTCTGTGTGCCGAAGAACCACCGCAATCTGTGAAGAGAAGTAACGTTCCAGAAGAGCCTCAACCAACTGGTCTTCTTTGCTATTCTCTATCGATAATCAGAGTGAGTGTGGGCTCACACGTACAGTTCTTCCACCGGTGACTCTCCTTCCAACCAATCGAGAGAACCCAAAGCTAGTGTTCGTGATTTGTGTACAAAAGCTCTCAGGGAGTTTTCAGATGCTCACCCGAAGAGCATCACTCTTAATCTCTCAATTGATCTAAGTAACTTATGAGACTTACTCCCTTTATATAAAGATTGGTCCTGGGGTCAGTCCTTATCAGATTAGGTCTCAAAAACTCAAAACAAAATCAAGTTCGGATCAATATCTGATAAGATCTGCATGAAAACGCGTAATCTTATCACTCGCTGATTGGCAGGCCGAACAGGCCCCATCGACAGGCCAAACACATAGATCGGTAGGCCGAACTGCCGCGTAAATATCTCTATGAATCTTTTATTTTCCACCCGAGATTCTATACGATAAAGTCTTAGTTTTGATTCAAATAACTCAATAGAGAAGTTATCTGATCAAAACAAACTTTATCAAGATAATCTCTAAGAAAATAAATCAATTCACAATAATTCTACAAGTTTATCTTGATTTAATTTATCCAATTAAATAAACCGATAAACAAACAAGAATTATCCGATCCCAATAATTCAACAAGTTTATCTTAAATTAATTTTATTACAAAATTAATTCAACCAATAAACAGACATGAATTATTTGTTTCTTTCAAATTTTAAACCAATCTGATAAATCCAACATAAGTCACCAATTACTGAAAAAGCACGCCGTATCGTTACAGGATTTTGTGAGCTAGCAAAGGGGATCAAAATGGACCTATAAAGTTCAAGCTCACGATAATTATGAAACCCAATATCCCAGATATACGTTTCACAATTATCAACTCCAACGCTGCTCCACTAAAAGCTTGGAGCTGCACTCTTGAACTTTATAAAATTACGAAGCCCGTATAGCTAAGTCTCCATGACATATCAAAGTGTATCGTATCCCCATATGATAATCCATAATCAGCTTAAGGACAAGTTCTGTCTTACCTTCTCGATTATTTTTATCTTACGTTCCATTATCTCACCATTACAAAACTTACCATCCAAAGATAGTATACCATTCGGTTACACCTATGTATCCAAATGGTTGAGCGCTCTAGTTTTCCAATTACAGGATAACGTATATAAGAGGATATCATTACTCCTAAAGAGAAGCTATGGAGTCCATATCTATGAATAACAAGTCTACTCTATCAAGAGTCATGCCTCCAATGTACTGGCATGCAACCACTATTGAGATGTGGGAGTCACCCTTTGGTACATCAAAAGACACAAGTCGAGACAACGGGCCCACTACCCATCTCAAGATTAAGATACAATACAAATGATTGTCTAAATTGAATCGATTTGCCAAGACAAAATTATTAATCCAAATCAATTCACTCTGTGTCCCGGTCCAACACATCATCACCTATGACAACGTGCCAATGTTTCTATTCACGGAGTCCAACTCTGATGGTCAAGACAAACCATCTCCCAATAGGGACATAGACAACATAACAATCTTTGCATGAATAAAGCGCCCAACTTTATTCCCTCAATTGCAGATCATATATTTTAGACTGTCACCTTAAGAATCGTGTCTTTCGCATAATCAGTCCATCATATGCCGAATTCTTAAAGGTTTAGACAGACAGTCTCAGACTACTGTTTGCTTAACATACATTTAACAAATATTAACGTAAAGAGGACAAGATTTGGTATATATAAATGAATAAATTCTTTATTGATAAAAATGTCTCCAAAAACGTATTACATTTTTACGCATTAGGGCATACATGTCTAACAATCTCACACTTGCACTAAATGAGTAAATACAGGAAATTTTGCATCCCCATAGCTTCCACATGTTTCTTGAAGACTCTCCCAATAAGTGTCCTCGTAAATGGAACAGCGAAATTTTCCTCTGACGCGATCTTGCACACCGTGACATGCCCGCCTTCAACGAAGTCCTTTATCACATGATACTTTTGATCAATATGCTTACTCTTCTTGTGAAATCTTGGTTCCTTAGCATTAGCTACCGCCGCACTATTATCACAGTACAGTGATACCCTCTTATCTATACCAGGAACTACCTCAAGATCCCCAAGGAACTTACGGAGCCACACTGCTTCTTTCAAAGCATCACTAGCTTCCACATACTAGGCCTCCATCGTTGAATCCGAAGTGCAATCTTGCTTCGTACTTCTCCAACTGATGGCACCGCCGCCCAGAGTAAACACAAAGCCCAAAGTCGATTTTCTAGAATCCAGACAGGATTGAAAATCTGAGTCAGTATATTCTAGAGGAGTCAGGTCCTCATCCGAATATATAAGCATATATCCTCAAGTCCTTTGCAGGTACTTGAAAATATGCTTTACCGTAACCCAATGGTTCGGTCCTAGATCCGCCTGAAATTGACTTGTAATCCCGACTGCATAACTTATATCCGGTCGTGTGCAAAGCATGTCATACATGAGACTACCCACCGCCGAAGCATAAGAAACCTTCTTCATGTATTCTCTTTCTTCATAAGACTTTGGAGAGTCTTTCTTAGAAATAGTAATCCTAGACCTAGATGGTTGCCCACCTTTCTTGGAATCCTGCATTGTAAATCTCCTGAGAATTTTATCTATGTAGCCAGCCTATGACAAAGCTATCATTTTGTTCTTCCTATCCTGAAAGATCTAGATACCGAGAACAAAATTAGCCTCACCCAAGTCCTTCATGTCAAACTGCTTGGTCAACCATAATTCGACAGATGACAACGCCCCAATGTCATTGCCAATTAGCAGAATGTCATCTACATAGAGTAGTAGAAAAACCACCTTCCCATCCTTAATGTGTTTGTAAACACATGGTTCATCCACATTTTGTGAGAACCCATAAGTCTTGATCACCTGATCAAATCTTATGTTCCAAGAACGAGAAGCCTGCTTAAGTCCATAAATTGACTTTAGCAGCTTACAAACCTTACCCTGTTGACCCGTGACCTTGAACCCGTTTGGCTGTTCCATATAAATGGACTCATCAAGATAGCCATTTAGAAAAGCCATCCTGACATCCATCTTCCAAATCTCGTAGTCGAGAGCGGCAGCTATGGATAAGAGAATCCGGATGGACTTAAGCATGGCTATGGGCGAAAAGGTTTCCCCATAATCGATTCCTTCCTTTTGCGTATAACCCTTAGCTACCAGTCTAGCCTTAAAGGTTTTGACCTTTCCATCGACTCCTCTTTTCCACTTGTAGATTCACTTACACCCTATGGGTTTTACCCTTTCGGGAAGATCCATAAGCTCCCAGACTTGATTAGTCTCCATAAACTTCATCTCTGTGTTCATCACTTCTGTCTAGAGTTTTGAATCAACATCCTCCATAGCTTCTGCGTAAGTATAAGGATCCCTGTCATGTTCATCCGGTTCATCCAAGAAGGCCTCCCCATTGAACATATACCTTTCAGGTTGACACCCGATCCTCCCACTACGCCGAAGCCCCTGAGATTGTTGTTCAAGTTTGTTTGGTTTTTCTACACTGGTCGGAACGGTTTCATTCGAAACCTTTGGAGTGATCGGATCACTCCTTAACTCCTCAAGCACCACTTTGCTTCATGGTTTAAAGTTGTCAGTGTAACTCTGCTCAAGGAAAGTTGCATTAGTAGAAACCACGACTTTATTTTCCTTCGGGTTATAAAAATAACCCTTTTAGTCCCTTTTGGATATCCTACAAACATGCAAACTTCGAACGTGCTTCCAACTTATTCGGATCCTTAAACAGGACATGAGCCGGACATCCCCATATGCAAATATGGTTTAAGGATGTCTTCCTTCTTGTCCACAACTCGTGAGGAATTTTAGGGACCGATTTTGAAGGCACATTGTTCAAAAGATAACATGCAGTTTATAGTGCATATCCCCAAAAGGATAAAGGTAATGATGAATAACTCATCATGGACCTAACCATGTCCAACAAAGTCCTATTTCTTCTCTCCACTACGCCATTCTGCTGCAGAGTGCCCAGCGCAGTCAAATGGGATAAAATCTCATTCTCTAACAAGTGTCCTAAGAACTTATTAGAAAGGTATTCCCCACTTCGATCAGATCGAAGTGCCTTTATGGGTCTACCCAATTGCTTTTCCACTTCAGCCCGAAACTCCCTAAACTTGTCAATAGTTTCATTTTTGTGGTGCATCAGGCACAAATACCCATATCTTGAGTAATCGTCAATAAAAGTGACAAAGTACTTATACCCTCCTCGTGCCCGGATGTTCATCGGTCCGCAAACATCACTATGCACAAATTCTAGAACCCCTTTGGCCCTATTGCTTTTAGAACCGTATGGTCTTTTGGTCATTTTTTCCTCCAAACAAGATTCACATTGAGGTATAGATTCCACCTTTAAGTGACTTAAAGGTCCATCCCTTACCAACCTTTGAATCCTATTCAGGTTAATATGACCAAGGCGCAAATGCCAAAGATAAGTCTTATTAGAGTGAGAAGTTTTAAGACTTTTAGAGTTATTATCATTCATCTCAGCATTAAGCAATAAGTCCATCTTAGGTTTGATAAAATATAGATTATTTTGTATCCATCCAGAACAGATAATAGATTTATTTTTACAAATCATCACTTTTTCATTAAAAGATACCACGTAGGAGTCTTTGAATAAACAAGATACAGAAATTAAATTCCTTTTAAATTTAGGAACATAAAAACAATCTTACAAAAATAAATTTGTATATTTATCAAATAAAAGATGGACATCTCCCACTGCTTCTATTGAGACCAAGGATCCATCGCCCATCCGAAGCGTGAAGTCTTCATATAGCAGACTTCTCGTTTCTTTGAACCCCTGCAAAGAAACACAAACATGATTAGTTGCACCAGAATCTATGACTCAAATGTCACTGGATTCCTCAACCAAACAAGTTTCTAAATACAGAAGATCACACCTACCTCCTTTGGAAAGGAAGTCCTTGCAATGCTTTTTAACATGCCCGACTTTACCACAGAAGAAGCACTTAAGCTTCTTTGGGTTCTTCTTCTTCTTCTTCTTGCTTTTGGTGTTAGTAGGAACAGAAGACTTCCCATTCTTGGTCCGTTGCTTCTTTCCATTCCAAGAGCTAGAATTGGAACTAGAAGCAGCTACAATGTTAGCCTCACCACCCGCAGGAGACTCCCTAATTAGCTATTCAAACTCCTATAACTATTTCATTAGTTCTGTTAAGGTCATATCCCATCTATTGCTTAAGTTAAATGTAGCTCTAAACGGAATAAATTCCTTAGATAGAGTCTCAAAGACCATAGTCATCTGAGTTTCAGCATCGATGTCGGCTCCATTGTTTTGAGCCTCAGCGAGGTAACCCATGACCAACATCATGTGCTCCTTTATAGATGTCTTCGGCCTCTGTCTACAGTTTAAGAGTTTCCGAAGCGCCCCTTGCCGCTTTGTTATGGCCTAGCCTCCAAACATATCCTCAACATTATCTAAGATCTGCTTCGCAGTCTCATAATCTTGATGTTGAGCCTGCAGCACATTATTCATGCTAGCCATAACATAGCAACGAGCCTGATCATTAGCATCTTTTCAGCGGTCATACGCTTGGAATTGCTCATTAGATGAGTCTCCCGTAGGCTCGGGAGGATAAGAGGTTGTCAGTACATATTTCAGTTTCTCAAAGGACAAGATGATATCCAGCTTCCATTTCGAATCATTGTAATTCTCACCGGTTAATTGGTTTTTGTCAAGTATTGATGATAAAGCGTTTCTAAACATTTTTAATCTACAATAAAGAATCATATACCAAATATAAGCAAACATATCATAATTTAGTAAGATAACACAATCATGTAAAAACATACAAATGTGTTTATGTGTCAAAACCTTGAAAATATCACAACCTTTCACGATAATTCCCAACTCAGAATTCAACAAGGTCCTAGGGGAGTCATGCCAAATTCAATCAGGAACACGGATCCCCTCTTGATTAATATATGCCATCCAGGACCCGTATGATCCAACATATGTTAATAATCATTTCTTTGGCCATTAATTTTATTAACAGAGCTCCTAGGGGAGGTTAATAATAAAATTAACGTGAGTATATAACCATCGTTTCAATATTTTATCCATGGTTTATAATCACCACCTAGGGGTGTGCAACCATAAATCATACTAAAATACCTTATCCTCTCAGAGATCCAATCTGGTACATGATAGAAATCCCTTCCTAGGGGTTGGTACCACCATGTTCTTCATATGGACCAACGATGGAGGCCTTAGGTTCTCTCTTCGAAAACCTTCTCCCACTCAATCTTTTGAATCAAGGTTTTATTTTAAAATTATGCATGAACAATTTTAATATGAGTGGCACTTTCTATTCTATATGACATGTTATCAATATACATGGCAAATCATATTATAATGTAGACAAGCAAAGTAATCAAGCAAAGCCACAAGCAAAATAATAATAACCGTAATATTATGGCTCCACCCTAGAGAATAGAAAACTAAGATTACAAGAGAATAATCGAGACATATATCGATTCTTCATCCTTGAATCCTCAAGTTGTATCCTTCTTTACGTAATTCCCATCTTCAAGTCTTCAATCCCGTATGAATCAAATACTTCATATTTTTAGTCATATCCAAATTTAACGTTTCTCAGAATCGTCTCAAAAATAAAATTGCACTGCAAAAATTGCACCTTTTCTGGAAATTTTTTCAGCTCTCGGTCGGCAGGCTGATCTAGGTGATCGGCCTGCCGGTCAAAAATATCAGCCTGCCAACCCATGAAAGTTCAGCATGCCGAATTGGAAGTTCAGCCTGCCGGCAGAGCCAGCCGATTTCTGCCCCACTGACGATCTGCCAAACCACACGTCCGGCCTGCCGATTTATGACCATCGGCCTGCCGAACTGTAGGATTCGGCATGCTGACCAAGCAGAAATCTCCATTCTAGAAAATACAATTTAAATGCAATTCATCAATTTTATTTTCAACAATTCAAAAACATAAAATCAAAGACTCAGGAAATACCTGGGTGCGCCATTATCCATCTTCTAAATCTGCCTTCTAGATCCGTCTTCTAAATCCGTCTTTTCCAAATAATTATTTAATTACAAAATTCTTTCAAATTTAAAATTAAATAACCATTCTTAGATGAAGATGATAGCCCGCCATCTAATTACATGAAAAACCTAGATACATATTCTAACCTCTAAGGAACCATAACCGGCATAAATTAATTAATTAATAAATAATTAAATAACAATTTAATCAACCATAATTAATTAATGAACATTCACCAGATAATCCATGACAACATATAATTATATAGAAACCTAGAGTGCCAACTCTCTATAAAATTAAATTCAAATATAGGAGAGATTAAGATCACAAAATTTATACATATAACATGATCACAAACTTGTAAATTTATGTAAGAACCTAGAGCTCTAATTCCAATTGTTGGAAAAAACAATGTGAGGTGCGCAGCAGGAATTTTTAAAAATTTTAACATCAGAGTGTTTTTCCAAAACACAAGTTTAACATGCTATATGTATAAATTAAACAGATCTTACTAGCCTCTGTGTGCCAAAGAACCACCACAATCCATGAAGAGAAGTAAAGCTCCAGAAGAGCCTCAACCAACTGGTCTTCTTTGCTATTCTCTATCCACGATCGGAGTAAGTGTGGGCTCACACGTACAGCTCTTCCACCGGTGACTCTCCTTCCAACCAATCGAGACAACCCAAAGCTAGTGTTTGTGATTTGTGAACAAAAGCTCTCAGGGAGTTTTCAGATGCTCACCAGAAGAGTATCACTCTTAATCTCTCAATTGATCTAAGTAACTCATGAGACTTACTCCCTTTATATAGTGATTGATCCTGGGGTCCGTCCTTATCAGATTAGGTCTCAAAATCTCGAAACAGAATCAAGTTAGGATCAATATCTGATAAGATCCATGTAAAAATGCGTAATCTTGTCTCTCGCTGATGGGCAGGCCGAGCAGGCCCCATTGGCAGGCCGAACACGTAGATCGGCAGGCCGAACTGCCGTGTAAATATCTCCATGAATCTTTTATTTTCCAGCTGAGATTCTATAGGATAAAGTCTCAGTTTTGATTCAAATAACCTGATAGAGAAGTTATCTGATCAAAACAAACTTTATCAAGATAATCTCTAAGAAAAGAAATCAATTTACAATAATTCTACAAGTTTTTCTTGATTTAATTTATCCAATTAAATCAACCGATAAATAGACAAGAATTATCAGATCCTAATAATTCAACAAGTTTATCTTAAATTAATTATTTGATTCTTTCAAATTTTAAACCAATTTGATAAATCTGACATAAGTCACCAATTATTGAAAAAGCACGCTGTATCGTTATAGTATTTTGTGAACTAGCAAAGGGGACCAAAATGGACCTATAAAGTTCAAGCTCACGATAATTATGAAACCCAATACCCCAGATATATATTTCACAATTATCAACTCCAACGCTACTCTACTAAAAGCTTAGAGCTGCACTCTCAAACTTTATAGAATTACGAAGCCCGTATAGCTAAGTCTCTATGGCATATCAAAGTGCATCGTATCCCCATATGATAATCCATAATCAGCTTAAGGACAAGTTCTGTCTTACCTTCCCGATTATTTTTTTATTACGTTCCATTATCTCACCATTTGAAAACTTACTATCTAAAGACAGTATACCATTCGGTTACACGTATGTATCCAAATGGTTGAGCGCTCCAGTTTTTAAATTACAGGATAACGCATTTAAGAGGATATCATTACTCCTAAAGAGGAGCTATGGATTCCATATCTATGAATAACAAGTCTACGCTATCAAGAGTCATGCCTCCAACGTACCAGCATGCATACCACTATTGAGATGTAGGAGTCACCCTTTGGTAGATCAAAAGACACAAGTCAAGACAACGGACCCACTATCAATCTCAAAATTAAGATACAATACAAATGATTGTCTAAAGTGAATCGATTTGCCAAGACAAAATTATTAATCCAAATCAATTCACTCTGTGTCCCGATCGAACACATTGTCACCTATGACAACGTGCCATTCTTTCTATTCACGGAGTCCAACTCTGATGGTCAAGACAAACCATCTCCCAATAGGGATATAGACAACATGTTAGACATGTATCGTACACTATGTTTATATTCATGGTGCAATGCTTGGGCCCCTAAAGGTAAAATGAATAATGTTTTAATATGGAAGTTTAAATGAAAAGATATGTTCTATATAAACCCGTGTCTCGTGCACTACTATGATTATGATTACGATATATAATGATTTTTATGAAATGTTTTATATTGTGAGATAAGAATGTGCACTTACTAAGTTTATGCTTACTTAGTTTATATCATGTTGCAAGGATACGATGTAGGTTGACTTTAATGGAGGATAAGGACAGGCGTGTGTGCACGGAGTATTGGATTGGAAATAGTGTCATGTGATGAAAGAATTTAACTCAAACAAAATTTAATACATTATGTTCTACATTTTTATTTGTTTGAGACTTAGTTCTATTTATGTTATATTCTTTTGAATGTATGTTTTGTTGAATGTAATTTTTATTTTTAGATTTTTAGTTTCTCAGGTTATTTATTAAAGGATACGCTGTATAGTTTAATTTTTTATAACTAGTCTTCATTGGATGTTTGATTTAAAGTTTAGAATGCTTGCATTATATGTGCAAGTTAAGTTTGTTTTTGTAAACTAAGTTTTCTACTGATAGTTAGTTAGCCGAATGCTTTAGGTATTTCATTAGGCTAACTGATGAAGAAAAGTTAAATCCGTTAAGTAGTTTATTAAAGAAAAAATAAATACATGTGTTCCTGGGATATTTCTCTAAGTGTTGGCAACTGTTTCAAATTTCTTATCGGTAATTATTAAGTTTAATGGTAAAAGCAATGTTCCATGTGGTGCCCGTAAGGGGGCATTACAAAAATAGTTAGAAAGTAAAGCAGAACTATGTCCTTCATCAGATTATGGATAACCTATGAAAATACACATGCTATGAGAGGTCATAGACAAGACTTATATTACAGGAGTCTCATAATACGATATATTATTAAGAGTGTAGCTTCAGGTCTATAGCAGAGAGACTTTGAAGTAAATAATTAGATAGATAATTAATCGAGGATTAATTCATCCATTATTATTGGAGCTTAATAAATATATATCCATCGGGTCCTAATGCTACCTTACGAATTCCTTAACTAGTTGTGTAGAAGGGTTTACCATAAGTAATACAAGAGATTACACCAATCGAGTTACTAGACTTACTAATGTGCAAGCCCAACAGTCCAATTAGACTATGGTTGTGGTGCCTAGCCTAGTTCTACTAGAATATGGGTGCCTACATGCAGTGCAATTCAAGATAAATGAAATTAATTATTCAATTAATTAATTTCATGATAATATTTATTCAAATTTAATTATTAGGATTTTGTAATAATTAATTATTTTGAATAATTAATTTAAATTGTATTTGAATTTAAATAAAAGATAATTATTCATAATTATTTAAATTAGATAATTATCAAGAATGGTGTTGGAAAAAATTAATGTGAGGTGTGTAGTGGGAATTTTTAAAATTTTAATATCAGAGTATTTTTTCAAAACACAAGTTTAACATGCTATATGTATAAATTAAACAAATCTTACTAACCTTTGTATACCGAAGAACCTCCGCAACCTATGAAGAGAAGTAACGTTCCAGAAGAGCCTCAACCAACTGGTCTTCTTTGCTATTCTCTATCCACAATCAGAGTGAGTGTGGGCTCACACGTACAGCTCTTCCACCGGTGACTCTCCTTCCAACCAATCGAGAGAACCCAAAGCTAGTGTTCATGATTTGTGAACAAAAGCTTTCAGGGAGTTTTTGGATGCTCACCAGAAGAGTATCACTCTTAATCTCTCAATTGATCTGAGTAACTCATGAGACTTACTCCCTTTATATAGCGATTGGTCCTGGGGTCAGTCCTTATCAGATTAGGTCTCAAAAACTCAAAATAGAATCAAGTTTGGATCAATATCTGATAAGATCTGCATGAAAAAGCATAATCTCATCTCTCACTGATCGGTAGGCCAAACAGGCCTAATCAACAGGCCGAGCACGTAGATCAGCAGGCCAAACACGTAGATTAGCAGGCCAAACTGCCATGTAAATATATCCGCCAATCTTTTATTTTTCACCCGAGATTCTGTAGGACAAAGTCTCAGTTTTAATTCAAATAACCCAGTAGCGAAGTTATCTAATCAAAACAAACTTTATCAAGATAATCTCCAAGAAAATAAATCAATTCACAATAATTCTACAAGTTTATCTTGATTTAATTTATCTAATTAAATCAACCGATAAACAGACAAGAATTATCCGATCCCAATAATTCAACAAGTTTATCTTAAATTAATTTTATTACAAAATTAATTCAACCAATAAACAGACATGAATTATTTGATTCTTTTAAATTTAAACCAATCTGATAAATACGACATAAGTCACCAATTATTGAAAAAGCATGCCTATCGTTACAGGATTTTTTAAGCTAGCAAAAGGGACCAAAATGGACCTAAAAAGTTCAAGCTCATGATAATTATGAAACCCAATATCCCAGATATTCATTTCACAATTATCAACTCCAACGCTACTCCACTAAAAGCTTGGAGCTGCACTCTCGAACTTTATAGAATTACGAAGCTCGTATAGATAAGTCTCCATGACATATCAAAGTGTATCGTATCCCCATATGATAATCCATAATTGGCTTAAGGACAAGTTCTGTCTCACCTTCCCGATTATTTTTATCTTACGTTCCATTATCTCACCATTAGAAAACTTACCATCCAAAGATAGTATACCATTCGGTTACACATATGTATCCAAATGGTTGAGCGCTCCAGTATTCCAATTACAGGATAACGCATATAAGAGGATATCATTACTCCTAAAGAGGAGCTATGGATTCCATATCTATGAATAACAAGTCTACACCATCAAGAGTCATGCCTCTAACGTACCAGCATGCATACCACTATTGAGATGTGGGAGTCACCCTTTGGTACATCAAAAGACACAAGTCGAGACAGCGGACCCACTATCCATCTCAGGACTAAGATACAATACAAATGATTGTCTAAAGTGAATCGATTTGCTAAGGCAAAATTATTAATCCAAATCAATTCACTCTGTGTCCCGATCCAACACATCGTCACCTATGACAACGTGCCATTGTTTCTATTCACAGAGTCCAACTCCGATGGTGAAGACAAACCATCTCCCAATAGGGATATAGACAACATAACAATCTTTGCATGAATATAGCGCCCAACTTTATTCCCTTGATTGCGGATCATAAGTTTTAGACCGTCACCTTAAGAATCGTGTCTTCCGCATAATCAGTCCATCATATGCCCAATTTTTAAAGGTTTAGACTGACTGTCTCAGACTATTGTTTGTTTAACATACATTAAACAAAGATGAATGTAAAGAGGACAAGATTTGGTATATATAAATGATTAAATTCTTTATTGATAAAAATATCTCTAAAAACATATTACATTTTTACTACTTAGGGCATACATGTTTAATTATCTCCCACTTGCACTAAGTGAGTAAATAAAGCAAATCTTGCATCCCCATAGCTTCCACATGCCTCTCGAAGACTCTCCCAGTAAGTGTCTTCGTAAATGGATTAGCTAAATCATCCTCTAACGCGATCTTGCACACCGTGACATGCCCGCCCTTAGCGAAGTCCTTTATCACATGATACTTCTGATCAATATGCTTACTCTTCTTGTAAAATCTTGGTTCCTTGGCATTAGCTACCACCACACTTCTATCACAGTATAGTGATACGACCTTATCTATACCTGGAACAGCCTCAAGATCCCCAAGGAACTTGCGGAGCCACACTGCTTCTTTCGAAGCATCACTAGCTGCCACATACTCGGCCTCCATTACTGAATCTAAAGTGCAATCTTTCTTCACACTTCTCCAACTTATGGCACCGCCACCTAGAGTAAACACAAACCCAGAAGTTGATTTCCTAGAATCCAGATAGGATTGAAAATCCGAGTCAGTATATCCTAGAGGAGTCAGGTCCTCACCTGAATATACAAGCATATACCCTCGAGTCCTTCTCAGTATATCCTAGATCTGCCTGAAATCGACTTACAATCCCGACTGCATAACTTATATCCAGTCGTGTGCAAAGCATGGCATACATGAGACTACCCACTACCGAAGCATAAGGCACTTTCTTCATAAGACTTTGGGGAGTCTTTCTTAGAAAGAGTAATTCCAGACCTAGATGGTTACTCACCTTTCTCAGAATCCTGCATTCCAAACCTCCTGAGCATTTTATCTATGTAGCCAGTCATTGACAAAGCTATCATTTTGTTCTTCCTCTCACGAAAGATCTGGATACCGAGAACAAACTTAGCCTCACCCAAGTCCTTCTTGTCAAACTGCTTGGTCAACCATAATTTGACCGATGACAACGCCCCAATGTCATTGCCAATTAGCAGAATGTCATCTACATAGAGCAGTAGAAAAACCACCTTCCCATCCTTAATGTGTTTGTAAACACATGGTTCATCTACATTTTGTGAGAACCCATATGTCTTGATCACCTGATCAAATCTTATGTTCCAAGAACGAGAAGCCTGCTTAAGTCCATAAATTGACTTTAGCAACTTACAAACCTTGCCCTCTTGACCCGTGACCTTGAACCCGTCTGGTTGTTCCATATAAATGGACTCATCAAGATAGCCATTTACAAACGCCGTCTTAACATCCATCTGCCAAATCTCGTAGTCGAGAGCGACAGCTATGGATAAGAGAATCTGGATGGATTTAAGCATGGCTACAAGTGAAAAGGTTTCCTCATAATTGATTCCTTCCTTTTACGTATAACCCTTAGTTATCAGTCTTGCCTTAAAGGTTTTAACCTTTCCATCCACTCCTCTTTTCCTCTTGTAGATCCACTTACACCCTATAGGCTTTACCCCTTCGGGAAGATCTACAAGCTCCCAAACATGATTAGTCTCCATAGACTTCATCTCTATGTTCATGGTGTCTGTCCAGAGTTTTGAATCAACATCCTCTATAGCTTCTGCGTAAGTATAAGGATCCCTGTCATGTTCATCCGGTTCAACCAAGAAGACCTCCACATTGAACATATACCTTTCAAGTTGACGCCTGATCCTCCCACTACACCAAAGACCCTGAGATTGTTGTTCAAGTTTGTTTGGTTTTTCTACACTGATCGGAACGGTTTCATTCAAAACCTCCAGAGTGATCTGATAACTCCTTAACTCCTCAAGCACCACTTTGCTTCTAGGTTTAAAGTTGTCCATGTAACTCTCCTCAAGGAAAGTTGCATTAGCAGAAACCACGACTTTATTTTCCTTCGGGTTATAAAAATAACCCCCTTTAGTCCCTTTTGGATATCCTACAAACACAAAAACTTTCGAACGTGCTTCAAACTTATTCAGATCCTTAAACAGGACATGAGCCGAACATCCCCTTATGCAAATATGACTTAAGGATGTCTTCCTTCTTGTCCACAACTCGTGAGGAGTTTTAGGGACTGATTTTGAAGGCACATTGTTCAAAAGATAACATGCAGTTTATAGTGCATATCCCCAAAAGGATAAAGGCAATGATGAATAACTCATCATGGACCTAACCATGTCCAACAAAGTCCTACTTCTTATCTCCGCTACGCCATTCTGCTGCGGAGTGCCCGACGCAGTCAAATAGGATAAAATCCCATTCTCTAACAAGTGTCCCAAGAACTCATTAGAAAGGTATTCCCCACCTCGACCGGATCGAAGTGCCTCAGGCACACATACCCATATCTTGAGTAATCGTCAATAAAAGTGACGAAATACTCATACCCTCCTCGTGCTCGGATGTTCATCGGTCCGCAAACATCACTATGCACAAGTTCTAGAACCCTTTCGACCCTATTGCCTTTAGACCCGTAGGGTCTTTTGGTCATTTTACCCTCTAAACAAGATTCACATTGAGGTATAGATTCCACCTTTAAGTGACTTAAAGGTCCATCCCTTACCAACCTTTGAATTCTATTCAAGTTAATGTAACCAAGGCGCAAATGCCAAAGATAAGTCTTATTAGAGTGAGAAGTTTTAAGTCTTTTAGAGTTATTATCATTCATCTTAGCATTAAGCAATAAGTCCACCTTAGGTTTGATAAAATATAGATTATTTTACATCCATCCAAAATAGATAAAAGATTTATTTTTACAAGTCACCACTTTTCCATTAAAAGATACCACATAGGAGTCGTTAAATAAACAAGATACAAAAATTAAATTCCTTTTAAATTTAGGAACCTAAAAACAATCTTGCAAAAATAAATTCCTATATTTATCAAAGTAAAGATGGACGTCTCCCATTGCTTCCGCTGACACCAAGGATCCATCGCCCATCCGAAGCTTGAAGTCTTCATGCAGCAGACTTCTTGTTTCTTTGAACCCCTGCAGAGAAACACAAACATGATTAGTTACATCGGAAACTTTGACCCAAATGTCATTGGATTCCTCAACCAAACAAGTTTCTAAATACAGAAGATCACACCTACCTCCTTTGGAAAGGAAGTCCTTGCAATGCTTCTTAATATGCCCGACCTTTCCACAGAAGAAGCACTTAAGCTTCTTTGGGTTATTCTTCTTCTTCTTCTTGCTCTTGGTGTTAGCAGGAACAGAAGACTTCCTATTCTTGGCTGTTGCTTCTTTCCATTCCCAGAGTTGGGGTTGGAACCAGAAGCAACTACCATGTTGGCCTCACTTCCAACAAAAGACTCCCTGATCAGCAGTTCAAACTCCTGTAACTGTTTCATCAGTTCTGTTAAGGTCATATCTCATCTATTGCTTAAATGAAATGTAGCTCTAAACGGAATAAATTCCTTAGACAGAGTCTAAAAGACCATAGTCATAAGAGTTTCAGCATCGGTGTCGGCTCCATTGGTTTGAGCCTCAACGAGTTAGCCCAGGACCAACATCATGTGCTCCTTTATAGATGTCCCCAGCCTCTGTCTACAGTTCAAGAGTTTCCAAAGCGCCCCTTGCCGCTTTGTTATGGCTTGGCCTCCAAACATATTCTCAAGATTATCCAAGATCTGTTTTGTAGTCTCATAATCCTGATGTTGAGCCTGCAGCACATTGTTCATGCTAGCCATAACACAGTAGCGGGCCTGATCATTTGCATCTTTCCAGCGGTCATTCGCTTGGAATTGCTCATTAGATGAGTCTCCCGTAGGCTCGGGAGGACAAGGGGTTGTCAGTACATATTTTAGTTTCTCAAAGGATGGGACGATATCTAGGTTCCATTTCTAATCATTGTAATTCTCACCAGTTAACATGTTTTTGTCAAGTATCGATCATGAAGTGTTTTTAGACATTTTTAATCTAAAATAAAGAATCATATACCAAACATAAGCAAACATATCATAATAATTTAGTACGATAACACAATCATATAAAATCATACAAATGTGTTTATGTGTCAAAACCTTGAAAATATCACAACCTTACAACAATAATTCCCAACTCAGAATTCAACAAGCTCCTAGGGGAGTCATGCCAAATTCAATCAGGAACATGGATCCCCTCCTGATTAATATATGCCATCCAGGACCCGTATGATCCAGCATATATTAATAATCGTTTCTTTGGCCATTAATTTTATTAACAGAGCTCCTAGGGGAGGTTAATAATAAAATTAACGTGAGTATATAACCATCGTTTCAATATTTTATCCATAGTTTATAATCACCACCTAGGGGTGTGCAACCATAAATCATACTAAAATACCTTATCCTCTCAGAGATCCAATCTGGTACATGATAGAAATCCCTTCCTAGGGGTTGGGACCACCATGTTCTTCCTATAGACCAACGATGGAGGCCTTAGGTTTTCTCTTTGAAAACCTTCTCCCACTCAATCTTTTGAAATCAAGGTTTTATTTTAAAATTATGCATGAACAATTTTAATATGAGCGGCACTTCCTATTCTATATGACATGTTATCAATATACATGGCAAATCATATTATAATGCAGGCAAGCAGAGCAATCAAGCAAAGCTACAAGCAAAATAATAATTACCGTAATATTATGGTTCCACCCTAGAGAATTTAAAACTAAGATTACAAGAGAATAATCAAGACATATATCGATTCTTCATCCTTGAATCCTCAAGTTGTATCCTTCTTCACGTAATTCCCATATTTAAGTCTTCAATCTCGTATGAATCAAATACTTCATATTTCTGGTCATATCCAAATTTAATGTTTCTCAGAATCATCTCAAAAATAAAATTAAAACTGCACCGCAAAAATTGCACATTTTTTGAAAATTTTGTAGCTCTCGGTAAGCAGGCCGGTCTGGGTGATCGGCCTGCCGGTCAAAAAGATTGGCCTGCCAACCCATGAAAGTTTGACATGCCGAACTGGAAGTTTGGCCAGCCAACAGAGCCAGCCGATTTCTGCCCCATTGACGGCCTGCCAAACCATACGTCCGGCCTATCAATCTGTGACCATCGGCCTACCGAACTGTGATGTTTGGCATGCCGACTGAGCACAAATCTCCATTCCAAAAAATACAATTTTAATACAATTCATTAATTTTATTTTCAACAATTCAAAAACATAAAATTAAAGACTCAGAAAATACCTGGGTGCGCCATCATCCATCTTTTAGATGCGCTTTGCAGTTCCGCCTTCGTCGAATAATTATTTAATGACAAAATTCTCACAAATTTAAAATCAAATAACAATTTTTAGACAGAGATGATAGTCTACCAACTAATTACATGAAAAACCTAGATACATATTCTAACCTCTAAGGAACCAAAACCGGTATAAATTAATTAATCAATAAATAATTAAATAATAATTTAATCAACCATAATTAATTAATGAACATTCACCATATAATCCATGACAACATATAATTATATAGAAATATAGAGTGTCAACTCTCTATAAAATTAAATTCAAGCGTAGGAGAGATTAAGATCACAAAATTTATACATATAGTATGATCACAAACTCATAAAGTTTTGTAAAAACCTATGGCTCTGATACCAATTGCTGGAAAAAAATAATGTGAGGTGCGTAACGGGAATTTTTTAAATTTTAACATCAGAGTATTTTTCCAAAACATAAGTTTGACATGCTATATGTATAAATTAAACAGATCTTACTAACCTTTGTATACCGAAGAACCTCCGCAACTTGTGAAGAGAAGTAACGTTCCAGAAGAGCCTCAACTAACTGGTCTTCTTTGCTATTCTCTAAACACAACCGGAGTGAGTGTGGGCTCACACATGCAGCTCTTCCACCGATGACTCTCCTTTCAACCAATCGAGAGAACCCAAAGCTAGTGTTCGTGATTTGTGACCAAAAGCTCTCAGGGAGTTTTCAGATGCCCACCAGAAGAGTATCACTCTTAATATCTCAATTGATCTGAGTAACTCATGAGACTTACTCCCTTTATATAGCGATTGGTCCTGGGGTCAGTCTTTATCAGATTAGGTCTCAAAAACATGAAACAAAATGAAGTTCGAATGAATATCTGATAAGATCCATGTGAAAACTTGTAATCTTATCTCTCGTAGATCAGCAGGCCGAACAGGCCCAATCGGCAGGCCAAACATGTAGATAGGCATGCCAAACTGCCGTGTAAATTATCTTAAATTAATTTTATTAAAAAATTAATTCAACCAATAAACAGACATGAATTATTTGATTCTTTCAAATTTTAAACCAATCTGATAAATCCGACATAAGTCACCAATTATTGAAAAAGTACAATCGTTACAGGATTTTTTGAGCAAGCAAAGGGGACCAAAATGGACCTATAAAGTTCAAGCTCACGATAATTATGAAACCCAATATCCCAGATATTCATTTCACAATTATAAACTCCAACGCTACTCCACTAAAAGCTTGGAGCTGCACTCTCAAACTTTATAGAATTACGAAGCTCGTATAGCTAAGTCTCCATGACATATCAAAGTGTATCATATCCCCATATGATAATCCATAATCAGCTTAAGGACAAGTTCTGTCTTACCTTCCCGATTATTTTTATCTTACGTTCCATTATCTCACCATTAGAAAACTTACCATCCAAAGATAGTATACCATTCGGTTACACCTATGTATCCAAATGGTTGAGCACTCTAGTATTCCAATTACTGGATAACGCATATAAGAGGATATCATTACTCCTAAAAAGGAGCTATGGATTCCATATCTATGAATAACAAGTCTACGCCATCAAGAGTCATGCCTCCAACGTACCGGCATGCATACCACTATTTAGATGTAGGAGTCACCCTTTGGTACATCAAAAGACACAAGTCGAGACAACGGGCCCACTATCCATCTCAGGATTAAGATACAATACAAATGATTGTCTAAAGTGAATCGATTTGCCAAGACAAAATTATTAATCAAAATCAATTCACTCTGTGTCCCGATCTAACACATCGTCACCTATGACAACATGCCAATGTTTCTATTCACGGAGTCCAACTCTGATGGTCAAGACAAATCATCTCCCAATAGGGATATAGACAACATAACAATCTTTGTATGAATATAGCACCCAACTTTATTCCCTTGATTGCGGATCATACGTTTTAGACCGTCACCTTAAGAATCGTGTCTTTCGCATAATCAGTCCATCATATGCCCAATTCTTAAAGGTTTAGACTAACTGTCTTAGACTAATGTTTGCTTAACATACATTCAAGAAATATGAACGTAAAGAGGACAAGATTTGGTATATGTAAATGAATAAATTCTTTATTGATAAAAATATCTCAAAAAACTTATTACATTTTTACTCCTTAGGGCATACATGTCTAACAAATGGTTGAATTATAATTTAAATAGAATTATTTGAATGAGAATTATCCTAGATAATATAGATAATCACAAAATTCTACATTGTGATTAGCTGAGTTTGAATTTTCCACTATCTAGTAAAAGGCATGCACAATGAGGATAGATCTTATGTGATTGGCATGTGAGATAGGTGGAAGAGAGAAGATCTTCTCCTAATCCTTATAGACTTTTGCTTCCTTTAATTAACTCTATAAATAGACGTCTCTACACTTTGGTTTATAGATTCAGAAAAAGAGTGTTATTGTGCATCTTTTACGGTGACAAAAATTAGGCAAGAGTCTATGGTAAGTTTCTATTGAGTTGTGCCCACACACACAACAGCTAGAAGGAAGAGAATAGCATTGAAGTTCTAACGGTAAATATTTGTTCTAAAAGGATTACTCAATCAGAAGTACTGTTTTTAGTCTCCAACGGGCATGTTAAATTAGATTCATTTTATTGTTTATAGCATCATAAGTTAGTTTCTTGAGTGATTAAATAAAATTTTAAAATTTTACTGCATCACCGGACCGTTTTTCAAACAATAAGAATATAAGGGCACTAATCGTTTTGCGGGAGCTAATCTTCCAAAATAATAATATAAGGTGCACTAATCACTCCGTGTCCAATGCCTTATTAACCATAGCACTAAGCCATTTGATAACGTCATGAATTCGAATATATAACTTTCACAATAATAATATTATGGGTTTTCAAGATAATCACATATATATATATATATATGATTTCTCAGATATCCAAATCACTGGATATGTCCAGTGGATAAATCATGTATTAAAATATTCAAAATACTAAAAACAAATATAATACAGTTATGTATTATAGGTAACCACTTTACTTAAAAATTATCTCAAAATAGCAAGTGTGGAAAAGGTTGGCCTATTCATGGAGTGATGGTGTGCTAAAACTCCTAATATTATTAAATCATCAGTTACTTTCACAAATCATAATTACAATGATTTAATCACATTGTGAATCAAGGTTTTCAATTATAACACAATAATCACAGAAAAAAAAAACTTATCCACAAAATTTCTAATTTAGGCATATTCATAATCACATCATGGGCAATGATTATTCAATGAATTTTGTAAAATCGCATAAAATTCTAAGAACTTTGAAATTTTAATACGACATTTCTAATATCAATACCTATTAATATATTAAATTTCATAATTTGTAGACCAAAGTAAGTACCATTTTCACATTTTCTAAGACACCACACCATTTTTGGAAAAAAGTCATAGGCAGTCAGCAATCCATGAATTTTTAAAAATCATAAAAAATTTAAGCAGTTATGAAATTTTTATACAAAATATTGCACATCAAAAACTATTAATATATTTAATTTTATAAACTTTTAGTCAATAGAAGTATCAATTTCACATTTTACAAGTCAGGTACTACTCTTAAAATAATACTATAGGTAGTTAGCAATCAATGAATTTTGTGACATTACAAAAAATTTCAATAGCTTTGAAATTTAAAAAAATTATAATAGACATCTAAATATATCATGAGATTTAATTTCATCATATTTAAGATATTAAAAGCATTTTTACACAGCTTAAAGTCACAACAAAAAATTATCTTTGAAAATATGCCATGGGCAATCAGCAATCAAAGAATTTTATAAAATAACCAAAAATTCCAATAGCTCTGAAATTTTAATGCAACATACTAGACATGACATATATCTAGATTTAATTTCATGGCATTTAGATTACTATAAGTATTTCTTTCCAACTTCGAAAACATAAAAAAGTCATTGGAAAGCAGTAGAATTAACTAAACAACTAACATTTGATGATTTATAACTTAAAAACTAACGCCAACATAAGCGCCAAATTTTATAGACAATAATCACACATATAAACAAACATCGATGCAACTTTTTGACTTTAAACACATATCAGAACATCCCTAAATAAACCGAGGTGGTTGAAATCAATTTAAGATTTGCAAAAATGACATTTTGTAAAATTTTCTAGACAATAAAAAATAGTGTATTTGATCTCAAAATTTTATGAGACACCCCTAACATATATATGAACAACACCCAAAAATAATTTTCACAAAATGTCTTTTCTATTTGTCCTAGAAAATCTCAAAGTGTAGACTTTCTAGCCTAAAAATAGTTTAAGAGAAAAATTGAATAAAATTATTTCTTAAACAAAACTAAACATTAAATCATACAAAATCAACCCATAATATCATAATAAGACTTTTGTAGGAAATTAGGTGAAAAAACTAACTTTGCGACATGGCCGAAATAACGTTTATGGCTCCGAAAACAATTCTGCTGGTCATTCTATACAACTTCATTGGTTGGTCTCTAGTTTGGATTGTTTGATTTGTTTATGGCCTAGTAAATAGCTAGTAAGGTTTGTAGAAGGCTAAGGAGGAGGTTTATGGATTGAAAAAACTTGAAGGTTTGTCGTCGTACGTGTGAGTGTAAGTGTTGTCTCGGTTGTGAGAGGAAATGGTTGAGAGAAGAATAAAGAGAGGAGGCATTTGAAGAGGTTGAAGAGGAAATTGTTCTCTTCACACTATAGAATAGTTGACTAGAGGAAGTCATAAGCTGTGGGAGGAATTCATGGGGGAAGTGTAAGAAAGGATAGCTCTCATTGGGTGTTAATGGTTTCTTGTTGTACTTAAGGAAAATTTTCGTCAAATTGCTTTAATGATGATATGGTATTGTCTGAATGTAATTTGGAGAGATTTGGGGAAGTTTTTGGATGTGCAAAATGAAAAAAAGGAAGTAAAACAAAGAAAAACTAAGTAGAATAGAGCCTCTACAATACTTTTCTCTTGAAGAAAAAGGTTTCAGACAACAACCTTAGTCATTGTCATTTTTTTCCCAAACGACATATTGTTTGGGATATATATATCTCAACTACATGTCATTTCACGTAATTCTTTTTTTTTGAAAATCCAAAAAAAAAAAAGAATATAAAATGTGAATTTAAATTTAAATTATAAAATTCATATATAAAAATTAATAATAATTTTTAATAATTTTAGAAATTAAAAATAAATTCTAAAAATTAAAAAAACAATGCACAAGTAATTAAACATCCAATAATAGAATTGAAATTACCAACTTGTGAACAAATCACAATAATTCAAATTCTAGCACACCATGCTCTTGATTGAGGATTGAGCCTTCACGCTGTAATGGGAAAACACTTAATAAAAATAAATAGTCAGTAATAGCAAAAATTATAGTAATGATAAAATAAAATAACAATAATAATAATAATTATTACAAAGAACTCATGCTTATGATTCGATAATTATTCCATTTATCTACTTATTACAACAAATTAAAGTTTTAAAAGTTCAAGGCCTTACAATAATAGTAATTGGTGTTAAATTATGTGTTCTAAGGATTAAATAATGTAATTATTTTTAAGATAGTTAATCAATAAAGAGTTTAATATTTATTTCATATAGCAAATATGTCCTTTTATGTTCATTTATGTTGAATGCACAATAAAAAGCAAACAAACATTTGAGACTACCAATCTGAACCATAATAATCATGCATATGATAGATAGATTATGCAGAAGATATGATCTTAAAGATAATAGTCTAAATATAAAAGGTCTGCAACCGAGAGAATAAAGTTAGACAGTTTATTCATGTTAAGATTGTTATGTTGTCTATGTCCCTAAAAAGAAATGACTTGTCATGGTCATCAGAGTGGGACTCTACAAATAAAGACGTTGGTATGTTATCATTGGTGATAATATATTAGATTGGGACTAAAGATAAATGTATTTGATTAATAATTCTATTTTTATAAATCAATTCACTTTAGACAATTGTATGTGGTACATCTTAATCCTAAAATGAATCAATAGGTCTGTATTCTTGACTTGTGTCTTTTGATGTACCAAAAGATGACATCCTGAATCATTTATAAGTGCGCATACCGGTATGTATGGAATCCATAGCATTTTTGTAGAGTTAATAATATTCTCTTAGAGGCATTATTCTCTGATTGAAACTAGAGCACTCAACCATTTAGATACATATGTGTAATTAAATGGCATACTATTTGTATTGGTTATAAATAGTAAGTTTTCCAATAATAAGATAATAAAACATAAGATAAATGTAATCGGGAAGGTAAAATGGAATTTATCCTTAAGTTGATTATGAATATCCTACGAGGATGTTACACATTATGATATATCATAGATGTTTAACTTATTGGAGTTTTGTAATTTATATATAGTTCGAGAGTACAGCCTAAGCTTTTAGGGAATAGCTTTAAAATCGATAATTATAAAATATACATACTGAGGATATGTTATTTTATAATTATAGGAGCTTAATTTATATATGTTCATCCGGTCCCATTTACTAGCTCACATATTTTCCTGTAACGATATGATAATATTTTCTAACATATTGGAAACTTATGTTAATTCTTAAGATTAGCTTACATTTGATTAATTGGATTTAATAATTCAAGTTTAGTTTATTGGTTAAATTAATTTTATGAATTAATTCAAGATAAACATGTTGGATTTTTTGAAATATATTTTGTTTGAATATGGAATTATCTATATATAATTGTTTTAATTAGATAACTTTCCTATTGGATTATTCAAATTAAAACTGAGCCTTTATGAAAAGATATCCAGGTCAAATAAAGTAGTAATTATCCAATAGATTCAAATGGGAGGATCAGATAACTCTTTAGGAGCTGGAAACACGTGATAGTTGGTTGCCATGTTAGTCCGTCAATTGCTTCTTGTGTAGGGCTATTGATCATCCCCTTGCGATGTCCCCAATCTAAGTCTAACACGGTTTAGCTATGAGAAGTTGATCCAAACTCGAATTTTGAAGCATAATCTGATAAGAATGAGCCTCAACCTGACCACAATAAATAACGAAAGGTTTCCTATAGTTTTACATCATAAGTGAGGTCACTTGAGAAGTTTGGAAAGAGATTTATAGCGAGAGAAATTCAGTTGCTCTAAAGAACTGTTGTTCGACGTTTGGAACAATAATTCTTATTGTTCTCTTGTGATTGTGAAGAGTAGTTGCGAGGCTCTTCTGATCACCATTCTCAATAGCAATTCGATAATCCGATTTCATGTTAAAAGTACATGCAGATTTTACAAGGTACAAAAAGATCTTTTATTAACTCATTTATGGAAAAGAGTTTATCTATAAAAAAAAACTTTAAAATCCGTTGCGTACTCCTTTTCCTACAGTTGAAACATGCGCGAATGCAATTTGTTACTAAAAAAACTTATTAAAAAAAACTTTAAAAGTAAAAAAATTTGAAAAAGCATATAAAAAATATAAATATAATATACTTAAATGGTTAAGAGGTGGAAACTAAAAAGAAAACTTAGGGACACATTTGAGGCAAAACTATTTTGATGAAAATCATAAAAGAAATGTTTAAAAAGGCAACATATGATAAATATCTTTCAGAAAACTAGAAGAAAATACTTAAAAAGTATATATTTGTTAGAAAAAATAATTTTCTTCACTTTTGCTTTTTTGATTAGACAATAATAATAATAAAATGAAAAAAATAGATAGAGAAAGATGTGAATAGTAACCAAATGAAGCTTTGTAGCAAACATGAATATACAAGTAGATATATAACTAGGAGCATATTCAAGAAAATTTATTTTACAAGCAAAATTAAGAAAAAAAGTATTTATGAAAACCAAATTTGTAAAATATTATTACTAATAGATTGTAAGGAAAAAATAATTTAAGAAGACACATGTTTGAGAAAAATAGAAAACAACAATTTGCAAGGAAAAATATTTCAATAAAAAATATTTAAAAATATTAGGGAAAATATATTTGAGTAGGGCTACTTATAAGAAAATGAGTCGGAAGCACATGTGAGAAAAATTATTTTCGTAAGAAAATTAGAAAAATAATATTTAAAAAGATCCAATTTGAAAAAAATAAAATAAAAGATTTTGGGAGGAAATATTTTCAAAACAAAAGATTACAAGAAGAAATATAAGTCTCTATATATTTGAAAAAAATAGAATATTGTAAGAATGAATAATAAGTCAGGACATTATTATTATTCCTTGAGACATATGTGGTTATAGACATAACCTAGCAGCGAGCTACACCAGCTCCACCTAAAAGTGAAGAGTCCAAATCCTCTGAGCCTAAGATCACCCAAACAAAGTTGGGACATATTTTAAAAAATATTCTATGAAGGTAAATTAAAAAAAACCTTAGGGAAAAAAATTAAAAAAATATTATTTCGATGAAACACATATAACATAAGACTTTATTAAAGGAAATGAAGTAACATACTATTTATGTAATATTACATAAGAAAGGAAACAAGTCATCCATCAAAGAAAGAAATGAACAAGATAAAATAGTATAAAAGAGAGAGAAGGAAACAACTAAATAAGAAAAAAAGACAAAAGCACGAAAAACAAAAAAGAGAGAACATTTTTTTAGTAGTGTTTTGGTGAAACTCCTAAACTCCCACGTATATTGTAGTAGGAAACAACCAAAAAATACATAAAAAAGTGAAAATTAACAAAAATGAATGACAAAATAATGTAAATAAGAAAATGAAGGACAAGGGTAAGAAAAAAAAAAAGTGAAACATTTCACCCTCATGTTAAAACCACATACAAGGATTCACAAGATAAGAGATAGAAAGCTACTTATAAGTCCATATAAAAAGTAAAAAGACATTTTCATTGCCACATATGAGGAAAAAAATCCAAAGTAGTATACTTAGGTAGGTTAGATGCAGAAAACTACTAAGGGACACATAGAAAAGGCAAAAAGATATGGACACATTTGAGGAAAAACACTTAATACAACATGAGAAGATTAATTAGATTATTATAACACATATATGACACGTTTTTAGCCCAGTTAACTAAAAATTAAAAAAAAAAAAAGAAAATCAACAAAGGCACAAAATATCTAAACACAATATATGATAGTATTAGGAATGTAAAAGTGTCCAAGTAATATCATGCTTAGTTCCAAAACATAACAAAACACTCAAACTAAGTTTCAAACAATAGAAGAAAGCCTCCTTTTACATTTAGGGTTTGATGGATCATTGGAAACAACTTCATTCTTGTTGTCCTTGTAACAGGCTCATTGGTAATATCAGTAGCACTCCCTGACTCTAGATTCACTTCAAGACCTTCATTTATGGTTGGATCCATCCAAAAAAAAAACAAAAATGAAGAATCAATTCAAAATTAAATACCAAAAAACCATGATGTAAAATATGACAATCCAAATCAACTCAATCAAAATAATTCATATATGATCAGAAAGAGAAGAAAGAAAGTGCAACAAAACCCAAAAAAAACAAAAACATATTTTGTGTGACCTTAATTTTAGAATCTTATAGCCAACTAGAACATTGTAGAAGGAAAAAAAAAGTTTTGTACCAATTGACATTTTACCAAAACAAATATTACACCATTTTACATTACACATTGTACCTACCAATGTTGTAGAAGAGATTTCTATGCAATACCATTTTATATAATACAGGTTTGCATGAATTTCACTAAAAGAAGAAAAAAAAATTCTGAAAGTACTTGGACTAAAGTTTCAAACTAAAAATATTTATTAATTTATGAAAGATCTATTGTTGCTTTTCAAGCTGTATGTTTAGCAGTTTTAATTTCATGAAATTTGTTTTCAATTAGACTCCATGATCTGATCAATTAATATATAGCCATTTTTAGATCTTTGGCCACTACTACAGACTAGACATTCCATAGTAGTTTTAAACCATCGTGAAAACCTCCATCATGGTACAAAATTAAGTTTTCCTGATGGTTTTTTACCATCATGGAACATCCAAATGAGCGCTAGTTTTAGGTGTTTTGGGGGACCTTTATCACGACGGTTTTTGTAAAAATCATCATAAAAGAGATGAATTTTCCATAATGGTTTTTATAAAAACATCATGAAAGGTCATGTTTCCATGATAGTTTCTACAAAAAGCCATTGTGAAAAGTTGGTATAGTATGACCCTACACAATGGTTCTAGTCAAAAATCGTTGTGGAAATTGGCCTTGTAACAAAAAAATTACCTAAGTTTCTAATTTCCCACGAGATGGCCAGTCTCCAGTGTTATTCATTACTACGAGGCCCTAATTGCATACAAAAATTATGCATAGTGAAATTATAAGGTATTTACAAGATCATTTACAATTGAACTATTTTGCACAATTATTTATCTTCTATCTCTATTTAAAAATGACATACCTATTTACAAATTGTACCCAATCTATTCTAACTTCATTTATATCTGTATGTATATAAAATTCTTTTTTTGCTAGGGTTTGTATACTACTACTAATTATATCCCGCATGAAATGTAGAATAAAAAAAACCACATTCTATGTTTCCTTGTTGTCATGGACACTTACATTTAGAACATAGCATTCCATTTGGTCAAAATGTTTCACCACTTCCCACTTGAAGCTTCCAATTGTTAAGCGTCGTAATAATGTGTCATGATTAAATGAATTAATAGACAATACAATTATGTAAAACTTAACATAGTTAATTTTATAAGAAAAATTGATACTTAAAATCTCATGAGTGATACGAAATCATCACGTGGTCAGTGTCCAAGGGGATCAAACTAATATATATGGTCCTCCCATGGTGAAATAAGTGCCAACATCCAATATTCTCCAACATCATATAGCATGAAGAATAATTTCCCCCTAGTGCTTGAGGTAATAGGTAGAAGAGTGACATGGTGCGCTCTCTACAATCACTTTGTGGGCCTTTTATAACACTTCAAACAATTGCCGAAGACATGAAGCCATAATTATGTGCCTTGCTTTGAAGTTCACAATATTCTGCCAAAAAACTACAATAAAAAAATGTACTCAATTATTTGAAAGCACCTTACAACTCTATTTAGATTTTAAAAAGTAAGAATTAAGGATAGAATTATTACTTGAGGTATCCCAATATACAATTCACCCTGATTTGATCAAAGGTGATGAAAAAGTAAATGCCTTCATACCCCATATAGTAAACAATTCATTGCTAGTGATATTTTCTAGTATCGGGCATTGAATCATCAACCCATCGGACATGAAAAAATGTGCGTACAAAACTAACTGCATAAATTCTAGAGATACTAAAGAGAAGTTAAATGCAGGCAGTGGCTCATTCACAATAGGTTGTTCTTGTTCTTGTTCTACCTCAAGTTGTGATTGTCCTACTTTGGTATAACTTTTCTTGTTTTGGCGCTTCTTTCCCCCTAGATCTTGTGGAACGTGGCTAGGCGCTCAACTCATCTTCATCGTTGCAATGACTTCAATTAACTTCTTTGTTCTTTGGCCACGCGATTAAGCTTCCGACAGCTTCACCCATTGTTGTTGCTTTGAATGTTAGAACAGGCAATTTAGTTGTTCTAACTCTAATGGTAATGATGCTAACGTGCATGTTTTCATCCCCTACAGGTCTTCCATAGACTGTATCAGTTGGAAGACTTTCCATCCATGCCTTCGCAAGCGCAACAAGTGCAACCCACCATTAATTATATCATCAATAAAGAGCCTGCATTCTTGATATTGTTCGAGCTCTTGATGATGTGGTGACAATTGGACTTCTAGAGCTTGTAGAGCTTCTGCTACATTGTCAGGAGGGTTACAGCTAGCCTTGAAGCTGTTGCATTGTGAGATGCTCTCATCCATCGGTCTAGCATCTCCTTCAAAAATGAACTTAATCACAAGACCTTGCAATTTTGTAATTTCCATTTGCATCTTTGACATTTGAGAATTGAATTTTGAACCTAGTTGGAGGTCAAAGTATTGAGACTACTTCACATACTTTGATTGACCACGAACACGTCTTGAAAGTTTTGGTTTCCCTAGTGCCCTTGTTAATATGTCATCATTACCAACAGACTAAAAGGTTCCTCGACTTTGTTGCATCTTGTACTTATCCTGTAAAACAATAAAAATGAAATTATTTTTAATATCCTTCAATAGGTATTAAATTAAAAATTAATAATTTGAGTGCAATAAACTTACAATCAAGTCCCCAATTTGTGCTACTCTTGGATTTTTAAACTATCCATCGGGACGTTGACATTATTTTACCCACAATTCCTCCCGTGTTGGTAGCATGCCCATTTCAGCTACCTATGTTGGTAGCACACCCATTTCGGCTAACTGTATTGTGCTATGTTAGTAACATATTAATAATAAAATAATTGATATATATAATACATGTAAGATAATAATGTACCAATGATTGCTCGATCGTTCTATATCTGTCTTGGCGAACCATAGTACCATATTCAGTTTCTACTCTTATTTTTCTTACATTAGCTTAAAGCAGTTGGAATTCGACGGAATGCTAATACTTCACAAAAGCTTCCCAATCATCATCGTTTATAGATGTGTAGTAGTGTACTACCATAGGAGGCCACTTAAATACATTTGTATCATCCTCTAGGATGGAAAGGTTGGGCTTTACAAAAGTAGCATAGAGGTTGGATCTAAACCCTTTTGCTAATTTGCCACAAACCTATAAAGCATTTTTCCTAGCCACCCCTCAACTGTGAAAGCTTCATAAGTCTCTCTCCAAATCACATCTTTTACTTAGTCCAAATCCTTAGTCCTCTAATCTTTAATCCATATAGAAATGTGTTCTCGACTAAGGACTCCAACCCAACAGCTTAATTCACTTTTGGGTGCACCTTTTGGTTGGCCTTTTGAATCAAACATCACTTCTATTCTAAAACCTTTCTTCTTCATTTGATGAACATTTTTCATCAAAATAGCTTTCTACTCAAGATCTACTATGGGATTGAATTCGGTGCACCTTTGGGGCCTATGAAGTTGTTTTGCCTTACTATATTGAGAGGAAGATGGCATGCACTCTTCATGCTCCTCATCATAGTAGTCATTATCACTCTCTTGAGACATTTTTACTTAATGTAATAACCACCAAAATCACAACATCATATAATTACATAACACAAAATCACATATCTAGATTACATAACCAAAATCACAACATCGCATAATCACATATTGCACAAAATCACAAACTCTCATAATCAAAGCTAACAAAATCACATTTCATAAATTACATAAGCAATCAATTCAAAACACCACATAATCAATATTGCACAAAATCACTTATCCATTTCTCACACAATCACAAACTCTCATAATCAAAGTTAACAAAATCACATTTCACAAATTACCTAACCAAGCTCTTCAAAACATCACATAACCAGAGGCAGCGGGGTGAGGGGCGAGGGTGGGGCAGGGCAAAGCAAAAAGGAAGGACGGGAGCAAGGGAGGAGGCACGTGAGGAGGGGAGGGGTAGACGCAGGGTAGGGTGAGGCAAGGGGGAGAGGTAGGGGTAGGGCTGGGTGAGGCAAGGGGGTAGGGGTAGGGGAAGGAGCGAGCGAAGGGGGAAGGAGCCGGGGAAGGGCGGGCCAAGGTGAGGTAAGGGGGGAAGGGGCGGGTCAAGGCGAGGATGGCAAAGCGGGGGTGGGGGAGGGGGCGCGTGAAGGGGGAGAGGCAGGGCTAGGTGAGGGGGAGGGGTGGGGGCAGGTCGGGGCGGGGTGAGGGGGAAGGAGCAGGGGCAAGGGCAGGGCAGGGTAAGGCGAGGGGGGAGGTGAAGGGTGGAGGGGTAGGGGCAAGGCAAGGGGGAGAGGTGAGGGTGGGGTAAAGGAGGAAGAGGCAGGGGCAGGGCAGGGCAAGGCGAGGTGAGGGGGCGAGGGTTAGGCGAGGCGAGGGGGGAGAGGATTGGCGAGGTGTAGGTGGGGACGGGGTGGGGACGACAATAGAGGAGAAAGACATGGACAGGGACGATGGCGGTGGAGAGAGAGATGGGCGAGGATGATGGCGAAGGAGAGAGAGATAGGCAGGGACAACGGCAAAGGAGAGAGTGGAAGAGAGGAAGGAAACTTACACGATGACAACAACAAGGGGCGAGGTGACAACGATAGGAGGACGAAGGCAACAACGATGGCTTGTTTACGTTGAGGGAGTTTGAGAGACAGAGCGAGTTTGAGAGAGAGAGCGAGAGTTTAAATGTGGGGGGTGCGAGTTTCTAAAGATACAAAACCCTAGGGCCCACATTACACGACGGTTTTGTATAAAAATTGTCATTTAATGATAAGCATACATGACGGTTTTTATAAAAACCGTATGGAATATTAATTTTTATGATGGTCGTTTTCAAAAACTGTCGTAAAAAATCGGTCTAAAAGCACCAATTGCATAAGTTTTTCTCCTTTGCCTAGGGTGGGTATGTTGGAAACAAAGTGCGCAGCGGAATTTTAAAAATTTTTCATCAGAGTATTTTCCAAAACACAAGTTTGACATGTTATATGTATAAATTAAACAGATCTTACTAACCTCAGTATGCCGAAGAACCTCCGCGACCTGTGTAGAGAAGTAACGTTCCAGAAGAGCCTCAACCAACTGGTCTTCTTTGCTATTCTCTATCCACAACCGGAGTGAGTGTGGGCTCACACGTACAGCTCTTCCACCGGTGACTCTCCTTCCAACCAATAGAGAGAACCCAAAGCTAGTGTTCGTGATTTGTGAACAAAAGCTCTCAGGGAGTTTTCAGATGCTCACTAGAAGAGTATCACTCTTAATCTCTCAAATTGATCTAAGTAAATCATTAGACTCACTCCCTTTTTATACCTATTGGTCCTTGGGGTCAGTCCATATCAGATTAGGTCTCAAAAATCGAAACAGAATCAAGTTCGGATCAATATCTGATAAGATACGCGTGAAAAACGCGTAATCTTAACTGTCGCGGTCGGCATGCCGAACTGTGTGATAGGCAGGCCGAACTGACCAGTTCGGCAGGCCGAACATGTCATCCGGCATGCCGAACTGCCGAGAAAAAATCTTCGCGAATCTTTTATTTTCCACCCGAGATTCTAAAGGATAAAGTCTCAGTTTTGATTCAAATAGCCCAATAGAAAAGATATCTGATCAAAACAAACTTTATCAAGATAATCTCTAATAAAATAAATCAATTCACAATAATTCTACAAGTTTATCTTGTTCTAATTGTCCAAAATTAAAACAACCGATAAACAGACAAGAATTATCCGAACGCCATAATTCAACAAGTTCATCTTGAACTAATTTCTTACATAATTAATTCAACCGATAAACAGACATGAATTATTTTATTTTTATAAATTTTAAACCAATCTGATAAATCCGACATAAGTCACCAATTATTGGAAAAGCACGCCATGTCGTTATAGGATTTTGTGAGCTAGCAAAGGGGACCAAAATGGACCTATAAAGTTCAAGCTCATGATAATTATGAAACCCAATATCCCAGATATACATTTCACAATTATCAACTCCAACGCTACTCCACTAAAAGCTTGGAGCTGCACTCTCGAACTTTATAGAATTACGAAGCTCGTGTAGCTAAGTCTCCATGACATATCATAGTGTATCGCATCCCTATATGATCATCCATAATCGGCTTAAGGACAAGTTCTGTCTTACCTTCCCGATTATTTTTATCTTACGTTCCATTGTCTCACCATTAGAAAACTTACCATCCAAAGATAGTATACCATTCGGTTACACCTATGTATCCAAATGGTTGAGCGCTTCAGTTTTTCAATTACAGGACAACGCATATAAGAGGATATCATTACTCCTAAAGAGGAGCTATGGATTCCATATCTATGAATAACAAGTCTACGCTACCAAGATTCATGCCTCCAACGTACCGGCATGCATGCCACTATAGAGATGTGGGAGTCACCCATTGGTACATCAAAAGACACAAATCGAGACAACGGGCCCATTATTCATCTCAGGATTAAGATACAATACAAATGATTGTCTAAAGTGAATCGATTTGCCAAGACAGAATTATTAATCCAAATCAATTCACTTTATGTCCCGATCCAACACATCGTCATCTATGACAACGCGCCAATGTTTCTATTCACGGAGTCCAACTCCGATGGCCAAGACAAACCATCTCCCAAAAGGGATATAGACAACATAACAATCTTTACATGAATAAAGCGCCCAACTTTATTCTCTCGATTGCGGATCATATATTTTAGACCATCACCTTAAGAGTCGTGTCTACCGCATAATCATCCCATCATATGCCCAACTCTTAAGGTTTAGACTGACAGTCTCAGACTACTGTTTGCTTATCATACATTCAACAAATATGAACGTAAAGAGGACAATATTTGGTATATATAAATGAATAAATTCTTTATTGATAAAAATGTCTCCAAAAACGTATTACATTTTTACTCCTTAGAGCATACATGTCTAACAATCTCCCACTTGCACTAAGTGAGTAAATACTGCAAATTTCGCATCCCCATAGCTTCCACATGCCTTTCGAAGACTCTCCCAGAAAGTGTCTTCGTAAATGGATCAGCTAAATTGTCCTCTGACGCGATCTTGCACACCGTGACATGCCCGCTCTCAATGAAGTCCTTTATCACATGATACTTCCGATCAATATGCTTACTCTTCTTGTGAAATCTTGGTTCCTTAGCATTAGCTACCGCCGCACTGTTATCACAGTACAGTGATACCGCTTTATCCATACCAGGAACTACCTCAAGATCCCCAAGGAACTTGCGGAGCCACACTGCTTCTTTCAAAGCATCACTAGCCGCCACATACTCGGCCTCCATCGTTGAATCCGAAGTGCAATCTTGCTTCGCACTTCTCCAACTGATGGCACCGCCACCCAGAGTGAACACAAACCCTGAAGTCGATTTCCTAGAATCCAGGCAGGATTGAAAATCCGAATCAGTGTATCCTAGAGGAGTTAAATCCTCACCCAAATACACAAGCATATACCCACGAGTCCTTCTCAGGTACTTGAAAATATGCTTTACCGCAACCCAATGGTTCGGTCCTGGATCCGCCTGAAATCGACTCACAATCCCGACCGCATAGCTAATATCCGGTCGAGTGCAAAGCATGGCATACATGAGACTACCCACTGCCGAAGCATAAGGTACCTTCTTCATGTATTCTCTTTCTTCATAAGACTTTGGAGAGTCTTTCTTAGAAAGAGTAATTCCAGACCTAGATGGTTGCCCACCTTTCTTGGAATCCTGCATTGCAAACCTTCTGAGAATTTTATCTATGTAGCTGGCCTGTGACAAAGCTATCATTTTGTTCTTCCTATCCCGAATGATCTGGATACCGAGAAAAAAATTAGCCTCACCCAAGTCCTTCATGTCAAACTGCTTGGTCAACCATAATTTGACCGATGACAACGCCCCAACGTCATTGCCAATTAGCAGAATGTCATCTACATAGAGTAGTAGAAAAACCACCTTCCCATTCTTAATGTGTTTGTAAACACATGGTTCATCCACATTTTGTGAGAACCCATAAGTCTTGATCACTTGACCAAATCTTTTGTTCCAAGAACGAGAAGCCTGCTTAAGTCCATAAATTGACTTTAGCAGCTTACAAACCTTACCCTCTTGACCCGTGACCTTGAACCCGTCTGGTTGTTCCATATAAATGGACTCATCAAGATAGCCATTCAGAAAAGCCGTCTTGACATCCATCTGCCAAATCTCGTAGTCGAGAGCGGCAGCTATGGACAAGAGAATCCGGATGGACTTAAGCATGGCTACAGGCGAAAAGGTTTCCCCATAATCGATTCCTTCCTTTTGCGTATAACCCTTAGCTACCAGTCTAGCCTTAAAGGTTTCGACCTTTCCATCCACTCCTCTTTTCCTCTTGTAGATCCACTTACTCCCTATGGGTTTTACCCCTTCGGGAAGATCCACAAGCTCCCAGACCCGATTAGTCTCCATAGACTTCATCTCAATGTTCATGGCCTCTGTCCAGAGTCTTGAATCAACATCCTCCATAGCTTCCGCGTAAGTATAAGGATCCCTGTCATGTTCATCCGGTTCAGCCAAAAAGACCTCCCCATTGAACATATACCTCTCAGGTTGACGCCCGATCCTCCCACTACGCCGAAGCCCCTGAGGTTGTTGTTCAGGTTTGTTTGGTTTTTCTACACCGATCGGAATGGTTTTGTTCGGAACCTCCGGAGTAAACGGATTACCCCTCAACTCCTCAAGCACCACTTTGCTTTGAGGTTTAAAGTCGTTCATGTAACTCTCCTCAAGGAAAGTTGCATTAGTTGAAACCACGACTTTATTTTCCTTTGGGTTATAAAAATAACCCCCTTTAGTCCCTTTTGGATATCCTACAAACACGTAAACTTCTGAACGTGCTTCCAACTTATTCGGATCCTTAAACAGGACATGAGCTGGACATCCCCATATGCGAATATGGTTTAAGGATGTCTTCCGTCTTGTCCACAACTCGTGAGGAGTTTTAGGGACCGATTTTGAAGGCACATTGTTCAAAAGATAACATGCGGCTTGTAGTGCATATCCCCAAAAGGATAAAGGCAATGATGAATAACTCATCATGGACCGAATCATGTCCAACAAAGTCCTATTCCTTCTCTCTGCTACGCCATTCTGCTGCAGAGTACCCGGCGCAGTCAAATGGGATAAAATCCCATTCTCTAACAAGTGTCCCAAGAACTCATCAGAAAGGTATTCCCCACCTCGATCAGATCGAAGTGCCTTTATGGGTCTACCCAATTGCTTTTCCACTTCAGCCCGAAACTCCCTGAACTTATCATAAGTTTCGCTTTTGTGGTGCATTAGGTACACATACCCATATCTTGAGTAATCGTCAATAAAAGTAACGAAGTACTCATACCCTCCTCGTGCCCGGATGTTCATCGGTCCGCAAACATCACTATGCACAAGTTCTAGAACCCCTTCGGCCCTATTGCCCTTAGACCCGTATGGTCTTTTGGTCATTTTACCCTCCAAACAAGACTCACATTGAGGTATAGATTCCACCTTTAAGTGACTTAAAGGTCCATCCCTTACCAACCTTTGAATCCTATTTAGGTTAATATGGCCAAGGCGCAAATGCCAAAGATAAGTCTTATTAGAGTGAGAAGTTTTAAGTCTTTTTGAGTCATTATCATTTATCTCAGCATTAAGCAATAGGTCCATCTTAGGTTTGATAAAATATAGATTATTTTGCATCCATCCAGAACAGATAAAAGATTTGTTTTTACGAATCACCACTTTTTCATTAAAAGATACCATGTAGGAGTCTTTAAATAAAGAAGATACAGAAATTAAATTCCTTTTAAATTTAGGAACATAAAAACAATCTCGCAAAATTAAACTCCTATAATTATCAAAATAAAGATGGACATCTCCCACTGCTTCCGCTGAGACCAAGGATCCATCGCCCATCCGAAGCGATAAGTCTTCACGAAGTAGACTTCTTGTTTCTTTGAATCCCTGCAGAGAAACACAAACATGATTAGTTGCACCGGAATCTATGACCCAAATGTCACTGGATTCCTCAACCAAACAAGTTTCTAAATATAGAAGATCACACCTACCTCCCTTGGAAAGGAAGTCCTTGCAATGCTTCTTTATATGCCCGACCTTACCACAAAAGAAGCACTTAAGCTTCTTTGGGTTCTTCTTCTTCTTCTTCTTGCTCTTGGTAGCAATAGGAATAGAAGACTTCCCACTTTTGGCCCGTTGCTTCTTTCCATTCCCAGAGTTAGGATTGGAACCAGAAGCAGCTACCATATTGGCCTCTCCACCAGCAGGCGACTCCCTGATCAGAAGTTCAAACTCTTGTAACTGTTTCATTAGTTCTGTCAAGGTCATATCCCGTCTATTGCTTAGATTAAAAGTAGCTCTAAACGGAATAAATTCCTTAGACAGAGTCTCAAAGACCATAGTCATCTGAGTTTCAGCATCGATGTCGGCTCCATTGGTTTGAGCCTCAGCGAGGTAACCCATGACCAACATCATGTGCTCCTTTACAGATGTCCCCGGTCTCTGTCTACAGTTTAAGAGTTTCCGAAGCGCCCCTTGCCGCTTTGTTATGGCCTGGCCTCCAAACATGTCCTCAAGATTATCCAAGATCTGCTTCGCAGTCTCATAATCCTGATGTTGAGCCTGCCGCACGTTATTCATGCTAGCCATAACATAGCAGCGGGCCTGATCATTAACATCTTTCCAGCGGTCATACGCTTGGAATTGCTCATTACTTGAGTCTCCCGTAGGCTCGGGAGGACAAGGAGTTGTCAGAACATATTTCAGTTTCTCAAAGGAAAGGACGATGTCCAGGTTCCGTTTCCAATCATTATAGTTCTCACCGGTTAATTGGTTTTTGTCAAGTATCGATGATAAAGCGTTTTTAGACATTTTCAATCTACAATAAAGAATCATATACCAAACATAAGCAAACATATATAATAATTTAGTAAGATAACACAAACATGTAAAATCATACAAATGTGTTTATGTGTCAAAACCTTGAAAATATCACAACCTTACCACGATAATTCCCAACTCAGAATTCAACAAGCTCCAAGGGGAGTCATGCCAAATTCAATCAGGAACACGGATCCCCTCCTGATTAATATATGCCATCCAGGACCCGTATGATCCAGCATATACTAATAATCGTTTCTTTGGCCATTAATTTTATTAACAGAGCTCCTAGGGGAGGTTAATAATAAAATTAACGTGAGTGTATAACCACCGTTTTAATATTTTATCCATGATTTATAATCACCACCTAGGGGTGTGCAACCATAAATCATACTAAAATACCTTATCCTTTCAGAGATCCAATCTGGTACATGATAGAAATCCCTTCCTAGGGGTTGGGACCATCATGTTCTTCCTATGGACCAACGATGGAGGCCTTAGGTTCTCTCTTCGAAAACCTTCTCCCACTCAATCTTTTGAAGTCAAGGTTTTATTTTAAAATTATGCATGAACAATTTTAATATGAGCGGCACTCCCTATTCTATATGACATGTTATCAATATACATGGTAAATCATATTATAATGCAGACAAGCAAAGCAATCAAGCAAAGCTACAAGCATAATAATAATAATAACCGTAATATTATGGTTCCACCCTAGAGAATAGAAAAACTAAGATTACAAGAGAACAATCGAGACATTTATCGATTCTTCATCCTTGAATCCTCAAGCTGTATCCTTCTTCATGTAATATCCATCTTCAAGTCCTCAATCCCGTATGAATCAAACACTTCATATTTCCGGTCATATCCAAATTTAATGTTTCTCAGAATCGTCCCAAAAATAAAATTAAAACTGCACTGGAAAAATCGCACCTTTTCTGGACACCTGGCAGCTCTCGGTCGGCAGGCCGATCTGGGTGATCGGTCTACCGATCATGGTGGTTCGGCCTGCCGAACATGAAGGTTCGGCCTGCCGGCAGAGCACCAAAATTTCTGCCCCACTGTCGGCCTGCCGGACCGTACGTCCGGCCTGCCGATCTGTGACCTTCGGCCTGCCGAACTGTGAGGTCCGGCATGCCGACCGAGCAGAAAACCCTCAATCCAGAAAATACAATTTTAATGCAGTTCATCAATTTTATTTTCAACAATTCAAAAACATAAAATTAGAGACTCAGGAAATACTTGGAGGCGCCATCATCAATCTTTAAGTTCTGACTTCTCGTTCCGTCTTCTCCGATTAATTATTTAATTACAAAATTCTTACAAATTAAAAATTAAATAATAATTCCTAGACGGAGATGATAGTCCGCCATCTAATTACATGAAAAACCTAGATACACATTCTAACCTCTAAGGAACCATAACCGGTATTAATTAATTAATAAATAATTAAACATCAATTTAATCAACCATAATTAATTAATAAACATTCACCATATAATCCATGACAACATATATATTATATAGAAACCTAGAGTGCCATCTCTCTATAAAATTTAATTCAAGCATTGGAGAGATTAAGATCACAAAATTTATGCATATAACATGATCACAAACTTGCAAATTTATGTAAAAACCTCGGCTCTGATACCAATTGTTGGAAACAAAGTGCGCAGCGGAATTTTAAAAATTTTTCATCAGAGTATTTTCCAAAACACAAGTTTGACATGTTATATGTATAAATTAAACAGATCTTACTAACCTCAGTATGCCGAAGAACCTCCGCGACCTGTGTAGAGAAGTAACGTTCCAGAAGAGCCTCAACCAACTGGTCTTCTTTGCTATTCTCTATCCACAACCGGAGTGAGTGTGGGCTCACACGTACAGCTCTTCCACCGGTGACTCTCCTTCCAACCAATAGAGAGAACCCAAAGCTAGTGTTCGTGATTTGTGAACAAAAGCTCTCAGGGAGTTTTCAAATGCTCACTAGAAGAGTATCACTCTTAATCTGTCAAATTGATCTGAGTAAATCATTAGACTCACTCCCTTTTTATACCTATTGGTCCTTGGGGTCAGTTCATATCAGATTAGGTCTCAAAAATCGAAACAGAATCAAGTTCGGATCAATATCTGATAAGATACGCGTGAAAAACGCGTAATCTTAACTGTCGCGGTCGGTATGCCGAACTGTGTGACAGGCAGGCCGAACTGACCAGTTCGGCAGGCCGAACACATCATCCGGCATGCCGAACTGCCGAGAAAAAATCTCCATGAATCTTTTATTTTCCACCCGAGATTCTAAAGGATAAAGTCTCAGTTTTGATTCAAATAGCCCAATAGAAAAGATATCTGATCAAAACAAACTTTATCAAGATAATCTCTAAGAAAATAAATCAATTCACAATAATTCTACAAGTTTATCTTGTTCTAATTGTCCAAAATTAAAACAACCGATAAACAGACAAGAATTATCCGAATGCCATAATTCAACAAGTTCATCTTGAACTAATTTCTTACATAATTAATTCAACCGATAAACAGACATGAATTATTTGATTCTTATAAATTTTAAACCAATCTGATAAATCTGACATAAGTCACCAATTATTGGAAAAGCACGCCGTGTCATTACAGGATTTTGTGAGCTAGCAAAGGGGACCAAAATGGACCTATAAAGTTCAAGCTCATGATAATTATGAAACCCAATATCCTAGATATACATTTCACAATTATCAACTCCAACGCTACTCCACTAAAAGCTTAGAGCTGCACTCTCGAACTTTATAGAATTACGAAGCTCGTGTAGCTAAGTCTCCATGACATATCATAGTGTATCGTATCCCCATATGATCATCCATAATCGGCTTAAGGACAAGTTCTGTCTTACCTTCCCGATTATTTTTATCTTACGTTCCATTGTCTCACCATTAGAAAACTTACCATCCAAAGATAGTATACCATTCGGTTACACCTATGTATCCAAATGGTTGAGCGCTTCAGTTTTCCAATTACAGGACAACGCATATAAGAGGATATCATTACTCCTAAAGAGGAGCTATGGATTCCATATCTATGAATAACAAGTCTACGCTACCAAGAGTCATGCCTCCAACGTACCGGCATGCATGCCACTATAGAGATGTGGGAGTCACCCATTGGTACATCAAAAGACACAAATCGAGACAACGGGCCCATTATTCATCTCAGGATTAAGATACAATACAAATGATTGTCTAAAGTGAATCGATTTGTCAAGACAGAATTATTAATCCAAATCAATTCACTTTATGTCCCGATCCAACACATCGTCACCTATGACAACGCGCCAATGTTTCTATTCACAGAGTCCAACTCCGATGGCCAAGACAAACCATCTCCCAAAAGGGATATAGACAACATAACAATCTTTACATGAATAAAGCGCCCAACTTTATTCTCTCGATTGCGGATCATATATTTTAGACCATCACCTTAAGAGTCGTGTCTACCGCATAATCATCCCATCATATGCCCAACTCTTAAGGTTTAGACTGACAGTCTCAGACTACTGTTTGCTTATCATACATTCAACAAATATGAACGTAAAGAGGACAATATTTGGTATATATAAATGAATAAATTCTTTATTGATAAAAATGTCTCCAAAATCGTATTACATTTTTACTCCTTAGAGCATACATGTCTAACAGGGTAGTCTGTGTATTAAGCATCCAACGGCCTAGAATTTTTTACTTTTTTTTTTTTTGCTTTTATCACAAATATAATTAGAAATATATATCCTTTAGCTTAAGATGAAAAAGGAAATATATAAATATATTTAAATAAATTTGTTTACAGATGCTCATTTTTCCTCTTTTTTTCATTAGTTCCTCAATACATATCCATTCCACATCTTCATGAAGCAAGTGCAAAACATTTATCTCTTCAACCAATGGCAATCCCTTTGTGAATGAGGGGGCGTCTGTGCATTCCTCGGCAACTTTTTCACAGTCAATAACTACTCTTGGCTTCATCGAGATGACAAGAGATAATTCCAAATCTTGAGGACCCGTTCTATAAAAAACTTGGATTGCTTGTGATGCGATAATGAAGGGATCATTCTTGTATCCTAATCTTCTAAAGTCAACCACTATGATGCCATCATTATCGGTCATAAAATAGTTATTGTCGGCCTACTTGAACTTAAAAAGTGTTATGCGCAATCCCCCATAATCAGGTTCCCCAATATCTTTAATGAAACCAAAGTAGTTCATCACCTCATATATTGGATTCTTGTCCTTAGTGGAGGAAATATGCATAGCCTCGACACAGAGAGTCATACTGCTATTTTGGACAGAATGCTTCTTATCTCTTTCGCAAGTGTAGAAAGTGTAACCATTTATGAAATATGATGTATACCTTGTAACTACCGACGATGGTCCTCTAGCTAGGTTCTTTAAGTCTTATGACATGCCTATATCTTCTGATGTCAAGCACTTGCCACGGATGTTTGCTCTAATCCACATTCAAAACATCAGGATGTATTCATATTGCAACAACCTCTCATTTGTTGCCCTTTTTAGGTTTGCCTTTTTTAATTCATTCATGTGCTCCTCAATGAAAGGCTCCACTTCATTAGCACTATGCAAGACATACAAACAAGCTTTCTCCTACTTTTCTCGATTTATTGAGGAAGGATTGCCAATAGATAGTCCCCTAGCCTCAATGTTTATTGTTTTGGCACATCAATTTCTTTTGCATTGGACAAGAACTTGGAGCAAAATTCAACCCATTCCTCAGCTATGTAACTTCTACGATGCATCCTTCTGTCCTATTTCAGTTATTTATATAGCCCTTCAAAGCCTTCATATATCCTTCAAAGGGGCACATCCATCTCAAATATACCATTCAGTATATTTTAACTTCACGTTATAAGTGTATCGTTAATCATGATGCCACAAAATGTCGATGGAAAATACTTCTTTAGCATGCATAAGGTTTACACCAACTCTGATTGTAATGAATTTAGCATAAGTGGATCAATTACCTTGGAGCATATTAAATTAAAGAATGAACACAACTTGGTAATTGCAAATCTCACATCCTTTGTTAGAATTCCCCGTAATGTGAGTGGCAGTAATTGTCGCATCAACACATGATAATCATGTATTTTCATGCCAATAAGCTTCAAATCCTTTACCGACATCAACTTTTTAAAGTTAAAAGAATAGCCGTCTGGCACTTTTAACGAAGCAAGCCACTCACAAAGCTTTTTCTTTTCCATTCTTAAACGTGTACTTCACTGGAGATAAGGAAGTATGGTTTCTTCTTTTCTCAAGAAACAAATTATGCCTAATTTCCATTTCCATAAGATCTAACCGTGCTTTTTTACCATCCTTAGTCTTGCCTAGAATGTCAAGCAAAGTGCTGACTATTGATTCACAAGTGTTTTCTCAATATGCATAATATCCAAGCAATGATGAACAAAAGTGTCTTCCAATATAGAAGATCGCAAAAGATTTATCTCTTTTTCCATCGTCCATTTATCGGTGGCTCATCCTTACCTTGCTTTCTTTTCTCAAATACCACTTTTATATCTTTTAACATTTCAAAACTTTGTTCACCAATCAAAGGATGAGAGGGTCTCTATTTTTTATGTTGCCATTAAAGGCTTTCTTTTGTTTATGGCAACGATAATCTCTTGGTAACCATCTTCTATGACCAAGAAAAATAGTTTTCTTACCACTCGTCAACCGTTTATGAGACATTTTCTTGCCATATGTGGGGAAGTTGTTAATTGTCCATATCAACATTGCACAGAGTGTGAATGTTTCTTCTCAGTAAGCATCTCTAACTTCGATTCCATTTTCCTATAAGTTTCTTAGATCATCAATTAACGGTGCCAAGTAGACTTCAACGTTATTGCCCTATTGGTGATGACCCAAAATCAATAAAGACAGCATTAAAAACTTCCGCTTCTTACACATATTTGGAGAGAGATTATAGTTAACAAGTATTACGGGCCAAATGCTATGCCTACTATTCATGTTACCATGTGAGTTCATTCCATCCATAGACAAATCAAAATTTATATTTCTTGGATCCATACTAAAGTTGGGATGATCAACTTCAAAAGTTTTCTATTGTAGTGAATTTCTCGGATGTATAAGCATACCATCGTCGACCTGTTTGTTATAATGCCATGTCAAATTCTTGGCATGTTCTACATTTTCGAAAAAACACCTCAAACATAGTACCGGTAGAATGTACCATAACACCTTCATTGGCACTCCATTCTTACAGCCTTTTAGCTCCTTTCCTTTCTTCCACCTTGATTATTGAAGAACTGGATAATAATTCTCGTCCTCATACTCATTCCTATAAAGAACACAATCATTTTCACAATCATGAATTTTCTAATACTCCATTCCCAAAGTGCTCAAAGTCTTCTTAGCCTCATACATACTATTTGGTAATTTATTACCCTCTAGTAAAAGCCTTCCTAGAAATTCAAAAAGCTTTGTAAAACCAGAATTTCACCACCCACTTGACACATTCAAATTCCATAATCCAACTAAAGTGGACAATTTGGTGAAATTGGTGCACCTATTATATACGGGAGCCTCGGCATCAGTCATCATTGTCTTAAATAAATTTGGACCGTAAAAGAAGTATTTTTCCAAATCATTGACCATGTCAACCATATTGTCATGATCATCCATATTATCTTCCCCAATAGCTTCCTTTTCTTTACTTACTAAAGTTGGATTGAACTTAGACTCATTATGAAAATGCCATGTTTGATAACTACTTATAATTCCATTTCGAAATAAATTTCCTCTAATAACTGGAATTGCATGAGTTCTATGGTTTCCACATTGAATACAAGGACATCAAATTTTATCACCATGGGTATGAATTTTGGCAAAATCCAAGAACTCTTCTACACCATTCACATATTCTCTAGACAATCGAAAATCCCAGATCTATTTCCTATCCATTTCACAAGTCCTAAATCGAAATAGTAAATAGCAATTCAATTAAAAATAATTTCACAAATTACATATACCTGTCATATTCTAATCATAGATCATAATCATAAAACAAATTAATCATACCCATCCATAATACAATAAAAATGGATCAATAAACAACAAAATCAACACCAACTTATCAATTTCTAATAAAAGCTTACAATTGGGGAGGAGATGAAGGAGGATGGAGGCGGAAAGGGACAGTTGCAATAGTTTTAGAGGGTTGTACATGTTTATTTGAGAGTTGGGTTTGTGATTCATGTCTAATTGTCGAGCTAGGAAAAGGGCTTTTAAGTCATCTTCCACAACAGTTTTTTTTCTCAAAAACCATCATGGAAAGTATTAGCCTTCCACGGCGGTTTAACCATTAGGGAAGGTTGGACATACTACGACGGTTTTTCTAAAACCATCTTCTTAGACACCTTCCCCTACCACTACAATTTTTGTCTTCTCAGGTGTAACTCCCACTTTTTTTTCCTTATCATGATGGTTTTTGAAAAAAGGTCATTCAATAAGGGTCGTATAATATCAAATTTCTAGTAGTGGGCTCTTCGGAGAACATTTTCCCTTGAGATAGAGAGATAAAAGCATGAATGTTTTTCATGAAAATCATTATACGAGCTTAATAAGGAAAAGTCGTGAGAATCATATTAAACAAAAAAGCTCATGTCTATAGAGAACATCATCATTGCACGAGTTTAATAAGAAAAAGCCAAAAAGAAATCACAAAAAAAAATAGACAATGGAAATACAAAAATAGAGAGAGAGAGAGACAAAGAGAGTACCATTGGTGCTAGGGCTTTTAAGGTCTCCTACCGTGAATGAGGCAGTAGATAAAGATCGTCAACTTCTGTGTTTAACAAAAATGGATCATGGAGATTGGAAACAAAGAAATCATAGAGACTGAGTGAGAGAGAGAGAGAAGATGCTAGGGTGAGAGAAATCGCAGAGAAGCTCAGAGGAGAGTAGGGGTGAGAGGTAAAGCGACGGTAAGGAATAGAGGAAAGGAATAAGATGATAGGGTTTTTACTCTCTCTTTATATATTAGCTGCAAAAAAAAATATTTTTAAGGCATGTTTTTTAACATTTTCAAATTTAAAATTTAAAATTTAATTTTTTATTTTTTAAGTTTATATGTGTTGGTTTGTATCGTGTCGTGCTGGCATGTTTACGGCCCGTTTAATTAAACATGTTAAAGTGTGTTACATGTACTAGCATGATATCAACCTATTTATTTTCATATTATTCTTGCCAACTCATATATGACACAATTAATAAACATGTGGCCCAAACCTGTTTATCTCGTGCCATTTTCATATTGTGCCATCATGCCATGTTTGAAATTACTGACTCTAGTTAATATGGAAATATAAAAGATATAAGGAGGAAGCAACAAAAAAAATACAAGGGAAAAAGATTAAAAGAGGCAAAAGTAAAAAAAAAGAAAGAAAAACCGCTAAAACGTGTTGCTAAATGCTGGGTGCATCATGGAAAAAATATTTGTTTTCAATATTTATGTTAAAAGAAAGATAGTGGATAGACAAAAATAGAATAGATAGATAATATAATAGAAAGCTAAAAAAAAAAAAAAGAGAGAAAACCGCTAATGGATAAAATAGTGTAACAAAATTTTGGATAGCGAAAAAGTGAAAAATCCCACTTATTATATAGGTATATATAAATAGATAATATATAATGTGGATGGATAGCACTGAATAATAATAAATAATAGATAATGAACAATGCTTACTATACATTCAATCTTTCCATGACATCTGCTCATAAAAATTTATTTAAACACCACATTAAGTATATTTATAAGTCAACAAGTTATTTTTTTAAAATATAAATTAGTTAGTTCTATGGTGTGCAAAGTTGTTGATTTTTTTTCCTTTGAGTCTAAGGCTTTATCTAGTTTATTATAAAGAAATTCTTGCTAGACACAAAATGAAAAACACTGTTGGTGCTCTTTTGGGGACGTCTTGCAAACATGGATGGTTCAGGCTTCATGGGCTCTAATGATTTGGTCAAGTTGGTTGTCTATTAGGTGATAATTGTAGTACTTTATGTTGGAAAAATAATACATAGTAGAATTTTAAAATTTTTATATTAGAGTATTTTCCAAAACATAAATTTGAGACACTATATGCATAAATTAACAAGATCTTACTAACCTTGTAAATGCCAAAAAGCTTCCTCAATTAGTGAAGAGAAGTAACATTCCAGAGGGACCTTAACCAACTGGCCTTCTTTACTATTCTCTATCCACGATCGGAGTGAGTGTAGGCTTACGTCGTTCAACTTTTCCAACAGATGATTCTCCTTCTAACTAATTGAGAGAACCCAACGTTAGTGTTCATGATTTGTGAACAAGACATCTCAAGGAGTTCTCAGAATCTCACCAGCAAAGTTCACTCTTAATCTCTCAATTGATCTAAATGATAATGAGACTCACTCCCCTTTTGCAAAGGTTGGGCCTAGGAGCCAGTCCTTATCAGATAAGGCCTCAAAAATTCAAATCAGAATCAAATCGGATCAATATCTGATGAAATTTGTGTGAAAACATGTGATCTTTTTATCGCACAGTCGGCATGCCAATCTGTCTAATCGGCAAGCAAAACTTGCCCCATCGGCAAGCCAAACTTGAGGATCAGCATGCTAAACCTGTGATAAAATTTACGTAGTAGAATTTTCAAATTTTTATATTAGAGTAGTTTCCAAATCATAAATTTGAGACACTATATGCATAAATTAACTAGATCTTACTAACATTGTAAAAGCCGAAAGCTTCCTCAATTAGTGAAGAGAAGTAACGTTCTAGAAGGACCTTAACCAACTGGCCTTCTTTACTATTCTCTATCCATGATCAGAGTGAGTGTGGGCTTCCGTCGTTCAGCTTTTCCAACAGATGATTCTCCTTCCAACTAATTGAGCGAACCCAGAGCTAGTGTTCATGATTTGTGAACAAGACCTCTCAAGGAGTTCTTAGAATCTCACTGGCAAAGTTTCACTCTTAATCTCTTAATTGATCTAAATGATAATGAGACTCACTCCCCTTTTGCAAAGGCTAGGCCTAAGAGCCAGTCCTTATCAGATAAGGCCTCAAAAATTCAAATCAGAATCAAATTCGGATCAATATCTGATGAAATTCGTGTGAAAACGCGTGATCTTGGCATGCCAATTAGACAGATTGGCATGCCGAACTTGCCCCATCGGCAGGCCGAACTTGAGGATCAGCATGCCAAACCTGTGATAAAAATCCCAATGAATCTTTTATTCTCTACCCGAGATTCTATAGGATAAAATCTCAATTTTAATTCAAATAACCTAATGGAGAAGTTATCTAATTAAAATAACTTTATCTAGATAATATCTAGGAAAATAAATATTCCTAATAATTCAACAATTTTATCTAGAATTAATTCAAAATTAATCCAACCAATAAACGACATGAATTATCTGATCTCGATAATTCAACAAGTTTATCTTGAATTATTTTTATAAAAAAATTAATTCATCTGATAAACAGACATGAATTATTTGATTCTTTCAAATTTTAGCCAATCTAATAAATCTGACATAAGTCACCAATTATTGAAAAAGCACGTCATATCGTTACAGAATTTTTATGAGCTAGCAAAGGGGACCAAATGGAACTATGTAGTTCAAGCTCTTAATAATTATGAAACCCAATATCCTAGATATACATTTCATAATTATCAACTCCAATGCTACTCCACTAAAAGCTTAGAGCTGCACTCTCGAACTATATAAAATTACGAAGCCCGTATAGCTAAGTCTCCATGACATATCATAATGTATCGTATCCTTATAGGATTATCCATAACTGGCTTAAGGACAAGTTCTGTCTTACCTTCTCGATTATTTTTATCTTACGTTCCATTATCTCACCATCGAAAAACTTACCATCTAAAGACAGAATACTATTTGGTTACACCTATGTATCCAAATGGTTGAGCGCTCCAGTTTTTCAATTATAGGATAACGCATATAAAAGGATATCACTATTTCTAAAGATGAGTTATGGATTCCATATCTGTGACTAATAGGTCTATGCTATCAAGAGTCATACCTTCAACGTACCGACTTTCATACCACTATCAAAATGTGGGTGTCACCCTTTGGTACATCAAAAGACATAAGTCAAAACAACGGGCCCACTATTTATCTCAGGATTAAGATACAATACAAATGATTGTGTAAAGTGAATCAATTTGTCAAGGCAAATTATTAATCTAAATCAATTCACTTTATGCCCTGATCCAACACATTGTCACCTATGACAATATGCCAATGTTATAAACCATCTCCCAATAGGGATATAGACAACATAACAATCTTCGTATAAATAAAGTGCCCAACTTTATTTCCTCGATTACGGATCTTATGATTTAGACCATCACCTTAAAAATCGTATCTTCCATATAATCTGTCCATCATATGCCCAATTCTTAAAGGTTTAAAATGATAGTCTTAGATTTTTGTTCGCTTAATATACATTCAACAAATATGAAAGTAAAGAGGACAAAATTTGCGATATAAGTAATAAATAAATTCTTTATTGATAAAAATGTCTCTAAAAAAATATTACAGTTGTACTCCTTAGGGCATACATGTCCAACATTCTTACACTTGCACTAAGTGAGTAAATATGACAAATTTCGCATCCCCATAGCTTCCACATGCCTCTCGAAGACTCTTCCAGCAAGTGTCTTCATCAATAGATCAGCTAAATTGTCCTCTGACGCGATTTTGCACATCATGACATGCCCGCCCTCGATGAAGTCCTTTATTACATGATACTTCTGACCAATATGTTTACGCTTCTTGTGAAATCTTGGTTCCTTAGCATTAGCTAACACCGCACAGTTATCACTGTATAGCGATACCGCCTTATCAATGCCAGGAACTACCTTCAAATCTCCAAGGAACTTGCAAAGCCACACTGCTTCTTTCAAAGCATCACTAGCTGCCACATATTCAACCTCCATCGTTGAATCCGAAGTGCAATCTTGCTTCATACTTCTCCAACTGATGGCACCGCCGCCTAGAGTAAACACAAAACCCGAAGTCAATCTCTTAAAATCCAGACAGGATTAGAAATCCAAATTAGTATATCCTAGAGGAGTTAAGTCCTCACTCGAATACACAAACATATACCCTCGAGTCCTTCTTAGGTACTTGAAAATATGCTTTACTGCAACCCAATGGTTTGGTCTTAGATCCGCCTAAAATCATCTCACAATCTCGACCGCATAACAAATATCTGGTCATGTGCAAAGCCTGGCATAGGTGACACTACCCACTATCGAAGCATAAGGCACCTTCTCATGTATTCTATTTCTTCCTCAGACTTTGGAGAGTCTTTATTAGAAAGAGTAACTCTAGACCTAGATGGTTGCCTACCTTTCTTAGAATCTTGCAATGCAAACCTCCTGAAAATTTTATCTATGTAGCCAGTTTATGACAAAGCCATCATTTTGTTCTTCCTATCCCCAAAAATCTAGATACCGAGAACAAAATTAGCCTCACCCAAATCCTTCATGTCAAACTGCTTAGTTAACTATAATTTGACAGATGACAACGCCCGAATGTCATTGCCAATTAGCAGAACGTCATCTACATAGAGTAGTAGAAAAACCACCTTCCAATCCTTAATGTGTTTTTACACACATGCTTCATCCACATTTTGAGAGAACCCCATAAGTCTTGAAAAGTTGTCTTGACATCCATCTGCCAAATCTCATGGTCGAGAACGAAAACTATGTACAAGAGAATCTGGATGGACTTCAGCAAGGCTACAAGCGAGAAGGTTTCCTCGTAATCAATTCCCTCATTTTGCGTGTAACCCTTAGCTACCAGTCTAGCCTTAAAGGTTTTGACCTTTCCATCCACTCTTCCTTTCCTCTTATAGATCCACTTACATTCTATGGGTTTACCCTTTCGGGAAGATCCACAAGCTTTGAGACCCGATTAGTCTCCATAGACTTCATCTCTGTGTTCATGGCCTCTGTCTAGAGTTTCGAATCAACATCCTCTATAGCCTTTATGTAAGTGTAAGGATCCTTGTCATGTTAATCCAGGTCAACCAAAAAGGCCTCACCATTAAACATATACCTTTCGAGTTGATGCCTGATCCTCCCACTATGCCCAGGCCCCTTAGGTTGTTGTTCAAGTTCATTTGGTTTTTCTACATCGATTAGAGTGGTTTTTATTGGAACCCCCAGAGTGATCGAATCACCCCTAAACTCCTCAAGCACCACTTTGCTTCGAGGCTTAAAGTTTTCCATGTAACTCTCTTCAAGGAAAGCCGCATGAGTTGAAACCACGACTTTATTTTCCTTTGGGTTATAAAAATAACCCCCTTAAGTCCCTTTTAGATATCCTACGAACACGTAAACTTTCGAACATGCTTCTAACTTATTCGCATCCTTAAGCAGGACATGAGCTGGACATCCCCATATGTGAATATGGTTTAAGGATGTCTTCCTGCTCATCCACAACTAGTGAGGAGTTTAGGGACCGATTTGGAAGGCACACTATTCAAAAGATAACATGTGGTATGTAGTGCATATCCCCAAAAGGATAAAGGCAATGATGAATAACTCATCATGGACCTAACCATGTCCAACAAAGTCCTATTTCTTCTCTCAGCCATGCCATCCTACTGCTGAGTGCTCGACGTAGTCAACTAGGATAGAATCTCATTCTCTAATAAGTGTCCCAAGAACTCATCAAAAAGGTATTCTCCACTTCGATCAGATCGAAGTGCTTTTATGGGTCTACCCAATTGTTTTTGCACTTTGACCCAAAACTCCTTGAACTTGTCATAAGTTTCGCTTTTGTGGGGCACCAGGTACACATACCCATAGCTTGAGTTATCGTCAGTAAAAGTGATAAAATACTCATACCCTCATCGTGCTCAAATGTTCATCGGCCCACAAACATCACTATGCACAAGTTCTAGAACTCCTTCGGCCCTATTGTCCTTAGACCCGAATGGCCTTTTGATCATTTTACCCTCCAAACAAAATTCAAATTGAGGTATAGATTCCACCTTTAATTGACTTAGAGATCCATCCCTTACCAACCTTTGAATCCTATTTAGGTTAATATGACCAAGGCGTAAATGCCAAAGATAAGTCTTATTAGAGTGAAAAGTTTTAAGTATTTTAGAGTTATTATCATTTATCTCAACATTAAGCAGTAAGTCCATCTTAGGTTTGATAAAATATAGATTATTTTGCATCCATCTAGAACATATAAAAGATTTATTTTTACGAATCACCACTTTATTATTAAAAGAAATCAAATAGGAGTCTTTAAATAAACATGCTATAAAAATTAAATTCCTTTTAAATTTACGGACATAAAAACAATCTCGTAAAATTAAATTCCTATAATTATCAAAATAAAGATGGACGTCTTCCACTGCTTTCGCTAAGACCAAGGATCCATCACCCATCTAAAGCGTGAAGTCTTCATGGAATAGACTTCTCGTTTCTTTGAACCCATGTAAAGAAACACAAACATGATTAGTTACACTGGAATCTATGACCCAAATGCCACTAGATTCCTCAACCAAACAAGTTTCTAAATACAAAAGATCACACCTACCTCCTCAGGAAAGGAAGTCCTTGCAATTCTTCTTAATGTGCCTGACATTCCCGCAAAAAAAACACTTAAGGTTCTTTGGCTTCTTCTTCTTCTTCTTCTTCTTCTTCTTGCTCTTGTTGTTAGCAGGAATAGAAGACTTCTAGTTCTTGGCCCGTTGCCTCTTTCCATTCCTAGGGTTAGGATTCAAACCAGAAGCAGCTACTATGTTGGCCTCGCCACCCACAGTAGATTCCCTAATCAGTAGTTCAAACTCTTGTAGCTATTTCATTAATTCTGTTAAGGTAATATCCAGCCTATTGCTTAAATTAGAAGTATCTCTAAATGGGATAAACTCCTTAGATAGAGTCTCAAAGACCATAGTCATCTAAGTTTCAGCATCGATGTCGGCTCCATTGGTTTGAGCCTCAGTGAGGCAACCTATGGCCAACATCATGTGCTCCTTTACAGATATCCCTAGCCTTTGTTTATAGTTAAGAAGTTTCCAAAATGCCCCTTGCTGCTTTGTTAGGGCCTAGCCTCCAAACATGCCTTCTAGATTATTCAAGATCTGTTTAGTAGTCTCATAATCCTCGTGTTGAGCCTGTAGCACGTTGTTCATGCTGGCCATAACATAGCAGTAGGCCTGATCATTAGCATCTTTCTAATGATCATATGCTTGGATTTCATCGTTGGTGGAATTTCTCGAAGGCACAGGAGGACAAGAGGTTGTCAGCATAAATTTTAGTTTCTTAAAGGACAAGACGATGTTCAGGTTCCGTTTCCACTCATTATAATTCTCACCAGTTAATTGGTTTTTGTCAAGTATCGATGATAAAGAGTTTTTAGACATTTTTAATCTACAATAAAGAATCATATATCAAACATAAGCAAACATTGCATAATTATTTAGTAAGATAATGCAATCATGTAAAAACATACAAATGTGCTTATTTGTCAAAACCTTAAAAATATCACAACCTTACAATGATAATTCCCAACTCAGAATTCAACAAGCTCCTAGGGGAGTCAAGCCAAATTTAATCAATAACATGGATCCCATCCTGATTAATATATGCCATCTAGGACCCATATAATCTAGCATATATTAATAATCGTTTCTTTGGCCATTAAGTTTGTTAACAGAACTCCTAAGGGAGGTTAATAATAAAATTAACATGGGTATATAACCATCATTTCAATATTTTATCTATGATTTATAATCACCACCTAGGGGTGTGCAACGATTAATCATGCTAAAATACCTTATCCTCGAGAGATCCAACCCTATACATGATGAAGGCCCTTCCTAGAGGTCGGAACCACCCATGTGCTATCTATGGACCAACGATGGAGGCCTTAAGTCCTCTCTTCGAAAACCTTCTCCCACTCAATATTTTGAAATCAAGGCTTTATTTTAAAAACATGCATAAACAATTTTAAATTGAGTGGAACCCCCTATTCTATATGACATGTTATCAATACACGTGGCAAATCATATTATTATGCAGATAAGCAAAGCAATCATGCAAAACTACAAGCAAAATAATAAATAACCATAATATTATGGTTCCACCCTAGAGAATAGAAATAAAGATTACAAGAGAATCATCGAAACATGTAATCAATTCTTCATCCTTGAATCGTGAAGCTGTATCCTTCTTTATGTAATGCCCATCTTCAAGTCTTCAATCCCGTATAAATCGAATACTCCATATTTTTGATCATATCTAAATTTTAATGTTTCTCAACATTGCCCCAAAAATAAAATTAAAACTGCATGAAAAACTGTACCTTTTCTAGAAAAATTTCTAACTCTCTACCGGCAAGTTGATCTAGGTGATCGGCCTACCAGTCATGACCCACCAGCCTACCGGTCTTCACAAATCGAACAGAGAACGCCTCTTTCTAGAAAATACAATTTTTAATCCAATTCATCAATTTTATTTTCAATAATTCAAAATATAAAATCAGAGACTCAAGAAATACCTAGGAGCACCATCATTTATCTTCTAGATCTGCCTTCTAGATCTATCTTCTCCAAATAATTATTTAATTAGAAAATTCTTGCAGATTTAAAATTAAATAACAATTCCTAGACGGAGATGATAGTCAGCCATTTAATTACATGAAAAACCTAAATACACAGTCTAACCTCTAAGGAATCATAAATTGTATAAATTAATTAATTAATAAATAATTAGATAATAATTTAATCAACCATAATTAATTAATAAACATTCACCATATAATCCATGATAACATAAAAATATATAAAAACCCTAAAGTGCCAGCTCTTTATAAAATTATATTCAAGCATAGGAGTGATCAAGATCATATAATTTATATGTATAGCATGATCACAAATTTGCAAATTTATGTAAAAACCATGGCTCTGATACCAATTGTTAGAAAAATAGTATACAGCAGAATTTTAAAATTTTTATATTATAGTATTTTCCAAAACACAAGTTTGAGACACTATATGCATAAATTAACCAAATCTTACTAACCTTGTAAATGCCGAAAACCTTCCTCAATCAATGAAGAGAAGTAACATTCTAGAAGGACCTCAACCAACTAGCCTTCTTTGCTATTCTCTATCCACGATCGGAGTGAGTATAGGCTCACGTCGTTCAGCTTCTCCACCAGGTGATTCTCCTTCCAACCAATTGAGAGAACCCAAAGCTAGTGTTTATGATTTGTGAACAAGAGCTCCTAGGGAGTTTTTAGAATCTCACCCATTGAGTTTTACTCTTAATCTCTCAATTGATCTAAATAATAATGAGACTAACTTCCCTTTTACAAAGGTTGAGCCCAGGAGTTTGTCGTTACCAGATAAGGCTTCAAAAATTTGAATTAGAATTAAATTTGGATCAATATCTAATGAAATCTGTGTGAAAATACGTGATCTTTTTATTGCACGGTCGGCAAGCCAATTTATCTAACCGGCATGCCGAACTTGCCCCATCTGTAGGCCAAACTTGAGGATCAACATGCCAGACCTGCGATAAAAATCCCAACGAATCTTTCATTCTCTACCTAAGATTTTATAGGATAAAGTCTTAGTTTTAATTCAAATAACCCAATAGAGAAGTTATTTAATTAAAACAACTGTATCTAGATAATCTTTAGAAAAATAAATATTCCTGATAATTCAATAAGTTTATCTTGAATTAATTCAAAATTAATCAACCGATAAATAGACATAAATTATCTGATCCTGATAATTTAACAAGTTTATCTTAAATTAATTTTATTACAAAATTAATTCATATGATAAACAACCAAAAATTATTTGATTCTTTCAAATTTTAGCCAATCTGATAAATCTGACATAAGTCACCAATTATTGGAAAAGCACGCCTTATCGTTATAAGATTTTTATGAGCTAGCAAAGGGGACCAAATGGTCCTATATAGTTCAAGCTCCCAATAATTATGAAAGCCAATATCCCAGATATACATTTCATAATTATCAACTCCAATGCTACTCCATTAAAAGCTTGGAGTTGCACTCTCAAACTATATAGAATTACGAAGCCCGTATAGCTAAGTCTCCATGACATATCATAATGTATCATATCCCTATAGGATTATCCATAATCAGCCAAAGGACAAGTTTTGTTTTACTTTATTGATTATTTTTATCTTACGTTCTACTATCTCACCATCGAAAAACTTACCATCTACGGATAGTATACCATTCGATTACACCTATATATGCAAATAGTTGAATGCTCTAGTTTTTCAATCACAAGATAACGCATATAAGAGGATATCACTACTCCCAAAGATGAGCTATAGATTCCACATCTATGAATAATTGGTCTACGCTATCAAGAGTCATGCCTCCAAGAAATCGGCATGCGTACCACTCTCAAAATATGGATGTCATCCTTTGGTACATCAAAAGACAGAAGTCAGGACAACGGGCCCACTATTCATCTTAGGATTAAGATACAATACAAATGATTGTCTAAAGTAAATTAATTTGCCAAGATAGAATTATTAATCCAAATCAATTCACTTTATGTCCTGATCCAACACATTATCACCTATGACATTATGCCAATGTTTCTATTCATACAGTCTACCTCGATAGTCAAGACAAACCATCTCCCAATAGGGATATAGACAACATAACAATCTTTGCATGAATAAAGTGCCCAACTTTATTCCCTCGATTGCAGATCTTATGATTTAGACCATCACTATAAGAATCGTGTCTTCTGTATAATCTATCCATCACATGCCCAATTCTTTAAGGTTTAGAATGACAGTCTCAGACTTTCATTTGCTTAACATACATTCAACAAATATTAATGCAAAGAGGACAATAATTGGTATATAAACAATAAATAAATTCTTTATTGATAAAAATGTCTCTAAAAACATATTACATTTTTACTCCTTAGGGCATACACATCTAACACTTTAGGCATTAAAAAACCAAGGAGCCCGTAACGTACGATTCTAGCACTAGGTAGCCGAAATGAATGTCTTGGCATGCTTTGATACTGGCCTTGGCTATGTAGGGCTAGATCCGAGTGGCTCTGAGAATGATGACTGTAACACCCACCTAATGTAAATTTAAAATACATAACATATTGATATTAAGTGTAATTACTCTTGATTATTTACAGTTATAATATTAAGAACATAAAGTTAATATAAAAATACGAGAAAATATGAACCTTTAAAGCTCTTTATATAACTAGAGTATAACTTTACTTTACAAACTTAAACTGGCTGATGTTCTATACACAATATAATACATATCTCAAAATAAAATCAACCATGTCATAATTATAGCCTCTAAAGGCATTCAAAAGAAAGCAGTAGTGAAAAGTCCCAAAACAAGTCAACTTTGTCCATATACACGAGTCCACAGGTTCAAAGGAGAGTGCCAGCCAACTATACAACATCTACCACTGATGCTGAGAATTGTCCTAATCTGCATCACCATAACTAAGTGAGCTTATGTCTAGCAAGTGGAATTAATGCGTAATATGAATAACTATGTCATGAATGATCCCATATAAGTCATGCTTTTCTTTTCTTTGAAAAGTTACATTGCATCCATTTTGCATTAAACATAACGTGCATACGATTTTTCTTTAGGGCATCCTACAATAGGTAGGTTTCCTTCCGTCAATTCCTTTGGACCATTAATGTCATTGTATGGCTTCCCACACCACAAGTTCCTATCAAGACAGTGCTCATTGAGATAAGAATAAGGTCCATAAGTCTCCATCGAGACAACATATCAAAACTGTAAGCCTCCATCTAGACAGGATAGTAGAGCAACCTCCATCAAGACTAACTCTATTAAATATAACATCCTTTCATAAGTAGCCCTTAAAACCTCATAAAACTTCTTCCTATGTGCTTTATCTTTTAAGTAACATTTTGGGCATAATGTCTTTAACATATGATGTATGCTTGTATAATGTGTTAGACATGTATGCCCTAAGGAGTAAAAATGTAATAAGTTTTTGGAGATATTTTTATCAATAAAGAATTTATTCATTATTATACACCAAATCTTGTCCTCTTCATGTTCATATTTGTTGAATGTATGTTAAGCAAACAATAGTCTGAGACTATCGGTCTAAACCTTAAGAATTGGGCATATGATGAATGGATTATGCGAAAGACACGATTCTTAAGGTGATGGCCTAAATCATACGATCCGCAATTGAGGGACTAAAGTTGGGCAATTTATTCATGCAAAGATTGTTATGTTGTCTATATCCCTTTTGGGAGATGGTTTGTCTTGACCATCGGAGGTGGACTCCGTAAATAGAAACATTGGCACGTTGTCATAAGTGATGATATGTTTGATCAGGACATAAAGTGAATTGATTTGGATTAATAATTCTATCTCGACAAATCAATTCACTTTAGACAATCATTTGTGTTGTATCTTAATCCTGAGATGAATAGTGGGCCCGTTGTCTTGACTTGTGTCTTTTGATGTACCAAAGGGTGACACCCACATCTTAGTAGTAGTATGCATGCTGGTACGTTAGAGGCATGACTCTTGACAGCGTAGACCTATTATTCATAGATATGGAATCTATAGCTCCTCTTTAGGAGTAATGATATTCTCTTATATGCATTATCCTGTAATTGAAAAATTGGAGCGCTCAGCCATTTGGATACATAGGTGTAACCGAATGGTATACTGTCTTTAGATGGTAAGTTTTCTAATGGTGAGATAATGGAACGTAAGATAAAAATAATGGGGAAGGTAAGACAGAACTTGTCCTTAAGCCGATTATGGACTTTCACATGAGGATACGATACACTATGATATGTCATGGAGACTTAACTATACGAGCTTCGTAATTCTATGTAGTTTGAGAGTGCAGCTCTAAGCTTTTAGTGGAGTAGCTTTGGAGTTGATAATTATGAAATGTATATCTGGGATATTGGGTTTCATAATTATCGGGAGCTTGAACTATATAGGTCCATTTGGTCCCCTTTGCTAGCTCACAACATCCTGTAACGACACGGCGTGTTTTTCCAATAATTGGTGACTTATGTCGAATTTATTAGATTGGTTGAAATTTGGAAGAATCAAATAATTCATGTCTGTTTATCGATTAAATTAATTTTGTAATACATTAATTCAAGATAAACTTGTTGAATTATTAGGATCGGATAATTCTTGTCTGTTTATCGGTTGATTTAATTTTGGATAAATTAGATCAAGATAAACTTGTAGAATTATTGGAAATTTATTTATTTTCTTAAAAATTATCTAGATAAAGTTGTTTTGATCAGATAACCTCTCTATTGGGTTATTTGAATTAAAACTGAGACTTTATCCTATAGAATCTCGGGTGGAAAATAAAAGATTTGTGAGATTTTTTATTTGATAGTTTGGCCTACCGATGGACGTGTTCGACCTACCGATAGGACCTGTTCCACCTGCCGATCAAGTGGTTTGGCTTGCCGATCAGCGAAGGATAAGATCACGTGTTTCCACGTGGATCTTATCATATATTGATCCAAATTTGATTCTGATCCAAATTTTGAAACTTAATCCGATGAGGACTGACCCTAAGACCAATCTCTATAAATAGGGAGTGATTCTCACAAGTTACTCAGATCAATTAAGAGATTAAGAGAGATACTTTGCTACTGAGAATCTGAAAACTCCCTGAGAGCTTTTGTTCACAAATCATGAACACTTGCTTTGGTTCTCTCGATTGGTTGGAAGGAGAGTCATCGATGGAAGAGCTGTACGTGTGAGCCCATACTCACTTTGGTCGTGGATAGAGAATAGCAAAGAAGGCTAGTTGGTTGAGGCTCTTCTGGAACGTTACTTCTCTTCATGTTTTGTGAGAGTTCTTCGACACACAAAGGTTAGTAAGATCTTGTTAATTTATGCATATAGCATGTCAAACTTGTGTTTTGGAAATTACTCTGATGTAAAAATTTTAAAATTCTACTGCGTACTATTTTTCCAACAAATGGTATCAGAGCTAGGTTTTTACATAAATTTACGAGTTTGTGATTATGTTATATGTATAAATTTTATGTTTTTAATCTCTCCTATGCTTGAATTGAATTTTATAGAGAGTTGGCACTCTAGGTTTCTATAAATTATATATGTTGTCATGGATTATGTGGTGAATATTTATTAATTAATTATGGTTGATTAAATCATTGTTTAATTATTTATTAATTAATTAATTTATACCAGTTATGGTTCCTTAGAGGTTAGAATGTATATCTAGGTTTTTCATGTAATTAGATGGCAGACTATCATCTCCGTCTAGGAATTATTATTTATTTTTTAAATTTATAAGAATTTTGTAATTAAATAATTATTCGGAGAAGACAGATCTAGAAGATTGATGATGATACTCCCTGGCATTTCTTGAGTCTCTAAATTTATGTTTTTGAATTGTTGAAAATAAAATTGATAAATTGCTTTAAAAAATTGTCTTTTCTAGAATGGAGATTTCTACTCGGTCGACATGGCAAACATCACAGTTCGGTAGGCCGATGGTCACAGATCGGCAAGCCGGACATGTGGTTTGACAGGCTGTTAGTGGGGTAGAAATCGACTGGCTCTATCGGTAGGCCGAACTTCCAGTTTGGCAGGCTGAACCTTCATGGTTCGACAGACCGATCTTCCTGATCGGCAGGCCGATGGAGCATGACCGATAAGCCAATCACCCAGATTGCCCTGCTGACCAAGAGCTGGAAAATTTTTAAAAAAGGTGTAGTTTTTTAATGCAGTTTTAATTTAATTTTTGGGACAATTTTGAGAAACATTAAATTTGGATATGACCAGAAATATGAAGTGTTCAATTCATACGGGATTGAAAACTTGAAAAGTGAATTACATGAAGAAGGATACAGCTTAAGGATTCGAGGATGAAGAATCGAGAATATGTCTCGATTATTCTCTTGTAATCTTAGTTTTCTATTCTCTAGGGTGGAGCCATAATATTACGGTTATTATTAGTATTTTTCTTGTAGCTTTGCTTGATTGCTTTGCTTGTCTGCATTATAATATGATTTGCCATGTATATTGATAACATGTCATAAAGAATGGGGAGTGCCGCTCATATTAAAATTGTTCATGCATATTCTTAAAATAAAACCTTGATTTCAAAAGTTTGAGTGGGAGAAGGTTTTCAAAGAGAGAACCTAAGGCCTCCATCGTTGGTCCATAGGCAGAACATGGTGGTCCTAACCCTTAGGAAGGGATTTCTATCAGGTACCAGATTGGATCTCAGAGAGGATAAGGCATTTTAGCATGATTTATGGTTGCACGCCCCTAGGTGGTGATTATAAATCATGTATAAAATATTGAAACGATGGTTATACACTTACGTCAATTTTATTATTAACCTCCCCTAGGAGCTCTGTTAATAAAATTAATGGCCAAAGAAATGATTATTAATATATGCTAGATCATACGGGTCCTAGATGGTGTATATTAATCAAGAGGGGATCCGTTTTCCTAATTGAATTTGGCATGACACCCCTAGGATCTTGTTGAATTTTGAGTTGGGAATTATCATTGTAAGATTGTGATATTCTCAAGGTTTTGACACATAAACACATTTGTATGATTTTTACATAATTGTGTTATCTTACTAAATTATTATTGTATATGTTTGCTTATATTTGGTATATGATTCATTATTGTAGATTAAAAATGTCTAAAAGTACTTTATCATCGATACTTGATAAAAACCTATTCACAGGTGAGAACTATAACGATTGGAAATGAAACCTAGATATCGTCCTGTCCTTTGAGAAACTAAAATATGTACTGACAACCCCTTGTCCTCCCGAGCCTACGGGAGACTCAAGTAATGAGTAATTCCAAGTGTATGATCGCTGGAAAGATGCTATTGATCTGGCCCGCTGCTATGTTATGGCTAGCATGAACAACGTGCTGCAGGCTCAACATCAGGATTATGAGACTGCAAAGCAGATCTTGGATAATCTTGAGGATATGTTTGGAGGCCAATCCATAACAAAGTGGCAAGGGGTGCTTTGAAAACTCTTAAACTATAGACAGAGGCCGGGGACATCTGTAAAGGAGCACATGACGTTGGTCATGGGTTACCTCGCTTAGTCTCAAACCAATGGAGCCGACATCGATGCTGAAACTCAGATGACTATGGTCTTTGAGACTCTATCTAAGGAATTTATTCTGTTTAGAGCTACTTTTAATTTAAGCAATAGATGGGATATGACCTTAACAGAACTGATGAAACAGTTACAGGAGTTCAAACTACTAATCAAGGAGTCTCCTGCTAGTGGTGAAACCAACATGGTAGTTGCTTCGGGTTCCAATCCTAACTCTAGGAATGGAAAAAAGCAACGGGCCAAAAACAGGAAGTCTTCTATTCCTACCAAGAGCAAGAAGAAGAAGAAGAATAAGAAGAACCTGAAGAAGCTTAAGTGCTTCTTCTATGGAAAGGTCAGGCATATCAAGAAGCATTGCAAGGACTTCCTTTCCAAAGGAGGTAGGTGTGATCTTCTATATTTAGAAACTTGTTTGGTTAAGGAATCCAGTGATATCTGGGTCATAGATTCCGATGCAACTAATCATGTTTGTGTTTCTCTATAGAGGTTCAAAGAAACGAGAAGTATGCTACATGAGGACTTCACGCTTCGGATGGGCGATGGATCCTTGGTCTTAGCGGAAGCAGTGGGAGATGTCCATCTTTATTTTGATAATTATAGGAATTTATTTTTGCAAGATTGTTTTTATGTTCCTAAATTTAAAAGGAATTTAATATCTGTAGCTTGTTTATTTAAAGACTCCTACTTGGTTTCTTGTAATGATAAAGTGGTGATTCATAAAAATAAATCTTTTATCTGTTCTAGATGGATGCAAAATAATCTATATTTTATCAAACCAAAGACGGACTTATTGCTTAATACTAAGATGAATGATAATAACTCTAAAAGACTTAAAGCTTCTCACTCTAATAAGACTTATCTTTGGCATTTGCGCCTTGGTCATATTAACCTGAATAGGATTCAAAGGTTGATAAGGGATGGACCTTTAAGTCACTTAAAGGTGGAATCTATACCTCAATGTGAATCTTGGTTGGAGGGTAAAATGACCAAAAGATCATTCAGGTCTAAGGGCAATAGGGCCGAAGGGTTCTAGAACTTGTGCATAGTAATGTTTGTAGACCGATGAACATCCAAGCACGAGGAGGGTATGAGTACTTTGTCACTTTGATTGACGATTACTCAAGATATTGGTATGTGTACCTGATACACCACAAAAGCAAAACTTTTGACAAGTTCAGGGAGTTTTAGGCTAAAGTGGAAAAGCAATTGGGTAGACCCATAAAGGCACTTCGATCGGATCGAGGTGGGGAATACCTTTCTGATAAGTTCTTGGAACACTTTTTAGAGAATGAGATTTTGTCCCATTTGACTGCGTCGGGCATTCCGCAGCAGAATGGAGTAGCAAAGAGAAGAAATAGGACTTTGTTGGACATGATTAGGTCCATGATGAGTTATTCATCATTGCCTTTATCCTTTTGGGGATATCCACTACAAACCGCATGTTATCTTTTGAACAATGTGCCTTCAAAATTGGTCCCTAAAACTCCTCATGAGTTGTGGACAAGTAGGAAGACATCCTTAAACCATATTCACATATGGGGATGTTTGGCTCATGTCCTGTTTAAGGATCCTAATAAGTTGGAAGCATGTTTGGAAGTTTGCGTATTTGTAGGATATCCAAAAGGGACTAAAGGGGGTTATTTTTATAACCCAAAGGAAAATAAAGTCGTGGTTTCAACTAATGTAACTTTCCTTGAGGAGAGTTACATGAACGACTTTAAACCTCAAAGCAAAGTGGTGTTTGAGGAGTTAAGGAGTGATCCGATTACTCCAGACGTTCCAAATGAAACTGTTTCAATCGGTGTAGAAAAACCAAACAAACCTGAACAGCAACCTCAAGGGCTTCGACGTAGTGGGAGGATCGAGCATCAACCTGAGAGGTATATGTTCAATGGGGAGGTCTTCTTGGCTAAATCGGATGAACTTGATTCACGAGATTTTTTGTTCGACAGTTCAGCTTGTCGATGGACATGTTCGTGCAGTCGATAGGACTTGTTCAGCCTGCCGATCAAGTGGTACAGCCTGCCGATCAGTGAAGGATAAGATAACACGTTTCCACGTAGTTCTTATCAGATATTGATCCGAATTTGGTTCTAATCTAAATTTTGAAACCTAATCTGATGAGGACTGATCCTAGGACCAATCTCTATAAATAGGGAGTGATTCTCATAAGCTACTAAGATCAATTGAGAGATTAAGAGAGACACTCTGCTACTGAGAATCTGAAAACTCCCTAAGAGCTTTTATTCACAAATCATGAACACTTGCTTTGGGTTCTCTCGATTGATTTGAAGGAGAGTCATCGGTGGAAGAGCTGTACGTGTGAGCCCATACTCACTCCTGTCGTGGATAGAGAATAGCAAAGTAGACCAGTTGGTTGAGGCTCTTCTAGAACATTACTTCTCTTCACGTTTTGAGAGAGTTCTTCGGCACACAAAGGTGTTAGACATGTATGCCCTAAGGAGTAAAAATGTAATACGTTTTTTGGAGACATTTTTATCAATAAAGAATTTATTCATTTATATATACCAAATCTTGTCCTCTTTACATTCATATTTGTTGAATGTATGATAAGCAAACAGTAGTCTGAGACTGTCAGTCTAAACCTTAAGAGTTGGGCATATGATGGACTGATTATGCGGAAGACACGATTCTTAAGGTGATGGTCTAAAACATATGATCCGCAATCGAGGGAATAAAGTTGGGTGCTTTATTCATGTAAAGATTGTTATGTTGTCTATATCCCTACTGGGAGATGGTTTGTCTTGACCATTGGAGTTGGACTCCGTGAATAGAAACATTGGCACGTTGTCATAGGTGACGATGTGTTGGATTGGGACATAAAGTGAATTGATTTGGATTAATAATTCTGTCTTGGCAAATCGATTCACTTTAGACAGTCATTTGTATTGTATCTTAATCCTGAGATGAATAGTGGGCCCGTTGTCTCGACTTGTGTCTTTTGATGTACCAATGGGTGACTCCCACATCTCTATAGTGGTATGCATGCCGGTACGTTGGAGGCATGTGTCTTGATAGCGTAGACTTGTTATTCATAGATATGGAATCCATAGCTCCTCTTTACGAGTAATGATATCCTCTTATATGCGTTGTCCTGTAATTGGAAAACTGGAGCGCTCAACAACCATTTGGATACATAGGTGTAACCGAATGGTATACTATCTTTGGATGGTAAGTTTTCTAATGGTGAGACAATGGAACGTAAGATAAAAATAATCGGTAAGGTAAGATAGAACTTGTCCTTAAGCCGATTATGGATTATCATATGGGGATACGATGCACTATGATATGTCATGGAGACTTAGCTACACAAGCTTCGTAATTCTATAAAGTTCGAGAGTGCAGCTCCAAGCTTTTAGTGGAGTAGCGTTGGAGTTGATAATTGTGAAATGTATATCTGGGATATTGGGTTTCATAATTATCATGAGCTTGAACTTTATAGGTCCATTTTGGTCCCCTTTGCTAGCTCACAAAATCCTGTAATGACACGGCATGCTTTTTCAATAATTGGTGACTTATGTCGAATTTATCAGATTGGTTTAAAATTTGTAAGAATCAAATAATTCATGTCTGTTTATCGGTTAAATTAATTTTGTAAGAAATTAGTTCAAGATAAACTTGTTAAATTATTGCGATCAGATAATTCTTGTCTGTTTATCGGTTGTTTTAATTTTGGACAAAATTAGAACAAGATAAACTTGTAGAATTATTGTGAATTGATTTATTTTCTTAGAAATTATCTTGATAAAGTTTGTTTTGATTAGATAACTTCTCTATTGGGTTATTTGAATTAAAACTGAGACTTTATCCTTTAGAATCTCGGGTGGAAAATAAAAGATTCGCTGAGATTTTTTCTCGGGAGGTCGGCCAGCCGGATGACGTGTTCGGCCTGCCGCACTGGCCTGTTCGGCCTGCCGCACTGGCCTGTTCGGCCTGCCGAACTGAATGTTCATCCTGTCGATCAGCCGTAGATAAGATTACGCATTTTCACGCGGATCTTATTAGATATTGATCCGAACTTGATTCTGTTTCGAGTTATTGAGACCTAATCTGATATAGACTGACCCTAGGACCAATAGGTATAAAAAGGGAGTGAGTCTCATGATTTACTCAGATCAATTTGAGAGATTAAGAGTGATACTCTTCTAGTGAGCATTTGAAAACTCCCTGAGAGCTTTTGTTCACAAATCACGAACACTAGCTTTGGGTTCTCTCTATTGGTTGGAAGGAGAGTCACCGGTGGAAGAGCTGTACGTGTGAGCCAACACTCACTCCGGTTGTGGATAGAGAATAGCAAAGAAGATCAATTGGTTGAGGCTCTTTTGGAACGTTACTTCTCTACACGGATTGCGGAGGTTCTTCGGCACACTGAGGTTAGTAAGATCTGTCTAATTTATACATATAACATGTCAAACTTGTGTTTTGGAAATTACTTTGATGAAAAATTTTTAAAATTCCGCTGCGCACTATGTTTCCAACAATTGGTATCAGAGCCGAGGTTTTTACATAAATTTGCAAGTTTGTGATCATGTTATATGCATAAATTTTGTGATCTTATTCTCTCCTATGCTTGAATTGAATTTTATAGAGAGATGGCACTCTAGGTTTCTGTATAATATAAATGTTGTCATGGATTATGTGGTGAATGTTTATTAATTAATTATGGTTGATTAAATCGTTGTTTAATTATTTATTAATTAATTAATACCGGTTATGATTCCTTAGATGTTAGAATGTCTATCTAGGTTTTTCATGTAATTAGTTGGCAGACTATCGTCTCCGTCTAGGAATTGTTATTTAATTTTTAATTTCTAAGAATTTGTAATTAAATAATTATCCAGAGAAGACATATCGAGAAGTCGGATCTTGAAGATTGATGATGGCGCCTCCAGGTATTTTCTGAGTCTCTAATTTTATGTTTTTGAATTGTTAAAAAATAAAATTGATGAATTGCATTAAAATTGTATTTTCTAGATTGAGTGTTTTCTACTCGGTCGGCATGTCGGACGTCACTGTTCGGCAGGCTGAAGGTCACAGATCGGCAGGCCAGACGTGTGGTCCCGCAGGCCGACAGTGGGGCAGAAAATTTGGTGCTCTGCCGGCAGGCCGAAGTTTTAGTTCGGCAGGCCAAATTTGCTTGGATCGGCAGGCCGATGTATCAGATCGGCAGGCTGATGAAGCAAGACCGGTAGGCGGATCACCTAGATCGGCCTACCGACCGAGAGCTGCCGAGTGTCCAGAAAAAGGTGCAATTTTTTCGGTGCAGTTTTAATTTTATTTTTGAGACGATTCTAAGAAACATTAAATTTGGATATGACCGAAAATATAAAGTATTCGATTCATTCGGGATTGATGACTTGAAGATGGATATTACATGAAGAAGGATACAGCTTGAGGATTCGAGGATGAAGAATTGATAAATGTCTCGATTATTCTCTTGTAATCTTAGTTTTTCTATTCTCTAGGGTGGAACCATAATATTACGGTTATTATTATTTTGCTTGTAGCTTTGCTTGATTGCTTTGCTTCACTGCATTATAATATAATTTACCATGTATATTGATAACATGTCATATAGAATAGGGAGTGCCGCTCATATTAAAATTGTTCATGCATAATTTTAAAATAAAACCTTGACTTCAAAAGACTGAGTGGGAGAAGGTTTTCGAAGAGAGGACCTAAGGCCTCCATCGTTGGTCCATAGGAAGAACATGGTGGTCTCGACCCCTAGGAAGGGATTTCTATCATGTACCAGATTGGATCTCTGAAAGGATAAGGTATTTTAGTATGACTTATGGTTGCACACACCTAGGTGGTGATTAAAAATCATGGATAAAATATTGAAACGGTGGTTATACACTCACATTATTTTTATTATTAACCTCCCCTAGGAGCTCTGTTAATAAAGTTAATGGCCAAAGAAACGATTATTAGTATATGCTAGATCATACGGGTCCTGGATGGCATATATTAATCAGGAGGGGATCTGTGTTCCTGATTGAATTTGGCATGACTCCCCTAGGAGCTTGTTGAATTATGACTTGGGAATTATCGTTGTAAGGTTGTGATATTTTCAAGGTTTTGACACATAAACACATTTGTATGATTTTACATGATTGTGTTATCTTACTAAATTATTACATATGTTTGCTTATGTTTGGTATATGATTCTTTATTGTAGATTGAAAATGTCTAAAAACGCTTTATCATCAATACTTGACAAAAACCAATTAACCGATGAGAATTATAACGATTCGAAACAGAACCTGGACATGGTCCTTTCCTTTGAGAAATTAAAATATGTACTGACAACTCCTTGTCCTCCCGAGCCTACGGGAGACTCAAGTAATGAGCAATTCCAAGCGTACGACCGCTGGAAAGATGCTAATGATCAGGCCCGCTGCTATGTTATGGCTAGCGTGAACAACGTACTGCAGGCTCAACATCAGGATTATGAGACTACGAATCAGATCTTGAATAATCTTGAGGATATGTTCAGAGGCTAGGCCATAACGAAGTGGAAAGGGGCGCTTCGGAACCCTTAAACTGTAGACAGAGACCGGGGACATCTGTAAAGGAGCACATGATGTTGGTCATGGGTTACCTCGCTGAGGCTCAAACCAATGGAGCCGACATCGACGCTGAAACTCAGATGACTATGGTCTTTGAGACTCTATCTAAGGAATTTATTTCGTTTAGAGCTACTTTTAATTTAAGCAATAGACGGGATATGACCTTGACAAAGCTGATGAAACAGTTACAGGAGTTTGAACTGTTGATCAGGGAGTCTCCTGCTGGTGGTGAGGCGAATATGGTAGCTGCTTCTGGTTCCAATCCTAACTCTGGGAATGGAAAGAAGCAACGGGCCAAGAGTGGGAAGTCTTCTATTCCTGCTACTGCCAAGAGAAAGAAGAAGAAGAAAAAGAACCTAAAGAAGCTTAAGTGCTTCTTCTGTGGTAAGGTCGGGCATATAAAGAAGCATTGCAAGGACTTCCTTTCCAAGGGAGGTAGGTGTGATCTTCTATATTTTGAAACTTGTTTGGTTGAGGAATCCAGTGACATCTGGGTCGTAGATTCCGGTGCAACTAATCATGTTTGGGTTTCTCTGCAGGGATTCAAAGAAACGAGAAGTCTACTTCGTGAAGACTTAACGCTTCGGATGGACGATGGATCCTTGGTCTCAGCGGAAGCAATGGGAGATGTCCATCTTTATTTTGATAATTATAGGAATTAAATTTTGTGAGACTGTTTTTATGTTCCTAAATTTAAAAAGAATTTAATTTCTGTATCTTCTTTATTTAAAGACTCCTATGTGGTATCTTTTAATGAAAAAGTGGTGATTCGTAAAAACAAATCTTTTATCTGTTCTGGATGGATGCAAAATAATCTATATTTTATCAAACCTAAGATGGACTTATTGCTTAATGCTGAGATAAATGATAATAACTCAAAAAGACCTAAAACTTCTCACTCTAATAAGACTTATCTTTGGCATTTGCGCCTTGGCAATATTAACCTGAATAGGATTCAAAGGTTGGTAAGGGATGGACCTTTAAGTCACTTAAAGGTGGAATCTATACCTCAGTGTGAATCTTGTTTGGAGGGTCAAATGACCAAAAGACCATACGGGTCTAAGGGCAATAGGGCCGAAGGGGTTCTAGAACTTGTGCATAGTGATGTTTGCGGACCGATGAACATCTGGGCACGAGGAAGGTATGAGTATTTTGTCATTTTTATTGACGATTACTCAAGATATTGGTATGTGTACCTAATGCACCACAAAAGTGAAACTTATGATAAGTTCAGGGAGTTTCCGGCTAAAGTGGAAAAATAATTGGGTAGACCCATAAAGGCACTTCAATCTGATCGTGGTGGGGAATACCTTTCTGATGAGTTCTTGGGACACTTGTTAGAGAATGGGATTTTATCCCATTTGACTGCGCCAGGCACTCCGCAGCAGAATGGCGTAACGGAGAGAAGGAATAGGACTTTGTTGGACATGATTCGGTCCATGATGAGTTATTCATCATTGCCTTTATCTTTTTGGGGATATGCACTACAAACCGCATGTTATCTTTTGAACAATTTGCCTTCAAAATCGGTCCCTAAAACTCCTCATGAGTTGTGGACAAGACGAAAGACATCCTTAAACCATATTCGCATATGGGGATGTCCAGCTCATGTCCTGTTTAAGGATCCAAATATGTTGGAAGCACGTTTGGAAGTTTGTGTGTTTATAGGATATCCAAAAGGGACTAAAGGGGGTTATTTTTATAACCCAAAGGAAAATAAAGTCGTGGTTTCAACTAATGCAACTTTCCTTGAGGAAAGTTACATGGACGACTTTAAACCTCGAAGCAAAGTGGTGCTTAAGGAGTTAAGGGGTGATCAGTTCACTCCGGAGGATCCAAATGAAACCATTCCGATCGGTGTAGAAAAACCAAACAAACCTGAACAACAACCTCAGGGGCTTTGGCGTATTGGGAGGATCGGGCGTCAACCTAAGAGGTATATGTTCAATGGGGAGGTCTTCTTGGCTGAACCGGATGAACATGACAGGGATCCTTATACTTACGCAAAAGCTATGGCGGATGTTGATTCAAAACTCTGGACAGCGGCCATGAACATAGAGATGAAGTCTATGGTGACTAATCGGGTCTGGGAGCTTGTGGATCTTTCCGAAGGGGTAAAACCCATAGGGTGTAAGTGGATCTACAAGTGGAAAAGAGGAGTGGATGGAAAGGTCGAAACCTTTAAGGCTAGACTGGTAGCTAAGGGTTATACGCAAAAGGAAGGAATCGATTATGAGGAAACCTTTTCGCCTATAGCCATGCTTAAGTCCATCCGGATTCTCTTGTCCATAGCTGCAGCTCTCGACTATGAGATTTGGCAGATGGATGTCAAGATGGCTTTTCTTAGTGGCTATCTTGATGAGTCCATTTATATGGAACAACCAAATGGGTTCAAGGTCGCGGGTCAAGAGGGTAAGGTTTGTAAGCTGCTAAAGTCAATTTATGGACTTAAGCAGGCTTCTCGATCTTGGAACATAAGATTTGATCAAGTGATCAAGACTTATGGGTTCTCACAAAACATGGATGAACCATGTGTTTCCAAACACATGAAGGACTTAGATGAGGCTAATTTTGTTCTCGGTATCCAGATCATTCAGGATGGGAAGAACAAAATGATAGCTTTGTCACAGGCCGGCTGCATAGATAAAATTCTCAGGAGGTTTGCAATGCATGATTCCAAGAAAGGTGGGCAACCATCTAGGTCTGGAATTACTCTTTCTAAGAAAGACTCTCCAAAGTCTCATGAAGAAAGAGAATACATGAAGAAGGTGCCTTATGCTGCGGTAGTGGGTAGTCTCATGTATGCCATGCTTTGCACTTTATCGGATGTTAGCTATGCAGTCGGGATTGTAAGTCGATTTCAGGCGGATCCAGGACTGAACCATTGGGTTGCGGTAAAGCATATTTTCAAGTACCTGAGAAGGACTCGAGGGTATATGCTTGTGTATTCGGGTGAGGACTTGACTCCTCTAGGATACACTGATTTCGATTTTCAATCCTGTCTAGATTCTAGGAAATCGACTTCGGGGTTTGTGTTTACTCTGGGTGACGGTGCCATCAGTTGGAGAAGTGCGAAGCAAGATTACACTTCGGATTCAACGATGGAGGCCGAATATATGGCGGCTAGTGATGCTTCGAAAGAAGTAGTGTGGCTCCGCAAGTTCCTTGGGGATCTTGAGGTAGTTCCTGGTTTGGATAAGGCGGTATCACTGTACTGTGATAACAGTGCGGCGGTAGCTAATGCTAAGGAACCAAGATTTCACAAGAAGAGTAAGCATATTGATCGGAAGTATCATGTGATAAAGGACTTCGTTGGGGGCGGGCATGTCATGGTGTGTAAGATCGCGTCAGAGGACAATTTAGCTGATCCATTTACGAAGACACTTACTGGGAGAGTCTTCGAGAGGCATGTGGAAGCTATAGGGATGCGAAATTTGCTGTATTTACTCACTTAGTGCAAGTGGGAGATTGTTAGACATGTATGCCCTAAGGAGTAAAAATGTGATACGTTTTTTGGAGACATTTTTATCAATAAAGAATTTATTCATTTATATATACCAAATCTTGTCCTCTTTACGTTCATATTAGTTGAATGTATGATAAGCAAACAGTAGTCTGAGACTGTCAGTCTAAACCTTAAGAGTTGGGCATATGATGGACTGATTATGCGGAAGACACGATTCTTAAGGTGATGGCCTAAAACATATGATCCACAATCGACGGAATAAAGTTGGGCGCTTTATTCAGGTAAAGATTGTTATGTTTTCTATATCCCTACTAGGAGATGGTTTGTCTTGACCATCGGAGTTGGACTCCGTGAATAGAAACATTGGCACGTTGTCATAGGTGACGATGTGCTGGATCGGGACATAAAGTGAATTGATTTAGATTAATAATTCTGTCTTGGCAAATCGATTCACTTTAGACAGTCATTTGTATTGTATCTTAATCCTGAGATGAATAGTGGGCCCGTTGTCTCGACTTGTGTCTTTTGATGTACCAATGGGTGACTCCCACATCTCTATAGTGGTATGCATGCTGGTACGTTGGAGGCATGACTCTTGATAGCGTAGACTTGTTATTCATAGATATGGAATCCATAGCTCCTCTTTAGGAGTAATGATATCCTCTTATATGCGTTGTCCTGTAATTGGAAAACTGAAGCGCTCAACCATTTGGATACATAGGTGTAACCAAATGGTATACTATCTTTGGATGGTAAGTTTTCTAATGGTGAGACAATGGAACGTAAGATAAAAATAATCAGGAAGGTAAGACAGAACTTGTCCTTAAGCCGATTATGGATTATCATATGGGGATACGATGCACTATGATATGTCATGGAGACTTAGCTACACGAGCTTCGTAATTCTATAAAGTTCGAGAGTGCAGCTCCAAGCTTTTAGTGGAGTAGCGTTGGAGTTGATAATTGTGAAATGTATATCTGGGATATTGGGTTTCATAATTATCATGAGCTTGAACTTTATAGGTCCATTTTGGTCCCCTTTGCTAGCTCACAAAATCCTGTAACGACACGGCATGCTTTTCCAATAATTGGTGACTTATGTCGGATTTATCAGATTGGTTTCAAATTTGTAAGAATCAAATAATTCATGTCTGTTTATCGGTTGAATTAATTTTATAAGAAATTAGTTCAAGATAAACTTGTTGAATTATTGCAATCAGATAATTCTTGTCTGTTTATCGGTTGTTTTAATTTTGGACAAAATTAGAACAAGATAAACTTGTAGAATTATTGTGAATTGATTTATTTTCTTAGAGATTATCTTGATAAAGTTTGTTTTGATCAGATAAATTCTCTATTGGGTTATTTGAATCAAAACTGAGACTTTATCCTTTAGAATCTTGGGTGGAAAATAAAAGATTCGCGTAGATTTTTTCTCGGGAGTTCGGCCTGCCGATCAGCGGTAGATAAGATTACACTTTTTTCACGTGGATCTTATCAGATATTGATCCGAACTTGATTCTGTTTTGAGTTTTTGAGACCTAATCTGATATGGACTGACCCCAGGACCAATAGGTATAAGAAGGGAGTGAGTCTCATGATTTACTCAGATCAATTTGAGAGATTAAGAGTGATACTCTTCTAGTGAGCATCTGAAAACTCCCTGAGAGCTTTTGTTCACAAATCACGAACACTAGCTTTGGGTTCTCTCTATTGGTTGGAAGGAGAGTCACCAGCGGAAGAGCTGTACGTGTGAGCCCACACTCACTCCGGTTGTGGATAGAGAATAGCAAAGAAGACCTGTTGGTTGAGGCTCTTCTGGAATGTTACTTCTCTACACAGGTTGCGGAGGTTCTTCGGCATACTGAGGTTAGTAAGATCTGTCTAATTTCTACATATAACATGTCAAACTTGTGTTTTGGAAATTACTCTGATGAAAAATTTTTAAAATTCCGCTGTGCACTTTGTTTCCAACAAAAGGTTAGTAAGATCTTATTAATTTATGCATATAGCATGTTAAACTTGTGTTTTGAAAATTACTCTGTTGTAAAAATTTTAAAATTTCGCTGCACACTATTTTTCCAACATAATGCTCAAAATTAAAACATGCTTATGTTACTTATGCTCCATAAAGTCATAACCATACATACAAGCATATGCAACATTTATGGTGATGCAGGTGAAATTCTACTTACCACATATTATGGAGTAATGTAAATTATTGTCAGGGTTTTCCACTTCGAATCCGATGTCCAATTCTTCTGAAAATGGGTGTTTATATTTCTTTATAACCTATTAAAATATACTAGTTACTTAAGTGTTAAGGAGCTCATTACAAGTTTAAAATCAAACTTAAATAAAAGAAGGTTAAGTCCCCACAAACATATCATTCATCACCTTATAGTTGGAACCATATTAAATAAGATGAAAAGTGGGGAAAACCAGAACTGAATATTCTACATTAGAGCCCCTTAACAGTTCCATGTATTTCCTAATATAAGTAAAGAATTTAGCTTATAAAAATATCTCTAAGAATAACAATTTTAGTAGAACTCATAAATTCATATAACGTAGGGGATGAAATACGAAACTTAATCCCAAAAATCCCTTAAAGAATCAAAAAATATGAACATTAGTAACATGACAAAACTAGTTAGTTTTAAAGGCAAAAGTGGGCTTTTGGTTTCTAAATGATTCAAAACTTTTTCTAAGAATTTGGGCAACATTTTCCCTTAATTTTAACACTTCCAAAAGCTTAAAATTCATCACAATAACTTGCAGACAAAAACAAAACTCCAGGTTATTCACAAGACCACAAATCAATCCCAAATTCTTTAAAATTCACATAATTCCAAAACTTTTCATTCCAACAACAACATTCCTTTTTATTAGATCATTTTTCTATGATTCTTAACCTTGAATAGAATTAAAATTATGCTCATATCATGTCCCAAAGTTTGTTTATACAACCAAAGAAAGAAACTTAAAAATAGTTCACAAATTCTTACCTTAGTGAAACAAATTCTTCACCTCCAATCTCACTTTTCCCATCTCAAAAGGATGAAACCAAGGTTTATGGTCTTTCTAAACACTTGAATAAACCCTAGAATTGTCCAAAAGAATCAAATTTTAGGTTTATCCCATGTCTTGAAAGATTGATACTCAAAACCATAAATCAAGCTTAGCTTGACTTGTTTTGGTTTTGCTCTCTTATCACCGCACTAACCTTCACCAAGACACTTGGAGGTAGGCTTATCTTCTTAAACCCTAGCATAAAAATGGAGTTTTCCTTTGGTCAACATTGATTTTGAGAGAAGATGGGCTAAAATGAGCTCACCTGCTTGCTTAATTCCTTTTAAAGTAGCAAGCACATACCTCAATTTACTTAACACTTAAGTACTCTCTTGTTAGCATAATTTGTTGGTATCAGAGTGCGCAGTGGAATTTTTAAAATTTTTCATCAGAGTAATTTCCAAAACACAAGTTTGACATGTTATATGTAGAAATTAGACAGATCTTACTAACCTCAGTATGCCGAAGAACCTCCGCAACCTGTGTAGAGAAGTAACATTCTAGAAGAGCCTCAACCAACAGGTCTTCTTTGCTATTCTCTATCCACAACCGGAGTGAGTGTGGGCTCACACGTACAGCTCTTCCACTGGTGACTCTCCTTCCAACCAATAGAGAGAACCCAAAGCTAGTGTTCGTGATTTGTGAACAAAAGCTCTCAGGGAGTTTTCAGATGCTCACTAGAAGAGTATCACTCTTAATCTCTCAAATTGATCTGAGTAAATCATTAGACTCACTCCCTTTTTTATACCTATTGGTCCTTGGGGTCAGTCCATATCAGATTAGGTCTCAAAAATCGAAACAGAATCAAGTTCGGATCAATATCTGATAAGATACGCGTGAAAAACGCGTAATCTTAGCTGTCGCGGTCGGCATGCCGAACTGTGAGATAGGCAGGCCGAACTGGCCAGTTCGGCAGGCCGAACTTTCTGATCGGCAGGCCGAACTGCCGAGAAAAAATCTCCGCGAATCTTTTATTTTCCACCCGAGATTCTAAAGGATAAAGTCTCAGTTTTGATTCAAATACCCCAATAGAAAAGATATCTGATCAAAACAAACTTTATCAAGATAATCTCTAAGAAAATAAATCAATTCAAATAATTCTACAAGTTTATCTTGTTCTAATTGTCCAAAATTAAAACAACCGATAAACGGTCAAGAATTATCCAAACGCCATAATTCAACAAGTTCATCTTGAACTAATTTCTTACAAAATTAATTCAACCGATAAACAGACATGAATTATTTGATTCTTATAAATTTTAAACCAATCTGATAAATCCGACATAAGTCACCAATTATTGGAAAAGCACGCCGTGTCGTTACAGGATTTTGTGAGCTAGCAAAGGGGACCAAAATGGACCTATAAAGTTCAAGCTCATGATAACTATGAAACCCAATATCCCAGATATACATTTCACAATTATCAACTCCAACGCTACTCCACTAAAAGCTTGGAGCTGCACTCTCGAACTTTATAGAATTACGAAGCTCGTGTAGCTAAGTCTCCATGACATATCATAGTGTATCGCATCCCCATATGATCATCCATAATCGGCTTAAGGACAAGTTCTGTCTTACCTTCCCGATTATTTTTATCTTACATTCCATTGTCTCACCATTAGAAAACTTACCATCCAAAGATAGTATACCATTCGGTTACACCTATGTATCCAAATGGTTGAGCGCTCCAGTTTTCCAATTACAGGACAACGCATATAAGAGGATATCATTACTCCTAAAGAGGAGCTATGGATTCCATATCTATGAATAACAAGTCTACGCTATCAAGAGTCATGCCTCCAACGTACCGGCATGCATGCCACTATAGAGATGTGGGAGTCACCCATTGGTACATCAAAAGACACAAGTCGAGACAACGGGCCCATTATTCATCTCAGGATTAAGATACAATACAAACAACTGTCTAAAGTGAATCGATTTGCCAAGACAGAATTATTAATCCAAATCAATTCACTTTATGTCCCGATCCAACACATCGTCACCTATGACAACGCGCCAATGTTTCTATTCACGGAGTCCAACTCCGATGGCCAAGACAAACCATCTCCCAAAAGGGATATAGACAACATAACAATCTTTACATGAATAAAGCGCCCAACTTTATTCCCTCGATTGCGGATCATATATTTTAGACCATCACCTTAAGAGTCGTGTCTACCGCATAATCATCCCATCATATGCCCAACTCTTAAGGTTTAGACTGACAGTCTCAGACTACTGTTTGCTTATCATACATTCAACGAATATGAACGTAAAGAGGACAATATTTGGTATATATAAATGAATAAATTCTTTATTGATAAAAATGTCTCCAAAAACGTATTACATTTTTACTCCTTAGAGCATACATGTCTAACAATCTCCCACTTGCACTAAGTGAGTAAATACTGCAAATTTCGCATCCCCATAGCTTCCACATGCCTTTCGAAGACTCTCCCAGAAAGTGTCTTCGTAAATGGATCAGCTAAATTGTCCTCTGACGCGATCTTGCACACCGTGACATGCCCGCTCTCAACGAAGTCCTTTATCACATGATACTTCCGATCAATATGCTTACTCTTCTTGTGAAATCTTGGTTCCTTAGCATTAGCTACCGCCGCACTGTTATCACAGTACAGTGATACCGCTTTATCCATACCAGGAACTACCTCAAGATCCCCAAGGAACTTGCGGAGCCACACTGCTTCTTTCGAAGCATCACTAGCCGCCACATACTCGGCCTCCATCGTTGAATCCGAAGTGCAATCTTGCTTCGCACTTCTCCAACTGATGGCACCGCCACCCAGAGTAAACACAAACCCTGAAGTCGATTTCCTAGAATCCAGGCAGGATTGAAAATCCGAATCAGTGTATCCTAGAGGAGTTAAATCCTCACCCGAATACACAAGCATATACCCTCGAGTCCTTCTCAGGTACTTGAAAATATGCTTTACCGCAACCCAATGGTTCGGTCCTGGATCCGCCTGAAATCGACTCACAATCCCGACCGCATAGCTAATATCCGGTCGAGTGCAAAGCATGGCATACATGAGACTACCCACTGCCGAAGCATAAGGCACCTTCTTCATGTATTCTCTTTCTTCATAAGACTTTGGAGAGTCTTTCTTAGAAAGAGTAATTCCAGACCTAGATGGTTGCCCACCTTTCTTGGAATCCTGCATTGCAAACCTCCTGAGAATTTTATCTATGTAGCTGGCCTGTGACAAAGCTATCATTTTGTTCTTCCTATCCCGCAAGATCTGGATACCGAGAACAAAATTAGCCTCACCCAAGTCCTTCATGTCAAACTGCTTGGTCAACCATAATTTGACCGATGACAACGCCCCAACGTCATTGCCAATTAGCAGAATGTCATCTACATAGAGTAGTAGAAAAACCACCTTTCCATTCTTAATGTGTTTGTAAACACATGGTTCATCCACATTTTGTGAGAACCCATAAGTCTTGATCACTTGATCAAATCTTATGTTCCAAGAACGAGAAGCCTGCTTAAGTCCATAAATAGACTTTAGCAACTTACAAACCTTACCCTCTTGACCCGCGACCTTGAACCCGTCTGGTTGTTCCATATAAATGGACTCATCAAGATAGCCATTTAGAAAAGCCGTCTTGACATCCATCTGCCAAATCTCGTAGTCGAGAGCGGCAGCTATGGACAAGAGAATCCGGATGGACTTAAGCATGGCTACAGGCGAAAAGGTTTCCTCATAATCGATTCCTTCCTTTTGCGTATAACCCTTAGCTACCAGTCTAGCCTTAAAGGTTTCGACCTTTCCATCCACTCCTCTTTTCCTCTTGTAGATCCACTTACACCCTATGGGTTTTACCCCTTCGGGAAGATCCACGAGCTCCCAGACCCGATTAGTCTCCATAGACTTCATCTCAATGTTCATGGCCTCTGTCCAGAGTCTTGAATCAACATCCTCCATAGCTTCTGCGTAAGTATAAGGATCCCTGTCATGTTCATCCGGTTCAGCCAAAAAGACCTCCCCATTGAACATATACCTCTCAGGTTGACGCCCGATCCTCCCACTACGCCGAAGCCCCTGTGGTTGTTGTTCAGGTTTGTTTGGTTTTTCTACACCGATCGGAATGGTTTCGTTCGGAACCTCCGGAGTAAACGGATTATCCCTCAACTCCTCAAGCACCACTTTGCTTTGAGGTTTAAAGTCGTTCATGTAACTCTCCTCAAGGAAAGTTGCATTAGTTGAAACCACGACTTTATTTTCCTTTGGGTTATAAAAATAACCCCCTTTAGTCCCTTTTGGATATCCTACAAACACGCAAACTTCTGAACGTGCTTCCAACTTATTCGGATCCTTAAACAGGACATGAGCTGGACATCCCCATATGCGAATATGGTTTAAGGATGTCTTCCGTCTTGTCCACAACTCGTGAGGAGTTTTAGGGACCGATTTTGAAGGCACATTGTTCAAAAGATAACATGCGGTTTGTAGTGCATATCCCCAAAAGGATAAAGGCAATGATGAATAACTCATCATGGACCGAATCATGTCCAACAAAGTCCTATTCCTTCTCTCCGCTACGCCATTCTGCTGCGGAGTGCCCGGCGCAGTCAAATGGGATAAAATCTCATTCTCTAACAAGTGTCCCAAGAACTCATCAGAAAGGTATTCTCCACCTCGATCTGATCGAAGTGCCTTTATGGGTCTACCCAATTGCTTTTCCACTTCAGCCCGAAACTCCCTGAACTTATCATAAGTTTCGCTTTTGTGGTGCATTAGGTACACATACCCATATCTTGAGTAATCGTCAATAAAAGTGACGAAGTACTCATACCCTCCTCGTGCCCGGATGTTCATCGGTCCGCAAACATCACTATGCACAAGTTCTAGAACCCCTTCGGCCCTATTGCCCTTAGACCCGTATGGTCTTTTGGTCATTTTACCCTCCAAACAAGACTCACATTGAGGTATAGATTCCACCTTTAAGTGACTTAAAGGTCCATCCCTTACCAACCTTTGAATCCTATTCAGGTTAATATGGCCAAGGCGCAAATGCCAAAGATAAGTCTTATTAGAGTGAGAAGTTTTAAGTCTTTTTGAGTCATTATCATTTATCTCAGCATTAAGCAATAAGTCCATCTTAGTTTTGATAAAATATAGATTATTTTGCATCCATCCAGAACAGATAAAAGATTTGTTTTTACGAATCACCACTTTTTCATTAAAAGATACCACGTAGGAGTCTTTAAATAAAGAAGATACAGAAATTAAATTCCTTTTGAATTTAGGAACATAAAAACAATCTCGCAAAATTAAACTCCTATAATTATCAAAACAAAGATGGACATCTCCCACTGCTTCCGCTGAGACCAAGGATCCATCGCCCATCCGAAGCGTTAAGTCTTCACGAAGTAGACTTCTCGTTTCTTTGAATCCCTGCAGAGAAACACAAACATGATTAGTTGCACCAGAATCTATGACCCAAATGTCACTGGATTCCTCAACCAAACAAGTTTCTAAACATAGAAGATCACACCTACCTCCCTTGGAAAGGAAGTCCTTGCAATGCTTCTTTATATGCCCGACCTTACCACAGAAGAAGCACTTAAGCTTCTTTGGGTTCTTCTTCTTTTTCTTCTTGCTCTTGGTAGCAATAGGAATAGAAGACTTACCACTCTTGGCCCGTTGCTTCTTTCCATTCCCAGAGTTAGGATTGGAACCAGAAGCAGCTACCATATTGGCCTCTCCACCAGCAGGAGACTCCCTGATCAGCAGTTCAAACTCCTGTAACTGTTTCATCAGTTCTGTCAAGGTCATATCCCGTCTATTGCTCAAATTAAAAGTAGCTCTAAACGGAATAAATTCCTTAGACAGAGTCTCAAAGACCATAGTCATCTGAGTTTCAGCATCGATGTCGGCTCCATTGGTTTGAGCCTCAGCGAGGTAACCCATGACCAACATCATGTGCTCCTTTACAGATGTCCCCGGTCTCTGTCTACAGTTTAAGAGTTTCCGAAGCGCCCCTTGCCGCTTTGTTATGGCCTGGCCTCCAAACATATCCTCAAGATTATCCAAGATCTGCTTCGCAGTCTCATAATCCTGATGTTGAGCCTGCAGCACGTTATTCATGCTAGCCATAACATAGCAGTGGGCCTGATCATTAGCATCTTTCCAGCGGTCGTACGCTTGGAATTGCTCATTACTTGAGTCTCCCGTAGGCTCGGGAGGACAAGGAGTTGTCAGTACATATTTCAGTTTCTCAAAGGATAGGACGATGTCCAGGTTCCGTTTCCAATCATTATAGTTCTCACCGGTTAATTGGTTTTTGTCAAGTATCGATGATAAAGCGTTTTTAGACATTTTCAATCTACAATAAAGAATCATATACCAAACATAAGCAAACATATTTAATAATTTAGTAAGATAACACAATCATGTAAAATCATACAAATGTGTTTATGTGTCAAAACCTTGAAAATATCACAACCTTACAACGATAATTCCCAACTCAGAATTCAACAAGCTCCTAGGGGAGTCATGCCAAATTCAATCAGGAACACGGATCCCCTCCTGATTAATATATGCCATCCAGGACCCGTATGATCCAGCATATACTAATAATCGTTTCTTTGGCCATTAATTTTATTAACAGAGCTCCTAGGGGAGGTTAATAATAAAATTAACGTGAGTGTATAACCACCGTTTCAATATTTTATCCATGATTTATAATCACCACCTAGGGGTGTGCAACCATAAATCATACTAAAATACCTTATCCTTTCAGAGATCCAATCTGGTACATAATAGAAATCCCTTCCTAGGGGTTGGGACCACCATGTTCTTCCTATGGACCAACGATGGAGGCCTTAGGTTCTCTCTTCGAAAACCTTCTCCCACTCAATCTTTTGAAGTCAAGGTTTTATTTTAAAATTATGCATGAACAATTTTAATATGAGCGGCACTCCCTATTCTATATGACATGTTATCAATATACATGGTAAATCATATTATAATGCAGACAAGCAAAGCAATCAAGCAAAGCTACAAGCATAATAATAATAACCGTAATATTATGGTTCCATCCTAGAGAATAGAAAAACTAAGATTACAAGAGAATAATCGAGACATTTATCGATTCTTCGTCCTTGAATCCTCAAGCTATATCCTTCTTCATGTAATATCCATCTTCAAGTCCTCAATCCCGTATGAATCAAACACTTCATATTTCCGGTCGTATCCAAATTTAATGTTTCTCAGAATCGTCCCAAAAAATAAAATTAAAACTGCACTGAAAAATTGCACCTTTTCTGGACACCTGGATGCTCTCTGTCGGCAGGCCGATCTAGGTGATCGGTCTGCCGATCATGGTGGTTCGGCCTGCCGAACATGAAGGTTCGGCCTGCCGGTAGAGCACCAAAATTTCTGCCCCACTGTCGGCCTGCCGGACCGTACGTCCGGCCTGCCGATCTGTGACCTTCGGCCTGCCGAACTGTGAGGTCCGGCATGCCGACCGAGCAGAAAACCCTCAATCCAGAAAATACAATTTTAATGCAATTCATCAATTTTATTTTCAACAATTCAAAAACATAAAATTAGAGACTCAGGAAATACCTGGAGGCGCCATCATCAATCTTTAAGATCCGACTTCTCGTTCCGTCTTCTCCGAATAATTATTTAATTACAAAATTCTTACAAATTTAAAAATTAAATAATAATTCCTAGACGGAGATGATAGTCCGCCATCTAATTACATGAAAAACTTAGATACACATTCTAACCTCTAAGGAACCATAACCGGTATTAATTAATTAATAAATAATTAAACAACAATTTAATCAACCATAATTAATTAAAAAACATTCACCACATAATCCATGACAACATATATATTATATAGAAACCTAGAGTGCCATCTCTCTATAAAATTCAATTCAAGCATAGGAGAGATTAAGATCACAAAATTTATGCATATAACATGATCACAAACTTGCAAATTTATGTAAAAACCTCGGCTCTGATACCAATTGTTGGAAACAAAGTGCGCAGCGGAATTTTAAAAAAAATTTTCATCAGAGTATTTTCCAAAACACAAGTTTGACATGTTATACGTATAAATTAAACAGATCTTACTAACCTCAGTATGCCGAAGAACCTCCGCGACCTGTGTAGAGAAGTAACGTTCCAGAAGAGCCTCAACCAACTGGTCTTCTTTGCTATTCTCTATCCACAACTGGAGTGAGTGTGGGCTCACACGTACAGCTCTTCCACCGGTGACTCTCCTTCCAACCAATAGAGAGAACCCAAAGCTAGTGTTCGTGATTTGTGAACAAAAGCTCTCAGGGAGTTTTCAGATGCTCACTAGAAGAGTATCACTCTTAATCTCTCAAATTGATCTGAGTAAATCATTAGACTCACTCCCTTTTTATACCTATTGGTCCTTGGGGTCAGTCCATATCAGATTAGGTCTCAAAAATCGAAACAGAATCAAGTTCGGATCAATATCTGATAAGATACGCGTGAAAAACGCGTAATCTTAGCTGTCGCGGTCGGCATGCCGAACTGTGAGATAGGCAGGCCGAACTGGCCAGTTCGGCAGGCCGAACTTTCTGATCGGCAGGCCGAACTGCCGAGAAAAAATCTCCGCGAATCTTTTATTTTCCACCCGAGATTCTAAAGGATAAAGTCTCAGTTTTGATTCAAATACCCCAATAGAAAAGATATCTGATCAAAACAAACTTTATCAAGATAATCTCTAAGAAAATAAATCAATTCAAATAATTCTACAAGTTTATCTTGTTCTAATTGTCCAAAATTAAAACAACCGATAAACGGTCAAGAATTATCCAAACGCCATAATTCAACAAGTTCATCTTGAACTAATTTCTTACAAAATTAATTCAACCGATAAACAGACATGAATTATTTGATTCTTATAAATTTTAAACCAATCTGATAAATCCGACATAAGTCACCAATTATTGGAAAAGCACGCCGTGTCGTTACAGGATTTTGTGAGCTAGCAAAGGGGACCAAAATGGACCTATAAAGTTCAAGCTCATGATAACTATGAAACCCAATATCCCAGATATACATTTCACAATTATCAACTCCAACGCTACTCCACTAAAAGCTTGGAGCTGCACTCTCGAACTTTATAGAATTACGAAGCTCGTGTAGCTAAGTCTCCATGACATATCATAGTGTATCGCATCCCCATATGATCATCCATAATCGGCTTAAGGACAAGTTCTGTCTTACCTTCCCGATTATTTTTATCTTACGTTCCATTGTCTCACCATTAGAAAACTTACCATCCAAAGATAGTATACCATTCGGTTACACCTATGTATCCAAATGGTTGAGCGCTCCAGTTTTCCAATTACAGGACAACGCATATAAGAGGATATCATTACTCCTAAAGAGGAGCTATGGATTCCATATCTATGAATAACAAGTCTACGCTATCAAGAGTCATGCCTCCAACGTACCGGCATGCATGCCACTATAGAGATGTGGGAGTCACCCATTGGTACATCAAAAGACACAAGTCGAGACAACGGGCCCATTATTCATCTCAGGATTAAGATACAATACAAACAACTGTCTAAAGTGAATCGATTTGCCAAGACAGAATTATTAATCCAAATCAATTCACTTTATGTCCCGATCCAACACATCGTCACCTATGACAACGCGCCAATGTTTCTATTCACGGAGTCCAACTCCGATGGCCAAGACAAACCATCTCCCAAAAGGGATATAGACAACATAACAATCTTTACATGAATAAAGCGCCCAACTTTATTCCCTCGATTGCGGATCATATATTTTAGACCATCACCTTAAGAGTCGTGTCTACCGCATAATCATCCCATCATATGCCCAACTCTTAAGGTTTAGACTGACAGTCTCAGACTACTGTTTGCTTATCATACATTCAACGAATATGAACGTAAAGAGGACAATATTTGGTATATATAAATGAATAAATTCTTTATTGATAAAAATGTCTCCAAAAACGTATTACATTTTTACTCCTTAGAGCATACATGTCTAACAATATGTATAAATTAGACAGATCTTACTAACCTCAGTGTGCCGAAGAACCTCCGCAACCTGTGTAGAGAAGTAATGTTCCAGAAGAGCCTCAACCAACTGGTCTTCTTTGCTATTCTCTATCCACAACCGGAGTGAGTGTGGGCTCACACGTACAGCTTCTTCCATCGGTGACTCTCCTTCCAACCAACAGAGAGAACCCAAAGCTAGTGTTCGTGATTTGTGAACAAAAGCTCTCAGGGAGTTTTCAGATGCTCACTAGAAGAGTATCACTCTTAATCTCTCAAATTGATCTATATTAATCTGAGTAAATCATGAGACTCACTCCCTTTATATAGCTATTGGTCCTGGGGTCAGTCCATATCAAATTAGGTCTTAAAAACTCAAAACAGAATAAAATTTAGATCAGTATATGATAAGATCCGCGTGAAAATGCGTAATCTTATCTCCCGCTGATCGGCAGGCCGAACACATCATCCGGCAGGCCGAACTCCCGAGAAAAAATCTCCACGAATCTTTTATTTTCTACCCAAGATTATAAAGGATAAAGTCTTAGTTTTGATTCAAATATTGATCTTATCAAATAAGATTACGCGTTTTCACACAGATCTTATCAGATATTGATCCGAACTTGATTCTATTTCGAGTTTTTGAGACCTAACCTGATATGGACTGACCCCAAGACCAATAGGTATAAAAAGGGAGTGAGTCTCATGATTTACTTAGATTAATAGAGATCAATTTGAGAGATTAAGAGTGATACTCTTCTAGTGAGCATCTGAAAACTCCCTGAGAGCTTTTGTTCACAAATCACGAACACTAGCTTTGGGTTCTCTCTGTTGGTTGGAAGGAGAGTCACCGATGGAAGAAGCTGTACGTGTGAGCCCACACTCACTCCGGTTGTGGATAGAGAATAGCAAAGAAGACCAGTTGGTTGAGGCTCTTCTGGAACATTACTTCTCTACACAGGTTGCGGAGGTTCTTCGGCACACTGAGGTTAGTAAGATCTGTCTAATTTATACATATAACATGTCAAACTTGTGTTTTGGAAATTACTTTGATGAAAAAATTTTAAAATTCCGCTACGCACTTTGTTTCCAACAATTGGTATCAAAGCCGAGGTGTTTACATAAATTTGCAAGTTTGTGATCATGTTTTATGCATAAATTTTGTGATCTTAATCTCTCCTATGCTTGAATTGAATTTTATAGAGAGATGGCACTCTAGGTTTCTGTATAATATATATGTAGTCATGGATTATGTGGTGAATGTTTATTAATTAATTATGGTTGATTAAATTGTTGTTTAATTATTTATTAATTAATTAATACCGGTTATGGTTCCTTAGAGGTTAGAATGTGTATCTAGGTTTTTCTTGTAATTAGATGGCGGACTATCATCTCCGTCTAGGAATTGTTATTTAATTTTTAAATTTGTAAGAATTTTGTAATTAAATAATTATTCGAAGAAGACGGATCTAGAAGATTGATGATGGCGCCTCCAGGTATTTCCTGAGTCTCTAATTTTATGTTTTGAATTGTTGAAAATAAAATTGATAAATTGCATTAAAGTTGCATTTTCTGGATTAAGGGTTTTCTTCTCGGTCGGCATACCGGACCTCACAGTTTGGCAGGCCGGAGGTCACGAATCGGCAGGCCAGACGTATGGTCCGTTAGGCCGACAGTGGGGCAGAAAATTTGGTGCTCTGCTGGTAGGCCGAAGTTTCAATTCAGCATGCCAAATTTGCATAGATCGGCAGGCCGATGTATCAGATTGGCAGGCCGATGAAGCAAGACCGGCAGGCTGATCACCCAGATCGGCTTGCCGACCGAGAGCTGCCGGGTGTCCAGAAAAGGTGTAATTTTTCTGGTGCAATTTTAATTTTATTTTTGGGACGATTCTGAGAAACATTAAATTTGGATATGACCGAAAATATGAAGTATTCGATTCATACGGGATTGAAGACTTGAAGATGGATATTACATGAAGAAGGATGCAGCTTGAGGATTCAAGGATGAAGAATAGAATAATGTCTCGATTATTCTCTTGTAATCTTATTTTTCTATTCTCTAGGGTGGAACCATAATATTACAGTTATTATTATTTTGCTTGTAGCTTTTCTTGATTGCTTTGCTTGTCTGCATTATAATATGATTTACCATGTATATTGATAACATGTCATATAGGATAAGGAGTGCCGCTCATATTAAAATTGTTCATGCATAATTTTAAAATAAAACCTTGACTTCCAAAGATTGAGTGGGAGAAGGTTTTCGAAGAGAGGACCTAAGGCCTTCATCGTTGGTCCATAGGAAGAACATGGTGTTCCGACCCCTAGGAAGGGATTTCTATCAAGTACCAGATTGGATCTCTAAAAGGATAAGGTATTTTAGTATGATTTATGGTTGCACACCCCTAGGTGGTGATTATAAATCATGGATAAAATATTGAAACGATGGTTATACACTCACGTTATTTTTATTATTAACCTCCCCTATGAGCTCTGTTAATAAAATTAATGGCCAAAGAAACGATTATTAGTATATGCTGGATCATACGGGTCCTAGATGGCATATATTAATCAGGAGGGGATCCGTGTTCCTGATTGAATTTGGCATGACTCCCCTAGGAGCTTGTTGAATTCTGAGTTGGGAATTATCATTGTAAGGTTGTGATATTTTCAAGGTTTTCACACATAAACGCATTTGTATTATTTTACATGATTGTGTTATCTTACAAAATTATTATAAATGTTTGCTTATGTTTGGTATATGATTCTTTATTGTAGATTGAAAATGTCTAAAAACGCTTTATCATCGATACTTGACAAAAACCAATTAACCGGTGAGAATTATAACGATTGGAAACGGAACCTGGACATCGTCCTTTCCTTTGAGAAACTAAAATATGTTCTGACAACTCCTTGTCCTCCCGAGCCTACGGGAGACTCAAGTAATGAGCAATTCCAAGCGTACGACTGCCGGAAAGATGCTAATGATCAGGCCCGCTGCTATGTTATGGCCAACATGAACAACGTGCTGCAGGCTCAACATCAGGATTATGAGACTGTGAAGCAAATCTTGGATAATCTTGAGGATATGTTCGGAGGCCAGGCCATAACGAAGCGGCAAGGGGCGCTTCAGAAACTCTTAAACTGTAGACAGAGACCGGGGACATCTGTAAAGGAGCATATGATGTTGGTCATGGGTTACCTCGCTGAGGCTCAAACCAATGGAGCCGACATCGATGCTGAAACTCAGATGACTATGGTCTTTGAGACTCTGTCTAAGGAATTTATTCCGTTTAGAGCTACTTTTAATTTAAGCAATAGACGGGATATGACCTTAACAGAACTGATGAAACAGTTACAGGAGTATGAACTGCTGATCAGGGAGTCTCCTGCTGGTGGTGAGGCCAATATGGTAGCTACTTCTGGTTCCAATCCTAATTCTAGGAATGGAAAGAAGCAACGGGCCAAGAGTGGGAAGTCTTCTATTCCTCCTGCAACCATGAGCAAGAAGAAGAAGAAGAAGAACCCAAAGAAGCTTAAGTGCTTCTTCTGTGGAAAGGTCGGGCATATCAAGAAGCATTGCAAGGACTTCCTTTCCAAGGGAGGTAGGTGTGATCTTCTATATTTAGAAACTTGTTTGGTTGAGGAATCCAGTGACATCTGGGTCATAGATTCCGGTGCAACTAATCATGTTTGGGTTTCTCTGTAGGGATTCAAAGAAACGAGAAGTCTACTTCGTGAAGACTTAACGCTTCGGATGGGCGATGGATCCTTGGTCTCAGCGGAAGCAGTGGGAGATGTCCACCTTTATTTTGATAATTATAGGAGTTTAATTTTCTGAGATTATTTTTATGTTCCTAAATTTAAAAGGAATTTAATTTCTGTATCTTCTTTATTTAAAGACTCCTACGTGGTATCTTTTAATGAAAAAGTGGTGATTCATAAAAACAAATCTTTTATCTGTTCTGGATGGATGCAAAATAATCTATATTTTATCAAACCTAAGATGGACTTATTGCTTAATGCTGAGATAAATGATAATAACTGAAAAAGATGTAAAACTTCTCACTCTAATAAGACTTATCTTTGGCATTTGCGCCTCGGCCATATTAACCTAAATAGGATTCAAAGGTTGGTAAGGGATAGACCTTTAAGTCACTTAAAGGTGGAATCTATACCTCAGTGTGAATCTTGTTTGGAGGGTAAAATGACCAAAAGTCCATACGGGTCTAAGGGCAACAAGGCCGAAGGCGTTTTAGAACTTGTGCATAGTGATGTTTGTGGACCGATGAACATCCGGGCACGAGGAGGGTGTGAGTACTTTGTCACTTTTATTGACGATTACTCAAGATATGGGTATGTGTACCCAATGCACCACAAAAGCAAAACTTATAATAAGTTCAGGGAGTTTCAGGCTGAAGTGGAAAAGCAATTGGGTACACCCATAAAGGCACTTCGATCCGATCGAGGTGGGGAATACCTTTCTAATGAGTTCTTGGGACACTTGTTAGAAAATGGGATTTTATCCCATTTGACTACGCTGGGCACTCCGCAGCAGAATGGCGTAGCGGAGAGAAGGAATAGGACTTTGTTGGACATGATTCGGTCCATGATGAGTTATTCATCATTGCCTTTATCCTTTTGGGGATATGCACTACAAACCGCATGTTATCTTTTGAACAATATGCCTTCAAAATCGGTCCCTAAAACTCCTCACGAGTTGTGGACAAGACGGAAGACATCATTAAACCATATTCGCATATGGGGATGTCCAGCTCATGTCCTGTTTAAGGATCCGAATAAGTTGGAAGCACGTTTGGAAGTTTGTGTGTTTATAGGATATCCAAAAGGGACTAAAGGTGGTTATTTTTATAACCCTAAGGAAAATAAAGTCGTGGTTTCAACTAATGCAACTTTCCTTGAGGAAAGTTACATGGACGACTTTAAACCTCGAAGCAAAGTGGTGCTTGAGGAGTTAAGGGGTGATTCGTTCACTCCGTTGGTTCCGAACGAAACCATTCCGATAGGTGTGGAAAAACCAAACGAACCTGAACAACAACCTCAGGGGCTTCAGCGTAGTGGGAGGATTAGGCGTCAACCTGAAAGGTATATGTTCAATGGGGAGGTCTTTTTGGCTGAAACAGATCAACATGACAAGGATCCTTATACTTACGCAGAAGCTATGGAGGATGTTGATTCAAGACTCTGGATAGAGGCCATGAACGTAGAGATGAAGTCTATGGAGACTAATCAGGTCTGGGAGCTTGTGGATCTTCCCGAAGGGGTAAAACCCATAGGGTGTAAGTGGATCTACAAGAGGAAAAGAGGAGTGGATGGAAAGGTAGAAACCTTTAAGGCTAGACTGGTAGCTAAGGGTTATACGCAAAAGGAAGGAATCGATTATGAGGAAACCTTTTCGCCTGTAGCCATGCTTAAGTCCATCCGGATTCTCTTGTCCATAGCTACTGCTCTCGATTATGAGATTTGGCAGATGGATGTCAAGACGGCTTTTTTGAATGGCTATCTTGATGAGTCCATTTATATGGAACAACCAGATGGGTTCAAGGTCGTGGGTCAAGAGGGGAAGGTTTGTAAGCTACTAAAGTCAATTTATGGACTTAAGTAGGCATCCCGTTCTTGGAACATAAGATTTGACCAAGTGATCAAGACTTATGGGTTCTCAAAAAATGTGGATGAACCATGTGTTTACAAACACATAAAGGATGGGAAGGTGGTTTTTCTACTGCTCTATGTAGATGACATTCTGCTAATTGGCAACGACATTGGGGCAATGTCATCGGTCAAATTATGGCTAATCAAGCAGTTTGACATGAAGGACTTGGGTGAGGCTAATTTTGTTCTCGGTATCCAGATCTTTCGGGATTGGAAGAACAAAATGATAGCTTTGTCACAGGCCGGCTACATAGATAAAATTCTCAGGAGGTTTGCAATGCAAGATTCCAAGAAAGGTGGGCAACCATCTAGGTCTGGAATTACTCTTTCTAAGAAAGACTCTCCATAGTCTTATGAAGAAAGAGAATACATGAAGAAGGTGCCTTATGCTTCGGCAGTGGGTAGTCTCATGTATGCCATGCTTTGCACTCGACCAGATATTAGCTATGCGGTCGGGATTGTAAGTCGATTTTAGGCGGATCCAAGACCGAACCATTGGGTTGTGGCAAAGCATATTTTCAAGTACCTGAGAAGGATTCGAGGGTATATGCTTGTGTATTCGGGTGAGGACTTGACTCCTCTAGGATACATTGATTTGGATTTTCAATCCTGTCTGGATTCTAGGAAATCGACTTCGGGGTTTGTGTTTGCTCTGGGTGGCAGTGCCATCAGTTGGAGAAGTACGAAGCAAGATTGCACTTCGGATTCAACGATGGAGGCCGAGTATGTGGCAGCTAGTGATGCTTCGAAAGAAGCAGTGTGGCTCTGTAAGTTCCTTGGGGATCTTGAGGTACTTCCTGGTATGGATAAAGCGGTATCACAGTACAGTGCGGCGGTAGCTAATGCTAAGGAAGCAAGATTTCACAAGAAGAGTAAGCATATTGATCGGAAGTATCATGTGATAAAGGACTTCGTTGAGGGCGGGCATTTCACGGTGTGCAAGATCGCGTCAGAGGACAATTTAGCTTATCCATTTACGAAGACACTTACTGGGAGAGTCTTCGAGAGGCATGTGGATGCTATGGGGATGCGAAATTTGCTGTATTTACTTACTTACTGCAAGTGGGAGATTGTTAGACATGTATGCCCTAAGGAGTAAAAATGTAATACGTTTTTGGAGACATTTTTATCAATAAAGAATTTATTCATTTATATATACCAAATCTTGTCCTCTTATGTTCATATTTGTTGAATGTATGATAAGCAAACAGTAGTCTGAGATTGTCAGTCTAAACCTTAAGAGTTAGGCATATGATGGACTGATTATGCGGAAGACACGATTCTTAAGGTGATGGTCTAAAACATATGATCCGCAATCAAGGGAATAAAGTTGGGCATTTTATTCATGTAAAGATTGTTATGTTGTCTATATCCCTTATGGGAGATGGTTTGTCTTGGCCGTCGGAGTTGGACTCCTTGAATAGAAACATTGGCACGTTGTCATAGGTGATGATGTGTTGAATCAGGACATAAAGTGAATTGGTTTGGATTAATAATTCTGTCTTGGCAAATCGATTCACTTTAGACAGTCATTTGTATTGTATCTTAATCCTGAGATGAATAGTGGGCCCGTTATCTCGACTTGTGTCTTTTGATGTACCAATGGGTGACTCCCACATCTCTATAGTGGTATGCATGTGGGTACGTTGGAGGCATGACTCTTGATGGTGTAGACTTTTTATTCATAGATATGGAATCCATAGCTTCTCTTTAGGAGTAATGATATCCTCTTATATGCGTTGTCCTGTAATTGGAAAACTGGAGCGCTCAACCATTTGGATACATAGGTGTAACCGAATGGTATACTATCTTTGGATGGTAAGTTTTCTAATGGTGAGACAATGGAATGTAAGATAAAAATAATTGGGAAGGTAAGACAGAACTTGTCCTTGAGCCAATTATGGATGATCATATGGGGATACGATACACTATGATATGTCATGGAGACTTAGCTACACGAGCTTTGCAATTCTATAAAGTTCGAGAGTGCAGCTCCAAGCTTTTAGTGGAGTAGCGTTGGAGTTGATAATTGTAACGACAAAATCCTGTAACGACACGGCGTGCTTTTCAAATAATTGGTGACTTATGTCGGATTTATCAGATTGGTTTAAAATTTGTAAGAATCAAATAATTCATGTCTGTTAATCGGTTGAATTAATTTTGTAAGAAATTAGTTCAAGATAAACTTGTTGAATTATTGCGATCAGATAATTCTTGTCTGTTTTTCGGTTATTTTAATTTTGGACAAAATTAGAACAAGATAAACTTGTAGAATTATTGTGAATTGATTTATTTCTTAGAGATTATCTTGATAAAGTTTGTTTTGATCAGATAACTTCTCTATTAGGTTATTTGAATCAAAACTGAGACTTTATCCTTTAGAATCTCGGGTGGAAAATAAAAGATTCGCAGAGATTTTTTCTCGGGAGTTCGGCCTATCGGATGACGTATTTGGCCTGCCAAACTAGCCTGTTCGGCCTGCCGATCAGCGGTAGATAAGATTACACGTTTTCACGTGGATCTTATGAGATATTGATCCGAACTTGATTCTGTTTTGAGTTTTTGAGACCTAATCTGATATGGACTGACCCCAGGATCTATAGGTATAAAAAGGGAGTGAGTCTCATGATTTACTCAGATTAGTAGAGATCAATTTGAGAGATTAAGAGTGATACTCTTCTAGTGAGCATCTGAAAACTCTCTGAGAGCTTTTGTTCACAAATCACGAACACTAGCTTTGGGTTCTCTCTGTTGGTTGGAAGGAGAGTCACCAATGGAAGAAGCTGTACATGTGAGCCCACACTCACTCCGGTCGTGGATAGAGAATAGCAAAGAAGACCAGTTGGTTGAGGCTCTTCTGGAACGTTACTTCTCTATATGGATTGCGGAGGTTCTTTGGCACACTGAGGTTAGTAAGATCTATCTGGTTTATACATATAACATGTCAAACTTGTGTTTTGGAAATTACGCTGATGAAAAATTTTTAAAATTCCGCTGCGCACTTTGTTTCTAACAGACAATGCCCCAATGTCATTGCCAATTAGCAGAATGTCATCTACATAGAGCAGTAGAAAAACCACCTTCCCATCCTTTATGTTTTTGTAAACACATGGTTCATCCATATTTTGTGAGAACCCATAAGTCTTGATCACTTGATCAAATCTTATGTTCCAAGAACGAGAAGCCTGCTTAAGTCCATAAATAGACTTTAGCAGCTTACAAACCTTACCCTCTTGACCCGCGACCTAGAACATGTCTGGTTGTTCCATATAAATGGACTCATCAAGATAGCCATTCAGAAAAGCCGTCTTGACATCCATCTGCCAAATCTCATAATCGAGAGCGGCAGCTATGGACAAGAGAATCCGGATGGACTTAAGCATGGCTACAGGCAAAAAGGTTTCCTCATAATCGATTCCTTCCTTTCCTCATAATCCACTCCTCTTTTCCTCTTGTAGATCCACTTACAGTCTATGGGTTTTACCCCTTCGGGAAGATCCACAATCTCCCAGACCCGATTAGTCACCATAGACTTCATCTCTATGTTCATGGCCTCTGTCCACAGTTTTGAATCAACATCCTCCATGGCTTTTGTGTAAGTATATGGATCCCTGTCATGTTCATCCGGTTCAGCCAAGAAGACCTCCCCATTGAATATATACCTCTTAGGTTGACGCCCGATCCTCCCACTACGCCGAAGCCCCTAAGGTTGTTGTTCAGGTTTGTTTGGTTTTTCTACACCGATCGGAATGGTTTCATTTGGAACCTCCGGAGTGAACTGATCACCCCTTAACTCCTCAAGCACCACTTTGCTTCGAGGTTTAAAGTCGTCCATGTAACTTTCCTCAAGGAAAGTTGCATTAGTTGAAACCACGACTTGATTTTCCTTTGGGTTATAAAAATAACCCCCTTTAGTCCCTTTTGGATATCCTATAAACACGCAAACTTCCGAACGTGCTTCCACCTTATTCGGATCCTTAAACAGGACATGAGCTGGAATCCCCATATGCGAATATGGTTTAAGGATGTCTTCCGTCTTGTCCACAACTCGTGAGGAGTTTTAGGGACCGATTTTGAAGGCACATTGTTCAAAAGATAACATGCGGTTTGTAGTGCATATCCCCAAAAGGATAAAGGCAATGATGAATAACTCAACATGGACCGAATCATGTCCAACAAAGTCCTATTCCTTCTCTCCGCTATGCCATTCTGCTGCGGAGTGCCCGGCACAGTCAAATGGGATAAAATCCCATTCTCTAACAAGTGTCTCAAGAACTCATCAGAAAGGTATTCCCCACCTCGATCAGATCGAAGTGCCTTTATGGGTCTACCCAATTGCTTTTCTACTTCAGCCCGAAACTCCCTGAACTTATCATAAGTTTCACCTTTTTGGTGCATTAGGTACACATACCCATATCTTGAGTAATCGTCAATAAAAGTGACAAAGTACTCATACCCTCCTCTTGCTCGGATGTTCATCGGTCCGCAAACATCACTATGCACAAGTTCTAGAACCCCTTCGGCCCTATTGCCCTTAGACCCGTATGGTCTTTTGGTCATTTTACCCTCCAAACAAGATTCACACTGAGGTATAGATTCTACCTTTAAGTGACTTAAAGGTCCATCCCTTACCAACCTTTGAATCCTATTCAGGTTAATATGGCCAAGGCGCAAATACCAAAGATAAGTCTTATTAGAGTGAGAAGTTTTAGGTCTTTTTGAGTTATTATCATTTATCTCAGCATTAAGCAATAAGTCCATCTTAGTTTGATAAAATATAGATTATTTTGCATCCATCCAGAACAGATAAAAGATTTATTTTTACGAATCACCACTTTTTCATTAAAAGATACCACGTAGGAGTCTTTAAATAAAGAAGATACAGAAATTAAATTCCTTTTAAATTTAGGAACATAAAAACAGTCTCGCAAAATTAAACTCCTATAATTATAAAAATAAAGATGGACATCTTCCACTGCTTCCGCTGAGACCAAGGATCCATCACCCATCCGAAGCGTTAAGTCTTCACGAAGTAGACTTCTCGTTTCTTTGAATCCCTGCAGAGAAACACAAACATGATTAGTCGCACTGGAATCTATGACCCAGATGTCACTGGATTCCTCAACCAAACAAGTTTCTAAATATAGAAGATCACACCTACCTCCCTTGGAAAGGAAGTCCTTGCAATGCTTCTTTATATGCCCGACCTTACCACAGAAGAAGCACTTAAGCTTCTTTGGGTTCTTCTTCTTCTTCTTCTTGCTCTTGGTAGCAGCAGGAATAGAAGACTTCCCACTCTTGGCCCGTTGCTTCTTTCCATTCCCAGAGTTAGGATTGGAACCAGAAGCAGCTACCATATTGGCCTCACCACCAGCAGGAGACTCCCTGATCAGCAGTTCAAACTCCTGTAACTATTTCATCTGTTCTGTTAAGGTCATATCCCGTCTATTGCTTAAATTAAAAGTAGCTCTAAACGGAATAAATTCCTTAGACAGAGTCTCAAAGACCATAGTCATCTGAGTTTTAGCATCGAAGTCGGCTCCATTGGTTTGAGCCTCAACGAGGTAACCCATGACCAACATCATATGCTCCTTTACAGATGTCCCCGGTCTCTGTCTACAGTTTAAGAGTTTCTGAAGCGCCCCTTGCCGCTTCGTTATAGCCTGGCCTCCGAACATATCCTCAAGATTATCCAAGATCTGCTTTGTAGTCTCATAATCCTGATGTTGAGCCTGCAGCACGTTGTTCATGCTAGCCATAACATAGCAACCGGCCTGATCATTAGCATCTTTCCAGCGATCATACGCTTGGAATTGCTCATTACTTGAGTCTCCCGTAGGCTCGGGAGGACAAGGAGTTGTCAGTACATATTTCAGTTTCTCAAAGGAAAGGACAATGTCCAAGTTCCATTTCCAATCGTTATAATTCTCACCGGTTAATTGTTTTTTGTCAAGTATCGATGATAAAGCATTTTTAGACATTTTCAATCTACAATAAAGAATCATATACCAAACATAAGCAAACATATATAATAATTTAGTAAGATAACACAATCATGTAAAATCATACAAATGTGTTTATGTGTCAAAACCTTGAAAATATCACAACCTTACAACGATAATTCCCAACTCAGAATTCAGCAAGCTCCTAAGGGAGTCATGCCAAATTCAATCAGGAACACGGATCCCCTCCTAATTAATATATGCCATCCAGGACCTGTATGATCCAGCATATACTAATAATCGTTTCTTTGGCCATTAATTTTATTAACAGAGCTCCTAGGGGAGGTTAATAATAAAAATAACGTGAGTGTATAACCACCGTTTCAATATTTTATCCATGATTTATAATCACCACCTAGGGGTGTGCAACCATAAATCATACTAAAATACCTTATCCTTTCAGAGATCCAATCTGGTACATGATAGAAATCCCTTCCTAGGGGTTGGGAGCACCATGTTCTTCCTATGGACCAACGATGGAGGTCTTAGGTCCTCTCTTCGAAAACCTTCTCCCACTCAATCTTTTGAAGTCAAGGTTTTATTTTAAAATTATGCATGAACAATTTTAATATGAGCGGCACTCCCTATTCTATATGACATGTTATCAATATACATGGTAAATTATATTATAATGCAGTCAAGCAAAGCAATCAAGCAAAGCTACAAGCAAAATAATAATAACCGTAATATTATGGTTCCACCCTAGAGAATAGAAAAACTAAGATTACAAGAGAATAATCGAGACATTTATCGATTCTTCATCCTTGAATCCTCAAGCTGTATCCTTCTTCATGTAATATCCATCTTCAAGTCTTCAATCCTGTATGAATCGAATACTTCATATTTCTGGTCATATCCAAATTTAATGTTTCTCAGAATCGTCTCAAAAATAAAATTAAAACTGCACCGGAAAAATTGCACCTTTTCTGGACACTCGGCAGCTCTCGGTCGGCAGGCCGATTTGGGTGATCGGCCTGCCGGTCTTGCTCCATCGGCCTGCCAATCTGAAACATCAAATTGCCGATCTATGCAGGTTCGGCCTGTCGAACTGTGAGGTCCGGCATGCCGACCGAGCAGAAAATCCTCAATCCCAAAAATGTAATTTTAATGCAATTCATCAATTTTATTTTTAACAATTCAAAAACATAAAATTAGAGACTTGGGAAATACTTGGAGGCGCCATCATCGATCTTCAAGATCCGACTTCTAGATTCGTCTTCTCCGAATAATTATTTAATTACAAAATTCTTGCAAATTAAAAATTAAATAACAATTCCTAGACGGAGATGATAGTCCGGCATCTAATTACATGAAAAACCTAGATACACATTCTAACCTCTAAGGAACCATAACCGGTATTAATTAATTAATAAATAATTAAACAATGATTTAATCAACCATAATTAATTAATAAACATTCACCACATAATCCATGACAACATATATATTATATAGAAACCTAGAGTGCCATCTCTCTATAAAATTCAATTCAAGCATAGGAGAGAATAAAATCACAAAATTTATGCATATAACATGATCACAAACTTGTAAATTTATGTAAAAACCTCGGCTCTGATACCAATTGTTGGAAACAAAGTGCGCAGCGGAATTTTAAAAATTTTACATCAGAGTAATTTCTAAAACAAAAGTTTGACATGTTATATGTATAAATTAGACAGATCTTACTAACCTCAGTGTGCCGAAGAACCTCCGCAATCCGTGTAGAGAAGTAACGTTCCAGAAGAGCCTCAACCAACTGGTCTTCTTTGCTATTCTCTATCCACAACCGGAGTGAGTGTTGGCTCACACGTACAGCTCTTCCACCGGTGACTCTCCTTCCAACCAATAGAGAGAACCCAAAGCTAGTGTTCATGATTTGTGAACAAAAGCTCTTAGGGACTTTTCAGATGCTCACTAGAAGAGTATCACTCTTAATCTCTCAAATTTATCTATATTAATCTGAGTAAATCATGAGACTCACTCCCTTTATTTAGCTATTGGTCCAGGGGTCAGTCCATATCAGATTAGGTCTCAAAAACTCAAAACAATATCAAATTTGGATCAGTATCTGATAAGATCCACGTGAAAATGCGTAATCTTATCTACCACTGATCGGCAGGCCGATCAGGCCAGTTCGACAGGCCGAACACGTCATCCGGCATGCCAAACTCCCGAGAAAAAATCTCCGTGAATCTTTTATTTTCCATCCGAGATTCTAAAGGATAAAGTCTCAGTTTTGATTCAAATAACCCAATAGAGAAGTTATCTGATCAAAAAAAACTTTATCAACATAATCTCTAAGAAAATAAATCAATTCACAATAATTCTACAAGTTTATCTTGTTCTAATTTTGTCCAAAATTTAAAAAACCGATAAACAGACAAGAATTATCTGATCGCAATAATTCAACAAGTTTATCTTGAACTAATTTCTTACAAAATTAATTCAACCGATAAACAGACATGAATTATTTGATTCTTACAAATTTTAAACCAATCTGCTAAATCCGACATAAGTCACCAATTATTGGAAAAACACGCCGTGTCGTTATAGGATTTTGTAAGCTAGCAAAGGGGACCAAAATGGACCTATAAAGTTCAAGCTCATGATAATTATGAAACCCAATATCCCAGATATATATTTCACAATTATCAACTCCAACACTACTCCACTAAAAGCTTGGAGTTGTACTCTCGAACTTTATAGAATTCCGAAGCTCGTGTAGCTAAGTCTCCATGACATATCAAAGTGCATCGTATCCCCATATGATAATCCATAATCAGCTTAAGGACAAGTTCTTTCTTACCTTTTGGATTAATTTTATCTTACGTTCCATTGTCTCACCATTAGAAAACTTACCATCCAAAGATAGTATACCATTGGGTTACACCTATGTATCCAAATGGTTGAGCACTCCAGTTTTCCAACTGTAGGACAATGCATATAAGAGGATATCATTACTCCTAAAGAGGAGCTATGGATTCCATTTCTATGAATAACAAGTTTACGCTATCAAGAGTCATGCCTCCAACGCACCGGCATGCATACCACTATAGAGATGTGGGAGTCACCCATTGGTACATCAAAAGACACAAGTCAAGACAATGGGCCCACTATTCATCTCAGGATTAAGATACAATACAAATGACTGTCTAAAGTGAATCGATTTGCTAAGACAGAATTATTAATCCAAACCAATTCACTTTATGTCCCGATCCAACACATCGTCACCTATGACAACGTGCCAATGTTTCTATTCACGGAGTCCAACTCCGATGGCCAAGACAAACCATCTCCCATAAGGGATATAGACAACATAACAATCTTTACATGAATAAAGCGCCCAACTTTATTCCCTCGATTGCGGATCATATGTTTTAGACCGTCACCTTAAGAATCGTGTCTTCCGCATAATCATCCCATCATATGCCCAATTCTTAAGGTTTAGATTGACAGTCTCAGACTACTGTTTGCTTATCATACATTCAACAAATATGAACATAAAGAGGACAAGATTTGGTATATATAAATGAATAAATTCTTTATTGATAAAAATGTCTCCAAAAATGTATTACATTTTTACTACTTAGGGCATACATGTCTAACATGATTAGTGTCTCTCTTTTGTAGCTTACACATTAGCCATTTAGTGTCTAAAACACTCGTACATAACCCTAATTAAAAGCTAAACCATGGCCAATCATTTGACTTACTAACTTAGGTGTACTTACTCATACCGAAATTTCAGTACATCGAAAATACTAGTTTCTAAACTTTGATAGTTTTTTGCCAAAACTAAACCAAAATTTCTAAATCTCTTTCAAAGACACTAAAAACATTGGATAATATGATTCTTTACTTAGTTCCCAACTTGCTGAAACCCTAACTGAGTCTTTAAACTTGAATACAAAAAAGGTCACTTATTTAGGATTTTAAGCTAAACTTACCACTAAGATATATATCATCCTCTTATATGAGACCTTGTATCATTCTTAATAACATTCTATGAGATTTCTTACTTGTCATAAAGTCTCCTTTAACAATTATTCTGAACACATACAAAATATCACTTCACATAAAATGGCATTTTTAGCATAAATAGACTTAAACCATCATTGAACTCCTAATTTTGACTCATCCATTATGATTGTATATCAAACACCATTAGAATTCACTTTTCCATTTTTCTACTAAACGGAATCCATCTTTAGGAAATCCCAAGTCATTTACCTATGATTTCAAATGAAATTCTACAAAATGTACTTTTGAATATCATATACGCTATTAATATAATCAAAGACATCTCAAATGATTATAAAACATTATATAATGCAATTAATGTCATGAAATCATGCAATGCATTGGCCAATAAGAATGTGAGAATTCCGGGCATCACAATTCTCATATGAAATTTTGTCCCCAAAATTTACTTACCGAACAAGTGTGGATAGTTTGATCTCACATCATCTTTCAATTCCCATGTAGCTTCTTCAATTGAATAGCTCTTTCATAACACTTTAACTAATAGATTCTTTTTGTTTCTAAGTACTTTCTCTATCCTATCCAAAATTTTCATCGATTGTTCTTCGTAAGTCAAATCTTCCTCTAACCCAACATCTTCTTGGTTTAGCACATGTGAAGGATTGGAAAAATACTTTCTCAGCATTTATACATGAAAACAGTATGTACTCTTGCTAATGATGGTGGCAAGGCTAATCGATAAGCTAGTTTTCCAACTTTCTCCACAATGTCATAAGGACCAATGTATCTTAGACTTAATTTTCCCTTTTTTACTAAATCTTATCACTCCTTTTATTGGCGTAATCTTTTGGAAAACTTTATCTCTTACTTTAAACTCAACATTCCTTCTCTTAGAATCCGTAGAGCTCTTTTTTTTTACTTTGAGCTATTAACATTCTCTCACGAATCTTCTAAATTGCCTCTTTATTCTTTCATAAAATATCAGGTCCAAGATATTTCCTTTCTCCCGTTTCATTCTAATCCACAGGAGATTTGCATTTATGACCATACAAGGCTTCATACGGTGCCATACCAATGGTTTCTTGATAATGGTTGTTATAACAAAACTCTACCAAAGGTAGGTATTCCTTCCAAGATTTCTGGAGATTAAGTGTAACGCCCCCTCTTAGAGACATCGTAGATGCTATTACATTCATCCTTATTAACAATATTTGAGATAAACCATTCAAATAAAGTAAGGTTTATTAGACATATCCTAGAATCCATACGTACCTTTTTTTAAAACATTTATTTCATAACCATTTTTATATTTATTTAAATAGTTTATCAATGCTAAATTAATTAAACCATAATTCAAATAAAATTTAAAACAAACTTTAAAATCTGTTCAAACAGTTCGGCAGGCCAAACTTCAGACATCGACGGGCCAAACATGACCAACTGTCAAAACTTCAACCACCAATGGGCCGTCTGAGGCTCTGCAAAATCAGGGTTTTAAAACACTTAGATAGGCAGGCTGATACAAGGTAATCGACAGGCCAATACTAACATTGGCAGTCCAATCAATGGTGATTGGAAGGCCAATCTAATACAAAATGAATATTTTTTAAAACAAGTCTTTTTACTTAATAGTGTGGAAATTTAACAAACAAAGAAATAAAAACATAGATCAAAAACTTTAAAATTTTTCTATTTTGGCGTTCTTTTGTTTCAATCCATCATTCCTTGCTCACACGCCTATCCTTGCTCTCCACCTATTCCATAGTCCTCTTACCTTTATTTGCAACATGATCATAAACTAAGTAAGCAAAAGCTTAGTGAGTACTCCTATCTCACAACTTAAAATATTTTATGAACACCTTTATGCAAAATCATAATCATAATCATCATAAACATAATAGTGCACTTAGCACAGTTTCATATAGAACATATCTTTCATTATCATTATCCATATTAAAATTTCATTCATTTTATCTTTGGGGGCCCACGTGTTGCACCATTATCATTATCGTAGGTGCTCTGCCATGAGAGGAGAGGGGTAGTTAATCCTAAACCAAACATGACAAGTCTAACTTTGAACATCATAAACATAGACAAAACATAGGGTGTGCAACACTTATTTAGGTGATACATATATGCATCTATACTTTTTATTTTTTTGAAATACCCCATCATCAAAACATACATTAAACCTTCTTATGCATCAAAAAATTTCATAATAAAATATTAATGAAACCATCATAGAAATCACCATAAAAATCATCATGAACATAATTTAAACTTGTCATAAACCTTATCATGTTGTAGGTGAGAATGTACTTACTAGACTTGCTTACTTAAACCTTATCTTAGATGACGTCGTCGCGGCCTCGATGTGCTGACTTCTTGGTGTGTTCATGTTATACATCCATATACAAATAAAAATAAATTTCATTCTCATGAAATCATCCAAACCATATGACATTATTTATACTTCCATCTCAACAAAATACAAGAACACAAATACACTTTACTAACTTATAAATATCCATGCAAAAACTGCAATACTAATACATGCCTGACCCTTATGTATTCATAATTCAATAACTCACAATTCATATATAATTAAGGCATGAAATTTTACAGAGACACAATTAACAAATATATGAATTACTCTAATTTTTCTTTCGCCATAAAAATTCCATTAGATAATAAAAATAAGTCATAAAATACACAACACAGAATCAACCAGCAATAACAAATCAGTGAGCAGCGTTAACTAATATTCATAAAATAAACTATCTATATCATAAAATAATTTCATAAAAATTCTTCGTATTGAAAACTATAACATATCAGAAAATTAGCTTCAAATAAATTTTCAACAATTCAAAACATGAATTAGAATTCAAAGACAAAATAAACCCTAAATACCTAAAGCAATGAGCAATACATGATCATCATACTCAAATAATTAAAATAAAATTACTTTGACCCTAAAATTTTTATGACAACCTATTAATATATAAATATAGTACCATAAAAAGTTTCATTAGCAAATAAATTTGTTGGATTGTACAAAAAGGTCACACAAACAACTAGTCTAGAATTTACTTATTAGACAGCCATAACAACCTATCTTAAAGAAAATTCAAGAACTCATCAAATATTCATCAAATCACCAAGAAATTTTCCGAATCATAACTTAACCTATGTATGAATATTTCTGCAAAATTTCATTTAAATCACGATTCGTTTGCCCCTTGAACATAGACTACATTTTTGTAAAACCTAACCAATCAGCAATAATTTGATCATGAGTGGTAGAGAATAAAAATTCAATATCTCAACATAGAAAACTCTAAATGCCGTGAAATTTTGAGGAATATTATATAGCACATGCATAAGTATCATACTAAAACTTTGTTGCAAACGGACATTCATAGACAAAGTTATGGTAGTCAGAACACTGAGAAAATATAATTTTAGGAATAAGCCTAGAACAAATTTCTTACCTCAAAACGATTCTTCTCACACTTTCCTTGAATTTACCCAAAAGAAAACCTAATATTTCATTCAATTCTTTGAAAGAAAAATAAGGGAGAGAAGGGGAAATAACATGGATAAATTCCATGTCACGTTATAAGCAAATTCCATTAATGGAAACATTTTACACCAACTTGTCTTGTAAACAAGGGTATAAGCACAAAGCATATCCTCTAAAATCAAATTCGTCCTCTCTATTTGGCCGTTAGTCTGAGGACGAGAAGCTATGCCGAAGTGTAACTTAGTTCTCACTGCAGTCTATACACTTTTCCAAAATTTAGACATGAACCTACTATCATGATCATAAATGACAGACTCAGAAATTCCATGAAGTCTCACTATTTCTTTGACATAAAGTTCAGCTAACTACTCTATAGAGTGATTGATTTTGATGGGGATGAGGTGTGCTGTCTTTGTCGATTGATCAATAATGACCGAAATGGCATCAAATCTATTTATAATTCTTGGCAACCTTATGGCAAAATCCATTGTGATTTCTTCCTATTTCTGCCTCGATATCTATTTGACTGCAAATCGCTGCCAGGCCGTTGGTGTTCAACTTTAACTTGCTGGCATGTCAAACATTTCTTTACATACCTTACAACATCATGCTTCATTCCAAACCACTAGAAGTTGATCCTTAACTTGTTGTACATCTTTGTCGCACTAGGATGAATTGAATAAAAGAATATCACAAATTTCTACCAATATCCTTTCCTTAAATCACTAACATTGAAAACACATAAGCAATCCTTGAAATGCAAAGTTCCATCATCAGTGACTTAAAAATTCCTCACAACTTCCTTCCTTGATTTCTCACTTGATCCTTGTTAGACTTACCTCTTTGGCTTTTTACTTTGAATTTCATCAATCAACGCTAAGAGTTATCCCGTTATAAGTTCTAAATCAAATCCATAATTCCTTTCTTTAGAGGTTGGAGCATCGTTTGCAATGGCATCAACACTACAATAGTCTTCCTACATAATGCATTAGCTACCCAATTCATCTTTCTTGGATAATACAAGATTTCACAATTAAAATCCTTTACTAGATCTAACCATCTTTGCTGCCTCATGATCAGGTCCTTATGAATAGAGAAATACTTTGAACTTTGATGGTTGGTGTAGATTTTTTGTTAAATTCCAAATAGGTAATATCTCCAAATCCTTAATGTAAAAACCACAGCTGCCAATCGAGGTTGTGGGTTGAATAATTCATCTCGTAATCCTTTAATCGTCTTAAGGCATAAATAATCACTCTATCAGTTTGCATCAATACTGCATCAAAGCCCATCTTAGAAGCATCATTGTAAGTCATGAACCCTTCATTCTTTTCTACAGTAGTCAAGAATAGAGTTATAGCCAACCCTTTTTTCTTCATTCTTGAAAACTCTTCTTGCATGCATTTTTCCATTCAAACTTCTTTCCTTTGTGAGTTAGGTTCGTGAGAGTCGTTGCTATCTTGGAGAAATCCCCCACAACTTTCCGTAATCACCAGCTAATCCCAAGAAACTTCCTATCTTACTTGCATTCTTTGGTTGCTTCCAGTTAAGAATAGCTTCAACTTAGTAGGAATCTCCATTATTCCATCCTTTGTGGCGATATGGCCCAAGAAGGTACAATATCGAGCCAAATCTCATGCTTAGAAAACCTTGCATACAACTCGTGTTTCTTTAAGATCTCTAGCATAATCCTCTAGTGCTCACCATGCTCTCCTTTTGAATACATCAAAATATTATCGATAAATACTATATCAAAGTTCTTTTGAATACCCAACTTGTTAGGTCTATAAAGGATGTTGGTGCATTTATTAAATTGAAAGGCATAACCACAAATTCATGACCATATTTTGATCCAAAGGCTGTCTTAGAAATATCTCTTTCTCTAATCTTCAACTGATGACATCACGACCATAATTCTATCTTCAAGAATACAAATGTGCCTTGAAGTTAATCGAACAAATCATCAATTTAGAGCAGTGGTTACTTGTTCTTAATCATCACCTTATTCAATTCTCAATAATCGATGAAGAGTCTCATAGTACCATCCTTCTTCTTTACAAACAAAACTGGTGCTCCCTATAGTGATTAGGTCAGATGAAACCCTTACCAAGATGTTCTTTAATTGGAAGTGCAACTTTTGGTTCAGTTGGAGCCGTTCCTTACTATGCCTTGGAAATTGGATCAGTGCCTGAAGCTAGCTTGATCTCAAATTCAACTTCTCTATCTAGAGGGTAAGCTTGATAGGTCATTCGGAAATACTTTAAGAAACTCTTGAACTACCATAACATCTTCAATCTTTGTCTTTTTTTCTTGACTTTTATCTATGATGTTCGCTAAATCACTCATACAGCCAATTACTAGCCGCTTTCTTGCCTTCACAGCTGATAGAAACATATTTGGCTTCTTTTTGACTTATTCACAATTATGAGTCTTTCTTCACTTTCCAGATGAAAATTCACCTTTTGGATGAAGAATCATCTTTCATCTTCGGCATTTGATAAAAATATTATACTTACTCAGGGAATTCTTCTTGAGAATCATATCATAGTCATACATGTCGATTACAATAAGATCGACAAAAAGTTCTCTTTTGGTAATCTGTAAAGGAACTATGCGCAATTAATGTGCAGACAGCATCATTTCCAAGAGGGTAGTGTCGTAGGGAATCCCTATCTCATAGGTTCCTTATTTCTTTCCATTTTCATATCATTCAAACTGTCCTTATGCTCTATTCATCATAATACTTACTTCAACATTTTCTAAATTCTTTCTTCCTATAATGACAAATACTAGCATCATGGTTCATATCAGATCCTCAAGAAAATTTCATCAACTTATTATCGAATAACATTCATCCAATAATAGATTACTATAACATGTTGTCTGACTAACTTGATCTCTATTAAAATACAATGGATCCAATCCTCGCCATGAAGTAACTTAGAATTCAAACCTCTCTTCCTTCTTTTTCTATAGCAATAAATCCTTTGGCAACTCCAATAGTTTACATAAGGACAATTACCTCGTCCATTAATGTACATGCTCATATTTTATACTTATCATCCAAATTCTAAATTAAACCTATTAATGAATTCTTCTATGATCACACCACATATATCCTCAAAATCATTGTCAAATTAACTTTTCCAAACATCTTACATCAGTAATAAAAACTATTGCTATCTCCACATGAAAATATATGCAAACCTAAATAAGCCAACTTATAAATTTCTTAACTTAGCAAAATTTCCAGTTGACCCAAAAGATCATCACTTATTTTCTGTTGGACTCAATATTATTGAATTCTTATGCTTTCTCGTATTTCCTCAAGCAATTAGTATCTCCTTCCACACTTTCATATTCTATATTAATCTAGTCCATTTACGACAATTATATGAATTGCATCACAAAGAATTTGTCACGGCATATTTGCTCTTAAAATCAACAACTCTAATCTTTTATGTCACATTTATCTTACATGATAAAAGGCTTCTAGATACTCATGGTTATACAAATTTGATTAAATCATTATATACCTTAATTTCCATTAACTTATGATTAGAAGCTTATTCTCCATACAGAATGTTTGATGCTTTCTTTTCTCATTTTGTTCCTCCTTGTTTCGTTCCTTGAGCCATACTCAACCATATAATATCAATCTAACCATATCCACTATTTTTGAATTCTTTCCTAAAAGAGTCATGAGCATAAGAATAAACCTCCATTTGTAGGAATGAGAAAGGATTTCACTACTAATTTGATGCCCTAAGGAATTAATCATTATACATCTGGACCTTATATTCATCGTAATTCTTACATCCATATTCATATAACTTAAACATACTTACTTGGAGGTCTTAAACTGATGTGTGGCAATGTGAATTGAAAATAGAATTCTGCTCTGATACCAAAGCTTGTAACACCCCTTTACGGACGTCATAGATGTCTTTACATTCATTCTTGTTAATAATCTTTAAGATAAACCATTCAAATAAAGTAAGTTTTATTAGACATATCCTAAGATCCATGCGCACATTTTTTTTAAACATTTATTTTAGAACCTTTTTATATTTATTTAAATAGTTTATCAATGCTACATTAATTAAGCCATAATTCAAATAAAATTTAAAACATACTTTAAAATCTGTTTAAATAGTTTAGTAGGCCTGAACTTTGGACATCGACAAGCCAAACATGACCAGCAATCCGAACTTCAACCACTAACAGGCCATCCAAGGCTTTGCAAAACTAGGGTCTTAAAACTGTAGCGCCCCCCTTACGGACGTCACAGATGTCATTACATTCATACATTACATACTTATTTATTTATTTATTTTAGATAAACTTTAAGAACAAAACTTATATGAAACTTTAATTGTAAACGTAGTTAAGGAAAACTTAACCAGAATCTATACATACATTTATTTATTTTTATAACATTCATTAACTTAATCCACAATATTAATAATTCAATTACACATTAAATTGATCATAAACTTCCTTGAATAAAGTAAATATACCAAATAGTAAAATCATAACTTATAAAACATCACATCATTTAAAACTATTTGCTCCCACAGTTTGGCAGGCCAAACATCACATCAGCATACCGACCAATAATGGTCGGCAGGCCGTCCGAGACAAAATAGAAACTTTTAGAAAACTTAATTTTAAGACAAATTCATTTTTCTTTCAAAAATACGGATGATCAATTTCTTAAAATGATAAAATAAAATATTAAAACATAGTTCTTATATTCTTTAAAACTTATCATAAAAATATGTTCAAATAATAAACCATAGCTTAAATCATAAAACTTGCATCATTGGCGTTCTTTCGGTTACAATTCATCTTTCTTATGCTAACACGCCATCTTATGTCCTCCGCCTAATCCATGACTTTCTTACCCTTATCTGCAACATGATATAAACTTGAATAAGCTAAAGCTTAGTAAGTACATATATTTCTCACAATTTAAAAAATTTCCTAAACACCATCATCATCATCATATCATAATAGTGCATTAAGCACATTTTCATAGAATCATATCTTTCATTACATTGACCATATTAAAACTTATTCCATTTTATCTTAAGGGCCCAAGTGTTGCACCATAATCATCATTGTAGGCGCGCCGTCATGAGAGGAGAAGGGTAGATAATCCTAAACCAAACATGACATCATAACATATCATATCACAACATTGGTGTGCAACACTTATTAGGTGATACATATATACATAACTTTTATGCTTTGAAATTTGCCATAATCAAACATACATAACTTTAAATCATGAAAATCTTTCATAAGAAACCCTTTAAGGAAATTATCATAAAATCATCATAAATATCATCATGATCATAATATCAAACCTTATAAAACATATCATGTTATAGGTGAGAATGTACTTACCTTAAAAGCTAGCTTACTTAACCTTATATGTATTAGTGACGACGCCGCGGTCTCGATGTGCTCGATCCTTAAAGTGTTCATGCCATTTATTCATTTAAAATTACAAAATAAAATTAATACTTATTTTCATAGAGTAAAACATCCATTCATATAACATCACATATGCATTCATCTCTTACAAACATGATTCAAAACATGCATCCATAACCTTAATCACCAAAAATATACTTCTGACCTCCATGAATTAAAAATTTAATAACTCAACATTCTCATATAATTTTAGCACCATACTTGATAGGGGTAAAGTTGATACATAAACATATTACCATGATTTTTCTTTAGTCATAAAAATTACATTAAGTATCTAAAAACAAACCATACATTTCGAACATGAAACCTGCCAGCAATAGTTAGGCAGTGAACAACCTTAAACTCAGGTCCGTTTAACACATTTTAACACCATAGAAAATACACAAAAATTAACATATATAGTAGACATATAGAACCCTAACATATCCAGAAATTGGCTTCAACGAAAATCGGAGTAGGTCAAAACACACATTTGAAAATCAGTAATAAAACTATCTTAGTTTTGAAAGGCAGTGAGTTTGAAAATATTTTCTAACAATTAAAACACTTATATTTTAATTTGAAAATTCATACTAACATATATTTCAATATCATAAAATTATTTCATCATCAATAAAATCGTTTAAACATATAAAACATCACATAAACAAAAGTCCAATATTACCATTGTTAAAATAGTTCCTTGACCTAGTCTCAATAAAAATTTCATATCACATAAAATACTCGTCAAATAATCACCAAACCTTGTAGTCCATAACACAACATATACATAAACATTCTTACCAAATTTTGTAGCAAAAAAAGCACGTTTACCCTTCAAACAAAAATCACATTTTCATGCATCATAACCAAACAACAATATTTTACTGTGAGTGGTTGAGGATAGAAAATTCATATCTTAATGTAGAAAAATAAAAATAACGTGAAACTTGGAGTAAAATGAAATAACACATATATGAACATCATATTAAAATTTCAGGATAAAATAAAATTCCTAGACAAAGTTATGGGGGTCAGAACATAGAGACAAAACAACATTACTGATCAGCATTAATTAATAGTGAGTGGCAGAGAGAAGAAAATTCATATCTCAGCGAAGAAAAATCCAATTGAGGTGAAATTTTGAGGGTTAGCACATAACACATACATGAATAAGATATTAAAAATTTGGAGCAAATTGAAATTTTTAGAGAAAGAAATGGCAGTCGTAATACAACGTATTTAAAATTTCAGGATTGCTGAGAGAGTCTCTTACCTCAAAACAATATTCTTCAATTCTTCCTTGAATTTCTCCCAACGAAAATTCAATATTTCTTTAAGTATTTGCAAGAAAATAGAGAAGAGAAGAGGAAGAAGAAAGCGTGGAGAAAGAAAGTGAAAGAGAGAGTAATAGTAGTGAGAGGTGGTTTACGTGAAAATGAGATAACGTGAAAGAGAAACCCATTTTCTCTACAACTATCAGAATTTTCTGACTAAAAATTTGGGAGAGATTCATGTGGAGATTGGAGGGGAAATAGGAAAAGTCAAATTGATTTGCTAATCTTACCATATTTTACTTTTCAAAGGAGGAAACTTCATTAATTAATTCTGGTCAATCAAAAGTCAAAGGTTTCTTTACCAAAATTAGAGCAATCAATCCAAAAATAAGCCAATCAATCACAAATCATCATCCAATCATAACCAATCATCATAATTATCTCAATCAAAATTTTGGAGAGATCGCTGCTGATTGCTCGTCAGCCATCTTCGGCCTGTCGACTGCACAGTTCGGCCTGCCAAAGGCATGGAGTCTAGCCTGCCGATGAAATTGCATCGGCCTACCGTTCCATGAGGACAATTCGGCCTACCGAACTTGAAGGTTCGGCCTGCTGAACTGCCATTTTTAAAACATTAAATAAATTGTTAAACACACTACATAAATGACATGAACACCTTGAACACATCTATTCCACGTGGCCGTCGCCTGTCATAATACTTAACATAATATAGTTAGTAATATCATAACACATATTAATATAGAAATTATCTAACGTCAATATTCATTTAACCTAATCGATTACATAGAAATTGGCGGGTGTTACAATTCTCCCCACCTTATAAGAGTTTCATCCTCGAAACTCAGAACAGTTGCGGATACTTAGTTCTCATATCGTCTTCGCATTCCCATGTAGCTTCTTCTACTTGGTGATTTCGCCAAAACACCTTGACCAATGGAATTTCTTTGTTCCTCAAGGTCTTGGTTTTTCGATCAAGTATCTCCACTGGCTTTTCTTCATAACTTAAGGCTTCTCGTATCTTGATCACTTGTGGCTCAATCACATGCATAGAATCTGGAACATATTTCTTGAGCATCAAAACATGGAACACGTCATGCATTGCGAACATTTTCGAGGGCAACCTCAGCTGATAAGCTACTTTACCTATCCGCTTCACAATTTCATAAGGACCAATGAATCTTGGGTTCAACTTGCCTTTCTTACCAAATCTCATGACTCCTTTCATCGGTGCAACTTTTAAAAATACATATTCGCCTACGATGAATTCTAAGGGTCTTCTTCTTCTGTCAGCATAACTCTTCTGACGGCTTTGCGCAGTCTCTATTCTTCTTCTTAACAACTTTATCATCTCAGAGGTTTCGTTAACAAAATCAGTCTTTTCATCGAGAATGCTTTCCATCATCTTCTTCTCACCAACTTCATGCCAACATATAGGCGACCTACATTTCCGCCCATATAGAGCCTCATAAGGTGCCATCCCAATTGTCGCTTGGTAGCTGTTGTTGTAAGCAAACTCCGCTAACGGTAACACTTTACACCAGTTGGTCTTGAAGTCAAGAGTACAGGCCCGAAGCATATCCTCTAAGATCAGGTTCATCCTCTTCATTTAGCCATCTGTCTAAGGATGAAAAGCTGTACTGAAATGTAACTTGGTCCCCATTGTAGCTTGAACACTTTTCCAAAAGTTGATGTGAATCTGCCATCACGGTCTGAGATGATAGACTTAGGGATTCCGTGAAGTCGTACAATCTCCTTGACATAGAGTTCCGCTAACTGTTCCATAGAGTAAGTGATCCTGATAAGAATGAAATGTGTCGTCTTAGTCAGTCGATCCACAACAACCCAAATAGCATCATAACCATTCATAGTCTTAGGCAATCCAGTAATGAAATCCATTGCTATATCCTCCCATTTCCATTCCGGTATCTGGATTGACTGTAATTCACCACCAGGTCTCTGGTGTTCTGCTTTAACTTGCTGACATGTCAAACATTTCTTCACTTACATTGCAACATCACGTTTCATTCTAAACCACTAGAAGTTATCTCTTAGATCATCATACATCTTTGTTGCACCTGGATGAATTGAGTAAGGAGTATCATTAATTTCTGCCAAGATTCTTTCCCTTAAACCATCAACATTGGGAACACATAAGCGGTCTTTGAGGTGTAGAGTTCCGTCATCCATGATACGAAACTCTTCACATTTCCCTTCTTTCATTTCTTGCTTAATCCTTACGAGGCTTACATCTTCATCTTGCTTACTATGAATCTCATCGTGTAGCGTTGGAGCCAGAGCGAGTGTTCATAGCTGCCTTGTGACTAGTTCCAAACCGAAGACATCAATGTAGCAACTGACTTCCTACTCAGAGCATCAGCCACTCGGTTAGCTTTTCCAAGATGATAAAGGATTTCACAGTCATAATCCTTCACCAACTCTAGCCATCTTTGTTGTCTCATGTTCAGGTCTTTCTACGTGAAGAAGTACTTCAGACTTTGATGATCAGTGAAGATCTTGCATTAGACCCCATATAAATAATGCCTCCATATTTTTAGCAAAATGACTGCTACTAATTCGAGGTGATGAGTAGGATAGTTCTTCTCATACTCCTTCAGTTGTCTTGACGCATAAGCAATTGCTCTATCATTCTGCATTAGGACTGCACCAAGGCCCATCATAGAAGTGTCGCTGTAAATTACGAATCCCTCACTTCCTTCAGGAATGGCCAATACTAGAGCTGTCGTTAGCCTCTTCTTCAGTTCCTGGAAACTCTTCTCACATGCTTCAGTCCATTCATACTTCTTTCCTTTGCGAGTTAGGTTCATGAGTGGTGCTACTACCTTGGAGAAGTCTTCCACAAATCTCTGATAATAACCAGCTAGGCCCAAGAAGCTCCTTATCTCACTTGCATTAGTCGGTTGTTTTCAATTGAGAACAGCCTCTACTTTAGTAGGATCAACCATAATCCCTTCTTTTAATAGTACATGCCCCAAGAAAGACACTCTATCGAGCCAAAATTCACACTTAGAGAATTTCGCATATAGCTTGTGTCTCCTTAATGTCTCCAACAAAATTTTCAAATGCTCCTGGTGTTCTTCCCGATTCTTTGAATAAACAAGAATATCATCGATAAACACAACAACAAATTTATCAAGGAATTCCTTGAATACCAGATTCATCAAGTTCATGAAGGCCGCCAGTGCATTCGTCAAACCAAAAGGCATAATCACAAATTCATAGTGACCATACCTCAATCCGAAGGCTGTTTTAGGGATGTCTCCTTCTTTGATCTTCAACTGGTGATAACTTGACCATAGATCAATCTTCGAGAACACTGATGCACCCTTAAGCTGATCAAACAAATCATCGATTCGAGGCAACAGGTATTTGTTCTTGATCGTTACCTTGTTCAGCTCTCTATAGTCGATGTAGAGTCTCATCGAACCATCCTTGTTCTTGACAAATAAGACTGGAGCTCCCCATGGTGGGTGACTTGGCTTGATGATGCCTTTGTCGAGCAATTCTTTTAATTGTGTATGAAGCTCCTTTAACTCTACTGGGGCCATTATGTATGGTGCCTTTGAAATCGGGTCGGTGACTAGAGCAAGCTCGATCTCAAATTCGATGTCTCTATTAGGAGGTAAGCTTGACAGGTCATTTGGAAACACCTTCGAAAATTCTCGTACAACTAGCACATCCTTAATCTTTATCTTATCTTCTTGACTTTTATCCACGATGTTCGCTAGATAGCCCATGCAGCCACTAGCTAACAGTTTCCTTGCTTTCATGGCAGATAAAAACATACTGGGTTTCTTTCTAGACTCGCCAACATACACGAACTTTTGATTACCTTTAGGATGGAAGATCACCTTTCATTTTTGACATTCGATAGAAGCATTGTACTTGCTCAGAAAATCCATCCCAAGAATCATATCATAGTCATACATGTCAATCTCAATGAGGTCGACGAGAAGTTCCCTAACAGAAATCCATAGGGGTACTGTACGCAGACAGTGCATAGATAATATCACTTCCCCAGAGGGTAGTGTCGTAGTGACTCCCTGTCTCATAGGCTCTGAACGAACCCCTAACTTCTTACCAAATGACGTAGATACAAAAGAATATGTGGCACCTGTATCAAAAAGGACATAAGCATCAATAGAAAGACTTGAAATCTGACCTATGACCACATTTGAGGCTTTAGCAGCCACTTGTTCCTTTGTCATGGCATATATGCAGGCATTCATAGGTAGGGCTTAAAGTCTTCCTTAACTGATTAGTGCCCTTTAAGGGAAGCTTGCATCTGATGAAGTTGGGCTTGAGAAGGAGGTCTCTGTTGGGCTTGGACATTCGTATGGTTGGGGTAGTTCTTGGCAAAATGATATTCTCGCCCACAAATAAAACATTGGTTTGTCCCCATGTAACATTCTCCAGGATGTTTTCTTCCACATTTGGCGGTTAAAACTGCCTGTTGTTGTTGTTGTTGGGCTAGCCGCTATTATGATTCTTGTTGCCCTGGCCTTGCAGTTTTATGAATTACCCTTCCTTTTGTTGTTATTCTAGTTCTGATTGTTGTTGTTGTTGTTGTTGCTATTATTGTTGTTGTTGTTCCTATGGGGAGGACGGTTCTAGTTGTTAGCATTATTGGCTGGCTGGTTCCTTCTTAGCTTGGACAAATGAAACTCAGCATGTTGGGCCCTCACGAGAACCTGCTTTTGAGTCCTGGGTGGACATGCCCCATCAACGATCGCAGTAATTTCTGGCCTAAGGACTCTGATCATTGTTCTGACCTTGTCACTTTCATCCATAACCATCCCTGGGCATAGACGAGCTAGTTGGTCAAACTTTGTCACAATATCTGTGACTGACATATCCCCCTAGCGTAGGTTCCCGAAGTCCTCATAATGCTTGCTTGTAACGTTCATGTGGAAAAACTTCGTGTTAAACTCATGAATGAAATCATCCCATGTCATCTCTTCCGCATTCCTGCTCTGTTCAATGCCTTCCCACCAAATTCTAGCCTCCATGGTGAGGCATACGAGGCACAGAGAACCTTCTCATTGTCCGTGAAATCCATGAGTCTTAGAGTGGCCTCAATTGTCTTCAACCATCCTTGAGCAACTAACGGATCTTTAGAACCTTCAAAATCCGATGGCTTAACTCTCTTCCATCTGACTAAAAGGGGTTCCTGATATGCTACTCTTGGTTCAGCAGCAGGCACTAGGACTTCATTAACTTGTGGCTGAGGAGGAGGAGGAGGCACGTCGTTGCCTCGTCGTTCACCACTTTGGCCATTGGCCCTTAATTCGGCTATATCTCTTCTTTGATCCTCCAACTGCCTTTGCAGCTTAGCGATCATAGTCATACACCTTTCGTTGGTCTAGGTGCATGTTTGCATTCTTCTGTGACCGTTCATCGTTAATTTCCCAAAAAAATTAGGAACTTAGAAATAATCTTCTAATATGAGATAGGTTTTAACTACAAGAACATTAATCGTTAAACAAGTAAACCTCATTCTTATCCTCATACTCGCATCAAAACATCTAACTTTAAAACATTCTTACTTGGAGGACTTGGACTGACGTGTGGCGATATGAATTGTAAACAGAAAATTTGCTCTAATACCAAAGCCTGTAGTGCCTCCCTTACAGACATCACAGATGTCGTTACATTCATACATTACATACTTCTTTATTTATTTATTTTAGATAAACTTTAAGTGCAAAACTTATATGAAACTTTAATTGTAAACGTAGTTAAGGAAAACTTAACCAGAATCCATACATACATTTATTTTTTTTATAACATTCATTAACTTAATCCATACTATTAATAATTCAATTACACATTAAATTGATCATAAACTTCCTTGAATAAAGTAAATATACCAAATTGTAAAATCATAACTTATAAAAACATCACATCATTTAAAACTATTTGCTCCCACAGTTCGCAGGACGAACTGGAGACTTCGGCAGGCCGAACATCACATCGGCATACCGACCAATAATGGTCGGCAGGCCGTCCGAGACAAAACAGAAACTTTTAGAAAACTTAATTTTAAGACAAATTCATTTTTCTTTCAAAAATACGGAAGATCAATTTCTTAAAATGATAAAATAAAATATTAAAACATAGTTCTTGTATTCTTTAAAACTTATCATAAAAATATGTTCAAATAATAAACCATAGCTTAAATCATAAAACTTGCATCATTGGCATTCTTCCGATCACAATTCATCTTCCTTATGCTCACACGCCTTCCCATGTCCTCCGCCTAATCCATGACTTTCTTACCCTTATCTGCAACATGATATAAACTTGAATAAGCTAAAGCTTAGTAAGTACATATATTTCAGACAATTTAAAAACATTTCATAATCATCATCATCATCGTCATATCATAATAGTGCATTAAGCACATTTTCATAGAAATATATCTTTCATTACATTGACCATATTAAAACTTATTCCATTTTATCTTAAGGGCCCAAGTGTTGCACCATAATCATCATTGTAGGCACGCCGTCATGAGAGGAGAAGGGTAGCTAATCCTAAACTAAACATGACATCATAACATATCATATCATACCATTGGTGTGCAACACTTATTAGGTGATACATATATACATAACTTTTATGCTTTGAAATTTGCCATAATCAAACATACATAACTTTAAATCATGAAAATCTTTCATAAGAAACCCTTTAAGGAAATTATCATAAAATCATCATAAATATCATCATGATCATAATATCAAACCTTATAAAACATATCATGTTACAGGTGAGAATGTACTTACCTTAGAAGCTAGCTTACTTAACCTTATATGTATTGGTGACGACGCCGCGGTCTCGATGTGCTCGTTCCTTAAAGTGTTCATGCCATTTATTCATTTAAAATTACAAAATAAAATTAATACTTATTTTCATAGAGTAAAACATCCATTCATATAACGTCACATATACATTCATCTCTTACAAACATAATTCAAAACATGCATCCATAACCTTAATCATCAAAAATATACTTCTGACCTCCTTGAATTAAAAATTTAATAACTCAACATTCTCATATAATTTTAGCACCATACTTGACAGGGGTAAAGTTGATACATAAACATATTACCATGATTTTTCTTTAGTCATAAAAATTACATTAAGTATCTAAAAACAAACCATACATTTCAAACATGAAATCTGTCAGCAATAGTTAGGCAGTGAACAACCTTAAACTCAGGTCCGTTTAACACATTTTAACACCATTGAAAAATCTACAAAAATTAAAATATATAGTAGACATATATAACCCTAACATATCCGAAAATTGGCTTCAAAAAAAATTGGAGTAGGTCAAAACACACATTTGCAAAATCAGTAATAAAACTATCTTAGGTTTGAAAGGCAGTGAGTAATCTTTTGAAAATATTTTCTAACAATTAAAACACATATATTTTAATTTTAAAATTCATACTAACATCTTACTAACATATATTTAAATATCATAAAATTATTTCATCATCAATAAAATCATTTAAACATATAAAGCACCACATAAACAAAAGTCCAATATTAACTTTGTTAAAATAGTTTCTTGACCTAGTCTCAATTAAAATTTAATAACACATAAAATACTCATCAAATAATCACCAAACTTTGTAGTCCATAACACAACATATACATAAACATTCTTTCCAAATTTTGTAGCAAACCAAGCACGGTTACCTCTTAAACAAAAATCACATTTTCATGCATTATAACCAAACAACAATATTTTACTGTGAGTGGTTGAGGATAGAAAATTCATATCTTAATGTAGAAAAATCAAAATAACGTGAAACTTGGAGGAAATCACCTAACACATATCTGAACATCATATTAAAATTTCAGCATAAAATAAAATTCCTAGACAAAGTTATGGGGGTTGGAACACAGAGACAAAACAACATTACCGATCAGCATTAATTAATAGTGAGTGGCAGAGAGAAGAAAATTCATATCTCAGTGTAGAAAATTCCAATTGAGGTGAAATTTTGAGGGTTAGCACATAACACATACATGAATAACATATTAAAAATTTAGAGCAAATGGAAATTTTTAGAGAAAGATATGGCAGTCGTAATACAAAGTATTCAAAATTTCAGGATTGCTGAGAGAGTCTCTTACCTCAAAATAATATTCTTCAATTCTTCCTTGAATTTCTCCCAACGAAAATTCAATATTTCTTTAAGTATTTGCAAGAAAATAGAGGAGAGAAGAGGAAGAAGAAAGCTTGGAGAAAGAAAGTGAAAGAGCGAGTAATAGTAGTGAGAGGTGGTTTACGTGAAAATGAGATAACGTGAAAGAGAAACCCATTTTCTCTACAACTATCAGAATTTTCTAACTAAAAATTTGGGAGAGATTCACGTGGAGATTGGAGGGGAAATAGGAAAAGTCAAATCAATTTGCTAATCTTACCATATTTTACTTTTCAAAGGAGGAAACTTCATCAATTAATTCCAATCAATCAAAATTCAAAGGTTTCTTTACCAAAAATAGAGCAATCAATCCAAAAATAAGCCAATCAATCACAAATCATCATCCAATCATAACCAATCATCGTAATTATCTCAATCAAAATTTTGGAGAGATCGCTGCTGATTGCTCTTCAGCCATCTTCGGCCTGCTGACTGCACAGTTTCGCCTGCCGAAGGCATGGAGTCTGGCCTATCGATGAAATTGCATCGGCCTGCTGTTCCATGAGGACAATTCGGCTTGCCGAACTGTCATATTTAAAACATTAAATAAATTGTTAAACACACTGCATAAATGACATGAACACCTTGAACACATCAATTCCACGTGGCCGTCACCTGTCATAATACTTAACATAAAATAGTTAGTAATATCATAACACATATTAATATAGAAATTATTTAACGTCAATGTTCATTTAACCTAATCCGTTACATAGAAATTGACAGGTGTTACAAAAACGCTTAGATCAGCAGGCTAATACAAGATAATCGGCAGGTCGATACTAACATCGCTAGTCCAATCAATGGTGATCGAAAGGCCAATCTTTTGCAAATGAAGATAACGTAATACAAGAATTTTTACTTAATAGCGTAGAAATTTAACATACAAATAAATAAAAACATAGTTTAGAAACTTAAAAAATTTTCTATCTTGGCATTCTTTCGTTTCAATCCATCATTCCTTACGCACACGCCTATCCTTGCCCTCCACCTATTCCATAGTCCTTTCACCTTTATCTGTAACGTGATCATAAACTAAGTAAGCAAGAGCTTAGTGAGTACACTTTCCTATCTCACAACTTAAAACATTTTATGAACACCTTTATGAAACATCATACTCATAATTATCATCAACATAATAGTGCACTTGGCGTAGTTTCATATGTTAGTGATGTGCCCTAGGCCAATTATGTAATGACCACATTTTGACTTCATTACATTTGAATTTTATTAATAAAGAGGCATTTTCATTATTATTTTTAATTCTAATTCCATGAATAGTTAATTCTGCCTGAGGTCATCAAGTATGTGACTTGATAGTAAAACTCTTAGGTGAAAATTGAATTCTATTCTAAATTATCCCTAGTTGGTCATTATTATTGGGATAATAATAAATGAAGACTAGTATGAAGTTTGACTGATGATTATGTTTTACTAATCATGTGTATGAGATACTAAGTCAACTCATAGATACATATTTGAGAAATGATGTATTGGATCGATCTGCTATGACAATACTACATGGATAATTGTTATAAGTGATTCTCATCACAATAGTATTATCCTAGCCCTCTGACCTGAAATCACCATTGTTTCCTACATGACAAGTTCTATATTTTGACACATTCTAATATTATCTTTAACAGGATGAAGGAATAGATTGTTGTTGGATATAGAGTGAATCATGTGAGGAATGTGAGTGATTAAGAAGGAATTTGTCCCTCATTTATTATGAGAAAGATATCTATGGGCCCCTTGATAAGTTAGACTGAAGAAAAATGTATGGCCATACTGGAATGAATTTATAAGGGTTATCAATATCAATCTACTTAAGATCGATAAATAATATGATTGAATAATATAAGGATGATATAAACAACACCTTATGTTCAATCAAGGTATCTAGTGACAAAAGGACTTTAATACTTATTGTGGATTAGGTTGTGTCGGATTATTGACTTTCGCATAACTTGGGTAATCATAATATCTTGCTAGAGGCCGCTTATGATTTGTGGGCTAGAAATAGAATTTTAAGCCCACTACCAATGTTATGTGAACCTACACACTTAGAACAGACCAAAAATGAATTTTGGGTTTACTGTGTCTATGTTCAATGAACCTAATAATGTCCAGATTCGATGTACTAGATATGTCTAGGTTCATTGAATCTGATATTATCTATATTCTTTGAATCATATTTGAATTACAGACATTGTCTAAATTCTCTGAATCATATTCGAATTACAGTTTACCCTAGTTAAATCTGACTCTATCTCGAAGTCAATAGATATATATATATTTGTTTTAGGGTTTCTAGCTGAATTAAGAAGAAAGAAAGGGTGCTAGCACACCAATTCATTTTTGAGAGAGTTTGTTAATGTGGATACCTGCAAAGGGTGTTGCTCTTAGTAACAACATCTAAATCAGATCTTGAATACAAAAAGCTCGAGTTAGGGTATCACCGGAGTAAAACTGCTCACTTCCTTCTAAAAATCTTACCCCTTTTTATTATCCTGGTAAGATTCTATGACTGTCCTATCAATCTAATCAGATTGCATGGATACTACGAGGGTTTTGTGGCAATTAATTTAATTTTTTGTCGCTCATTTGAATCACAAAATCCAACAAAACCTAGCGGTGGTATCAGAGTGACTTGTGAATTCAATTAAATTGATTTTATATGGTTCTGTGTATATGTGATATGTATGGATACGATTTATACATTAATTAGATTAATGTGTTTGAGGCTTTATTTGAATAAATGTTTTTACTGTGTTAATTTGATTAATACGTTTACTGTTTCTTGTAACCTGTTGTTGTTAATTTGATTAATATTACAATTTAACAAGAATCTAGTAATCGGTTTTAAGATGATTAAATGATATATTGTAAATCTGGTTTCGGTTTTATTAAGGTGGTGGACTGTTTATATGTTAAATAATGATAATCTATTTTGACCAGATTAATAAATATCATAGGGTCTGTTTAATTGTTAAACAAGGGTGATTGGTTTAGAACAGATCAATAAATTTCATGAATTCATTTAAGTGTTAAACAGAGATTAATTAAATCTGTTTTGAACAGAATAGGTAATCTGATTAGTTAAGATTAATGGATTTAGGCAACAACTCATTCAAACGAGTAAGGTAAATCGTTTACCTTTTTGGGGTAGCGCCCCCGAGCCCCTGCAAAGGGTGCTACCCCTTTGACCCCTGCCCGCTAACCGACTAGCGGGACCGCTGCCAGGGGCACTGCCCCTTGGATCCTGCTAAGGGCGCTACCCCTGCGACCCCGTAAGGGGCACTGCCCCTTGACCCCAAATTGATTTGTCACATATATCATTTTGGTCATAATAAAAATTTAACTATAATGAAATTATATTATTATGTTTATGTGTTCAGTGTTAATTGCATGGTGCATAGCATGACCCTTTATACCAATGTGATTGGCAAGTTTTATTTAATTTATTTTACATTTGTAATTTTAAATACGGCCTGCGTGTCGTTTTTCAATTTGTTGTAATTTATTTATTTATTTAGTAGAAATAGAATAGTTTAGATTGCAATTTGTAATGTAAAATCAAAGCCCAAGATCAAGATAGATGGAGGTTCAAGATGGAGGTCCAAGATGGAGGCTCAAGATGGAGTCCATTCGTGGCAATCTAAGGAAATCCATGGAGATGAAGATTACCTAGGATTGACCATTCACCTTCATATTGGCTTATGAAGATCAATCTAGATTTGGGCCATGCTATGACATGCTGATTGTGTTATTATTATGCTATATATGCGATGCTGTGTATATGATGCTATGTATGTGATGTGACATAATAATAAACAATAAAATAAAAAATAAAAGTAGAACCCTCACTTAATATTAAGTCATTAAACTACCTCCCATAATTCAACACTTGTCAAGACTTGGATTTCTAAACATAGGTTTTGCCAAAGCAGGGTGTGTTAAGCCATCTAGGTAAGACAAGATGGATAATAGTGATATCCATATGTTTGAATTGGTTAGACTTAACTAGGTTATCAGAATGGCTTTGGACCTAGGGCATTATATGGGATTTTAATTTGCCAGGACATGTGATGTCAAATCCCATATTTATCCAAGAGTTACATAAGATGTAATTGGTAAGGTGCTACCTACCTAAATAACCATACTTTAGGTGATAAGCCAAAGCTTACTTAAAGTGAGGTGAAATATGGATCTTGGCCCACTAAAATTACAATTGTTGTGATTGCCAAATTAATATTGAGGGTTATTAATTTGATAAAATTAGTAGGATTTAAATTATGCCTCATTAAAAATTGTTTAATAAAATGATAAGTGCTCTATGCATATATTTGTTGTAGATAATGGCTTCAAACACCACATCTAACTTGTCACTATGAACGATCCTTGAGAAGGATAAGCTTAATGGGACTAACTTCCTTGATTGGTACAGAAACTTGAGAATTGCTCTTAAGCAAGAGAGGAAGGAATATGTCCTTGATCAACCTATCCTTGACGAACCAGGTACTAATGCTCCTAAAGCTCAAAAGGATGCTCACAGTAAGCATCTTAATGACTCTATTGATGTCACTTGCCTCATGGTTGGAAGCATGGAATCAGAGCTTCAAAAGCAATTGATGGAAATGGAGGATTATAGTATGATAGGCCATCTCAAGGAAATGTTCCAAGAGAAAGCTAGAATTAAAAGGTTTGCCACCTTAAAGGCATTACTCTCATGCGAATTGACTACTGGCTGTTCAGTGAGTCCTCATGTTCTAAAGATGAAGGGTCATCTTGATCATTTACAAAAACTTGGCCTTGAGATTAGCCAAGAGCTAGCTGTTGACATCATTCTCCAATCTTTTCCAGATGCTTATGATGGGTTCGTTATGAACTACAACATGCATAATATGGAGAAGACTGTTTCTGAGTTGCATGGGATGCTTAAGACTGTTGAACAAAACATCAAAAATACCAAAGATGTTCTTATGGTTAATAAAGGGAAAGGTATGAAAAGGAAAGGAAAGGGTAAGAGCAAAAATAAGGCTCCCAAGGGCTTTAAGAAGCCTATGCCTAACCCCAAGCCCAATCCTGAACCTAAGACTAAACCACCAAAGGAGGGAGTATGCTTTTTCTGCAATAAGCCTAGTCATTGGAAAAGAAACTGCAAGCTCTATTTGGATGATTTGAAGAAGAAGAAGAGTAGTGTGACTACTCCTTTAGGTATTTATGTTATAGAAGTCAATTTGTCTACTTCTGATTCCTGGGTATTAGATACTGGATTTGGATCTCATATTTGTACTAATGTACACGGTCTTAAGAGGAGTAGAATCTTGGCTAAAGGAGAAGTGGACCTACGAGTTGGAAATGGTGCAAAAGTTGCTGCTTTAGCTGTTGGAACATATCAGTTGACTTTGCCTAGTGGACTTGTTTTAGGTTTAGAAATTTGTTATTATGCATCTGCTATGAGTAGGAATATTATTTCTGTTTCTTGTTTGGACAAGGAAGGTTTGGAGTTTATTATTAAGAATAATAAATGCTCCATTTACCGTGATAATATTTTCTATGGATATGCTCCACGAACGAATGGTCTTTATGTTCAGAACATTGAAAACACAAATGAAAAGTCCATCTATAATGTTAATACAAAGAAGTTTAAATCTAAAGATTTAAACTCTACCTATCTTTGGCAGTGTCATTTGGGCCATATAAATGAGAAACGCATTTCAAAACTCCATTAACATGAGCTTTTGAATTTATTTGATTTTGAATCATTTGAAGTATGTGTGTCTTGTTTATTAGGCAAAATGGCTAAGACACCTTTTACTGGACATTGTGAAAGGACTAATGACTTATTGGGCCTTGTACATTCTGATGTATGTGGACCATTAAGTTCCACTGCTAGAGGAGGTTTTCAGTACTTCATTACTTTCACAGATGATTTCAGTAGATATGGCTATGTCTGTCTAATGAAACAAAAATCTGAATCTTTTGAAAAGTTCAAAATTTTCAAAAATGAAGTACAAAATCAACTTGGTAAAAGTATTAAAGCACTTCGATAGATCGAAGTGGTGAATACTTAAACCAAGAATTCATTGATCATCTTAGAGATTGTGGGATAGTCTCACAATTAACTGCACCAGGAACACCACAATGGAATGGTGTGTCTAAATGGAGAAATCAAACTTTATTGGATATGGTTCAATCTTTGATGAGTCAGTCAGATCTTCCAATATCCTTTTGGGGATATGCTTTGGAAACTGCTGCATTCATACTGAACAGAGTTCCATCAAAGGCGGTTCAAAAGACACCCTATGAGATGTGGACCAGGAAGTCGCCTAGTTTGTCTTTTCTTAAGATTTGGGGATGTGAGGCTTATGCGAAGCGTCAAATTTCAGATAAATTAGCACCCAAATCAAACAAATGCCTTTTTGTGGGATATCCTAAAGAAATTAAAGGAAATTACTTCTATAATGCTTTTGAGAACAAAATGTTTGTTGCTCAAAATGCTGTCTTTTTAGAAAGAGAATTCATTTCTAAAGGAACCAGTGGGAGTAAAGTTCAACTTGAAGAAATTAAAGAACCACAAAATAGCATTGAACCACCTATGGAATCTCAACTTGATCAACAAGTAGTTGTTGAACCTACACAAGTAGCACAAGGCCCGAGAAGGTCTAGCAGGACATGTCAGAGCCCTAAGAGATATGGATTTTTCTTAACTGATAATAATGACGTGATGATTGTGGATCAAAATGAGCCCACATCCTACCAAGAGGCCATGAATAGCCCTGACTGTGATAAATGGCTAGAAGCCATGAGGTCAGAGATGCAATCCATGTATGATAATCAAGTATGGACTTTGATTGATCTGCCTAATGGCTTAAAGACTATTGGGTGCAAATGGGTTCTCAAAAAGAAAATAGACATGGATGGCAATGTGCATACCTTTAAGGCAAGACTGGTTGCAAAAGGTTTCAAGCAAACACATGGTATAGACTATGATGAAACTTTTTCACCAGTTGCTATGCTTAAATCCATTTGGATTCTCCTCGCCATAGCTGCATACTATGATTATGAGATTTAGCAAATGGATGTCAAAACAATGTTTCTTAATGGAAACCTACTTGAGGATGTGTATATGACACAACACGAGGGTTTTGTTAGTCCTAAGAATTCTAGAAAGGTTTGCAAGCTTCAAAGATCCATTTATGGATTAAAGCAAGCATCTCAGAGTTGGAATCTTTGTTTTGATAAGCAATCAAAGAGTTTGGTTTCATCGAAAATGAAGATGAGCCTTGTGTTTAGAAGAAGGTTAAGTGGGAGCACAATAGTCTTTCTTGTGCTATATGTTGATGACATATTTCTCATTGGAAATGATATCCCTAGTCTACAAATGTTAAATCATGGTTAGGGAATTGTTTCTCAATGAAAGACTTAGGTGAAGCTGTCTATATTCTAGGCATCAAGATCTATAGGGATAGATCTAAGAGGCTTATTGGCCTAAGTCAGAGTACATACATTAACAAGGTATTGACTAAGTTTAGTATGCAAGATTCCAAGAGGGGATTCTTGCTAATGTCACATGGAATTAATCTTAGCAAGACTCAGTGTCTAATGACACACGATGAGCGAGACCGCATGAATAAGAGTCCATATGCTTCTGCCATTGGATCTATCATGTATGCAATGTTATGTACTTGACCTGATGTCTTATATGCCTTAAGCATAACCAACAGATACCAATCAGATCCAAGTGAAAGTCACTGAACAGTAGTCAAGAATATCCTTAAATATTTGAGAAGAACTAAGGATGCATTCTTACTGCATGGAGGAAAGGAAGATGAACTTGTTGTAAGTGGTTACACAGATGCCAGCTTCCAATCCAACAAGGATGACTTTTGATCACAGTCAGGTTATGTCTTCTATTTGAATGGAGGTGCATTCAGCTAGAGAAGTTCAAAGTAAGACACTGTTGCTGATTCTACAACAGAAGCTGATTATATAGCCACCTTAGAAGTAGCTAAGGAAGCAATTTGGATCAAAAAGTTTATTACTGGATTGGGTGTTGGTCCTAGTATATCAGATCCAGTAGACTTGTATTGTGATAAAAACAGGGCCCTAGCATAGGCTAAGGAACCTAGATCACATCAGCAATCCAAATACATACTCAGGCGTTATCATCTCATTCGAGAAATCATTAAGAGAGGAGACGTGAAGATATGCAGAATACCTACAAATGACAATGTTGTTGATCCACTCACTAAGCTTCTTCCACAGCCTAAGCATGAGAGTCATACTAGGTCAATGGGTATTAGATACAATATTAATTGGGCCTATGCAAGTGGGATATTGTTAGTGATGTGCCCTAGGTCAATTATGTAATGACCACATTTTGACTTCGATACATTTGCATTTTATTAATAAAGAGGCATTTACATTGTTGTTTTTGATACTAATTCTATGAATACTTAATTCTGCCTAAGATCATCAAGTATGTGACTTGATAGTAAAACTCTTAGGTGAAAATTGAATTCTATTCTAAATTATCCTTAGTCGGTCATTATTATTGGGATAATTATGAATGAAGACTAGTATGAAGTTTGACTGATGATTATGTTTTACTAATCATGTGTATGAGATACTAAGTCAACTCATAGATACATATTTGAGAAATGATGTATTGGATTGACCCGCTATGAGAATACTACATGGATAATTGTCATAAGTGATTCTCATCATAATGGTATTATCTTAGTCCTCTGACCTGAAATCACCATTGTTTCCTACATGACAAGTTCTACATTTTGACACATTCTAATATTATCTTTAACAGGATGATGGAATTGATTGTTGTTGGATATAGAGTGAATCATGTGAGTAATTTGAGTGATTAAGGAGGAATTTGTCCCTCATTTATTATGAGAAAGATATCTATGGGCCCCTCGATAAGTTAGACTAAAGAAAAATGTATGGCCATACTAGATTGAACTTCGATAAATAATATGATTGAATAGTATAAGGATAACATAAACCATGCCTTATGTTCAATCAAGGTATCTAGTGACAAAAAGACTTTAATACTTATTATAGATTAGGTTGTGTCAGATTATTGACTTTTACATAACTTGGGTAATCATAATGTCTTGCTAGAGGCTGCTTATGATTTGTGGGCCAAAAATAGAATTTCAAGCCCACTACCAACGTTATGTGAACCTACAAGGTCTCACACTTAGAACAAACCAAAAACAAATTTTGCGTTTACTACGTCTAGGTTTAATGAACTTGATAATGTCCAAATTCTATGTACTAAATATGTCTAGGTTCATTGAATCTAACATTATCTAGATTCTCCAAATCATATTTGGATTATGAGCATTTTCTAAATTCTCTGAATCATATTCGAATTGCGGTTTACCCTAGTTAAAATCTAACTCTATCTCGAAGTCAATAGATCTATATATATATTTGTTTTAGGGTTTCTAGCCAAATTAAGAAGAAAGAAGGTGTTCTATTATTATAAAAAGGTGAGAACATTAAAACCCTAAAAAATAGTGAGAGTCATTTAACGCCAAGGAGAGGGTGCTAGCACACCAATTCATTTTTGAGAGAGTCTGTTCATGTGGATACCGACACAGGGTGTTGCTCTAAGTAACAACATATGAATTCGATCCCAAATACAAAAAGTTCGAGTTAGAGTGTCACCAGAGTGAACCTGCTCTCTTCCTTCCGGAAATCTTGGCCCTTTTTGTTATCCTGGTAAGATTCTATGACTTTCCTATCAATGTAATCGAATTGCATGGATCCTACGAGGGTTTTATGGGTGTTAATTTTAATTTTCTGCTGCTTATTTAAATCATAAAATCCAACAAAACCCAACATCATATGGAACATATCTTTCATTATCATTATCCATATTAAAACTTCATTCATTTTATCTTTAGGAGCCCAAGTGTTGCTCCATTATCATCATCGTAGCCACGCCACCATGAGAGGAGAAACACAACTAATCCCAAACCAAACATGACAAGTCCAACTTTGGACATCCTAAACAAAGACATAAACATAGGGTGTGCAACACTTATTTAGGTGATACATATATACATATATACTTTTGATTTTTTTGAAATACCTCATCATCAAAACATACATTAAACCTTCTTGTGCATCAAAAACTTTCATAATAAAACATTAATAAAGCCATCATAGAAATCACCATAAAAATCATCATGAACATAATTTCAAACTTTTCATAAACTTTATCATATTGCAAGTGAGAATGTACCTTACTTGACTTGCTTACTTAAACCTTATCTTAGATGACGTCGCCGCAGCCTCGATGTGCTCACTTCTTGGTGTGTTCATGTCATACATCCATATACAAATAAAAATAAATTTCATTCTCATGAAATCATCCAAAACCATATGACATTATTCATACTTTCATCTTAAGAAATACAAGAACACAAATACACTTTACTAACTTATAAATATTCATGCAAAACCTGCAATACTAATACCTGCCTGACCCTTATGTATTCATAATTCAATAACTCACAATTTATATACAATTAAGGCATGAAATTTTGCAGAGACATAATTAACATATATATGACTTGCTCTAATTTTTTTTAGCTATAAAAATTTCATTCGATAATTAAAATAAGTCACACAAAACACAACACAAAATCAGCCAATAATAACAAAACAGTGAGCAGCCCTAACTAACATTCATAAAATAAACTATCTATATCCTAAAATAATTTCATAAAAATTTACAATAGACACTTAAAACTATAACATATCTGAAACTTAGCTTCAAATAAATTTTCAACAATTCAAAACATGCATTAGAATTCAAAGACAAAACAAACCCTAAATACCTAAAGCAATGAGCAACACACGATCACCGTACTCAAATAATTAAAATAAAATTACTTTGACCCTAAAATTTTTATGACAACCTATTAACATATAAATATAGTACCATAAAAAGCTTCATTGGCAAGTAAATTTTTTTGTTCATACATAAAGGTCACACAAACAACTAGTCCAAAATTTACTGATCAAACAGCCAAAAAGACCTATCTTAAATAAAATTCAAGAACTCATCAAATATTCATCAAATCACTGCAAAATTTTTGAGATCATAACCTAACATATGTATGAATATTTTTGCCTAATTTCATTTAAATCACAATTTTTTTGCCCCTCGAGCATAGACTACATTTTTGTAAAACCTAACCGATCAGCAACTGTCTGATCTTGAGTGGCAAAGAATAAAAATTCAATATCTCAGCATACTAAACTCCAAAGGGCATGAAATTTTGAGAATATCATATAACACATACATAAATATCATACTAAAATTTCGTAGTAAACGAACATTTGTAGACAAAGTTATGGGAGTCGGAACACTGAGAAAATATAATTTTAGGAATAAGCCTAGAACAAATTTCTTATCTTAATACAATTCTTCTCAAACTTTCCTTGAATTTACCCAAAAGAAAACCCAATATTTCATTCAATTCTTTGCAGGAAAAATAAGGAAAAGAATGGGAAGAAAACGTGGAGAAAGAAGGAGAGGGTGTTTGAGAGAATTTTTAGAGAGAGAGAAAGAGAGCAATATAGAAGGAGAGGGAGAGAGAAAGAGAGAAAAGTTTACATGAAGGATGAAAGTAATGTGAGTAAAGAAAAAGATAGCCTTTTCTAATTTGTAGCAATTTTTTTTTGAAAAGAATGAGATATCTATGCATGTATGATAGAAAGGGATAAGTTAAAAGTCCAAGATTTGCTCTAACTACCAAATCCCATCTTTTCAAATTAGGAAATCTTATCACAAAAATCAAGTAATCTTTAAGAAGTCAAGCCTTCTCTAACATGGATAAGGAAAGAGACACAATATACCAATTATTGAGAATTTTCACAATAAATTAAATTACTCATTAATGCCACAATTTTGAATTTATTTGTTGATTATTTGTCAACATTGTTGAGCCTACCGATAGCTTTATTCGACCTGCTGAAGTTATGAGTGCGGCATGCCGATTACAGCATGCCAATAAAATCCATCGACATGCCATTCTAGAAAATAAATTTGGCCTGCTAAATAGCCACTTGAAAAGTTACAAAAATAAAAGATTAAATATTTATCATACATACATCACAAATGACATGAACACCTCGAGCACATCAATTCCATGTGACTATCACCTGTCATAATTCTCAAATAAATGGCCAGTAACATTTTTCATAAAGAAAATACTTAACATCGTGATATATTATCATTAACCGTTACATGAAAAATGGCAGGTGTTACATTAAGAACCCTTGCTCTCAATGTATACATTAATACTTGATAGTTCTTTCAGACTGACCATCTATCTATGGATGAAATGCTGTATTGAAAGTTAATTTAGTCCCCATGGCTTATGAACACTCTTCTAGAAGGTAGACATAAATTGGGGACCTCTATCAGAAATGATACTCACCGGTACTCCATGTAACCTCCCAATTTCCTTCACATACAATTGTGCATATTTAGCTATAGAGTAAGTTGTATGGACTGAAAGAAAATGAGTTGTTTTTGTCAATCTATTGATAATCACCCAAATTGAGTCATGCCCTTCCATTGTCCTTCAAAGATAGATCTACATTGGGGATGCCACCAACTTAGGGCAAAGGAAGAGATGTAACGTCTAAACCCCCCATGGGCCCACCTAACGAGACCCTGGCATAGTCTAGTCTTATACTCATTACTCATACATACTTTCCGCTTTAGGCACCTAGTAGCCCTAAGGGATTTCTTCGAACCCCTCAACACTTAAACCCAAGATCTCTCTGCTTATAAGGTTCTTAAGTCAAATGTTCGTACCAATTGACCTCTAAGATTAATAAGGTGATTTTGAATAAGGTGATTTTGAATAAAGTGATTTTTCCTTCTTACTGTTTCTCCAAGCAAGGATGTTACACCTTTTGGTGTAAAGGGTAAATGTAACTCCTCAACCTTCCATTGGGCCCACCTGGTGGGACCCCCAACATACTTGAACCAATTGATACCAACACTTGACTTAAGAATCTTATAAGGAGGGAGGTCTTAGGGTCAAGTGTTGGGGGAGGCAAAAAAATCCCTAAAGGCTACTAGGCATCCAAAGGGATAGTACGTATGAATAATGAGTATAAAACCCCATATATAGAGGGTCCTACCAGGTGGATCCCATAGGGGGTTGAGGGTTACAATAACAAAATCACTCATTGAGTCAGTGTAGTTGCTTATCATTTTGACCTTCCTCCCAAGCTCTCTTATGTTCATAGTGTATTCCACATGTTGGTACTTTGCAAATGCCAACCCAACCCCAGCAAGATTGTTTCATATTATGACATACCAATATAGGAGGATACGACCTATAAGTAGGTATCGATCTAGATCATTGATCAAAAAGTGACGAGTTTGCGATGTCATGATATACTATTAGTGAAAGTGTTGTGGCAATACCATGGCATCAATGAGGTGACATGGGAGTTTGAATCGACTATTTGGGAGCTGTGTCTACTTTTGTTCTATTTTTAAGGTAAGTTCTAATTTTGATGATGAAATTTGCTAAGGGGAAGAGAGCTATAATACTCTAGATTAAATTAATTAAAATTTAGTATGCTAAGTAGTAATTAGTGTGCCTAATTAAAATTTAATTATCAATTAATCACTTTTTTAGACTTTTTATTTTATGATTAATTACATTTTATTTATATGATTTGAGCAATTATTAAATTATTCTAAATTTATTTTTTGGTTACTTATTTCTGTATTTTATTATCTTGCCATTTCACTTAAATTATGTTTTCTTTTCCAAGGTTTAAATAATTATTTTGAAGACCCAGCTTTTGTCAAAATCCCAAGATGGCTTCTCTACCCTACTCAGATACAAATCATGTTAAAAAAATTGAAGAAGCTGGACACAAACCCAACTCGAAAACCATAGATAGCCCCCTAGTATTTGTCTGATACCACTACTAGAATTTTGATTAAAAGGTTAGGATCACTCATATTTTTCTATCTCCTATCTCTCTGTTTCCCTCTCTCCCTCACATCTCTCTCTCTCCCCTTCTCCCTCATATTGTTTCAAAACTCACACCCAAAAACCTCCATTTTCAAAGCAAACTAGAAGTAGAAATCAACTTTAGACCTTGATTTCAGTAAATTAAGCTAGACAACTTGGGAATGCATTGTGCAAAAGTGATTTTAAATGGTTCACATAATGATTTTGAGTCACTAGGACATGCTTGGGATGCATTATAAATGATTTGGAAGAGTTTGAACTCAATTCAAGTTCAGGTGCTCAAAACAGAGAATTGCCATTTGCGATGCTGCAATTGACCATGGTAATGCGATCGTCTGTGCTTCCGCAAAACATGCAGTGGACTCGGGTTAGTATATCACAGTCGGCCCCATGCCCAAATTGCACTATTTTGAGCAACCCATGTCCTTTTGCATGTTCTTTTATTTTAAATGCATTTTCACTATTTTTACTAATCTGAAATGATGAATAAGATGATCTAATGAGTGATTAGCACATTGTTTGAATAATGTGGAGTTTTAAATGATTATGGCACACTAAGAAGCATGAACCCCATACTAATGAATTTTAGTCTAAGTTCTAATGTTAAGCCCATACTTAAGGTTGCTTGCTATCCCTATGGAGCTGACATTTAGCAGAGCAAAACTACGATGTAAAGGTAATCTAGTGCTAGAAATCGAGGTAGGGCTCTATATCCTTCCTTGTAGCCATGATTTTAATGGTGTTTGGCCATGAATTATACTCTTGAATTCTTTTAAGAAATGAATTAAAAGTGCTAAAATATTTTCAAATGTTTTGATAACATATTTTCTAAAAGAAAATAATTTTGATAAAATATAAAAGTCTTGAAATAAGTGCATTCGAGTGAGATAGTGTGTTTGAAAATTTTTAAAACAACAACAATATAAGATTCTCGATTGATCGTGTTTTAAATTCATGGTGCTACATAGAGTTCACATCGTGCAGAGGGCGACCTAGAGGGCAGGTCCCAAAACTCGGTCACTATAATGGTGCTCTTACCAGGCCTTACACAAAGTAAGTACTAACTTATGATTTGAGATAAATTATATGATGTAAATGGTTTGAGTTCTTGATTTTAAGTGAGATTGTTCTTTATATCTACACTGTTCACATTTTATTTCCTTTTAATTATTTAAATGTTGTTTTAGAACTTAAAGTCCTACTAAGCCTTTCCTCACAGTTCCTACTTGTTTTATTTATTCCATCCTAGAAGTTTCATAGTATGCAATTGAGTAGATTGCTGCTGATCACTTGGGGTGTTTATGAGTAAAGTTAAATACCTATATTTTGTTATCAAGGCATGTAATAAGGAGACTATTTTAATGCACTATGATTTGCTTTATTGAACTATAGTTTGGTTGTATTTTTCTTTTATGTTTGTATTATATATGCACTACTACATGGTCTGGTAAGACCTAGATGGTGCTTGGTGTATTTTCAAATATTTAAGACTCTAAGATTATTTCAGTAACTTTCATTAATTATGCCATCTTTCAAACTAATGCTCAATTATTTTTGTTCATATTAAATTTTGTTAATTTTATTTAAATATTTTACAAAAATTTTTGTAAGAATAAAAGTTGATTTTGATGTTTAAGATTAATTTTAATTAATTTTTTTAATTAAACCAATATGTTACTACCCCAGAATGAGGACGTGACACCTTTGGCCAAAAATGATATATATTGTCTGCTTCAATGTTTTTAGTTAGTATTACATTCAAACTTCAAACTTGTAAAGTGTAAGAATATGTGATTTCTTATTAGAATTTGCTTTAATTTGATATTGTTAAGATTACTTTTATTTTGTCGCAAATCACATTATTATTGAAACTTGATGTTGTGAGATTTGTTTCATACTTATAGTTATTATGATATACTTATAGTTATTATGATATGTTTTGTCGTTGGATTATTGTAAACTTCTTGTGTTGTATATTGGTCAACTTTTTAGAATTGAAATGAGAATCTGAATATATAACACCCTGAAATTAATTAAGTGAGATCAATGTGTAAAATTATGAATTAGTATGCCTTTATGTAATTTGAACTTAATTTAATTATTTTGTGGTATTTTCAAATTAATCTTACTTTTAATTACTTTTATTTGTTATTTTGAATTTTCAAACAAAACAATTTATCAAATACCCGATATGTCCTGTTTAGAAAACCATCTATGAGACATGGTTTTCACTCTGAGAAACTGCCCTTTCCCTCTCTATTGATCCCTCTCTCTCTCACGTTTTCCCCCTCACTCTCTCTCTTTCCTTCTCTTTCCCATGTTGCCTCTCCCTCTCTCTCCTCTCTTTCTTAATTTCATTCCAAAATTTTGAGCAAGAGCTTCAACCTTCAACTGGATTGAAAGATTCGATGAAAGATTGAGCCTACACAATCTTGGTTTTAAGCTCAAATTCGAGGTTAGTTACCTTATTTTTCAAATTTTAAACTTTTGTCCAAATTTTTTAATTTTCCTTGAATGTTGAAATATGAGTTTGTTTTGGTTTAGAAACCCTTCTATCTAAGTTAGTAGAACCCAAACCCTCACAAATCTAAGCTTCATTTGACGAAATCAAGCTAAATCAAGTTTTTCATCTTTTTCTCATTTTTGGAATAATTTGAAGATTTCAATATAAAACCTGTTTAAAAATGTTAAAAAGTGTTCCAATGTGTTTTTCTAGCATTTATAAACATTATGCATACTCTGGAAACTAAAAACTAGTTAAAAACGAAATTTTGAGCTCAGGGAGGCTAAAACTTGAAGTCCCAGACCTCCCAAATTTTTTCAGTTTGGTAGGCCAATCATGAGCATCAGCAAGCCAAACTCATGAGTTTGGCATGTTGGATTCATATCATCAGCAGGCCAAACCTGGGCTGGTTTGGCAAGCCGGTGCTGTACAGACGGTAGGCCAAACTATGGAGTTCAATGGTCAGACCAGAAAGTTCAGTAGGCCAATCAGGCTTTGTGAAATTTGTCATTTTTCACCCGTTTTCACCATTTAAAACCTAGTTTGAGACTTTGATCTTGTAACATGATTTTGTGAACTTTAAAGGTATACTACGACACCATGAGATAGTGCAGTATTGTAAAATACTCTAAGTTAGATATTGATGGATGTTAGTTTTCCTTTAAGGTTGTTCATGGTTCCGCAAAGCTAACATATTGGGGGTCAGAACTACGATATTGAGTATTGGTACGGATATTGAGACAGGACTCCAAACCTCTGTCCTTAGTGGCCATGTTTTAAAATGAGTTTTGACCACAAAATGATTTCTTTTAAAATGTTTTCAAGAAATGATTGAGATGAATTTAATTAGTTATTTTCATTATCCACTAAATAATGAATGATCATAATGAACAGAGTAATGAATGTAAATAAGAATACTCAGTAAGATATGACCTAAATAATAATATAATATTTGACGTGTCGTAAATACCGTTTGAAATGACATATTAGCTCATGATGCCATACTCAGAGTTGGGTTGTGTAGAGAGCGACCTTGGGGACAAGTCCTGAAACCCAGTTGGGCCACTATGGTGGTGATATTAATGGTTTGCCTAAGATAATAATAATGAATTTACTTCCAGAAGGACAATAAGACTAAATTGGTAAGAATGAATTTTATCTATTTATTGTCTTTCATAATTTATGTATTAATGATAAATTCTTATATTCGAATTACTATGTTCAAAAGCTTAGTCCTACTGAGCCTTTTGCTCACATTTTATTTGTTTTAAACTTTCCCCCTCTAGGTGAACTTTAGCTTAGGACCAATTGTTTTATCTTAAATTTACGGCATGTAATATTTTAATCTTTATTTCTCGCATTGTACTATGGCTGTAATTTATTATTTGTCGATACTATGTGTGTAAAAAATTGTGGGTCCGGTGAGGCCCAAATCGTGTTTATTTGTTCTTATTATTTCATTTTATTTTATCTATTTCAATTTAGGAATAGTAACCCAAAGGATTTTAAATGGTCACGTTTTTAAATAACTAAAACTCATTTAATCGATAATTTTTATTAAAAATTTGGTTTAATTAACTTAATTAATCCGCTACGTCACCACCCAGTTTTCGGGGCATGATAGAATATGTGTTGATATTGGAGAATTAAATGATTAATTATAGTTATTATTTCTATTGCAAATGTTTCAAGTGTTGCTGATTTATATTATGTTGATTGCCCTTTGTTATCTTAAGATTTTCATTTGTATGACAACTTTTTGTTGGGAAATTTTGGTTTCACATTAGAATATGGACAACATATTAATATACAATTATATTATGGCTATTTAATTATAGTAAGCAAATTTAAGTGGTCTATTTATGCAAAGCCTATAGGCTACTAATCGGGTATGAGTTTAACAACTGGATTCCTAATACTGACGCAACTAAGTTTTAGGAAACCCTAGCGGAAAAGTATATAAAAGCATTATAGGTTATAAAAGAAGAGAAAGAACCCATTCAAGACTAAGGTGATTTAATCGAGGAATACAATATCCCATTCATCTATCATCCTAGAAATTCTACACGAGAGTTGATAGCTGCTACCCATGGATACAGTTATTTATCCTTAATATGGTGTCTTAATAATCTGGCATGGTATGATCCTAGGATTGTTATATGGTTATTCTCAGGTTCTATAGAATTACAAATATCTAGAATTAAGAATTCTATCAAGTAGTAAGAGAGCGACTATTATGTTAGATTACTAGGATTGATTCATACAAATTTTGTTTTGTTTTTTATTCTTTCTCTATCTTGGGTTTTTTTGGTTAGAAAATTTTTAGATTTTTCCATGAATTGTTATTCTTGTATGATTTTTTGGTTAAAGAATTTGTTTTTGATTGATCCATGGTATTATTGTTGGTTATTGAGGATTAAAGAATTGAATTGAAGCAAGAAAAATCGAAATTTTTTTTTGAAGTTTTTGACTTTTCATATGGATCTTACGTCACAAAATTACAGTGCTGCGGCACCCGTTGGGGCACGCTACAACACTGTAGATAGAGGCCGATGGGAGATGCTGAGTGCTTCGATTAAATCTATGCACCATTGTAGCGCCCATGGCGTGGCACCCGTGGGGTGACGTCACGGTGCTCTAGCCAGTGCAAATTAAAAAAAAAAACTTTTTTTAAGGAATTTCAAAACAATTGTATTGATTATTTTTAAGGACTATAATTTGCATCTTATATTTTTTATTAAATTGATTGAAACAACATGTTGCCAAAGTAACCTTTGTTGTGTATATTAATCTAATTAGAAATATTATGATGTCTGTGTTTTTGTTATTTATGAGAATTGTGACCGGCCTAAAGCAAGGTTAAAATTTGGCCAAATAAAGGACACACCTGTGGTAATAAATATTTCACAATTATAAAGCTTTCCATGTGAACAATAGTTGATCCAAAGAATGGCTACTATTTGACAAGATTTATCGTCAATATTTGATTATTGTGTTGAGAGTACCACTTACAGTTAATGTCTCTGTCCAAAGATTAGACATTGATGTTGTGCTAAGCATCTTGTAATGAGTCCTCAAATTGTTTTGTTATGTCATTTGTTTGTTTTATGATGACATATTTTTTTATTGTGAGTATGTTGTTTTGTGCTACTCTTTATTCAGTTTCTATTGCTAGAGCTACAAATGTTTCTGCTCAAGTTAGCAATATCACATTGCTGAATGGGACAAGTTTTAAGGTCTGGAAAGAGAACGTGAAAATCTTCTCAAACCTTACGCTGAGGGAAAAGCAACACACTTCCACTATAGAAACCCAAATGAAACAAAAATTGAGAAGTGGGATCACACTAATCGCATGTGTCTAATGATCATGCAACTCTCCATTTCGGAGGCGTTTCAAGGCTCTATTACTAAGAGTAGTAATGCTAAGAATGTAACGCCCCTTACGGATGTCACAGATGTCGTTACATTCATTCATGTTGTCATTATTTAAGATAAGCTATTAAGATAAAAATCATAATTTAATTAACATATTCCTAGGATCCATTCTTTTCATCATTTTTCTAAAACATTTATTAAAAAGTATTTATATTTATGTACTTTTCAAATAGTTTACCAGCATAATATAATAAGATTATAATTTAAATAAAAATCAAAACAACTTTTGAAATCTGTCTAAACAGTTCGGCAAGCCAAACTTCTAACATCGGTAGGCCAAACATGACCGACAGTCTAAACTTCAACCATCGGCAAGCAGTCTGAGGCTCTACAAAACCAGAGTTTTAAAATACTTACATCAGCAGACCGATACAGGGTAATCGATAGGCCGATCATTGCATCGGCAGTCCGACCAGTAATGGTCGGCAAGCCGATCTACTGTCAAAATCAAAATAATTAAAACAAGTTCCAATATCTCAAAGTACGGAAAATAAACATTCAAAGTAATAAAAACATAATTCATAAATTTTAAACTTCTTTCTTGGTGTCTTCCGTTTTCAATCCATCATGCATAGCTCACATGCCTGCCCCTGGCCTCCACCTATTCCATAATCTTCTCACCTTTATCTGCAACATGATGTAGAACTAAGTAAGCACAAAGCTTAGTAAGTAGACTTTACAATCTCACAAGATAAAACATTTTATGAACATCTTTATGAAACATTATAATCATAATCATCATCAACATAATAGTGCACTTGGCACAGTCTCATATAGAACATATCTTTTATTACATTATTCATATTAAAACTTCATTCATTTTATCTTTAAGGGCCCAAGTGTTGCACCATTATCATCTTTGTAGGCACGCCATCATAAGAGGAGAGGGGTAGCTAATCTCAAACCAAACATGACATCATAAACATAAACATAACATAACATAACAAAGGGTATGCAACACTTATTTAAGTGATACATATATACATATACATATATATACACACTTTTAAGCTTTTGTAAACGTCATCATCAAGACATTCATTGAACTTTCATAGAACATCAAAAGCTTTCATGGAAGACATCATGTAAATCAACTTTCATAAACATTCATTATGTTGTAGGTGAGAATGTACTTACTTGACTTGCTTACTAAACCTTTTCTTTAGATGACATCGTCGCGGTCTCGATGTGCTCACTTCTTGGAATGTTCATGTCATACATTCATATAAAAATAAAATTAACATTTATCTATATTCAAGGAATCTTCCAATACCACAATACATTATTCACACCTCCATTTCAAGAAAGATATGAACACAAATATATTTTATCAACTTATAAGTACTCATGCAAAAACTGCAATACTAATACCTACCTAACCCTTATGTATTTATAATTCAATAACTCACAATCCATACACAATTGGAGCATGAGACTCTAGATGGGCAAAGCTAACATATAAACATAATATTATAATTTTTTGTTGGTCATATAAATTCCATTTGATAACTAAAACAACTCACACAACACACAACACAAAATCTTCCAACAATAACAAAATAGCAAGCAGTCCTTAGTAACATTCATATAATAAATTAACTACATCCTAAAATAATTTCATAAAAATATTATATATAATAGACACCTAAAACTACATCATATCCAAAATTGGGCTTCAAATAAAATCCAAATATATCAAAACATACATTTGAAAGTCAGTGGTAAAACTAACTTCAAGTTTGAAAAGCGGTGAGCATCCTTTGGTAAACATTTTTAAACAAATTAAAAAAAATTACTTTGACTCCAAAATTTTTATGACAACCTATTAACATGTAAATACAATACTACAAAAAGTCTCATTGTCAAATATATTCATTTAATTATGCAAAAATTTCATGTAACAAGATGTCCAATAATTCACGGATAGAACAGCCGCAAAACCTAGTCTTAAAGAAAATTCAGTAACACATAAAATATTCATCATTTTATCATGAGACTTTCCAATTCAACTCTTAATATTCAAGGAATATATCTACCAAATTTCATGCAAGATAAAATTCATTTGCATTGTGAACAAAGGCTATAAATAAGCAATCAGCAATAGTTTACTATGAGTAGTGGATTTGAGGAACATCTCATAGCACATACATGAATATCATAATAAAATTTCATTACAAATAGAAATTTGTAGGCAAAGTTAAGGGGGTTAGATTATAGAGAAGATAAAATTTCTAGATTATTCTAGGATGCGTTCTTGCCACGAAACAATTCTTCTCTAATTTCCTTGAGTTCACCTAGAAGAATACTCAATATTTTATTCAAATATTTAGAGGAAAATACGGGGAAGAAGAGAAGAAGAAACATGAAGAAAAGAGAGAGAAAAACTGAGAGAGAAAAAGTATACGTGAAATAAAAAAAAATGGGATGATGTGAAAGTAAGACAAATGTTCTTTTCTATAAGTGAGCAAAAAAATTTTTTTTTTTTTTAAAAAGATAGATGCTTTCACTTGTAGAATAGAGAGAATTAAGGTGGAAATTCAAAACAATTTGTTTCACTTACCATATATCACAATTTCAAAAGAGGAAACCCTCATCAAATATCAATCATCCACAAAAGTCAAATATTCTAGAAAAAGACCAAAAATATGCTAATCAATCAGAATTAATCATCCAATCATATCCAATCATCAATGCCACAATTTTGGTGATCACCTGTTGATTACTCGTCAACTGTCTTCGGCCTGCCGATGGTTTACTTCGGCCTACCGAATCCATCAGATCCGGCCTGCCAATTAAATTCATCGGCCTGCCTTTCTATGAGGCACAATTTGGCCTGCCAAACCTGAAGGATCGGCCTATCAAACTGTTGTATACACTAAAATATAACAAAACATTAATTAATTACTAAGTAATTATCATGTATACAACATAAATAACATGAACACCTTAAGCATATTAATTCCACGTGACCGTCACCTATCATCATACTTAAAATAAAATAGTTAGCAACATTATATCATAAGGGAAAATACTTTTCGTTGTTACTTATCTAATAATATCTGTTACATGAAAATTGACGGGTGTTACAAAGAAGTTCCATGTGACAACAACATTTTGCTAAAAAAAATTAAAAACAAGTAATCTTTTGGATAAACTCGTTTCCATGAAGTATAAGGGAACATAAGGGAGTACATCATAGAGATATCTCATCTCACTTCAAAACTAAAATTGCTAAAGTTAGAGTTGTCTAAGGACTTGCTCATGCACTTAGTTTTGATTTCTCTTCCTACATAATATGGACAATTCAAAGTGAGTTACAATACCTAGAAGGACAAACGGTCTCTTAATGAGCTCATATCTCACTATGTGCAAGAAAAAGAAAGACCTCAGGGAGATAAGACTGAAAGTGCTCACGTAGCATCAACCTCTTAAAATAAGAAAAAGAAAAGAGATAAGGAAGCTACAATTGGAACACATTCACAGAAAAACTAAGAAGTAGGATGAGGAATTTACCTGCTATTTCTACAAGAAGGGAGGACATATGAGGAAAGAATGTTCCAAATACGCCACTTGGCCTGAAAAGAAGGGTAAGCTTCTCGCTTTGGTTTGTTTCAAAGTTAATTTATCTTCCGTACCTAAAGATACTTGATAGGTAGACTCTGGTGCTACTACTCACACAAGTATGTCTATGCGGGGTTGCCTGTGGAGCTGACTACTAAGTGGCACTGAAAGATTCATCGTTGTGAACAATGGGAATAAAGTTGCAATTGTAAGTTACAGGATATTTTAGATTATTGTTAAAGACTGGACTTTATTTTGATTTGAATGAGACTTATGTTGCATCGCCTTTTAGACGGAATTTAATTTTATTTCTAGCTTTTACAAATCTGGTTATTCTTCTTCCTTTGGAAATAATAAAGTTAGTCTTTTTTAAAATTCAAATCTTATTAGTACCGGTTCTTTAATTGATAATCTTTATATGCTTGAAAATGTTAATTTCTATAATGAAATACTGCATAGTAGTACACGTGGTATAAAGCATAAATTAAATCAAAATTTCGTCACTTTATGGCATAAGTGTTTAGGTCATATCTCTAAACAAAGTATTCAGAGACTTATGTCTGACAGAATTCTTGACCCCTAGATTGGACAGACTTTCAAGCCTGTGTTGAGTGCGTCAAGGAGAAATAGACAAACATAACGAAATTTGGTGATGATAGATATAAAGAAGTCTTAGAAATTATACATACTGATATATGTAGTCTATTCCCTACAGCTTCTTAAAATGGCCAACAATATTTCATTATGTTTATTAACGACTACTCAAGATATGGTTACCTATATTTAAATGCAAGAGAAGTCTCAATCCTTGGACGTTTTCAAATCTTTTAAAGCTAAAGTTGAACTTCAACTTGGGAAGAAAACAAAGCTGACAAATCTGATGATGGTGGTGAGTACTATGGTAGATATGATGGATCAGGAATACAACGTCTAGGATCCTTTACCCTCTTCCTAAAAAATGTGGAATCATCCCACAATACACAATGCTGGGCAAACCCAGCACGAACGGCATTGTAGAGAGGCAAAAAAGAACACTTAAAGACATGGCAAGAAGCATGATTAGCCATTCTTCTTTACATGAATCCTTTGGGGAGAAGCACTAATGGCTACAGCATATATTCTTAACAAGTTTCCAAGCAAAGCGATAGCCAAAACCTCATATAAGTTATAGACAAAAAAAGGCCTAGCATTAGGCACTTACACATTTGGGGTTGTCCAGCTGAAGCATGGTCTTATAGGCCAAATGAAAAGAAACTAGACTCAAGAAAGGTTAGTTGCTACTTTGTTGGATACGTTGAGCACTCTTGAGGCTTTAAATTTTATGATCTCATTTCTAAGTCTTTCTATGAGATGGGAAATCCTAGATTCCTCGAGGATGTCGAGTTTGGAGTGGAAGATAAAGTAAGGAATGTTGTCTTTGAAGAAGAAATCACGATTAATGGTGGTTAGGTTCTAATTCCTACCATTGTTCAAGATACAACTTCAATACAAAATAATGATGATCAGGCTCCTATTCTTGACAATGTTCAAGAGCAAGACAACAATGAGATTCTTCCTAATGCACCAATAGAGCAAACTCAACAACCTCAAAACGTGTCATTAAGAAGGTCCATTAGACAATGGAAAAGTATGATTTTCATATGATTATATCATCTTTCTCTAAGAGCATGAAGTTGATTTAGGCTTAGCAGAAGATGACCCACCTATCAACTTCCAATAAGCTATGAAAAATTCAAACTCATAAAAGTGGATTGATGCTATGTAAAACGAGATAAAATTCATGAAGACAATGACGTTTAGGATCTTGCTGAGTTGCCTAAAGGCACAAAGCCCAGTGGTTGCAAATGGATATTTAAAACAAAAAGGGATTCAAAAGGCAATGTCAAAAGATATAAGGTTCATCTAGTCCTTCAAGGTTTCACTCCAAAAGAAGGCATAAATTATAAAGAGACTTTCTCTTCAGTTTGACTGAAAGACTCTTTTAGAACAACAATAGTACTTGTGGATCATTTTGATTTCAAGCTACATTAGCTGGATGTTAAATTAATGCCTCTAAAAGGAAACCTTGATGAAATGATTTATATGGACTAGCCAAAAAACTTTGTGTTTGGAAATTCATAGTCTATGGTTTACAACTTAAAGAAATCCATCTATGATCTCAAGCAGGCTTCCCGTCAATGGTATCATAAGTTTCATCAAGTAATTATCTCATATGGTTTTGAAGTAAATGTGGTTAATAATTGTTTATATCACAAGTTCGATTGGAGAAAATTTATCTTCTTGATTTTGTACATCAACGATATTCTATTAGCTAGTAACGATAAAGGCTTATTACAAGAAACTAAGAGATTTTTGACAAAGAATTTTGGGATGAAAAATCTTGGGGATGCCAATTTTGTATTAGGTATACAAATGCTACCAGATCGCTCTTGAGGTATCATTGGGTTATCATAAAAGAGCTATGTCAAAAAGGTTTTAGGTAGATTCAGCATGAAGGATCATTATTCAAGAGATACACTAGTAGTAAAGGAGACAAGTTTATTCTCAGACAATGTCCTAAAGATGCAAAAGATTCCTTATGTGTCAGCTATAGGAAGTCTAATGTATGCTCAAGTTTGTATACGTCCAGATATTGCTGTTATAGTAGGAGTAATAGGTAGACATTTAATTAAACTAGGCATGGAACATTGAAAAGCAGCCAAACAGGTTATGTGTTACTTGCAGAGAACAAAAGGCTTCACAACAACCTATCAAAGGTCAGACAGTTTAGAGATCATCGGGTATTTAGACTGTAATTATGCAGGGTGCAAAGACAGTAAGCGCCCCATGTCAGGCTATGTTTAGATGTTGGCTAGATGAACTATTTCTTAGAAGAGTGTTGAGCAGACACTCATAGCTTCTTTGACCATGGCTGTAAAATTCATAGTTTGTTATGAGGCATCTAATCATGGACTATGGTTGTGGACTTTTGTCACCAGGCTGCGTGAGGTAGGTGGTGCTAAAAGGCCATTAAAAATATAATGTAACAATAAATTGGCAGTGCTATATTCCAACAACAACAAAAGTTCTGTAAAGTCAAAGCATATTGACATCAAGTTTCTAGTTGTTAAAGAGAGAGTTCAGAGTAGTTAGGTTTCTATAGAACATATAGGGACAAACTCCAAGCTAGTGGTTCCATTAACCAAAGGCTTACCATCCAAGGTCTTTCATAAGCACACTACTCATATAGGTGTTTGTTTATTTGATGATACTTTGGTCTAGTGGGAGTTAATTTTGGATGTTCTATGTTTTACTTAAACATTTATTTGTTTGTTTTGATTTTTTGTAGAATAAAGTTAATGGTTTATTGTTTGTCCCTGAATTTGTTTGTTTTCTATATGTGGCTTTACATTGTGTTTAAAGATTTCAGATTGATCTCACTATAGACTCAAGCAGCACTAGTCAGAAATAGGCATATTTGAGATCATATTGTATGTAATTTCCATACTACTCATCCATACTTGATCTATTCATTGAATATGTTGCTATGGTGATCATTGAAGGTTTAGTCACGATTATATGTGATGAAAGCCACTTTGATCCCATGCTAATATAGGAGATAGTGCAGATCAAAACTAAAGTGTAGCCTAAAAATAAATATAATAAACTTACGTGCCTAAGGAATTTATGATATAATTATTTCAGGAATTATATGTAGCCCAAGTGGAAGATTGTTGGCAAATTTTAGTTTTCTATTAGGTTGTGGACAACATATTAATGTAACAATTATATTATGGCTATTTAATTATAGTGGGCTAATTTAAGTGGTCTATTTATCGAAAGCACATAGGCTACTAATTGGGTATGGGTTTAATGAGTGGATACTTAATACTGACCCAACAAGGTTTTATAGGACCCTAATGGAAAAGTATATAAGGGCATTATAGGTTATGGTCTCTAATGCATCAAAATGTTCTAAAGCTTTCTCCTTTCCTTATCAAAAAGAAAAATAACCCATTCAAGACTAAGGTGATTTGATTGCAGAAGACGATAACCCCTTCATTTCGTTCGTTATTATCGTAGAAGTTCAGCACAAGAGTTGATAGTTCTACCATAAATACAAGTATTTATCCTTAATTCAGTTTCTTGATAATCTGACATGGTATAATCCTAGGACTGTGATATAGTTATTCTAGGGTTCTAAAGAATTACAAATATCAAGAATTAAAAATTCTATCACTATTATTTTTAGCTACGTTATTATAGTTTTACATGTCTTGAGACTACATTCCATATGAAATCTCCATTCAATTGCATATGTATATCATTTTGAAATATTATAAGCCTAATTGTCCTACACTATTACTAATAAGGAACTTTGACAAAACAAGGACTTAAAAAAAGGCCTTTTTCTTTCTTGTAACGCCCCTATATGGGGGTTGATAGTTTTTAATGAATTAAAATAAAAATCAAAAATAAAAGTAAAAACTTAAAAATAAAGTTGATCGGGGCTTAAATGAAAACTCTTAAATCAAAAATAAAAATATAAACAACAATTAAACCATAGTTTAATGTAGCACATTAAATTTAATAATATAAATTGTCGTCATCATCATTTTAACCCTCAACGTATTTTAATACAGTCACAGAAAGTAACAATTGATGCTTACATTATCATGAAGAACATTCTTAACAATTGAAGCAATCCCAACGTAATATAGCTACATAGCTTCCTCAATTATTTTTCTTGTAGCCACCTCACACTTAGTGAGTCCTAAAAAGATGAAAATATAACGGAATGAGCAACAATATGCTCAGTAGGGAAAACAATTACTCACCTTTAGGTTTTTATCATTACCACATTAAAACCTGCATGGTTAGTTAATACTCATCATTATCCAGATTATGAGATTTACTATAATCATATTCCGTGAATACCATAGTTAATCATTATCGAGTTTTATACATTTACATATATACAAATATTATAGTTCAACATTATTCCTAGGCATCCACGTTCAATAGAGTATCACTCAACTCATCGAAACCTAAATGGGTGCGCTTGATCGCCCTCTAATTATTCCAAGGGGGTTCCGGTGAGGGGACATCAAGCCCCGAGTCCTCACCAAGTCGATTCATGTACAGTGTGTTTTGGGACTTTTAACCCACGGAAGCGTCATCACCTTCCCCCTATTTTACCTTTTAGGGTATTCGTGCCCAAGGATGCAACCACCGCCCTCTTCACGTCTCATCATTTCTCTATACTCAATCATTATTTATAGAGTCAATTTTCCTAACCATGCTTCTCAATTTATAACATTTGTCAATTCATTATGTTCCTCGCTGTACAATACAAGACGAGTCCATGTCATAGTTTCATATATGATACTCATATAATAGCAATTCAACATAGATATATATATCTTGCGGTAAAACAATCAATTTTAATCCCATAAAAACCTCACAAAATATGAGTAATAGAATCCCTACCTTTCAAGCTTATCACCAATCTTTTAATCCCGAAATCAATTAACATTAGCTCCACACTCCCTTGATCCTAAGGCGTGCATAAGGACAATTAAAACTAAAGCACAATATACAACCACATTCATAAATAAATCATGTGTAAATCCATCTTACTAGTGCCCCATTAAAGCTTTTATGCAAATCACTTTTGAATACCACAGTAAACAATTTTTGTCTTAACACGATATAAAATGTATACAAGTAATCTATATGTTTTAGTCCCTAATAAGATTTGTCAATCACTTAGGATAATATTGGAAAGGTTGCAAGACATTAAGGAATTAGGTGGTGAGCAAAGATGGGTTCTTGGTTCAGGTTATCAGCTGTATACCATGGCAAACTGGCAGTATACTTTTGCAAAAAGGATAGCTTCACTATCTACAATCATCACATGAGTTAACAGGTGGTTTACTAGTTTCCAATCCAAAAATTGAAAAATTCATAGAAAATAAAATACAACTCCGATTTAGGCTTATGATAGCTCGTTAGAAAGCTTAGCATGTCTACTTCTTAAATATATAAACTAATTTACAAAATTCATTTTTATTTAATCTTAGAATTTCAAGAAAGAGCCACTGCCCATAGAGGTATTATAAAATTTAGCAATATAAATTTTCTGTCTACGGCATATACATTTAGACTTTATACATATGTTCTAAAATAGCAACAAAACATATACTCAGGTTTGAGAATGCAAATTTGAATAATCCTTGAGTATATAAAAAAAATTATAAATGAAAGACTAAATTTGTTTATAAGATTCTAACCTCGGATTATGGCTAGTTGGAAGCTTGGAATGGCTTCAAAACAGGTTCCTTGACTTCGGTATGGCTGAAATTCTTGCTCAAATGGAGGTGATGGTGGCTAATTTTTATGGCTACCTTGAAGAAGTTCTCTAAGTATTTTGCTTTGGCAAGAAAATGAGAAGAAGAGTGTGGGAACCATGGAAGAAAAAAGAAGAAAAAATGAAGTCTTTGAAGAGAAGTGCTAAAAGCAATTATGGAGGAGACATGTTGAAGCATGTCACAGAGGAAATAAAGAAAATGAGGGTCAAGAGTAGTTGGGAAAGATATCCTCATGTCTTCTCTGGAGACTTTAACCCACATAATGCCAAAATGACATTTTTGAAATTTATTAGAAGTTCTAAGGCTTTTCAATAAACATACTAAATAAGTATAGGAGAATTTTAGAAAAATTAAAAATAGATAAAAATAAATATTATGAAATGGATTTTAAATGAAGCAAATTTTTGGTTGGCACGCTAAAAATTAATTTAATTACCTTAATACCCGTTAAGAGAATAACAGGTGTCACAACTCTACCCACTTTAAAGAAATTTCGTCCTCGAAATTTCAAATCTAGCAATACTAGTAAAAATCTCGATTCCATTATGATTCCAATTCTGAGTCTAAACCGTCAATGTTGTTTGGTCTCCAAATTTAAGTTATCATATCTCCACTTATTTACTTGCATTATAAATCTCACTCTAAATACTAAATCCCTCAATGAGAGTATTTCTAACATGTTTCAACTTACAACACAGTATAATGGTTTAACATTTTGATCAGAGAATACACATGCTAATCATACCATTTTCCAGTCCTTCACTATCCTTGGACTGTGATTTATAATTACATTCAGCATATTGTTCGAGAAGTTCTACATACTTTATTTTTGGTTTCCTTTTCTTTTTGAGTAAGGGAAAGTCAAGGATAGTTGATTTTTATATTTCAACTAATAAACTAAAACATAATCATGAAACATATAATACAAACACTTCTACTCAAAACCATACATTAAACTTATTCATAGAGATATTAGATGGAATCTCGTAGTTGTAGACAAACCTGACATATTTTTCATTAAACAGCTATCCTCATGACACAAACATTCAACCCAAATAATATACTCATATTTCCTATGGGATGTCCCCATAACTGACTTTGGTACTTCCACCTAATATTAACAGAATATTTCACATTACAAACATGATACGAATACGTTTCGAGAGTACAAGGCACTCCGTATACCAGCTATCCATATCATGCATGCTTAGAGAATATAAAAGCATCGATAAACAAAAGATCAGACCTTAAGTAGGATGCGTTTCAAGAGCATCAAGTACTCCGTATCTAGCTATCCCAGCTTTAGGCTCAATGAATCTAAAAGATTGAACAACGGCATACCATAAGAAATACAGAATGCAAGGGAAACGGTTATTCATGACACACGAAATATGGACACATATGCCTACATACACATGCCTACATGCCATAAATAAAACCAAAAGATTATAGATGGAAATTTCAATCAATTGGCTGCTCCCAGCTTTCCCTTTCCCATTCAAGCTTGGATGTTGCAGTGTCAGATTCTGGATGTATGATTTGCATCTTATCTATCAATTTCTCAACTGTTGAAGCAGTAACAAAGATTTGTCTCTCTGATTCTGCAATGATGTTTTCTTCCATAGTGTAATCTAGAAATTTCAAAAGACCATCATAAAAACCATTTACATTCAGTAGTCCCAAGGGTTTGGAATGAAAGCCCAATAATTGCTCACAAGCAACTACGAATATTTCCTCAAGAGTACCTAGACCACCAGGTAATGCTATAAAAGCATCAGAATTATTGATTATGGCTTTAAAATTTTTAGGGATGCTCCTGACTATTTTTGCCTTACCTATGGTTTCCTTATAAAGGTTTCCTTCAGCTAGAATATAAGGCCAAATTCCTACAACTGTAGCGTCACTAGACCTAGCTATTAGCGTCATATTTTCCATCATTTTTATACTACCACCCCCATAGATTATGTTAATCTTCCTGCGTGCTAGGACTTGCCCTAAGTGTTTTGCAGCTTCTATGTAGGCTTTATCTTTTCTAAGGCTGGAACCACAAAAGACACAGACATTCTCTATTTTCTTGGTGGACTAGGAGGTAGACATATTTGGTTTATATAAGTGATTGTTTTATGTCTGCTCCATTTAGACTTCGGGTTCTACATAAGATTTTAAGGATGAAGAATACGTAAAACGAACTAAAGAGATAGACTAATAGGGAATGAAAAGGTAATCCAAAGATTTAAACAAAATCTTGTACGGGTAAGAAAGTAAAATAAGGTGATTGATAGTTTACAAAAAATCTAATTCACTTTTTGAAAAAGATTATACTCTAATGATATACCTTTTGACAATTGAGAATGGTTTGACAGAAGACCCTCTTAACACAACTGCAGACCTTTTGACAAATATACATAGAGTCTAGAGATTCAATATAAATAATAAATACTGTAGAACTTTTGAAATTTGAGACACAAATCTTGAAAGATCTAGATAAGTTTTCAAAATTCAAACATGTTAATGTACCGTATGTGACGTTTTTGTTAAGATAATATATTTTATTTATATATATATATTTAAGAAAACCATAAATTAAATGAGATACTAACACTTACTGTATCAATCTAATAATCACAATTATTTCAAACACAAAAGCAAATATTTTTAGTAAAAGAAAAACACAAACTGTTGAACATCAATTGAAACTGTTTCAAATAAGTAAAGACTAAACAACCTTTATAGAGCGATGACATATTCCCCATCTAGTTTTTGTATGGCTTGGCAAATAGGATCTAGAAATACCATATTCCTTAGGCGTTGTCTTTCTGCATAAAATTTAGGCCAGAATTTAAAAATAGCTCCTTGAACATATCCACTAGGGTGACCATGAAGAGGAGGATGGATGCTATCGAAGTTCTCCTTTAAAAGTCCATCCCTGCAAAACATTATTTTATGCTCTCTATTCGTAGACATATAACCAGGTGAAGTACATTTACCGTTACAATTTTTTCTTCTACATTTGTTACAAGTGACTGCGATGGCACGAGCTCTTCTTTTCATTGCACTACGACTGGTACCCATTCTTGGTAAGCCTGTTAGACATGTATGCCCTAAGGAGTAAAAATGTAATACGATTTTTGGAGACATTTTTATTAATAAAGAATTTATTCTTTTATATACCAAATCTTGTCCTCTTTACATTCATATTTATTGAATGTATGATAAGCAAACAGTAGTCTGAGACTGTCAGTTTGAACCTTAAGAATTGGGCATATGATGGACTGATTATGCGAAAGACATGATTCTTAAGGTGACAGCCTAAAACATATGATCCGCAATCGAGGGAATAAAGTTGGGCGCTTTATTCATGTAAAGATTATTACGTCATCTATATCCCTTTTGGGAGATGGTTTGTCTTGACCATCGGAGTTGGACTCCGTGAATAGAAACATTGGCACGTTGTCATAGGTGACGATGTGTTGGATCGGGACATAAAGTGAATTGATTTGGATTAATAATTCTGTCTCAACAAATTGATTCACTTTAGACAGTCATTTGTATTGTATCTTAATCCTGAGATGAATAGTGGGCCCGTTGTCTCAACTTGTGTCTTTTGATGTCCTAAAGGGTGACACCCACATCTCAATAGTGGTATGCATACCGGTACGTTGGAGGCATGACTCTTGATAGCGTAGACTTATTATTCATAGATATGAAATCCATAGCTCCTCTTTAGGAGTAATGATATCCTCTTATATGTGTTGTCCTATAATTGGAAAACTAGAGCGCTCAACCATTTAGATACATAGGTGTAACTGAATGGTATATTGTCTTTGGATGGTAAGTTTTCTAATGGTGAGACAATGGAACGTAAGATAAAAATAATCGGGAAGGTAAGACAGAACTTATCCTTAAGCCGATTATGGATGATCATATGGGGATGCGATACACTATGATATGTCATGGAGACTTAGCTACACGAGCTTCGTAATTCTATAAAGTTCGAGAGTGCAGCTCCAAGCTTTTAGTGGAGTAGCATTGGAGTTGATAATTGTGAAATGTATATCTAGGATATTGGGTTTCATAATTATCATGGGCTTGAACTTTATAGGTCCATTTTGGTCCCATTTGCTAGCTCACAAAGTCCTGTAACGACACGGCGTGCTTTTCCAATAATTGGTGACTTATGTCGGATTTATCAGATTGGTTTAAAATTTGTAAGAATCAAATAATTCATGTCTGTTTATCGGTTGAATTAATTTTTGTAAGAAATTAGTTCAAGATAAACTTGTTGAATTATTACGATCAGATAATTCTTGTTTGTTTGTCGGTTGTTTTAATTTTGGACAAATTAGAACAAGATAAACTTGTAGAATCATTGTGAATTGATTTATTTTCTTAGAGATTATTTTGATAAAGTTTGTTTTGATCAGATAACTTCTCTATTGGGTTATTTGAATCAAAATTGAGACTTTATCCTTTAGAATCTCGTGTGGAAAATAAAAGATTCACGGAGATTTTTTCTCGGGAGGTCGGCCTACCAAATGACGTGGTCGACCTGTCGAACTAGCCTGTTCGGCCTGTCGATCAACGAGAGATAAGAATACACATTTTCACACAGATCTTATCAGATATTGATCCAAACTTGATTCTATTTTGAGTTTTTGAGACCTAATCTGATACGGACTGACCCTAGGACCAATAGCTATAAAAAGGGAGTGAGTTGAATCCGATTAGTCGGGAAATTAAGAGTGATACTCTTCTAGTGAGCATCTGAAAAACTCCCTGAGAGCTTTGGTTCACAAATCACAAACACTAGCTTTGGATTCTCTCTTTTGGTTGGAAAGAGAGTCACCGGTGGAAGAGCTGTACATGTGCGCCCACACTCACTCCGGTTGTGGATAGAGAATAGCAAAGAAGACCAGTTGGTTGAGGCTTTTCTATAACGTTACTTCTCTACACAGGTTGCGGAGGTTCTTCGACACACTGAGGTTAGTAAGATCTGTCTAATTTATACATATAACATGTTAAACTTGTGTTTTAGAAATTACTCTAATGAAAAAATTTTAAAATTCCGCTGCGCACTTTGTTTCCAACAATTGGTATTAGAGCCATGGTTTTTACATAAATTTGCAAGTTTGTGATCATGTTATATGCATAAATTTTGTGATCTTGATCTCTCCTATGCTTGAATTGAATTTTATAGAGAGATGGCACTCTAGGTTTCTATATAATATATATGTTGTCATGGATTATGTGGTGAATGTTTATTAATTAATTAGGGTTGATTAAATCGTTGTTTAATTATTTATTAATTAATTAATACTGGTTATGGTTCCTTAGAGGTTAGAATGTGTATCTAGGTTTTTCATGTAATTAGATGACAGACTATCATCTCCGTCTAGGAATTGTTATTTAATTTTTAATTTGTAAGAATTTTGTAATTAAATAATTATTCGGAGCAGATGGATCTAGAAGACGGATCTAGAAGATTGATGATGGTGCCTCCATGTATTTCCTGAGTCTCTAATTTTATGTTTTTGAATTGTTGAAAATAAAATTGATGAATTGCATTAAAATTGTATTTTTTGGAATGAGGGTTTTCTGCTTGGTCGGCATGCCAGACCTCACAGTTCGGCAGGCCGAAGGTCACAGATCGACAGGCCAAACGTGTGGTCCGGTAGGCCGATAGTGGGGCAGAAATTTGGGTGCTCTGCTGGCAAGCCGAACCTTCATGATCGGCAGGCCAATCACTCAGATCCGCCTGTCGACCGAGAGCTGCCAAGTGTCTAGAAAAGGTGCAATTTTTTTGGTGCAGTTTTAATTTTATTTTTGGGACGATTTTGAGAAACATTAAATTTGGATATGACCAGAAATATGAAGTATTCAATTCATACGGGATTGAAGACTTGAAGATGGGTATTGCATGAAGAAGGATACAGCTTGAGGATTCAAGGATGAAGAATTGATAAATGTCTCGATTATTCTCTTGTAATCTTAGTTTTCTATTCTCTAGGGTGGAACCATAATATTACGGTTATTATTATTTTGCTTGTAGCTTTGCTTGATTGCTTTGCTTGTCTGCATTATAATATGATTTACCATGTATATTGATAACATGTCATATAGAATAGGGAGTGACGCTCATATTAAAATTGTTCATGCATAATTTTAAAATAAAACCTTGACTTCAAAAGATTGAGTGGGAGAAGGTTTTCGAAGAGAGGACCTAAGGCCTCCATCGTTGGTCCATAGGAAGAACATGGTGGTCCCGACCCCTAGGAAGGGATTTCTATCATGTACTAGATTGGATCTCTAAAAGGATAATGTGTTTTAGTATGATTTATGGTTGCACACCCCTAGGTGGTGATTATAAATCATGGATAAAATATTAAAACGGTGGTTATACACTCACGTTAATTTTATTATTAACCTCCCCTAGGAGCTCTGATAATAAAATTAATGGCCAAAAAAAAGATTATTAGTATATGCTGGATCATACGGGTCCTGGATGGCATATATTAATTAGGAGGGGATCCGTGTTCCTGATTGAATTTGGCATGACTCCCCTAGGAGCGTGTTGGATTCTGAGTTGGGAATTATCGTTGTAAGGTTGTGATATTTTCAAGGTTTTGACACATAAACACATTTGTATGATTTTACATGATTGTGTTATCTTACTAAATTATTATATATGTTTGCTTATGTTTGGTATATGATTCTTTATTGTAGATTGAAAATGTCTAAAAATGCTTTTATCATCGTTACTTGACAAAAACCAATTAACCGGTGAGAAATATAACGATTGGAAACGGAACTTGGACATCATCCTATCCTTTGAGAAACTGAAATATGTACTGACAACCCCTTGTCCTCTCGAGCCTTTGGGAGACTCGAGTAATGAGCAATTCCAAGCGTACGATCGCTGGAAAGATGCTAATGATCAGGCCCGCTGCTATGTTATGGCTAGCATGAACAACGTGTTGCAGGCTCAACATCAGGATTATGAGACTGCGAAGCAGATCTTGGATAATCTTGAGGACATGTTTGGAGGCTAGGCCATAACAAAGCGGCAAGGGGCGCTTCAGAAACTCTTAAACTGTAGACAGAGACCGGGGACATCTGTAAAGGAGCACATGATGTTGGTCATGGGTTACCTCGCTGAGGCTCAAACCAATGGAGCCGACATCGATGCTGAAACTCAGATGACTATGGTCTTTGAGACTCTGTCTAAGGAATTTATTCTGTTTAGAGCTACTTTTCATTTAAGCAATAGACGGGATATGACCATGACAAAACTGATGAAACAGTTACAGGAGTTTAAATTGCTGATCAGGGAGTCTCCTGCTGGTGGTGAGGCCAACATGGTAGCTGCTTCTGGTTCCAATCCTAACTCTGGGAATGGAAAGAAGCAACGGGCCAAGAATGGGAAGTCTTCTATTCCTGCTACTACCAAGAGCAAGAAGAAGAAGAAGAAGAACCCAAAGAAGCTTAAGTGCTTCTTCTGTGGTAAGGTCGGGCATATAAAGAAGCATTGCAAGGACTTCCTTTCCGAGGGAGGTAGGAGTGATCTTTTGTATTTAGAAACTTGTTTGGTTGAGGAATCCAGTGACATCTGGGTCATAGATTCCGGTGCAACTAATCATGTTTGTGTTTCTCTGTAGGGATTCAAAGAAACAAGAAGTCTGCTATGTGAAGACTTAACGCTTCGGATGGGCGATGGATCCTTGGTCTCAGCTGAAGCAGTGGGAGATGTCCATCTTTATTTTGATAATTATAGGAATTTAATTTTGCAAGATTGTTTTTATGTTCCTAAATTTAAAAGGAATTTAATTTATGTATCTTCTTTATTTAAAGACTCCTATGTGGTATCTTTTAATGAAAAAGTGGTGATTTGTAAAAACAAATCTTTTATCTGTTCTGGATGGATGCAAAATAATCTATATTTTATCAAACCTAAGATGGACTTATTGCTTAATGCTGAGATAAATGATAATGACTCAAAAAGACTTAAAACTTCTCACTCTAATAAGACTTATCTTTGGCATTTGCGCCTTGGCCATATTAACCTGAATAGGATTCAAAGGTTGATAAGGGATGGACCTTTAAGTAACTTAAAGGTGGAATCTATACCTCAATGTGAATCTTGTTTGGAGGGTAAAATGACCAAAAGACCATACGGGTATAGTGATGTTTGCGGGCCGATGAACATCCGGGCACGAGGAGGGTAGGAGTATTTCGTCACTTTTATTGACGATTACTCAAGATATGGGTACGTGTACCTAATGCACCACAAAAGCGAAACTTATGATAAATTTAGGGAGTTTCAAACTGAAGTGGAAAAGCAATTGGGTAGACCCATAAAGGCACTTTGATCTGATCGAGGTGGGGAATACCTTTCTGATGAGTTCTTAGGACACTTGTTAGAGAATGGGATTTTATCCCATTTGACTATGCTAGGCACTCCAAAGCAGAATGCGCAGCGGAGAGAAGGAATAGGAATTTGTTGGACATGATTCGGTCCATGATGAGTTATTCATCATTACCTTTATCCTTTTGGGGATATGCACTACAAACCGCATGTTATCTTTTGAACAATGTGCCTTCAAAATCGGTCCCTAAAACTCCTCATGTGTTGTGGACAAGACGGAAGACATCCTTAAACCATATTCGTATATGGGGATGTCCGGCTCATGTCTTGTTTAAGGATCCGAATAAGTTGGAAGCACGTTCGAAAGTTTGCGTGTTTGTAGGATATCCAAAAGGGACTAAAGGGGGTTATTTTTATAACCCAAAGGAAAATAAAGTTGTGGTTTCAACTAATGCAACTTTCCTTGAGGAGAGTTACATGGACGACTTTAAACCTCGAAGCAAAGTGGTGCTTGAGGAGTTAAGGGGTGATCCGTTCACCCTAGAGGTTCCAAATGAAACCATTCTGATCGGTGTAGAAAAACCAAACAAACCTGAATAACGACCTCAGGGACTTCGACGTAGTGGGAGGATCTAGCGTCAACCTGAGAGGTATATGTTCAATGGGGAGGTCTTCTTGGCTGAACCAGATGAACATGACAGGGATCCTTATACTTACGTAGAAGCCATGGAGGATGTTGATTCAAGACTCTGGACAGAGGCCATGAACATAGAGATGAAGTCTATGGAGACTAATCGGGTCTAGGAGCTTGTGGATCTTCCCATAGGGGTAAAACCCATAGGGTGTAAGTGGATCTACAAGAGGAAAAGGGGAGTGGATGGAAAAGTCAAAACCTTTAAGGTTAGACTGGTAGCTAAGGGTTATACGCAAAAGGAAGGAATCGATTATGAGGAAACCTTTTCGCCTATAGCCATGCTTAAGTCCATCCGGATTCTCTTGTCCATAGCTGCTACTCTCGACTATGAGATTTGGCAGATGGATGTCAATATGGCTTTTCTGAATGGCTATCTTGATGAGTGCATTTATATGGAACAACCAGATAGGTTCAAGGTCGCGGGTCAAGAGGGTAAGGTTTTTAAGCTGCTAAAGTCCATTTATGGACTTAAGCAGGCTTCTCGTTCTTGGAACATAAGATTTGATCAAGTGATCAAGACTTATGGGTTCTCACAAAATGTGGATGAACCATGTGTTTACAAACACATTAAGGATGGAAAGGTGGTTTTTCTACTGCTCTATGTAGATGACATTCTGCTCATTGGCAATGACGTTGGGGCGTTGTCATCGGTCAAATTATGGTTGACCAAGCAGTTTGACATGAAGGACTTAGGTGAGGCTAATTTTGTTCTCGGTATCCAGATCTTTAGGGATAGGAAGAACAAAATGATAGCTTTGTCTCAGGCCGACTACATAGGTAAAATTCTCAGGAGGTTTGTAATGCAGGATTCCAAGAAAGGTGGGCAACCATCTAGGTCTGGAATTACTCTTTCTAAGAAAGACTCTCCAAAGTCTTATGAAGAAAGAGAATACATGAAGAAGGTGCCTTATGCTTCGGCAGTTGGTAGTCTCATGTATGCCATGCTTTGCACACGACCGGATATTAGCTATGCGGTCAGGATTGTAAGTCGATTTCAGGCGGATCCAGGACCGAACCATTTGGTTGCGGTAAAGCATATTTTTAAGTACCTGAGAAGGACTCGAGGGTATATGCTTGTGTATTCAGGTGAGGATTTAACTCCTCTAGGATACACTAATTCAGATTTTCAATCCTGTCTGGATTCTAGGAAATCGACTTCGAGGTTTGTGTTTACTCTGAGTGGCGGTGCCATCAGTTGGAGAAGTGCAAAGCAAGATTGCACTTCGGATTCAACGATGGAGACCGAGTATGTGGCGGCTAGTAATGCTTCGAAAGAAGCAGTGTGGCTCTGCAAGTTCCTTGGGGATCTTGTGGTAGTTCCTGGTATGGATAAAGCGGTATCACTATACAGTGATAACAGTGCAGCGGTTGCTAATGCTAAGGAACCAAGATTTCACAAGAAGAGTAAGCATATTGATCGAAAGTATCATGCGATAAAGGACTTCATTGAGGGCGGGCATGTCACGGTGTGCAAGATCGTGTCAGAGGACAATTTAGCTTATCCCTTTACGAAGACACTTACTGGGAGAGTCTTCGAGAGGCATGTGGAAGCTATGGGGATGAGAAATTTGCAGTATTTACTCACTTAGTGCAAGTGGGAGATTGTTAGACATGTATGCCCTAAGGAGTAAAAATGTAATACGGTTTTTGGAGACATTTTTATCAATAAAGAATTTATTCTTTTATATACCAAATCTTGTCCTCTTTATGTTAATATTTGTTGAATGTATGATAAGCAAACAGTAGTCTAAGATTGTCAGTCTGAACCTTAAGAATTGGGCATATGATGGACTGATTATACGGAAGACACGATTCTTAAGGTGATGGTCTAAAACATATGATCCGCAATCGAGGGAATAAAGTTGGGAGCTTTATTCATGTAAAGATTGTTATGTTGTCTATATCCCTTTTGGGAGATTGTTTGTCTTGACCATCGGAGTTGGACTCCGTGAATAGAAACATTGGCACGTTGTCATAGGTGATGATGTGTTGGATCGGGACATAAAGTGAATTGATTTGGATTAATAATTCTGTCTCAGCAAATCGATTCACTTTAGACAGTCATTTGTTTTGTATCTTAATCCTGAAATGAATAGTGGGCCCGTTGTCTCGACTTGTGTCTTTTGATGTGCCAAAGGGTGACACCCACATCTCAATAGTGGTATGCATACCGGTACGTTGGAGGCATGACTCTTGATAGTGTAGACTTGTTATTCATAGATATGGAATCCATATCTCCTCTTTAGGAGTAATGATATCCTCTTATATGCGTTGTCCTGTAATTGGAAAACTGGAGCGCTCAACCATTTGGATACATAGGTGTAACCGAATGGTATACTGTCTTTGGATGGTAAGTTTTCTAATGGTGAGACAATGGAACGTAAGATAAAAATAATCAGGAAGGTAAGACAGAACGTGTCCTTAAGCCGATTATGAATGATCATATGGGGATGCGATACACTATTATATGTCATGGAGACTTAGCTACACGAGCTTCGTAATTCTATAAAGTTCGAGAGTGCAGCTCCAAGCTTTTAGTGGAGTAGCGTTGGAGTTGATAATTGTGAAATGTATATCTGGGATATTGGGTTTCATAATTATCATGAGCTTGAACTTTATAGGTCCATTTTGGTCCCCTTTGCTAGCTCACAAAGTCCTGTAACGACACGACGTGCTTTTCTAATAATTGGTGACTTATGTCGAATTTATCAGATTGGTTTAAAATTTGTAAGAATCAAATAATTCATGTCTGTTTATCGGTTGAATTAATTTTGTAAGAAATTGTTCAAGATAAACTTGTTGAATTATTGCGATCAGATAATTCTTGTCTGTTTGTCGGTTGTTTTAATTTTGGACAAATTAGAACAAGATAAACTTGTAGAATCATTGTGAATTGATTTATTTTCTTAGAGATTATCTTAATAAAGTTTGTTTTGATCAGATAACTTCTCTATTGGGTTATTTGAATCAAAATTGAGACTTTATCCTTCAGAATCTCGGGTGGAAAAATAAAGATTCGTGGAGATTTTTTCTCGGGAGTTCGGCCTGTCGAATGACGTGGTCGGCCTGCCGAACTGGCCTGTTCGGCCTGCCGATCAAAATGTTTGGCCTGCCGATCAGCGGGAGATAAGATTACGCGTTTTCACATGGATCTTATCAGATATTGATCCGAACTTGATTCTATTTCAAGTTTTTGAGACCTAATCCGATACGGACTGACCCTAGGACCAATAGCTATAAAAAGGGAGTGAGTCTCATGATTTACTCAGATCGGTCGAGAGATTAAGAGTGATACTCTTCTAGTGAGCATCTGAAAAACTCCCTGAGAGCTTTTGTTCACAAAACTCCCTGGGATTCTCTCTATTGGTTGGAAAGAGAGTCACCAGTGGAAGAGCTGTACGTGTGAGCCCACACTCACTCTGGTTGTGGATAGAGAATAGCAAAGAAGACCAGTTGGTTGAGACTCTTCTGGAATGTTACTTCTCTACACAGGTTGCGGAGGTTCTTCAGCACACTGAGGTTAGTAAGATCTGTCTAATTTATGCATATAACATGTCAAACTTGTGTTTTGGAAATTACTCTGCTGAAAAATTTTTAAAATTCCACTACGCACTTTGTTTCCAACAAAGCCGACCTCTTGACTGAAGTCACTCGGATGGATCTTCCCCTCTATCAACATTCTCACATCACAAGGATTGCCAAAACGCATAAGAATCCACAATCGAGTAATTCTAGCCTTGTATTTCTCACTGATAATCTTTTGGGAGAGTGATGGAAAATACTTTCTCAGCTGTTGGTGCTTTGGGTCCATGATGAGATGAAAGAAGAGTAAATAGAAAGGAAAAATTGAGATAGTAAGTTGCAGAATCCTAGAATTCCTTCTTCTTTTAGGGAGAAAAAAGAATTTCTAGAGAGAAAGAAGAGGATTTACGATTTAGAGAGAGAATAACAAATTAAGAGAGAAAGAAAGCTTGGAGAAACAAGCTCCTATACACAGTAGACGTACATGTTAACAATGATTGAACTACTGTAGATGACATGTATAGAGGCCACGTGGGAGTGACAGTGTGAATTAAACTGATTTAGGATTTGGAATAGCCCAAATGTTCTAAGTTGAAATGGGTCAAGTTGTTTTGGGCCTTAACATATTTAGAATGAGCTAAATAAAAAACATAAAATTGAAAACCAATTTGTAAAGATTTTAAGCCCAATTCAAAGCCCACTAAAGATAAAATTAACTATGAATAAGTCTAGTTTAACGACAATCATGGATCTTCATGAATGGTATTTAAAATCATTTCATAGTAACATAATCTTCTAGCAACTCAAATCATTTGTTTAATCAAAACCTTATTGAACAATGTATATACCCATATTGTCAAGCCCCGGAGTACGGGAGGTGACGTGGCAGATTAATTATATTATTTAAACGAGAATTTAGTTAAAAACATGGATTTAAAATTAAATATGAAATTGTGGAAAATTTAGAACCTTTTTAAGAAAAGCATTTACAAACATTAAGTTAATAATAAAACCCCAAAGAAATGCAGGCATGGGTCCCACTGACCCACAACTTGTGCACACACATTGTACTGACAATATAGTAATACAACCACAGTCCAATCACAAAGAAATTTAAATATTACATGCCTTGTTCAATTATTACAAATAATCTATTAGTCCTTCTACAGCTCCTGAGTTCTGCCAGCTGAGTACTCTCTGAACCTAAGAGGAAATCCACCTAGAGGGGGAAATTTGAAAAACAAGTAAAATATGAGCGAAAGGCTCAGTAGAACTATATTTTAAAAAGTCATTTAATTTAAAAGAAATATCGTTACTCAAGAGATTATTTAAGAGAAAACTTAAGTAAATAAATTTAAATAAAACCGTTCTTACCCAAAACAGTTTATTTGGTCGACCAGAAACATCATCATTTTCTTTTTCTAGGCAAACCATATGAATATCACCATCGTAGTGGCCCGCTAGGTTTCGGGACCTGTCCCCAAGGTCGATCGCTGCGTGACCCGATTTCTGTTATGGCATCATGCCCTTATATCCATTTCTAACATTATTCAAATCCATTTACCAGATGTTTTCATTATCATTTATTATGAAGTTCATTTTAGATCACGGTTTATAAAAAGACATGACCGATAAATTTCATTTTCAATCAACCATTGAAAACATTTTTATGGAAACCCTTTTCACGGTCAAATCATTTAAAATTAGGCTACCAAAGAAGGGGTAGAAGCCCTACCTCGATACTCGTGTCAGTGTACCACATCGTAATCCCGGTCTGCTACACGTTGCTCCGCGGAACCACGATTGATCCTAAATACAAACTAGGTCGATCAATATCTAGTTTAAGATATCCTACATTGCTAAATCATTTCATGATGTCCTAGTGTGCCGTTTGCATCTTTAAAAATCATTTTATAAAGTTTGGATTTCAATCGGGGTTCAAAATAGTAAAAACGGATGAAAATTACAAAATTTGCCCTAGTTCGATCGGCCTGTCGGTCCCCTGGTTCGGTCGGCCGAACTGTGCAGTTTGGCCTGCCAAAGGACCATGTCTGGTCGGTCGAACATTCCCAGGTTCGGCCTACCAAACGGATGAATCTGGCCTACCGATCCTTTGAATCCGGCCTGCCGAACACAAAGTTTGGCCTGCCAAACTGGAAAATTTCTAGAAATCTTAGGCACGGGTTTTGGGTCTCCCAAAACTCAAATCTTCATTCTAACCTGTTTTTCTCAAATCTTAGGCATAGAAAACAATCATAGATGACATAAAAACATAATAGAACACTTTTGAACTCATTTAAATAAGATTTGAACACAAAATCCAAGAAAATCCAAAAATAGAGAAAAAAGGGAAAAATGAAAAATCTTGAATCTAATCCGTTCTTCTTCAAACAAAGCATAGATCATAGTTGTTCTAAGTTCCCTTGACTCAAATCATGGGTTTTCTAAGCTCAAACGAACTTAGATTTCAAAAATGCATGAAAAATCAAAATTATAAAAAAAATTTAGAATTTTCAAAACTAACCTCGAATCGAAGCTTTAAATCACGTTTTTGGTTGCCAAATTACGTCCCCGAGCTTCCTACTCTCTATCCTGAAGCTTGGATTCAAATTTTTATTCAAAATTTTGAGGGAAAATGAGAGAGAAGAGGAGAGACCGAGAGGGAGAGTGAGAGAGAGTGTCACGGGGAAAGAGAGAGTGAGAATGGGAGAAAGAGAGTGAGAGACATTAAATAGAGAGAAAAGTGGGCGGTTTTACTATGCAAAAACCATGTGCCGCCCACGGTTTTGTAAAGCAAAATATATTTAACATTTTACAAATTGTTTTGTCTTAAGAACCCAAAATAACATTTTAAAACAATAAAGAATCATTAGGATTCATTGAAATAACAAAACAACTTAAAACTCAAAATTTAACCAAATGATCAACTTAAATTTGAAACATTAGTTATGGCACACTAATTCATCATTTTACATTACAATATCATTAATTTAATTTCGGGGCGTTACAACTCTCCACCCCTAAAAGAAATTTCACCCTCGAAATTTACAAATCAATCTAGAAACAAAACAGATGCGGATACAACTCCCGCATGCTGGACTCTAATTCCCAAGTGGCTTCATCAACCCCGAGATGCTGCCACACGACCTTTACCAATGGTATATTCCGACGACGCAAACTAATCACTTTCCGATCGATAATCTGAATCGACACTTCTTCGTATGTCGTATCTTCCCATGCACATCACGAAACAAAACTTTCTTATCCTGCTTGGGCGGACACTTTCTAAGCATCGACACATGGGACACATCATGAACATGGGAAAGTTCGGGCGTAAGGTCGAGCTGATAAGCGACCACACCAACACGCTGAGTGATCTCGAACGGTCCAACATACCTCGGTGCAAGCTTACCACTTACTCCGAACCGCATAATACCTTTACAAGGCGATACTCTCAAGAGAACAAAATCTCCTACCGCAAATTCCAAGGGTCAACGTCTCCTATCCATGTAACTCTTTTGTCGACTCTGAGCTGCCCTCAATCGATCTCGAATTACAGCGACTTTCTCGTTGCTATCATGAATCTCATTTAGCCCAAGAATAACCCTGTCTTTCGGTTCAGCCCAACACACCGATGACCTACACTGTCGCCCATACAACGCCTCAAACGGTGCCATACCAATACTTGTTTGATAGCTGTTGTTGTATGCAAACTCTGCCAAATGCAAATATTTCTTCCAATTCCCGTCGAAATCTAATGCACAAGCACGCAACATGTTCTCGAGAATCTAAATAACCCACTCAGACTGCCCATCAGTGTGAGGATGAAATGTCGTACTGAAATTCAAATCTATACCTAAGGCCTCCTAAAAGCTCCTCCATACTTAGCATTAAACTTGGTGTCTCGATCAGATGTGATGGACAAAGGAACTCCATGCAATCTTACTATATTCTGTAGATACAACTCCCTGAGAACTTTTCTCGAACATGTCGACCTAAACAGGATAAAATGTGCCAATTTGGTTAACCTGTCGACCACGACCCAAACTGCATCATGCCGCTGCTCCATCCTCGGCAAACCTGTGAGAAAATCCATCGTCACATGCTCCCATTTCCACCCTGGAATAGGAAGCGGTTGAACTGACCTACTGGCTTCTGATGCTCGCCTTTCACCTAGAGACATGTTATACACTTGGCCACGTACTCTCGAATATCCTTCTTCATACCTCTCCACCAATAATGCTTTTTCAAATCGCGATACATCTTCGTGCTCCTCAAATGAATGACGAACTGAGACCTATGAGCTTCGTCCAAAACGGCTTTCATCACCTCTGCAACTGCTGGAATTGCAAGACGCTCCAAGAAGTACAACGATCCATCTGCATGCACTCTCCATTCTTCAAACTGCTCTTCGTTCTAAATTCGCGTCCAAATCCCTCGAAGATGTTGGTCCTGCCACTGATTTTGTTTCACCAACTGAACAAGAGCTGGGGTCGCTTCCACATGGTACACTGAAACTCGATCATAGCCTTGATGACACTGTAGTCTATATTCGCTCACTGTCACATCCCTGTTCCAGTCCTCAAGAGCCAAACAAGCAAGAATTCCTAAAGACTTCCTGCTAAGCCCATCCACGACCACGTTAGCTTTCCTAGGATGATACTGCAACACAAAATGATAATCCTCCATGTACTACATCCATCTCCGTTGCCTCAAGTTAAGATCCCTCTGAGTGAACAGATACCTCAAACTCTTATGATCGGAGAAAACTTGAAATGTCGCTCCATATAAATAACATCTCCAAATCTTCAGCGCATGAATCACTGTCGCGAGCTCCAAGTCATGAGTAGGATAATTTCGCTCGTGAGGTCGTAGCTATCTCGATCCATTTGCTACCACGCGTCCATGCTGCATCAACACGCATCCAAGTCTGCACCCTGAAGCATCTGTGTAAACCTCATATGGCTCGTCACTGCTAGGGATAATCAATACTGGGGTTGAAATCAACCGATTCTTCAATTCCTAAAAAGCAAGCTCACAATCTTCATCCCACTCAAACCTGACATTTTTCCTGATCAATCTCATCAACGGAGTTGCAATCTTCAAGAAATTATTTACAAATTTCCTATAATAACCTACAAGACCCAAAAAGCTATGGATTTCTGCCACATTCCTAGGCCGTTCCCATTCTACAATGGCTTCAATCTTGGACAGATCCATAGAAATACCATGCTCGGAGATGACATGACCCAAAAATTTGACCTCAATCAACCAAAACTTGTACTTTTCTTTCTTGGCATACAACTGGTGCTCCCGCAGAGTCTGAAGCACGATCCGGAGATGCTGCTCATGCTCCTCCCAAGTCTTAGAATACACTAAAATATCATCAATGAACACGATCATAAACTGATCCAAATAAGGCCTGAATATCCTGTTCATCAAATCCATGAAAGCTGTCGGAGCATTCGTTTACCCCAACGACATTACCAAGAACTCAAAGTGTCCATACCGGGCCCTAAAAGCTGTCTTGGGAATATCCTCCTCCTTTACCCTGAGCTGATGGTAACCTGAATGCATATCAATCTTTGAGAAAACCGTGAACCTCCTAACTGATCAAACAACTCATCGATCCTAAGCAAAGGATACCTATTCTTCACTGTGACACGATTCAACTGCCGATAATTGATAAACAACCTAAGAGTCCCATCATGTTTCTTAGCAAACAAAACTGGTGCCCCCCACGATGATGTACTATTCTGAATATAACCTTTATCAGCAAGCTTCTAAAGTTGCCTTCTCAATTCTTTCATTTCTACCAGTGCCATCCTTAAGGTGCTATTGAAATCGGTGTTGTTCCTGGGAATAACTTAATACCAAACTCGATCTCTCGATGAGGTGGTAATCCTGGCAACTCATTGGGGAAGACATCGTCATATTCATCAACCACCGAAATCGTTACATTTCCTTTCAGGGCATAGGGCCCACTTTCCAGACTTGCAAGAAAAGCATGAAAAACTAGATTTCTTCACCCCCTAAGACATGACTTAATGAGACGCTCACTCATTAAACAATTACAACCACCCTGGTAAGTGATCATCATTCCCCTATCAGACATTAGGGTCACTTTTCTAAGCTGGCAGTCTACCACTGCATTATACCTGGACAACCAGTCCATTCCTAGAATTACATCATATGAACTCATGGGGAGTATAATCAAATCACTTTTCAAAATCTCATCCTCAATCATTATTTTACAAGCTCTACATACACAGTTCACACACACCCGTCCCAAAGGTGAAGTTATAACTAGGGGTTCATCGAATCCTTCTATCTCTAATCCCAAGGCATGTACAAAAAAACTCAAAATGAGAGAATGAGTGGCATCTGTATCAAATAAAATGTTAGCTAAGGATTGGGAAACTAAAATCATACCATCAACAACCGCATTACTGGTCTGAACATCTGAACCTCTCGATGCCATTGTATGAACCTACACTGGAGCTTTTCCTTTTCCCCTAGCAACATTGTTGGGTCCTAGATTATTCGGTCGATACTGCTGTGACAGAGACGACTGCACACTAGCTGCACTGGTGCTCGATATTGAGAAACACTATGCTGGAAATGTTGCGGCTGCTGCACTTGTGCTGGATATGAAAACTACTAAGGAGAGAACTGAGGGTACTGCAACTGCGGATATTGCTAAGGCAGAGGCAGAGTCTGAGGCTGACGACTGGTGCCTTCTTCGGTCTGAGATCCTAGACGGGCACTCCTGATCGGGCAATTCCTCTTGATGTGTCCTGGCTGCTGGCAATAATGACAATGGAAGCTGTAGGGATTGCTGCGCCGGCAATAAAATGAATTGCTGCTACATGTAACACCCACCAATTTTGATGTAATGAATCATGTTAAGTTAGTAACGACGTTAAGTAAGTTTTACTAATAATTTATGTTATATGTTATGAATTATGATCTTAATGTTACTAACTTTTTATTCTAAGAGTTATGACAGGTGACGATCGCATGGAATCGATGTGCTCAAGTGTTCATGTTAATTTTAATGTATGTTTAATTATGATGCAATGATGACTTGAATGTTATAATGTATGGTATTTTAAGTACAGTTCGGCAGGCCAAACTTTCAAGTTCGGCAAGCCGAAAAGACTACAAAGAATCGGCAGGCTGATGAAAACCATTGACAGGCCAGACTTCATGGAATCGGCAGGCCGAACTGTGCAGTCGGCAAGCCAATGACAGTTGATGAGCAGTCAGCAGAAATCTCTCCAAATTTATGGTTGAGATAATTGTGATGATTGGGTGGTTTAATGAGATTAATTGGCATATTTATGGATTAATTTCCTCATTTAAGGAAATAAAATGTTTGCTTTTGTATTGATTGGTATTGATTTAAATAATTTCCTATTTTTAGCAGGCAGAATATGGTAAGATGAGATGATTTGTTTGACTTTCCCCTTATTACTCTCCACGTGATGTGACCTTTAATTAGTCAGAAATTTCTGATAATAATGGAAAAGTCAAGCCATTTTTTTTGTGTACGTTACTCTCATTTCTTCTTTCACGATAATTTTGCTCTCTCTCTATTTTCTTAGACATTTCCTCTCTCTCTTTCTCCTCTTCATGTTTTCTTCTTTGTCACTCTCTCAAATTTTTCCCTGCCATTATTTGTAAGAAATATTGAAAATTTCTTTGGTTGAATTCGAAGGAGTTTGTGAAGAAATTTATTTAAGGTAAGAATGTTTCTTTTTGGTGTCTCTGAAATGTATCCCCCTTAATTTGACTGTCATAACCTTGTCTAGGAATTTTATTTTGTTCTAAAATTTTAATATGATGTTCATATATGTGTTATGTATCATTCCTCCAAGTTTCACGTTATTTTGATATTTCTATGAAAAGTTATGAATTTTCTTCTCTTCGCTACTCATAGTAAATTAATGTTGATTGTATATGTTGCACGAAAATGTGAGTTTTGTTCATAACATAAATGAATGTTGTTTTTCATGAAATTTGGCAAGAATGTTCATGTATATATTATGTTGTGGACTGCAAAGTTTGGTAATGTTTTTGATGAGTGAATTATAAGTTATGAAATTTCTATGAGATTATGTCAAGAAAACTGTTTTAACAATGTTAATTTTTGGACTTTCGTTTTATGTAATGTTTTACATGTTTAAATGATTTTATTGATGATGAAATAATTTTATAATATGGAAATATATGATAGTAAGATATTAGTATGAATTTTAAAATTAAAATATATGTATTTTAAATGTTAGAAAATGTTTTTTTTAAAAGATTACTCATCTACCTTATTATTATTGTTGGCAGATTTCATGTTTGAAATGTATGGGTTATTTTTTATGATTATAGTTATAGATGCATGTTATGAATTATGCTTGTATGAGATAAATATATAGTTGATGTAATATGAATGAATGTTATATTTTATGATAGTAAGTATTAATTTTATTTTGTGTCTTTAAATGAAAAAATGGCATGAACACACAAAGGAACAAGCACATCGAGACTGCGGCGTCGTCACCAAATCATATAAGGTTAAGCAAGCTAGCTTTTAAGATAAGTACATTCTCACCTACAACATAATGTGTTTTAAAAGGTTTGATGTTATGTTCATGATGATATTTATAACGATTGTATGATAATTCCCTTAAAGGATTTCTTATGAAAGATTTTCATGATTTAAAGTTATGAATGTTTGATTATGGCAAATTTCAAAGTATGAAAGTTATGTATATATGTATCACCTAATAAGTGTTGCACACCAATGTTATGATATGATATGTTATGATATCGTGTTTGGTTTGGGATTAGCTACCCTTCTCCTCTCATGACGGCGCGCCTACGATGATGATTATGGTGCAACACTTGGGCCTTTAAGATAAAATGGAATAAGTTTGAATATGGTCAAGTAATGAAAGATATGTTTCTATGAAACTGTGCTTAATGCACTTTTATGATATGATAATGATGATGATGTTTATGAAATGTTTTTAAGTTATGAGAATTATATGTACTTACTAACCTTTAGCTTATTCAAGTTTATGTCATGTTGCAGATAAGGGTAAGAAAGTCATGGACTAGGCGGAGGATATGGAAAGGCTTGTGAGCAAAGTACGATGAATTGTAACCGGAAGAACGCCAAGAAGAAAGTTTATATGATTTAAGTCAAGTTTTACATTTTGGACATATTTATTTGTTAAGTTTTAAGAATATAAGAACTATGTTTTAAATATTTTATTTTATCATTTTAAGAATTCGATCTTCTGCATTTTGAAAGTTGAATCTGTTTTACAAATTATGTTTTCTAAAGGCTTTTGGCTCGTCGGCCTGCCAGACATTAGTGGTCGGCATGTCGATGTAAGAATGTTCAGCCTGCCGATCGCATTTTTGGCCTGCCGAACTTTGAAATTTTTTAAAGCCAGTTTTGCAGAGCCTCTGTTGGCCTGCCGGTTGACGACTTCCGGCCTGCCGATCATGTTCGGCCTGCCAAAGTTCCAAGTTCGGCCTACCGAACTATGGGAGCATATAGCTTTTAAATAATGTGATGTTTTTATAAGTTATGATTTTACAATTTAGTTTATTTACTTTATTAAAGGAAGTTTATGATCAATATTAATGTGAAATTAAATTATAGATTAAGTTAATGAATGTTGTAAAAAAAATGTATGTATGGATCCTGGTTATCTTTTCCTTAACTATGTTTAGATTTAAAGTTCAAATAAGTATGTAATGTATGAATGTAATGACATCTGTGACGTCTGTAAGGGGGCGTTACAGGCTTTAGTATCAGAGCAAATTTTTGTTTAAAACTCATATCGCCACACGTCAATCCAAGTCCTCCAAGTAAGTATGTTTTAAAGCTAGATGTTTTGATGCAAGTATGATGATAAGATTAAGGTTTAGATGTTTAATGATTAATGATCTAGTAGTAAAAACCTGTCTCATATTAGAAGATTATTTCTAAGTTCCTAATTCTTTTAGGAAATTAACAATGGATGGCCATAGAAGAATGCAAACACGCACCCAAACCAACGAAAGGCTCATGACAATGATCGCTAAGCTGCAAAGGTAGTTGGAGGAACAAAGAAGAGAGATCGCAGAATTAAGGGCTAATGGCCGAAATGACGATCGACGAGGCAATGACGTGCCTCCTCCTCCTCCGTAGCCACCAGTTAATGAAGTTCCAGTTCCTGCTGCTGAACCAAGGGCGGCCTATCAGGAGCCTCTTCTAGTCAGATGGAAGAGGGTTAAGCCAGCAGACTTCAAGGGTTCAAAGGACCCGTTAGTCGCACAAGGATGGTTGAAGATAATTGAAGCCACCTTAAGACTCATGGATTTCACAGACAATGAGAAAGTCCTCTGTGCCTCATACTGCCTCACCATGGAGGCTAGAATTTGGTGGGACGGCATCGAACAGAGCAGGAACGTTGAAGAGATGTCATGGGCAGGCTTTGTTCATGAGTTCAACATGAAGTTTTTCCACATGAACATCACAAGGAAGCATTATGAGGAGTTCGAGAGCTTGCGCTAGGGGGATATGTCAGTTACTGATGTGGTGACGAAGTTTGATCAGCTTGCTCGCCTATGCCCAGGAATGGTTATGGATGAAAACGAAAAGGTTAGAAGGTTGATCAAGGTCCTTAGGCCTAAAATTGCTGCTATTGTTGATGGGGCAAGTCCACCTAGGACTCAAGAGCAGGTTGTCATGAGAGCCCAGCGTGCGGAGTTCCACTTGTCCAAGCTAAGAAGGAACCAGCCTCAGTCGGGCCAACAAGCCAATAATACAAACAACCAGAACCGCCCTCCACACAGGAACAACAACAACAACAACAACAATAACCAGAACTGGAGGAATAACAAGAGGAAGGGCAATCCTCAAAATCAGCAGGACCAAGACAACAAGAGGCATAATGATGGTCAACACAATAATAATAACAGACGGTTTCAACCATGTGCCAAATGTGGAAAGAAACATCCAGGGGAATGCCGCTTGGGGACAAACCAATGTTTTATTTGTGGCCGTGGAGACCACTTTGTCAAGAACTGCCCCAAACTGATGAATGCCGATGCCCCTCAGAGAGCTCCTCCTCAAGCCCAGCTCCATCAGATGCAAGCTTCCCTTGAAGGGCTACTTATCAGTCAAGGGAGAATTGAAGCCCCACCGATGAATGCCCGCATATATGCCATGACGAAAGAACAAGTGGCTGCTGAAGCCTCCAATGTGGTCACAGGTCAGATAACAAGTTTATCCAATGATGTTTATGTCCTTTTTGATATGGGTGCCACACATTCTTTTGTATCTATGTCATTTACTAAGAAGTTAGAGGTTCGTTTAGAGCCTATGAGACAAGGATTCACTATGACACTACCCTCAGGGGAAGTGATATTATCTATGCACTGTCTGCGTACAGTACCCCTATGGATTTCTGATAGGAAACTTTTCGTCGACCTCATTGTGATCGACATGCATGATTACGATATGATTCTTGGGATGAATTTCCTAAGTAAGTACAATGCTTCTATTGAATGCCGGAAACGAAAGGTGATCTTCCATTTAGAAGGTGATCAGAAATTCGTTTATATTGGTGATTCCAAAAAGAAACCTAACATGTTTTTATCTGCAATGAAAGCAAGGAAGTTATTAGCAAGTGGTTGCATGGGCTATCTGGCCAACATTGTAGACAAAAGCCAAGAAGAAAAGATAAGAATTGAAGATGTACCTGTAGTTCATGAATATACAGAAGTGTTTCCTGATGATCTGACAAGTCTACCGCCAGAAAGAGAAGTTGAATTCGAGATTGAGCTCGCTCTTGGCACCGATCCGATCTCAAAAGTGCCTTACAGAATGGCCCCAGTAGAGTTAAAGGAGCTTCACACACAATTAAAAGAGCTACTGACAAAGGATTCATCAGGACGAGTCAGTCACCTTGGGGAGCTCTAGTCTTGTTTGTAAAGAAGGAGGATGGCACTATGAGACTCTTCATTGACTACAGAGAGCTGAACAAGGTGACAATCAAGAACAAGTATCTGTTGCCTCGAATCGATGATTTGTTTGATCAGCTCAATGGTGCATTTGTGTTTTTAAAGATTGATCTACGATCGGGATATCAACAGTTGAAGGTTAAAGAAGGAGATATCCCCAAGACTGCCTTCAGGTCAAGGTATGGTCACTATGAATTTGTGGTTATGCCTTTCGGTCTGACGAATGCACCGGCTACTTTTATGGACTTGATGAATCAGGTATTCAAGGATTTCCTTGATAAATTTGTTGTTGTATTTATCGATGATATTCTTGTCTATTCAAAGAATCAAGAAGAACATGAGGAGCATTTAAGGATTGTGCTGGAGACTTTAAGAAGACACCAGCTGTATGCAAAGTTCTCCAAGTGCGAGTTTTGGCTTGATAAAGTGTCTTTCTTGGGGCATGTTATTTCAAAGGAAGGGATTATGGTTGACCCTACTAAAGTAAAAGCTGTTCTCAACTGGAAGCAACCGACGAATGCAAGTGAGATAAGGAGCTTCTTGGGTCTAGCAGGTTATTATCGAAGATTCATAGAAGATTTCTCCAAGATAGCAGCTCCACTCACGAATCTAACTCGCAAGGAAAAGAAGTATGAATGGACAGATGCTTGCGAGAAGAGTTTTCAAGAACTGAAAAAGAGGCTAACGATGGCTCCAGTATTGGCTATTCCTGAAGGAAATGTTAGGTTCGTAATTTATAGTGATGCATCCAAGATGGGCCTCGGAGCTGTTTTAATACAAAATGAAAGGGTGATTGCTTATGCGTCAAGACAACTGTAGGATTATGAAAAGAACTATCCTACTCATGACCTCAAGTTAGCAACAATCATTTTTGCGTGAAGATATGGAGACACTATTTATATGGGGTCCAATGCAAGATCTTCACTGATCATCAAAGTCTGAAGTACTTCTTCATGCAAAGAGACTTGAACATGAAACAACGAAGATGGCTAGAGTTGGTGAAGGATTACGATTGTGAAATCCTTTATCATCCTGGAAAAGCTAATCGAGTGGCTGATGCTCTAAGTCGGAAGTCAGTTGCCACGTTGATGTCAATGCAAGCAATGTCTCCACCTTTAAGAAAGGAAATTCTAGACTTCGGTTTGGAACTTATAGCAGGTCAGCTCTCAGTACTCTCTCTTGCTCCGACGATGTATGATGAATTCAGAGAAAACAAGATGAAGATGTAAGTCTTGTAAGGATTAAGCAGGAAATGAAAGAAGGAAAATGTCAAGAGTTTCGTGTTGCGGATGACGGAACTTTGTACCTCAAAGACTGCTTATGTGTTTCCAATGTTGATGACTTAAGGGAAAATATCTTGGCAGAAATTCATGACACTCCTTACTCTATTCATCCAGGTGCAACAAAGATGTATAATGATCTAAGGGTAACTTTTGGTGGTTTGGAATGAAACGTGATGTTGCTTTGTATACAAAGAAATGTATGACATGTCAACAAGTAAAGGCTGAACACCAGAGACCTGGTGGTGATTTATAGTCTATCCAAATACCAGAATAAAAATGGGAGGATATAACAATGGATTTCATTACTGGTTTGCCCAGAACTATGAACAGTTATGATGCAATTTGGGTAGTTGTGGATCGACTGACTAAGATGACGCATTTCATTCCTATCAAGATCACTTACTCTATGGAACGATTAGCGGAACTCTATGTCTAGGAGATTGTACGACTTCATGGGATTCCCAAGTCAATCATCTCAGATCATGATAGCAGGTTCACATCTAAGTTTTGGAAGAGTGTACAGACTGCTATGGGAACCATACTACATTTCAGTAATGCTTTTCATCCTTAGACAGACGGCCAAACGGAGAGAACAAACTTGATTTTAGAGGATATGCTACGGGCTTGTTCTCTCAATTTTAAGACCAGCTGGTGCAAAATGTTGTTATTAGCAGAATTTGCTTACAACAACAGCTTTCAAGCAACAATTGGGATGGCACCTTATGAAGCGCTATATGGACAAAAATACAGGTCGCCTATATGTTGGCACGAAGCTGGTGAAAAGAAGTTGATGGAAAGCGTTGATGCTGAAAGGACTGATTTTGTTAATGAAACTTCTAACATGATAAAGTTGATAAGAAGAAGAATAGAGACTGCTCAAAGCCGTCAGAAGAGTTATACTGACAAGAGAAGAAGACCCTTAGAATTTGCCATAGGCAAATATGTGTTTTTGAAAGTTGCACCAATGAATGGAGTTATGAGGTTTGGGAAGAAAAGCAAGTTAAGTCTAAGATTTATCGGTCCTTATGAAGTTGTTAAATGGATAGGTAAGGTGGCTTATCAGCTGAGATTGCCATCAAAGATGTCAGCAATGCACGATGTGTTCCATGTCTTAATGCTCAAAAAGTATGTCCCAGACCCTACGCATGTGATTGAGCCACAAGTGATCGAGATACGAGAAGACTTAAGTTATGAAGAAAAGCCAGTAGAGATACTCAATCGAAAAACCAAGGCCTTGAGGAATAAAGAAATTCCATTGGTCAAGGTGTTATGGCAAAATCATCAAGTTGAAGAAGCTACATGGGAACGTGAAGATGACATGAGATCTAAGTATCCACAATTATTCTGAGTTTCGAGGACGAAACTTTTATATGGTAGGGAGAATTGTAACACCCACCAATTTTGATGTAATGAATCATGTTAATTTAGTAATGATGTTAAGTAAGTTTTACTAATAATTTATGTTATATGTTATGATTTATGATCTTAATGTTACTAACTTTTTATTCTAAGAGTTGTGACAGATAACGATCGTATGGAATCGATGTGCTCAAGTATTCATGTTAATTTTAATGTATGTTTAATTATCATGCAATGATGACTTGAATGTTATAATGAATGGTATTTTAAGGACAGTTTGGCAGGCCAGACTTTCAAGTTCGACAGGCCAAAAAGACTACAAAGAATCGGCAGGCCGGACTTCATGGAATCGGCAGGCCGAACTATGCAGTCGACAGGCCGATGACAGCTGACGAGCAGTCAACAGAAATCTCTCCAAATTTATGGTTGAGATAATTGCGATGATTGGGTGGTTTAATGAGATTAATTGGCATATTTATGGATTAATTTCCTCATTTAAGGAAATAAAATGATTTCCTATTTTTAGAGAGCAGAATATGGTAAGATGAGATGATTTGTTTGACTTTCCCCTTATTACTCTCCACTTTCCACATGATGTGACCTCAATTAGTCAGAAATTTCTGATAATAATGGAAAAGTCAAGCCATTTTTTTTGTGTACGTTACTCTCATTTCTTCTTTCACGATAATTTTGCTTTCTCTCTATTTTCTTAGACATTTCCTCTCTCTCTTTCTCCTCTTCACGTTTTCTTCTTTGTCACTCTCTCAAATTTTTCCCCGCCATTATTTGTAAGAAATATTGAAAATTTCTTTGGTTGAATTCGAAGGAGTTTGTGAAGAAATTTGTTTACCGTAAGAATGTTTCTTTTTGGTGTCTCTAAAATGCATTTCTCCCCCTTAATTCGACTGTCATAACCTTGTCTAGGAATTTTATTTTGTTCTAAAATTTTAATATGATCTTCATATATGTGTTATGTATCATTCCTCCAAGTTTCACGTTATTTTGATATTTCTATGAAAAGTTATGAATTTTCTTCTCTTTGCTACTCATAGTAAATTAATGCTGATTGTATATGTTGCACGAAAATGTGAGTTTTGTTCATAATATAAATGAATGTTGTTTTTCACGAAATTTGGCAAGAATGTTCCTATATATGTCATGTTATGGACTGCAAAGTTTGGTAATGTTTTTGATGAGTGAATTATATGTTATGAAATTTCTATAAGATTATGTCAAGAAAACTGTTTTAACAATGTTATTTTTTGGACTTTCGTTTTATGTAATGTTTTACATGTTTAAATGATTTTATTGATGATAAAATAATTTTATAATATGGAAATATATGATAGTAAGATATTAGTATGCATTTTAAAATTAAAATATATGTATTTTAATTGTTAGAAAATGTTTTTTTTTAAGATTACTCATCTACCTTATTATTATTGTTAGCAGATTTCATGTTTGAAATGTATGGGTTGTTTTTTATGATTATAGTTATAGATGCATGTTATGAGTTATGTTTGTATGAGATAAATATATAGGTGATGTAATATGAATGAATGTTATATTTTATGATAGTAAGCATTAATTTTATTTTGTGTCTTTAAATGAATAAATGGCATGAACACGCAAAGGAACGAGCACATCGAGGCCGCGGCGTCGTCACCAAATCATATAAGGTTAAGTAAGCTAGCTTTTAAGATAAGTACATTCTCACCTACAACATGATGTGTTTTAAAAGGTTTGATGTTATGTTCATGATGATATTTATAACGATTGTATGATGATTCCCTTAAAGGATTTCTTATGAAAGATTTTCATGATTTAAAGTTATGAATGTTTGATTATGGCAAATTTCAAAGTATGAAAGTTATGTATATATGTATCACCTAATAAGTGTTGCACACCAATGTTATGATATGAAATGTTATGATGTCGTGTTTGGTTTGAGATTAGCTACCCTTCTCCTCTCATGACGGCCCGCCTACGATGATGATTATGGTGCAACACTTGGGCCTTTAAGATAAAATGGAATAAGTTTGAATATGGTCAAGTAATGAAAGATATGTTTCTATGAAACTGTGCTTAATGCAATTTTATGATATGATAATGATGATGATGTTTATGAAATATTTTTAAGTTGTGAGAATTAAATGTACTTATTAAGCTTTAGCTTATTCAAGTTTATGTCATGTTGCAGATAAGGGTAAGAAAGTCATAGACTAGGCGGAGGATATGGAAAGACGTGTGAGTAAAGTACGATGAATTGTAACCGGAAGACCGCCAAGAAGAAAGTTTATATGATTTAAATCAAGTTTTACACTTTGGACATATTTATTTGTTAAGTTTTAAGAATATAAGAACTATGTTTTAAATATTTTATTTTATCATTTTAAGAATTCGATCTTCTGCATTTTGAAAGTTGAATCTGTTTTACAAATTAAGTTTTCTAATAGCTTTTGGCTCTGTCGACCTGCCGAACATTAGTGGTCGGCATGCCGATGTAAGAATGTTCGGCTTGCCGATCACATTTTTGGCCCGCCGAACTTTGAAAGTTTTTACAGCCAGTTTTGCAGAGCCTCTGCCGGCCTGTCGGTTGACGACTTCCAGCCTGCCGATTATGTTCGGCCTGCCAAAGTTCTAAGTTTGGCCTGCCAAAGTTCTAAGTTTGGCCTGCCAAACTGTGGGAGCATATAGCTTTTAAATAATGTGATGTTTTTATAAGTTATGATTTTACAATTTAGTTTATTTACTTTATTAAAGCAAGTTTATGATCAATATTAATGTGAAATTAAATTATAGATTAAGTTAATGAATGTCGTAAAAAAAAATGTATGTATGGATCCTGGTTATGTTTTCCTTAACTATGTTTAGATTTAAGGTTCAAATAAGTATGTAATGTATGAATATAATGACATTTGTGACATCTGTAAGGGGGCGTTACACTACCGCTGTTGTTCGCACCACCCTGCTTATTCTTTCCTAGAGTCGGACGACTACTGGTGCTCTTCCTACCGCTCTTATGTGGCCCTCTTGACGCTTTTGCTCGATCCTTATAATACAACGTGTAATCATTCTCCACTGATATCTCTGACGACACAAGCTCTCCAAAACTTCTGAGCCACAAAGCAACCGCCTGTCGCAGAATAGGAGCCTTGAGTCCTTCCTAAAACTTTATGCATTTCTCACACTCCGAAGCCACTTGCTGATGGAGCAAACTTGGCCAACTCATTAAATCTTGCCTCATACTCCCGAACTGACAAGTCGCCCTACTGCAACCTATAGAACTCAGCCGCCTTCTAGTCCCTATGCCCTTGCGAAAAATACCAATCATAGAACAGCTAATCGAACCTGTCCCAACTGATGTTACCATTGCGTTCCAAGTGCTTAGCTTGTTTCCACCAAGTATTAGCACCACCCTCGATCTTATATGCAGCGAATTCCACACGATACTCATCAGGCACACCAAGGGTATCCAAATGCTTCACAATCGAATCTAGCCAATATTCTGCCAACTGCGGGTCTCCATTTCCATGAAAAGTAGGTATAGACGCATGCTGAAATTCCTTAAAATACGTATGCCGATGACTGACATCGGAATCCTCTGGTCTAGCCCTAGCTGCCATCTGTCGAAATGCCACAAACATGGACCTCATCATACCCTCATCATTTTCGAACTCGGCTTCAACAGTCGAACGACGTCTAGGAGCCATTCTCTCACTTCTGAAAGCAAAATTTGAACTGTCAGAGGTATTTCATTGTCATACATATGTGTGCACAATTCTCAAGGTTCATAACCTTGAGCTCTGATACCATTCTGTCACGCTCTGGAGTACGAGAGGTGATGTAGAGGATTAATTATATTATTTAAACGAGAATTTAGTTAAAAACATGGATTTAAAATTAAATATGAAATTGTGAAAAATTTAGAACCTTTTTAAGAATAGCATTTATAAACATTAAGTTAATAATAAAACCACAAAGAAACACGAGCATGGGTCCCACTGACCCACAACTTGTACACACATATTGTACTGACAATATAGTAATACAACCACAGTCCAAGCACAAAGAAATTTAAACATTACATGCCTTGTTCAATTATTATAAATAATCTATTAGTCCTTCTACTGCTCTTGAGTTTTGCCCGTTGAGTCCTCTCTGAATCTAAGAGCAATTCCACCTAGAGGAGGAAATTTGAAAAACAAGTAAAATGTGAGTGAAAGGCTCAGTAGAACTATGCTTTAAAAAGTCATTTAATTTAAAAGAAATATCATTACTCAAGAGATTATTTAAGAGAAAACTTAAGTAAATAAATTTAAATAAAATCGTTCTTACCCAAAACAGTTTATTTGGTCGACCAAAAACATCATCATTTTCTTTTTCTAGGCAAACCATATGAATATCACCACCGTAGTGGCCCAGCTGGGTTTCGGGACCTGCCCCCAAGGTCGATCGCTACACGACCCAATCTCTGTTATGGCATCATGCCCTTATATCCATTTCTAACATTATTCAAATCCATTTACTAGATGTTTTCATTATCATTTATTATGAAGTTCATTATGAAGTTCATCTCAGATCACGGTTTATAAAAAGACATGACCGATAAATTTCATTTTCAATCAACCGTTGAAAACATTTTTATGGAAAGCCTTTTCACGGCCAAATCATTTAAAATTAGGCTACCAAAGAAGGGGTAGAAGTCCTACCTCGATACTCGTGTTGGTGCACCACACCGTAAGCCCGGTCTGTTATATGTTAGCTCTGCGGAACCATAAACGATCCTAAATACAAACTAGGTCAATCAATATCTAGTTAAGATATCCTACATTGCTAAATCATTTCATAATGTCCTAGTGTGCCGTTTGTATCTTTAAAAATCATTTTTATAAGGTTGGGATTTCAATCGGGGTTTAAAACAGTGAGAACGGATGAAAATTACAAAATTTGCCCTAGTTCAGTCAGCTTGTCGATCCCCTGGTTTGGTCTGCCGAACTATGCAGTTTGGCCTACCGGATGACCGTGCCCGGTCGGCCGAACATTTCCCAGGTTCGGCCTGCCGAACGGATGAATCCGGCCTGTCGATCCTTTGAATTCGGCCTACCAAACACAAAGTTCGGCCTATCGAACTGAAAAATTTTCAAAAATCTCAAGCACGGGTTTTGGGTCTCCCAAAACTCAAATCTTCATTCTAACCTATTATTCTCAAATCTTAGGCATAGAAAACAATCATAGATGATATAAAAACATAATAGAACACTTTTGAACTCATTTAAACAAGATTTAAACACAAAATCCAAGAAAATCCAAAAATAGAGAAAAAAGGAAAAAATGAAAAATCTTGAATCTAATCCGTTCTTCTTCAAACAAAGCATGGATCCTAGTTGTTCTAAGTTCCTTTGAGTCAAATCATGGGTTTTCTAGGCTCAAAAGAACTTAGATTTCAAAAATGCATGAAAAATCAAAATTTTTTTAAAAAATTAGAATTTTCAAAACTAACCTCAAATCGAAGCTTTAAATCACATTTTTGGTTATCAAATCACGTCCTCGAGCTTCCTACTCACTATCCCGAAGCTTGGATTTGAATTTTGATTCAAAATTTTTGAGGGAAAATGAGAGAGAAGAGGAGAGACCAAGAGGGATAGTGAGAGAGAGTGTCACGGGGAGAGAGAGTGTGAGAATGAGAGAAAGAGAGTGAGAGAGATTAAATAGAGAGAAAAGTGGGTAGTTTTACTGTGCGAAAACCATGTGCCACCCACGGTTTTGTAAAACCAAATATATTTAACATTTTACAAATTGTTTTGTCTTAAGAACCCAAAATAACATTTTAAAACAATAAAGAATCATTAGAATTCATTAAAATAACAAAACAACTTAAAACTCAAAATTTAACCAAATGATCAAATTAAATTTGAAACATTAGTTATGGCACACTAATTCATCATTTTACCTTACAATATCATTAAATTAATTTCTGGGTGTTACACATATGTTATCCCTAATACTCAACATCTATCAATGGATTCATCATCATTACTACCAAGAGTTTAGAATGTGACTAACCTTGAAATCAATACGATTTATGTCTTCCAACGTAAACCATATCAATAAACAAATACCTTTGATGTTACTACTTAAGAACATCTACAATCCTCACAATTCTCCTTATACAATATTTAATTTCCTCATATAACAAAACCTTAGGTAACCAAAAGATTCGCATCTAAACATCTAAAATTTAAACATGTTATCGTAATTATCCAAAATTATTATAGGTGCCTTAAGTATCATGATTTACTTAAGAATACTCCTATTGGTCATTTTCACATTGCATCTATTCATAAAGATTCAATGATACACTTAAATACAATGTACGTAACAAAATATTCCAACCTTGAAATTCATGCATTCTTACCTTTACACAATCTCAACAAACCAAAAGTCTAACATTTATCTCATTCAAGATTCAATATCATGGATTCCTAACTTATCTCATACCTCAAATAAATAGAACTTTCAAGAAAAGTTATTGACACTTATGTACTCCGCCGAATCTACACATAATAATTACTTAGGTCTGAATAAATTATGAAGAATTTAACGTATCTATGCCAAACTTTGAAATCAATAAATCAAGCCTTATATTTCTTATTGTTTTTCACAAGATAAAAGGCCCTTAAATCCTCGTATCTACACGAATTTTTCATCGTTCTATACGAATTAGATATGCTTATAGATCCTAATATTATACGAATCTCTCATAAGCGTTCTACTCATAAACCCATTCCATATAATTATCATTCCCTCATAACAATTAATACTTTTATTCTAGAGCCTTTCTATGTTACATCCTCATGGACTGCATAAATCAGCATGAAGGTTCATATTGATGATGACAATGAAAATTCAACTTCAAAAACAATTTTTTTTAAGTGATGCTACACTCCCTAGGTTAATCGAACCTAGGCTCTAATACCAAAAATTTTGTAACGCCCCTATATGGGGGTTAACAGTTTTTAATGAATTGAAATAAAAATCAAAAATAGAAGTAAAAGCTTAAATATAAAGTTGCCCGGGGCTTAAATGAAAACTCCCAAATTAAAAATAAAAATATAAATGACAATTAAACCACAGTTTAATGTAGCACCTTAAAATTAATAATATAAACGGTCGTCATCGTTATTTTAACCCTCAACGCATTTTGATACAGTCATAGAAAGTAACAATTAATGCTTACATTATCATGAAGAACATTCTTAGCAATTGAAGCAGTCCCAACGTAATATAGCTACATAGCTTCCTCAATTATTTTTCTCGTAGCCACCTCACACTTAGTGAGTCTTGAAAAGATGAAAATATATGGGAATGAGCAACAATATGCTCAGTAGGGAAAACAATTACTCACCTTTAGATTTTTATCATTACCACATTAAAACCTGCATGATTAGTTAATACTCATCATTATCCAGATTATGAGATTTACTATAATCATATTCCGTAGATACTATAGTTAATCATTACCGAGTTTTGTACATATACATATATATAAATATTATAGTTCAACATTATTCCTAGGTATCCACGTTCAATAGAGTATCAATCAACTCATCAAAACCCAAATGGGCGCACTTGATCACTCTCTAATTATTCCAAGGAGGTTCCGGTGAGGGGACATCAAGCCCCGAGTCCTCATCAAGTCGATTCATGTACAGTGTGTTTTGGGACTTTCAAGCCAAGGAAGCGTCATCACCTTCCCCCTATTTTACCTTTTAGGGTATTCGTGCCCAAGGATGTAACCGTCGTCCTCTTCACGTCTCACCATTTCTCTATACTCAATCATTATTTATAGAGTCAGTTTTTCTAACCATGCTTCTCAATTTATAACATGTGTCAATTAATTATGTTCCTCGTTGTGCAATACAAGACGAGTCCATGTCATAGTTTCATATGTGAAACTCATATAATAATAGTTCAACATAGATATATATATATTGCGGTAAAACAATCAATTTTAATCCCATAAAAACCTCACAAAAAATGAGTAATAGAATCCCCACCTTTCAAGCTCATCACCAATCTTTTAATCCCAAAATCAATTAACGTTAGCTCCACACTCCCTTGATGCTAAGGCATGCATAAGGACAATTAAAACTAAAGCACAACATACAACCATATTCATAAATAAATCATGTGTAAATCCATCTTACTAATGTGCCATTAAAGCTTTTATGCAAATCTCTTTTGAATACCACAGTAAACAATTTTTGTCTTAACACGATATAAAATGTATACAAGTAATCTATATGTTTTAGTCCCCAATAAGATTCATCAATCACGTAGGATAATATTGGAAAGGTTGCAAGACATTAAGGAATTAGGTGGTGAGCAAATATGGGTTCTTGGTTCAGGTTAGTAGCGATATACCATGGCAAACTGGCAGTATACTTTTGCAAAAAGGATAGGTTCACTATGTACAATCATCACATGAGTTAACAAGTGGTTTACTAGTTTCCAATCCGAAAATTGAAAAATTCATAGAAACTAAAATACAACTCTGATTTAGGCTTATGATAGCTCGTTAGAAAGCCTAGGAAGTCTACTTTTTAAATATACAAACTAATTTACAAAATTCATTTTTATTTAATCCTAGAATTTCAAGAAAGAGCCATTGCCCATAGAGGTATTACAAAATTTAACAATATAAATTTTCTGTCTACGGCATATACACTTAGACTTTATACATATGTTCTAAAATAGCAACAAAACATATACTCAGGTTTGAGAACGCAAATTTGAATAATCCTTGAGTATATAAAAAAAAATTATAAATGAAAGACTAAACTTGTTCATAAGATTCTAACCTCAGATTATAGCTAGTTGAAAGCTTGAAATGGCTTCAAAATAGGTTCTTTGACTTCGATATGGCTGAAATTCTTGCTCAAATAGAGGTGATGGTAGCTGATTTTTATGGCTGCCTTGAAGAAGTTCTCTAAGTATTTTGCTTTAGCAAGAAAATGAGAAGAAGAGTGTGGGAACCGTGGAAGAAAAAAGAAGAAAAGATAAAGTCTTTAAAGAGAAGTGATAAAAGCAATTATGGAGGAGACATGTTGAAGCATGTCATGGAGGAAATAAAGAAAAGGAGGGTCAAGAGTAGTTGGGAAAGATATCTTCATGTCTCCTCTGGAGACTTTAACCCACATGATACCAAAATGACATTTTTGAAATTTATTAGAAGTTTCAAGGCTTTTCAGTAATTATACTAAATAAGTATAGGAGAATTTTAGAAAATTTAAAAAGAGATAAAAATAAATATTGTGAAATTGATTTTAAATGAAGCAAATTTTTGGTTAGCGCACTAAAAATTAATTTAATTTTCTTAATACCCGTTAAGAGAATAACAGGTGTCACATTTCGTTTAAAGTGTATTTTATGGTTAAAAGCAAGGACGCAAATTTCAACAATTTTGGACAAAATTTACTTTTTTTAAGTACCAAAATATATTTTTATTGTAAAATTGATTTCAATGAAATATCAAAGAAATATCAATAGATATAAATAAAAATATCAATATTGGAAAGTATATTATAATTTATAGAAAATTTTCGTAAATGTCAGCGAAATTTTAGGGAAATTTTTGTGAAATTTTAGGAACTATAAATTTTAATTGTTTTTTCCTTTAAATAATTTATCAATATTTTATACTCAAATTTCTTATCAAGATGTCAACAAACTTATATATAACATGTTTATAGCTATATTTAACAATATTCAAATAACATGTTATACCAACAATATTACAGTCGACATCCATGTCATCGTTTTGATCATGAGTACCTTTTACATCATCTGTGCTATCATCATCCGCAAGATATTCATCATCAGAAGAATCCTTAGGCTATCGATACCTAGACTAGATGCTATACTTGTCGAAATCCAACCCATAGAGTTTATAATAATCAGCAGGAGAAGGGTAAGGCCTTCCTCTGGTTCAAGCAAAGCCACCTCCCAATCAATCTCATAGCCATTGCAAAAACCAACCACAAACTGTCAACCTCCTTTTGAAGAATTGTAACTTAGGAGTCCGATCTAAATAGAGGAGTTTTGGGATGAACCAAGGAAGTAGTAGAAGAAGACATTTTTGAAGCAGACTACTGTTATCGTTAGGAACTTGGTGGATTCTAGCAATTTCTCTATCCTTCTCATCTAACTTGAGATTTTTCTCTCTCAAATCCTCTTTAAGTTTGTTGATAATTTCAAGAGCTTGGAAGTTAAGTGGGGCATAAGACTAAAGCATGGAGATTCTATTCCGTATCTTTGCAATCTTTCTGTCCTTGTCATCTTTCTCACAAGAATCCTTTGTGTATAAGTCTTTGAACTTCAAAGCTTCCTTCTGATAAATCTCCACTTGGAAAGATAGCGAATGAACATCACTCTTTATCTAAATTAAGCTAGAATGGGCCATGCCTCTAGCGTCAAACTTCAAATATTGGGCTTGGGCTTCTAAATCAGCAGAGATGTCAAGGGAATTTATTATAGCGTCCTGCAGATCCATGTTCAAACTAGAATTCTAAGCAAGAGTAGGTTGACCGCTATATTTGATGAAACGCGGACACTAGATGTCAGGATCATTAAAGGCTAGGCCATGACGTTTCACTTTAGGAAAAGGCTATTTATTAGGGCGAGGATTCCTGCAATAGATAAAGGAAGGCAATCAAAGATGTTTGAGCATATTTTGGAATTTTTTGAGTTGGGGGAAATGCTAGAATGGTTATGCATGATGGTTCCGACTGCAAATTTAAATTTAAAAACAGGAGAAGCCGACGAAGAAGAAGCCGAATTTCCAGATGAAGGATCCGTAGAAAGAAGAAAGCGCTGAGAAGACTCGAGAGGAGCAAGGATTCTATAAGAAGTTGGTAAGATACAAGAAGGAATAGAAACGGATGGGAAGTATACCTTGTTTGGGCGAGAAGAGAGAAGTAATTTAGGTATAGAGTCAGAGAAAGGCGAGTCAGGAGGAGATTCAGAACGAAGAGACTATTTTTCTTCCTAAACTTGCACTAAATGTATCTTATAAAGTGCCCAATGACAAGAATTGGAAGGGCCAGTGGCTTTAAAGTAACGAGTGAAGATATACAGGGGTCAAAAGCTACATGAACAGGAGAGAAAAAGAAGAACAATATTTCAAAAAATCCTCCTTGACAGGGATTTCTTTTAAATCATTCTTCTAATAAAGAGAGACTTGAAATTTCTTATGAAAATCTTTCGGAGGATGATTAAAACGTACAAAAGGGTACAAGGAAGTGCCAGAATGCCAATTCCCTTGAACTAAGACTGGGAAATTATGCCAATGACTAAAGGAAGACTTTGAAACAGATGAAGATCTAGAGAAAAAGGATGGAGTTGGAAAAAGTCTCTTTGAATTTCAATAAGTTCGTAGGAAGACAAAATATCTCTAAGAGTTAGCGAGATATTCTTATGTTCAATATAATAAATAACAAAGTAGAAAATACGAAAACTACTAGGAGAGAGTTAGAAAGGAGATAAATAAGAAAAGGCGAAGAACTCCAAAATCAAAGGATGAAGAGGAAACTTAACAAAACGAAGTAGGTCAAGAGCGAAAACTCCATCTTCAAGACTAATGTTCTCTTTCGTAAAAAGGTTCACGTTGTGAGGAAAGTCACAAAAAGAAACATCACCAGAAATTTCTAATTCTCCACAAAAACTTTCGAAAGCTACAAAAGATTTGCTAGGATCGAAAGCCATGGTAAGAATAAAAACCAAAAGATGAGAAGGAACTGGAGAATTGTAGTAAGGAAAAGGCAAGCCGAAGTTCTGAAGACTCGTTTATTTTCTCTTAAATTTGGGTAAAAACAAGTGCTAAAAATGCCCAAATTTAATGAGAAAATGAGGAGGGTTTTTTAAAAAGGACCTCCTGTTAAATTTTTTTTTGGTAAATAGATTTTTTTTTTTTAGACGGTTTTTGACACAAAAAAAAGTTTTTTAAACATCAAAACGATTTCAGTTTTTTTTTTTTTTTTTCATATTGAGGTTCCTTATTCTGCTACAGTCATTTTTTTTTTTTAAAAAAAAAAAAAACTGAGACAGCTTATCTGCATAGAAAAGCGTGTTTTTTGATTAAAAAAAAAAAGAGGTCATTTACCTAATTAAAATTTTCTTTTGGCCCTTTTGTCAAAATCTTCCGAAAAGAAATAAGGGGCTAATGTAGGGAAGAAAATAAATTATAAAAGAAACAATGACGTTTAGATATATTAGAAAGATGAAATGACAATGAGCTGAAGATGTATTATAATGACATTTAAATTAGACTAAAAAAACAATGTAAGTCATGTAAATAAATTGTCACGTTAGACATTAGATCTAATGGAAAAAAATAAAAAGGAAGATCTAACAACAGAAGTTGGAGGAAGCAAAGAACTCTAACATCTATAAATAGAAAGCGGGGGTCAATGAGGTAAGAGACTTTTCTTTTTGGAAGGAAACGACGTTGAGAAATTCTAAAGTGAGAATCTAGAGTGAGAAATTCAGATAATTAAAGAGATAAAGATTTTGCTTCCTTTAGATTATAGAATTAAGATCAAACTTGTTTGGGTGATCTCGAATCTGACCAAATATATATATATATATATATATATATGTATATTATAAAACGGAACATGCTATGTGTGTCACGCCCCGGAGTACAGAAGGTGACGTAGCGGAATATTTAGATTAATTAAAAGAGAATTTAATTAAAAATCGAGAGTTTGAGAATCAAATTAAATAAAAATTAAGAAGATTTTCCACCACATTTTATAAAAGAATTTATAAATATTAAGCGGGTAATAAAAATTAAATAAAAACCCCGAATATGGGTTCCACAACCAACAACTTATGCACACACATGGTTCTGACAATATCACAAATACAATTACAGTCCAAGTACAAATAAAGTTAAGTCTTACATGCCTAGATTAAATAATACAAAATATAAATAAACTCTCCTATTGCTCCTGAGTTCGGTTCGAAGAATCTTCTCCAAACCTAAATGGGAAACCACCTAGAAGGGGGGGAAAAATTTAAAACAATAAAACGTGAGCGAAAGGCTCAGTAGGACTATGTTTTATAAAATAGTTTAATGCAAAGAAACATAGCATCGTTAGAAGTTATTCAGAGGAAACTTAAATAAATAAATAAATAAATAAATAATTTGAGTAGAACCGTTCTGTCACAGAACAGTCCACTCGTCAAATCAAAACACCAATTTACTTTTACCTAGGCAAACCATGATATCACCACCGTAGTGGCCTAGCTGGGTTTCGGGACCTGCCCCCAAGGTCGATCGCTACACGACCCGATCTCTGATATGGCATCATGCCCATGTGTTTATTATCATTATCATTCAAAACCCAATTACCGAGTATTGTCAATTACATTTATTATGAAATTTATTTCAGATCACTGTATATTAAAATATAACCGATAAAACCATTTTCAAACAACCGTTGAAAACATTTTGATAGAAATCATTTTCAAAGCCAAATCATTTCAAAACCAGGCTACCATAGAAATAGGATAGAAGTCCTACCTCAATACTCGTGCCGGTGCCCCACACCGCAATCCCAGTCCGCTATACGTTAGCTCCACGGAACCACGAACGATCCTAGATACAAACTAAGTCGATCAATATCTAGTTCGAGACATTCTATGTTACTAAATCATTTCATGATGTCCTAGTGTGCCATTTGTACCTTTAAAATCATCCTATAAGGTTGGGATTTAAATCAGGGTTCAAAACAGTGAAAACGGATAAAAATCATAAAATTTTCCATGCCTCGGTCGGCTTGTCGGACGCCCTGCTTCGGCCTGCCGGAAGCAAAGTTCAGTCGGCCGAACATTTCCCCAGATTCGGCCTGCCGGTCGGAAGAACACCGGCCTGCCGATCATCACTCCGGCCTACCGAACACACAGTTCGGCCTGCCGAACTGGGAAAATCCAGAAATCCCAGCCACGGGTTTCTCGATCCCCAAAATCCAAATCTGGATTCCAACGTGTTTTTCTCAAATCTCACGCATGAAAAACAATTATACTTGATAGAAAAACATACTAAAACATGTTTGGTCTCATTTAAACAAGATTTTGACTCAGAATCCTCAAAAATCCGAAAATGAGAAAATGAGGGGAAAAATGAAAAATCTTGAATTCAATCCGTTTTTCTTCAATCTAAGCTTAGATTCTAGTTGTTCTAAGTTCATTTAACTCAAACACAAGGTTTTCTAAGCTTAATCAAACCTAGATTTCAAAAATGCACAAAATTGAAAATTTTGTAAAAAGTTTAGAAATTTCGAATCTAACCTCGAATCGAAGCTTCAATCCGCGTTCTCGGTTGCCGAATCACGTCCTCGAGCTTCCTCCTTGCTATCCCGAAGCTTGGATTCGAAATGGAGTTCAAAAATTTGAGAGAGAATTGAGAGAGAGGGAGGCTGCCGAGAGAGATGAGAGAAGGAGAGAGAGAGGTGTTGCGGGAGAGTGAGGAGAGAGAGAGAGAAGAGGGAAATAAATAGAGAAAATCGGTGGGCGGTTTTACTGTGCGAAAACCATGTGCCGCCTACGGTTTTACAAAACAGAGTATTTTTAACATTTTACGAATTGTTGTGTTTTAAAACTCAAAACATCATTTTAAAACAAATGAGAAATCATTTGAATGCATTAATTTAATAAAACAACCAAAAATTCAAAATCCAACCCAATAATCTAATTAATGTTAAAACGTTAATTATGGCACACTAATTCATCATTTATAGTACATTAACATTAAATAAATTTCGAGACGTTACAATGTGCCTTTTTTTTTAACTAATATTGTTAAAAGCTAGGGTGAGACCTTCTGAGAAAAGATCAATTCTATAATTAATCCTTGTTTTTTTTTCTTAATAACTTTAGAGATGATTCATGACTTTTATTGTCAATATCACTTTAGTTCTTAACTTGAAAAAAGTTGAAGCTAGGAATATTGATTATATAAGAGATGAACTTGGTGTAATTCTAAAGCCTGAAAAGAGCTATGGTTGCTCAAATTAGGGAGCATTGATCATGCAGTGCGTGACTATGGTTTTGAGATTCCTGGTCGAGGATCGTATAGCACGATCAATAGTTTCTTAGAAATAGGGTGAACAGTAATTCAATTTTCCATTATGTCTCGTAACTCATAAAATAACTACGATTTTACTTTCATACTACAAGGTAGAGATTGTTAAAAAAAAGGTTAAAATGAAACATAGCTGATTTGCTTATAACATGCCTTTTGGAAGTACGGTCCTAATTCAGTGAGGACAGTAAAATGCAAACAAAATTTTGCTACTAATTTTTACTCAAGAGGAGATGAATAACTTTTTGTAGTGAGAAAAATAGCAGGATTTTTTTTTTCTTTTGTAAGTTTGATAAATAACTGAATTTCAGTAAATCCAGGATTTATCGAACTCCCACCACGATCAAAATTGATAATAACAAATTTAGTAAATCCAAAATTTACCTAAATCGTTGATCTTCTTCCGTGAAACTCCAAATTAAATACATTCATAATATGTACTAATTTTTCGTTAATAAACTCATTTTTCATCCCTATAGTTTTGGCCATTTACTACAAATTACGATAAATATCTTATTTACTGCGTGAAGGATTTAAAAACAGACTATTTGCTTTAATTTTCTCATTTTATTAATTGTATGCCTTCCGCCTTTTTTTTTTTTTTTTTAGCACCAAAACTCCAATCTTCAATTCATACTACAGACGCTATATTACTACCCGTTAATTACATTTAAATAAAAGTTTAACCATAGAAAAACTATGAATATATGAAAGGACTAAGAAAAACACAAGGAAAATAATTATGACAAGAAGACCACTCATATAACAGGGAAAAAAAAGGAATACTCTACAAGTCTGCAGCATTGCCCCGTCAAAATTTAATAATGGATCATTTGTATGCTGTTCATTGAGCATGCTCATCTGGGAAAAGTTTCTGTTATAGAATCCGAAACATTTGACTTTGTTGGGTCCTCGAGAGGATTCACTGCTTGCTTCCCTTTATCCACATGTGAAAACGATGTCTCCTCCGAACTAGCAGCGCCACCAAAGCACCTCCCGCCTTGTGCTCTGTCCGTACACTCCAGGCTCAGTAAGCGCCTTGTCATTCAGCTGAACTTGTTTCGTAGGCATCTCCACCACTTGCTTCATGGTGGGTTGGTGTGCAGCTGCTCGAGTACAAAAGAGTGCAACTTTAGCAAGGCGTGTAACCTCATCCTCTGGCAAATTATTCAACCCTGGGTCAACAACATCCAGAAGTCTTCCTTCTTCTTTTAGTTTCCATGTCTGAAAATGCATTCACTTTTGCTATAAGCACATAAGGACTATCCCCTTTAAATAACATGTAAAAAGATTGGCTCTATATAATGAGCATATATGGTTGAAGGAATAGGTAATTACCCTCACCAATTTGGTTCGTTACCATTTTACATGTTCATCATTTATTATTTATTTCTTTCACTTAAAAAGAAGGAAAAAAAAAAGGAACCAATATTTCCGCTAGAATACTGGCATATTTGAAAAAAAATATGAAGGTTTCAGAGGACCATCCAAAGTTGCAGCCAAGCATTTCATAATCAAGGGTACTAAAGCCATTATGAAGTTGTTAGCAGGAAAAAATGGCAGGAAAGAAAATTTCTCCAAAGACCAAAAGCTGAAGATTTTCTTTTCTCTACGCTGCAGGTGTGTCATGTAAAGCTAAAATTTTAGGAATGTTTGGTTTAGCTCATAATGATAATATTTAGGGAACATACCCATTCCACTAAAACCAACAATTCCTCTCCAAATGCTGCCTTGCTGCTACCACTGCCACTGATTATTTCAAGCATCTGCACCCCAAAGCTGTACACATCCGCCTTCTTTGTAAGTTGTCCCAAAAGCGCATATTCTGGGGCCAGATAACCTCTTCACGCATATGAATCATCAAAAAATAATCACAACATAAATTATTTGTATGCATATAACACCTAAAACTACGATAGTTTTTATTTTTATAAGTACACTTTTTCAAACATCAAACCGTCAAATGAATACTCGACTGCATAATGCCGTAGTAAATTTAAAAGCAACCTTCTATTCAATTGATTTAATTTCAGAGAAGATAAATAGCCCATGCAGGATAAGAATAAAATGCATAAAGTTCAAGCTTACATAGTTCCTGCCACTCAAGTGCTAACATGAGTGACATTGTCTGGAAAAAGTTTCGCAAGCCCAAAGTCTCCAACTTTTGGGTGAAAATTTCCATCAAGAAGTATATTGCTAGCCTTAATCTCTATGTACAATATGCAGTCTGGCTTCCTCGTGAAGAAATGCAAAACCAATAGCTGTTTCCACACAAATCACTGCTCTTTTTGGCCAATCCAGAAGATTATATTTACTTTTTGAACCTGTAAAAGTTTCAGCTTCAGCACCCGATCAATTAAATACTACAGTTTATCATTAAAAAGCAAATATTTGAAAAAATCTACCCCACTTTAAACAATCATCATGTTAAGTGTTTTAAGTTTATTATTTTTAGGATTGCACATAATAGTCCTTGTTTTAGTTAAATTTCATCATTTACATACACGAAACCATGTGTATTCACATATTTTTATTATTGTAATGACAAATTCCTTTATTTTCTTTTCCTCTCTCGTTTTCCTCTTTTTGTTCTTGTTCTCTCCTTTTGCCCCCAGTTCTTTCTGGTGCTGAAAGACATGTCTTATAATCAAGTCAGACAAATAAGCTTTGTAGAAATATTAGAATGAGATGATTGCATGTTAAGTTTTTAACAAAAACAATGTTACAAGGTCCTTCCAACTTTAAAAGTGTCTCCCAAAACTCCGAAATCAATTTCAACCAAAGTGAAAGGCAATTCAGCAAAAAACCTTTCTGATTGGATCATTACCGAGCAAAGAACTTGCAAGACTGTTGTTCTCTAGATATTCATAAACCAATATTCGATGATTTCCCCCGACACAGCATCCAATCAGCTCAACAAGGTTTGCATGCCGTGTATTTGATATCATGTTGACCTCTGTCAAAAACTCATTTGTTCCCTGTTTAGATCCAGCAGAAAGAGACTTGATGGCAACTTGAGTACCGTCTATAAGGACCCACTACAAAGTTTGTAATAGAAAAGGGGTATAAGGTGATGGAGTTACTATGCCTCCAATTCGAGTCACTTATGTAAGAAGAAGGAAGCATAAAAAAGATTCAGAGATAAAGGTTGGTGAGCATGGGCTGACGTTGGAAGAGCGTGAGTCAAGTGCTGAGGTGGAGCTTCCCAGGAATGCTGAGGGGGGAATGAATGATGTGGTGGACCGTGGGCTGCCAGGAAGGACTAAGTCACATTAGGAAAATGACCTCCGAAGATTGTGGAAAGCTTGAAGGAATTGAGCGGAGAGAGAATGGTTAGTTAGTTAGCATTTGGGAAAGGAATCAGATTCGGTTAGAGAAATGAGAATAAAGGAGAGAGTAGAGGTAGGGGAGGATCATCAGTGTAATTTCTTTTCTGAATTGGAAATCAAACTTGGGAGAGCAAATGGTCTCTCGAATACCTTCCTATCCCCTGCTAATCCCATATGTGTATTGCACTGTTGAATTATTTTCCAGTAATATAGACTTCCATTACCTTGTTTCAAGCTTCAATTTCAACTGTTGATTTGAGAGGTGACTGTCTGAGCCTACCACAAGGATTAATCAGGAAAGCAAGAGAGAGTGCCCACAAAATATTGAATCAATAATAAAAATCTCACCCTATACACAACTCCATAACCCCCTCCACCTATTCTATTTGATGGATGAAAGTCCTTTGTTACTGATCTAAAGGAATAATAAGAAAATAACCTCAAATTGTTGGTACCAATCCCCAAACACGCACAAACAAGAAAGAAAGAATACACATTCATTTGAAAGAAATTTCTGAACTGGTAATGAAAATCAGAGGAAAGAGAGGAAAAATCAGCTAATAGCTTCATGTGTGATTTTAAAGTGGCAGCACACATCTAGCCTGTAACTTTATTCTGGTTACAATTTATCTTAAATCTTAAATGTTATACTTAACATCAAATTGATGAAACATGGTCAAAGACCTTAAATACATTATAAAAGGAACTGCTTTGGTTCTGGCTAGTGGTTTGTTTACAAATCGATGCTCAGACGAGTCTTATTTGAACTAGGGTCTCTGTTTGGCTCCACACTTATTCCTAAGTCCAAGACAGGTTGAAAGCAGTATGGCCAAGAAGATAGATAAAAAACCATAAGACACGCGTCATTGACACGACAAACCCAAGGTTGATCTTCCAAAGAAACTTTTGGGAATCGGCATCGTACTAACAAAAGAACCTCTGACGGAACGGAATTAAACTAAAGTGCGGAACAATCATGCGTCAAAACTTCTCAAATGTGATACGCACAAAATTCTTACTTTAATCTGAATATCAACAAACTAGCAACTACTGATATAGTAATTAGAGTTATCCATTGCATATAAATTTGTGTAAAAAACGACCACAAACATGTGAAAAGAGATAGATAAACAATTAAATCAATGATGTTATGATTATGAAGAACAACGAATTTAGTACATTGTAAATCTCAACCGGAGTCTGTAGCTTATAGGAATCATTCTTTCCTTTACACCAATTTAGCGCCCCTAAATGCATCTCTTCAATCTACAGCAATAAAAGATAATAATAATTACAAAATTTAAACTACTCAATTGGGCAATAAATTTCAGAACCCAGAAACCAAAGCTCAAAATTTAAGAAGAACAAAGAAAAAAAAAAAAGAGCTGAGAAATATTGCAGGCTTAAAATACCTGAATCTGGAGTGGAGCGGTTTTAAAGTGGCGAAGCCCCAAAACGCCGTGAAACACCAACCTTCCTGTAGGGGCAAATGAAAAGAGTGAAGCAGTTGAGAAATGGAAGGACCTAAATGCATCGTTGAAAATATAAGTGGGAAAGATGACCAAGTACAGGTAATATCATTATGTATTCAATATCGAAAGAAACTTGTCACGTCAAAATTTCTAGAATTTGATAATCCCACGAGGTCAAGAGTCCAAAAATTTGTGCGGAAGTGAAAGGGGATTTGTTTCTGCTTTCACGGTACATTTTTTTAGTTCTCTTGGGGAAAAAAATGAAGAAATTTCCAAGAGAACTAAAAATAAATTTCACGTCTTTTTTTCTTAAAAAAATAATAAACAATTTGACGCTTTTTGAGCAAGAAATTTTCATAATTATTATAATCCACATGAATAATAAACAATTTGACCTTTTTTTAGCCAGAAAATTTCATAATTATTATAATCCACATGAAAGCTAAAGAGCAAATAGGTTAAGCATATGTTTGTTTGTAATTTACTTATTTGTGACAATTTTCCCTTGAAAAAAAAAAAATGTACCTCTTTTTTTTTTTTTTTTAACAAAGTGAGCTTCCTTTTTTGAATAGTAATTTTTTAATATCGTAGTAAGTGACTCATGATAAACATAACTTCAAAGTATAAAATGATGTATCAATTTTGTAAGAACCAAATCAATAAAAAGAATAAAAATCCACTTGTGCCTCAAAAAAAAAATAAATAAATCCACTTGTGTGTGGGGTTACAAAAAAATCAATAAAAGAGTTGTTGGAGGTTATGCGAGAGGTAAATCCATATGTGACTTCACTGAAAAATAAGAAATTTGAATCCCATTATCCCTAATTCCAAAATAAAATCAATAAAAAAATTGACATATGAAACACTTGAGCCTTATTCATTTTAAAAATATTAATCTTTAATTTTAAAAGCTAAATTTATTATATTATGAAAAAAAATGTATGTATTATCACATATTTTGTAACTATTTATATATGATAAGTCTAATCTTTTTCTTCATCACATCTACATATAAAAAAAAAGCCAACGCTCCTCTTCCTTGGCCTCTCTAGGCGTGACGGATGGAGGGGAACGGTCCCTAATTGTTTTTCTCTAATTGTTTGTTGGAATTAAAATATGAAACACAGCGGAAGGAACGGATTGTTGACAAACAAAAATTTTCTGAAAACTTTGTTCATCAGGAATAGATATATAATTTTAATTATAGAAAGCTTTAGGTAATTTTACAAACCTTTTTGAAGACTATCAAGGTATTCTAGCTTTCCTTTTTGACACAACGATCTTCCAATCCAGGCCTCCACACCAATGGAAAGACGAGTGGGCGTCAAACTGCAAGAATGAATTTTCCTCATACTTTTTTGATTCTGCTATGTACTCAACACATCAGATAGCAGATCTTTTTTTTAGAGAAAAACTCTCTCTAAGTATTTGTAAAAATTACGTGAATAATTATTCTGAGATAATTGTTACCTCTCCTTTTTATATCTGAGCCATTAGTAATTTTACTTTTCCTTTTCCTTTTCTTTTTTTTTTTCTTTCCTGAATCACCATGACTCTCACACACACATACACATGTACATATAAGTCATCTGTGAAAGTAAAAGGCACTTTACCTTTTTCCTTTTTTTTTTTTTTGATTTGATCGAATCACACTGATTCAATATATATATTAAAAGGAAACAAAAAGTGAAACGTAAGTTTTACTTTTACGTTTCCTTCTTTTTTTATAATATTATATTAATATATATATTAATATATTATAAAATCTTATATATATATATATATATGTAAAAAGATTTGGTTCAAAAACATATATATATATATATATATCTAAATCTAAATTCAAAAATAAATCACATTTATTGAAGAATAGATTTTAAAATTAACCAATTAATTAATTAACTAATGCTCAGTTAAATGTGACGACATTTATCACATTATATTATGTGTCACAGAAAACATTTTTCTGTATCACATTAATAATTCAAGTGTGAAATAATTAATTCAGAATTCAATAATTTCAAATTAAACATGTATAATTCATTCTATGCAAAAATCCAATATAGTGTTACAGAGGTGGTATTTGGAACCTATGGACCTATAACCTAAGCTCCAATAAATTTGACAATTAATTAAACTCTTTGATTAATGTGCCAAATTTATTAGTTTTAGTGTTACTCCACTAAAAACCTAAAACTGAACTCTTGAGATTATAGTGAAACTACTCAAAGAAAATCAACGAGTAGTCCATTGATATAATCATTACATATAAGTCAGTCCTCCACAAACAGTTCATAATAAGAGCTAGGTTCAATTTTCGTTCACCTCTCTTATTACATCTTTATCCTTGAGTTCCAATAATTCTCTAATAAACAATTAATTCATAATCTTATTATGAACGAGCGCTCTACTGTTCAAACCTTGAATTATCACTCAAGAGAACTATTTTTCTAACTTCCATAGGAAGGAATGGATTCCATATCTGTATAATATTATTCTCAGTCATTTATTACTTTATGTTTCTAAGATGCTAAGTTATAATCTGTGCTTAGACAAATCTTACCATGCAAGTCAAAAAACATAATGTCATAAATAGGAGTCTAATAAATACTCAGGATTAAGACTGTCAAATATGTGATCATCATAGTGATAAATTTAAATACTCTATTTGTAACAGATGATTATTAGATATTCATAATTTATCTTATCCAGTCCTATATAATCTCATTATATAAAGTACCTCCAATCCAATGTCTCTACATTAATAGACCGGATAATGACTATTTTATTTTAAATGAGATTAGACCGTACTTGTAATATTTAATTAAAGATCCTAAACTTTAATTAATTATTACGGACTATTTAGATTATTATCTATAAATTATATCCCTAAGCAAATAACACTTATATGCTAAATTTATAGTCATATAAAAAATCATGAAATTTTTTTGATATTTATAAATGTATTCATAATACATATAATCAACCAAAATAATAATAAATATCACTTTATTTATTTATTAACAATATGTACAATGTCACAGCTTTTAGGGCACCAAACCCAACAATCTCCCACTTGCCCTAAAGCAGGTGAGACATGTCTCTAAGACCTAAGCCTTCCAAGTGTCCCTCAAAGCTCTTTGCAGGTAACGTCTTGGTGAAAGGGTCGGCAAGGTTGTTTTCTCACGCTATCTTCACAACTTCCACATCGCCTCGATGCACTATCTCTCTAATCAAATGATATTTTCTATCTATATGCTTTCCTCTTTTGTGGCTTCTAGGTTCTCTTGAATTTGCCACTGCACCACTATTATCACAATACAGTATGAGTGGTTTATCCAAGCCTGGAACTACTTCCAAAATATTTAAGAACTTACGGAGCCAAACAGCTTCTTTAGCTACTTCACAAGCAGCCACATATTCTGCTTCCATAGTTGAATCAACAATACAAGATTGTTTGATGCTTCCCTAAACTATGGCTCCACCACCAAAAGTAAACACTGATCCAGACGTAGATTTACGTGTGTCTTGGTCTGATTGAAAATCAGAATCAGTGTATCCAATGGGAATCAAATTCTCACCAGGATATACTGGCATATAGTTTCTCGTTCTCCTAAGATACTTGAGAATAAGTTTAACCGCTACCCAATGATCTAATCCTGGCTTGGATTGATACCGACTAACTATACACACTGCATAGCAAATGTCAGGTCTTGTACACAACATGACATATATTAGACTTCCTACTGCAGATGCATAGGGTACCCGTCTTATATTTTCTTCCTCTTGAGGTGTCTTAGGACAGTACTCTTTTGAAAGATAAACTCTATGACGTGTAGGCAAATTACCTTTCTTGGAGTTTTGCATCAAAAATCTAATAAGCACCTTATCAATATACGATGCCTGAGACAGCGCCAACAGTTTGTTCTTGCGATCTCTTATGAGTTGGATTCCAAGAACATAACTTGCTTCTCCTAAATCTTTCATTTGGAAATTGTTGGCGAACTATTTCTTTACATAAGATAATACGCCTACATCATTCCCAATGAGTAGGATATCATCTACATAAAGAACCAAGAAGACCACCTTCTCATCTTTGATGTACTTGTAAACACAAGGTTCATCAATATTTTGATCGAAACCATAAGATTTGATCACTTTATCAAATCTCAAGTTCCAAGATCTTGAAGCTTGCTTGAGTCCATAGATGGACCTCTACAACTTGCAAACTTTTTGCTTTTGACCTTTGACTACAAACCCTTCTGGTTGCACCATATAGATACTTTCCTCAAGATAGCCATTCGAAAAGGCAGTCTTGACATCCATTTTCCATATCTCATAATTAAGACAAGCAGCAATGGATAAAAGAATCCGAATGGATTTAAGCATAGCTACAGGCAAGAAAGTTTCTTCATAGTCAACTCCCTCCTTTTGGGTATAACCCTTTGCCACAAGCCTAGCTTTGAAAGTCTCAACTTTCCCATCCACTCATCTTTTCTTCTTGTAAATCCATTTGCACCCTATGGGTTTTATCCCTTTAAGTAGGTCTACAAGATCCCGGACTGAATTGGAGTACATGGACTCCATTTCAAGGTTCATAGCCTCCAGCCATTTTTCCTTCTCAGAAACTTCCATTGCATCACAATATGTCAATGGATCATCTTTATCATTATCAGAGATAGCAACATTTGCTTCTCCAAGTTCCCTGTAGCGAGCAGGTGGTCTCACAACCCTCCCACTACGTCGAGGTGGTATGACATTTTGATAGGGAGATGTGGTCTCCTCATTTTCTCCTTCGACAACAGTTATCGGTTGCGGTCTGATCTGATCAGAAAGTAACTCTTCAAGTACAACCTTGCTACGAGGTTTATAGTTTGTCATATAATCATTCTCGAGAAAAGTGGCATTTGTTGATACAAGTACTTGCTTTTCCTATGGACTATAAAACAAACCTCCCCTCGTTCCCTTTAGGTATCCCACAAATAAGCATACTTCAGAAAGTGGTTCCAACTTCCCGGTCTTTCCTTTCAACACATGGGCTGGACACCCCCATATACAAATATGTCGCATACTAGGTTTGCGACCATTCCATAACTCTAAAGGTGTTTTTGAAATAGACTTCGATGGAACTATGTTTAGAAGATATACTACAGTTTATAGTGTATATCCCCAAAATGAAGTAGGTAATGATGAGTAGCTGAGCATGGATCTCACCATATCAAGCAACATTCGATTTCTTCTTTCTACAACACCATTTTGTTGTGGTGTTCCAGGTGCGGTGAGTTGTGATACAATACCATGTTCTATCATATAGTCCTTGAATTCAGTATCAAGGTATTCCCCTCCTCGATCAGATCGAAGACTCTTCACCGTCTTTCCTAATTGCTTTTCAGCTTCCGCTTGGAATTCTTTGAACTTTTCAAAAGTTTTAGATTTCCTTTGCATTAGGTATTTGTAACCATACCTTGAATAATCGTCAATAAATGTGACGAAATATTTGTAACCACCACGTGCTTGTACATTCATTGGACCACAGACGTCTGAATGTATTAGCTTAAGTGGTTCCTTGGCCCTTTCGCCTTTTGTAGAGAAAGGCCTCTTAGTCATTTTACCTTCAAGACAAGATTCACAAACTGGTAGAAAACTAACTTTTAGCTCTTTTAAAGGACCTTTCTTTACCAGTATGTTAATTCTGTCAAGGTTAACGTCACCTAATCTAAGGTGCCATAGGTATGTTTCATTATCAGAAGAAATCTTTTGCTTCTTGGGTTTTGGTTGTTCAACTTTGAACATTTCGGTATTGAGCAGTGATTTTTCATTGGGCCTTAAAGTGTAAAGCCCATTTTCCAGATGCACAGAACAAATATTCAAACCATTTCTAGAAATATTAACATAATTATTATTAAAAGAAACATTAAATATTTGTTCAAACAACCTGGAAACAAAAATCAAATTTCTACGAAAACAAGAAATGTAATAAACATTGTCCAAAATTAAAAACTTATTTGTAAAATAAAGTTTAACAACTCTCATTGCTCTTGCCGAAACAACCTCTCCCGTTCCCACTCTCATCGTTTGTTCCCTGTCGGCAAGCTCCCTTGAAGAACTAAGCATCTGCGAAGAAGAACAAACATGGTTAGTTGCTCCTGAATCAATTATCCAAGGTTAAGTATCATCTTCAACTAAACAAGCTTCTATAACGAGTAAATCTGATTTACCGTTGTTCTTCTTTTCTTTGAGTTCCTGAAGATACTTCTTACAGTTTCTCTTCCAGTGCCCAATTACGTCGCAGTGGAAATATTTTCCTTTAGGCTTCTTTTGGTTTGAGCTCTTTTTGTTGTTGTTGCTTTTGTTCTTCTTAGGTTGCTCTCCATTCTTAGACTTACCACTTCCTTCAGTCCCCTTCCTCTTCTTATTCTTTTGAGTAGAAGAGGAGGGTTGAGCTTCTGCAACATTTGCCTTAGCTTCTTTAGTGTTTTCTTTTAAACTGAAGGAACGCAGGGGAGAGGGTTTCCAAAATCATCCCCACCTGTGTGGCTTCATCTATCATAGCCCGGTTGACCTCGGCCTCATGGAGATAGTTAACCATGTTGAGAACATGTTCTCTGACCGAAATCCCTGCCTTTATTTTGGCATTCATTACTGCCTTAACGGCTTCGTGGCATACTTTGTCAGAAGGTTTACTAAACATGTCTTGCAGAGACTGCATTATCTCATAAGCAGTCTCCATGCTTTCGTGGTTCATCCTAAGCACATCAGACACACCAGCCAAAAGAAAACAACAAGCCTTATTGTTCGTCTTGATCCAACGATCATATGCTTCCCGTACATTACGAGGAGCATTAGTAGCAGGCTCTAGAGGACATTCCTCTGTTAGGACAAACTTGTAACTTTTGTAAATTAGTACAATGTTCATGTTACTCTTCCACTTGACAAAATTATCTCCGGTTAATTTTTTATTTGAGAGAATAACGATGATTGGATTAGACATTGTTGCTGTAATAAATAAATAAAATAGCATAAATTAAATTGGTTGCATAAACATCATATATGTTTTGGAGTAGTAAACGTGATGCATGATGCATATGAAAAACACACAAAAAATATTTTACTATTCCACGATTATTCAATTTTAATAAATTAAGTGACGCCGTAGAGTAGGTCAAATTATTTATGAATTGAATTGAGATATTCTCAATTAATAAATATATTCAAAATATCTCATATTTTCTATATTTATTAATAACCATTTATTTTGGTCAAGATATAATTAACAATTTAATTATGTCTTTATGAGTGTAACCCACTATTTTAGATTTTAACAACTTAACTCAAAATTGTCGCCGTAGGGTAGGTCAATTTTGAAATAAATTATAAAATCCTATCTCAAGGAAGCCAACCTTGATATTGATTTAAATGGACACCCTCCGTAGAGAGGACGAAATCAAAGCGTCGCAAGGCGCCACTTAAATCTCACGGTGTTGTACTAATACTGGAGACCGCATGTTATATTGTCATATTACCTTCTCCCACTCATTATTTTATAAGATGTGTTTTATCTTATAAAACATCATATGTTTCATAATTCTAGTAGATAAATTTTTTTTTTAATTACTAGATTATATTATGTGTTAATAGAATCCCATTCTATTTACACTTAAATAAATTATCAGATTTTCTAAAAATCTAAATTTATTATGAATTGTCTAAGTTACCGAATATTAAACAATTTAAAATTAGATAACTTAGAATTAATGTGAATTTTACTAAGTCTTAAATATTAAAACTAAATTCACATTTTTTGGTTGATTAATAAATTAAGATTCAGTAAAACCAACCCAATTAATTTAATCTCATTAAATTAACTCTAACACATATTAAATCATTTTATAAACCCCTTTATAAAAAAAAAATAATATGTAAGTGTATGCATGTCATGTTACAATAACTATAAGTAGGCACTTTCCTAGATGACATGTTATCATGCATGAACATGTTATCACAATCATCACATGAAAATAAAAATGAAAATAAACAATGAATTTTTGATCGGGTCCTTTTGGATAATTAAAATTACAAGCCAAAAAAAAAGAAAAAAAATTTACAAGGGTCTTCTTGTAATTTACACATAATTCCCTGCTCCAATTTTGCAGGCTTCATCAAGTGGTTTATTGTGCAACAATTTACTGGATTACCTTTGAAATTTGATAGGTCTAAAGTTCTCAACTGGGCCAAAAAATCCAATGGACATCTTTTTCTTCATCGCTCCACGTGTAGCAAGTAAAGGAGAGGAGAGAAGAAAATAATAATAATAATAATAATAATAATAATAATAATAATAAATTACAAAAAGCCTATACCCCTTTATAAGTTTATACAGATTGATCTAATCAAACTGAAAATAAAATTATTAATCCAAAAGGACCATATAATTAACGACCAAAAATCCCTTTATTAAACAACCATTCATCTCATGAATAAAAATTAACAAAGATGCAAAGTACCCACAAACATGCATCAAAAACATGATATTATCAAAATAAAATCATGTTTAATTAAAATTATATATGCTATAACCCGCTCTGATGCCATTTGTTGGAATTAAAATATGAAACGCAGCGGAAGGAATGGATCATTGACAAACAAAATTTTTTTGAAAACTTTGTTCATCGGGAATAGATATATAATTTTAATTAAGAAAGCTTTAGGTAATTTTACAAACCTTTTTGAAGACTATCAGGGTATCTTAGCTTTCTTCTTTGACACCACGATCTTCCAATCTAAGCCTCCACACCAATGGAAAGACGAGTGGGCGTCAAACTGCAAGAATGAATTTTCCTCACACTTTTCTGAATCTGCTATGTATTCAGCACATGAGATAGCAGACCTTTTTTTTCAGAGAAGAACTCTCAGTTTTTCTCTCTAAGTATTTTGTAAAAATTACGTGAATAATTATTCTGAGATAACTGTTATCTCTCCTTTTTATATCTGAGCCATTAGTAATTTTACCTTCTCTTTTCCTTTTCTTTTTCTTTTTCTTTCCTGAATCACCGTGACTCACACACACACATACACATGTACATATAAGTCATCTGTGAAAGTAAAAGGCAGTTTACCTTTTTCCTTTTTTTTTTTTGATTTGATCGAATCACACTGATTCGGTATATATATTAAAAGGAAACAAAAAGTGAAACGTAAGTTTTACTTTTACGTTTCCTTCTTTTTTATAATATTCTATTAATATATATATATTACTATATTATAAAATCTTATATATATATAAAAAGATTTGGTTCAAAAACATATATATATATATCTAAATCTAAATTCAAAAATAAATCACATTTATTTAAAAATAGATTTTAAAATTAACCAATTAATTAATTAACTAATGCTCAGTTAAATGTGACAACATTTATCACATTACATTATGTGCCACAGAGAACATTTTTCTGTATCGGGATTGGGGACATTTTTCACATTATGTGCCACATTACATTAATTAACTAATTAACTGATTCGGTATTAGGGACCTATGGACCTATAACCCAAGCTCCAATAAATTTGACAATTAATTAAACGCTTTGATTAATGTGCCAAATTTATTAGTTTCAGTGTTACTCCACTAAAAACCTGAAACTGAACTCTTGAGATTATAGTGAAATTACTCAAAGAAAATCAGCGAGTAGTCCATTGATATAATCATTACATATAAGTCAGTCCTCCATAAACAGTTCATAATAAGAGCGAGGTTCAATTTTCGTTCACCTCTCTTATTACATCTTTATCCTTGAGTTCCAATAATTCTCTAATGAACAATTAATTCATAATCTTATTATGAATGAGCACTCTGTTGGAAACAAAGTGCGCAGCGGAATTTTTAAAAATTTTCATCAGAGTATTTTCCAAAATACAAGTATGACATGTTATATGTATAAATTAAACAGATCTTACTAACCTCAGTGTGCCGAAGAACCTCCACGACCTGTGTAGAGAAGTAACGTTCCAGAAGAGCCTCAACCAACTGGTCTTCTTTGCTATTCTCTATCCACAACCGGAGTGAGTGTGGGCTCACACGTACAGCTCTTCCACCGGTGACTCTCCTTCCAACCAATAGAGAGAACCCAAAGCTAGTGTTCGTGATTTGTGAACAAAAGCTCTCAGGGAGTTTTCAGATGCTCACTAGAAGAGTATCACTCTTAATCTCTCAAATTGATCTGAGTAAATCATTAGACTCACTCCCTTTTTATACCTATTGGTCCTTGGGGTCAGTCCATATCAGATTAGGTCTCAAAAATCGAAACAGAATCAAGTTCGGATCAATATCTGATAAGATACGCGTGAAAAACGCGTAATCTTAGCTGTCGCGGTCGGCATGCCGAACTGTGAGATAGGCAGGCCGAACTTGCCAGTTCGGCAGGCCGAACTTTATGATCGGCAGGCCGAACTGCCGAGAAAAAATCTCCGCGAATCTTTTATTTTCCACCCGAGATTCTAAAGGATAAAGTCTCAGTTTTGATTCAAATAGCCCAATAGAAAAGATATCTGATCAAAACAAACTCTATCAAGATAATCTCTAAGAAAATAAATCAATTCAAATAATTCTACAAGTTTATCTTGTTCTAATTGTCCAAAATTAAAACAACCGATAAACAGACAAGAATTATCCGAACGCCATAATTCAACAAGTTCATCTTGAACTAATTTCTTACAAAATTAATTCAACCGATAAACAGACATGAATTATTTGATTCTTACAAATTTTAAACCAATCTGATAAATCCGACATAAGTCACCAATTATTGGAAAAGCACGCCGTGTCGTTACAGGACTTTGTGAGCTAGCAAAGGGGACCAAAATGGACCTATAAAGTTCAAGCTCATGATAATTATGAAACCCAATATCCCAGATATACATTTCACAATTATCAACTCCAACGCTACTCCACTAAAAGCTTGGAGCTGCACTCTCGAACTTTACAGAATTACGAAGCTCATGTAGCTAAGTCTCCATGACATATCATAGTGTATCGCATCCCCATATGATCATCCATAATCGGCTTAAGGACAAGTTCTGTCTTACCTTCCCGATTATTTTTATCTTACGTTCCATTGTCTCACCATTAGAAAACTTACCATCCAAAGATAGTATACCATTCGGTTACACCTATGTATCCAAATGGTTGAGCGCTCCAGTTTTCCAATTACAGGACAACGCATATAAGAGGATATCATTACTCCTAAAGAGGAGCTATGGATTCCATATCTATGAATAACAAGTCTACGCTATCAAGAGTCATGCCTCCAACGTACCGGCATGCATGCCACTATAGAGATGTGGGAGTCACCCATTGGTACATCAAAAGACACAAGTCGAGACAACGGGCCCATTATTCATCTCAGGATTAAGATACAATACAAACGACTGTCTAAAGTGAATCGATTTGCCAAGACAGAATTATTAATCCAAATCAATTCACTTTATGTCCCGATCCAACACATCGTCACCTATGACAACGCGCCAATGTTTCTATTCACGGAGTCCAACTCCGATGGCCAAGACAAACCATCTCCCAAAAGGGATATAGACAACATAACAATCTTTACATGAATAAAGCGCCCAACTTTATTCCCTCGATTGCGGATCATATATTTTAGACCATCACCTTAAGAGTCGTGTCTACCGCATAATCATCCCATCATATGCCCAACTCTTAAGGTTTAGACTGACAGTCTCAGACTACTGTTTGCTTATCATACATTCAACGAATATGAACGTAAAGAGGACAATATTTGGTATATATAAATGAATAAATTCTTTATTGATAAAAATGTCTCCAAAAACGTATTACATTTTTACTCCTTAGAGCATACATGTCTAACATTCTCCCACTTGCACTAAGTGAGTAAATACTGCAAATTTCGCATCCCCATAGCTTCCACATGCCTTTCGAAGACTCTCCCAGAAAGTGTCTTCGTAAATGGATCAGCTAAATTGTCCTCTGACGCGATCTTGCACACCGTGACATGCCCGCTCTCAACGAAGTCCTTTATCACATGATACTTCCGATCAATATGCTTACTCTTCTTGTGAAATCTTGGTTCCTTAGCATTAGCTACCGCCGCACTGTTATCACAGTACAGTGATACCGCTTTATCCATACCAGGAACTACCTCAAGATCCCCAAGGAACTTGCGGAGCCACACTGCTTCTTTCGAAGCATCACTAGCCGCCACATACTCGGCCTCCATCGTTGAATCCGAAGTGCAATCTTGCTTCGCACTTCTCCAACTGATGGCATCGCCACCCAGAGTAAACACAAACCCTGAAGTCGATTTCCTAGAATCCAGGCAGGATTGAAAATCCGAATCAGTGTATCCTAGAGGAGTTAAATCCTCACCCGAATACACAAGCATATACCCTCGAGTCCTTCTCAGGTACTTGAAAATATGCTTTACCGCAACCCAATGGTTCGGTCCTGGATCCGCCTGAAATCGACTCACAATCCCGACCGCATAGCTAATATCCGGTCGAGTGCAAAGCATGGCATACATGAGACTACCCACTGCCGAAGCATAAGGCACCTTCTTCATGTATTCTCTTTCTTCATAAGACTTTGGAGAGTCTTTCTTAGAAAGAGTAATTCCAGACCTAGATGGTTGCCCACCTTTCTTGGAATCCTGCATTGCAAACCTCCTGAGAATTTTATCTATGTAGCCGGCCTGTGACAAAGCTATCATTTTGTTCTTCCTATCCCGCAAGATCTGGATACCGAGAACAAAATTAGCCTCACCCAAGTCCTTCATGTCAAACTGCTTGGTCAACCATAATTTGACCGATGACAACGCCCCAACGTCATTGCCAATTAGCAGAATGTCATCTACATAGAGTAGTAGAAAAACCACCTTCCCATTCTTAATGTGTTTGTAAACACATGGTTCATCCACATTTTGTGAGAACCCATAAGTCTTGATCACTTGATCAAATCTTATGTTCCAAGAACGAGAAGCCTGCTTAAGTCCATAAATAGACTTTAGCAACTTACAAACCTTACCCTCTTGACCCGCGACCTTGAACCCGTCTGGTTGTTCCATATAAATGGACTCATCAAGATAGCCATTTAGAAAAGCCGTCTTGACATCCATCTGCCAAATCTCGTAGTCGAGAGCGGCAGCTATGGACAAGAGAATCCGGATGGACTTAAGCATGGCTACAGGCGAAAAGGTTTCCTCATAATCGATTCCTTCCTTTTGCGTATAACCCTTAGCTACCAGTCTAGCCTTAAAGGTTTCGACCTTTCCATCCACTCCTCTTTTCCTCTTGTAGATCCACTTACACCCTATGGGTTTTACCCCTTCGGGAAGATCCACAAGCTCCCAGACCCGATTAGTCTCCATAGACTTCATCTCAATGTTCATGGCCTCTGTCCAGAGTCTTGAATCAACATCCTCCATAGCTTCTGCGTAAGTATAAGGATCCCTGTCATGTTCATCCGGTTCAGCCAAAAAGACCTCCCCACTGAACATATACCTCTCAGGTTGACGCCCGATCCTCCCACTACGCCGAAGCCCCTGTGGTTGTTGTTCAGGTTTGTTTGGTTTTTCTACACCGATCGGAATGGTTTCGTTCGGAACCTCCGGAGTAAACGGATTACCCCTCAACTCCTCAAGCACCACTTTGCTTTGAGGTTTAAAGTCGTTCATGTAACTCTCCTCAAGGAAAGTTGCATTAGTTGAAACCACGACTTTATTTTCCTTTGGGTTATAAAAATAACCCCCTTTAGTCCCTTTTGGATATCCTACAAACACGCAAACTTCTGAACGTGCTTCCAACTTATTCGGATCCTTAAACAGGACATGAGCTGGACATCCCCATATGCGAATATGGTTTAAGGATGTCTTCCGTCTTGTCCACAACTCGTGAGGAGTTTTAGGGACCGATTTTGAAGGCACATTGTTCAAAAGATAACATGCGGTTTGTAGTGCATATCCCCAAAAGGATAAAGGCAACGATGAATAACTCATCATGGACCGAATCATGTCCAACAAAGTCCTATTCCTTCTCTCCGCTACGCCATTCTGCTGCGGAGTGCCCGGCGCAGTCAAATGGGATAAAATCCCATTCTCTAACAAGTGTCCCAAGAACTCATCAGAAAGGTATTCCCCACCTCGATCAGATCGAAGTGCCTTTATGGGTCTACCCAATTGCTTTTCCACTTCAGCCCGAAACTCCCTGAACTTATCATAAGTTTCGCTTTTGTGGTGCATTAGGTACACATACCCATATCTTGAGTAATCGTCAATAAAAGTGACGAAGTACTCATACCCTCCTCGTGCCCGGATGTTCATCGGTCCGCAAACATCACTATGCACAAGTTCTAGAACCCCTTCGGCCCTATTGCCCTTAGACCCGTATGGTCTTTTGGTCATTTTACCCTCCAAACAAGACTCACATTGAGGTATAGATTCCAGCTTTAAGTGACTTAAAGGTCCATCCCTTACCAACCTTTGAATCCTATTCAGGTTAATATGGCCAAGGCGCAAATGCCAAAGATAAGTCTTATTAGAGTGAGAAGTTTTAAGTCTTTTTGAGTTATTATCATTTATCTCAGCATTAAGCAATAAGTCCATCTTAGGTTTGATAAAATATAGATTATTTTGCATCCATCCAGAACAGATAAAAGATTTGTTTTTACGAATCACCACTTTTTCATTAAAAGATACCACGTAGGAGTCTTTAAATAAAGAAGATACAGAAATTAAATTCCTTTTGAATTTAGGAACATAAAAACAATCTCGCAAAATTAAACTCCTATAATTATCAAAACAAAGATGGACATCTCCCACTGCTTCCGCTGAGACCAAGGATCCATCGCCCATCCGAAGCGTTAAGTCTTCACGAAGTAGACTTCTCGTTTCTTTGAATCCCTGCAGAGAAACACAAACATGATTAGTTGCACCGGAATCTATGACCCAAATGTCACTGGATTCCTCAACCAAACAAGTTTCTAAATATAGAAGATCACACCTACCTCCCTTGGAAAGGAAGTCCTTGCAATGCTTCTTTATATGCCCGACCTTACCACAGAAGAAGCACTTAAGCTTCTTTGGGTTCTTCTTCTTTTTCTTCTTGCTCTTGGTAGCAATAGGAATAGAAGACTTACCACTCTTGGCCCGTTGCTTCTTTCCATTCCCAGAGTTAGGATTGGAACCAGAAGCAGCTACCATATTGGCCTCTCCACCAGCAGGAGACTCCCTGATCAGCAGTTCAAACTCCTGTAACTGTTTCATCAGTTCTGTCAAGGTCATATCCCGTCTATTGCTTAGATTAAAAGTAGCTCTAAACGGAATAAATTCCTTAGACAGAGTCTCAAAGACCATAGTCATCTGAGTTTCAGCATCGATGTCGGCTCCATTGGTTTGAGCCTCAGCGAGGTAACCCATGACCAACATCATGTGCTCCTTTACAGATGTCCCCGGTCTCTGTCTACAGTTTAAGAGTTTCCGAAGCGCCCCTTGCCGCTTTGTTATGGCCTGGCCTCCAAACATGTCCTCAAGATTATCCAAGATCTGCTTCGCAGTCTCATAATCCTGATGTTGAGCCTGCAGCACGTTATTCATGCTAGCCATAACATAGCAGCGGGCCTGATCATTAGCATCTTTCCAGCGGTCGTACGCTTGGAATTGCTCATTACTTGAGTCTCCCGTAGGCTCGGGAGGACAAGGAGTTGTCAGTACATATTTTAGTTTCTCAAAGGATAGGACGATGTCCAGGTTCCGTTTCCAATCATTATAGTTCTCACCGGTTAATTGGTTTTTGTCAAGTATCGATGATAAAGCGTTTTTAGACATTTTCAATCTACAATAAAGAATCATATACCAAACATAAGCAAACATATATAATAATTTAGTAAGATAACACAATCATGTAAATTATACAAATGTGTTTATGTGTCAAAACCTTGAAAATATCACAACCTTACAACGATAATTCCCAACTCAGAATTCAACAAGCTCCTAGGGGAGTCATGCCAAATTCAATCAGGAACACGGATCCCCTCCTGATTAATATATGCCATCCAGGACCCGTATGATCCAGCATATACTAATAATCGTTTCTTTGGCCATTAATTTTATTAACAGAGCTCCTAGGGGAGGTTAATAATAAAATTAACGTGAGTGTATAACCACCGTTTCAATATTTTATCCATGATTTATAATCACCACCTAGGGATGTGCAACCATAAATCATACTAAAATACCTTATCCTTTTAGAGATCCAATCTGGTACATAATAGAAATCCCTTCCTAGGGGTTGGGACCATCATGTTCTTCCTATGGACCAACGATGGAGGCCTTAGGTTCTCTCTTCGAAAACCTTCTCCCACTCAATCTTTTGAAGTCAAGGTTTTATTTTAAAATTATGCATGAACAATTTTAATATGAGCGGCACTCCCTATTCTATATGACATGTTATCAATATACATGGTAAATCATATTATAATGCAGACAAGCAAAGCAATCAAGCAAAGCTACAAGCATAATAATAATAACCGTAATATTATGGTTCCACCCTAGAGAATAGAAAAACTAAGATTACAAGAGAATAATCGAGACATTTATCGATTCTTCATCCTTGAATCCTCAAGCTGTATCCTTCTTCATGTAATATCCATCTTCAAGTCCTCAATCCCGTATGAATCGAACACTTCATATTTCCGGTCATATCCAAATTTAATGTTTCTCAGAATCGTCCCAAAAATAAAATTAAAACTGCACCAAAAATTGCACCTTTTCTGGACACCTGGATGCTCTCTGTCGGCAGGCCGATCTAGGTGATCGGTCTGCCGATCATGGTGGTTCGGCCTGCCGAACATGAAGGTTCGGCCTGCCGGCAGAGCACCAAAATTTCTGCCCCACTGTCGGCCTGCCGGACCGTACGTCCGGCCTGCCGGTCTGTGACCTTCGGCCTGCCGAACTGTGAGGTCCGGCATGCCGACCGAGCAGAAAACCCTCAATCCAGAAAATACAATTTTAATGCAATTCATCAATTTTATTTTCAACAATTCAAAAACATAAAATTAGAGACTCAGGAAATACCTGGAGACGCCATCATCTATCTTCAAGATCCGACTTCTCGTTCCGTCTTCTCCGAATAATTATTTAATTACAAAATTCTTACAAATTAAATAATAATTCCTAGACGGAGATGATAGTCCGCCATCTAATTACATGAAAAACCTAGATACACATTCTAACCTCTAAGGAACCATAACCGGTATTAATTAATTAATAAATAATTAAACAACAATTTAATCAACCATAATTAATTAATAAACATTCACCACATAATCCATGACAACATATATATTATATAGAAACCTAGAGTGCCATCTCTCTATAAAATTCAATTCAAGCATAGGAGAGATTAAGATCACAAAATTTATGCATATAACATGATCACAAACTTGCAAATTTATGTAAAAACCTCGGCTCTGATACCAATTGTTGGAAACAAAGTGCGCAGCGGAATTTTTAAAAATTTTCATCAGAGTATTTTCCAAAATACAAGTATGACATGTTATATGTATAAATTAAACAGATCTTACTAACCTCAGTGTGCCGAAGAACCTCCACGACCTGTGTAGAGAAGTAACGTTCCAGAAGAGCCTCAACCAACTGGTCTTCTTTGCTATTCTCTATCCACAACCGGAGTGAGTGTGGGCTCACACGTACAGCTCTTCCACCGGTGACTCTCCTTCCAACCAATAGAGAGAACCCAAAGCTAGTGTTCGTGATTTGTGAACAAAAGCTCTCAGGGAGTTTTCAGATGCTCACTAGAAGAGTATCACTCTTAATCTCTCAAATTGATCTGAGTAAATCATTAGACTCACTCCCTTTTTATACCTATTGGTCCTTGGGGTCAGTCCATATCAGATTAGGTCTCAAAAATCGAAACAGAATCAAGTTCGGATCAATATCTGATAAGATACGCGTGAAAAACGCGTAATCTTAGCTGTCGCGGTCGGCATGCCGAACTGTGAGATAGGCAGGCCGAACTTGCCAGTTCGGCAGGCCGAACTTTATGATCGGCAGGCCGAACTGCCGAGAAAAAATCTCCGCGAATCTTTTATTTTCCACCCGAGATTCTAAAGGATAAAGTCTCAGTTTTGATTCAAATAGCCCAATAGAAAAGATATCTGATCAAAACAAACTCTATCAAGATAATCTCTAAGAAAATAAATCAATTCAAATAATTCTACAAGTTTATCTTGTTCTAATTGTCCAAAATTAAAACAACCGATAAACAGACAAGAATTATCCGAACGCCATAATTCAACAAGTTCATCTTGAACTAATTTCTTACAAAATTAATTCAACCGATAAACAGACATGAATTATTTGATTCTTACAAATTTTAAACCAATCTGATAAATCCGACATAAGTCACCAATTATTGGAAAAGCACGCCGTGTCGTTACAGGACTTTGTGAGCTAGCAAAGGGGACCAAAATGGACCTATAAAGTTCAAGCTCATGATAATTATGAAACCCAATATCCCAGATATACATTTCACAATTATCAACTCCAACGCTACTCCACTAAAAGCTTGGAGCTGCACTCTCGAACTTTACAGAATTACGAAGCTCATGTATCTAAGTCTCCATGACATATCATAGTGTATCGCATCCCCATATGATCATCCATAATCGGCTTAAGGACAAGTTCTGTCTTACCTTCCCGATTATTTTTATCTTACGTTCCATTGTCTCACCATTAGAAAACTTACCATCCAAAGATAGTATACCATTCGGTTACACCTATGTATCCAAATGGTTGAGCGCTCCAGTTTTCCAATTACAGGACAACGCATATAAGAGGATATCATTACTCCTAAAGAGGAGCTATGGATTCCATATCTATGAATAACAAGTCTACGCTATCAAGAGTCATGCCTCCAACGTACCGGCATGCATGCCACTATAGAGATGTGGGAGTCACCCATTGGTACATCAAAAGACACAAGTCGAGACAACGGGCCCATTATTCATCTCAGGATTAAGATACAATACAAACGACTGTCTAAAGTGAATCGATTTGCCAAGACAGAATTATTAATCCAAATCAATTCACTTTATGTCCCGATCCAACACATCGTCACCTATGACAACGCGCCAATGTTTCTATTCACGGAGTCCAACTCCGATGGCCAAGACAAACCATCTCCCAAAAGGGATATAGACAACATAACAATCTTTACATGAATAAAGCGCCCAACTTTATTCCCTCGATTGCGGATCATATATTTTAGACCATCACCTTAAGAGTCGTGTCTACCGCATAATCATCCCATCATATGCCCAACTCTTAAGGTTTAGACTGACAGTCTCAGACTACTGTTTGCTTATCATACATTCAACGAATATGAACGTAAAGAGGACAATATTTGGTATATATAAATGAATAAATTCTTTATTGATAAAAATGTCTCCAAAAACGTATTACATTTTTACTCCTTAGAGCATACATGTCTAACACACTCTACTGTTCAAACCTTGAATTATCACTCAAGAGAACTATTTTTCTAACTTCCATAGGAAGTAATGGATTCCATATCTGTATAATATTATTCCCAGCCATTTATTACTTTATGTTTCCAAGATGCTAAGTAATAATCTGTGCTGAGACAAATCTTACCATGCAAGTCAAAAAATATAATGTCATAAATAGAAGTCTAATAAATACTCAGGATTAAGACTGTCAAATATATGATCATCATAGTGGTAAATTTAAAGACTCTATTTGTAGCGGATGATTATTAGATATTCATAGTTTATCTAATCCAGTCCTATATAATCTAATTATATAAAGTACCTCCAATCCAATGTCTCTACATTAATAGTCCGGATAATGACTATTTCATTTTAAATGAGATTAGACCGTACTTGTAATATTTAATTAAAGATCCCAAACTTTAATTAATTTTTACAGACTATTTAGATTATTATCTATAAATTTTATCCCTAAGCAAATAACACTTATATGCTAAATTTATAGTCACATAAAAAATCATGGAATTTTCTTGATGTTTATAAATGTATTCATAATACATATAATCAACCAAAATAATAATAAATATCACTTTATTTATTTATTAACAATATGTATAATGTCACAGCTTTTAGGGCACCAAACCCAACATTATTTTCTTCAAATAACTTCTTCACAGGCTTGTTCTTACCTAAACATTTTTCTCATACAACTTTATCAAATACTTTTTTATATGTAATCTATCAATAATTTAATATCTAACTTATTCCACTAAATTTTTTCCCTTTGAATTGTGCAATGCTAAACGTTTTATATCTTCACATAAAAAAAAACAAATAATGCACACGCGAAGCATATGCTTATTACTAATCATATATCAAAGTGATAATACTATTTTTCTTGCTCTTTTCAGTATGTAACAAGTGTTGTTCCCTTAATTTCTCCTTTTTTTCTTTTTTTCATTGACTTTTCTTTGGTTTATTTCTCTTTTCTTTTTCCATTGCCCCTATTGAAAAAAAATTCAAATGTAATTATCTATACTCAAAATTTTTTCATTGCAGCCATTGCACTTACTATTTTTATAGTATCTTTCAATCAATTTTCTATCTAATAATAATTTTTTTTCAAATATATATTTCTATTATCTATATAAAAAATAAGGGTTAATCACATAATTGTATCTCCTAATTTTAACTATTTCTTAATTTGTCTATTTGTTCTTAGAAAGTATAAACGTATCCTTAAAATTTTAAAAACTTACTTTAATTTCTTCCTCATGAATAGAAAAAATTACGCAAAACAAGATGACTACCCTTAAATGGTTATGATAAATATTTTCTATATTAAAAACGTAAAAAAATTCTAAAACAAAATATCAAATTTCAAAAAAGATCTTAAGTCTTATGATTTTAAAAATTTTAAAATATATTTTTTAAAAATTTTCTCAATAAGAAATATATATTTCATAAACAAATTAAGTTTAGTTAAATGTATTTTTATTTTATCTTTATATTTTTAAGTCAAAATATTTTAAGTTTTTTAAATTGCTACATATTTTTAAAATTTTAGTTTTTAAAAGCAGAGAAACAAATTAAAAAGTAATTAAAACTAGTAACGGTTAACCCTACAAAATAATGGTACATATTTTGCTGCTTCTAAAATATGGGACAAATCACACACTCACTTTCTCTTCTTTTCATAATTCACTTTTCTTTATTTCATCTTTTTTTTTAATATTTTCTTTACCTTTACACAGAGCAAATAGCACCTATTTGTCTTGTGCCCTTCTTTTGCCACGTGGCACTTCCTTATTTTGTTTTTTTTTATTTTCTTTCTTTTAGTTTTCTTTGTTTTTTATTTGCCTTTATTGAAAAAAATTCTGAAATATATCTATCTATACTTGGACGTTTTTTAAATGCAGCCATCTCAATTACTATTTTTTCATAGTATCTTTCAATTGATTTTCCATCTAATAATTTGTTTTTCAAATATTTATTCCAATTACTTATATAAATAGTGACAATACATATTTTGATACTTTCTATAATGTGTGACAAATCACACCCTCACTTTTTCTCTCCACTTTTTTTTTTTTTTTCGCGTACTTTCCTTTTTAAGATGTGTCTTCATATCTTAGAACATCATACTTAAAAAAGAAACAACAAGTGGAACATGCATGCATGTAGCATGTGTTTTCTGACCAGTAAAAAAGTAACAATACCTTATTTGTTTACTCTCACCGTATTGCAACAAATGGCACTCCCGCAATTTTTTTTTTTTTTGCCTTGTTTCATTCACTTTTCTTGCACTCGTCTTCTTTTTTTTTTTTTTTCCATTATCTTTCTTTCTTTATTTATTTTTCTCTTTTTCCTTCGCATATAATTTTATATCCTCTATCTATTTTCATTTTCTTTTATCCTTAAAATCATAGGATATTTCTGCAATACCTCACACATTTTTTGGAGTTTTAAAACTTTAATTTTTTTCAGTTGTTGAGATTAATTTCAACGGTCTACAATTGCTCAAAGGTATTCATTTGACACATTATTTGTGTAAATTGTAAAACCAGTACAAACTAGGAAATAACATGCATATGAGCAGCAATAACACATTTGTAAGGTCCCACTAAAACTTGTTTGTTTTTTTGGCTTTTCTCTCTCTTTTATTTCTATAAAAGCTTAAAACAGCTCAAGTTTTAAAATGTTATAACTATTCCGTTTCAATCCTGGTTGAGACAATTCTTTTTCTTTTGTGTTTACAATAAAGAGAGCAACAAATTGTTATGGCCAAAATTCTCATAAATATTTTTAGTTAATATTACATTTAAAAAGTATTTTAGTATAGTACATGTAATTAGAATATATTCTTTTAATATTTTGTTTTTATTTTTAACTTGCATAACAGATGTTTTAATTGTGTAGTGAAGATTGATCTCTCATGCCTCGCGGTACAATTGATATACTAAAAGGATATATTAATGTTCAATTTTTATTTACTCCTAAAAAAAGATAATAGAAAATTAAATATTTTTTATATGTGTACGTGTAAATGATATATAATTGTATATATATTTGTATCATTTAGCCACCTGTTTTTTTTAACCTCCCAAGATTAAGTCGACAACATTAGAAAGTACTAGATTATATAAATATAAAATATAAGTTGACCTCATAATCATGTTATGAGCATTTTCATTTTCTGTTATAATTACCAAAATTCCTTCCATCATCTTTTTCAACCGAATAATCTGAGCTAATTGTCTCTGTAAGTTCAGTCTTAAAGTGCCTTCTAGCTATATCCAGGCAATCTCATGTTTTGATTTATGGTTGTTCAAGAGAAAAATCTTCAGACATTATATGCTTTATTTTGCCTTTGTCAAAGGTAAATTTGTATCATTTAATATGAATAATTGGAAGTTGTACAGTATGTAAGAACTTTAATTTTTACAATTCCCAATAATCTTATAACTCAATAATTTTCACAGAAAAAGTTTTAGAACGTACCTTGATTCATATTTTAATTTGCAGATAACTCTTTGAACAGAAAGTTTGTCAGATAAGAAGAACCTAATTTCTCTCTCTAAACCCACAGTTATTACGTTTAACGTATTTTCCTGATAGAAAAAAAGAATACAATTTTTTTTTGATGGAGAGAGAACTAGACTCTTATTTATAGAACCTTAATAGGTGTCTTTTTATCAAAGCACACGTCCCCTCATGGCCAATAGGATTTTAGCATTTAAATAATTATTAAACTAAATAAATAAATAACAAATCTGATAAATTTTATTGGCCTTTAATTAATTATGTGGGCCATAATTTTAACATTCTCCTACTTGACCCATATAATATTCTTTTATTAGTTTAGTAAGGCTATAATGTACACAACAATATTATGCTAAATCTTCTTAAAATTGGCTAGTACTCTACATCATAATTAAACAAAAATCTAAAGTGAGTCATGACGGTTGTACATCACTAACTTAATGTAGTCCCTTCCCTGTACTACAAGATTAGATATCTATTCAACATGATTCATAATTGAGAGGCATAATAATAGTATACTTTAATGTCTTTGGTGAGACAATCCTATCAAACATTAATTTATAACAATCATGTATACAAAATAGAAAACAGGATATATCAAGAACATAAAAAATGAGCTCAAAATGTCATATCATTAAAATGAAATAAAACATAATAAATAACCACTAATGACGTCTAATAACACACATACGTTCAACATGTTCAATAAATGATTTGGGTGGTAATCCTTTTGTTAAAGGATCTGCAATCATAAGATCGGTGGTAAATTGTTCAATTGACACTTTATGTTCCCGAACTTTGCTTAATGACTAAGTACTTAAAAACCATACGTTTTGCACTATCAGAATACTTGTCATTCTTAGCAAAGAAAACTGCTGCGACATTATCACAATAAATTTTCAGCGGCCTGGCTATACTGTCGACAACTCCAAGTCCTGAAATAAAATTCTGCAACCATAAACCATGACTTGTGGCCTCAAAACATGCCACAAACTCGGCCTCCGTAGTGGATACAGTAATGACGGATTGCTTCGCACTCTTCCATGAAATTGCTCTTCCGGCCAAAAGGAACATATAACCGAATGTACTTTTCTAGTGTTAGCACATCCGGCAAAGTCTAAATCTGAGTAACCGATTACTTCAAGATGATCACATCTTCTATAAGTGAACATATGGTCTTTCGTTCCTAGCAAATACCTGAGAATGTTCTTTGCAGCTTTCCAATCATCTATTCCTGGATGACTTTAATATCTTCCCAACATCCCAACAGCAAAACTAATGTCAGGTTTGGTGCAAGTTTGAGCATACAACAAGCTACCAAAGACAATGCACATGGAATGTTTTTCATTTGCGCTCGTTCCAATTCATTCTTTGAACATTGCATATGACTAAATTTGTCCCTTTTTTGAATTGGAACTATATATGTTGAACATCTATCCATCTTAAATTTCTCTAAAACTTTGTTATTATAGCCTTTCTAAGATAACCCTAACAATCCTTGTGATCTATCAAAGAATATTTCAATTCCTATCACATAAGTTGCCTTTTTATTTCAAAGTTCTTAGAGAGGAATCTCTTAAGTTCATGTAATAAACCAAGATTGTTAGCAGGAAACAAAATAGCATCAACATATAGCACTAAGAAAATAAAACTTTCTCCCACTGACCTTTATATATATACACCGATCATCAGTGTTTTCCTTAAATCTCAACGAAGTAATGATATCATTAAACTTGAGATACCATTGTTGGGAAGCTTGTTTAAGTCCATATAATGATTTCTTTAATTTAGACACCATATATTCCTTTCCACCTTTAGGTTGGTCCATATAGACTTCTTCCTCTAAATTTCCATTGAGAAAGGCGGTTTTTATATCCATTTGGTGCAACTCTAAATCAAAATGAGCCACCAATGCCATAATAATTCTGAGTGAATCTTTCTTAGAGACTGGTAAAAAGGTCTCTTTGTAGTCAGTGCCTTCTTTCTAAGTAAAACCTTTGGCAACAAGTCTAGCCTTGTACCATTCAACATTGCTTTTAAAGTCGCACTTGGTCTCAAAGATCTATTTACACCCGACTCTCTTGCAACCTTCAAGCAACTCAACAAGGTCCCAAACTTGATTTTGATCCCTAGATTTTAACTCATCTTTCATAGCATTAAACCACTTGTCAGTATCAATACTTTCCATGGCTTGTGAAAATGAAACTGGATCTAAAATCGGATCATTATCAATTTCCAAGTCAATTTCTAACTCATGTAGATAAACCACATAATCATCAAAAACAACAGATCGTCTTTCTCTTTAGGATCTTCTTGATATTATTTCTTGTGGTTCAACTACTATAGGTTCTTTGAGTACAACTTTATCATGAAGTGGTTGGTCATTCACTTGTTGTTCTTGAAGATTATTAGGCTATACAACAATGTTAGGAACAATCTTGGAAGTTACAGGTAGAGTTACTTCTACCCTAACTTCTTCAATGACCTCATTACGTGGTTCTCCACTCCCACTAATTTCACCATTCTCAATGAACCTAGCATTTCTAAATTCTACTATACTCGTACTATGATAGGATAATAAAATTAATAACTTTTGGATTTTTCAAAATAACCAATGAAATAACCATTGGTCATCTTAAAATCCAATTTCTTTTCATGTGGAATGTAAATTTTTACTTTTGCTAGGCAACCTCAAACATGCAGGTGCCTTAAACTAGGTCTCCTTCCCGTCCACATCTTAAAAGGAGTTTTCAGGATTGCCTTACTAGGAATCCTATTTAATATATACATAGCGGTCTTTAATGCATGCATCCACAAAGATAAGGGCAAAGATGAATAACTTAACATACTCCTAACCATATCCATTAATGTATGATTGCTCCTTTCTGCTACACCATTTTGTTGTGGTGTACCTGGCTAGTATATGCCTCGCTTTTCTAGGAATTTAGCAAATGGACGTGGATATTGCCCTGACTCGTCATACTTTCTATTATATTCACCACCTCTAACTAACCTTACAATTTTTACCTTTTTATCTTATTGCCTCTCAACATTAGTAATAAATACGTCAAGGGCTTCAATAGATTGAGATTTTCATGCAATAATGAAGATAACCATAATATGAAAAATCATCGATAAAAATGATAAAATACTTTTCTCCACCAACAGATAGAGTATTGAAAGGTCCACATATGTCGGTATGTATGAGTTCAAGAAGCTGTGTGTTTCTTATAGCCCCTTTCTTAGTTTGTTTGGTTTACTTTCCTTTAATGCAATCAATACACACGCCGAGATCAGTAAAATCTAAATTTGAAAGAATTCGATTATTTACTAATCTTTCTATTATTTCCTTGGATATGTGACCCAAGCGTTTATGCCACAAATAAGCAAAACTTTCATCAACTAAACTCCGTTTAGTTCCAATATTCCGATGCATGGTTAACAAAGTTTCAATGAAAAGATTATCAAACTTTAACTTATATAAACGATCATAAAGGATTCTAGAACCAATAAAACTATTTTTATATATGTGACACTTAAGCATTTTTAGTATATTAAAAATGCAATAACTTAAGGATTATGTTAACTAGAATAAGTATCACAAGGATTAATGTTTAATCCAATTTTTATGATAAAGTCTATAAAAAGCAAAAAAGGGATTTTTAAGGATAAAAATCATGCTATAGTCTTAAATAAAGAAGGAATGAAATAAAAAACAAGCTAGAAAGCCTAATTGTTGCAAAATGTGTTGCAACAAATGTTAAGACAAAAATATAGTTTAAGAAAAATACTACATAATAATATAAAAAAATATACAGTATTAGAATAATGCAGTGTAAGGAAGTACACTGATAAAGTTATGTAGTATGAAAATTATATTGCAAAAGTAATGCAGTGCAGGAATTGGATTGTTTAAGGTTAAGCAGTACAAAATTAGACTGTTTAAAGTTAAAGCAGTATAGGAATAATACTGTTTGGAGGACATGAATGAGTAAAGAATGCTATGTAAGCTTATAACAGTATAGAGAATATACCGAAAGCATAAAAAAATACTGTCAATATAAATATGGATTGTATAAAGTTAAACGGTATAGGAATTACATTATGTGGTGGATGTAAATAAGTATGGGAGGTTGTGGGACCTCATGAATTGTATAGAAAAGAATACCGATAGTGTAAAAAAAAACTGTCAGTATAAATTTAGACTGTGTAAAAAGCTTTGTAGGACCCACCGTGGGACACCAAAATGAATAAAAAAATGCCACCACACCCTTGAAGTGGCCAAATCAAATCTTGCCAAGTTGCCCTAACTTTTAATCACCAAATGATGCTTAGTGGTGACTAAGCATGCAAAGTCACCAAATTTGGTAAAAATATCAAGTTGTAGTCATCATTTGGTTCATGTTAGATGAACCAAAATATGAACCAAAAATGTTCACTTTCTTCCTTTAAAAACCGTCACTTACTAAGGCAATTCTCCCTCAAATTTTGATGAAATTCAAGCCTCCAAGTTATGATTTGAAGCAAAAATAAATGCAAGGAGAAAAAACAAGGAAGTTCGAAGGCATAACAAGGTTTTGAGTTTAGCAAAGGAGGATCAAAAAGCTTGGTGAAGTTTAGGACATAGAAGCCAACTAGTGGAAGGACAAGGAAGGAATGGAAACGTTAAAGCTATAGACAAGTAAGTTCAAAACTCACCTACTGCATGAAGTAAATGATTTTCAAATGTATTTTATTTGTTTGCAAATGCATTTGCAAATGTTATACAAGTTATTTTTAAAGTATGTTTTCACTTGTTATGTATAAAGTTTTATAAATTTAGTAAAAGTTTGCAATGTATTTGCAATAATTATGTTTAAAGTACGTTTGCATTTTGTCAATGCATAATGTTTCACAGTTTAAGTTATAAGTTTTATGTTGTATTTGTTATGCAATAAGTTTTAAAAAGTACAAATTATGACTTGCAAATGTGTTCGCATAGCATTTAATATGCTTACTAAAGTTAAAAAAAAGTAAAATAAAGATAAAAAGGAAGTGTCGTACCAACATCCTTGTTGTGAGGTACTAAAAGTAAAGTTAAAGTTGTGACCTCCTTGATGTGAGGTACACACAGAAAGTTAAAGTTATGACCTCGGTGTTCGATGATCTCAAGTGTTCCACAAAAGAAGCATCATGTTTATGATCTCATGATTAATGATGTTGATACGAATACTAAAGTTTATAAGATAAGGAAAGTTAAGGGACAAAGATAAAAAGTTAAAGTAAGAAATGAATGTTCATAAGATACTCATAATTGAAAGTTCATAATTGAGCATAAATAGAATCATACATTTTGATTTTGCTTGTATTCCTTGTTAGGAAATGTTATATGCTATGAAAAACATTATGAGAGATGTTTTACGTTAAATGTTTATAAAAAACATTTTCATATTAACAAGGAAAGGTTTATATATGATGTTTTAAGAAAAACATTTAAGAAATGTTTTATGCAAAATGTTTATGAAAAACATTTTAAGAGAGAGGTTTTTATGAGAAAAGCTTATAAAGCATATTAAAATAATTTTTGAGTTTATGTCTGGACTTATTGAGCGAAAGCTCATAAAAAGTTCTTTCATACTATAGGTAGTCCTATGGGTGACTAGTAGGACTTGTTTAAAGAGTTTGGTGTTGCGGAGGATAGATGCGGGATTTGAGTATGAACACCACTACAATATGTTTCCGTTGCTCAAAGAAAATGTTCTTCCACTATTTGATATAGTGTTTTCAAAGTTTTAAGATATATTTTTATGAAAAGTTTTATATAATTATATAGTTAATGTTTCTTTAAAATTTTAAAAACAAATTTTATCAGCATTTTTTTTACTAAGTGAGTAAGATTAATGTTTAAGAAATAATGTTTAAGAAAGAAAAGTGACGGCCCAAAAAGGCAGGCGTCACAATATAAACCAAAAGATCCAAATCCAAACTTATAATAAAATCCTGCTACATCAAGTTTTGATAAAGAAACTAAATTGAGAGAAAAAAATAGGTACATAAAGAGTTTGGTATAAATCAAGATAATGTCCAGTATCTAATATCAAGCGATAAGTGCCAAGTCCTTCCACTAGAGCTTTATCTCGATTCCCTATGTAAACAAAACTTTCATTTGCTCTTATGGGTTGGATCATAAGGAATCCCTGTATCGTATTAGAAATGTGAGTAGTTGAACCTAAATCAATCCACCAAGTATTATAAGGAACTTCAGTTGAATTTGATTTGAAACAAACCAAAGCACAAGGCTTACCTTTCGAACCAAGCTTTACATTTCTAACAATCTTTCTTTAGATAATACATATTTGCCCAATATGTCTCAAACCTTCTTATAAAAATAGTAAATAAAAAATAGTATCACAGAAGTGGTATTTCTGAAATTGACCCATGTTTTTCTTGCTGTAGCGTGTAGCACTACCATGAGGGAAATAAGCCCTCTCGGCCCAATAACCAGGCCTAAGTGCCATCGATTTTGGGCTTGCCTGCAACATTTGCTTTAGCCCAAAAAAAATTTACTTGTTGCATCAAGGCGGCAAGGGTCCCTATTAAGGCCAGCAATTCGGACACGGCACGATGACACGATACGAAAACGACATGAGATAAATGGGTTTAGACCACACGTTTATTAATTGTGCCATAAATGGGTTGGCACAAATAACACGAAAATAAACGGGCTAGATTCGTGCTAACATCCTTAACACGTTTAATTAAATGGGCCGCAAATGTATTAACACGACACGACACGACCCGCCCATATATAACACATTTAAACTTAAAAATAAAAATATTTGAAATATTTATAGTAGGTTAGTATTAATTAGCTTTTGTGTTTTTGTTAATTTTTTTAAAAAAATATTTTTAATTTTTTTTTTATTTTTTTTTATTTGTTTAATTTTTAGTTAATTGGGTCATAAACGTGTCATATGCGTGTTGTTATCGTGTCAACCCGTCACGGCACGTTTAATAATCGTGTTAATCATGTCGTGCCATGTTACGCGTGCCATAAGCATGTCGTGTTCGTGTTAGGGCTAAACATGTCGTGCTGTAAACATGCCGACACGAACACGACATGAACACGATTATTGCCCCTAGTCCCTATTTCCATTATCTAATCATGGAACGAACCATGAATCACGTCCATGTTAGTCCTACTAGGGAGCAATGTCTCCTTTGCCTTTCCAATTCTCCATCATTATATCAATGAATAAAATTACAATTTACAAATAAAACCTAATTTATTCAATTAATCTAATCAAATAAAAAAATAGGAATAATAAGATTTGTGAAACCACATAATTAGCGACCAAATTCGTTATTCATACATTCATCGAATGAACCAAAACAAACATCCACATAAAAAATACATCACATACATAGTGTCAATTCCTATAATTTATATATTAATTGATTATCTCATAATTATATATTAAATTAATATAGGCTATAGCAGCCTCTGATACCAATTTTTGGTTTTGCAATTGAAAACAGTGAAAACAACTAAAGTGGTGAAACATGTATAACCAAAATTTTCATAAAACTTTTGGGCAATACTTTATAGCTATGTTAATTAATAGACAATTAATATATAAATGTAAATAAATAACATATCTCTCGAAGCGATGAGGAATGATGACTTCAACTCTTCATTCAATTTTGTGATTTCTTAATTCTTCCATACCAACTCTTCGGTTACTTGATGGGATGTGTGAGTGTCTAGGATTTATGCAAAGAAATCACATACTTTCTAATTTAGGTCCTTGATTTGTGCCTAACACATGAGAAACCAAGGAGTGGTTAGGGAGGACACTTCTCTCTAGACTTTCTCTCTCTAAAACTGAAAAGAAAGATTAAAATTAATAAAAAAACTCTCTAAATACCTATTTATAGATGTATAAGAAGAATCCTTTCCAAATTTAGATTTGTTTTAAATAAAACTGAAGTTTATTTTTAACTGTTTCTTCTTTTTTTTGTTTTTAAATTTTTTTAGTTCTATTTTATTTAAAATAACATTGCTATTATCCTTAAGTACGAAAAAGTACTCCACGGCAACATATTGTGTGCTTTATGCACATATTCAACCTTTTTATATATAAAAAACTTTTCCTCATTTTTTTAGGTAAATTGCTCTGGTAGTCCTCAATCTTTCACGAAAATGAGCATTTGGTCCTCAACTTTTTGTTTTTTGTTTAACTAGCCCCAATCTTTGAATTTAATTGCTAAGGGACCAATTTAACGATCAAGTCGTTAATTTTGGAGACCGACTTGTCTCCTTTTTGATAACTTTGGGGACCAATTTGTCACTTTTTTCATAACTCTAGGGACCAGTTTGTCACTTTTTTCTATCCAAAAACTAATTGTTTGACCGTTAAATTGGTCCCTCAACAACTAAAATCAAATGTTGTGGTCGATTAAATCAAAATAAAAAGTTAGGGACCAAAGGCTCACTTTTATAAAAGGTTGGAAACTATTGAAGCAATTTACTATTTTTTTAAATATTAGTTGGAGAGCATGTGTTATGTACATATACATTTAATTCGTTGACTTTTTTTTTTAACATGTGAATGGTTCTTTTATGTTTATTGGTTTTTTAATTTATTATTCTTTTCAGTATTATAAAAAAAGTACTTAAATAGAGTAGATTTGAAAAAAAATTATCAATAAAACTACACAATAAAAATTTTTTGAGATATGTTTGAAAATATTTGTATTAAATAAGGTGAAAGAAAGGAGGTCACTATATAGGGACACAATTAAATTAGACAAAGTGAGAGCAAATAGGTCTTTACATAGGGACGCATATGAGAAAAATAATTAGTATGACAATTAAGAAAGAAAAAGAAAAGGTAAGAAAAAGGGAGAACACAAAAAGGACTTAAAAAGAAAATTTCAGCCAAAAAAGGACTAGAAAAAAAAAAGAAAATGAAAGAAAAGACTTAAAAAACTGAAAAAAAAAATTGAACAAAACTATTTATTTTGGTTTAGAAAGATTGTGCTTTCTATATATAATTACAGAAATTAAAAAAAAAATTAGAGAACAAGTTGTTGGAAAAAGAGTGCACAGCGGAATTTTAAAAATTTTACATCAAAGTATTTTTCAAAACACATATTTGACATGCTATATGCATAAATTAACCAGATCTTACTAACCTTTGTGTGCCGAAGAACCCTCACAAAACGTGAAGAGAAGTAACATTCCAGAAGAGCCTCAACCAACTAGTCTTCTTTGCTATTCTCTTTCCATGATCGGAGTGAGTGTGGGCTCACACGTATAGCTCTTGCACTGGGTGACTTTCCTTCCAACCAATCAAGAGAACCCAAAGCAAGTGTTTGTGATTCAAGGAGTTTTCAGATTCTCACTAGCAGAGTATCACTCTTAATTTCTCAATTGATCTGAGTAACTCTTAAGACTTACTCCCTTTATATAGAGATTGGTCATGGGGTCAGTCCTTATCAGATTAGGTCTCAAAAACTCGAAACAAAAGAAAGTTCGGATCAATATATGATAAGATCCACGTGGAAATGCACAATTTTATCATTTGCTAATCGGCAGGCCGAACAGACCCCATCGGTAGGCCAAACACGTCCATCGGTAGGCCAAACTGTCGAATAAAAATCCCACGAATCTTTTATTTTTCACCCGAGATTCTATAGGATAAAGTCTTAGTTTTAATTCAAATAACCCAATAGATAAGTTATCTGATCAAAACAACTTTATCTAGATAATCTCTAAGAAAATAAATCAATTCCCAATGATTCTACAAGTTTATCTTGATCTAATTTATCTAAAATTAAATCAATCGATAAACAAATAAGAATTATATGATCCTTACAATTCAACGAGTTTATCTTGAATTAATTTTTATCACAAAATTAATTCAACTGATAAACAAACATGAAGTATTTGATTCTTCCATATTTCAACTAATCTAATAAATCCGACATATGTTACCAATTATTGAAAAAGCACGCCGTGTCGTTACAGGATGTTGTGAGCTAGCAAAGGGGACCAAATGGATCTATATAGTTTAACCTCCTGATAATTATGAAACCCAATATCTCAGATATACATTTCATAATTATCAACTCCATCGCTACTCCACTAAAAGCTTGGAGCTGCACTCTCGAACTACATAGAATTATGAAGTTCATATAGCTAAGTCTCCATGACATATCATAGTGTACCGTATCCCCATATGATAATCCATAATCAACTTAAGGACAAGTTTTGTCTTACCTTCTTGATTATTTTTATCTTACGTTCCATTATCTAACTATCAGAAAACTTATCATCCAAAGATAGTATACCATTCGGTTACACCTATGTATCCAAATGGTTAATAGCTCCAGTTTTCCAATTACAAGATAATGCATTTAAGATGATATCATTACTCCTAAAGAGGAGCTATGGATTCAATATCTATGAATAACAGGTCTATGCTATCAAGAGTCATGCCTCCAACGTATTGGCATTCATACCACTATTAAGATGTGGGTGTCACCCTTTGGTACATCAAAAGACACAAGCCAAGACAACGGACCCACTATTCATCTCAGGATTAAGATACAACACAAATGATTGTCTAAAGTGAATTGATTTGCTGAGACAGAATTATTAATCCAAATCAACTCACTTTATGTCCTGATCCAACACATCATCACCTATGATAACGTGCCAATGTTTCTATTCATGGAGTCCACCTCCGATGGCCAAGACAAACCATCTCCCAATTGGGATATAGACAACATAGCAATCCTTTGCATGAATAAAGCGTCCAACTTTATTTCCTTGATTGTGGATCTTAAGATTTAGACCATCACCTTAAGAATCGTGTCTTCCGCATAATCCGTCCATCATATGCCCAATTCTTAAGGTTTAGACCTACTGTCTCAGAATTTTGTTTGCTTAACATACATTCAACAAATATGAACGTAAAGAGGACAAGATTTGGTATATAAATAATAAATTCTTTATTGATAAAAATGTCTCCAAAAACTTATTACATTTTTACTCCTTAGGGCATACATGTCTAACAATCTGCCACTTGCACTAAGTGAGTAAATACGACAAATTTTGCATCCCCACAGCTTCCACATGCCTCTCGAAGACTCTCCCAGTAAGTGTCTTCATAAATGGATCAGCTAAATTTTCCTCTGACGTGATTTTGCACACCGTGACATGCCCGCCCTCAATGAAGTCCTTTATCACATGATACTTCCAATCAATATGCTTACTCTTCTTGTGAAATCTTGGTTCCTTAGCATTAGCTACCGCCGCACTGTTATCACAGTACAGTGATACCGTCTTATCCATACTAGGAACTACCTTAAGATCCCTAAGGAACTTATGGACCCACACTGCTTCTTTCGAAGCGTCACTAGCTGCCACATACTTGGCCTCCATCGTTGAATCCAAAGTGCTATCTTGCTTAGCACTTCTCTAACTGATGGCACCACTGCCCAGAGTAAACACAAAACCCGAAGTCGATTTCTTAGAATCCAGACAAGATTGAAAATCCGAGTCAATATATCCTAGAGGAGCCAAGTCCTCACCCAAATATACAAGCATATACCCTCAAGTTCTTCCAGGTACTTGAAAATATGCTTTACCGCAACCCAATGGTTTGGTCCTAGATCCGCCTGAAATCGACTTACAATCCCGATCGTATAACTAATATCCGGTCGTGTGTAGAGCATGGCATACATGAGACTACCCACTACCGAAGATAAGGTACCTTCTTTATGTATTCTCTTTCTTCATAAGACTTTGGAGAGACTTTCTTAAAAAGAGTAATTCCAAACCTAGATGGTTGCCCACCTTTCTTGGAATCCTGCATTGCAAACCTCTTGAGAATTTTATCTATGTAGCCGACCTGTGATAAAGCTATCATTTTGTTCTTCTTATCCCGAAAGATCTGGATACCGAGAAAAAAATTAGCCTTACTTAAGTCCTTCATGTCAAACTGTTTGGTCAACCATAATTTGACCGATGACAACACCCCAACGTCATTACCAATTAGCAGAATGTCATCTACATAAAGCAGTAGAAAAACCACCTTTCCATCCTTAATGTGTTTGTAAACACTTGGCTCATCCACATTTTGTGAGAACCCATAAGTCTTGATCACCAGATCAAATCTTATGCTCTAAGAACGAGAAGCCTGCTTAAGTCCATAAATTGACTTCAGCAGCTTACAAACCTTACCCTCTTGACCCGTGACCTTGAACCCGTCTGGTTGTTCCATATAAATGGACTCATCAGGATAGCTATTCAGAAAAGCCATCTTGATATCCTTCTACCAAATCTCGTAGTTGAAAGTGGCAGCTATGGACAAGAGAATCCGGATGGACTTAAGCATGGCTATAGGCAAAAAGGTTTCCTTATAATCGATTCCTTCCTTTTTTGTATAACCCTTAGTTACCAGTCTAGCCTTAAAGGTTTCAACCTTTCCATCCACTCCTCTTTTCCTCTTGTAGATCCACTTACACCCTATGGGTTTTACCCCTTCGGAAAGATCCACAAGCTCACAGACCTGATTAGTCTCTATAGACTTCATCTCAATGTTCATGGCCTCTGTCTAGAGTTTTGAATCAACATCCTCCATAGCTTCTGTGTAAATATAAGGATCTCTGTCATGTTCATCCGGTTCAACCAAAAAGACCTCCTTATTGAACATATACCTCTCAGGTTGACACCCGATCCTCCCACTATGTCGAAGCCCCTGAGGTTGTTGTTCAAGTTTGTTTGGTTTTTCTACACTAATCGAAACAGTTTCATTTGGAACCTCCAGAGTGATCGGATCACTCCTTAACTCCTCAAGCACCACATTGCTTCGAGGTTTAAAGTCGTCCATGTAACTCTCCTCAAGGAAAGTTGCATTAGTTGAAACCAGGACTTTATTTTCCTTTGGGTTATAAAAATAACCCCCTTTAGTTCCTTTTGGATATCCTACAAACATGCAAACTTCCGAACGTGCTTCCAACTTATTCGGATCCTTAAACAGGACATGAGCTGAACATCTCCATATGCGAATATGGTTTAAGGATGTCTTTCAACCCGTCTGCAACTCGTGAGGATTTTTAGGGACCGATTTTGAAGGTGCATTGTTCAAAAGATTACATGCGGTTTGTAGTTCATATCCCCAAAAGGATAAAGGCAATGATGAATAACTCATCATGGACCTAATCATGTCCAACAAAGTCTTATTTCTTCTCTCCGCTACGCCATTGGGTTGCGGAGTGCCCGGCGCAGTCAAATGGGATAAAATCCCATTCTCTAATAAGTGTCCCAAGAACTCATCATAAAGGTATTCCCCACCTCGATCGGATCAAAGTGCCTTTATAGGTCTACCCAATTGCTTTTCCACTTCAGCCCAAAACTCCTTGAACTTGTCAAAAGTTTTGCTTTTGTGGTGCATCAGGTACACATACCCATATCTTGAGTAATTGTCAATAAAAGTGATGAAGTACTCATACCCTTCTCACGCCCGAATGTTCATCGTTCCACAAACATCACTATGCACAAGTTCTAGAACCCCTTCGGCCCTATTGCCCTTTGGCCCGAATGGTCTTTTGGTCATTTTACCCTCCAAACAAGATTCACATTGAGGTATAGATTCCACCTTTAACTGACTTAAAGGTCCATCCCGTACCAACCTTTGAATCCTATTCAGATTAATATGACCAAGGTGCAAATGCCAAAGATGAGTCTTATTAGAGTGAGAAGTTTTAAGTCTTTTAGAGTTATTACCATTCATCTCAACATTAACCAATAAGTCCATCTTAGGTTTGATAAAATATAGATTATTTTGCATCCATCTAGAACAGATAAAAGATTTGTTTTTACGAATCACCACTTTATCATTAAAAGAAACCAAATAGGAGTATTTAAATAAACAAGATACATAAATTAAATTCCTTTTAAATTTAGGAATATAAAAACAATCTTGCAAAAATTAATTCCTATAATTATCAAAATAAAGATGGACGTCTTCTACTGCTTTCGCTGAGACCAAGGATCCATTGCCCATCCAAAGCGTGAAGTCTTCATGCAGCAGACTTCTCGTTTCTTTGAACCTTTGCAGAGAAACACAAACATGATTAGTTGCACCAGAATCTATGACCCAAATGTCACTTGATTCCTCAACCAAACAAGTTTCTAAATACAGACGATAACACCTACCTCCTTTGGAAAGGAAGTTCTTGCAATGCTTCTTGATATGCCTGACCTTCCTACAAAAGAAGCACTTAAGCTTCTTCGGGTTCTTCTTCTTCTTCTTCTTGCTCTTGGTAGTAGCAGGAATAGAAGACTTCCAGTTCTTGGCCCGTTGCTTCTTTCCATTCCTAGAGTTAGAATTGGAACCAGAAGCAGCTACCATGTTGGCCTCACACCTACCTCCTTTCTAAATATAGACCAAGTTTCTAAATACAGACCAACTTGCTACTACCAAGTTTCTAAATACAGACGATCACACCTACCTCCTTTGGAAGGGAAGTTCTTGCAATGCTTCTTGATATGCCTGACCTTCCTACAAAAGAAGCACTTAAGCTTCTTCGGGTTCTTCTTCTTCTTCTTCTTGCTCTTGGTAGTAGTAGGAATAGAAGACTTCCAGTTCTTGGCCCGTTGTTTCTTTTCATTCCTAGAGTTAGGATTGGAACCAGAAGCAGCTACCATGTTGGCCTCACCACCTACAGGAGACTCCCTGATCAGCAGTTCGAACTCCTGTAACTGTTTCATCAATTATGTTAAGGTCATATCCCATTATTACTTAAATTAAATGTAGCTCTAAATGGAATAAATTCCTTAGATAGAGTCTCAAAGACCATAGTCATCTGAGTTTCAGCATCGATGTCGGCTCCATTGGTTTGAGCCTCAGCAAGGTAACCCATGACCAACATCATATGCTCCTTTACAGATGTCCCTGACCTCTATCTATAGTTTAGAAGTTTTTGAAGTGCCCCTTGTCGCTTTGTTATGGCCTGGCCTCCAAACATATCCTTAAGATTATCCAAGATCTGCTTCACAGTCTCATAATCTTGATGTTGAGCCTGCAGCACATTATTCATGCTAGCCATAACATAGCAGCAGGCCTGATCATTAGCATCTTTCAAGTGATCATGCGCTTGGAATTGCTCATTAGTTGAGTCTCCCGTAGGCTCAGGAGGACAAGGGGTTGTTAGTACATATTTCAGTTTCTCAAAGGACAGGACGATATCCAGGTTCTGTTTCCAATCATTATAGTTCTCACCGGTTAATAGGTTTTTGTCAAGTATCGATGATAAAGCGTTTTTAGGCATTTTTAATCTACAATAAAGAATCATATTCCAAAGATAAGGAAACAAATAATAATAATTTAGTAAGATAACACAATCATGTAAAAAAATACAAATGTGTTTATGTGTCAAAACCTTGAAAATATTACAACCTTACAATGATAATTCCCAACTCAGAATTCAACAAGCTCCTAGGGGAGTCATGTCAAATTCAATCAGGAACACGGATATCCTCTTGATTAATATATGCCAACCAAGACCTGTATGATCCAACATATATTAATAATCATTTCTTTGGCCATTAATTTTATTAACAGAGCTCCTAGGGGAGGTTAATAATAAAATTAACGTGAGTGTATAACTATCGTTTTAATATTTTATTTATGATTTATAATCACCACCTAGGGGTGTGCAACCATAAATCATGCTAAAATACCTTATCCTTTCAGAGATCCAATCTGGTACATAATAGAAATCCCTTCCTAGGGTTCGGGACCACCATGTTTTGCCTATGGACCAACGATGGAGGCCTTAGGTCCTCTCTTCGAAAACCTTCTCCTAGTCAATCTTTTGAAATCAAGGTTTTATTTTAAGAATATGCATGAAAAATTTTAATATGAGCGGCACTCCCTATTCTATATAACATGTTATCAATATACATGGCAAATCATATTATAATGCAGACAAGCAAAGCAATTAAGCAAAGGTACAAGCAAATAATAAATAACCGTAATATTATGGCTCTATCCTAGAGAATAGAAAACTAAGATTACAAGAGAATGATCGAGACATATTTTTTATTCTTCATCCTTAAATCCTCAAGCTGTATCCTTCTTCATTTAATTCCCATCTTCAAGTCTTCAATCCCGTATGAATCGAATACTTCATATTTCTGGTCATATCCAAATTTAATGTCTCTTAGAATTGTCCCAAAAATAAAATTAAAACTGCATTGGAAAAATGCACATTTTCTGGAAATTTTCTAGCTCTCAGTGTCACAACCCGCCTTTTTGGGCTGTGATAAAACTTTTTCTTTCTTACTTTAGGGCAAAATTTTAGGAAATTTTTTTTTTAATAAATACTGTACATATACTGTTTTACTAACTTTTGAAATACAAACGTATACTTGTTTTTACATAATCACCTTTCTTTTGCAATGTAGCTTAACAAACATTACTTTCAAAATATCTTAAAACACCATACAGCGAAAAACATACTGTGGCGGACACCATACCCAGTCTACACACATCATCCGTCCGCTAACTCATTATTACGATTTATTCTGACCTTTTCGTCGAAATACCTACAACATGAAATACTTAGTGAGCCTACGCCCAGTAAGTCCCATATAAACCCACATGCACATTCAATAAAATGCATGATCTCATTATGCTTTCTTATAATCCTTCCTTATCATTATCATTTCTTATCTTTAACTAGGGCCCAAGTGTTCGTACTATTGCGTACTTAGGTCTACGTAACACCGTGACCATCCTGTAATCCTTAAACTCCCATTGAGTCAGGAGTCGGTACTACACTTTTCTTAACTTTTGGTGATTCGTTTATCAATTCACTTATTATGGTTATCATACCATGCATAAAGTGATGATCACATGTTATACAAAACATAATCTACATAAATGCTCTTGTACGACATAGTACACACAGGTGCATACTTTATATACACACTGGTACACATTAATATACACACAGGTATATAGCATAATGTACTCATAGGTACTTAACATAAAATATACACACAGGTATAGATCATCATATACACTCAGGTACATGTCATAATATACTCTCAGGTACATATATATATATATTCCATATACTCACAAGTATACCCTTTCATTTTTATAAATACTCATGTCATTGTATACATACAAGTATACACCTTGATATACACACAGGTATACATATACACATTTTGCACTCTAAGCCTACAATTTCATACTGTAGGTATGATGGGTACTTACTTGATGCGAATATCGAGCAACCTAACCTCGATTTCCCTTCTCCTAGACTCCTAGGATCCTGTTGGCCAATTACAAAGCCATTAGCCAAATTCCACTGTGTTTCGATACAAAACATCCGTTAGTTAATAAATTGAGTTGCATTACTATATGCAACTCTAAAAACCACTGGTTTTTTTATTTCTATCTAACTCTACCCTATCGTTTCTAACAAAGGGCGGGAACCCTTTTTTTTTATCATTCTTTTTCCAATTGACACGTTTCGGAGCGGTTTGGGTTATTCGATAAAATGACAATTTTGGCCTCCGTGGGTCCACTAACCTACCCGAGTTCGATTTTGTTATTCTTACGAAAATAACCACATACTAATTTTAAAATGACACCCTAGTGGGTCAAATCTCTTTATTTCTCAATTATGTCCCATTTTCATAAAACTTTGCGGTTTAGTCCATGAACTGAAAATTTTGACGATTTTATCCCCGGGACTAAAATTTACTTCTTTGCATCAACATTTTCTATTTTTCTCAAGGATCATTTTTGCTCAAAGTACCATATTCAAAATCCTTTGGGAAATGATGTTTTTGCCCTTTTTAAAATTTTTCACAATTTTTGTAAATTCTTTGAAAAATCAAAATCTCACAAACGACTGAGTTTTTCGATGAACCATCCGTGAACAGTTTCGTCGAGATCTAAAACTTTTGTGTTTTAAATTTTTCCAAAATCTCACTGTACAGGGGTGTTTTTGGCCATTTTTCAATTCTGTCGAGAGAAATCTTTTCCTTCAATTTAGTCCCTACGGCATTTTTACAAAAATCTGATTAAAAATTGCAATTCTACCCCTACAGAAACCATTCCATGCCTTAATCAAAACATTCTCATGCTCAAACATCACTTTTACTAAAACTAACATTAAATTTATAAAAATAATACTTTTTGCAAAAATTACCATTTTGCACCATAAATCAAAACTTCACAACTTAAACATGCCATACTTCACATATGCACGAAATTTCATCAAGTACATGCTCAAGAACCCACATAGGTTCAAAGTAATAAAAATCAAAATAAAATTTACAAAATTTCAAAACTTTAAAACTTAAAACTTACCCAAATGGCACTTTTTTTATTTCTAGCCTTCAAAGTTCCTATGAACTCCCTCCTAGGCTTCCTTTCTACGCAAAATACCATGGATTAATTTTTCCCCTTTACCCATGAAAAATTCCTTGAAAACTCATTAAAAAGTTCAGGATTTTACGTTAAAACTTGTGGAAAATCCTTGTACTTGCTTATAAAACTTGTTTGGGGTTATTTTTGCAAAGTTTGGGGCTGAGAAAATTTTTTTGGAAGCTTTGGTTATGGCTGCCGAAACTTGGAAGAAAGGAAAGGAAAGAAAAATTGTGATAAACTTGTAATTAATGCTTCCTTATCCACTTGATGACTCATGGTCATCCATAAGGTTACCCTAGGTGTCATCATGTTATTGGGCCACATTGCATGGCTTGTTGGCCCAATAGAATTCAAGTAAGTGTCCACTTTGTGGAGTTAAAAATTTATACTGTGTAATTTTTTACCACATAATATTTTTCTTATACTGTCGTGGTCAAATCAGTGTACTTTCTATCCTTAGACTGTATAAAAATATTTGACTTACTTTTCGTTCAGTTTTGGAGGCCAATCATAATATTTTTCGTATCTGCGTTTTCATTTAGCAGTATACTCATACTGCTTCGGCCTCCTTTTTACCCCTGATTTGGGTTTGGACAACTTCTATGTCCTATTTACATTCTAATCACCCACTTGTTTATATCACAATTTTACAATTAATCGTGATATAAAATTCATTTTATGAATATTATTTACAAATTTTTGAGTAATTTAAACTCATAAAATCTGTATTCGACAATATCCAACATTGCATCACATTTGCCATAAAATTTACAATCAATGCCGTTTATTCCTATTTTATCATAATTTTTACAAAACTTACAATTTTTACAAAAATTCACATTTTTAAAAGTAAATTCATTAATTAAACCTAATTAAATATTATGTTTTATTAATGAAAATTTTCTCGGTCATTACAATCTACCCCCCTTAAGAATTTTCATCCTCGAAAATCAAAACAACTCGAGGTAGCTTTTCCTCATCACATCCTCTCGTTCCCATGTTGCCTCTTCCACTTGCTGATTGCGCCATAGAACTTTGAGTTGAGGTGTCCTTTTGTTCCTTAATTTCTTTGCTTCTTGTGCCAATATTTGAACTGGTTTCTCTTCATAAGACAAATTCTCCTGCACATCAATTTCCTCTAGTTGCAGAACATGTGAAGGATCCGGTACATACTTCTTTAGCATGGATACATGGAATACATTGTGTACCGACGCTAGATCAGAGGGTAAGGCCAACTTGTAAGCTACATTGCCCACCCGTTCTAAGATTTTGAATGGTCCGATGTATCTTGGGCCAAGTTTTCCTTTCTTTCCAAACCTAATTACTCCTTTCATTGGTGTCATTTTTAAGAAGACTAGATCCCTTACTTGGAATTCCAAGGGTTTTCGTCGTCGATCTGCGTAACTCTTTTGTCGACTAAAGGTAGTTTCCATTCGTTGACAAATTAATTTCACATCCTCCATCGTCCTTTGCACAAAATCCATTGTCAACAATGTCTTTTCTCCCATTTCATACCAATGCAATGGTGATCTACATCTTCTTCCGTAAAGAGCTTCATAATGAGCCATTCCTATGGAAGCTTGATAACTGTTATTATAAGCAAATTCCATCAACGGTACCTTTTTATCCCATCGTCCTTTGAAATCTAGCACACAGGGTCTTAGCATATCTTCCAGGGTTTGAATGGTCTTTTTAGATTGACCATCAGTTTGGGGATGAAAAGCTGTACTAAAAGTCAGCTTCGTTCCCATAGCTTGGTGAACGCTCCTCCAAAACTTGGAAGTGAACCGGCCATCTCGATTAGAAATGATAGATTTTGAAACTCCGTGGTATCTAACTATTTGGGCTACATAGAGTTCAGCTAGTCTTTCCACAGAACTATAGAGTTTAATGGGTAAGAAGTAAGCAGATTTTGTCAATCTATCAACAATTACCCATATAGCGTCATGTCCACCTGTAGTTCTGGGTAGCCCGGTCACCAGATCCATAGTTATCTGGTCCTATTTCCATTCGAGAATTTCAATTTTTTGTAATTCGTCGGTTGGCCATTGATGCTTAGCTTTCACCTTTTGGCATGTGAGGCATTTGGCGACAAATTGTGCAACATCGTTCTTCATTCTGTGCCACCAATAGTGCTTTTTCAAGTCTTGGTACATTTTAGTAGCTCCTGGATGAGCCACGTAGGGTGCTTCATGAGCTTCTTCTAATACTTGTTTCTTTAATCTTTCATCACTATGGATGCAGATTCTGCCCTTATAATGGAGAATGCCATCTTTTAAGATGCTAAATTCTGTTTCTTTGTTCTCAAGGGCCTCATTCCTAGCTTTTAGTAGCGACGGATCTACTTCTTATTGCTCTTTTAATTTTTCCAGGATAACTGGTCGAAACGACAAATGGGCCAACCTTCTAGTGATTAGCTCTATTCTTGCTTCCATCAGGTCCTTCTGAACGGGTTTTGGCATTAACTGTATCATTGCAAACGAAGACATTGTTCTACGACTAAGGGCTTCGGCTACTCGGTTAGCCTTTCTCGGGTGATATAAAATTCCACAGTCATAGTCTTTAACTAACTCTAGCCACCTTCGTTGTCTCATGTTAAGCTCCTTCTGTGTGAAGATATATTTCAGACTCTGATGATCTGTATATATCTCGCATTTAGCTCCATATAAATAATGATGCCAAATCTTCAATGCAAACACAACTGCTGCTAATTCCAAGTCGTGTGTTGGATAGTTCCTTTCATGATCCTTCAGCTGTCGAGATGCATACGCAATCACTTTTCCATTTTGCATAAGAACGGCTCCCAAGCCTATCTTTGATGCATTACTATAAATCACATAGTTTCCTATGTTCAAATCTGGTATAGACAGTATTGAGGCACTCGTGAGTCGTCTCTTTAATTCTTTGAAACTTTCATCGTACTTCTTAGTCCATTCATACTTTGCTGCTTTTTGTGTAAGTGCAGTGAGTGGTGCTGCTAGTCGAGAAAATCCTTCCATAAAACGTCAATAGTAGCCTGCTAAACTGAGGAAACTTTTGATTTTGGTTACGCTTTTCTGTGTAGGCCACTTATTCACCACTTCCACTTTGGTGGGATCAACGGATACTCCATCTCGTGTCACCACGTGTCCTAGGAAATGGACCTTCTCCAGTCAAAACTCACATTTTGAGAACTTGGTGTACAATTGATGCCTTCTTAATAATTGTAATGCGATCCTCAGGTGCTCTGTATGTTCCTCTAGTGTTCTTGAATATATCAGGATATCGTCAATAAAAACTATGACAAACTTGTTGAGGTAGTCCTTGAAAATTCGGTTCATGAGATCCATAAATGTTGCCGGGGCATTAGTTAGTCCAAATGGCATGACACAAAACTCATAATGCCCATACCGTGTTCGAAACACCATCTTTGGCATGTCCTCCTCTTTAACCCATAGTTGATGATATCTAGAGCATAGATCGATCTTCGAGAATACTGACGCTCCATTCAATTGATCAAATAGGTCATCAATCCTTGGAAGTGGATACTTATTCTTAATTGTGACTTTGTTTAGCTCTCGATAATCGATGCACATTCGTAATGTTCCACCTTTCTTCTTGACAAATAATACAGGCGCTCCCCATGGGAAATGACTCGGCCGAATAAATCCTTTATCCAGCAACTCTTGTAATTGCACCTGTAGCTCTTTGAGCTCTCCTAGAGCCATACGATACAGTGCCTTCAATATCAAGGCTGTACCAAGTCTCAACTCAATCTCGAATGAGATCTCCCGTTCTGATGGTAAGCTTGGTAACTCATTTGGAAACACATCAACAAATTCTTTTACTATGGGGACCTTCTCTGGTCCTAACTGAGCCTCTTGTGGCTTGCTTACTAAGTTCACCAAATAGCCGGTTCATCCACCCTCCAACATCTTCTTTGCTTTTGGCGTCGAAATTAGCGCCTTTGGAGCATTAGGAACCTTTCCTGAATACACGAACTTCTCACTTCTAGAAGGTTGGAACGTAACCTTGTGGTGTCTATAGTTAATCTTGGCTATGTACTTTCCCAAGAAGTCCATTCCTAGGATAACATCGTAGTCTTGTATATCAATTATGATCAAATCAATATACAATTCCCTTCCACAAATGATTATCGGTACATGACGTAACCAATAATCAGAACTCAATACCTCCCCAGAGGGAAGTGTAGTTTTAAAAGTCTATTCTATTCTATCCCATTCATTCCTTAACCGTTTAGCAAACTTAAGCGAGGCAAATGAATGCGTTGCTCCAGAGTCAAATAAAACATAGGCACCAGTATTGGCAACAGAAAACTGACCTGTTACTACCGACGATGTTCCTGCATCATCCTCCTTCTTTATATAAGCATAAATTCGTCCACTTGGTTCTGGAGCTTCCAAGCATCCTTGACTGATACTAGGGCCTTCAATTTGTGCTTGAACTGCATGAAGCTGGGTTCCCTGAGACCTTTGCTGATTCTGGTTATTCTAATTCTGGGGATTGGAGAAATAGTTTCTGGCATAGTGCCCTTCTTTGCCACAGAGGAAGCACTTGTTGGTGCCAGCTTTACACTCTCCAGCATGTCTCTTTCCGCATTGATTGCAGAGAGGCTTATTGTTTCCTCCATCACCGCTTCTTTTCTAAGGTTGTCCTTTTTGATTCTTTAGACTAATCGAGTTCCATTTCCTCTTATTGTTAGCATTGCGGTTGAGTCCAACTGGATGGCTCTGGGATTGCCCTTGACTTGGAACGCTTCCTTGCCCTTTTGTCTGTACCACTTGGCTCTGCTTAGCTAAAGCCTTCTCCTCCTTTCGAGTCTTGAAAATTCTTGCCCTTTCTTCCTTGTCAGGGGCAATTCTGAATTCGGCTCTAGTAGCCCGTTCAATACAATCCTCTACATCCTTAGGGGCTTGCCCTCCACTATCGACTATAAGGGCAATGTCAGTTTGAAACATTCTCATCAATCTTCTTGTTCATTCCTGATCCGTGGGTACCAATTCAGGACATAAGCGCACCAGTTGGTTAAACCTCTTCACGGCATCTGCCACTAACATGTTGCCTTGTTTAAAATTATTGAATTCTTCTTGTTGGGCTGCCATCGTTTCCACATTGAAATAAGCCCTTCTGAACTCTTCCACAAAATCAGACCATGTCATTTCATTTACATTCCTTCTACATTCTACTGATTCCCACCATCTCCTAGCATCCTTGGTGAGAGAAAATGAGGCACACAAGACTTTCTCACGGTCACTAAGCCCTATAAATTTCAAAACTCATTCTATACCAATAAGCCAATCATTCGCTTCTAATGGATCCGTAGATCCGTCAAATTTCAGGGCTTTCATCCGCCGGAATCTTTCATAAAATTCGATAGCAAATGCTACTGGAACAGCTGGAACAACTGGAGCATTTGGTTCCACTTGCTGAGGTGGTAGTACTGGGGGTGGCAAGTTCGCACGTGTCTACGGTTTGGGATTTTGATTCACTAGCTGCTCTCTTAACTCTTGCATTTCTAACTCTTGGGCTCGGAGTTTCTATTGTAACTCCGTAATCATGGCCGTCAAAACCGGGTTCATAGGTTCTCCGGGTGTATCAGCCATCGATAATAAAATAGGTTTACAAACCTATCATACAATTTCGTTGTTACAGCAGTATATACTATTAACTTAATAGTATTTTAAAAAGAACATTCTTCAATCATATAAATACATGCAAACATAAATGATAACATAACTTAATATCTCATTTCATACGTTTCATTTCATACATTTCAGTTCATACATTTCATTTCAATAACCTTCATACATTTCATTTCAATAACCTTCATACATTTCATTTCATGAACCTTTTCCATTTCCTTTTTACATCCTTCATAAAATTACATGCATAACTAATATACATACATACTTTCCTTTCATACATAACTATTCATATCATCTCCGGGAGCAGTTATCACTTCTAGCTACATATACCCCATTGCCGCGAAGGATACCACTAGCCGGTCATACATATATCAAGGCTCAAAACTATGATGATCACACATCTATATACATCTTAATACGATTCTATTCCTGACGCGTCACTATGTTTGGAATCCTCCTCAGGATCCTCCTCTTCCTCCTCATCTGAGTCAGTAGATTCGTCATCACTTGCAATAATGGGTTCAGGAGGCACGGGCTCTTCATCACTATCATCATCATCATCACCATTATCATCATCATCTTCCATATCCATTGGGGGATCTTCTAGGGGTGCGACTACATTCTGCTCTGCATATAATACCGCCATAAGAAAGTCGTAGACGTTGATGTAGTTTCTCGGATAGTGCATTTACTGCTGAACGGCATCAGGAAGATCGCTCCAAACCAGATCACAAATTCGTCGTAAAGGTAATTCGGGGGGAATCAATGGTACCATAGTGCTCGAAACCTAAGAATATAATGATCCACTGGCTCACCAACGTATCTTTCCTAGATAGGTTCTACTCGTAGGTATAACCTGCGTCGCCAATCAGCCCACATCATCGGAATCACCTGGATGTGCATGGCATCTGCTGGAGGTAAAGGTGCGAATTCAGCTTAAATCTATTGTCTGAAGCCTTGCGAATCCCCCGGTCGCTCATCAGGTCCAATCCTCACCCACCATGCTAAGGCCTCCCTCAACAACAATCCTAAGGCCAATAAAACCTAGAGATGTGGTGGCGTATGATAAGCATCAAAGATTACCTCAACTGCATGAAGCCATTCGGTCAACACCATAGGTTGCCGACTCCCATAGTATCGTGGTGGCATTGCATCTTGAAAAGCAATACTAGCTCTTCGATCAGCTTCCATATCACGATCATGATGCAGCACCGCCATATACTATTTTTATTGTCGTAATTAACATATCAATGCCATATAAAATTAGAAACTAAACATTCCTATACTTAAAATCAAACTATCTTACTTGAGCTATGGCAATGGAGTAGACGACAATGTGTAGTAGGGTGGCAAGATTTTTGCTCTGATACCAACTATCACAACCCGCCTTTTTGGGCTGTGATAAAACTCTTTCTTTCTTACTTTAGGACAAAAATTTAGGAATTTTTTTTTTAATAAATACTATACATATACTAGTTTAACAACTTTTGAAATACAAACGTATACTTGTTTTTACATAATCACCTTTCTTTTGCAATGTAGCTTAACAAACATTACTTTCAAAATATCTTAAAACACCATACAGCGGAAAACATACTGTGGTGGAAACCAAACCCAGTTTGTCTAACGCCCCCTTTACGGACATCACAGATGTCGTTACTTTCATACATTCATACTTGTTTAAAATTTAAACAAGAACATAAGCCCAAAACTTATACGATACTTTAAATTGTAAATATAATTGAACATACTTAACCAGGATCCATTCATACATTTTTTTTTTTAAACAACATCATTGTTTAACTTATTCCATATCATAATTTATTTAATTATACTTTAAATTAATCATAAACTTATTTTAGAGAATAGGTATACCAAGTTGTAAAATCATAACTTATAAAACATCACATCATTTAAAACATCACATTGTTTATAACTCATTTACCCCCACAGTTCGGCAAGCCGAACTTGGGACTTCGGCAGGCCGGAGTTCCTCAACCGGCAAGCCGGCAGAGACCTTGCAAATCTGGAATAAAAACTCATCATCGTCCGGCAAGCTGAAAACGTGATCGGCAGGCCGAACGTCCAAACATCGGCAGGCCGACCCATGACCTTCGGCAGGCCGACTGAGCCAAGATCCTTGAGAAAAACTTAATTTGTAAAACAGAGTTAACTTTTCATAAAAATTGCAGAAGATCAAAATTCTTAAAATGATAAAATAAAGTATAAAACCATAGTTCAAGTATTCTTAAAACTTAACATAAAAAAAATATGTTCAAAATATAAAACATGAGTTAAAACATAAAAAAAAAAATTCTTCTTGGCGTTCTTCTGGTTACAATTCATCGTGCTTTGTGCTCACATGCCTTCCCATGTCCCCCGCCTATTCCATGATTTTCTTACCCTTATCAGCAACATGACATAAAACTTGATTAAGCTAATACTTAGTAAGTACATATAATTCTCACATTTAAAAACATTTCATATACATCATCATCATCATCATCATTGTCATCATATCATAAAAGTGCCTTAAGCATAATTTCATAGAAACATATCTTTCATTGCATTAACCATATTAAAACTTATTCCATTTTATCTTAAGGGCCCAAGTGTTGCACCATCAACATCATTGTAGGTGCGCCGTCATGAGAGGAGAAGGGTAGCTAATCCCAAACCAAACATGACATCATAACATTTCATTTCATAACATTGGTGTGCAACACTTTTTAGGTGATACATATATATATAATTTTCATGCTATAAAACATATCATCATCATACATGCATAACTTTAAATCATGAAAATCTTTCATAAAAAAAATCCTTTAAGGAAAATAACCATAAAATCATCATGAATACCATTGTGAATATATCATCAAACCTTGAAAAAGGTGTCATGTTGCAGGTGAGAATGTACTTACCTTAACGCTAGCTTACTAAACCTTAATATACTTTTGGTGACGAGGCCGCGGTCTTGATGTGCTCGTTCCTTTGAGTGTTCATGCCATTTATTCATTTAAAATACAATAAAATTAATACTTATCATAAAACATCCATTCATATACCATCTCATATAAATTATTACTTTTCATCATAGCATAAATCATCCATTCATATATCATCCATTAACATAACATTCATTCATATAACATTCATATATATACATTCATCTCATATTATCATAATTCATAACCATAATTGTGAAAACATTTTCACATAAATTATCATCACATATAGACATTATTCATAACATGCTTCCCTTAATATTATCATCATAACATCACATACATTTCAATCATCAAAATCTTTTGAAAACATTTTCTAATAATTTAAAATACATACATTTTAAAATTCATACAAACATCTTATTATCATGTATTTCAATATCATAAAATTATTTCATCATCAACAAAAATCATTTAAACATATAAAACATTTTATAAAACAAAAATCCAAAAATATCATTGTTAAAATAGTTTTCTTAACGTAATTTGATAAAATTTCACATAACTCAAAATTGCATTCATCATACATCACACAAGCATATTCTTGTCAATTTTCATGAAAAACATCATATTTACCCCTTGAATAAACATTACATTTTCATACATCAAAATTAAACAATCACTCATTTTATTGTGAGGAGTAGAAGACAAAAAATTCATATTTTTTTATAGAACACCGAAATGACATGAATCTTGAAAAAACATCACATAATAGATACATGAACATCATAATAAAAACTCAAGACAAAAAACAATACCTAGAGAAAGATATTACAGATGATTGGAGGAGGAGAATTCTTTAAAAAAAAACAAAGAAACGAGTCCTTACCTTAAAAATTTTCTTCTCAAATTTCTTGAATTCAACGAACAAAATATAACTTCTTCTTTAAATTTTCTTGTAGAGAATTTTTGAGAGAAAAGGAATAGAATTCGTGGAGAAGAGAAGAGGAAGAGAGAAAGACAAAAAAAGCGTCTCAGAACTGAGAGAGAAGGCGTGAGAGAGGATGGAGAAAATCTGAGGAAAGGAAAATGTTAAAAAAAATTTTAACGTAATGAGCATAATGATAATTCATTACTCTCCATTAAGTCAGAATTTTCTGACTGTTTGACAGCAAATGGCGTGGAGGAAGGAGAGAAAAGAGGGAAGTCAAACAATCACTCATTACTTACCATAACTTGCCCTCTTAAAAGAGGAAACCATTTAGAATCAGACAAATCAATGTGAAGTCAACCTTTTAATTTCCTTAACTGACAAAATTATTCCTTTAATATGCCAATTAATCACAATAAATCACCCATTTGATGTAATTATCTCAGCCATAAATTTTGGAGAGATTTCTGCTGACTGCTCGTCAGCCGTGTTCGGCCTGCCGATTTTCCCCTTCGGCCTATCGGTTCCACCAAGTTCGGCCTGCCGATGGTTTCCATCAGCCTGTCGATCTTGGGCAGACTGTTTAGTCTACCGAACTGTCCTTAAATGCCATACATTAAAACATTCAATTCATCATGCATCATAATTAAACATACATTAAAATAATCATGAACACTTGAGTACAACGATTCCATGCGGTCGTCACCTGTCATAAAACTTGACATAAAAAATTAGTAATATTAACATCATATATCATTACATATAACATAAATTATTAATAAAATATCATTAACGTCATTACCAACTTAACGTGATTCGTTACATAAAAATAGGCGGGTGTTACAATTCTCCCCACCTTATAAAAGTTTCATCCTTGAAACTTAGAATAAATGAGGATACATAACTCTCATGTCATCTTTACGTTCCTATGTGGCTTCTTCAACTTGCTGATTTCACCATAACACCTTGACCAATGGAATTGCTTTATTCCTCAAGGTCTTGGTTTTCCGATCGAGTATCTCTATTGGCTTTTCTTCATAACTAAAGTCTTCTCGTATCTCAATCACTTGTGGCTCAATCACATGCGTAGGGTCCGAAACATACTTCTTTAGCATGGAGACATGAAATACATCGTGCATTGCGGACATCTCAGTAGGCAACTTCAGCTGATAAGCTACTTTGCCTATTCGTTTCACAACTTCATAAGGACCGATGAATCTTGCACTTGACTTGCTTTTCTTCCCAAATCTCATAACTCCTTTCATTGGTGCAACTTTCAAAAACACATATTCGCCCACGGCGAACTCTAAGGGTCTTCTTCTCTTGTCAGCATAACTCTTCTGATGGCTTTGAGCGTTCTCTATTCTTCTTCTTATCAACTTTATCATCTCAGAAGTTTCATTAACAAAATCTGTTCTTTCAGCATCGACGCTTTCCATCAACTTCTTTTCACCAGCTTCGTGCCAACATATAGGCGACTTGCATTTTCGTCCATACAGAGCCTCATATGGTGCCATCCCAATTTTTGCCTGAAAGCTATTGTTGTAAGCAAACTCAGCTAACGGCAACATTTTACACCAGCTGGTCTTAAAATCGAGAGAACAAGCTCGTAGCATATCTTCTAAAATCAAGTTCGTCCTTTCCGTTTGGCCGTCTGTTTGAGGATGAAAAGCTATACTGAAATGTAGCCTAGTTCCCATAGCAGTCTGCACACTCTTTTCAAAACTTAGATGTGAACCTGCCATCACGATCTGGGATGATCGACTTAGGAATCCCATGAAGTCGTACAATTTCCTTGGCGTAGAGTTCCGCTAACCGTTCTGTGGAGTAAGTGATCTTGATAGGAATGAAATGTGCCGTCTTAGTCTATCGATCCACCACTACCCAAATTGCATCATAACTGTTCGTAGTTCTGGGCAAACCGGTAATGAAATCTATTGCTATATCCTCCCACTTCCATTCCAGTATTTGGATAGACTACAATTCATCGTCAGGTCTCTGGTATTCAGCCTTTACTTGCTGACATATCATACATTTCTTCACATACATCGCAACATCACCTTTCATTCCAAACCACCAGAAGTTTCCCCTTAGATCATTATACATCTTTGTTGCACATGGATGAATAGAGTAAGGAGTGTCATGAATTTCTGCCAAAATCTTTTCCCTTAAGCCATCAACATTGGGAACACGTAAGCGGTCCTTGAGATACAGAGTTCCGTCATCCGCAATACAAAACTCTTGACATTTTCCTTCTTTCATTTCTTGTTTGATCCTTACAAGACTTACATCTTCATCTTGTTTTCTCCGAATTTCATCATACATCATCGGAGCAAGAGAGAGTGCTGATAACTGGCCTGCTATAAGTTCCAAACTGAATTCCAGAATTTCCTTTCTTAAAGGTAGAGACATTGCTTGCATTGACATTAACGTGGCAACTGACTTCCTACTTAGGGCATCTGCAACTCGGTTAGCTTTTCCAGGATAATAAAGGATTCCACAATCATAATCCTTCACCAACTCTAGCCATCTTTGTTGTCTCATGTTCAGGTCTCTTTGCGTGAAGAAGTACTTTAGACTTTGATGATCAGTGAAGATCTTGCATTGGACCCCATATAAATAATGCCTCTATATCTTCAACGCAAAAACGACTACTGCTAACTCGAGGTCATGAGTAGGATAGTTCTTTTCATAGTCCTTTAGTTGTCTTGAAGCATAAGCAATCACCCTTTCATTTTGCATTAATACAGCTCCGAGGCCCATCTTGGATGTATCACTATAAATAACAAACCTATCATTTCCTTCAGGAATTGCCAACACTGGAGCCGTCATTAGCCTTTTCTTCAGTTCTTGAAAACTCTTTTCGCATGCATTTGTCCATTCATACTTTTTTCCTTTGCAAGTCAGGTTCGTAAGTGCAGTAGCTATCTTGGAGAAATCTTCTACGAATCTCCGATAATATCCTGCTAAACCCAAGAAGCTCCTTATTTCACTTGCATTCATCGGTTGCTTCCAGATGAGGACAACTTCTACTTTGGCAGGGTCAACCATAATCCCTTCCTTCGAAATAACATGCCCCAAAAATAACACTTTATCAAACCAAAACTCGCATTTAGAGAACTTTGCATATAGCTGGTGTCTTCTTAAAGTCTCCAGCACGATCCTTAAATGCTCTCATGCTCTTCGTGATTCTTAGAATAGACAAGAATGTCATTGATAAATACAACAGCAAATTTATCAAGGAAATCCTTGAATACCCTGTTCATCAAATCCATAAAGGCGACAGGCGCATTCATCAAACCGAAAGGCATAACCATGAATTCATGGTGACCATACCTCAACCTGAAAGCAGTCTTGGGGATAGCTCCTTCTTTAACCTTCAATTGGTGATATCCTGATCGTAGATCAATCTTTGAGAACATCGATGCACCCTTAAGCTGATCAAAAAAATCATCGATTCAAGGCAACGGGTACTTGTTCTTGATCGTCACCTTGTTCAGTTCTTTGTAGTCGATGCGGAGTCTCATAGAGCCATCCTTCTTCTTTACGAACAAGACTGGAGCACCCCATGGTGAGTGACTTGGCCTAATAAATCCTTTGTCAAGTAACTCCTTTAATTACGTGTGAAGCTCCTTTAACTCTGCCGGGGCCATTCTGTAAGGCATTTTTGAGATTGGATCGGTGCCAGGAGCGAGCTCAATCTCGAATTCAACTTCTCTTTCTGGTGGTAGACTCGTCAGATCATCAAGAAACATATCTACATATTCATGAACAACATGCACATCTTCAATTCTTGTCTTTCCTTCTTGGCTTTTGTCTACAACGTTCGCCAGATAGCCCATGTAGCCACTTGCTAATAACTTCCTTGCTTTCATGGCCAATAGAAACATGTGAGGTTTCTTTCTGGACTCGCCAACATAAATGAACTTCTGATCAGCTTTAGGATGGAAGATCACCTTTCGTTTATGGCATTCGATAGCGGCATTATACTTGCTCAGGAAATCTATCCCAAGAATCATGTCGTAGTCATGCATGTCGATCACAATGAGGTTGACAAATAACTCCCTATCAGAAATCCATAGGGGTTCTGTACGCAAATAGTATGTAGATAATATCACTTCCCCGAAGGGTAGTGTCATAGTGAATCCCTGTCTCATAGGCTCTAAACGAACCTCTAATTTCTTAGCATATGACATAGATACAAAAGAATGCGTGGCACCCGTATCGAAAAGAACGTAAGCATTATTAGATAAACTTGTTATCTGACCTGTGACCACATTGGAAGCTTCAGCAGCCACTTGTTCTTTTGTCATGGCATAGATTCGGGCATTCGTCGGTGGGGCTTCAATTCTCCCTTGACTAATAAGTGGCCCTTCAAGGGAGGCTTGCATCTGATGTAGCTGGGCTTGAGGAGGAGCTCTCTGCCGGGCATTGGCATTCATCAGCTTGGGCCAATTCTTTACAAAGTGGTCTTCACGTCCACAGATGAAACATTGGTTTGTTCCCAAACGACATTCCCCTGGATGCTTCTTTCCACATTTGGCACACAGTTGAAATCGCCTGTTATTATTGTTAGGCTGGCCATCATTGTGCCTCTTGTTGTCTTGGCCCTGCTGGTTTTGAGGATTACCCTTCCTCTTGTTATTCCTCCAGTTTTGGTTGTTGTTGTTGCTATTGTTGTTGTTCCTGTGGGGAGGGCAGTTCTGGTTGCTCGCATTGTTGGCTTGCTGAGCCGACTGAGGCTGGTTCCTTCTTAGCTTGGACAGATGAAACTCAGCACGTTGAGCCCTCATAACAACCTGCTCTTGAGTCCTTGGTGGACTTGCCCCATCAACGATTGCAGCATATCTGGCCTAAGGGCTCTAATCAGTCTTCTGACCCTTTCACTTTCATCCATAACCATTCCTGGACATAGATGAGCAAGCTGGTCAAACTTCGTCACCACATCAGTGACTGACATGTCCCCCTAGCGTAAGCTCTCGAACTCCTCATAATGCTTCATCGTAACATTCATATGGAAGAACTTCATGTTGAATTCATGAATGAAGTCAGCCCATGTCATCTCTTCAACATTCCTGCTCTGTTCGATGCCATCCCACCATATCCTGGCCTCCATGGTGAAGCAGTACGATGCACAGAGGACCTTTTCATTGTCCATGAAATCCATGAGTTGTAAGGTGGCCTCAATCGTCTTTAACCATCCCTGAGCTACTAGCGGATCCTTAGAACCTTCAAAATCTGCTGGCTTAACTCTCTTCCATCTAACCAGTAGGGGTTCCTGATAGGCCGCTCTTGGTTCAGCAGCAGGAACTGGGACTTCGTTTACTTATGGCTGCAGAGGAGGAGGAGGCACATCATTGCCTCATCGGTCATCGTTCTGGCCGCTGGCCCTTAAAGTAGCAATTTCCCTTCTTTGGTCCTCCAACTGCCTTCGCAGTTCAGCAATCATCGTCATGAGTCTTTCGTTGGTTTGGGTGTGTGTCTGCATTCTTTGGTGGCCATCCATCGTAAATTTCCTATAAGAATTAGGAACTTAGAAATAATCTTCCAATTATGAGACAGGTTTTCACTACTAGATCGTTAATCATTAAACATTTAAACCTTAATCTTATCATCATACTTGCATCAATACCTCTAACTTCATAACATACTTACTTGGAGGACTTGGATTGACGTGTGGCGATATGAATTGTAATAAAAAAATCACTCTGATACCAAAGCCTATAACGCCCCCTTTACGGACATCACAGATGTCGTTACTTTCATACATTCATACTTGTTTAAACTTTAAACAAGAACATAAGCCCAAAACTTATACGATACTTTAAATTGTAAATATAATTGAACATACTTAACCAGGATCCATTCATACATTTTTTTTTTAAAACAACATCATTGTTTAACTTATTCCATATCATAATTTATTTAATTATACTTTAAATTAATCATAAACTTATTTTACAGAATAGGTATACCAAGTTGTAAAACCATAACTTATAAAAACATCACATTGTTTATAACTCATTTACCCCTACAGTTTGGCAGGCCGAACATGGGACTTCGGTAGGCCGAACATGATCGGTAGGCCAGAGTTCCTCAACCGGCAGGCCGGTAGAGACCTTGCAAATCTGGATTAAAAACTCATCATCATCCAGTAGGCCGAAAACATGATCGGCAGGCCAAACTTCCAAACATCGGCAGGCCGACCCATGACCTTCTGCAGGCCGACCGAGCCAAGATCTTTGAGAAAAACTTAATTTGTAAAACAGAGTTAACTTTTCATAAAAATTGCAGAAGATCAAAATTCTTAAAATGTTAAAATAAAGTATAAAACCATAGTTCCAGTATTCTTAAAACTTAACATAAAAAAAAATATGTTCAAAATATAAAACCTGAATTAAATCATAAAAAAAAATTCTTCTTCGCGTTCTTCCGGTTACAATTCATCGTGCTTTGTGCTCACACGCCTTCATCATCATTGTCATCATATCATAAAAGTGCCTTAAGCATAATTTCATAGAAACATATCTTTCATTGCATTAACCATATTAAAACTTATTCTATTTTATCTTAAGGGCCCAAGTGTTGCACCATGAACATCATTGTAGACGCGCCGTCATGAGAGGAGATGGGTAGCTAATCCCAAACCAAACATGACATCATAACATTTCATTTCATAACATTGGTGTGCAACACTTATTAGGTGATACATATATATATAATTTTCATGCTATAAAACATATCATCATCATATATGCATAACTTTAAATCATGAAAATCTTTCATAAAAAAAATCCTTTAAGGAAAATAACCAAAAAATCATCATGAATACCATTGTGAATATATCATTAAACCTTGAAAAAGGTGTCATGTTGTAGGTAAGAATGTACTTACCTTAACGCTAGCTTACTAAAACTTAATCTACTTTTAGTGATGACGCCGCGGTCTCGATGTGCTCGTTCCTTTGAGTGTTCATGTCATTTATCCATTTAAAATACAATAAAATTAATACTTATCATAAAACAACCATTCATATACCATCTCATATAAATTATTACTTTTCATCATAGCATAAATCATCCATTCATATATCATCCATTAACATAACATTCATTCATATAACATTCGTATATATACATTCATCTCATATTATCATAATTCATAACCATAATTGTGAAAACATTTTCACATAAATTATCATCACATATAGACATTATTCATAACATGCTTCCCTTAATATTATCATCATAACATCACATACATTTCAATCATCAAAATCTTTTAAAAATGTTTTCTAATAATTTAAAATACATACATTTTAAAATTTATACAAACATCTTATTAACGTGTATTTCAATATCATAAAATTATTTCATCATCAACAAAAATCATTTAAACATATAAAACATTTTATAAAACAAAAATCCAAAATTATCATTGTTAAAATAGTTTTCTTAACGTAATTTGATAAAATTTCACATAACTCAAAATTACATTCATCATACATGACACAAGCATATTCTTGTCAATTTTCATGAAAAACATCATATTTACCCCTTGAATAAACATTACATTTTCATACATCAAAATTAAACAGTAACATTTTACTGTGAGGAGTAGAAGACAGAAAATTCATATTTTTTTATAAAACACCGAAATGACATGAATCTTGGAAAACATCACATAATACATACATGAACATCATAATAAAAACTCAAGACAAAATACAATACCTTGAGAAAGATATTGTAGACGATTGGAGGAGGAGAATTCTTTTTAAAAACAAACAAAGAAACGAGTCCTAACCTTAAAAATTTTCTTCTCAAATTTCTTGAATTCAACCAACAAAATATAACTTCTTCTTTAAATTTTCTTGTAGAGAATTTTTGAGAGAAAAGGAATGGAATTCGTGGAGAAGAGAAGAGGAAGAGAGAAAGAGAAAAAAAGTGTCTCAGAACCGAGAAAGAAGGCATAAGAGAGGATGGGAGAAAATCTGAGGAAAAGAAAACGTTAAAAAAATTTTTAACGTAATGAGCATAATGATAATTCATTACTCTCCATTAAGTCAGAATTTTCTGACTGTTTGACAACAAATGGCGTGGAGGAAGGAGAGAAAAGAGGGAAGTCAAACAATCACTCATTACTTACCATAACTTGCCCTCTTAAAATAGGAAACCATTTAGAATTGGACAAATCAATGTGAAGTCAACCTTTTAATTTCCTTAACTGACAAAATTATTCCTTTAATATGCCAATTAATCACAATAAATCACCCATTTGATGTAATTATCTCAGCCATAAATTTTGGAGAGATTTCTACTGACTGCTCGTCAACCGTGTTCGGCCTGCCGATTTTCCCCTTCGGCCTGCCGATGGTTTCCTTCGGCCTGCCGATCTTGGGCAGACTGTTCGGCCTGCCGAACTTGGAAGTCCGGCCTACCGAACTGTTCTTAAATGCCATACATTAAAACATTCAATTCATCATGCATCATAATTAAATATACATTAAAATATTCATGAACACTTGAGCACAACGATTCCATGCGGTCGTCACCTGTCATAAAACTTGACATAAAAAGTTAGTAACATTAACATCATATATCATTACATATAACATAAATTATTAATAAAATACCATTAACGTCGTTACCAACTTAACGTGATTCATTACATAAAAATATGCAGGTGTTACAGTCTGCACACATCATCCGTCCGCTAGCTCATCATTACGATTTATTCTGATCTTTTTGTCGAAATAACTACAGCATGAAATACTTAGTGAGCCTATGCCCAGTAAGTCCCGTATACACCCACTTGCACATTCAATAAAATGCATGATCTCATTATGCTTTCTTATAATCCTTCATTATCATTATCATTTCTTATCTTTAACTAGGGCCCAAGTGTTCATACCATTGTGCACTTAGGTCTACGTAACACTGTGACCATCCTGTAATCCTTAAACTCCCCTTGAGTCAGGAGTTGGTACGACCCTTTTCTTAACTTTTGGATATTCGTTTACCAATTCACTTATTATGGTTATCATACTATGCCTGAAGTGATGATCACATGTTATACATAACATAATCTACATAAATGCTCTTGTACGACATAGTACACACAAGTGCATACTTTTTATACACACTGGTACACATTAATATACGCACAGGTATATAGCATAATGTACTCACAGGTACTTAACATAAAATATACACACAAGTACAGATCATCATATACACTCAGGTACATGTCATAATATACTCTCAAGTACATATATATATATATATCACATATACTCACAAGTATACCCTTTCATTTTTATAAATACTCATGTCATTGCATACATACAAGTATACACCTTGATATACACACAGGTATACATATACTCATTTTGCACTCCAAGCTTACAATTTCATACTGTAGGTAGGATGGGTACTTACTTGATCGAATGTCGGGCAACTTAACCTCAATTTCCCTTCTCCTAGACTCCTAGGATCCTGTTGGCCAATTATAAAGCCATTAGCCAAATTTCACTATGTTTCGATACAAAACATCCGTTAGTTAATAAATTGAGTTGCATTCCTATATACAACTCTAAAAACCACTGGTTTTTCTTATTTCTATCTAACACTACCCTATCGTTTCTAACGAAGGGCGGGAACCCTTTTTTTTTTACCATTGTTTTTCCAACTGACACGTTTCAGAGTGGTTCAGGTTATTCGGGCAAAATGATGATTTTGCCCTCCATGGGTCCACTAACCTACCCGAGCTCGATTTCGTTATTCTTACGAAAATAACCACATACTAATTTTAAAATGACACCCTAGTGGGTTAAATCTCTATATTTCTCAATTATGCCTAATTTTCATAAAACTTTGCGGTTTAGCCCTGAACTGAAAATTTTGTCGATTTTGCTCCCAGGACTAAAATTTACTTCTTTGCATCAAAATTTCTTATTTTTCTCAAGGATCATTTTTGTTCAAAGTACCATATTCAAAATCCTTTGGGAAATGACGTTTTTGCCCTTTTTAAAATTTTTCACAATTTCTGTAAATTCTTTGAAAAATCAAAATCTCACAAACGACTGAGTTTTTTGACGAACCATCCATATTGCCTAACAGTTTCGTCGAGATCTACAACTTTTATGATTTAACTTTTTTCAAAATCTCACTGTACAAGGGTGTTTTTGGCCATTTTTTAATTTTGTCGAGAGAAATCTTTTCCTTTCAATTTAGACCCTACGGCATTTTTACAAAAATCTGTTTAAAAATTGCAATTCTACCCCTGCAAAAACCATTCCATGCATTAATCAAAACATTCTCATGCTCAAACATTACTTTTACTAAAACTAACATTAAATTTACAAAAATAACAGTTTTTGTAAAAATTACCATTTTGCACCATAAATCAAAATTTCACAACTTAAACATGCCATACTTCACATATGCATGAAATTTCTTTAAGTACATGCTCAAGAACCCACATAGGTTCAAAGTAATAAAAATCAAAATAAAATTTACAAAATTTCAAAACTTTAAAACTTAAAACTTACCCAAATGGCACTTTTTTTATTTCTAACCTTCAAAGTTCCTATGAACTCCCTCCTAGGTTTCCTTTCCATGCAAAAATACCATGGATTAATTTTTCCCCTTTACCTATGAAAAATCCCTTGAAAACTCATTAAAAAGTTTAGGATTTTACGTTAAAACTTGTAGAAAATCCTTGTACTTGCTTGTAAAACTTGTTTGGGGTTATTTTTGCAAAGTTTGGGGCTGAGAAAATTTTTTTGGAAGCTTTGGTTATGGCTGCCGAAACTTGGAAGAAAGGAAAGGAAAGAAAAATTGTGATAAACTTGTAATTAATGCTTCCTTATCCACTTGATGACTCATGGTTATCCATAAGGTTACCCTTGGTGTCATCATGTTATTGGGCCACATTGCATGGCTTGTTGGCCCAATAGAATTCAAGTAAGTGTCCACTTTGTGGAGTTAAAAAATTATACTGTGCAATTTTTCACCACATAGTATTTTTTCTATACTGCCGTGGTCAAATCAGTGTATTTTTTATCCTTAGACTGTATAAAAATATTTGACTTACTTTTCATTCACTTTTAGAGGCCAATCATAACACTTTTTGTATCTGCATTTTCATTTAGTAGTATACTCATACTGCTTCGGCCTCCTTTTTACCCTTGATTTGGGTTTGGACAACTTCTATGTCCTATTTACATTCTAATCACCCACTTGTTTATATCACAATTTTACAATTAATCATGATATAAAATTCATTTTTTGGATATTATTTACAAATTTCTGAGTAATTTAAACTCATAAAATCTGTGTTCGGCAATATCCAACATTGCATCACATTTGCCATAAAATTTACAATCAATGCCGTTTATTCCTACTTTATCATAATTTTTACAAAACTTACAATATTTATAAAAATTCACATTTTTAAAAGTAAATTCATTAATTAAACCCAATTAAATATTAGATTTTATTAATAAAATTTTCTCGATCATTACGCTTAGTCGGCAGGCCGATCTGGGTGATCGGCCTACCGATCATGCTCCATCGGGCTACCGACTCATGAAAGTTTGGCCTGCCGAACTGGAAGTTTGGCTGCCTCTAGTGCCGCTTGATTTTTGCCCCATTGACGGTCTGCCGAACCACAAGTCCTACCTGCCGATCTGAGATCATCGGCTTGCCGAACTATGAGGTTCGGCATGCCGACCGAGCAGAAATCTCAATTCTAGAAAATACAATTTTAAATGCAATTCATCAATTTTATTTTCAACAATTCAAAAATATAAAATTAGAGACTCAGGAAATACCTATTAGCACCATCATCATTCTTCTAGATTCGTCTTCTCCGAATTATTATTTAATTATAAAATTCTTACAAATTTAAAATTAAATAACAATTCCTAGATGGAGATGATAGTCCGCCATCTAATTACATGAAAAACCTAGATATACATTCTAACCTCTAAGGAACCATAACCGGCATAAATTAATTAATTAATTAATAATTAAATAACCATGTAATCAATCATAATTAATTAATGAACATTCATCATATAATCTATGACAACATATAATTATATAGAAACCTAGAGTGCCAACTCTCTATAAAATTAAATTCAAGCGTAGGAGAGATTAAGATCACAAAATTTATACATATAACATGATCACAAACTCGTAAATTTATGTAAAAATCATGGCTCTGATACCAATTGTTGGAAAAAGAGTGCGCAGCGAAATTTAAAACTTTTACATCAGAGTATTTTTTTAAAACACAAGTTTGACATACTATATGCATAAATTAACCAGATCTTACTAACCTTTGTGTGCCAAAGAACCCTCGAAAATGTGAAGAGAAGTAACGTTCCAGAAGAGCCTCAACCAACTGGTCTTCTTTGCTATTCTCTTTCCACGATAGGAGTGAGTGTGGGCTCATACGTACAGATCTTCCACTAGGTGACTCTCCTTCTAACCAATCAAGAGAACCCAAAGCAAGTGTTCATGATTTGTGAACAAAAGCCCTCAGGGAGTTTTCATATTCTTACTAGCAGAGTATCACTCTTAATCTCTCAATTGATATGAGTAACTCTTAAGACTTACTTCGTTTATATAGAGATTGGTCCTGGGGTCAGTCCTTATCAGATTATGTCTCAAAAACTCGAAATAGAATCAAGTTCAAATCAATATCTGATAAGATCCGTGTGGAAACATGCAATCTTATCATTCGCTGATCGACAGGCCGAACAGGCCCCATCGACAGGCTAAACACGTCCATCGGTAGGCCGAACTGTCGAATAAAAATCTCGCGAATCTTTTATTTTCAATCCGAGATTCAATTGGATAAAGTCTTAGTTTTAATTCAAATAACCCAATAGATAAGTTATCTGCTCAAAACAACTTTATATAGATAATCTCTAAGGAAATAAATCAATTTCCAATAATTCTACAGGTTTATCTTGATCTAATTTATCTAAAATTAAATCAACCGATAAACAGACAAGAATTATCTGATCCTTACAATTCAACGGGTTTTGTCTTGAATTAATTTTATCACAAAATTAATTCAACCGATAAACAGACATGAATTATTTGATTCTTCCAAATTTCAACCAATCTAATAAATCTGACATAAGTTAACAATTATTAGAAAAGCACGCTGTGTCATTACAGGATGTTGTGAGCTAGCAAAGGGGATCAAATGGACCTATATAGCTCAAGCTCCCAATAATTATGAAACCCAATATCCTAGATATAGATTTCATAATTATCAACTCCAACGCTACTCCACTAAAAGCTTGGAGCTGCACTCTCGAACTACATCAAATTACAAAGTTCGTATAGCTAAGTCTCCACTATAGCTAAGTCTCCATGACATATCATAGTGTATCGTATCCTCATATGACAATCCATAATTGGCTTAAGGATAAGTTTTGTCTTACCTTCCCAATTATTTTTATCTTACATTCCATTATCTGACCTTCAGAAAACTTACCATCCAAAAATAGTATACCATTCGGTTGCACCTATGTATCCAAATGGTTGAGTGCTCCAGTTTTTCAATTACAGGATAACACATATAAGAGGATATCATTACTCCTAAAGAGGAGCTATGGATTCGATATCTATGAATAATAGGTCTATGCTATCAAGAGTCATGCCTCCAACGTACCGACATGCATACCACTATTAAGATGTAGGTGTCACCCTTTGGTACATCAAAAGACACAAGCTAAGACAACGGGCCTACTATTCATCTCAGGATTAAGATACAACACAAATGATTGTCCAAAGTGAATCGATTTGCCGAGATAGAATTATTAATCCAAATCAATTCACTTTATATTCTGATCCAACACATCATCACCTATGACAACGTGCCAATGTTTCTATTCACGGAGTCCACCTCCGATGGCCAAGACAAACCATCTCCCAATTGGGATATAGACAACATAACAATCTTTGCATGAATAAAGTGCCCAACTGTATTCCCTTGATTGCGGATCTTATGATTTAGACCATCACCTTAAGAATCATGTCTTCCGCATAATCCGTCCATCATATGCCCAATTCTTAAGGTTTAGATCGACAATCTCAGACTTTTGTTTGTTTAACATACATTCAACAAATATAAACGTAAAGAGGACAAGATTTGGTATATAAATAATAAATTCTTTATTAATAAAAATATCTCCATAAACTTACTACGTTTTTACTCCTTAGGGCATACATGTCTAACACCAGTAAGCCTAGCATATGGATAAATCCATATATCACTTGCCTATAGCATCGGTCCCACCTATATTGCGTCACATAATTTAAATAATTAAATAATCACATTATTTAATTTCTAAAGTATGTATTAATTGAAAATAAAATTAATAATTCATTACCCTTAAGTTTAAATAATATATGGAGATAACACGAAGAACTATGGGCATAATTTCAAGCTCCAATAAAATTTATAATCAATTAACAACTTAATTAATTTACCAATTCTAAAATTACTTTACTAAAAACTTAGAATTGCACTTTTGAAATTATAAATATAATTTATTCAAAAAAATTTTATTGTTCATTGATATAGTCTTTACTTATAAATTGATCCTCCATAAATAATTCATCATTAGAGCCAAGTAGAATCCATTAACCTCTCTAATTATATTTCTATCCTTGAGTGCCATTGATTCTTTGATAAATAAATAAAAAAAAAACTCATGAACTTAATCATGAACTTGAGTACTCGTATTATTCAAGGCCTAAATCAATACTTAAAAAAATTATTTATCTGCTTCTCGTTAAAAAATGAATTGATTCCTTCTTATATTATTAACATTCTCTGTTACTTACTTTATTAAACCTCCAAAATACAAGGAATAGGATTAGATTCTCGAATCCGTACTAAGTAAATCAAAAAGACATAATACTATAAATAGGAGTCTGATAACAACTCATGATTAAGATCATCTTATATGTGACTATTGATCGATATGATTAGACCTTCCTATATTTTAACGAAAATTGTTTAACCGTTCATATCATCTCACGTTCCAGTTCTAGATAACATATTATATATAGTGCACTTATTTAATAACTCAGTGCATTAATGGTTTGGATAAGACTGTTATATTCTTAATGAAATGACATGCACTAATAACACTCAATTAAAGATTTTACACTTTAATTGAATAATTAATTTTATGTTACTGGCATATTAATTATCATCCTTAAATATTATCCTTTTATATATAACACTTATATAAAATATTTAAGGTCACATAGATAATTATAGAATTTCAATGATATTCATAAAGAATTCAAAATACTCATAAAGAATTCAAAATACATACATACAAATATAATGAAAAATTAACTTTATTTATTTATTTATAAATATACCCATAACAAAAATATCGCATGCTTTAAGAGCATTTATCATAATAGTTAATGCATTTTCTCTTATATATTTTCGTTTGTTTTTCTTTTCGAGATAAAACACACTAAACCAAATGTAAAGCTCTTTATTGTTCTTCATACTTTATTGTTTATGTGTCATCTTCTTTGATATGTTTTTTATGCTTTATTAGTGATGGTGTGTGTGTGTGTGTTTTTATGCATTATAGTATGAGTTTGTGAGTTTTAAGGATATGGTAATTATATTTTTCTATAAAATGTAAATTAAAGTCGTCATATTTTTTCTCTTACCTATGAACTTCATAAAAGTACATTTGTCTCTAGTTTCTTTTTGTCCTTCATTGAAATTAGAAGCATGAATTTATGTCAAGAAGTTGCTAATTTTTTGTTTAAAAGAACAAAAAATAAGAAAAAAATTTCATTTTCTATTTGTTTATTATTGATGAATTCAAGCTTATGAACTCTCTCATCATAAAATGATTGGACCTTTATTAGTGTCCCTTTTGTAGAAAATAATAATAGAGGGAATTCACACCTTTTTTATGACTCAACTACTATTATGTTAACATTTTTCATCTAATGTTTAAGAGAATTTAATCATGAGATTAAATTTAAGACGTTTAAAAAGTTTAGAGTTTAAGTTAGAATAACTTTTGACACAGGGACTAATTTTAGAAAGAGAAAAAAATTAAAGCACTTCTTATAAATCTAACTCTCGATGTTACAATAAAAGACTTTCTCATGATTCCCTTTCAATCACTTGATATTTAATTTTGTTGCCAACGAAATCAACTGCCAAGTGGGGAATTTGCTCTTACAAAAATATTTGAGGATATGCAAAGGAAAGAATTACGGGGTGTTGACAGATCAGATTATACGGATTAAGGGTCAATCCATAATCCAATCCGTATATATCAAATATGGAAAATCCCAATCCAAACCAAATCCGTGAACTCTCCAATCAAATCCTATCCAATTTAAAAACCATGGATTTTGTAAATTGGATTCTACGGATTCACGGGTTGGGCCTTTAAATTTATATAAAAAAACTAGAAATTAAAATTACCATAGTATAATATAACATAATTTAATAAAATCTAACATATTAGAACCTAATAGAATGCAAGTCTTTAATAATAAATTAAATTGCTGCATTACAAAACATTACAATTAACAAATTTAAAGAAACTTTAAACATGATTAAATGTGATGATTGAATTTATTGGTTTTTGTAATTAGGCTAAGCTTCTTTTTTCAAACATATAAATTTTGGACCCTACAATAAAAGTATAGGTTCATATATTTATTAAAATTTTGTGTATGTATATTTGTATACGCATATATAATTTATATAATATATATGGTTCGAATTCACGGATTATATATACTTAATGTGAAATCCAATCTGTATTTATATAAACCAATCCATTTTAGGATTGAATGGATTGGCAGATTCCATGAGCATTCCCAGAAAGAATTTTGACCTAAAAAAATCTTAAACTTTACATATGCAAATATGTAAATGTACATTATGTTGGAAACAAAGTGCGCAGCGGAATTTTTAAAATTTTTCATCAGAGTATTTTCCAAAACACAAGTTTGACATGTTATATGTATAAATTAAGCAGATCTTACTAACCTCAGTGTGCCGAAGAACCTCCGCGATCTGTGTAGAGAAGTAACGTTCCAGAAGAGCCTCAACCAACTGGTCTTCTTTGCTATTCTCTATCCACAACCGGAGTGAGTGTGGGCTCACACGTACAGCTCTTCCACCGGTGACTCTCCTTCCAACCAATAGAGAGAACCCAAAGCTAGTGTTCGTGATTTGTGAACAAAAGCTCTCAGGGAGTTTTCAGATGCTCACAAGAAGAGTATCACTCTTAATCTCTCAAATTGATCTGAGTAAATCATTAGACTCACTCCCTTTTTATACCTATTGGTCCTAGGGTCAGTCCATATCAGATTAGGTCTCAAAAAATTGAAACAGAATCAAGTTTGGATCAATATCTGATAAGATACGCGTGAAAAACGCGTAATCTTATGTGCGCTGATAGGCAGGCCGAACTGTCTGATAGGCAGGCCGAACAGGCCAGTTCGGCAGGCCAAACACGACATCTGGCAGGCCAAACTGTCGAGAAAAAATCTCCGCGAATCTTTTATTTTCCACCCGAGATTCTAAAGGATAAAGTCTCAGTTTTGATTCAAATAACCCAATAGAAAAGATATCTGATCAAAACAAACTTTAACAAGATAATCTCTAAGAAAATAAATCAATTCACAATAATTCTACAAGTTTATCTTGTTCTAATTGTCCACAATTAAAACAACCGATAAACAGACAAGAATTATCCGAATGCAATAATTCAACAAGTTCATCTTGAACTAATTTCTTACATAATTAATTCAACCGGTAAACAGACATGAATTATTTGATTATTATAAATTTTAAACCAATCTGATAAATCTGACATAAGTCACCAATTATTGGAAAAGCACGCCGTGTCGTTACAGGATTTTGTGAGCTAGCAAAGGGGACCAAAATGGACCTATAAAGTTCAAGCTCATGATAATTATGAAGCCCAATATCCCAGATATACATTTCACAATTATCAACTCCAACGCTACTCCACTAAAAGCTTGGAGTTGCACTCTCGAACTTTATAGAATTACGAAGCTCGTGTAGCTAAGTCTCCATGACATATCATAGTGTATCGCATCCCCATATGATCATCCATAATCTGCTTAAGGACAAGTTCTGTCTTACCTTCCCGATTATTTTTATCTTACGTTCCATTGTCTCACCATTAGAAAACTTACCATCCAAAGATAGTATACCATTCGGTTACACCTATGTATCCAAATGGTTGAGTGCTCCAGTTTTCCAATTACAGGACAACGCATATAAGAGGATATCATTACTCCTAAAGAGGAGCTATGGATTCCATATCTATGAATAACAAGTCTACGCAATCAAGAGTCATGCCTCCAACGTACCGGCATGCATGCCACTACAGAGATGTGGGAGTCACCCATTGGTACATCAAAAGACACAAGTCGAGAGAACCGGCCCATTATTCATCTCAGGATTAAGATACAATACAAATGATTGTCTAAAGTGAATCGATTTGCCAAGACAGAATTATTAATCCAAATCAATTCACTTTATGTCCCGATCCAACACATCGTCACCTGTGACAACGCGTCAATGTTTCTATTCACGGAGTACAACTCTGATGGCGAAGACAAACCATCTCCCAAAAGGGATATAGACAACATAACAATCTTTACATGAATAAAGCGCCCAACTTTATTCCCTCGATTGCGGATCATATGTTTTAGACCATCACCTTAAGAATCGTGTCTTCCGCATAATCAGTCCATCATATGCCCAACTCTTAAGGTTTAGACTGATAGTCTCAGACTACTGTTTGCTTATCATACATTCAACGAATATGAACGTAAAGAGGACAAGATTTGGTATATATAAATAAATTCTTTATTGATAAAAATGTCTCCAAAAACGTATTACATTTTTACTCCTTAGGGCATACATGTCTAACAATCTCCCACTTGCACTAAGTGAGTAAATACAGCAAATTTTGCATCCCCATAGCTTCCACATGCCTTTCGAAGACTCTCCCAGTGAGTATCTTCGTAAATGGATCAGCTAAATTGTCCTCTGACGCGATCTTGCACACCGTGACATGCCCGCTCTCAACGAAGTCCTTTATCACATGATACTTCCGATCAATATGCTTACTCTTCTTGTGAAATCTTGGTTCCTTAGCATTAGCTACCGCCGCACTGTTATCACAGTACAATGATACCGCCTTATCCATACCAGGAACTACCTTAAGATCCCCAAGGAACTTGCAGAGCCACACTGCTTCTTTCGAAGCATCACTAGCCGCCACATACTCGGCCTCCATCCTTGAATCCGAAGTGCAATCTTGCTTCGCACTTCTCCAACTGATGGCACCGCCTCCTAGAGTAAACACAAACCCCGAAGTCGATTTCCTAGAATCCAGGCAGGATTGAAAATCTGAATCAGTGTATCCTAGAGGAGTTAAATCCTCACCCGAATACACAAGCATATACCCTCGAGTCCTTCTCAAGTACTTGAAAATATGCTTTACCGTAACCCAATGGTTCGGTCCTGGATCCGCCTGAAATCGACTCACAATCCCGACCGCATAGCTAATATCCAGTCGAGTGCAAAGCATGGCATACATGAGACTACCCACTGCCGAAGCATAAGGCACCTTCTTCATGTATTCTCTTTCCTCATAAGACTTTGGAGAGTCTTTCTTAGAAAGAGTAATTCCAGACCTAGATGGTTGCCCACCTTTCTTGGAATCCTGTAATGCAAACCTCCTGAGAATTTTATCTATGTAGCTGGCCTGTGACAAAGCTATCATTTTGTTCTTCCTATTCCGAAAGATCTGGATACCGAGAACAAAATTAGCCTCACCCAAGTCCTTCATGTCAAACTGCTTGGTCAACTATAATTTGACCGATGACAACGCCCTAACGTCATTGCCAATTAGCAGAATGTCATCTACATAGAGTAGTAGAAAAACCACCTTCTCATTCTTAATGTGTTTGTAAACACATGGTTCATCCACATTTTGTGAGAACCCATAAGTCTTGATCACTTGATCAAATCTTATGTTCCAAGAACGAGAAGCCTGCTTAAGTCCATAAATTGACTTTAGCAGCTTACAAACCTTACCCTCTTGACCCGCGACCTTGAACCCTTATGGTTGTTCCATATAAATGGACTCATCAAGATAGCCATTCAGAAAAGCCGTCTTGACATCCATCTGCCAAATCTCGTAGTCGAGAGCGGCAGCTATGGACAAGAGAATACAGGCGAAAAGGTTTCCTCATAATCGATTCCTTCCTTTTGCGTATAACCCTTAGCTACCAGTTTGGCCTTAAAGGTTTCGACCTTTCCATCCACTCCTCTTTTCCTCTTGTAGATCCACTTACACCCAATGGGTTTTACCCCTTCGGGAAGATCCACAAGCTCCCAGACCCGATTAGTCTCCATAGACTTCATCTCTATGTTCATGGCCTCTGTCTAGAGTCTTGAATCAACATCCTCCATAGCTTCTGTGTAAGTATAAGGATCCCCGTCATGTTCATCCGGTTCAGCCAAAAAGACTTCCCCATTGAACATATACCTCTCAGGTTGACGCCCGATCCTCCCACTACGCCGAAGCCCCTGAGGTTGTTGTTCAGGTTTGTTTGGTTTTTCTACATTGATCAGAATGGTTTCATTCGGAACCTCCGGAGTAAATGGATCACCCCTCAACTCCTCAAGCACCACTTTGCTTAGAGGTTTAAAGTCGTTCATGTAACTCTCCTCAAGGAAAGTTGCATTAGTTGAAACCATGACTTTATTTTCCTTTGGGTTATAAAAATAACCCCCTTTAGTCCCTTTTGGATATCCTACAAACACGCAAACTTCTGAACGTGCTTTCAACTTATTCGGATCCTTAAACAGGACATGAGCTGGACATCCCCATATGCGAATATGGTTTAAGGATGTCTTCCGTCTTGTCCACAACTCGTGAGGAGTTTTAGGGACCGATTTTGAAGGCACATTGTTCAAAAGATAACATGCGGTTTGTAGTGCATATCCCCAAAAGGATAAAGGCAATGATGAATAACTCATCATGGACCGAATCATGTCCAACAAAGTCCTATTCCTTCTCTCCGCTACGCCATTTTGTTGCGGAGTGCCCGACGTAGTCAAATGGGATAAAATCCCATTCTCTAACAAGTGTCCCAAGAACTCTTCAGAAAGGTATTCCCCACCTCGATCAGATCGAAGTGCCTTTATGGGTTTACCCAATTGCTTTTCCACTTCAGCCCGAAACTCCCTGAACTTATCATAAGTTTCGCTTTTGTGGTGCGTTAGGTACACATACCGATATCTTGAGTGATCGTCAATGAAAGTGACGAAGTACTCATACCCTCCTCGTGCCCGGATGTTCATCGGTCCACAAACATCACTATGCACAGGTTCTAGAACCCCTTCGGCCCTATTACCCTTAGACCCGTATGGTCTTTTGGTCATTTTACCCTCCAAACAAGACTCACATTGAGGTATAGATTCCACCTTTAAGTGACTTAAAGGTCCATCCCTTACCAACCTTTGAATCCTATTCAGGTTAATATGGCCAAGGCGCAAATGCCAAAGATAAGTCTTATTAGAGTGAGAAGTTTTAAGTCTTTTTGAGTCATTATCATTTATCTCAGCATTAAGCAATATGTCCATCTTAGGTTTGATAAAATATAGATTATTTTGCATCCATCCAGAACAGATAAAAGATTTGTTTTTACGAATCACCACTTTTTCATTAAAAGATACCACGTAGGAGTCTTTAAATAAAAAAGATACAGAAATTAAATTCCTTTTAAATTTAGGAACATAAAAACAATCTCGCAAAATTAAACTCCTATAATTATCAAAATAAAGATGGACATCTCCCACTGCTTCCGCTGAGACCAAGGATCCATCGCCCATCCGAAGCGTTAAGTCTTCACGAAGTAGACTTCTCGTTTCTTTGAATCCCTTCAGAGAAACACAAACATGATTAGTTGCACCGGAATCTATGACCCAAATGTCACTGGATTCCTCAACCAAACAAGTTTCTAAATATAGAAGATCACACCTACCTCCCTTGGAAAGGAAGTCATTGCAATGCTTCTTTATATGCCCGACCTTACCACAGAAGAAGCACTTAAGCTTCTTTGGGTTATTCTTCTTCTTTTTCTTGCTCTTGGTAGCAGCAGGAATAGAAGACTTGCCACTCTTGGCCCGTTGCTTCTTTCCATTCCCAGAGTTAGGATTGGAACCAGAAGCAACTACCATATTGGCCTCTCCACCAGCAAGAGACTCCCTGATCAGCAGTTCAAACTCCTGTAACTGTTTCATCAGTTCTGTTAAGTTCATATCCCGTATATTGCTCAAATTAAAAGTAGCTCTAAACGGAATAAATTCCTTAGACAGAGTCCCAAAGACCATAGTCATCTGAGTTTCAACATCGATGTCGGCTCCATTGGTTTGAGCCTCAGCGAGGTAACCCATGACCAACATCATATGCTCCTTTATAGATGTCCCCGGTCTCTGTCTACAGTTTAAGAGTTTCTGAAGCGCCCCTTGCCGCTTTGTTATGGCTTGGCCTCCAAACGTGTCCTCAAGATTATCCAAGATCTGCTTCGCAGTCTCATAATCCTGATGTTGAGCCTGCAGCACATTGTTCATGCTAGCCATAACATAGCAGCGGGCCTGATCATTAGCATCTTTCCAGCAGTCGTACGCTTGGAATTGCTCATTAGTTGAGTCTCCCGTAGGCTCGGGAGGACAAGGAGTTGTCAGAACATATTTCAGTTTCTCAAAGGAAAGGACGATGTCTAGGTTCCGTTTCCAATCGTTATAGTTCTCACTGGTTAATTGGTTTTTATCAAGTATCGATGATAAAGCGTTTTTAGACATTTTCAATCTACAATAAAGAATCATATACCAAACATAAGCAAACATATATAATAATTTAGTAAGATAACACAATCATGTAAAATCATACAAATGTGTTTATGTGTCAAAACCTTGAAAATATCACAACCTTACAATGATAATTCCCAACTCAGAATTCAACAAGCTCCTAGGGGAGTCATGCCAAATTCAATCAGGAACACGGATCCCCTCCTGATTAATATATGCCATCCAGGACCCGTATGATCCAGCATATATTAATAATCGTTTCTTTGGCCATTAATTTTATTAACAGAGCTCCTAGGGGAGGTTAATAATAAAATTAACGTTAGTGTATAACCACCGTTTCAATATTTTATCCATGATTTATAATCACCACCTAGGGGTGTGCAACCATAAATCATACTAAAATACCTTATCCTTTTAGAGATCCAATGTGGTACATGATAGAAATTCCTTCCTAGGGGTCAGGACCACCATGTTCTTCCTATGGACCAACGATGGAGGCCTTAGGTTCTCTCTTCGAAAACCTTCTCCCACTCAATCTTTTGAAGTCAAGGTTTTATTTCAAAATTATGCATGAACAATTTTAATATGAGCGGCACTCCCTATTCTATATGGCATGTTATCAATATACAAGGTAAATCATATTATAATGCAGACAAGCAAAGCTACATGCATAATAATAATAATAGCCGTAATATTATGGTTCCACCCTAGAGAATAGAAAAATAAGATTACAAGAGAATAATCGAGACATTTATCGATTCTTCATCCTTGAATCCTCAAGCTGTATCCTTCTTCATGTAATATCCATCTTCAAGTCCTCAATCCCATATGAATCGAACACTTCATATTTCCGGTCATATCCAAATTTAATGTTTCTCAGAATCGTCCCAAAAATAAAATTAAAACTGCACCAAAAATTGCATATTTTCTAGACATTTGGTAGCTCTCGGTCGGCAGTCCGATCTGGGTGATCGGTCTGCCGATCATGGTGGTTCGGCCTGCCGAACATGAAGGTTCGGCCTGCCGGCAGAGCACCAAAATTTCTGCCCCACTGTCGGCTTGCCGGACCGTATGTCCGGCCTGCCGATTTGTGACCTTCGGCCTGTCGAACTGTGAGGTCCGGCATGCCGACCGAGCAAAAGAAACCTTAATCCAGAAAATACAATTTTAATACAATTCATCAATTTTATTTTCAACAATTCAAAAACATAAAATTAGAGACTCAGCAAATACCTGGAGGCGCCATCATTAATCTTTAAGATCCGACTTCTCGTTCCGTCTTCTCCGAATAATTATTTAATTACAAAATTCTTACAAATTAAAAATTAAATAACAATTCCTAGACGGAGGTGATAGTCCGCCATCTAATTACATGAAAAACCTAGATACACATTCTAACCTCTAAGGAACCATAATCGGTATTAATTAATTAATAAATAATTAAACAACAATTTAATCAACCATAATTAATTAATAAACATTCACCACATAATCCATGACAACATATATATTATATAGAAACCTAGAGTGCCATCTCTCTATAAATTTAATTCAAGCATTAGAGAGATTAAGATCACAAAATTTATGCATATAACATGATCACAAACTTGCAAATTTATGTAAAACCTCGCTCTGATACCAGTTGTTGGAAACAAAGTGCGCAGCAGAATTTTTAAAATTTTTCATCAGAGTATTTTCTAAAACACAAGTTTGACATGTTATATGTATAAATTAAACAGATCTTACTAACCTCAGTGTGCCGAAGAACCTCTGCGACCTGTGTAGAGAAGTAACGTTCCAGAAGAGCCTCAACCAACTGGTCTTCTTTGCTATTCTCTATCCACAACCGGAGTGAGTGTGGGCTCACACGTACAGCTCTTCCACCGGTGACTCTTCTTCCAACCAACAGAGAGAACCCAAAGCTAGTGTTCGTGATTTGTGAACAAAAGCTCTCAGGGAGTTTTCAGATGCTCACTAGAAGAGTATCACTCTTAATCTCTCAAATTGATCTGAGTAAATCATTAGACTCACTCCCTTTTTATACCTATTGGTCCTAGGGTCAGTCCATATCAGATTAGGTCTCAAAAAATCGAAACAAAATCAAGTTCGGATCAATATCTGATAAGATACGCGTGAAAAATGCGTAATCTTATGTGCGCTGATAGGCAGGCCGAACTGTCTGATAGGCAAGCCGAACACGTCATCCGGCAGGCCGAACTGTCGAGAAAAAATCTCCGCGAATCTTTTATTTTCCACCCGAGATTCTAAAGGATAAAGTCTCAGTTTTGATTCAAATAGCCCAATAGAAAAGATATCTGATCAAAACAAACTTTATCAAGATAATCTCTAAGAAAACAAATCAATTCACAATAATTCTACAAGTTTATCTTGTTCTAATTGTCCAAAACTAAAACAACCGATAAACAGACAAGAATTATCCGAACGCAATAATTCAACAAGTTCATCTTGAACTAATTTCTTACATAATTAATTCAACCGATAAACGGACATGAATTATTTGATTCTTATAAATTTTAAACCAATCTGATAAATCTGACATAAGTCACCAATTATTGGAAAAGCACACCGTGTCGTTACAGGATTTTGTGAGCTAGCAAAGGGGACCAAAATGGACCTATAAAGTTCAAGCTCATGATAATTATGAAGCCCAATATCCCAGATATACATTTCACAATTATCAACTCCAACGCTACTCCACTAAAAGCTTGGAGTTGCACTCTCGAACTTTATAGAATTACGAAGCTCGTGTAGCTAAGTCTCCATGACATATCATAGTGTATCGCATCCCCATATGATCATCCATAATCTGCTTAAGGACAAGTTCTGTCTTACCTTCCCAATTATTTTTATCTTACGTTCCATTGTCTCACAATTAGAAAACTTACCATCCAAAGATAGTATACCATTCGGTTACACCTATGTATCCAAATGGTTGAGCGCTCCAGTTTTCCAATTACAGGACAACGCATATAAGAGGATATCATTACTCCTAAAGAGGAGCTATGGATTCCATATCTATGAATAACAAGTCTACGTTATCAAGAGTCATGCCTCCAACGTACCGGCATGCATGCCACTACAGAGATGTGGGAGTCACCCATTGGTACATCAAAAGACACAAGTCGAGACAACGGGCCCATTATTCATCTCAGGATTAAGATACAGTACAAATGATTGTCTAAAGTGAATCGATTTGCCAAGACAGAATTATTAATCCAAATCAATTCACTTTTTGTCCCGATCCAATACCAATGTTTCTATTCACGGAGTCCAACTCCGATGGCCAAGACAAACCATCTCCCAAAAGGGATATAGACAACATAACAATCTCTACATGAATAAAGCGCCCAACTTTATTCCCTCGATTGCGGATCATATGTTTTAGACCATCACCTTAAGAATCGTGTCTTCCGCATAATCAGTCCATCATATGCCCAACTCTTAAGGTTTAGACTGACAGTCTCAGACTACTGTTTGCTTATCATACATTCAACGAATATGAATGTAAAGAGGACAAGATTTGGTATATATAAATAAATTCTTTATTGATAAAAATGTTTCCAAAAACGTATTACATTTTTACACCTTAGAGCATACATGTCTAACACATTAATAATAATAATAATACAATAACAATAATAATAATAATATTCGTCATCGTTTAATATATGTGTACAAATTGATGCGTTTATATTAGAAATATGTGTCAATACAAGTAAACACATATACAAACTTGTAAGAGTTTTTATCAAATTGATATCTTATATTTTAAGAAAACATCACATTCGTACCTTGTTGTTTAAAAAATATCAAAATAGTACCTGGTAGTTTTTAAAAATAACATTTGGTACCCCGAGTTCATATTTTTTATATAAAATTTCTTTTTTTTACCCTTTTATTGGTGAATCCTAATTTAATTTTGCAAAACTAGAATAGAAAATCAAAACAAAAGATCAAATAAAACTCATTAAAAAAGAATATATGTGGATTTATTCTTTTAATATTATTTGTATTTATTTTCATTTATAGTTTTAACAAAAGAATTTTAGATTTATTAATAAAATGATAATTTAAAAATTTTACGTCATAAAACACGGACTCAAGGTATCAAAATAATATTTTTGAAAACTACAAGGTATGTTTTGAAATTTTCTAAATAACAGGATACCAATGTGATATTTCCAAACACATGATACCAAAATGATAATATCTCAATTTGTAAAGATAAAAAGACATATCTGCGTGCATACAAGTTGAACGGTTCATTTTGTTAAAAAATGGGGTTAGCACTTAGCAGGTGATTTTGTTGGTGACATTAAAAATCAAGTGAGGCAATAATTCATTGGTAGATGTTAATATCTCAGTCCTTTAAACACCTACTGATAAAAACATGACGACTCAAGAGTTAGCACATCCTTAATATCTTTTCTTCTTGTAAGCTAGAATAAAGATGTTTGGAAGAGTAGTTCAAACCAATGGTTTGAATTGTAAATAGTATAAAGTTCTCACATGCTAGTGTAGAAAGCTACAGCATAAAGCTCTCATGTGCTAGTCTTAAACCCAAACTAATGGCTTAAACTACTCTCCCAAACATCCTATTAAATACAAACCAGGAATTTGCTCCAAGATGATTTTTTGTTTCAAACCACCCATGCAAAACTTTGGAGGTTCGATGCCAAGTCGAAGCTAACACACACTCCAGATCCCAAAAAAGTGGGTGAATTTGACTTCCAACATTTAAATAAGCTGAAAGAATTCTTCAACTTCCAACAATGAAATAGTTACACAGGTCACTGCTAAATAACAGTTCAATGATGTCGCATAAATGTTTCACCAATATGCGCTTGTTGTACCACTACCACAACAGAAACATGCACAACATACATCATACAAACCTGCAAACATTCTGATAAATCGTAGATTGGAATAACGTCACTCCTTTCTCGAACGTATGCTCGTTTTGGAATGGGCTGTGGCGTTCAATAGTTTCCTGGCAGAAGTGATGAACATCTTTTCTGAGTTTCATCTACCTTGCTGGCTGGCGGAACAGGGGTTTCCTTGATCGCTTCCAGCATCATTACCTTGGGCGACACACGCATCTTAAGAAATAAAAGCATTGTTGACACTTGGTTTCGAGCTAGCATTGCTGCCTGTAGCATGAGGAGAGTCTGAATTGCTAGTTGTCCTTTTTTTTGTCCCTCCCGATCTGCTACTATACATAGAAGATGCTGGAATTCTTGTCAAAGCTGGTTGTAGATTGCCTTGAATGCTTCGCCTTATGTCCTGAACAAAGAATTCTTCAATCAAATTAACAATTTCAAAGTTGGAATTGCGAAGGCAACGTAGCAAACAATTCACTGTGATAATTATGCACAAGATAATTTAAAACACACTAATAAGCCATAGTTTCTCAATCACCCAAGTACTTGTTTCATACTATCATTAAGAAAAGCTGCATTTCATATCGAATTGATTTAAAACGATTTGTACCCTCTACGCATACCATCATTTTTTGTAATGCCAGGTGACATTAGGAACTACAGCTATGAACAGCTTTTAGTTCAAAGTTAAAGGAAATGTATGCATACCATATGTCTTAAAGCCATGTCGAGAGACTTCTTAGAGAGTGTTCTTCCAAAACCCAAGCTATCAGAGGAAAACGACTTCCCAGCTGAATTATTATTGGACTTATCATCTTCTTGCTTTGGTGGTGCCAGTTTCCTCATATTTACGACCCTTTCAACCATTTGTGTTCCAATAGCAACAGGACTAACATCATCATTGTCGGTGCAACGTGATTTATTCATAGCTCGATTAGAGTTCCCTATACTAGCAATGCTACTTTTTGAATCCTGTCCTCTAGGTGGAGAACATGATTGCTGTCTGAGTCCTCCATTGGAGCTAGTTGCAATAGAGGATGATTTAACACTAGGTACCACTGGCCGTCCCCTAGAGGCAGAAGCTGGTCTTTCAGGCCATGAAGTCTTTAAATTAGCAGGAGCTTCGGGAGAGAAACCAGGCATCTCAGAGGGTTTCAAAGGCCTAGATTTTATACTAGGGGAAGGACCACGTGCGGGCACTGAACTTTTTGAATTTGTGGGACGTACTTTAGATGCTAAAGAAGCTTGCCCGGTAGGAGCAGATGCACCATGTGCGCTTAACAGGGTTGATGTTTGACGGGTAGCTGTTGCTGATCTTGTTGCTGACTTGGAAGCTGGTAGGTAGGGTCTTGCAGTTGATGTTGAAGACCGAGCAGAGGACCTAGTTGGAGTTGAAGACCTCACTGGAGGAGCCACAAGCTTAGCAAAAGGTAAAGAGGCTCGTGAACTTGGTGTGGAGGATCTTGAGGGCTTGATTGTTGAAGCTAATGCAGGCTGTACAGTTGGAGTTGCAGATCTACGAGTCATGGGTTTCAGCTCCTCAGATGATGAAGGCCTTCTGTTTCCAATAGTGGAAGACTTCAGTTCAGAATTTAAAGTTGGATTTTTAAACGTTGTGGTTCTCCTTGGAGCTGGCTCAACCTGGATATTTGCCGGCTGCAAACCATAACATAGTATCATATGCAAATTTTGAAATTTTGATTAAGATAACATGAAATTGAAAACAAATATGGAGGTGAGACAACACCCAGAGTACTTCATATTAGGGACAGTAAAAGTCCACAAACTTTTATTAGACTACTAATATGAGATAAAAAATTTCATTCAAATGAGCCATTTGTGAGCGAGCATGCTACATGTATGTCACAACGGTATAAAACTGAAAAGGCCGTAAGCAACCAACTCAAACTTTTTCTTTAAATTTCTTACCCTAGACCTCAGTGCAGTCGGACAAGTTGCAGGTTTCTTGAGTTGAGTCTTTGCAGCTGACTGTGATTCCATCTCCAAAGAAAAAAGTGGAGTACCAGGTGGTGTAAGAAGCCTGTATAAAGATATCCACCATAAATACTAAACAGTTTACAATGGTAATCATAAACTGTACCAATATCGTCTAGTATATACCATGGTCCTGCCAAATGCATCTCGACATCCACATTATTTTTTACCTTTTATTTTTGAAAACATAGGAAGGGCATTCAAACTAAAGATGTAGAGAAATGAAAGCTAAAGGACAAGAAAAAACATATGCAATATGGAAAATGTCTAAAAAATATGAAATTATGTGCTTTTCAAATTTCAAATATATTTCTTCATGTAACTCTGTTCTTTTCCAGGATAGGATTTCCTACAGTGTATTAAAAGAAAAAAAACCTAAAAAGAGACCAGATGCTTTTAGCTAACTATTCATAAAAGAAGGCTTTAAGTACATAGTCAATGAACAAAAAAGCAACTGCTAGAGTAAGGCACCATTTGGAACATCAGAAAAGGAAGTCATAATATGCTTGGCAATGAAAGGACTCTAGGCGCCCACTACCTTTTCTTTTTCTCCTGTGACAAAAATAGAGTGCTAAGGTAGGATTTTTCCTCACACATGGTGGAATTAATGCTTATGGGATGCTTCTTCAACTCAGCACGGGAGATAAAATTCAGTGACTAAAAGGATATATGTGTGCATATATATTAAAAACAACAACTCCTTATCAATTTTGTATTTCAGAATCAAAAACAGAAAATTCAACTAAAAAATTTTCAAAATTTAGATCTACACAACTAAATTAATATTTTAGTCATTCTTTTGGCAACCAATTTCCCGCTCAAAACTTTAATTCGCTATGAATCATTATCAACTCGCTTGAAATGTAACAATCACACCTAAAAAAATTAAGAAAAAAATAAATAAAAAAATCAGTACGCTACCGATCGTAATCAGATTTCTCATTCTCAGAATTCAAGAACTCATCGACACGGATCTTTCGCTGCAATGGCAACGACGGCACGCTGTTCGAGATCGGCGAATTCTCGTTATAGCTAGATTCTGCAAAACGCAAATGCCATCAACACATTCTCTTCCTTTTTCATAGACAAAAACAAACCAACAAAAAAAATAAGAAATTCAAAAACCACACCGTACCGTGAGGTGGAGAAGGAGGAGGAGGAGGAGGATCATTGAGCTCTTCAGAGCTAAGAAGAAGATTGTTATTGGCTTCGTTCTCTTTCCCTCTCCTTCGCATCTCGAAGAACAACGACAGCTCTTCGTCTTTCTCGCTCAAGCTTTTCTCTCTTACTCTTTCTCTTTCTCTTTCCTGCGCTTGCCTTTCTATTTCTTCCTCTAGTTTCTCGAAACAAGTCAAATAAGTGTTTTCTTATTTTTATTTTCTCAAAACAAGTTCTGAGAACACCACAATGATAGCTCGCAGATCTGAAACAGAGAAATAAAAAACGAAATAAACGAAAGAGAGAGAAGAGAAAAAAATAGTTATTATTAATGGGGAAACAGAAATGGCATTTAATTGAGATTTAAGAGAAACCTTTTTCATATATAAAAACAAAACCGAAGTATGGGTTTGTTTTAGTATTTCCTAGTTCTTCTTCGGCTCCAATGATGACTTTCTTTTAGAAGACGAAGTGCTCCAAGAAATATATAGAAGTGGCCTCTTATAGAGAGAGTTTCAGAGTCTGAGACGTAGAATAAAAAGAGGGAACGGCAGTTTCGTAATTTTGACTAGATTGTTCGTCTTACGTGCAAGAAAACAAGAAGAGGACGCTGCTTGGTCGTTTTTTCGGGATTTTTATTGTTTGAGTTTGAGCAGAAAACAAACAAAAATAAGTTAAAAATCAGATGAGAGCATTTGAGAACGACATTTCAAAACTAAAAATGATAATGGACATGACTTTCTAGTTCTAAACGTCCTCGAGAGACGGATTTAATAACGAAAATGTCATTACGTGGCATTAATGACTGTGATGACGGGGAGATTTTTTTTTAGCATATTTATCTTTTAAGTTAATTTAAAAATTATATATTTTATTTTTTATTTTTTATTTTATTAAATATATACCCGCATATTAGATTTAATATACAAATATATACTTTATCTTAATTAATAGTTAATTTTGACCTTTAAAATGACCAAATTATATTTAAATAAAAGAAAAAATTAGAACTTTCAAAATAAGAAGAAAACAAAAATAAAAACAAGCAAAACACCTATTTTGGATAGTATTTTTTATATTTTGAAAGTCAAAAACTTTAGTATAAGGTTTTTTTCTAAGTTTTTATAGTTCTCTTATTTTTCAATTTGAAAGTATTTTAGACAATTTTAAGTCAAAATTAATGATTGATTGCAAAAATATATAAATTTGTGTATTAAATCTAATTCGAAAGTATATAATCGATAAGTTAAAAAATCAAAAGTATGGTGTTTAAATAAAACTAAAATACAAGATATAAAATAGTAAATAATCCTTTTTTTCCATCTCAAGTCTCACATGTGCAGAGTATTTGTAGAGTCTCATTTAAAAAAAGAAAAAAAATGAGAAAATTAAACAATACACTACCTTCTAAACCAATATAATTTTTTATACCAGAAATTGCATATATGGCATAAATTTTGAGATCCTCCAAAAAGAAAAAAAAAGCCATTTATTTTTCTCCCCGTCCCTCACATTTGGTTTTTATTTCTCCTCTCTCTTTTTCTTTCTCTCTCTCCCTCTTTCTTGTTTGCTCTCTTTCTCTCTCCTCTGCCATCTCTTTCTCCTCTGACAGCAGCTTCACTTCTCTTTCTCCTCTGACAGTAGCTTCACTTTTGATGGAGTTTTTCCTCCTTCAGTGATAGGCATTGCAAGCAGCCAAGCTTCCAAGAACATTGCCAACAATCGTGACAACGCACGACATGAGCACCCCACGGCGAGATCTGGTGACCGACATGCATCACCAAGATAGATTTTATAGTGTTGGAGTCGATAAGAACACATCGTTCATAGATCTTAGAATGGCACCGATGATTGCAATGCATGGCAAAAGCAGATCTTCATAATGAGATATGGCAAGCAAGATCTATAGCCGAGAACGAGAACGATGATGATGGCGACAAAGTTTGAGGACGATGGGACCGAGATCCATGGTAGAGCACCAACATCGTCGACAAAATAGGTTTGGCTTCCATGCATCATTCATTGCTAGAGTTCACTTTGAAATCACCATGGCATAGTAATATCCTTTGTTGCACTTCTTCTTCTTCTTGTTGTTGTTGTTGATATGCTTTTTTTTTGTTTTTTTTTTTCATTCTTTTTGGGTTTGATGGTATATAGTGTCCACCAATGACATTGCCTATGTCCGATGATGTCACTGATAAATCAAAGATATGTTGGAAACAAAGTGCGCAGCGGAATTTTAAAAATTTTTCATCAGAGTATTTTCTAAAACACAAGTTTGACATGTTATACGTATAAATTAAACAGATCTTACTAACCTCAGTGTGCCGAAGAACCTCCGCGACCTGTGTAGAGAAGTAACGTTCCAGAAGAGCCTCAACCAACTAGTCTTCTTTGCTATTCTCTATCCACAACCGGAGTGAGTGTGGGCTCACACGTACAGCTCTTGCACCGGTGACTCTCCTTCCAACCAATAGAGAGAACCCAAAGCTAGTGTTCGTGATTTGTGAACAAAAGCTCTCAGGGAGTTTTCAGATGCTCACTAGAAGAGTATCACTCTTAATCTCTCAAATTGATCTGAGTAAATCATTAGACTCACTCCCTTTTTATACCTATTGGTCCTTGGGGTCAGTCCATATCAGATTAGGTCTCAAAAATCGAAACAGAATCAAGTTCGGATCAATATCTGATAAGATACACGTGAAAAATGCGTAATCTTAACTGTCGCGGTCGGCATGCCGAACTGTGTGATAGGCAGGCCGAACTGGCCAGTTCGGCAGGCCGAACTTTCTGATAGGCAGGCCGAACTGCCGAGAAAAAATCTCCGCGAATCTTTTACTTTCCACCAGAGATTCTAAAGGATAAAGTCTCAGTTTTGATTCAAATAGCCCAATAGAAAAGATATCTGATCAAAACAAACTTTATCAAGATAATCTCTAAGAAAATAAATCAATTCACAATAATTCTACAAGTTTATCTTGTTCTAATTGTCCAAAATTAAAACAACCGATAAACAGACAAGAATTATCCGAACGCCATAATTCAACAAGTTCATCTTGAACTAATTTCTTACATAATTAATTCAACCGATAAACAGACATGAATTATTTGATTCTTATAAATTTTAAACCAATCTGATAAATCCGACATAAGTCACCAATTATTGGAAAAGCACGCCGTGTCGTTACAAGATTTTGTGAGCTAGCAAAGGGGACCAAAATGGGCCTATAAAGTTCAAGCTCATGATAATTATGAAACCCAATATCCCAGATATACATTTCACAATTATCAACTCCAACGCTACTCCACTAAAAGCTTGGAGCTGCACTCTCGAACTTTATAGAATTACGAAGCTCGTGTAGCTAAGTCTCCATGACATATCATAGTGTATCGCATCCCCATATGATCATCCATAACCGGCTTAAGGACAAGTTCTGTCTTACCTTCCTGATTATTTTTATCTTACGTTCCATTGTCTCACCATTAGAAAACTTACCATCCAAAGATAGTATACCATTCGGTTACACCTATGTATCCAAATGGTTGAGCGCTCCAGTTTTCCAATTACAGGACAACGCATATAAGAGGATATCATTACTCCTAAAGAGGAGCTATGGATTCCATATCTATGAATAACAAGTCTACGCTACCAAGAGTCATGCCTCCAACGTACCGGCATGCATGCCACTATAGAGATGTGGGAGTCACCCATTGGTACATCAAAAGACACAAGTCGAGACAACGGGCCCATTATTCATCTCAGGATTAAGATACAATACAAATGATTGTCTAAAGTGAATCGATTTGCCAAGACAGAATTATTAATCCAAATCAATTCACTTTATGTCCCGATCCAACACATCGTCACCTATGACAACGCGCCAATGTTTCTATTCACGGAGTCCAACTCCGATGGCCAAGACAAACCATCTCCCAAAAGGGATATAGACAACATAACAATCTTTACATGAATAAAGCGCCCAACTTTATTCCCTCGATTGCGGATCATATGTTTTAGACCATCACCTTAAGAATCATGTCTACCGCATAATCATCCCATCATATGCCCAACTCTTAAGGTTTAGACTGATAGTCTCAGACTACTGTTTGCTTATCATACATTCAACAAATATGAACGTAAAGAGGACAATATTTGGTATATATAAACGAATAAATTCTTTATTGATAAAAATGTCTCCAAAAACGTATTACATTTTTACTCCTTAGAGCATACATGTCTAACAATCTCCCACTTGCACTAAGTGAGTAAATACTACAAATTTCGCATCCCCATAGCTTCCACATGCCTTTCGAAGACTCTCCCAAAAAGTGTCTTCGTAAATGGATCAGCTAAATTGTCCTCTGACGCGATCTTGCACACCGTGACATGCCCGCTCTCAACGAAGTCCTTTATCACATGATACTTCCGATCAATATGCTTACTCTTCTTGTGAAATCTTGGTTCTTTAGCATTAGCTACCGCCGCACTGTTATCACAGTACAGTGATACCGCTTTATCCACACCAGGAACTACCTCAAGATCCCCAAGGAACTTGCGGAGCCACACTGCTTCTTTCGAAGCATCACTAGCCGCCACATACTCGGCCTCCATCGTTGAATCCGAAGTGCAATCTTGCTTCGCACTTCTCCAACTGATGGACCGCCACCCAGAGTAAACACAAACCCCGATGTCGATTTCCTAGAATCCAGGCAGGATTGAAAATCCGAATCAGTGTATCCTAGAGGAGTTAAATCCTCACCCGAATACACAAGCATATACCCTCGAGTCCTTCTTGGGTACTTGAAAATATGCTTTACCGCAACCCAATGGTTCGGTCCTGGATCCGCCTGAAATCGACTCACAATCCCGACCGCATAGCTAATATCCGGTCGAGTGCAAAGCATGGCATACATGAGACTACCCACTGCCGAAGCATAAGGTACCTTCTTCATGTATTCTCTTTCTTCATAAGACTTTGGAGAGTCTTTCTTAGAAAGAGTAATTCCAGACCTAGATGGTTGCCCACCTTTCTTGGAATCCTGCATTGCAAACCTCCTGAGAATTTTATCTATGTAGCTGGCCTGTGACAAAGCTATCATTTTGTTCTTCCTATCCCGAAAGATCTGGATACCGAGAACAAAATTAGCCTCACCCAAGTCCTTCATGTCAAACTGCTTGGTCAACCATAATTTGACCGATGACAACGCCCCAACGTCATTGCCAATTAGCAGAATGTCATCTACATAGAGTAGTAGAAAAACCACCTTCCCATTCTTAATGTGTTTGTAAACACATGGTTCATCCACATTTTGTGAGAACCCATAAGTCTTGATCACTTGATCAAATCTTATGTTCCAAGAACGAGAAGCCTGCTTAAGTCCATAAATTGACTTTAGCAGCTTACAAACCTTACCCTCTTGACCCGTGACCTTGAACCCGTCTGGTTGTTCCATATAAATGGACTCATCAAGATAGCCATTCAGAAAAGCCGTCTTGACATCCATCTGCCAAATCTCGTAGTCGAGAGCGGCAGCTATGGACAAGAGAATCCGGATGGACTTAAGCATGGCTACAGGCGAAAAGGTTTCCTCATAATCGATTCCTTCCTTTTGCGTATAACCCTTAGCTACCAGGCTAGCCTTAAAGGTTTCGACCTTTCCATCCACTTCTCTTTTCCTCTTGTAGATCCACTTACTCCCTATGGGTTTTACCCCTTCGGAAAGATCCACAAGCTCCCAGACCCGATTAGTCTCCATAGACTTCATCTCAATGTTCATGGCCTCTGTCCAGAGTCTTGAATCAACATCCTCCATAGCTTCTGCGTAAGTATAAGGATCCCTGTCATGTTCATCCGGTTCAGCCAAAAAGACCTCCCCATTGAACATATACCTCTCAGGTTGACGCCCGATCCTCCCACTACGCCGAAGCCCCTGAGGTTGTTGTTTAGGTTTGTTTGGTTTTTCTACACCGATCGGAATGGTTTCGTTCGGAACCTCCGAAGTAAACGGATCACCCCTCAACTCCTCAAGCACCACTTTGCTTTGAGGTTTAAAGTCGTTCATGTAACTCTCCTCAAGGAAAGTTGCATTAGTTGAAACCACGACTTTATTTTCCTTTGGGTTATAAAAATAACCCCCTTTAGTCCCTTTTGGATATCCTACAAACACGCAAACTTCTGAACGTGCTTCCAACTTATTCGGATCCTTAAACAGGACATGAGCTGGACATCCCCATATGCGAATATGGTTTAAGGATGTCTTCCGTCTTGTCCACAACTCGTGAGGAGTTTTAGGGACCGATTTTGAAGGCACATTGTTCAAAAGATAACATGCGGTTTGTAGTGCATATCCCCAAAAGGATAAAGGCAATGATGAATAACTCATCATGGACCGAATCATGTCCAACAAAGTCCTATTCCTTCTCTCTGCTATGCCATTCTGCTGCGGAGTACCCGGCGCAGTCAAATGGGATAAAATCCCATTCTCTAACAAGTGTCCCAAGAACTCATCAGAAAGGTATTCCCCACCTCGATCAGATCGAAGTGCCTTTATGGGTCTACCTAATTGCTTTTCCACTTCAGCCCGAAACTCCCTGAACTTATCATAAGTTTCGCTTTTGTGGTGCATTAGGTACACTTACCCATATCTTGAGTAATCGTCAATAAAAGTAACGAAGTACTTATACCCTCCTCGTGCCTGGATGTTCATCGGTCTGCAAACATCACTATGCACAAGTTCTAGAACCCCTTCGGCCCTATTGCCCTTAGACCCGTATGGTCTTTTGGTCATTTTACCCTCCAAACAAGACTCAAATTGAGGTATAGATTCCACCTTTAAGTGACTTAAAGGTCCATCCCTTACCAACCTTTGAATCCTATTTAGGTTAATATGGCCAAGGCGCAAATGCCAAAGATAAGTCTTATTAGAGTGAGAAGTTTTAAGTCTTTTTGAGTCATTATCATTTATCTCAGCATTAACCAATAGGTCCATCTTAGGTTTGATAAAATATAGATTATTTTGCATCCATCCAGAACAGATAAAAGATTTGTTTTTACGAATCACCACTTTTTCATTAAAAGATACCACGTAGGAGTCTTTAAATAAAGAAGATACAGAAATTAAATTCCTTTTAAATTTAGGAACATAAAAACAATCTCGCAAAATTAAACTCCTATAATTATCAAAATAAAGATGGACATCTCCCACTGCTTCCGCTGAGACCAAGGATCCATCGCCCATCCGAAGCGTTAAGTCTTCACGAAGTAGACATCTTGTTTCTTTGAATCCCTGCAGAGAAACACAAACATGATTAGTTGCACCGGAATCTATGACCCAAATGTCACTGGATTCCTCAACCAAACAAGTTTCTAAATATAGAAGATCACACCTACCTCCCTTGGAAAGGAAGTCCTTGCAATGCTTCTTTATATGCCCGACCTTACCACAAAAGAAGCACTTAAGCTTCTTTGGGTTCTTCTTCTTCTTCTTCTTGCTCTTGGTAGCAATAGGAATAGAAGACTTCCCACTTTTGGCTCGTTGCTTCTTTCCATTCCCAGAGTTAGGATTGGAACCAGAAGCAGCTACCATATTGGCCTCTCCACCAGCAGGAGACTCCCTGATCAGCAATTCAAACTCTTGTAACTGTTTCATCAGTTCTGTCAAGGTCATATCCCGTCTATTGCTTAGATTAAAAGTAGCTCTAAACGGAATAAATTCCTTAGACAGAGTCTCAAAGACCATAGTCATCTGAGTTTCAGCATCGATGTCGGCTCCATTGGTTTGAGCCTCAGCGAGGTAACCCATGACCAACATCATGTGCTCCTTTACAGATGTCCCCGGTCTCTGTCTACAGTTTAAGAGTTTCCGAAGCGCCCCTTGCCGCTTTGTTATGGCCTAGCCTCCAAACATGTCCTCAAGATTATCCAAGATCTGCTTCGCAGTCTCATAATCCTGATGTTGAGCCTGCAGCACGTTATTCATGCTAGCCATAACATAGCAGCAGGCCTGATCATTAGCATCTTTTCAGCGGTCGTACGCTTGGAATTGCTCATTACTTGAGTCTCCCGTAGGCTTGGGAGGACAAGGAGTTGTCAGAACATATTTCAGTTTCTCAAAGGAAAGGACGATGTCCAGGTTCCGTTTCCAATCATTATAGTTCTCACTGGTTAATTGGTTTTTGTCAAGTATCGATGATAAAGCGTTTTTAGACATTTTCAATCTACAATAAAGAGTCATATACCAAACATAAGCAAACATATATAATAATTTAGTAAGATAACACAATCATGTAAAATCATACAAATGTGTTTATGTGTCAAAACCTTGAAAATATCACAACCTTACAACGATAATTCCCAACTCAGAATTCAACAAGCTCCTAGGGGAGTCATGCCAAATTAAATCAGGAACACGGATCCCCTCTTGATTAATATATGCTATCCAGGACCCGTATGATCCAGCATATACTAATAATCGTTTCTTTGGCCATTAATTTTATTAACAGAGCTCCTAGGGGAGGTTAATAATAAAATTAACGTGAGTGTATAACCATCGTTTTAATATTTTATCCATGATTTATAATCACCACCTAGGGTGTGCAACCATAAATCATACTAAAATACCTTATCCTTTCAGAGATCCAATCTAGTACATGATAGAAATCCCTTCCTAGGGGTTGGGACCATCATGTTCTTCCTATGGACCAACGATGGAGGCCTTAGGTTCTCTCTTCGAAAACCTTCTCCCACTCAATCTTTTGAAGTCAAGGTTTTATTTTGAAATTATGCATGAACAAATTTAATATGAGCGGCACTCCCTATTCTATATGACATGTTATCAATATACATGGTAAATCATATTATAATGCAGACAAGCAAAGCAATCAAGCAAAGCTACAAGCATAATAATAATAATAACCATAATATTATGGTTCCACCCTAGAGAATAGAAAAACTAAGATTACAAGAGAATAATCGAGACATTTATCGATTCTTCATCCTTGAATCCTCAAGCTGTATCCTTCTTCATGTAATATCCATCTTCAAGTCCTCAATCCCGTATGAATCGAACACTTCATATTTCCAGTCATATCCAAATTCAATGTTTTTCAGAATCGTCCCAAAAATAAAATTAAAACTGCACCAAAAAATTGCACCTTTTCTGGACACCTGGCTGCTCTCGGTCGGCAGGCCGATCTGGATGATAGGCCGACCGATCATGGTGGTTCGGCCTGCCGAACATGAAGGTTCGGCCTGCCGGCAGAGCACCAAAATTTCTGCCCCGCTGTCGGCCTGCCGGACCGTACGTCCGGCCTGCCGATCTGTGACCTTCGGCCTGCCGAACTGTGAGGTCCGGCATGCCGACCGAGCAGAAAACCCTCAATCCAGAAAATACAATTTTAATGCAATTCATCAATTTTATTTTAATGCAATTCTCCGAATAATTATTTAATTGCAAAATTCTTACAAATTAAAAATTAAATAATAATTCCTAGACGGAGATGATAGTCCGCCATCTAATTACAAGAAAAACCTAGATACACATTCTAACCTCTAAGGAACCATAACCGGTATTAATTAATTAATAAATAATTAAACAACAATTTAATCAACCATAATTAATTAATAAACATTCACCATATAATCCATGACAACATATATATTATATAGAAACCTAGAGTGCCATCTCTCTATAAAATTTAATTCAAGCATTGGAGAGATTAAGATCACAAAATTTATGCATATAACATGATCACAAACTTGCAAATTTATGTAAAAACCTTTGCTCTGATACCAATTGTTGGAAACAAAGTGCGCAGCGGAATTTTAAAAATTTTTCATCAGAGTATTTTCCAAAACACAAGTTTGACATGTTATACGTATAAATTAAACAGATCTTACTAACCTCAGTGTGCCGAAGAACCTCCGCGACCTGTGTAGAGAAGTAACGTTCTAGAAGAGCCTCAACCAACTGGTCTTCTTTGCTATTCTCTATCCACAACCGGAGTGAGTGTGGGCTCACACGTACAGCTCTTGCACTGGTGACTCTCCTTCCAACCAATAGAGAGAACCCAAAGCTAGTGTTCGTGATTTGTGAACAAAAGCTCTCAGGGAGTTTTCAGATGCTCACTAGAAGAGTATCACTCTTAATCTCTCAAATTGATCTGAGTAAATCATTAGACTCACTCCCTTTTTATACCTATTGGTCCTTGGGGTCAGTCCATATCAGATTAGGTCTCAAAAATCAAAACAGAATCAAGTTCGGATCAATATCTGATAAGATACGCGTGAAAAATGCGTAATCTTAACTGTCGCGGTCGGCATGCCGAACTGTGTGATAGGCAGGCCGAACTGGCCAGTTCGGCAGGCCGAACTTTCTAATAGGCAGGCCGAACTGCCGAGAAAAAATCTCTGCGAATCTTTTATTTTCCACCCGAGATTCTAAAGGATAAAGTCTCAGTTTTGATTCAAATAGCCCAATAGAAAAGATATCTGATCAAAACAAACTTTATCAAGATAATCTCTAAGAAAATAAATCAATTCACAATAATTCTACAAGTTTATCTTGTTCTAATTGTCCAAAATTAAAACAACCGATAAACAGACAAGAATTATCCAAACGCCATAATTCAACAAGTTCATCTTGAACTAATTTCTTACATAATTAATTCAACCGATAAACAGACATGAATTATTTGATTCTTATAAATTTTAAACCAATCTGATAAATCCGACATAAGTCACCAATTATTGGAAAAGCACGCCGTGTCGTTACAGGATTTTGTAAGCTAGCAAAGGGGACCAAAATGGACCTATAAAGTTCAAGCTCATGATAATTATGAAACCTAATATCCCAGATATACATTTCACAATTATCAACTCCAACGCTACTCCACTAAAAGCTTGGAGCTGCACTCTCGAACTTTATAGAATTACGAAGCTCGTGTAGCTAAGTCTCCATGACATATCATAGTGTATCGCATCCCCATATGATCATCCATAACCGGCTTAAGGACAAGTTCTGTCTTACCTTCCCGATTATTTTTATCTTACGTTCCATTGTCTCACCATTAGAAAACTTACCATCAAAAGATAGTATACCATTCGGTTACACCTATGTATCCAAATGATTGAGCGCTCCAGTTTTCCAATTACAGGACAATGCATATAAGAGGATATCATTACTCCTAAAGAGGAGCTATGGATTCCATATCTATGAATAACAAGTCTACGCTACCAAGAGTCATGCCTCCAACGTACCGGCATGCATGCCACTATAGAGATGTGGGAGTCACCCATTGGTACATCAAAAGACACAAGTCGAGACAACGGGCCCATTATTCATCTCAAGATTAAGATACAATACAAATGATTGTCTAAAGTGAATCGATTTGCCAAGACAGAATTATTAATCCAAATCAATTCACTTTATATCCCGATCCAACACATCGTCACCTATGACAACGCGCCAATGTTTCTATTCACGGAGTCCAACTCCGATGGCCAAGACAAACCATCTCCCAAAAGGGATATAGACAACATAACAATCTTTACATGAATAAAGCGCCCAACTTTATTCCCTCGATTGCGGATCATATGTTTTAGACCATCACCTTAAGAATCGTGTCTACCGCATAATCATCCCATCATATGCCCAACTCTTAAGGTTTAGACTGATGGTCTCAGACTACTGTTTGCTTATCATACATTCAACAAATATGAACGTAAAGAGGACAATATTTGGTATATATAAACGAATAAATTCTTTATTGATAAAAATGTCTCCAAAAACGTATTACATTTTTACTCCTTAGAGCATACATGTCTAACAAGATAAGCTAGCAATGGTGAGGAGAGAAAGAAGGAGAGAGGAGAGAGAAAGTGAGGAGAAAAGAACCCGACAGGATTTGAAAAATGTCCTAGAAGGGACCAAAATATATCCTAGTGGGATACAAAACATGTCCCACCAGATTTGTGGCATAAAATTTTTTTATATTTTGTGGCATATATAATTTGAGTCTCAAAAAACAACATTTATAAGAATACTCAAATATAATTATCATTATTTTTTTTCATAATAAACTCTTGAAAGTTTTGATTTAATGTATAAATCATATTTCTTAAATATAATTTACAATCACACTGTGGAGCGAGTATAGTTTCATCATAATTATGACTTAACTTTATAATAAAATGTAGAGTTTAAACTTTCCTATCTTAATTCAAAAAAAAAAAAATAAAATTATAGAATTGTATAACTTGACATAACAAATTTTACTTTATATACATGAGATTTTTTTTAAGGGAGATTTCATTCATACAAAACCAATAGTCAAATACTATAAAAGAATGTAAATGACAATGCAATAGAATGTATAACTTGCTACAAAGACCTATTCCACCGATATAATCTAATAACATTCAAGGGTAATACATGTGCCAAAGGTATAAAAAATGCCTCACATGTCAACAACAAACTCACATAAAGATCTTTTTGACTTCCTTAAAAAAAGGTCTTTTGGCAAATCTTGAATAGTTGATAGGAGCTTTAGATCAATTGAGAACTACGATATTGTAGCATAAAGACTGCCACCTACACTCTGTAACGACCTGACTATCAAAGCCATTATTTAATACTTATGACTTAATTTCACTTACTTAATCATTAAGGTATGGAATTGTCACGCCCCGGAGTACGGGAGGTGACGTGGCGGAATATTTAGATTAATTAAACAAGAATTTAAATAAAAATCGAGAGTTTGAGAATCAAATTAAATAAAAGTTAAGAAGATTTTCCACCACATTTTATAAAAGAATTTATAAATATTAAGCAGGTAATAAAAATTAAATAAAAACCACGAATATGGGTTCCACAACCCACAACTTGTGCACACACATGGTACTGACAATATCATAAATACAATTACAGTCCAAGTATAAATAAAGTTAAGTCTTACATGCCTTGATTAATAATACAGAATATAAATAAATCCTCCTATTGCTCCTGAGTTCGGTCCGAAGAATCTTCTCCAAACCTAAACGGGAAACCACCTAGAAGGGAGGGAAATTTAAAATAATAAAACGTGAGCGAAAGGCTCAGTAGGACTATGTTTTATAAAATAGTTTAATGCAAAGAAAAATATCATTATTAGAAGTTATTCAAAAGGAAACTTGAGTAAATAAATAAATAAATAAATAAATAATTTGAGTAGAACCGTTCTGTCACAGAACAGTCCACTCGTCAAATTAAAACATCATTTTACTTTTACCTAGGCAAACCATGATATCACCACCGTAGTGGCCCAGCTGGGTTTCAGGACCTGCCCCCAAGGTCGATCGCTACACGACCCGATCTCTGATATGGCATCATGCCCATGTGTTTATTATCATTATCATTCAAAACCCAATTACCGAGTGTTGTCAATTACATTTATTATGAAATTCATTTCATAATCACGGTATATTAAAATATAGCCGGTAAATCCATTTTCAAACACCGTTGAAAACATTTTGATACAAACCTTTTTCAAAGCCAAATCATTTCAAAACTAGGCTACCAAAGAAATAGGATAAAATTCCTACCTCAATACTCGTGCCGGTGCCCCACACCCTAATCCCGGTCTGCTATACGTTAGCTCCGCGGAACCACGAACGATCCTAGATACAAACTAAGTCGATCAATATCTAGTTTGAGACATTCTATGTTACTAAATCATTTCATGATGTCCTAGTGTGCCATTTTTACCTTTAAAATCATTCTTTAAGGTTGGGGTTTAAATCTGGGTTCAAAACAGTGAAAACGGGTAAAAATCACAAAATTTTCTATGCCTCGGTCGGCCTGCCGGACGCCCTGCTTCGGCCTGCCAAACTGCACAGTTCGGCCTGCCGGAAGCAAGGTTCGGCCTGCCAAACATTTCCCCAGATTCGGCCTGCCGGTCGAAAGAACACCGGCCTGCCGATCATCACTCTGGCCTGCCGAACACACAGTTCGGCCTGCCGAACTGGGAAAATCCAGAAATCCCAACCACGGGTTTCTCGATCCCCAAAATCCAAATCTTGTTTCCAACCTGTTTTTCTCAAATCCCAGGCATGAAAAACAATCATAGTTGATAGAAAAACATTCTAAAACATGTTTGGACTCATTTAAACAAGATTTGAACTCAAAATCCTCAAAAATCCGAAAATGAGAAAATGAGGGGAAAAATGAAAAATCTTGAATCCAATCCGTTTTACTTCAATCTAAGCTTATATTCTAGTTGTTCTAAGTTCATTTAACACAAATCCACGGTTTTCTAAGCTTAAACAAACTTAGATTTCAAAAATGCACAAAATTGAAAATTTTGTAAAAAGTTTAGAAATTTCGAATCTAACCTCGAATCGAAGCTTCAATCCGTGTTCTCGGTTACCGAATCACGTCCCCGAGCTTCCTCCTTGCTATCCCGAAGCTTGGATTCGAATTTGTTTTAAAATTTGAGAGAGATGTAGAGAGAGAGTGTGAGCTGCCGAGAGAGAGAAATAGAGAGAGAGAATGTCACGGGAGGGAATGAGAGGAGAGAGAGAGGAAGGAAATAAATAGAGAAAATCGGTGGGCGGTTTTACTGTGTGAAAACCATGTGCCGCCCACAGTTTTGCAAAACGGAGTATTTTTAACATTTTACAAATTATTGTGTTTTAAAACTCAAAGCATCATTTTAAAACAATAAGAAATCTTTTGAACACATCAATTTAACAAAACAACCAAAAATTCAAAATCCAACCAAATGATCTAATTAATGTTAAAACGTTAATTATGGCACACTAATCCATCATTTATATTACATTTAACATTAAATAAATTTCGGGGCGTTACAGGAATAATTTTTTTTTAAACACCAAACTTGAAAATTTATATTAACATATTTACATTACTCCATTCTTACTAAAAATATTTACAACACTTGTTTAGCTTATAAATACATAGCACGCTCTTGTAAAAAAGTTTATTATTTACTACCACATACTTATTTAAATATAGTTTATCAAAATAGTAAAACTTTTACAATAGCATTATCTATACCCTGACCATCACAAAGCCCAACTTCTATTCCCCACTCAACAACATTTACTCCGACGTTTTGGCAGGATTTCCTATAGTATGAAATAAGTAAGTAAGCTGTTGCTCAATAAGTCCAAACATAACCCACAAAACATTTTCTCATTAAAGCTTGATACATGATTCCAATTAAACTTAATTATGAACATCAACTTATGTTCGTAACTTATTTTAAACTATAGGCCCAAGTGTGTGAACCAAGTGCGAATGGTCATCGTATCACTGAAACCGTAACATATTTATAATTTGATGCTCCCATTGAGTCTGAAAGCTAGTACGATACTTATTTATCTTATCTTGTTATCTTGTCTTGAGGTTTAGATTACCAATGTTGTAATCTTGGTGTTATTTCTTATATGATGCTTCAGTATATAAAATACATGCATAACAAATGCAATTTATGAAAAACATGAAAAATATGTTTGAAAACTATTTTCTTCATGCCATAGGTGAATCTTGAAACTTACTTGGATCTCACGTTACACATCCAATTAACTTGTTCTCTTACTAACTGGTTAAACATCCTGTTTAAACGATGCCCTACTATTAGTTTACGTCTTTGCGATCGGACTCATTTTATACTGCGTAGCTCAAATGCTTAATGACCAAACCTCATTTTTCAGAACACCATTTTGCTATTGATGGGTTGCAAAAAACTTCCCACTTATGGACGTTTACCAAAATCGAAGGATTTGAGGTTCGTTTTAGCCCCTTTTAAAAAACAATTTTTCCCTAGACGAGTCAAAAAATTTCCAAGCTTGTTTTGACCAAAAATTTAAATTTCTTTACTGTCCATAAATATTAGAACAAAAAACTCAATTTATTCTAATTGAAAAATCTAGTTTTTTCTCAAAAAAAATCTAGTTTTGCTCAGTTTTATAATTTTCACCCGAAATACAAAAATCTTGATATTTTTGATCCCAAAACCAAAAACGACAACTTTACGTTGCATTTGATTTTTTTGTAAGAATTAAAACATTCAAAAGTTCCCAAGTCAGTTTCTTTTCATTCCAACACGTTTCCCCCATTTGAACCACTTTAAAATTTCCTAGTTAAATCTCGTAAAATTTGTAATAAAAATTTTGTGCAAAATTGTCAAAAATCTTGTTTCATGAGCCCTAATAGTTTCAACAAGAACTACAACTTTTAGGTTTTAACTTTTTCCAAATTCAAAAGTTTTGAAGGAGTTTTGGCCAATTTTTGAAACGGCTAGATTTGAATATGGCATTTTTCGACATTATCCAATTGGAATTTTTTAAAAAAAATTTCACAAAAGTTGTTTATCTCATCGTTTTCAATAAATCTTGAACTTTGTCAAAAACATAATTTGGTCTCTAAGTGTGTCAAAAACTAACATCTTTGAAAAATGTTTAAACAATTAGATTACGTACTCTAAGGATTAAATGATGTATTTTTTTAATACATTCAATCAATAAAGAGTTTAAAATTATTTTATATATCAAATATGTCCTCTTTATGCTCATAAGCAAACAAAAGTCTGACATTATCAATCTAAACTTTTAAGATCATGCATATGATGAATAGATTATGCAAAAGACATGAATCTAAAAGTAATGGTCTAAATATAAAAAGTCTGCAAACAAGAGAATAAAGTTGGATGCTTTATTCATGTCAAGATTGTTATGTTGTCTACATCCCTACTAGGAGATGGCTTGTCTTGATCTTTAGAGTATGACTCTATGAGTAGAGATATTGGTATATTGCCATTGGTCATAATATATTGTATCGAGACTAAAGAGGAATTAATTTGATTAATAATTCTGTTTGAATAAATCAATTCATTTTAGACAATTATTTGTTATATCTTAATCTTGAAATGAACTAACGAGTCTGTATTCTTCACTAGTGTCTTTTGATGTATTAAAGAGTGACATCCTAAAATAAATAAAGGCACGCATGACAGTATGTTAGAAACATGACTCTTAAATGGCATAGACTCGTTATTCATAGATATAGAATCCGTAGCTCTTTTGTAGAGTTAATAATATTCTTTTATAGACATTATTCTATAATTGGAAATTGGAGTACTCAACCATTTGAATATATATGTGTAATCGAATGGTATACAATTTGAATTGGTTATGAATAGTAAGTTTTTTAATGGTGAGATAATAGAACATAAAAAAATAATCAGGAAGGTAAAATGAGATTTATCATTAAGTCGATTATGAATATCCTATAGAGATATTACACGTTATGATATATTATGGACGTTTAACTTATTGGAGTTTTGTGATTTAAGTATAGTTCAAGAGTGTAGCTTAAGCTTTTAGTGGAATAGCTTTAAAGTTGATAATTATAAAATGTATATGTCGGGGACATGTTATTTTATAATTATAGAAGCTTGATTTATATATGTCAATTGGATCTCCTTTATTAGCTTACATATTTTCCTGTAACAATACGGCATATTTTTCTGACTAACTGGTAACTTATGTTAATTCTTAAGATATGCTAAAATTCGAATGACTGGATTTAATGATTCGTTTTTAGTTTATTGGTTGAATTAATTTTATTATAAATTAAATCAACATAAACTTGTTAAATTATTTGAAATATATTTTATTTGAATATGAGTTATTTGTATATGATTGTTTTAATCAGATAACTTCTGTATAGGGGTCGACCGCCGTGCCACATCATCGATTCACGTTTAACTCATTTTCACTTTGGGAGTTTGATTCTAATTCAAATTTTGAAGACTGATAGGATAAGAATAAGTTTCAATCTGACCACTATAAATAGGAAACATTTTTCTATTTTTTCTTAGATCACCTGAGAAATCAAGGAAGAGTATTTTTCTCGGAAGACTCCGAAACTCTCATAGGCTATTTTTAAACATTAAGAACTATAGCTCTTGGTTTTTTCTTGTAATTGGAAGGAAACGTTGCATGAGAAAAAACAAAACAAGGTGTGCCCATTTGCATTCCAATCATGGAAAAGAGAATAGAAAGGAAGTCTAGTTAGTTGAGGCTCTTCTAACAGTGCTTTTCTCGTAGCAATTTGTTGTTTTTCATTTTGTTGGAAGTACGGTTCCCGCTTTACAAGAGGTACAAAGATCTATTATTAATTTATCGTATATAGCGTGTCTACTTTGTTTTATAGAAAATTTTTTAGTTAAAAATTTCAAAATATGTTGTGTACTCATTTTCTAACATAAACTTGTGTTATGACACAACGTGAAACAAAATCCTCCTTTTTGTGCAAAAACCCAATTTTTAACTTTTCCAATCACATCATTATCTATGTAGCACATAACCAAAACATACCATATAGTTTTTCTTATATGCCATGGTCTACATACATCACAAACTACACATAATTTCAAGAAATACATAAACTTACTCAAGTTTAGGGTTTGAGGTCTATCTAGGAGATTTCAAGGTTTTGTTCCTCCTATCTAGTACTTGTAACCCTTCTATACTTCCCTTACATAATTCATAACATAACCTTAAAAAATCCTACTCAAAAACTCAAGCAAAACATTAAAGCACATAAAGAAAAGTTTAGGATTTATCTTGAAAAAAAACACCTTAGACTTCTTCTAAAACCCTTGGTTTTGCTTCTAGGATTGATTGGAGAGTATTTTCAACAAAATTTTTGAGAAATATAAGGCTAGAGAAGCGGATTTCGTAGTAGAGATTAGTGAATAGTGTCTTGTTTTCATGGAGTAAAAACTTGGAGAAAAACATAGCAAAGTGTTATTTACCTTAAAAATACACCTTAGACTTCCTCTAAAACCTTTGGTCTTGCTTCTAGGATTGACTAGAGAGTATTTTCAACAAAATTTTTGGGAAGTATAATGCTAGAGAGGAGCGGATTTCTTAGTGAAAATTAGTGAATAGTGTCTTGTTTTCATGGATCAAAAAATTGGAGAAAAAGAGAGCAAATTGTTACAAACTAGTCCTTTGCTATGTATAGACAACTCTTGAGGGCTTATTTGCAAAGAAAAGTTCCCCCTGACATATGTATAATTCAAGTTGTATAGGAAGATTATGGGGATTTCTTCAACTTTTGAGGTGTCCTTAGAGGTCCCACTCTTACTTTTTAACAATCCAAATTATCACACTATATTTTTCCTATATTGTCAACGTAAATTGAGAGGATATTTTCCTTAACAGTCTAAAGTTATACTGGTTTACTTTACACCTATACTGTTTAATTTCTAGCATAGTAGTATATCTATCTGTGTAAACATAATTTCTGTATAATTATACTGCATTGTATACTATACTACTCTGAGTGTCTCATCACACTGTATTCTAAGACTAGTTCGACTATAGACGTTAAAGTCTATACTAGTTTTACTGACTGGTAAACTGCCCACTTCTTCACTGTTTTAGATTATGGCATGATTTCTACTCTAAATTTTTCTTTATGAATTTATGTCACAAAAAAATTGGATTTTTAACATGATTAATGTGACACAAATTTTACTCTGAGAGTATTTTACAAATTTTTTGAATATCTGCACTCACAAAATTTGTTTATTTTAAAATACTTCATGTTGCACAAAATTACACATATAATGCACATTATAATTATCATAGATAATTTACATAGTAATTAACAAAATATGAACTATTAAGAAAATTTACTATTTAAATTCGAATTAAATTCTACATTTAAACGAATGAATTTTTTGGATATTACACACTCAAGGGTTTAAGGAGGTTTTTGTGAGTGAGGGCATGTGCCCTCAATAACTTTTTGAAAATTTAAATTATACTTTAGTTTTTTTTTGTAAAATTTTAGTTGTGTCCACATTAATTTTAGTTGTGTTCTCACTTCGTTAAAATATTACCACTTAATAGTTGAAATATATAGTTGTTTTCCTCTTAACATGACAAAAACGAATTAATACACACTGCTACATTGTTTATTTCTCATCGAGATGAATATGACTAATAAATAATCATGGTCAATTTTATAGTCAAGTCAAGAAACATACCCAGTCGGAGAAAAAGGTTTTGAAATGGAGAAAGAACATTACGTGGTGGTAGGTTGGGCCCAAGGAATGCAAACTTTTGGCGTTCAAGATGCCCCGATTTTGAACATGGGCTGTTTGATTCCTTGGCATGTACAGATCTTGATCGGACAACTTACATTGAATGAGTTAGAGGAAGGAATCGAGAGATCAAATATGTAAATTTACGTACAAGAACACGTGGCAGCCTTGTGAATCGTTCAGATTTTTAAAATTTTGGGGTCTGGCTCTACCTAGGGACCCAGTGTGTCTTCGGAATTCCTTGTGATTGGGCGAAAACAGTGTCACTCGCCCAACATTTGGTCTTCTTCTACATCAACAAAGAATTCTCATCACTTTCGGGAAAAAAAAAAAAAAAACAAAACAAAAAAACAGAGAATTCTAATCATGTAGTGTCTACCTAGGTCATAGGTTTGAACAAAAAATTATTTTTTGTCAGAGAAAACATAATAGAAAATTATTCGAACCATAGCTGAAACATATGAACCAAAATAGTCGCATAAACTTGATGTAACAGTTTTGATAGATTATTTTATAAACTACAATTTTTACACGTTTGGGATAAAAGTTATCATCGTTTGAATCTCTGCTCTCCATTTGAACTTGCATTTGATAAACATAATAAAACAATGGTTTAGAACGATAAGAATAATTTAAAGCAAACCGTCAGTTTTGAGGACTTTATCCTCCTTAAATTTTAACTATTTTGAATCATTTTCTATAGCTAAAACCTTTCCTATTTTCTCTTTCCCTCCTAGACCATAATATAAAATGATATTTCTAAATATCAGTTCTCTAATATGATGTTTTTTCCCCTCTGTTTAGACCTTTATATTCCAAATATCAACTCAAAACTATCATTTAAATTACATAAATTCAAAACTATTAATTTAAACCATAATGTTTAAAACCACACCAATTCGAACCAGCGTACCAAATGGATCATAAATTGTATTTTTTAAAAATAAAAAAAATATAGAGATTCAAGCTCTTCACCTTATAGCAGTGAATTGTTTATATTCATCATAGATTTAAAAAACCCATTTAAAATGTTCTAAATATGCACACTAAACTACGCATAAATTTTGAGCTTTTATTCCATTTTTTCTTGGTTCTAATCTACGGGAAAATCAAATGTATCTAGAATTGTCGAATGATGTGGAAGATGAGTTTTGATATTCATAACTTACTATTCTTTTATTAATCAGTTGTGTTGGACAACGTAGAGTGCAACGAAAAAGCAAATGATAACAAGCTTTCCAACGTTCAATCTTGGTGGTTAATAGCGAGCTGTTCGATGGTAATCTGACTTTAAAGGTTTTGAGAAACGAAAAGCTTTTGGTCGGCCCATGGTGGCAATCACGATCTGAAAATGAGGCCGTGATTAAGAGAAAGAGCAGAGAAACTAAATCAAGATTAAGTAAATTAAATCCGCGAACCACATCGACAGGTAAATAATAGTTTGAGCTGAGGTTTAAAAGAAAACAAGATTAGTCGAATTGCTTTGGCACATAAGTAACGATAATGAATTAGAGTTCCCCCTATGTAGGGATTTAAAGTCTGCAAAGAATTTTATGCAGTCCAAATATAAATAATACAATAAAACAGACATCAGAACAAGTCGTAATGTACATGTGATATTCAATACTTACAAAGTAAATTACTGTTATTAAACTCAATCTTGAATACAACTAGTTCCACAAAACTTGGGGAAGTGTTAAAAACAGTAAAACATGAGCGAAATGCATAGTAAGATTATCAATAAAATCATAGTGTTTAATACTTGTAAAAACAGACGAAAAGATTATTCACAAATACCAAAACATAAAATTTCATTAAAAACCATAAAAACTTACTTTTCTTTTCAGACCATCTCTTAATGTTTTTTTAATCTTATTCAACCTTATACAGGTTAAAAGAAAGAGCAACTTTTTTTTTTTACATATGAAATACTTTTATCATAGGTTAACCTTTTTCATAATCGTAACTTTTCCAAACACTTTTATGTAACACTTGTTTTTACTCACATTTCAAATCATAGCAACCAAATAATTTTCCTTAAGATAACATATTTAAAAAAACATATAATTTACAGTGGAAATTGTCTTGCAGTGGTATCTATACCCTTGAGTGCGCTTTTGTTTGCATGTTGTTGCCACCTCAACAATAATCCTATTTTGGCCACTTGGCTAGATTTCCTATGGTATGAAATAAAACTGTGAGCTATTGCTCAGTAAATTCAACCATAGCCCACAAAACAATTTCTTATTTATATGCATGGTCTATTTATGCTTATTTATGAACTTTAATTATTTACTTTCTTAATCCTTTCTTGAACTATGGGCCTAGGTGTTTGCACCGTATGCGCAAAATCATCGTAACACCGAGATCTTAATATCATTCTTTATTTAAATCTCCCCTTGGGTCGGGAATTGGTGCGACACTTACTTACTTATCATTTCTGGTGTACTATTTTACCAATTCATTTATTATGGTGACATACCATACATGATACTTCAAAAACTTAAAATAAGTGCATAACAAATCCAATTAATTAATGATATAAATAACACATTTTATTTTAAAAACCTTTGATTCCACACTGTAGGTGGGATTTGAAATTACGTGGAATTGGCATAACATTAACCAAGTTCTCGTTCCTCTGTTATCTACCTAAGTGTCCTATCTAGATAATATTTTATTATAAGTTAATTTGTTTATCCTCGACTGCTTGTCGTATTAGAACTTTGATTTTTAAACACTTAATCTAATCATAAGTCGATTTTTCTTAAAATCCTGAATGTAACATAACTTATTTTCTCTTATCTTATATTGTCTTTTGGTCACTAACAGAATATGGGGAAATTTCGACTAAGGGACGTTCTTCTATTTTGGACGTTTCGGGGTCCATTGGAGCTTTTTTTTATGGAAAATGACGATTTCGCCGTTGACAAGCCTTAGAAACTTTTTGAACTTGTTTTCATCAATATGTAGATTTCCTTACTCATTTGCAGCGGTACAGGGAAAAAAGGCGTTGGTTTTCTTTTTTGGTAGGAAAACCCATTTTAAAAAACTTTTGCGATTTTAACCCAAACCATGTAAATTTCGACAATTTGCTCCCAAGACCCAAACCGACCATTTTACACCATTGGGCTCGATTTTTCATAAGGATTACAACTTTCTAAAGTCTCTAGGTCACATTCTTTAAGTTTCAAAACATTTGCTTTTTAATCACAAATTTTGAAATTTTGTGATTAAAACTCATAAAATTCATCTTTCAAACGGATTTTTCACAAACCATCCATAATGCTCAATAGTTTCAATGAGTTCTAACACTTTCATGTTTTAACTTTCGTCAAATTCTGGCTATACAATTGTTGGAAAAATAGTACGTAGGTGAATTTTAAAATTTTTATATCAGAGTATTTTTCAAAACACAAGTTTGACACACTATATAAATAAATTAACCAAATCTTACTAACCTTTGAATGCTAAAAAACTCTCGCAATTTGTGAAGAGAAATAACGTTCAAGAAGAACCTCAGCCAACTGGTTTTCTTTGCAATTCTCTATCTATGATTGGAGTGAGTGTGGGCTCATGTCGTTTAGCTTTTTCACTAGATGACTCTCATTCTAACCAATTGAGAAATTCCCAAAGCTATAATTTGTGATTTATGAATGAGAGCTCTCTAGGGAGTTGCAGAGTCTCACTGACAAAGTCTCACTTTAGATTTCTCAACTGATCTAAATAATAATGAGACTAACTCCCTTTGCATAGAGGTTGAGCCCAAGAGTCAGTCCTTATCAAATAAGGCTTCAAAAATTCAAATCAAAATAAAATCAGGATCAATATGTGATAAAACCACATGGAAATGCGTGATCCTTTTATCGTTGGTCGACAGACCGAACTGGCAAATCAGCCTACTGAACCTCCTCAATCGGCAGGTCGAGCTAAAAGATCGGCCTACCAAACCTTCGATAATAGATCCATGTGAATCATTATTTTCTACCTAAGATTCTTGGGATAAAGCCTCAGTTTTAATTCAAATAACCCAATAGAGAAGTTACCTGATTAAAACAGTCATACCTAGATAATCTCTGGGAAAATAAATATTTCTGATAATTCAACAAGTTTATCTTGAATTAATTCAAAATTAATCCAACCAATAAACAGACATGAATTATTCGTTCCTGATAATTCAACAAGTTTATCTTGAATTAATTTTATCACAAAATTAATTCAACCAATAAACATATAAGAATTATCTGATTTTACTAAATTTCAGCCAATTTGATAAATTTGACATAAGTCACTAATTATTGGAAAAGCACACCGTATCGTTATAAAATTTTTGTGAGCTAGCAAAGGGGACCTGATGGACTTATATAGTTCAAGCTCCCAATAATTATGAAACCCAATATCCCAGATATACATTTCATAATTATCAACTCCAACGCTACTCTACTAAAAGCTTGGAGCTGCACTCTCGAACTATATAGAATTACGAAGACCGAATAGCTAAGTCTCCATGATATATCATAATGTATCGTATCTCCATAGGATTATCCATAGTCGGCTTAAGGACAAGTTCTATCTTACCTTCCTGATTATTTTTATCTTACGCTCCATTATCTTACCATTGGAAAACTTACCATCCATAAGACAGTATACCATTTGGTTACACCTATGTATCCAAATGGTTGAGCGCTCCAGTTTTTCAATTACAGGTTAACACATATAAGAGGATGTCATACTCTAAAAGAGGAGCTATAGATTTCATATCTATGAATAATAGGTCTATGCTATCAAGAGTCATGCCTCCAACGTATCGGCATGCGTACCACTATTAAAAAATGGATGTCACCCTCAAGATCGGTCTACCGAACTAGTAAATCTGAAAATCTAGATTTCGAGTCTCAACCTCTACAAACTCGAAATCCCATTTCCAACAGGTCTATGCTATCAAGAGTCATGCCTTCAATGTACCAGCATGCGTACCACTATTAAAAATGTGGATGTCACTCTCAAGATCGGTCTGCCGAAATGGTAAATCTGAAAATCTAGATTTCGAGTCTCAACCTCTGCAAACTCGAAATCCCATTTCCAACCTGTTTTCTCATTTTCTAAGCATACAAAACATTCACAAATGATAGAAAAATATAATAGAACACTTTTAAATAACTTTAAACAAGATTTACATAGAAATTTTTAAAGAGATCTGAAAGCAGAGAAAAAGAAAAAAAATTGATTTAACTTGGTTTTTGTTCGATCTAGCTTAGATTCGTGATAATTTAGGTCCCATAGACTTAGATTAAGGGTTTCTTAAGCTTAAATAAGTTCTGATTTCAAAATACAATGAAAATTAAAAAATTGAAAAAAAGTTTAAAATTTTGAAAAGTAACCTTGATTTAATCCTTGAATCGAGTTTGTGGAAGCTCAATCAAGTCTCCAAGCTTTTAATCTAGCTAAGATTTAGGGCTTGAGCTCCAAGATTTTGAATCAAAGAGGGAGAGAAGAGGGACAAAGAGAGAGAAAATGAGGGAGAGTGGGTGAGGAAGAGAGAAAGAGTGAGAGTTAAATAAAGGAAAGGAGAGTGGTTTTTGCTGTGTGAATACCATGTCCCGCACATGGTTTTCCAAAATGGGACGTGTTGGTCATTTGACAAATTGTTTTATTTCAAAATTTAAAATAATAAATAAAATAATAAAAGATGAAATAAATTAAAAAACACCACAATTAATTAAATTAAGTTTAAATTACATTTAGGCACACTAATACACCATGTTACACATTAATCTTGCTTAATTAATTTCGGGATGTTATAGCTTAGAAACCCATTTTAGCCACTCCCAATGCTAAAACTGTCCCTGCGGACTATAGTCTCCGACACCTAAACATCTAAGACAGTCGAGCAACCAAGAGAGGCTACGAAGTCTGCACCCTCCATGTATGAAGGCCTGCCATGATAGAGCCCCAACGTGTGGCATAAGATTTTTTTTTTTTTTTTTTACATTTTTTGAGTTGTGATTAAAAATTGGGTTTCCAAAAACAACATTTATGTGAATACCCCTTTTTTAAAAAGTTTTGCTCGCTACGGTTTTGCGTCAATGTTGAATGCCATGTTAGGGATCGGGGTAGGTGTGCAAAGTCAATTCTTTCAGTCCATAGTTGAATTTATTAAGGTTAATAACTCCTTCGGTCACGTTTTACAATAAACTTGCCTTTCAAATTTAGGAAATTAACGTTAACGTTATAGTGTTCACAGACCAATGCAGGGTTCTTTTTTATGCTCGGAGAAGATCATAAAAGTTAAAAGGGTTGATCATTCTTATATCATCTCATCTAAAATAATAATTATAATAATTTGAACCAAAGAGTGCAAAAGGAGGAAAAAAAATGTTTAAGCAATATAACAAAACTGTGTTCCTGTGCTATACGATTTACCGAAAATCCCGATAGTGAGAAGAAATTCTCTCTTTAGGAACTTTTCTCTCAACAGCACTAATTCTTTGAGAAGGCCACACAGTGTGGGTCACCCTTCCCGCAACTAAACCTAAAGGGACCTGTCAACAACATATTGTTCTAATTTGGTCAAATTTGACAGAAAGATAAATAAACAAGCTTAGTTTTAGCCAACTGCAAAATTACTGCATTCCAAAACAATATGCAATCAGTTAACAATATATACTGGATGTAAGGTTTTCCCAAGGCAACTTCCAAACAAAAATTCCCACACTACTTCAAACATTTACAATGACTCTTTTCGTTTTTGATGAAACAGTTACAAATATTTCGACGATTATCCAAGCCTGAATTCCTAGCTTTCAAAAGTCCAAAGTAACCTTTATTATTTATTTATTTATTGATAAGAAACGAGAGAAATTTATTAGAGAAGAATAAAGGATTATAGTAGGTGAGTAGTCTACCAAAAGGCAAAAACAGAAAGAGCCTAAAAAATCATAATCATTGTAAAATTAAATCCCATCGCCTCAATAAATCCAAAAAAGAAAACAAAGTGAATCCTTTAACTTGAGAAGACCAAAGGGCAGTCCAAAATGTAACCTTTATTGTTATTGTTATTTTTGGTTTGTCTCTTGAACGTGCAAAATGTAACCGTAAGGAGTAGTTTGTCGTTCTTGTTGCGTTGTGGAGGCCAGATTGGAGTAGGATTTCATGATGGGAGGCAATGACGTGGTTAAAGATCATTGAAATATTTATATGGTTATCATTCAGCACCACGGTTGGCGAAAAGATAAAGAACATGCAAAAAGGTATGATTGGATGGCAAAAGATTATAAACTTTTGGCTAGTGCATTCTTTTAAATTTTGCAAACTGACGCATCAACTTTTTAACTTCTGTTTTAATTCAATGAAAGTGGTGACCATAACGCATGGCTACACATGATCCACATGAGATCGATATGATAATTTCTGACATGGAAGAATGTTGAGTATTTTCCACATGATCATATGGAGATTTGGAGTAAATACGTCATTCGCAAAGAGCCTCTTCTAAAATGGGAAAAATAGATTAAAGAAGAAAGACGAACTTACTGGGCCAAAAGAATTCGAATCCATACTAGAAGCAGGATTGTCTCCTTCAACCCAACAATGTCCTTCTGGAATTCTCAGCACATCCAAGCAATGACGAATCCCAATCCAATCACCAGCCAATAATTCTTTTTATGTGCCTCTTCTTGTGGTTGTTGGTGATGTGCCCTAGGTCAATTATGTAATGAATACATTTTTGACTTCGTTACATTTGCATTTTATTAATAAAGAGACATTTTTATTATTGTTTTTTATTCTAATTCCCTGAATAATTAATTCTGCCTAAGGTCATCAAGTATGTGACTTGATAGTAAAACTCTTAGGTGAAAATTGAATTCTATTCTAAATTATCCCTAGTCGGTCATTATTATTGAGATAATAATGAATGAAGATTAGTATGAAGTTTGACTGATGATTATGTTTTACTAATCATATGTATGAGATACTAAGTCAATTCATAGATACATATTTGAGAAATGATGTATTGGATCTACCCATTGTGAGAATACTGCATGGATAATTGTCATAAGTGATTCTCATCACAATAGTATTGTCATAGTCCTCTGACCTGAAATCACCTTTGTTTCCTACATGACAAGTTTTATATTTTGACACATTCTAATATTATCTTTAACAGGATGATGGAATGAATTGTTGTTGGATATAGAGGGAATCATGTAGGGAATGTGAGTGATTAAGAAGGAATTTGTCGCTCATTTATTATGAGAAAGATATCTATGGGCCCCTTGATAAGTTAGACTGAAGAAAAATGTTTGGCCATACTGGAATGTACTGATAAGGTTTATCAATATCAGTCTATTTAAGATCGAGAAATAATATGATTGAATAGTATAAGGATGACATAAACCATGCCTAATGTTCAATCAAGGTATTTAGTGACAAAAGGACTTTAATACTTATTGTATATTAGGTTATGTTAGATTATTGACATTCGCATAACTTGGGTAATCATAATGTCTTGCTAGAGGCTGCTTATGATTTGTGGGTCAGAAACAGAATTTCAAGCCCACTACCAATGTTATGTGATCTTATAGGGTCGCACACTTAGACAGACCAAAAACGAATTTTTGGTTTACTATGTCTAGGTTCAATGAACCTGATAATGTCTAGATTCGATGTACTAGATATGTCTAGGTTAATTAAATTTGACATTATATAAGATTCTATGAATCATATTTAAATTACAATTTACCCAGGTTAAAATCTGACTCTTTCTCAAAGTCAACATATATATATATATATATATCTGTTTTAGGGTTTCTAGCCGAATTAGACGAGAAAAGACGTTCTCTTATTTTAAAAGGCAAAAACATTAAAAACCCTAAAATTAGAGAGAGTTATTTAACGCAAGGAGAGGGTGCTCGCATACCAATTCGTTTTTGAGAAAGTTTGCTCGTGTGGATACCTGCAGAGGGCGTTGCTCTAAGTAACAATGTCTGAATCATATCCCAAATACAAAAAGCTCAAGTTAGGGTGTAACCGAAGTGAACCTGTTCCCTTCCTTCCAGCAATCTTGCCTCTTTTGTCATCCTAGTTAGATTCTATGACTTTTTAATTAATCTAATCGAATTGTATGGATCCTGCAAGGGTTTTGTGGGAATTAATTTTGATTTTCTGCTGCTTATTTGAACCACAAAATCCAACAAAACCCAACAATGGTATTAGAGCGACTTACGAATTCGATTAAATTGATTTTATATGGCTCTGTGTATATGTGATATCCATGGATACGACTTATATATTAATTAGATTAATGTGTTTGAGGTTTTATTTGATTAAACGTTTTTACCGTGTTAATTTAATTAATACGTTTACTGTTTCTTGTAACCTGTTGTTGTTAATTTGATTAATATTACAATTTAACAAGAATCTAGTAATTTGTTTTAAGATGATTAAACGATATAGTGTAAATTTGGTTTCGGTTTTATTAAGGTGGTGGACTGTTTAAATGTTAAACAGTGATAATTTGTTTTTGAACAGATTAATATATATCATAAGGTTTATTTAATTGTTAAACAAGGATGATCGGTTTAGAACAGATCAATAAATATCATGAATCTGTTTAAGTGTTTAACAGAGATTAATTAATTTTGTTATGAATAGATTAGGTAATTTGATTAACTAAAATTAATGGATTTAAGCAGCAACTTATTCAAATGAGTTAGGTAAATTAATTTGATTAGCGGGACTGCCGCCACGGGCGTTGCCCCTTGACCCCGAATTGATTCGTCATATAAATCGTTTTGGTCATAATAAAAATTTAACAATAATGAAATTATATTATTGTGTTTATGTGTTTAGTGTGAATTGCATGGTGCATAGCATGACCCTTTTATACCAATGTGATTGGCAGGTTTTATTTAATTTTATTTTGGGTTTGTAATTTTAAATACGGCTTGCGTGTCGTTTTTCAATTTGTTGTAATTTATTTATTTATTTAGTAGAAATAGAATAGTTTAGATTGCAATTTGTAATGTAAAATCAAAGCCCAAGATCAAGATAGATGGAGGTTCAAGATGGAGGTCCAAGATGGAGGCGTAAGATAGAGTCTGTTCGTAGCAATCTAAGGAAATCAATGGAGAGGAAGATTACCTGGGCTTGACCATTAACCTTCATATTGGCTTATGAAGATAATCTAGATTTAGGCCATGCTATGACACGCTTATTGTGTTATTATTATGCTATGTATGTGATGCTGTGTATATGATGCTATGTATGTGATGTGACATAATAATAAACAATGAAATAAAATTAAAGTAGAACCCTCACTTAATATTAAGTCATTAAAATGCCTCCCATAATTTAACACTTGTCAAGACTTAGAATGTTAAATATAGGTTTTGCCAAAGCAAGGTGTGTTAAGCCATGTAGGTAAGACAAGATGGATAATAGTGATATCCATATGTTTGAAATGGTTAGACTTAACTAGGTTATCAAAATGGTTTTGGACCTAGGGCATTAGATGAGATTTTAATTAGCCGGGACATGTGATGTCAAATCTCATATTTATCCTAGAGTTACATAAGATGTAATTGGTAAAGTGTTACCTACCTAAATAACCATACTTTAGGTGATAAGCCAAAGCTTACTTAAAGTGAGGTGAAATATGGATATTAGCCCACTAAAATTATAATTTTTGTGATTGCCAAATTAATATTGAGGGTTATTAATTTGATAAAATTAGTGGGATTTAAATTATGCATCATTAAAAATTGTTTAATAAAATGCTAAGTACTCTGTGTATATATTTGTTGTAGATAATGGCATCAAACACCACATCTAACTTGTCATTGCGAACGATTCTTGAGAAGGATAAGCTCAATGGGACTAACTTACTTGACTGGTACAAAAACTTGAGAATTGTTCTTAAGCAAGAGAGGAAGGAATATATCCTTGATCAACCTATCCCTGATGAACCAGCTGCTAATGCTCCTAGAGCTCAAAAGGATGCTCACAGTAAGCATCTCAATGACTCTGTTGATGTCACTTGTCTCATGCTTGGAAGCATGGAATCAAAGCTTCAGAAGCAACTGATGGAAATGGAGGCTTATACCATGATAGGCCGTCTCAAGGAAATGTTCCAAAAGAAAGCTAGAATTGAGAGGTTTGCCACCTTAAAGGCATTACTCTCGTACAAGTTGACTGCTGGCGGTTCAGTGAGTCCTCATGTTCTGAAGATGAAGGGTCATCTTGATCATTTGTAGAAACTTGGTCTTGAGATTAGCCAAGAGTTGGCTGTTGACATCATTCTCCAATCTTTGCTAGATGCTTATGATGGGTTTGTTATGAACTACAACATGCATAATATGGAGAAGACTGTTTCTGAGTTGCATGAGATGCTTAAGACTGCTGAACAGAACATCAAGAATACCAAAGATGTTCTGATGGTTAATAAAGGGAAAGGTATGAGAAGGAAAGGAAAGGGTAAGAGCAAGAATAAGGCTCCCAAGGACTTTAACAAGCCCAACCTTACCCCAAGCCCAATCCTGAACCTAAGGCTAAACCACCAAAGGAGGGAGTATGCTTTTTTTGCAATGAGCCTGGTCATTGGAAAAGAAACTACAAGCTCTATTTGGAATGATCTGAAGAAGAAGAAGAGTAATGCGACTACTCCTTCAGGTATTTATGTTATAGCAGTCAATTTGTCTACTTTTGATTCCTGGGTATTAGATACTGGATCTGGATCTGGATCTGGATCTGACATTTGTACTTATGTGTAGGATCTTAAGAGGAGTAGAGTCTTGGCTAAAGGCGAAGTGGACCTACGAGTTGGAAATGGAGCAAGAGTTGTTGCTTGAGCTGTAGGAACATATAAGTTGACTTTACCTAGTGGACTTATTTTAAGTTTAGAAAATTGTTATTATGCACCAACTATGAGTAGGAATATTATTTTTGTTTCTTGTTTGGACAATGAAGGTTTTGAGTTTATTATTAGAAAAAATAAATGCTCCATTTACCGTGATAACATTTTCTATGGATATGCTCCACAAATGAATGGTTTTTACGTTCTAAACATTGAAAACACAAACGAAAAGTCCATCTATATTGTTAATACAAAGAAGTTTAAATCTAAAGATTTAAACTCCACCTATCTTTGGCACTGTTGTTTGGGCCATATAAATGAGAAACGCATTTCAAAACTCCATCAACATGGGCTTTTGAATTCATTTGATTTTGAATCATTTGAAGTATGTGAGTCTTGTTTATTAGGCAAAATGACTAAGACACCTTTTACTAGACATAGTGAAAGGGCTAATGACTTATTAAGCCTTGAACATTCTGATGTATGTGGACCATTAAGTTCCACTGCTAGAGGAGTTTTTCAGTACTTCTTTACTTTCACAAATAATTTCAGTAGATATGGCTATGTCTATCTAATGAAACAAAAATCTAAATCTTTGGAAAAGTTCAAAATTTTCAAAAATGAAGTACAAAATCAACTTGGTAAAAGTACTAAAGCACTTCGATCAGATCGAGGTAGTGAATACTTAAACCAAGAATTCATTGATCATCTTAGAGCTTGTGAGATAGTCTTACAATTAACTCAACCAGGAACACCACAATGGAATGGTGTGTTTGAACAGAGAAATCAAACTTTATTGGATATAGTTCGATCTATGAAGAATTAGTCAGATCTTCCAATATCCTTTTGGGGATATGCTCTAGAAACTGTTGCATTCATACTGAACAGTGTTCCATTAAAGGCGGTTCAAAAGACACCATATGAGATGTGGACCAGGAAGTCACCTAGTTTGTCTTTTCTTAAGATTTGGGGATGTAAGGCTTATGTGAAGTGTCAAATTTCAGATAAATTAGCACCTAAATTAGACAAATGCCTTTTTGTGGGATATCCTAAAGAAACTAAAGGATATTACTTCTACAATGCTTCTGAGAACAAAGTGTTTGTTGCTCGGAATAGTTTCTTTTTAGAAAGAGAATTCATTTTTAAAGGAACCAGTGGGAGTAAAATTCAACTTGAAGAAATTCAAGAACCACAAAATAGCATTAAATCACCTGTGGAATCTCAACTGGATCAACAAGTAGTTGTTGAGCCTACACAAGTAGCACAAGGCCCGAGAAGGTCTGGTAGGACACGTCAGAGCCCTAAGAGATATGAATTTCTCTTAACTGATAATAATAATGTAATGATTGTGGATCAAAATGAGCCCACATCCTACCAAGAGGCCAGGAATAGCCCTAACTGTGATAAATGGCTACAAGCCATGAAGTCAGAGATGCAATCCATATATGATAATCAAGTATGGACTTTGATTGATCTGCCTGATTGTTTAAAGACTAATGAGTGCAAATGGGTTTTCAAAAAAAAAAAAAAAGACATTGATGGCAATGTGCATACCTTTAAGGCAAGACTGGTTGCAAAAGGTTTCAAGCAAACACATGGTATAGACTATGATGAAACTTTTTCACCAATTGCTATGCTTAAATCCATTCTGATTCTCCTCGCCATAGCTACATACTATGATTATGAGATTTGGCAAATAGATGTCAAAACAGCGTTTCTTAATGGAAACCTACTTGAGGATGTGTATATGATACAACCCGAGGGTTTTGTTAGTCCTAAGAATTCTGGAAAGGTTTGCAAACTTCAAAGATCCATTTATGGATTGTAGCAAGCACCTCGGAGTTGGAATCTTCGTTTTGATGAAGCAATCAAAGAGTTTGGTTTCATCAAAAATGAAGATGAGCCTTGTGTTTACAAGAAGCTTAGTGGGGGCACAATAGTCTTTCTAGTGCTATTGTTGATGACATATTACTCATTAGAAATGATTTCCCTACTCTACAAAATGTTCAATCATGGTTAAGGAATTGTTTCTCAATGAAAGACTTAGGTGAAGCTGTCTATATTCTAGGGATCAAGATCTATAGGGATAGATCTAAGAGACTTATTGGCCTAAGTCAGAGTACAAACATTGACAAGGTATTGAATAGGTTTAGTATGCAAGATTCCAAGAGGGGATTCTTGCCAATGTCACATGGAATTAGTCTCAGCAAGACTTACTGTCCAATGACACAGGATGAGCGAGACAGCATGAATAAGATTCCATATGCTTCTGCCATTGGATCTATCATGTATGCAATGTTATGTACTTGACCCGATGTCTCATATGCCTTAAGCATAACCAGTAGATACCAATCAGATCCAGGTGAAAGTCACTGGACAGCAGTCAAAGAACTAAGGATGCATTTTTGTTGCATGGAGGAAAGGAAGATGAGCTTATTGTAAGTGGTTACACAGATGCCAGCTTCAAATCTGACGAGTATGACTTTCGATCGCAGTTAGGTTATGTGTTTTGTTTGAATGGAGGTACAGTGAGCTGGAGAAGTTCAAAGCAAGACACTCCTGCTGATTCTACAACAAAAGCTGAGTATATAGCCGCCTTAGAAGCAGCTAAGGAAGCAGTTTGGATCAAAAAGTTTATTACTGGATTGGGTATTGTTCCTAGTATATCAAATCCAGTAGACTTGTATTGTGATAATAACAGGGCCGTAGCACAGGCTAAGGAACCTAGATCACATCAGTGATCCAAACACATACTCAGGCGTTATCATCTCATTCGAGAAATCATTGAGAGATGAGATGTGAAGATATGCATATTAGCTACAAATGACAATGTTGTTGATCTACTCACTAAGCCTCTTCCACAGCCTAAGCATGAGAGTCACACTAGGTCAATGGGTATTAGGTGCAATATTGATTGAGCCTAGTGCAAGTGGGAGATTGTTAGTGATGTGGCCTAGGCCAATTATATAATGAACACATTTTGACTTCGTTACATTTGCATTTTATTAATAAAGAGGCATTTTCATTAATTTTTTTATTCTAATTCTATGAATAGTTAATTCTGCCTAAGGTTATCAAGTATGTGACTTGATAGTAAAACTCTTAGGTGAAAATTGAATTCTATTCTAAATTATCCCCAGTCAGTCATTATTATTGGGATAGTAATGAATGAAGACTAGTATGAAGTTTGACTGATGATTATGTTTTACTAATCATATATATGAGATACTAAGTCAACTCATAGATACATATTCGAGAAATGATGTATTGGATCGACCCACTATGAGAATATTGCATGGATAATTGTCATAAATGATTCTCATCACAATAGTATTATCTTAGTCCTCTGACTTGAAATCACCATTGTTTCCTACATGACAAGTTTTATATTTTGACATATTTTAATATTATCTTTAACAGGATGATTGAATGGATTGTTGTTGGATTAGAGTGAATCATGTCAGAAATGTGAGTGATTAAGAATGAATTTGTCACTCATTTATTATGAGAAAGATATCTATAGGCCCCTCGATAAGTTAGACTAAAGAAAAATATATGGCCATACTGGAATGTACTGATAAGAGTTATCAATATCAGTCCACTTAAGATCAAGAAAAAATATGATTGAATAGTATAAGGATGACATAAACCATGCCTTATGTTCAATCAAGGTACTTAGTGACAAAAAGACTTTAATACTTATTGTATATTAGGTTATGTCGGATTATTGTCATTCGCATAACTTGGGTAATCATAATGTTTTGCTATAGGCCACTTATGATTTGTGGGGCAGAAACAGAATTTCAAGCCCACTACCAACGTTATTTGAACCTACAACGTCGTACACTTAGAACAAACCAAAAACGAATTTTGGGTTTATTGTATGTAGGTTCAATGAACCTGATAATGTCTAGATTCGATGTACTAGACATGTTTAGGTTCATTAAATCTAACATTATTTAGATTCTATGAATCATATTTGAATTACAGTTTACCCTAGTTAAAATCTGACTCTTTTTCGAAGTCAACATATATATATATATATATGTTTTAGGGTTTCTGGCCGAATTAGAAGAAAAAATGCGTTCTTTTATTCTAAAAGGCAAAACATTAAAAACCCTAAAATTAGAGAGAATTATTTAACGCAAGGAGAGGGTGCTAACACACCAATTCGTTTTTGCGAAAGTCTGTTCGTGTGGATACTTGCAGAGGGCGTTGCTCTAAGTAACAATGTCTGAATTCGATCCCGAATACGAAAAGCTCGAGTTAGAGTGTCACTAGAGTGAACCCGCTCTCTTCCTTCCTGCAATCTTGCCCCTTTTGTCATCCTGGTAAGATTCTATGACTTTCTTATCAATCTAATCGAATTGCATGGATCCTACGAGGAGCTTGTGGGAATTAATTTTGATTTTCTGTTGTTTATTTGAACCACAAAATCCAACAAAACCCAACAGTGGTTTGTTGGGGACTGCAAATATTGCAACTATATCAATATCATATTCCTGAATTGCAACTTCGGTGGGACTTGAGAATTGCCGATGAAGCAAATAAATAATAGAAAATAGAAAATAACAACAATAGCAACATTTAAAAATTGCCAAACTCTTTTAAACCCTAGAGACTGAAGACGTGCGTTGAGAAGCCATAAGAGAAAAAAGATGATGTAGCAATATGCGGAACTTTATGTGCAACTTAAGTTCAAATTTTTGATTTGCATAGCTATTTCCACATGGCTGAGAACAAGCAAACGTATTAGATGGCTCGAGTTGGAGCGTGATTTGCAACATCATTTGAGCTTAATTATAGTAGCTATATTCATTGTCATCAATCCTTGGAGACAAGTTCAACTCATTGAGCTGAAACCGGTAGCAGAATCAGTTGACACAAAATCCACACAAGGACCCCATTTTAGTATCTTAACCACACATACCAATTAGAATCATGTTCTTGAAGTCTACAAATGCACTAAAAACATTCTACGTTATTTATTTGTGCTTTCTGATCAGAAGTGAAGTTCAAAGTCTAAATGACCTAATAATCTTTTATACACAAAGACAAGAATGAGAAGCAGCATGGGTCAAAGATGTCCTTTTGGAAAGAATGATATCTGGAACGATTTCAACAAATGGAAACAGATATAATCTGAGGAAGCCGGGACTGGTAACTTTCAGCACCCAATACAAGGCTGGCATTGCATGTGGTCTTAGCTCCTTTAGTTTTGAAAATTCTAATCATCAATCAAACATTAAACCCAAGCCACAAATTTTTCTAATTTCTAATAAATGGTTTATAATGCTCGAAATGGCTGAACTGAATTGCATCCATATGTATTATATGAAATTTTGATACACTCAAGATGAGTCTTCATCGAAAATAAAACAATTTCAAACAGCAGTACAGAAGGATCACCTGAAAACGACAACATCACCATGTGAAAACTTGTAGTCCGTAAGACAATATTTGTCCACTAAAACATAGTCATCTGTAATTCATAATCAGGCAACAAATTACTGTGAGAAAATCCATAACAAGCAAAATATTATACTATAAATGGAGCAACATTGTGTTCAATATTTCCGGAAACAAATATTTACAAGTGTCCATGCCCATCAAAGAACTTGTGCTGGGATTGAATGTGGGAGACATAAAAGCACCCCTAGCTGCGGCAACACTTGCATATCTGTTTCAAATGGTAATCCCTATAAGCCCACGTGTGAAAGTGTAACGTCCTGAAATTTATTTAATGTTAATGTAATGTAAATGATGAATTAGTGTGCCATAATTAAAGTTTTAACTTTAATTAGATTATTTGGTTGGATTTTGAGTTTTTGGTTGTTTTGTTAAATTGATGCATTCAAATGATTTCTTATTGATTTAAAATGATGTTTTGAGTTTTAAAACACAACAATTTGTAAAATGTTAAAAATACTCCGTTTTACAAAACCGTGGGCAGCACATGGTTTTCGCACAGTAAAACCGCCCACCGATTTTCTCTATTTATTTCCCTCTTCTCTCTCTCTCTCCTCACTCTCCTGTGACATTCTCTCTCTTCTCTCATCTCTCTCGGCAATCTCTCTCTCTCTCAATTCTCTCTCAAATTTTTGAACTCCATTTCGAATCCAAGCTTCGGGATAGCAAGGAAGAAGCTCGGGGACGTGATTCGGCAACCGAGAACGCAGATTGAAGCTTCGATTCGAGGTTAGATTCGAAATTTCTAAACTTTTTACAAAATTTTCAATTTTGTGCATTTTTGAAATCTAGGTTTGAATAAGCTAAGAAAACCTTGTGTTTGAGTTAAATGAACTTAGGACAACTAGAATCTAAGCTTAGATTGAAGAAAAACGGATTGAATTCAAGATTTTTCATTTTTCCCCTCATTTTCTCATTTTCAGATTTTTGAGGATTTCGAGTTCAAATCTTGTTTAAATGAGTCCAAACATGTTTTAGAATGTTTTTCTATCAACTATAATTGTTTTTCATGCCTGGGATTTGAGAAAAACAGGTTGGAAACAAGATTTGGATTTTGGGGATCGAGAAACCCGTGGCTGGGATTTCTGGATTTTCCCATTTCGACAGGCCGAACTGTGTGTTCGGCAGGCCGGAGTGATGATCGGCAGGCCGGTGTTCTTCCGACCGGCAGGCCGAATCTGGGGAAATGTTCGACAGGCCGAACCTTGCTTCCGGCAGGCCAAACTGTGCAGTTCGGCAGGCCGAAGCAGGGCGTCCGGCAGGCCGACCGAGGCATGGAAAATTTTGTGATTTTTACTCGTTTTCACTGTTTTGAACCCTGATTTAAATCCCAACCTTATAGGATGATTTTAATGATACAAATGGCACACTAGGACATCATGAAATGGTTCCGTAACATAGAATATCTCGAACTAGATATTGATCGACTTAATTTATATCTAGGATCGTTCGTGGTTCCGTGGAGCTAACGTATAGCGGACCGGGATTGCGGTGTGGGGCACCGGCACGAGTATTGAGGTAGGACTTCTACCCTATTCCTTGGTAGCCTAGTTTCAAAATGATTTGGCTTTGAAAAGGATTTCTATTAAAATGTTTTCAACGGTTGTTTGAAAATGGTTTTATCGGTTATATTTTAATATACCGTGATCTGAAATGAATTTCATAATAAATGTAATTGACAATACTCGGTAATTGGGTTTTGAATGATAATGATAATAAACACTAAGGCATGATGCCATATCAGAGATCGGGTCGTGTAGCGATCAACCTTGGGGGCAGGTCCCGAAACCCAGCTGGGCCACTACGGTGGTGATTTCATGGTTTGCCTAGGTAAAAGAAAAATGGTGTTTTTGATTGTACGAGTAGACTGTTCTGTGTCAGAACGGCTCTACTCAAATTATGTATTTATTTATTTATTTATTTAAGTTTTCTTTTGAGTACTCCTAACAATGAACTGTTTCTTTAAATTAAATTATTTATAAAACATAGTCCTACTGAGCCTTTCGCTCACGTTTTATTGTTTTAAATTTCCCCCATCTAGGTGGTCTTCCATTTAGGTTTGGAGAAGATTCTTCGGACCGAACTCATGAGCAATAGGAGAGTTTATTTATATTCTGTATTATTAATCAAGGCATGTAAGACTTAACTATATTTGTACTTGGACTGTAATTGTATTTATGATATTGTCAGAACCATGTGTGTGCACAAGTTGTGGGTTGTGGAACCCATATTCGCGGTTTTTATTTAATTTTTATTACCTGCTTAATATTTATAAATTCTTTTATAAAAATGTGGTGGAAAATCTTCTTAATTTTTATTTAATTTGATTCTCAAACTCTCGATTTTTAATTAAATTCTCTTTTGATTAATCTAAATATTCCGCCACGTCACCTCTCATACTCCGGGGCGTGACAGAAAGTCTCCTTCGATTAATTCCACAAAAGATTATGTGTAACCATGTCCAGATTTCCTCAAAACAGAACCATCTAGACAAATTGACAGCTATTTTCACAAAACAAGCCTCTATTTATTGAGAACAAAAAATTGCAACAGAATTTAAACTTCGGTAATTAGGTAAGTAAGTAAAGTATCTCAAACTAACTTGACGTTCCAAATCATTTCTCTTTCAGCAATACAACAAAAAAAAAAGGGGGGGAAAATATGAGAAAATTAAAGAAAGCAGAAACTCTAGAACTAAGAAACCCATAAAAGAACGTTAAATAAACCTAGTCCGCTATCTCTGAGACAAATAATCAAACACGTTGTAAATGCAAAATCTGGTGGAAATAAATGAGGAAAAGAAACCTTACTTGGGATGAGACTGAATCTATGTCCGGGGTCTAGGAGCCCAATCTTCGTGCTATTTACTGAGCGATAAGTGGCGAACTCCTACAAGGCGTCACCTTCGGACCACGGCAACGGAACGACTGTAAGGAGAGAAGCGGCAAATGTTGCATCTCATTTGAGGTACTTGATATTGTTATGTGCGGTCTTGTTGGATATTTACAATTCTCACACTGAACTTTTAATTTTAACAAACTATATCTTAAAATTATAAATATGTAGTAAATTATTTTATTGATAGTGATTTTTATATTTTGATTAAAATTGACATATAATTTATATCTAAATAGTTAATTGTTGATATATATAGCTATATTTATATATTTAGATTTAAATTTATTATGGTCAATATCTTTAATTGAGTTTTCATCAAAATAAAAAATTTTGAATTAACTTTGATTTAAATATAAGTTTGAATTAATGTTTACAAAGAAAAAACTCTTTTTATACTCTTAATTAATGACTCATATAAAAATCGCATATCAATTTAAGTAAACAACTTAAAATTATTATCCACTGAGGATAATTTACTATAAATTTATAAGTTCAATGGTATGAAAATTAAAAGTTAACAAAGCAAATTATCAACATCAGACAAATTCAAGAGACATCAGTTTCAAATACACTTTCATCTGCTCTGGAGTTGTGCTTCTAAGGGTAATTCCTGGGCTGAGAGGTTACATACTAGCGTGCACCAATTTGAGAGCGTACAGAGATATTTATGTAATCTGCAACGGAAGGAAGCCACTGCTTGATATATGCCACATGCCCAAAAACATTTATATTTTCTGCCACAACGGTGCTTTTACAACATAATGAAGAGACTAAAATGTCCCTAAGTCAAGTAATTTTTTATTTCTTTTCTTTTCTCTTTCATTCTGTTTGCTCCTCACTCTTTCACTTCCATAGCCATCGTCCCAAACTTTGAGTCTCACTGTTGCCGTACGTCCTCATGGAGATCTGTCATCGTTGCCGTCCTTGAGATTGGGGTGACAGCTGTTGGAATTAAAACATGAAACGCAGCGGAAGGAACGGATCGTTGACAAACAAAAATTTTCTGAAAACTTTGTTCATCGGGAATAGATATATAATTTTAATTATAAAAAGCTTTAGGAATTTTTACTAACCTTTTGAGGACTATCAGGGTATCCTAGCTTTCCCCTTTGACACCACGATCTTCCAAACCAGGCTTCCACACCAATAGAAAGACGAGTGGGCGTCAAACTGCAAGAATGAATTTTCCTCATACTTTTTTGAATCTCCTATGTACTCAACACATGAGATAGCAGACTTTTTTCTTTAGAGAAGAACTCTCAGTTTTTCTCTCTAAAAATTACGTGAAAATTTTTTTTGAGATAACTGTTATCTCTCCTTTTTATATCTGAGCCATTAGTAATTTTACTTTCCCTTTTCTTTTTCTTTTTCCTTTTTTCCCGAATCACTACATGTGATTCATATATATATATATATATAAGAGGAAACCGTGAAGTTAAAGGAAGCTTGCCTTTTTTTTTTGTGATTTGATTTGACCGAATCAAATTCGGTTTACATATATATATATATATATATGTGGAAAGCATGAAACTCAGTTTCACGTCTTTCCTTCCTTTTTTTTGAATATAATATTAATATATATATTAATATATTATAAAATCTTATATATATAAAAAGATTTGGTTCAAAACCATATATATATATAAATCTCAATTCAAAAATAAATAACATTTATTTAAGAATAGATTTTAACAATAATTAATTAATTAACTAATGCTCAGTTAAATGTGACAACATTTATCACATTACATTATGTGTCACAGAGAACATTTTTCTGTGTTACATTAATAATTCAAGTGTGAAATAATTAATTCAGAATTCAATAATTTTGAATTAAACATGTATAATTCATTCTATGAAAAAATCCAATATAGTGTTACACATGTGGTATTGGGGATCTATGGACCTATAACCCAAGCTCCAATAAATTTGACATTTAATCAAACTCTTTAATTAATATGCCAAATTTATTAGTTTCAGTGTTACTCCACTAAAAACTTGAAACTGAACTCTTGAGATTATAGTGAAATTACTCAAAGAAAATTAACGAGTAGTCCGTTGATATAATCATTACATATAAGCCAGTCCTCCATAAATAGTTCATAATAAGAGCTAGGTTCAATTTTCGTTCATCTCTCTTATTACATCTTTATCCTTGAGTTCCAATAATTCTCTAATGAACAATTAATTCATAATCTTATTATGAGCGAGTGCTCTACTGTTCAAACCTTGAATTATCACTCAAGAGAACAATTTTTCTAACTTCCATAAGGAAGGAACGGATTCCATATCTGTATAATATTATTCCCAGCCATTTATTACTTTATGTTTCCAAGATGCCAAGTTATAATCTATGCTTTGACAAATCTTACCGTGCAAGTCAAAAAACATAACGTAATAAATAGGAGTATAATAAATACTCAGGATTAAGACTGTCAAATATATGATCATCATAGTGATAAATTTGAATACTCTATTTGTAACGAATGATTATTCGAGATTCATAATTTATCTGGTCCAGTCCTATAAAATCTCATTATATAAAGTACCTCCAATCCAATGTCTCTACATTAATAGTCCAGATAATAACTATTTCATTTTAGATGAGATTGGACCGTACTTGTAATTTTTAATTAAAGATCCCAAACTTTAATTAATTATTACCGACTATTTAGATTATTATCTATAAATTTTATCCCTAAGCAAATAACACTTATATGCTAAATTTATAGTCACATAAATAATCATGGAATTTTCTTGATGTTTATAAATGTATTCATAATACATATAATCAACCAAAATAATAATAAATGTCATTTTATTTATTTATTAATAATATGTACAATGTCACAGCTTTTAGGGCACAAAACCCAACAATCTCCCACTTGCCCTAAAGCAGGTGAGACATGTCTCTAAGACCTAATCCTTCCAAGTGTCCCTTAAAGCTCTTTGCAGGTAACGTCTTGGTGAAAGGGTCGGCAATGTTGTTTTTCGATGCTATCTTCACAACTTCCACATCTCCTCGATGCACTATCTCTCTAATCAAATGATATTTTCTTTCTATATGCTTTCCTCTTTTGTGGCTTCTAGGTTCTCTTGAATTTGCCACTACACCACTGTTGTCACAATACAGTGTGAGTGGTTTATCCATGCCTGGAACTACGTCCAAATCATTTAAAAACTTACGGAGCCAAACAGCTTCTTTAGCTGCTTCACAAGCAGCCACATATTCTGCTTCCATAGTTGAATCAACAATACAAGATTGTTTGATGCTTCTCCAAACTATGGCTCTACCACCAAAAGTAAACATTGATCTAGACGTAGATTTACGTGTGTCTTTGTCTGATTGAAAATCAGAATCAGTGTATCCAATGGGAATCAAATTCTCACCAGAATAAACTAGCATATAGTTTCTCGTTCTCCTAAGATACTTGAGAATATGTTTAACTGCTACTTAATGATCTAATCCTGGGTTGGATTGATACCGACTGACTATACCCACCGCATAGCAAATGTCAGGTCTTGTACACAACATGGCATACATTAGACTTCCTACTGCAGATGCATAGGGTACCCGTCTCATATTTTCTTCCTCGTGAGGTGTCTTAGGACACTGCTCTTTTGAAAGATAAACTCCTTGCCGTGTAGGCAAATTACCTTTCTTGGAGTTTTGCATCAAAAATCTGATAAGCACCTTATCGATATACGATGCCTGAGACAGCGCCAACAGTTTGTTCTTGCGATCACTTATGAGTTGGATTCTAAGAACATAACTTGCTTCTCCTAAATCTTTCATTTGGAAATTGTTGGCGAGCCATTTCTTTACATCAGATAATACGTCTACATCATTCCCAATGAGTAGGATATCATCTACATAAAGAACCAAGAAGACCACTTTCTTATCTTTGATGTACTTGTAAACACAAGGTTCATCAATATTTTGATCAAAACCATAAGATTTGATCGCTTCATCAAATCTCAAGTTCCAAGATCTTGAAGCTTGCTTAAGTCCATAGATGGACCTCTGCAACTTGCAAACTTTTTGCTCTTGACCTTTGACTACAAACCCTTCTAGTTGCACCATATAGATGCTTTCCTCAAGATAGCCATTCAAAAAGGTAGTCTTGACATCCATTTGCCATATCTCATAATCAAGACAAGCAACAATGGATAAAAGAATCCGAATGGATTTAAGCATAGCTACAGGCGAGAAAGTTTCTTCTTAGTCAACTCCCTCCTTTTGGGTATAACCCTTTGCCACAAGCCTAGCTTTGAAAGTCTCAACTTTCCCATCCACTCCTCTTTTCTTCTTGTAAATCCATTTGCACCCTATGGGTTTTATCCCTTCAGGTAGGTCTACAAGATCCCAGACTGAATTGGAGTACATGGACTCCATTTCAAGGTTCATAGCCTCCAGCCATTTTTCCTTCTCAGAAACTTCCATTGCATCACGATATGTCAATGGATCATCTTCACCATTATCAGAGATAGCAACATTCGCTTCTCCAAGTTCCCTGTAGCGAGCAGGTGGTCTCACAACCCTCCCACTACGTCGAGGTGGTATGACATTCTGATAGGGAGATGTGGTCTCCTCATTTTTTCCTTCGACAACAGTTGTCGGTTGCGGTCTGATCTGATCAGAAAGTAACTCTTTAAGTACAACTTTGCTACGAGGTTTATAGTTTGTCATATAATCATTCTCGAGAAAAGTGGCATTTGTTGATACAAATACTTTCTTTTCCTGTGGACTATAAAACAAACCTCCCATCGTTCCCTATGGGTATCCCACAAATAAGCATACTTCAGAACGTGGTTCCAACTTCCCAGTCTTACCTTTCAGCACATGTGCTGGACACCCCCATATACGGATATGTCGCATGCTAGGTTTGCGACCATTCCATAACTCTAAAGGTGTTTTTGAAATAGACTTAGATAAAACTATGTTTAGAAGATATACTACAGTTTGTAGTGCATATCCCCAAAATGAAGTGGGTAACAATGAGTAGCTGAGCATGGATCTCACCATATCAAGCAACATTCTATTTCTTCTCTCTGCAACACCATTTTGTTGTGGTGTTCCAGGTGTAGTGAGTTGTGATAGAATACCATGTTCTATCATATAATCCTTGAATTCAGTATCAAGGTATTCTCCTCCTCGATTAAATCGAAGACTCTTCACCGTCTTTCCTAATTGCTTTTCAGCTTCCGCTTGGAATTCTTTGAACTTTCCAAAAGTTTCAAATTTCCTTTGCATTAGGTATATGTAACCATACCTTGAATAATCGTCAATAAATGTGACGAAATATTCGTAACCACCACGTGCTTGTACATTCATTGGACCACAGACGTCTGAATGTATTAGCTCAAGTGGTTCCTTGGCCCTTTCGCCTTTTGCAGAGAAAGGCCTCTTAGTCATTTTACCTTCAAGACAAGATTCACAAACTGGTAGAAAACTAACTTTTAGCTCTTTTAAAGGACCTTCCTTTACCAGTCTGTTAATTCTGTCAAGGTTAACGTGACCTAATCTAAGGTGCCATAGGTATGTTTCATTATTAGAAGAAATCTTTTGCTTCTTGGGTTTAGGTTGTTCAACTTTGAACATTTCAGTATTGAGCAGTGCTTTTTCATTGGGCCTTAAGGTATAAAGCCCATTTTTCAGATGCGCAGAATAAATATCCAAACCATTTCTAGAAATATTAACATAATTATTATTAAAAGAAACATTAAACATTTGTTCAAACAACCTGGAAACAGAAATCAAATTTCTACGAAAACAAGGAATGTAATAAACATTGTCTAAAATTAAAAACTTATTTCTAAAATAGAGTTTAACAACTCCCACTGCTCTTGCCGAAACAACCTCTCCCGTTCCCATTCTCATCGTTTGTTCCTCGTCGGCAAGCTCCCTTGAAGAACTAAGCATCTGCAAAGAAGAACTAATATGGTTAGTTCCCCTGAATCAATTATCCAAGGTGAAGTATCATCTTCAGCTAAACAAGCTTCTAAAACGAGTAAATCTGATTTACTGTTGTTATTCTTTTCTTTGAGCTCCTGAAGATACTTCTTGCAGTTTCTCTTCCAGTGCCCAACTATGCCGCAGTGGAAACATTTTCCTTTAGGCTTCTTTTGTTTGGAGCTCTTTTTGTTGTTGTTGCTTTTGTTCTTCTTAGGTTGCCCTTTAGACTTACCACTTCCTTCAGTCCCCTTCATCTTCTTATTCTTTTGGGCAGAAGAGGAGGATTGAGCTTCTACAATATTTGCCTTAGCTTCTTTAGTCTTTTCTTTCGAAATAGACTCGAAGGTTTGAAGCTCATTAAGCAACTCAGTCATGTTATATTTTAGCTTGTTCATGAAATAGTTGCTTTTGAACTGAAGGAACGCAGGGGAGAGGGTTTCCAAAATCATCCCCACCTGTGTGGCTTCATCTATCATAGCCTCGTTCACCTCAGCCTCATGGAGATAGTTAACCATGTTGAGGACATGTTCTATGACTGAAATCCCTGCCTTCATTTTGGCATTCATTACTGCCTTAACGGCTTTGTGGCGTGCCTTTTCAGAAGGTTTACCAAACATGTCTTGCAGAGACTGCATTATCTCATAAGCGGTCTCCATGCTTTCGTGCTTCATCCTAAGCACGTCAGACATCCCAGCCAAAAGAAAACAGCGGGCCTTGTTGTTTGCCTAAATCCAACGATCATATACTTCCCGTACATTACGAGGAGTATTGGTAGCAGGCTCTGGAGGACATTCCTCCGTCAGGACAAACTTGTAACTTTCGTAAATTAGTACAATGTTCATGTTACTCTTCCACTTGACAAAATTATCTTTGGTTAATTTTTCATTTGAGAGAATTGCGATGATTAGATTAGACATTGTTGCCGTAATAAATAAATAAAATAGCATAAATTAAAATGGTTGCATAAACATCATAAATATATGTTTTGGAATAGTAAATGTGATGCATGATGCATATGAAAAACACAAAAAATATTTTACTAATTCCACGATTATTCAATTTTAATAAATAAAGTGTCGCCATAGGGTAGGTCAAATTATTTATGAATTGAATTGAGACATTCTCAATTAATAAATATATTCAAAATATCTTATATTTTCTATATTTATTAATAACCGTTTATTTTGGTCAAGATATAATTAACAATTTAATTATGTCTTTATGAGTGTAACCCACTATTTTGGATTTTAACAACTTAACTCAAAATTGCCGCCGTAGGGTAGGTCAATTTTGAAATACATTATAAAATCCTATCTCAAGAAGCCAACCTTGATATTGATTTAAATGGACACCCTCCATAGGGAGGATGAAATCAAAGCGTCGCGAGGCGCCACTTAAATCTCACGGTGTTGTACTAATAGTGGAGACCGCAGGTTATATTGTCATATTACCTTCTCCCACTCATTATTTTAAAAGTTGTATTTTATCTTCTAAAACATCATATGTTACATAATTCTAGTAGATAAAAACAATTTTTAATTACTAGATCATATTATGTGTTAATAGAATCTCATTCTATTTACACTTAAATAAATTACCAGACTTTCTAAAAATCTAAATTTATTATGAATTGTCTAAGTTACCGAATATTAAACAATTTAAAATTAGATAACTTAGAATTAATGTGAATTTTACTAAGTCTTAACTATTAAAAATAAATTCACATTATTTGGTTGATTACTAAATTAAGATTCTATAAAACCAACCCAATTAATTTAATCTCATTAAATTAATGCTAACACATATTAAATCATTTTATAAATTCCTTTATAAAAAAAAATAATATGCTAAGTGTATGCATGTCATGTTACAATAACTATAAGTGGGCACTTTCCTAGATAACATGTTATCATGCATGAATATGTTATCACAATCATCATATGAAAGTAAACAATGAATTTTTGACCGGGTCCTTTTGGATAATTAAAATTACAACACAAAAAAAAAATTAATAAATAAAATTACAAGGGCCTTCTTGTAATTTATACATAATTCCCTGCTCCAATTTTGCAGCCTTCATCAAGTGGTTTATTGTGCAACAATCTGCTGGATTACCTTTGAAATCTGATAGGCCAAAAGTTCTCAACTAGGCCAAAAAATCAAATGGACATCTTTTTCTTCATTGCTCCACGTGTTGCAAGTGAATGAGAGGAGAGAAGAGAAAATAATAATAATAATAATAAATTACAAAAATCCTATACCCCTTTATGGGTTTACACAGATTGATCTAATCAAACTGAAAATAAAATTATTAATCCAAAAGGACCATATAATTAACGACCAAAAATACTTTCATTAAACAACCATTAATCACATGAAAAAAAATTAACAAAGATGCAAAGTGCCCATAAACATGCATAAAAAACATGATATCATCAAAATAAAATCATGTTTAATTAAAATTATATATGCTATAACCCGCTCTGATCCCATTTGTTGGAATTAAAACATGAAACGCAGCGGAAGGAACGGATCGTTGACAAACAAAAATTTTCTGAAAACTTTGTTCATCGGGAATAGATATATAATTTTAATTATAAAAAGCTTTAGGAATTTTTACTAACATTTTGAGGACTATCAGGGTATCCTAGCTTTCCCCTTTGACACCACGATCTTCCAAACCAGGCTTCCACACCAATGGAAAGACGAGTGGGCGTCAAACTGCAAGAATGAATTTTCCTCATACTTTTTTGAATCTCCTATGTACTCAACACATGAGATAGCAGACTTTTTTCTTTAGAGAAGAACTCTCAGTTTTTCTCTCTAAAAATTACGTGAAAAATTCTTTTGAGATAACTGTTATCTCTCCTTTTTATATCTGAGCCATTAGTAATTTTACTTTCCCTTTTCTTTTTCTTTTTCCTTTTTTCCCGAATCACTACGTGTGATTCATATATATATATATATATAAGAGGAAACCGTGAAGTTAAAGGAAGCTTGCCTTTTTTTTTTGTGATTTGATTTGACCGAATCAAATTCGGTTTACATATATATATATATATATATATATGTGGAAAGCATGAAACTCAGTTTCACGTCTTTCCTTCCTTTTTTTTTAATATAATATTAATATATATATTAATATATTATAAAATCTTATATATATAAAAAGATTTGGTTCAAAACCATATATATATATAAATCTCAATTCAAAAATAAATAACATTTATTTAAGAATAGATTTTAACAATAATTAATTAATTAACTAATGCTCAGTTAAATGTGACAACATTTATCACATTACATTATGTGTCACAGAGAACATTTTTCTGTGTTACATTAATAATTCAAGTGTGAAATAATTAATTCAGAATTCAATAATTTTGAATTAAACATGTATAATTCATTCTATGAAAAAATCCAATATAGTGTTACACATGTGGTATTGGGGATCTATGGACCTATAACCCAAGCTCCAATAAATTTGACATTTAATCAAACTCTTTAATTAATATGCCAAATTTATTAGTTTCAGTGTTACTCCACTAAAAACTTGAAACTGAACTCTTGAGATTATAGTGAAATTACTCAAAGAAAATTAACGAGTAGTCCGTTGATATAATCATTACATATAAGTCAGTCCTCCATAAATAGTTCATAATAAGAGCTAGGTTCAATTTTCGTTCGTCTCTCTTATTACATCTTTATCCTTGAGTTCCAATAATTCTCTAATGAACAATTAATTCATAATCTTATTATGAGCGAGTGCTCTACTGTTCAAACCTTGAATTATCACTCAAGAGAACAATTTTTCTAACTTCCATAAGGAAGGAACGGATTCCATATCTGTATAATATTATTCCCAGCCATTTATTACTTTATGTTTCCAAGATGCCAAGTTATAATCTATGCTTTGACAAATCTTACCGTGCAAGTCAAAAAACATAATGTAATAAATAGGAGTATAATAAATACTCTGGATTAAGACTGTCAAATATATGATCATCATAGTGATAAATTTGAATACTCTATTTGTAACGGATAATTATTAGAGATTCATAATTTATCTGGTCCAGTCCTATATAATCTCATTATATAAAGTACCTCAAATCCAATGTCTCTACATTAATAGTCCGAATAATAACTATTTCATTTTAGATGAGATTGGACCGTACTTGGAATTTTTAATTAAAGATCCCAAACTTTAATTAATTATTACGGACTATTTAGATTATTATCTATAAATTTTATCCCTAAGCAAATAACACTTATATGCTAAATTTATAGTCACATAAATAATCATGGAATTTTCTTGATGTTTATAAATGTATTCATAATACATATAATCAACCAAAATAATAATAAATGTCATTTTATTTATTTATTAACAATATGTACAATGTCATAGCTTTTAGGGTACCAAACCCAACAACAGCGACGTCGACACCGTCATTGTTGTGCTTGTCGACTCCAAGCTCTCTTGCTGAGCTCCCATGCCGACGTTGTTGGTCCTTGCGAGATCGGGGTGACGCCGACTCTAAGCTCCCTTGTCGAGCTTGCAGCGCCATTGAGACTGAGCTCTGTAGATGTTACACATCGACACAGAGATTGCCAGCGATCTACAAATCATCAACAAGCCCAAGTGGCTGCACGGAGATTAAGGGACATCGTCGTCGTTTTGCTCGCCAACTTCGTCCTTTTCCTTACTAAGCATGTAGTATCGTCGAGACTTTGCCATAGACATGAATATCGGAGTCGGCACCAAAGAGGAAGAGATCTCCCCTCGAATTGGCCAGCCATCCCATGGTAGCCATGGCGCAGTGGTGGTTGTCTCCGACAAAGATGTGTGCTTTTTTGGTTGCTGAATGAGATATGTTGTTGTTGTTGTTGTTATATAAATGCTTATGTTTTTTTGTGATCTTTGATGTATTTGTTATTTTATACTTTGGGTAATTGAGGTTATTTGGCATGTAGATATATAATGTGATGATGTAGTGTGACATTATTTGTAATTATTTTTTTTAGTGCAGAAAATCAATTCAAGTCTTAATTTTGTGGAAATCTTGTAAAGAGCAATGTTTTTGCAGGAAGAATGGGTGGAAATGTGGCATTTGGTTTTGTTTTTGGGGTTTTTTTTTTCATTCTTAAAAACACAAAAAATGAAAATAGTTTGTAAACATTGTATGGCGGGCTGACTTAATGTAACTAGAGGCTTTAAGCAAGATTTTTTAAGGAGGCCAACCCCGCATTGAAATGAAAAAAAAAAAAAATTTTATTAAAAAATCTGAAAATAACAAACCAATCTACCACACTAATTAAGGAAAAAATAATAATAAAGTAATAGTATTACTGTAAAAAAAAAAAAAGTTCCCTTCATCTCTCTTGTTACTTATGAGATTTATTATTTTTTTTCTAAAGCTCGTTGAGAGTGAATCAAACTTTATATTTTTTTATTTTTATTCAATTTGCCGTATCCTAATGTATATTTTCTATTAGACATATGTATTCATAAGACTTAACTTTTATATATATATATATATATATATATGAAAGCCAAATCAACATAATACACAACAATCACAAAAAAATAAAATAGCTAATTATTTAAAATTCAAAAGCAACAATAAACAAGCAGATGAAATTTGAGCAAGAAATAAATTACTTAAAAACTTAAACAATAAAATTAAGAAGAGAAAAGTACTACAGTCTTGAATGTAAAAAATTTTAAGTAACATGCACCTTGTTTTAAGAAAAAGAAAAGATATTGCACAAATAAAAGCAGATGAATGCATAACAATTTTTTTAAGCAAAAAAAAAAAAAAAAAGCGGGGGGTTAGGGGGGGGGAGGGGGAGGAATCACATTTTTCTTTTCTTTTCTTTTCTTAAGAAAATAAAAGTTACCAGTTTTATATTATAACTTTAATAATTATTGATTTGACTTTTTGTTTCATTTAATTAAGCTTCTGAAATCTGATGATTGCAACTTTTATGATTTTTTTAGGTTAATGTCTCGATTAATAGGGGGACATTTGGTATCCTAGATTTAACAAATGATAGAGTCATGAATAGCCAAAACATTGTAAACTTCTATTTCCATTAAAAAAAAATCCAATTGATACATAGAATATAACCTAAATATAAAGAAAATTATGGCCTCCTAAAATTAGGGACCTTAAGCACCGGATTAACCTATCTTAAGGTTAAGACGATAATGTTGTTTGGTCAATTATTTGCACTCACCCAAAACAAAAACATTTTTGAAAACGCTCCCCAAAAGATGCAAAAACAAAAACAAAAAAAAAGTTGTTCTTTAATATTTTTTCTCCCACTCTCTCTCACTCCCTCCCCTGATTTATCTCCTCTCCACAAACCCAGCCTCTGTCGAGAAACCCGCTGTTGTCCCAGCATGATCCCAGCCATCCTCGGTGAACCCAACGACCCCCGACCCACACATCGCCAGCCAATCTTACAGACCCATAACTCACCATTCCCCGCGCCTCTCGTCGTCCTCACAAGAGCTCATATAGATTTCGTTGTCTTCAGAGCTTGTGCGAAACTTCGTCCAAATCCCACACCCATCGTTAGCATCGAGCTGTAATGACCAGGGAAAAAAAATTCATTAATAAAGCCTAATATTTAATTACGTTTAATTAATGAATTTACCCTTAATATTATAACTTTTGTAAAATTGTGATAAAATGTAAATAAGCAATATTAATTGAGTATTACACTGTGAATGTGATGTCATGATGGATATTTTTAATACAGATTTTATGAGTTAAATTACTTAAAAATTTGTAAATAATATCCATAAAATAAATTTTGTATCACAATTAATTGCAAAATTGTGATACAAACGAATGAGTAGTTAGAATACGAGTAAGACGTAGAGTCCACTGAAACCCAACCTAGTGTAAAAAGGAGGCCGATGCAGTAAAAGTATACTGGTAAGTGAAAATGCAGATATGAAAAATGTTACGTTTGGCCTTCAAAAGTAGACTAAAGGCCAGTAAAATAGTTTACACAGTCTAAGGTTACGAGTTTACACTAATGTGACCACTACAGTGTAGAAAAAATGCTGAGTGGTGAAAAATTATATAGTGTAAAATTTTTTGGGCCACTAAGTGGACACCCAACAAAATCCTATTGGGCCACCACATCACAAAAAGTGGCCCAATCACAATTTGCCATCTAGCAAGCCCATTAAATTCTTGATGAGTCACCATAGTTGTGATAAGCTTGTATTAATATTGAAACAAGTCAAAATCACTCTTATTTTCTTCCTCACCCACTCGGTAGCCTTGAAGAACCATTCAACAAAAATTTTCCAAACTCAAAATCTTGCACAAATTGACCCCAACCAAATTCAAGAAGCATAGGTTAAAGGATTTCTTCAAAATTGAGGAAAGAGCTTCAAAGGAGTCCTTGGAAGGCTTGAAGCACAAAATCTCTATTAGGATCCTAGAAGTTTAGGATGGAGCAAAATCGAGGTTGAATTACCTGATGTTCAAATCAAGTAAGTACCCATCCCACCTATAGTATGGAATCGTAGGTATAGAGTGTGACATGTGTATATGTATACCTATGTGTATAACAAGGTGTATACCTATGTGTATGCTATAATATGAGTATCTATAAGTATGTTGGTGTATACCTGTGCATATACATATACCTGTGTGTATATTATATGTTATACTGGTGTGTATGTTAACGTATACCTGTAAGTATAAAAGTATGTACCAGTGTATACTATTTTGTACAAGAGTATTTATGTATGGTGTATAACATGCATTTGTCACTTCATGCATGGTATGTTAACCATAATAATTGGGCTGGTAATTATGTCACCAAAAATTAAGAAAGGTGTCGTACCGACTCCTGATTCAAGAGGAGTTCAAGGATATAGTATGGTCACTGTGTTACGTAGACCTAAGTGCGCAATGGTACGAATACTTGGGTAAAGAATGTTTATAAGAAAGCATAAATGGTTCATGCATTTTATTGAATGAGCATGTGGGTTATATGGGGCTTACTGGGCGTAAGCTCATTAAGTATTTTATGCTGTAGGAATTCCTACTAAAAGGTCAGAACCAAGTCACTGATGAGCTGGCAGAGAATGATGAGTAATGAGTAGAAAGGGGTATGGATGCCACCACAGTTACGTTTTTGCTACTGTGTATTTTAAACTTGTTTTCTTTGAATGTGCTATGTAAGAGCTGAACATATTTAAGTATATGAAAACCTCTCTCGAGAATATTTAGCAATAGTATTGAAAAAGAGAGTGTGTTATGTAAATATATGTATCTGTTTACACCTGATGAGTTGCTAAACTTCACATGAATGACTTGTCCTTAAAAAGAAATTTCTGAGTTTTACACCTGTGCATAAGTATATATATATAAAAAAAAGAAGTCTTTCATAGCCTGGAAAAAGGGGGGTTGTGACAGTTGATATCAGAGCGGAAATCCTGCCACCCTACTGCTGATTGCCGCATGCCTCACTGCCAAAGCTCAAGTAAGATAGTTTAATTTTAAATGTAAGAATGTCAAGATTTTATTTAATATAGAATTAATATATATTAAGATAAATGTAGTATATGGCGGCACCTCATAATGAAAATAATGCGGAGGCAGACCATAGGGCGAGCGTTGCTTTTCAGGACATGATGCCTCCTAGATACTATGGTAGTCGGCAACCTATGGTTTTAACTGAGTGGTTTCACGCCATGGAAGTGATTTTTGCTTCGTGCCATACACCACAACACCTTCGGGTTTTGTTAGCTTCGGGGCGGTTGCAGGGAGAGGCACTCGCGTGGTGGTTGAGGATTGGTCCTGAAGAACAACATAAGGATTGGCCAGGCTTCAGGGAGCAAATTTTAGCCAAATTTCCACCCTTACCACCTGTTGAAGATATGCAAGTCCAAGTACTACCAATGGTATGGGTGGATTGGCGGCATCGGCTTTATTTGCGAGTAGAGCCAATATGGGGTAGGTATGTTGGAGAACCAGCGAGTCATTATATTTTAAGATTTCATCGAACTATGGCACCATTGATTCCACCAGGGTTGCCCTTGGGACGTATTTTTGATTTGATTTGGCAAGATCTGCCAGCGAAAATACAACAACAGATCCAATATCCTAGAAACTTCCCGAGCTTGGATGACTTTATTATGGAAGTATTACACGCCAAACAAAATGTGGCCGCGCCTATAGAGGATCCCCCAGTGGAGATGGAAGAGGATGATGAAAATGAAGATGATGACAATGATGAGCTCGAGTTTATTCCAGTACCTCCTGAACCCATCATAGCCAGTGATGATGAGTCTATTGATTCTAGAGAGGAGGAAGAGGAGGGCCCCGAGGAGGATTCTGAAAATTGCAATATGTCAGGTGTAGAGTCAGACTAAAAAAAAAAAACCTATGAAGGCTCATGTGTATTAAAATGTATATAGATGTATGACTAGTATAGTTTTGATCTTCCTATCCTTGTATATGAGTGTATCTCTGGCAAGTGGTATCCTTCTCAGCGATAGTGTACATGTTAGCCGGAAGATAACTGCTCCCAGAAATGATATGAAATGTTTATGTAAGAAAGTAAAGAGTGTATACATGTTATTTCCTTATGTAATGTTTTGTTTATGAGAAATGGAAAAGAAAAGAAAGAAGTTAATGAAATGTATGAGATGAGATATTAAGTTCATGTTGTTGTTCATGTTGGCATGTATTCATATTATTTGATATATATGCATTTATTTAATGAATACTATTAAGTTAATAGTATATGCTGACACAATAATGACAATGTGCGGTAGGCATATAAGATTATTATCGATGGAGGATGTACCTGGAGAACCTGTGAACCCGGATCTGATGGTCATGATCATCGAGTTACAACAGAAGCTCTAGGCTCAAGAATGGGAAATGCAAGGACTAAGGGAGCAATTATCTAGCAAGCATCCCATACCTGCGGTATGTGTAGACTTTCCACCTCTCGTACCACCACCCCAACAAGTAGAACCAACTGCACCAGCTGTTCCGATAGTACCTACTATTGAATTTTACGAAAGGTTCCAACGAATGAAGGCCCCAAAATTTGACGGATCAACAGACCCACTAGAAGCCGATGATTGGCTTACTGGCATAGAGAGGGTTTTGAAATTTATGGGACTCAATGATCGTGAAAAAGTTTTATGCGCTTCATTTTCTCTCACTAAGGATACTAGGAGATGGTGGGAATCAGTGGAACATAGAAGAAATATGGATGAAATGACTTGGCACGATTTCGTAGAGGAATTTGGAAGAGCTTATTTTAATGTGGAAACGATGGCGGCACAGCAAGAGGAATTTAACAATTTTCGACAAAGCAATATGTCAGTGGCTGAAGCTGTGAGGAGGTTCAATCAATTGGCGCGTCTATGTCCCGAGTTGGTACCTACTAATCAAGAACGGATAAGAAGATTAATGCGGATGTTTTGAATTGATATTGCCCTTATAGTTGACAGTGGAGGGCAAGCCCCTAAAGACGTGGAAGATTGTATGGAACGGGCCACGAGAGCGGAGTTCAGAATAACCCGTGATAAGGAGGGAGGGCAAGAATCTTTAAAGCCCAAAAGGAGGAAAAAGCTTTGGCCAAGTAGAGCCAAGTTGCGTAGGCGAAAGGACAAGGAAGTGTTCTGAGTCAAGGGCAGTCCCAAGGCTATCCAGTTAGATGCAATCGCAATACCAACAATAAGAGGAAATGGAACGTGAATAATTCAAAGAATTCAAAGGGACAACCCCTGAAAAGGATCAATGATGGAGGGACTAGCAAACCTCTATGTGGTCAATGCGAGAAAAGACATGCAGGAGAATGTAAAGCTGGCACCATTAAGTGCTACATCTGCGGCAAGGAAGGACATTATGCCAGGAATTGTTTCTCCAATCCCCAAAACCATAATAATCAAGGTCAACAAAGAACCTAGGGAACTCAGTTGCACGCAATCCAAGCTCAGATTGAAGGCCCAAGCATCAATCAGGGACGTTTAAAAGCTCCAAAACCCAGTGGACAGATTATGCTTACACAAAGAAAGAAAATGATGCGGGGACTTCAACTGTGGTGACAGGTCAGTTTTCTGTTGCCAACACTAATGCCTATGTTCTATTTGATTTTGGAGCAATGCATTCATTTGCATCATATAAGTTTGCTAAACAAATAGGAAAGGAAGGGGATAGGATAGAACAGACTTTTAAAACTACACTCCCCTCTGGGGAAATATTAAGTTCTGATTATTGGTTACGCCATATACCGATTATCATTTGTGGAAGGGAATTGTATATTGATTTGATAATAATCGATATACAAGATTATGACGTTATCCTGGGAATGGATTTCCTGGGGAAATATACCGCCAAGATTAATTGCTGACACCACAAGATTACATTTTGACCTTCCGGAAGTGAAAAATTTGTGTACTCAGAAAAGATCCCCAAGGCTCCCAAGGCGCTAATCTCGGCATTAAAAGCAAGGAATATGTTGGAAAGTGGATGCACTGGTTATCTGGTAAACTTAGTAAATGAAGACCAAAAAGCTCAGTTAAGACCAGAGAATGTTCCCATAGTAAAGGACTTTGTCGACGTGTTTCCTGATGAATTACCGGGCTTACCACCAGAGCGGGAGGTCTCGTTTGAGATAGGCTTAACGCTAAGCACAACTCTGATTTTGAAGGCACCATATCGTATGGCTCTGGGAGAACTCAAAGAGCTTCAAGTACAATTGCAAGAATTGCTAGAAAAAGGGTTTATCCGGCCAAGCCATTCTTCAAGGAGAGCGCCAGTGCTATTTGTCAAGAAGAAAGATGGAACCTTACGAATGTGTGTTGATTATCGAGAATTAAACAAGGTCACGATTAAAAATAAGTATCCATTTCCAAGGATCGATGACTTATTTGATCAACTGAAGGGAGCATCTATGTTTTCAAAGATTGACCTACGCTTGGGGTATCATCAACTTTGAGTTAAAAAAAAGATGTGTCGAAGATGGCGTTTCAAACACATTATGGGCATTACGAGTTTTGTGTCATGCCGTTTGGATTGACTAATGCCCTGGTAGCTTTTATGGATCTTATGAATCAGATTTTCAAGGATTATCTCGATAAATTCATCATTGTGTTCATCGATGATATCCTTATTTATTCGAGAACACCAGAGGAACATGAAGAGCACTTGAGGATTTCTCTGCAGCAATTGAGGAAGCATCAGTTGTACGCCAAGTTCTCAAAATGCGAATTATGGCTGGAAAAGGTTCATTTCCTAGGACATGTGGTGACACGAGATAGAGTCTCTGTTGATCCTTCCAAAGTCGAAGCAGTAAATAAGTGGCCTACACCAAAGAGTATTACCGTGATTAGGAGTTTCCTCGGTTTAGTAGGATATTATTGACATTTTGTAGAAGGATTCTCCAAACTTGCAGCACCACTCAGAGCCCTTACAAGAAAAGTAGCTAAATATGAAGGGACCAAGAAGTGCGAAGAGAGTTTCCAGGAACTAAAAAGACAACTTACAAGTGCCCCGGTACTAACCATACCGGATCCAAATCTAGGAAACTATGTGATCTACAGTGATGCGTCAAAGATAGGCTTAGGAGCCATACTTATGCAAAACGGAAAAGTAATTGCGTACGCATCTTGACAGCTGAAGGATCATGAGAGGAATTATCCCACACACAACTTGGAGTTAGCAGCGATCGTATTTGCACTAAAGATTTGGCGTCACTATTTGTATGGAGCTAAGTGTGAGATTTATACAGACTACCAGAGCCTAAAATATATCTTCACGCAGAAGGAACTCAACATGAGACAGTGAAGATGGCTAAAACTAGTTAAAGATTATGACTGTAAAATCTTATATCACCCTGGAAAGGCTAATCGAGTGGCCGATGCCCTCAGTCGTAGAGCAATGTCTTCACTTGCAATGGTGCAATTAATGCCAAAGCCTCTTCAGAAAGACTTGCTAGAAGTGGATATAAAGCTAATTATAGAAGGATTAGCCAATTTATCGTTCCGACCTGCTATCCTGGAGAATTTAAAAGAGCAACAAGAAGTAGACCCATCACTGCTTAGATTCAAGTCTGAGGCCCTTGAGAACAAAGGAACAGAGTTTAGCATCTTGGAAGATGGCATTCTCCATTATAAAGGCAGACTTTGCATTCCCAATGATGAGGAGTTAAAAAGGCAGATCTTGAAAGAAGCTCATGAAGCACCATATGTAGCTCATCTAGGAGCTAGAAAAATGTACCAAGATTTGAAAAAGAACTACTGGTGGCATGGAATGAAGAATGACATTGCGAGATTCGTCAGTAAGTGTCTCACATGTCAAAAGGTAAAGGCTGAACACCAACAACCCACAGGTGAACTGCAAAAGATAGATATCCCAGACTGGAAATGGGAGCAGATAACAATGGACCTGGTGACAGGGGTACCAAGAACTATGGGTGGACATGATGCTATATGGGTAATCGTGGATAGATTGACCAAATCAGCACACTTTTTACCCATTAAACTCAGCAATTCTATGGAATGCCTAGCTGAATTATATGTGGCTCAGGTTGTTAGATACCATGGAGTTCTGAAGTCCATTATTTCTTATCGTGATGGCCGATTCACTTTTAAATTTTGGAAAAGTGTTCACCAAGCAATGGGGACGAAGCTAACCTTTAGTACAGCTTTCCACCCTCAAACGGATGGTCAGTCGGAAAGGACCATCCAGACTTTGGAGGATATGTTGAGAGCATGTGTGCTAGATTTCAAAGGAGGATGGGATAAAAAGCTTCATTTGATCGAATTTACGTACAATAATAGTTACCAAACCTCCATTGGTATGGCTCCATATGAAGCTCTATATGGAAGAAGATGTAGATCACCATTACATTGGTACGAAACCCAAAAAAAGGCGTTGTCGACCATAGATTTTGTTCAAAGAACAAAGGAAGATGTAAAGTTAATCCATCAATGGATGGAAATGGCTTTCAGTAGACAAAAGAGTTATGCTGATCGACGACGGAGACCTTTAAAGTTCCAAGTAGAGGACTTAGTCTTTTTGAAGATAACACCAATGAAAGGAGCAGTAAGATTCGAAAAAAGGGGAAAACTCAGTCCAAGGTACGTTGGACCATATGAAATCTTAGAAAAAGTAGGTAACGTGGCTTACAAGTTAGCCCTACCCCCTGAAATGGCATCGATACATAATGTATTTTTATGTATCCATGCTAAAAAGGTATGTACCTGATCCCTCGCATATACTTCAATATGAGCCTATTGAAGTGCAAGAGAACCTGTCTTATAAAGAGAAACCAGTTCAAATCTTGGCTTGAGAAGAGAAGGAGTTAAGAAATAAAAAGATACCACTCGTCAAAGTTTTATGGCGTAATCAACTAGTGGAAGAAGCAACCTGGGAACGAGAAGACGAAATGAAAAGAGTCTACCTAGAATTATTTTAATTTTCAAGGACAAATTTCTAAGGAATGTAGATTGTAATGACCAGGAAAAAAAAATCATTAATAAAACCTAATATTTAATTAGGTTTAATTAATAAATTTACCCTTAAAATTATAACTTTTGTAAAATTGTGATAATATGTAAATAAATAGTATTAATTGAGTATTACACTGTGAATGTGATGTCATGATGGATATTTTTAATACAGATTTTATGAGTTAAATTACTCAAAAATTTATAAATACTATCCATAAAATGAATTTTGTATCACAATTAATTGCAAAATTGTGATACAAATGAATGAGTAGTTAGAATACGAGTAAGACATAGAGTCTATTGAAACCCAACCTAGTGTAAAAAGGAGGTCGATGCAGTAAAAATATACTGCTAAGTGAAAACGTAGATATAAAAAATGTTACGTTTGGCCTTCAAAAGTAGACTAAAGGCCAGTAAAATAGTTTACACAGCCAAGGTTACAAGTTTACACTAATGTGACCACTACAATGTAGAAAAAATACTGAGTGGTAAAAAATTATATAGTGTAAAATTTTTTGGGCCACTAAGTGGACACTCAACAAAATCCTATTGGGCCACCACATCACAAAAAGCAGCCCAATCACAATTTGCCATCTAGCAAGCCCATTAAATTGTTGATGAGTCACCATAGTTGTGATAAGCTTGTATTAATATTGAAACAAGCCAAAATCACTCTTATTTTCTTCCTCACCCACTCGACAGCCTTGAAGAACCATGCAACAAAAATTTTCCAAACTCAAAATCTTGCACAAATTGACCCCAACTAAATTCAAGAAGCATAGGTTAAAGGATTTCTTCAAAATTGAGGAAAGAGCTTCAAAGGAGTCCTTGGAAGGCTTGAAGCACAAAATCTCTATTGGGATCCTAGAAGTTTAGGACGGAGCAAAATCGAGGTTGAATTACTCGACGTTTGAATCAAGTAAGTACCCATCCCACCTACAGTATAGAATCGTAGGTATAGAGTGTGACATGTGTATATGTATACCTGTGTATATAACAAGGTGTATACCTATGTGTATGCTATGATATGAGTATGTATAAGTATGTTGGTGTATACCTATGCATATGCATATACCTGTGTGTATATTATATGGTATACTAGTGTGTATGTTAACGTATACCTGTAAGTATAAAAGTATGTACCAGTGTATACTATTTGGTACAAGAGTATTTATGTATCGTGTATAACATGCATTTGTCACTTCATGCATGGTATGTTAACCATAATAATTGGGCTGGTAATTATGTCACCAGAAATTAAGAAAGGTGTCGTACCAACTCCTGATTCAAGAGGAGTTCAAGGATATAGTATGATGACGGTGTTACGTAGACCTAAGTGCGCAATGATACAAACACTTGGGCCCTAGTTAAAGATAAGAAATGAAAATGATAAAGAATGTTTATAAGAAAGCATAAATGGTTCATGCATTTTATTGAATGAGCATGTAGGTTATATGGGGCTTACTGGGCGTAAGCTCATTAAGTATTTCATGCTGTAGGTATTCCTACTAAAAGGTCATAACCAAGTCACTGATGAGCTAGCGGGGAGTGATGAGTATTGAGCAGAAAGGGGTATGGATGCCGCCACAGTTACGTTTCTGCTACTGTATATTTTAAACTTGTTTTCTTTGAACGTGCTATGTAAAAGTTGAGCATATTAAGTATATGAAAACCTCTCTCGAGAATATTTTTCAACATTATTGGAAAAGAGAGTGTGTTATGTAAATATATGTATCTGTTTACACCTGATGAGTTGCTAAACTTCACATGAATGGCTTGTTCTTAAAAAAAAAATTTCTGAGTTTTGCACCTATACGTAAGTATATATATAAAAAAAAGAAGTCTTTCATAGCCTGGAAAAAGGCTGGTTGTGACACGAACTACCCCAACACAACTCTATCGTCACATAAATTCCCTAAACGCGAGCCTCGAATCTCCGTCGTGTGCCTCTCGTCATCGTCGTTGTCCTCGTAGGAGGTTGCTAGGTCCACCGTCACGTCGTTGTAGCTTGCACAATTGACCCCATCACTGACATCCTGGCCTCAACTAAACAGAGGAAGAAGAAGACGTTCTTTTATTAATACAAATAGAAACAACATTTTTTATCAAAAAAATTTTATTTTTAATTCTAATTAGTATTATGTTAATAATTAGTATTTTTAAAATTTAATTTGGTTGTTTATATTAATATTTTTTTTTAATTTTTTAAGATCAAAACATATTACTATATACAAACAAACACAATTCCAAAAACAATTCTAGTACATTTTTCAAGATATTCTCATTTTTAGATTTTTTTGAAATCAAAAAACAATACGAAATCACGACCAAATAGGAAGATTTTTGAAACTTTTAAAGTAAATATCATGTTTTGAAAATACATATAATAAAGAGCAGTCTAGAGAATTTTTATGGGTAAAATTGTATTTACTTATAGTAAATAGATAAGTAAAAAACGAGACATTTTTTATTTATTGCTATTTACTACAGATAATTTCAAAACCTACTATTGACTATAATAAGTCTTAAAAAAGTTATATTTACTACAATTTCCATTTTTATTTTTACCATTTCTTGACAAAGTTTGAAGCATATACTTTCAAAGAGTATAAAAACATATTGATCAGAAGTATTTAGGGTTAGGGCTAGACAATCATTTGATGTCTAAGATCTTTTAGCCTTTTGGTTAGGAAAAATGATAATCCAAGAAAGATTAAAAATAAATAAAATAAAATACAATAGTAATAGCAAAAAAGTGGTATACAATGTAATTTACTTGTTATAAAAACAAAGCCCAATTTTTTTGGAGCTTTGGACTCTCTTTATTACGTAAGTAATAGGATTATTTTGGAGTAATTATATTTGGAGCCTTAATATCTGTATATATATATATATATATATATATATATATATATCTCCTTAATATTTTCTACTCCTTAAATAAAGATTTGAAAATCTATCCTTTCATAAATATTATTTTCATAATCACCTAATTTAATCTTCTATATGCCACTGTAATTTTAATCTTAATTTAGATATCATCCTTTTTTCTAGAAACAAAAAACTAAACCAAAAAAGCTTTTATGAAAAGTGAATAATAAGCTCCCTTAAAAAAATGAATGTTAAGCCAGAATACTTATGCTTTATGATTCATTAATTTAAGTTCATTCTAGTCATAACTTCGATATTGCTAAAATAGAAACATTCAAGATGATAAAATCTTGGAAACTAAAAAAAAGTTTAAATATACTCAAGTAAACAAAATTGCAATTACGTTGTCTAAAAAGGTCCTAGATGATTGTCCTTAGGGTTCATTTGGTAGGATAGGATAATATTTTGGATAACATAGTTTTAGTGGATTGGATTAATTGTATAGGAAATGATAAGATTAAAATTTGCTAATCTAATCTTATGTTCGGTATTGTGTTATTAGGATAGGAAATTTTTTTGTAAAAGTTTTATAAAATAGGGGTCAATTGTAAATTTTTTTGAGGGGCAAAACTATTTTTTTCAACAATACTTACATCACATAAAATTTACATTTTGACACTTTAATTTTTTGAAAAATTATAGTTTGACTCCAAAATTTTAAATTTTTTTGCAAATTGGTCATTTAAAATGTTTACAATGTACAAATGTTGTGTTTAATCCCATGTTTTAGTAATGGATAGCTTAATCCCCTTTTAAGGGGATTTAAACATTGACTAGACAATAGCTTATTTAATCCAGTCCTTTAAAAATTTCACCAAACAAAATATTAAAATTTAAAAATTGTGATTTAAAATTGGAATCCAAACTGACATTTGGATGTGTAACTGTGTAACGCCCTTGAATTTTAAAGTAAGATTAGTTGTGTTAGGTTTAATTATTATGTGTGCCAGTGTAAATTTTGTTGTTAATTTTAGTCATTTGAAGATTTTGTTGCATTTGTCATATTTAATATTTTATTTTTAGCGTTAAAATACCAAATGACATTTTTACCCCACATTTTTCCCATATTTACGAGAACGCCCTTCGGCTTTTCTTTTTCTTTTCTTTCCCTTTCCTTTTTCTTTTCACGCTCAACTCTCCCTCTCATTTTTTGTCATTCCCGTCTCTCTCTTTCTCCCATTTCTCTACAAAATTTTATTTCCAAGCTTTAAACTCACTAATTTGAAGCTAAGAGATGGAGATTCAAGCCAAAAACTCTCTTCAAAAATGATGATTAAAGGTTAGCCCTTTTTCTCTAAAACTTTTGATTTTCATTTTGAATCTTTGATGTATGTTGCAATCCAAGCTTTGGTGAGCTTAGATAATGTTTAATCTAAGCTTATAGGGCTTGTTTTACAATGAATCTAAGCTCTATTTGAACAAAATTTGATTTAATCAAGTTTTGACATTTTTCTTTGATTTTTAAATCAAGGTGAAATTGAGTTTAAATTTGAGAAAAATGCTTTAAATTTGTTCTACTATGATTTTCTATGCTTTCTATGTGATTTTTATGCTCTGAGATTGAGAAAACAGATTTTAAAATTTGATTTTGAGCTTGAGGAGGTCGAGACTCAAAGTCTCAGGTCCCTAAATTTTTCCAGTTCGACAGGTCGAATTCATAGATTCGACAGGTCAGATTCATCAAGTCGGTAGGCCAAACTTAGAAAAGTTTGGCAGGCCGGTTCAGGGTGTTCGGCAGGCCGATTGTAGACTTGAAAAATTGTATTTTTACTTCGGTTTTCAATGTTTGATGATTTCAAAATGTTTTAACAAGGATTATGATTTTGGGTTATGATTATTTTGAGTCAAAAGGCACACTGATAATTGAATTAACATAATGATGTTTGTTAAATATGATTTCTAATTTCAAATGTAGTTTTAAGCTCTTGAATATTGATTGGAGCTTACGTTGGATTTTATTTGGAGCTTACGGTATTGGATTTAAATGAGGTAGGATATTTTCACCCCTTCCTTTGGTAGCCCTTTAAATTGTTTTGGCCACAGTTTATTTCTTAAATGCTTCCTTTAAGAATGATTTCTGTGTTTGATTTTGAAGAATTGTATTTGATATTCCTTTTGGATTTCCAAAACTCGTACGGTGATGTTTTATCAAGTTGCTTTCAAGTAAGTGTTTTTATTGATTTATTAAGACTTTGGGATTTATATTAATTAGAACGAGTTGTGAATAATTCTCTGTTCTTGATCACTATATTTAAAACATAACTTGTTTTTAAATAATTATCCTATTGAGCCTTCTGCTCACGTTTTCCTATTTTTAAAAATTCCCCTTCCAGGTTTGAGAAGGAAGGATAGGCCCAGGATCGAAACCTGACTCTTTGGATGGAAATAGTATTTTTTTTCGGGAACTGTGGTATAATACGTGTACTATACAACTAGTCCTGATGTCGTCGTTTATATTAAATACATGCTTTGATATATTCTATAAATAATAATTCACAATGATTCCGTTATTATTATTATAATCCGTATTTTACTATGTCATTTTTGTCTTTGTGAGTCCCACCACTTGTCTAATTTCAAAGACGATGATTTGTGATGATTTTCAATGGTTTTGTATTATTGATATTATGATTTACTATTTATCTACCTACCCACCTTCGTGGTAAGCGACCATGTGATGGTGAATGAGAATAAGATCTCAGCCCCCACCTTCGTGGTATTCACGTGACGGTGATCGTCGATAATATTATTTATTTTTGATGATATTCATTTATTTTTCATGTATATTTATTTAATTTTTCTTTAATTACCTCTTTTATTCATCTTATTTACTTAAAACTCTCAAACCCCCTTTCCGGGGCGTCTCAAACTGATTTTGAGTTTGAAAAAAGAATAAAATGTGAATTTGAATATGTATTGAGATAAGATATGAGCTTCGAAAATATAAACAAAGTACTATTCAAAATAGGCTTGAAACATTCAAAATTAGGAGGGATTGATTTCAAAAACATGCCCATGTTCATCTCAATGGGTTAAATCAACATCTTAAAATCAGCCAATAATTTTTGTTCACAAACACCTTCTTAAAACTTAGGTTTGAAACTTGTGAACATCTCAAACAAACGCACCCCAAGGTTTTTAAACTCATTTTCATATTCAATTTCAAACCCATTTTTTTCACAACATTCAATATTTATTTTCCCAATACATATTTAAATACAGTTTTATATTTTCTTCCCTTTTGCAACCTAAAATAAACTTTATCCAAACATTAGTTTAGAATGCAAGTTCAAACCAAACTTTTCAGATGTTTTATTTTAAACAAAAAAATTTCGAACCACCAAAATTTGAACCAATGAACAAAATGAACCCTTCAACTCAAACTCAAAAAGTTCAAACTATCATGATTCAAACCCCTGAAACAAATGAACTAAGATTTAATCAATCCAATCTTTCCTAATTTTGTGCATAAAACAGGCCCTTAAGGTATTTGATCAAATGAGTACAAGAAAATTTAAAATCAAGATTGAAGAAAAACTCAAGGACTATCTAAAAAAAAAAAGTTTCTTTGTTGAACTCTTCAAGAGACATGCTTTTTTTTTCATAAGATGAAAATAATGCTAACTAAAGATGTGGGCATATTTTTTTATTTGTTCAAAAAAATACTTTCTATCATAGCAAATTTACTTGTATGCTTTTTTATTTCTTTGAAAATAATATTGTTTCTACTAAAAATTGATGTAAGGATATATTAATGAGTTTTAATGTAATTTTAATGCAAGGTGAAATTAAATGAACATGAATTATAATTTAATAGGGACATTAATAAATTAGTGAGTGTAAATATAATCACTTTTATTTTCATAAAACGGGTATTTTTTGCACTGTTGCCCCTTAAACTTATGCACATTTGCAATTTGCCTTTATAAAATTGTAGTAAATCACCTTCATTGATAATATTAATTTTTGATCAAAATTAATGTGTTATTTTCTCGTGGATAATTAATTAAGAGCCTAAAATGTCTTTTTTATAAATTTATATTTATATTTAAAATAAATTTTATTCAAAACTTTCTATTTTGATAAAATTTAAAGATTTTAATCATGAAAATTGACTTAAAATACATTCAATTGTTCAAATCATTAATCAACGATCCATTAGAAAATCACATGTCAAATTAGTTCATACAAGCATTTAGAATAATTATTTAGGGTTGTCAAAATTCAATTTTATTGAGCAAAGTGTATAAAAATCCGGTCATCACATTAGCTACATAATATAATTGTAGAATTGTGATTATATCATGGTTATTTATTTATATGTATTGTTGCATTTCTCACTTATAGTGCTATGAATAGGGAACTAGAAAAGTTTTGAGTTCATTAATTATTTGTTATTTATGCACTTTGATCATGCTCTACAATCTCCTTCTTATAGTAACTTCCCACAATACCATTGTATGTGGCTCTGATATTATGGATGAACCACTTTTTTGTGCTCTCTACTTCTTCTTCTTTTCTTTCTCTGATATTATGGATGAACCACTTTTTTGTGCTCTCTACTTCTTCTTCTTTTCTTTCTTTCTTTCTTTTTTTCTTTCTTTTTTGCATTTACATTATTGTTAATACATGAGATAATCCGCAATGAAGCAAACGTGAGTGTTTATCTTCTTAGATGAGTTTTCACCATTAACATTAACATCATTCTTTTATTGCCTCATTTAGAAGGCAAAGCTGTGTAATGTTTTTTTTTTTATAATAATCAAGGTCTAATTATTATTTTTTTTGAAATGGAATCAAGGTTTGATTTTAACCCATAGGTTTCTTGTTTGAACTTCCTCAATTAAATCAGGTTGTTCATTATGTTAGGTTAGGTGCCCTGAGGTTAAATGATGTAATTGTTTTAAAAAATTTAATCAATAAAGAGCTTAATAATTATTTCATATACCAAATGTGTACTCTTTATGTCCATTTATATTAAATGTATGATAAGCAAATAAAATTATGAGACTATCAATCTAAACATTTAAGATCATGTATATGGTAGACGGATTATGCAGAAGACATGAATCTTAAGGTGATAGTCTAAATATAAAGGTCTGCAATCGGGGGAATAAAGTTGGAAACTTTATTTATATTAAGATTGTTATGTTGTCTACATTTCTAACAGAAGATACTTGTCTTGGTCATTAGAGAGAGACTCCACAAGTAAAGGCATTGGTATATTGTCATTGGTGACAATATATTGGATCAGGACTAAAGATGAATTGATTAAGTTAATAATTTTGTTTAAATAAATCAATTCCTTTTAGACTATCATATGTATTACATCTTAAACCTGAAATGAATCATTGGATTCGTATTCTTGATTTTTGTCTTTTGATGTACCAAAGGGTGACATCCTAAATTAATTGAAGGTACACATACTAGTACATTGGAGATATGACTCCTGAATGATATAGACTCGTTATTCATAATTATGAAATATATAGCCCTTTTGTAGAATTGATAATATTCTCTTATAGGCATTATCTTATAATTGGAAACTAAAGCGCTCAATCAATTGGATAAATTTATGTAACTGAATAGTATACTACTTATATTGATTATGAATAGTAAGTACTTTAATGGTGAGATAACAAAACATAAGATAAATATAATCAAGAAGGTAAAACAGAATTTATCTTTAAGTCAACTATGAATATCCTATGGGAATATTAAACGTTATGATATGTCATAGACGTTAACTTATTGGAGTTTTGTACTTTATATATAGTTCGAGAATATAGCTCTAAGCTTTTAGTAGAATAGCTTTAGAGTTAATAATTATTAAATGTACATGCAGGGATATTTTATTTTATAATTATAGAAGATTGTTCTATATACGTCAATCGAGTCCCCTTTGCCAGCTTACATATTTTTCTATAACAATATGATGTGTTTTTCTAACATACTGGTAACGTATGTTAATTCTTAGATTAGCTTAAAATTTAGCTAATTTGATTTAATAATTCATATTTAGTTTATTTGTTGAATTAATTTATGAATTAATTCAAAATAAATATGTAGAATTATTTGAATATATTTTATTTGAATTTAAGATTATCTGTATATAATTGTTTTAATCAAAAAAACTTCTGTAGTGGGTTATTTGAATTAAAACTAAGTGTCTATGAAGGATACTTAGGTCAAATAAAGTAGTATTTATCTAATCAGTTTAAATTGGATCGATCGGATAACTCTCAGATTGCAATCCGAGGTTTACGCATTTTTGTTACGAGTTTTGATCCCAACTCTAATTCTGAAGACTAATTTGATAATAACGAGACCCCATCATACCACTATAAATAGGAAATGTTTTCCTATGGTTTTTCATCATTAAATAGGAAATGTTTTCCTATTACTCTAAAGAATTATTGTTCAACATCTAGAACAGTAATTCTTATTAGTCTTTTATGATTGTGAGGAAAAGTTACTAAATGGAGAATCAAACGATGTGTGCCCACTTACACTCCGGTCATGGAAAAGAGAATAGCAAAGAAGACTAGTTGATTGAGTCTCTTCTTATTTTACAAGGTATGAAATATTTTTTTATTAATTTATCATACATAACATGTCTAACTCGTTTATGGCAAAAAGTTTATTTTAAAGACTTTTAAAATTTCTGTGCATACTTGTTTCCCAACACATTAAAGAAATTCTTCAATGAAACTTCATGTCATGTGTTTATATTAAAAAGAAAGGTATATGTTAAGTCTCCCATTAGGTTTGCTTATGCCCGGCGTGCCAAGCACGTGACCTAGCGAGGATTCTATTATGGAGTAAGTTAGTTATATTTTGGTAGTTTTGTGTAAGTGTGAAAATGTGAGGTGGTTATGCATAGGGAGGTATGATTTTGTTAAAGGGGAGGAATAAAAGGATGCGTGTGGCAATAAGATAAAGGGAATTTCTAGTAGTTGTTGAATTTTGAGAGAGTCTTGAGCCTCTACAATTGCTTAGTATTATATGTATTTCTTCTTTTCTCAGTCTAATGAAATTATTTCAGAGCTCTATTCATTGTTTTTTCTTGCCATTCTCTTTTTTCTCATTTAGATATTATCATTTGGGTATGAGAGTTGTTCTTTCCTAGTGATGGCTACGAAGAAAATGGATAGTCATCTTAATGTTCTTGAAGAACAAACGAAATCGATTAGAGGAGATTTGTAGAAATTCAATCACCTTGAGAAGGATGTGGCTCTACCCTTAAGAAGATGATGGTACTAGATTGTACGGAGCGGTTCCTTTAGAAATTCAATGGGACGCTTTAGGGAGATTCCTCGTCTATCAAGCTGGGACAATCCTCAGTAACAATGCCGATTCCTTTGTTGACAAATGACCTACACCACAAAATTCAGAGTCTTTGAGGAAGGGCAAGCCACTGATTTACTGCTTTGAGATGCCGGTGTTCTCAAGCAAGAATTTGAGGGCTAGATCTTTCAAGTAGAGAGATTGTTCCTATTACACCGATTTTTGAAAGCAAAGAATTTAGAGGTGATGATGATTAGCATGTATGGTGAAGCATTAGCGTGGTTCCAATGGGTAGACAATCAGCGACTGCTATGAAGTTGGTCGAAGTTGAAGACCTATTTGTTGAAGCCATTTTGTTTGACACAATAAGGATCTAGCTATAAGAAATTTTAGTCCCTATGTCAAGATAGTTCTATGTGTGACTATCATCATATGTTTAAGATCCTCGCATCGCCCCTCACGATTGTGCCTGAGCACAAGATGGAGAGCACCTTTATGAATGAGCTCAAATCAAAAATATAAGCGGAGGTTCAAATGATGCGGCCGACTAGGTTGACCCAAATTACAAAATTTGCCTAGCATGTTGAAGACCGAAACCAACTATTAAGACCTTCTTGCCCAAGCCCAAGTTGGCCTTAGAGGCCACATGTTTCTTCTAACCCTAGCACATGATCAGACACGTTGCAAACAGAGGGAACTCTATGTGCTAGTTGTTAACAATGAAGATGGGTTAATTGAAGAAGAAGATGTGGAGGAAACACTAGAAAAATGGAAGGTTCTGATAGTCGAAGAATTGGTTGAACTATCCTTAAATTCTGTGGTGGGATTATTGATGCCTGAGACCATGAAAGAGAAGGGGCGTGTTGCACAATAAGAGGTGGTGGTCATGATTGATTGTGGGGCTTCCCATAATTTTATCTCCCTAGAACTGGTGCATAAACTCTCTATTTTGTGGTTGGAGATGACGGGTTATCGAGTCCTTATTAAAACCAGCCTTACCATTAAAGGAGAGGGAATCTGCAATGGAGTCATCTTGACTCTCTAGAACATTGTAGTGGTTAAGGACTTCCTTCCTCTAGAGCTTAGGATCTCCAACGTGATTTTGCAAATGAAGTGACTAAAGTCTTTAGGAGAAATGTAAGTTGATTTCGTGAGCAATGTCTATGAAGTTCAAAGTTGAGGGAGTTCCATTACTCTTCGAGGTGATCCAAGCCCCAGTAATTATTTAGAGTCCATTTGTTTTGTGTATTTTTTTGACTCAATAGGCTCAAATTTGTATTCGAGTACCAAGAATCCTTTGGATACATGTTTGTTTCTCCCAAAATCTGAATACTTTGAGTATCAAGAATTCAAGTTTTTAGAGTTCTGACATTCCCCTAAACTTTTTATACTTGGATATCTTTGCCATAGTAAAAACTGAAATTCTTTGTCCTATATTTGAGGAAACAAAATCATAACTTCTTCATTTGATATCCAAATGAGATGATTCTTTTTTCATTGTGTTCCTAGTAAAGAGAGAAACAAATTAAGATCCATATTGCATATTGTTTAAGATCATTAACATGAAGATTTTATTAGATTTGTCAATAATTCAAAAAATATTTTCACTACTTCTCCAAACACAAATTCTAATTTTATTCCATGCTCAAATTAAAACTTAAATGCATATCTAAACATCAATTCAGATAACAATTCAAATCACTAACTCAAATCTTAATTTAAATCATATAACTGAAATCAAATTACTATTTTAGATTCCTTTACCAAATGGACCCTTAGCGTCTTTCACAACAATGATAAAGGAATTCTAGAAATAGTGGAAGGGGTACCAATCAAACTTAATAATTTGGAAGTAGCTACTGGTTTGGCCATGGAGAAGGTGCCTACTCTAATTTAAGAATTATTACAACAACACCATGGGATGTTTGAATAGTCGAAGGAGCTGCCTCCCATTCGCAACCGTGATCATTCCATTACTCTACAACCTGGGGTAGCTTCAGTGAATGTATGCCCCTATCAGGATTTCAAGTTCAAAAAGAAGAGATTGAGTAATTGGTCTATGACATGCTCGTTGCTAGGACAATGCAACCTAGTATCAGTCCTTTTATCAAGCAGATGCTCCTCATAAAGAAGAAAGATGAGTCATGGCTGTTTTGTGTGAATTATAGAGCTTTAAACTAGGTAACCATCCTAGATAAATTCTCTATTCCCATTATCGATGAGCCTTTTAATGAGCTCCATGCCTCTAGCATATTTTCAAAACTTGATCTCCGTTCTGGCTACCACTAGATTTGAGTTAGGGCCGAGGACATGCCTAAGATCGTTTTTCATACTAAAAAAGGACACTATTTATTCCTTGTGATGCCTTGGTCTCACAAATACACTGATGACTTTTAGGCTCTAATGAATGATGTACTTTGAGATCATTTGTATAAGTTCATTTTGGTGTTTTTTGATGATATCTTGTTGTTAGATATGATGTCCTAAGGAGTAAAAATGTAATATGTTTTTGGAGACATTTTTATCAATAAAGAATTTATTAATTATTTATATACCAAATCTTGTCCTCTTTACTTTCATATTTGTTGAATGTATGTTGCAAACAAAAGTCTAAGACTATTAGTCTAAACCTTTAAGAATTGGGCATATGATGGACAGATTATGCAAAAAACATGATTCTTAAGGTGACGGTTTAAATCATAAGATCCGCAATCGAGGGAATAAAGTTGGGTGCTTTATTTATGCAAAGATTGTTATTTGTCTATATCCCTAACGGGAGATGGTTTGTCTTGACCATTGGAGGTGGACTCCATGAATAGAAACATTGGCACATTGTCATTGGGGATAGTGTGTTAGATCAGGACATAAAGTGAATTGATTTGGATTAATAATTCTATCTCGGTAAATCGATTCACTTTAGACAATCATATGTATTATATCTTAATCCTGAGATGAATAATGGGCTCGTTGTCTTGACTTATGTCTTTTGATGTACCAAAGGGTGAGATCTACATTTTAAGAGTGATACGCATGCCGGTATGTTGGAGGCATGACTCTTGATAGTGTAGACCTATCATTCATAGATATGGAATCCATAGCTCCCCTCAAGAGTAGTTGATATCCTCTTATATGCGTTATCCTATAATTGAAAAACTAGAGAGCTCAACCATTTGGATACATAGGTGTAACTGAATGGTATACTGTCTTTGGATGGTAAGTTTTTTGATGGTGAGATAATGGAACGTAAGATAAAAATAATTGGGAAGGTAAGGCATAATTTATCCTTAAGCCGATTATGGATAATCCTATGAAGATACGATACATTATGATAGGTCATGGAGACTTAGCCACATGAGTTTTGTAATTCTATATAGTTTGAGAGTGCAGCTCTAAGTTTTTAGTGGAGTAACGTTACAACTGATAATTATGAAATGTGTATCTGGGATATTGGGTTTTATAATTATCGGGAGCTTGAACTATATAGGTCCATCAGGTCCCCTTTTCCTAGCTCATAAAAAATCCTGTAACGATACGGTGTGCTTTTCCAATAATTAGTGACTTGTATCAAATTATCAAATTGGCTGAAATTCAATAGGATCAGATAATTTATGTCTGTTTATCGATTGAATTAATTCTATGAATGAATTAATTCAAGATAAATTTGTTGAATTATTGGGATCAGATAATGCATGTCTGTTTATCAGTTGGATTAATTTTGAATAAATTAATTCAAGATAAACTTGTTGAATTATCAGAAATATTTATTTTCTTAGATATTATCTAGATATGACTGTTTTAATCAGATAACTTCCTATTGGGTTATTTAAATTAAAATTAAAACTCTATCTCAAGAATTTTGGATGAGAAATAAAAGATTCACAAGGATTATTTATTGTAAGTTCGGCAAGCCGATCTTTAAGTTTGGCCTGCCGAACGCGCAAGTTTGGCAAGCCGATCTACCAGTTTGGCCTGTCAACCAAGCGATAGATAAATCATGCATTTTCATGCAGATTTTATTAGATATTATTCCTGATTTGAGTTTGATTCGAATTTTAAAGGCCTTATCTAAATAGGATTGACTCTTGGGCCCAACCTCTATAAAGGGGAGTGAGACTTAATGTTGTTCAGATCAATTGAGAAAACTAAAGTGAGACTCTGTAACTCCTAGGAGAGCTATTATTCACAAATCACGGACTATAGCTTTAGGTTTTTCTCAATTAGTTGGAAGGATAGTCACCAGGGAAAGGCTGAACGATGTGCGCCTACACGCACTCGACAGTGAATAGAGAATAGCAAAGAAGACTAGTAGGTTGAGGCTCTTCTAGAATGTTCTACTCTTCACGAATTACGGGAGCTTTTTTGCATTTATAAGGTTAGTAAGATCTGATTAATTTATGCATATAGTGTGTTAAACTTGTGTTTTAGAAAATACTCTAGTATAAAAATTTTTAAAATTCTGCTGCGTACTATTTTTCCAATAATTGGTATTAGGGCCATGGTTTTTACATAAATTTGCAAGTTTGTGATCGTACAATATGTATAAATTATTTGATCTTAATCTCTCTTATGGTTGAATTTTATTTTTTAGAGAGTTAGAAATCTAGGTTTTTATATACTTTTATATTGTCATGGATTATATTATGAATGTTTATTAATTAATTATGATTAATTATATTATTATTTAATTATTAATTAATTAATTTATGCTGGTTATAGTTCTTTAGAAGTTAGAATATGTCTCTAGGTTTTTCATATAATTAGATGGCGGACTATTATCTCCGTCTAGGAATTATTATTTAATTTTAAATTTGTAAAATTTTTGTAATTAAATAATCATTTAGAGAAGACAGATCTAGAAGACAGATGATAGCATTCCTAGGTATTTCTTGAGTCTCTAATTTTATGTATTTGAATTGTTAAAAATAAAATTGAAAAATTGCATAAAAGATGAATTTTTTGGATGTTGTGACTTCTGCTCGTTCGGCAAGCGAAACCCTCAGGTTTGGTAGCTTAATGGTCACAGATCGGCAAGCTATTAGCAGGACAGAAATCTGATGGCTCTACGGCTGGCCGAACTATCATGATCGATAGGTCAACCTGAAAAGATCGATAGGCCGATTGATCATGACCGGCAGGCCTATCACACAAATCGACATGCCGACAGAGAGTTGTAATTTTTTAGAAAGGGTGCATTTTTTAGTGCAGTTTTGATTTTATTTTTGGAAAAATTCTAAGAAACATTAAATTTAGTTATGACCGAAAATATGGAGTTTTGATCTATGCGAGATTGAAAACTTGAAGATGGAAGTTACATGAAGAAGGATATAATTTGAAGATTCAAGGATAAAGAATCGATAATATGTCTCGATTATTCTCTTTGTTTTCTTTTCTCTAAAGTGAAACCATAATATTACGATTATTTATTATTATTTTGCTTGTGACTTTGCATGATTACTTTGCTTATCTACACTATAATATTATTCGCCATGTATATTGATAACATGTAATATAGAATAAGGAGTGCCGCTCATTAAAAATTGTTCATGCATGTTTATAAAATAAAACCTTGATTTCAAAAGAATGAGTGGGAGACGATTTTCGAAGAGATGACCTACGGCCTTCATCGTTGGTCCATAGGGAGCATATGATGGTTCCGACCCCTAGGAAGGGACTTCATTATGTACTAGGTTGGATCTTCGAAAGGATAAAGTATTTTAGCATGATTTATCGTTGCATACCCCTAGGTGGTGATTATAAATCATGGATAAAATATTAAAACGATGGTTATACACTCATGTTGATTTTATTATTAACCTCCCCTAGAAGCTCTGTTAATAAAATTGATGGCCAAAGAAACGATAATTAATATATGTTGGATCATACAAGTCCTAGATGGCATATATTAATCAGGGGGGAATCCATGTTCCTGATTAAATTTAGCAAGACTCCCCTAAGAGCTTGTTGAATTCTGAGTTGAGAATTATAGTTGTAAGATTGTGATATTTTTAAGGTTTTGACACATAAACACATTTGTATGTTTTACATGATTGTGTTATCTTACTAAATTATTCTTTGTAATTTTTTTCTTTTTCTTTGTATTTTTTCTTACTTTTTTCTATATTTTTTTCCTTGAGCTATCTTTACAAAAATTCTTCTCCTTTACTTTCTCTCCATTTGATTTTTTTCCCCACACTTATCCTATATATCCAATTCCTTGCAAAATCTCTTTTGGACATGAAATAAGTCTTTAATGCTCTAATTCATCTTTAGAACAAGGGGTATAAATAATCGAGCAAAGTGAGGAAATAAAGTGGTTAGCTAAATAAAAAGGTCTACATAAAAGGCTCAAATTGACTTACTAGGAGGATGTTCTCTTGGAACATCTATTGGGGCTTTGGCTTATTTAGCCTTGGCGCTAGAGAACCTACTACCTAAAATCTTTTTTTTAAGTGATGCTCGATCAACTGCTCGCCTCGACTGACCTCTCGGAGAGTTCTAACATTCAACCTTTATGAGTCAAAATTAAAGTGAGAGTTAATATGAGGGTATAAGAATCTATTTAATCTAACACGTGAGCCTTTTTATGAAATAACATTGCTATGTGCATTAAGTGTGAGTATAATCATTATAAAGGCATATTAACAAAAGAATAACATCAAGATTCAACACAACACTCATAATCAATCAAATCCATAAAAATTAGTGCTTAATTCTCATAAATAAGGTTGAAATCTATCTTAAGACACAAAAACAACCTAGAACTAAAACAAAAAATAAAACAAAAATTTTTAACATTTTTTTTTGAAAAACACAAAACAAATAAAAAATCCTAAGTCCTTCCTCCCACACTTAAACCTTACATTGTCCTCAATGTAAGACTAACTATAAAAGAGAAGAGAAACAACTGAAACAAATAATAACAATAAAAGCAAAAAAATAATAAATAATTAAAATGGAGGAGAGTTGGAAAGATCAAATATCGTATTGTGTGCTCTCCCTCCATTTGATTGCCTTTCATAAAGCACTTGGTTTAGGTCCTTAGCTCGACGTGGAGAAGCAGTTTCAAATAGTGGCTTCCACCCGTAGAATGTGTCATAGAACAACATATATGGATCTTGATTGAAAATGCCCTCATGCTTGGCAATATTTTGATAAATTTGGCATGTCACTCCAACTTGACTCAATCTTGATTGACATGCTTGGAAAGAGAACTCTGAGTCTCACTTAAGCTTGTGGAGAATGTATGGTGGAAGTGGCGTGAATGGAATGTAAGGAATTGTTAGTGGTGTATGTGATATGACCATTAATGACATCAAATCGATGGTCTCATATGGTTCATTATCCTACAACAGATCTTGTGATTTAGCTTCATAAAGGAAATTCCTCAAATAAGGACCTCTTCCAATTGCTCTTCACTCTCTACTTGATTATCCAAAACCATGCTTAAAATTTGATCTTCATGGAATTCTTGGCTTTAGATGGACTTCTCGTCACCTAGAAGGTGTAAATTATTCTCAACCATACGAGTGTCTAAGTGTTGAGGTAAAACAGTATCAACAGACTTGATATTATAATATTGAGGCTTGATCACCTCTAAAGGCTCAAATTACCATGAAGCTCCCTTATTTGGCAAATTACTCTCCCAATCGAAGTTGTTTGAGTCATCTTCATCCTCATGCCACTTCATATTTCACACCATTGGATTATCACATTGTTCCTTCAAACTACTTATGATGCCAGCTAATTAGTTGATATGACTTTGCAAATTGTCAAGGTTAGCAGTCATCTCCTCTTGAAATCACAATGTGTTAGTGGCCAAACCTTAATTAGCTCTCGAAGAGATGTACCTGTGGGTGGTTGGTTTACCAAGGCTCCTCCATTGATAGTTTCAAACCCCATATCATATAGTCAAGTGTCAACTAAGGGCTCCCAATTGTAGTAATTGTCCTCCCAAACTTGGTTGATACTTAAACACTTCTAATTTCACTCATCATATTTAGCCATGTCTTTCAACATAAAGAAAGCTTTATCTACGGATTGTTGGTAGAAAGAGACAATGCTATGACCTCTTTCAACCCAATGCCTTGTTGTCACACATAAGCCCTCGAGGAAGAATTGAAGTTGCTGCTTCTTTGAGAACCTATGATATGAAAACCGGATGAGCAAATCCTTATATTTCCATCATGCATGATAAAATGGCTCCGATTTTTGTTGGGCAAAACTTGTGAGGAACCGATAATGTATCATCTTGAAGTACCTTGCATAAAACAAACACAAGACAAAAATTACAAAATAATTTTATTTTTTTTTTGTTTTTTGTTTTTTAACCAAAAAAATTAATTAAAACAAAGACGAACAAGATAAATTAACTAAAACTAACTAAAACAAGATAACCAATTAATTAGGAAACAATCCCTAGCGACCGGCGGCAAAATTTGGTAAGCCTCAAGGGAAGCTCCAAATTGATCCCCGCTAAGAATATGCCGTTATTGTATACAGTGATAAGCAAGGGTCATTCTCTAGAGGATTGGATCTAATAAATTAGTTACTAGTACCAAAACTTAAGACACAATATAACTATATAAACAATGGGGGTTTTGATTTTAATTAATTAATAACAAAATTAAATAAAACAAAAGAAAATAAATAAACACGATATAATAATAATAATAAAATTGGTTAAAGGATCATTTGTAACCATTAAACAATAACTATATAAATTAATCATAAAATTATTCCTAATTATTCATTGAAACTACCAACCATAGATAACAACAAGCTTTTCTATCTTAATCTTTCCTTAGTTTGTAGATTAATAAGACAAGCGCTCTATTAAACCCTTTTTTACTAAACAACCTAGAACAACCTCCCTAGATTTAATGTAATAGATGTTGGATATGTATGCCCTAAGAAGTAAAATGTAATACGTTTTTTGAGACATTTTTTATCAATAAAGAATTTATTTATTTACATATACCAAATCTTGTCCTCTTTACTTTCATATTTGTTGAATGTATGTTAAGCAAATAGTAGTCTGAGACTGTCGGTCTAAACCTTTAAGAATTGGGCATATGATGGACTGATTATGCGAAAGACACGATTCTTAAGGTGACGGTATAAAACATATGATCCGCAATTGAGGGAATAAAGTTGGGCTCTTTATTCATGTAAAGATTGTTATGTTGTCTATATCCCTATTGGGAGATGGTTTATCTTGACCATCGGAGTTAGACTCCGTGAATAGAAACATTGGCATGTTGTCATAGGTGACGATGTGTTGGATCGGGACACAAAGTGAATTGATTTGGATTAGTAATTCTATCTTGGAAAATCGATTCACTTTAGACAATCATTTGTATTGTATCTTAATCCTGAGATGGATAGTGGGCCCGTTGTCTTGACTTGTGTCTTTTGATGTACCAAAGGGTGACTCCCTTATCTCAATAGTGGTATGCATGCCGGTACGTTGGAGGCATGACTCTTGATAGCGTAGACTTGTTATTCATAGATATGGAATCCATAGCTCCCCTTTAGGAGTAATGATATCCTCTTATATGCGTTATCCTGTAATTGGAAAACTGGTGCGCTCAACCATTTGGATACATAGGTGTAACCGAATGGTATACTATCTTTGGATGGTAAGTTTTCTAATGGTGAGATAATGGAACGTAAGATAAAAATAATTGGGAAGGTAAGACAGAACTTGTCCTTAAGCTGATTATGGATTATCATATGGGGATACGATACACTTTGATATGTCATGGAGACTTAGCTATAAGGGCTTCGTAATTCTATAAAGTTCGAGAGTGCAGCTCCAAGCTTTTAGTGGAGTAGCGTTGGAGTTGATAATTGTGAAATGTATATCTGGGATATTGGGTTTCGTAATTATCAAGAGCTTGAACTTTATAGGTCCATTTTGGTCCCTTTTGCTAGCTCACAAAATCCTATAATGATACGGCGTGTTTTTTCAATAATTGGTGACTTATGTCGGATTTATCGGATTGGTTTAAAATTTGAAAGAATCAAATAATTCATGTCTGTTTATTGGTTAAATTAATTTTGTAATAAAATTGATTTAAGATAAACTTGTTGAATTATGGGGATCGGATAATTCTTGTCTGTTTATCGGTTGATTTAATTGGATAAATTAAATCAAGATAAACTTTTAGAATTATTGTGAATTGATTTATTTTCTTAGAGATTATCTTGATAAAGTTTGTTTTGATCAGATAACTTCTCTATTGGGTTATTTGAATCAAAACTGAGACTTTATCCTATAGAATCTCGGGTGGAAAATAAAAGATTTGCAGAGATATTTACGCAGCAGTTTGGCTTGTCGATCTACATGTTCGGCCTGTCGATGGGGCCTGTTCGGCCTGCCGATCAGCGATAGATAAGATTACGCATTTTCATGTAGATCTTATCAGATATTGATCCGAACTTGATTCTGTCTATAGTTTTTGAGACCTAATCTGATAAGGACTGACCCCAAGACCAATCGCTATATAAAGGGAGTAAGCCTCATGAGTTACTCAGATCAATTGAGAGATTAAGAGTGATACTCTTCTGGTGAGCATCTGATAACTCCCTGAGAGCTTTTGTTCACAAATCACAAACACTAGCTTTGGGTTCTCTCGATTGGATGGAAGGAGAGTCACCAGTGGAAGAGCTGTACGTGTGAGCCCACACTCACTCTGATTGTGGATAGAGAATAGCAAAGAATACCAGTTGGTTGAATCTCTTCTAGAACGTTACTTCTCTTCACGGGTCGCAAAGGTTCTTCGGCACATAAAGGTTAGAAAGATCTGTTACATTTATACATATGGCATGTCAAACTTATGTTTTAGAAAAATACTCTGATGTTAAAATTTTTAAAAACTTCCACTGCGTACCTCTGACTGTTTTTTCCAACAATTGGTATAACAGCCAAGGTTTTTACATAAATTTACAAGTTTGTGATCATACTGTATGTATAAATTTTGTGATCTTAATCTCTCCAATGCTTGAATTTAATTTTATAGAGAGTTGGCACTCTAGGTTTCTATATAATTAGATGTTGTCATGGATTATGTGGTGAATGTTCATTAATTAATTATGGTTGATTAAATTATTATTTAATTATTTATTAATTAATTAATTTATGCCGGTTATGGTTCCTTAGAGGTTAGATTGTGTATCTAGGTTTTTCATGTAATTTGATGGCGGACTATCTTCTCCATATAGGAATTGTTATTTAATTTTAAATTTGTAAGAATTTTGTAATTAAATAATTATTCGGAGAAGACGGATCGAGAAGTCGGATCTAAAAGATTGATGATGGCGCACCCAGGTATTTCCTGTGTCTCTAGTTTTATGTTTTTGAATTGTTAAAAATAAAATTGATGAATTGTATTAAAATTGTATTTTCTGGAATGGAGATTTCTGCTCGGTCGGCATGCCGAACCTTTAGTTCGGCAGGCCCATGGTCACAGATCCGTAGGCCGGACATGTGGTTCGACAGGCCGATAGTGGGGCAGAAATAGGCTGGCTCTGCCGGTAGGCCGAACTTCCAGTTCAACATGCCAAACTTTCATGGGTCGGCAAGCCGATCACCTAGATCGGCCTACTGACCGAGAGCTGGAAAATTTCCAAAAAATGTGCAATTTTTGCAGTGCAGTTTTAATTTTATTTTTGAGACAATCTGAGAAACATTAAATTTGGATATGACCGGAAATATGAAGTATTCGATTCTTACGGGATTGAAGACTTGAAGATGGGAATTATGTAAAGAAGGATACAACTTGAGGATTCAAGGATGAAGAATCGATTTATGTCTCGATTATTCTCCTGTAATCTTAGTTTTCTATTCTCTAGGATGGAGCCATAATATTACGGTTATTATTATTTTGCTTGTAGCTTTGCTTGATTGCTTTGCTTGTCTGCATTATAATATGATTTGCCATGTATATTGATAACATGTCATATATAATAGGAAGTGTCGCTCATATTAAAATTATTCATGCATAATTTTAAAATAAAACCTTGACTTTAAAAGATTGAATGGGAGAAGGTTTTCGAAGAGAGAACCTAAGGCCTCCATCGTTGGTCCATAGGAAGAACATGGTGGTCCCGACCCCTAGGAAGGGATTTCTATCATGTACCCGATTGGATCTCTGAGAGGATAAGGTATTTTAGCATGATTTATGATTGCACACCCCTAGGTGGTGATTATAAATCATGGATAAAATATTGAAACGATGGTTATACACTCACGTTAATTTTATAATTAACCTCCCCTAGGAGCTCTGTTAATAAAATTAATGGCCAAAGAAACGATTATTAATATATGATGGATCATACGGGTCCTGGATGACATATATTAATCAGGAGGGGATCCGTGTTCTTGATTGAATTTGGCATGACTCCCCTAGGAGCTTGTTGAATTCTGAGTTGGAAATTATCGTTGTAAGGTTGTGATATTTTCAAGGTTTTGACACAAAAACACATTTGTATGATTTTACATGATTGTGTTATCTTTCTAAATTATTATGATATGTTTGCTTATGTTTGGTATATGATTCTTTATTGTAGATTAAAAATGTCTAAAAATGCTTTATCATCGATACTTGACAAAAACCAATTAACCAGTGAGAATTACAATGATTGGAAACGGAACCTAGATATCGTCCTGTCCTTTGAGAAACTGAAATATGTTCTGACAACCCCTTGTCCTCCCGAGCCTACGGGAGACTCATCAAATGAGCAATTCCAAGCGTATGACCACTGAAAAGATGCTAATGATCAGGCCCGCTGCTATGTTATGGCCAGCATGAATAATGTGCTGTAGGCTCAACATCAAGATTATGAGACTGCGAAACAGATCTTGGATAATCTTGAGGACATGTTTGGAGGCCAGGCCATAACAAAGTGGCAAGGGGCGCTTCAGAAACTTCTTAACTATAGACAAAGATCAGGGACATCTGTAAAGGAGCATATGATGTTGGTCATGGGTTACCTTGCTGAGGCTCAAACCAATGGAGCCGACGTCGATGCTGAAACTCAGATGACTATGGTCTTTGAGACTCTGTCTAAGGAATTTATTCCGTTTAGAGCTACATTTAATTTAAGCAATGGACGGGATATGACTTTGATAGAACTGATGAAACAGTTGCAGAAGTTTGAACTGTTAATCAGGGAGTCTCCTACGGGTGGTAAGGCCAACATGGTAGCTGCTTCTGATTCCAATTCTAACTCTAGGAATAGAAAGAAGCAACGGGCCAAGAATGGGAAGTCTTCTATTCCTGCTAACACTAAGAGCAAGAAGAAGAAGAAGAAGAACCCAAAGAAGCTTAAGTGCTTCTTCTGTGGTAAGGTCGGGCATATTAAGAAGCATTGCAAGGATTTCCTTTCCAAATGAGGTAGGTGTGATCTTCTGTATTTAGAAACTTGTTTGGTTGAGGAATCTAGTGACATTTGGGTCATAGATTCTGGTGCAACTAATCATGTTTGTGTTTCTCTATAGGGGTTCAAAGAAACGAGAAGTCTGTTACTTAAAGACTTCACGCTTTGGATAGGCGATGGATCCTTGGTCTCAGCGGAAGCAGTGGGAGACGTCCATCTTTATTTTGATAACTATAGGAATTTATTTTCGTAAGATTGTTTTTATGTTCCTAAATTTAAAAGGAATTTAATTTTTGTATCTTGTTTATTTAAAGACTCCTACGTGGTATCTTTTAATGAAAAAGTGATGATTCGTAAAAACAAATCTTTTATCTGTTCTGGATGGATGTAAAATAATCTATATTTTATCAAACCTAAGATGGACTTATTGCTTAATGATGAGATGAATGATAATAACTCTAAAAGACTTAAAACTTCGCACTCTAATAAGACTTATCTTTGGCATTTGCACCTTGGTCACATTAACCTGAATAGGATTCAAAGGTTAGTAAGGGATGGACCTTTAAGTCACTTAAAGGTGGAATCTATACCTCAATGTGAATCTTGTTTGGAGGGTAAAATGACCAAAAGACCATACCGGTCTAAAGGCAATAAGGCCGAAGGGGTTCTAGAACTTGCGTATAGTGATGTTTGCGGACCAATGAACATCCGGGCACGAGGAGGGTATGAGTACTTCGTCACTTTTATTGACGATTACTCAAGATATGGGTATGTGTGCCTGATGCACCACAAAAGCAAAACTTTTGACAAGTTCAGGGAGTTTCAGGCTGAAGTGGAAAAGCAATTAGGTAGACCCATAAAGGCACTTCGATCCGATCGAGGTGGAGAATACCTTTTTGATGAGTTCTTGGGACACTTGCTAGAGAATGGGATTTTATTCCATTTGACTGCGCTGGGCACTCCGCAACAGAATGGCATAGCTGAGAGAAGAAATAGGACTTTGTTGGACATGGTCAGGTCCATGATGAGTTGTTCATCATTACCTTTATCCTTTTGGGGATATGCACCACAAACTGCATGTTATCTTTTGAACAATGTGCCTTCAAAATCGGTCCCTCAAACTCCTCACGAGTTGTGGACAAGAAGGAAGACATGCTAAAACCATATTCGCATATGGGGATGTCTGGCTCATGTCCTGATTAAGGATCCGAATAAGTTGGAAGCACGTTCGGAAGTGTGCATGTTTGTAGGATATCCAAAAGGGACTAAAGGGGGTTATTTTTATAACCCGAAGGAAAATAAAGTCGTGGTTTCTGCTAATGCAACTTTCCTTGAGGAGAGTTACATGGATGACTTTAAACCTCAAAGCAAAGTGGTGCTTGAGAAGTTAAGGAGTGATCAGATCACTTTGGAGGTTCCAAATGAAACCGTTCCAATCAGTGTAGAAAAACCAAACAAACTTGAACAACAATCTCAGGGACTTCGGCGTAGTGGGAGGATTGGGCGTCAACCTGAGAGGCATATGTTCAATGGGGAGGTATTCTTGGCTGAACCGGATGAACATGATAGGGATCCTTATACTTACGCAGAAGCTATGGAGGATGTTGATTCAAAACTTTGGATAGAGGTCATGAACATAGAGATGAAGTCTATGGAGACTAATCAGGTCTAGGAGCTTGTGGATCTTCCCAAAGGGGTAAAACCCATAGGGTGTAAGTGGATCTACAAGAGGAAAAGAGGAGTGGATGGAAAGGTCAAAACCTTTATGGCTAGACTGGTAGCTAAGGGTTATACGCAAAAGGAATGAATCGATTATGAGGAAACCTTTTCACCTGTAGCCATGCTTAAGTCCATCCGGATTATCTTATCCATAGCTGCAGCTCTGGACTATAAGATTTGGCATATGGATGTCAAGACGGCTTTTCTAAATAGCTATCTTGATGAGTCCATTTATATGGAACAGCCAGATGGGTTCAAGGTCACGGGTCAAGAGGGTAAGGTTTGTAAGCTACTAAAGTCAATTTATAGACTTAAGCAGGCTTCCCGTTCTTGGAACATAAGATTTGATCAGGTGATCAAGACTTATGGGTTCTCACAAAATGTGGATGAACCATGTGTTTATAAACACATAAAGGATGGGAAGGTGGTTTTTCTACTACTCTATGTAGATGACATTCTGCTAATTGGCAATGACGTTGGGGCATTGTCATCGGTCAAATTATGGTTGACCAAGTAGTTTGACATGAAGGACTTGGGTGAGGCTAATTTTGTTCTTGGTATCCAGATCTTTCGGGATAGGAAGAACAAAATTATAGCTTTGTCACAAGCTGGCTACATAGATAAAATTCTCAGGAGGTTTACAATGCAGGATTCCAAGAAAGGTGGGCAACCATCTAGGTCTAGAATTACTCTTTCTAAGAAAGATCTCCAAAGTCTTATGAAGAAAGAGAATACATGAAGAAGGTGCCTTATGCTTCAGCAGTAGGTAGTCTCATGTATGCCATGCTTTGTACATGACCGGATATTAGCTATGCGGTCGGGACTGTAAGTCGATTTCAGGCGGATCCAGGACCGAACCACTGGGTTGCGGTAAAGCATATTTTCAAGTACCTGCGAAGGACTCGAGGGTATATGCATGTAGATTCAGGTGAGGACCTGATTCCTCTAGGATATACTGATTTGGATTTTCAATCTTGTCTGGATTCTAGGAAATCGATTTCAGGGTTTGTGTTTACTCTGGGTGGCGGTGCCATCAATTGGAGAAGTGCGTAGCAAGATTGCACTTCGGATTCAACGATAGAGGCCGAGTATGTGGCAGCTAGTGATGCTTTGAAAGAAGCAGTGTGGCTCCGCAAGTTCCTTGGGGATCTTAAGGTTGTTCCAGGCATAGATAAGGTGGTATCACTATACTGTGATAACATTGCGGCGGTAGCTAATGCTAAGGAACCAAGATTTCACGAAAAGAGTAAACATATTGATCGAAAGTATCATGTGATAAAGGACTTTGTTGAGGCCGGGCATGTTACGGTATGCAAGATCGCATCAGAGGACAATTTAGTTGATCCATTTACGAAGACACTCATAGGGAGAGTCTTCGAGAAACATGTGGAAGCTATGGGGATGCGAGATTTGCTGTATTTACTCACTTAGTGCAAGTGGGAGATTGTTGGATATGTACGCCTTAAGGAGTAAAAATGTAATACATTTTTAGAGACATTTTTTATCAATAAAGAATTTATTTATTTACATATACCAAATCTTGTCCTCTTTACATTCATATTTGTTGAATGTATGTTAAGCAAACAGTAGTCTGAGACTGTCGGTCTAAACCTTTAAGAATTGGTTATATGATGGACTGATTATGTAGAAGACACGATTCTTAAGGTGACGGTCTAAAACATATGATCCGTAATTGAGGGAATAAAGTTGGGCGCTTTATTCATGCAAAGATTTTTATGTTGTCTATATCCCTATTGGAAGATGGTTTGTCTTGACCATCAGAGTTGGACTCCGTGAATAGAAACATTGGCACGTTGTCATAGGTGACGATGTGTTGGATCGGGACACAAAGTGAATTGATATGGATTAATAATTCTATCTTGGCAAATCAATTCACTTTAGACAATCATTTGTATTGTATCTTAATCCTGAGATGGATAGTGGGCCCGTTGTCTCAACTTGTGTCTTTTGATGTACCAAAGGGTGACTCCCACATCTCAATAGTGGTATGCATGCCGGTACGTTGGAGGCATGACTCTTGATAGCGTAGACTTGTTATTCATAGATATGGAATCCATAGCTCCCCTTTAGGAGTAATGATATCCTCTTATATGCGATATCCTGTAAATGGAAAACTGGAGCGCTCAACCATTTGGATACATAGGTGTAACCGAATGGTATACTATCTTTGGATGGTAAGTTTTCTAATGGTAAGATAATGGAACGTAAGATAAAAATAATTGGGAAGGTAAGACAGAACTTGTCCTTAAGCTGATTATGGATTATCATATGGGGATACGATACACTTTGATATGTCATGGAGACTTAGCTATACGGGCTTCGTAATTCTATAAAGTTCGAGAGTGCAGCTCCAAGCTTTTAGTGGAGTAGCGTTGGAGTTGATAATTGTGAAATGTATATCTGGGATATTGGGTTTCGTAATTATCAAGAGCTTGAACTTTATAGGTCCATTTTGGTCCCTTTTGCTAGCTCACAAAATCCTATAACGATACGGCGTGTTTTTTCAATAATTGGTGACTTATGTCGGATTTATCAGATTGGTTTAAAATTTGAAAGAATCAAATAATTCATGTCTGTTTATTGGTTAAATTAATTTTGTAATAAAATTGATTTACGATAAACTTGTTGAATTATGGGGATCGGATAATTCTTGTCTGTTTATCGGTTGATTTAATTGGATAAATTAAATCAAGATAAACTTGTAGAATTATTGTGAATTGATTTATTTTCTTAGAGATTATCTTGATAAAGTTTGTTTTGATCAGATAACTTCTCTATTGGGTTATTTGAATCAAAATTGAGACTTTATCCTATAGAATCTCGGGTGGAAAATAAAAGATTTGCAGAGATATTTACGCAGCAATTTGGCTTGTCAATCTACATGTTCGGCCTGTTGATGGGGCCTGTTCGGCCTGCCGATCAACGATAGATAAGATTACGCATTTTCACGCAGATCTTATCAGATATTGATTTGAACTTGATTCTGTTTCGAGTTTTTGAGACCTAATTCGATAAGGACTGACCCCAGGACCAATCGCTATATAAAGGGAGTAAGTCTCATGAGTTACTCAGATCAATTGAGAGATTAAGAGTGATACTCTTCTGGTGAGCATCTGATAACTCCCTGAGAGCTTTTGTTCACAAATCACAAACACTAGCTTTGGGTTCTCTCGATTGGTTGGAAGGAGAGTCGCCGGTGGAAGAGCTGTACGTGTGAGCCCACACTCACTCCGATCGTGGATATAGAATAGCAAAGAAGACCAGTTGGTTAAGGCACTTCTAGAACGTTACTTCTCTTCACGGGTCGCAGAGGTTCTTCGGCACATAAAGGTTAGTAAGATCTGTTTAATTTATACATATGGCCTGTCAAACTTGTGTTTTGGAAAAATACTCTAATGTTAAAATTTTTAAAAACTTTCGCTGCGTAACTCTGACTATTTTTTCCAACAATAGAAGCATTAAGATGAGAAAGATAGGTTGCTCTAAGCAACAATCACACAAGCTCAAATTATTTAACCTACATTATGTTCCACATGTAATCATACAAAATTTGACCATAATCAATGACTACAATTTGCTACTAATGATTAGAACAGTAAGATAATTATGGATCAAGCATGCCAATCTAACAATAGAATATTCTCAAGCCCTATTAAGTTGCTTATCCAAACAAAACAAGAAAATAACCATGAACATTAATTATAGAAGAACATAAACAATCTCAATTGAAAAATTAGAAAATAATTCTAAAAATTAATCATAAAATCATCTCTAGGATTTTGAAATTCCCTTCAACTAAAACAAAACAAAACTAAAAACATTAAGAAATAAAATAAAATAATTGAAAAGAAAAGAGAATGGAAGAAAAACTAGACCGTGTCTTTAAGAATTTCTACGCAGATGATCCTCTTCTGAGCTGCCATTCATTCTCTCTTTTTTTTCTTCTTCTTCTTTTTCATGTTTTAAGACTCAAAAAAGATAAGGGAAACTAATGAAACACTGATAAAAAAACTAATATGATTTGGGTTCTAAGGTTGGGCATTTATAGGGTTGTATTTTTAGGATAAAAAGAGGTAACTTTGGGCTCTTTTTAGGTCAAAAAGAAAAAGAAAATCATAAACACACTAGGGGCAAGGCCCTTTTCTCTCGACCACACGCGTTGCACACGAATCAGCCTTCCTAGGAGCGTGTGGGGGCAAGGAAAATATCATGTGGCTACAAGCTTTCACTCTCCCTCCACATGGGGGCGACAAAAATATCCTGCAGGGGCACCATCTGCTACACCCAATTTTGACTTTTTTTTCCTCCGTTTTACATCTGAATCTCATCCCTTGACTCCGGATGAGTTCCAAATGCATATATATGACTTTGAACTTCCTAAATCTTCATTTTTACTCCACTTTTCAATCCTTGATATTAAAACACCTATAAAATATAAAAATGCAAATAAACACAATAAAATTCAAAAACTAACAAAATAAATAGAAGAAAGAAAATAAAAAATATATCAAATTATGCACTTATCACTAGTTATGGGCATTAGGTTTGGCCCCTTACCAAGTAGTTAAAGAAAGATAATTTTTTGTGGAATGAGGAGGCATAGGCAGCATTTCAGAAGCCTAAACAGGCCATGGTAACTGTTCTAGTTATGGGTTTGTTGGATTTCTCCCAACCTTGTGTGCTAGAAATGGATGCTTCCCGTCATGTGCTCGAAGCAATGATAATGCAGAACCAACACTCGATAGCTTATTTCAAACTTGTCCTCTCACTTCCCACTTAACTTAAGTCTGTTTATAAGAGAATATTAATGGTCATTGTTATGGCGGTGCAAAAATGGAGGCATTACTTTTGGGCAGAAAGTTCATTGTGTGCATCGATTAACAAGCCTAAAGTGTTAGACACGTCCGTCTAACTAATGGCCCATATGATATGTTCAAAACATAGCTGCCAGCAGTTTTCAGACAATAAAAAAGAAAAAAGAAAACTGCCCATTAACTAACAAAACCATGTGATGGCTGTTGGAAAAAACAATGTGAGGTGCGCAGTGAGAATTTTAAAAATTTTAACATCAGAGTATTTTTCCAAAACACAAGTTTGACATGCAATATGTGTAAATTAAACAGATCTTACTAAACTTTGTGCGCCGAAGAACCTCCGCAACCTATGAAGAGAAGTAACGTTCTAGAAGAACCTCAACCAACTGGTCTTCTTTGCTATTCTCTATCCACGATTGGAGTAAGTGTGGGCTCACACGTACAGCTCTTCCACCGGTGACTCTCCTTCCAACCAATCGAGAGAACCCAAAGCTAGTGTTCGTGATTTGTGAACAAAAGCTCTCAAGGAGTTTTCAGATGCTTACTAGAATAGTATCACACTTAATCTCTCAATTGATCTAAGTAACTCATGAGACTTACTCCCTTTCTATAGCGATAGGTCCTGAGGTCAATCCTTATCAGATTAGGTCTCAAAAACTTGAAACAGAATCAAGTACGGATCAATATTTGATAAGATCTGCATGAAAACGCGTAATCTTATCTCTCACTGATCGACAGGCCGAACATGTAGATCGGCAGGCCGCACTGCCGCGTAAATATCTGGGCGAATCTTTTATTTTCCACCCAAGATTCTATAGGATAAAGTCTCAGTTTTAATTCAAATAACCCAATAGAGAAGTTATCTGATCAAAACAACTTAATCAAGATAATCTCTAAGAAAATAAATCAATTCACAATAATTCTACAAGTTTATCTTGATCTAATTTATCCAATTAAATCAACCGATAAACAGACAAGAATTATCCGATCTCAATAATTCAACAAGTTTATCTTAAATTAATTTTATTATAAAATTAATTCAACCAATAAACAAACATGAATTATTTGATTCTTTCAAATTCTAAATCAATCCGATAAATCCGACATAAGTCACCAATTATTGAAAAAGCACGCCGTATCGTTACAAGATTTTGTAAGCTAGCAAAGGGGACCAAAATGGATATATAAAGTTCAAGCTTTCGATAATTATAAAACCCAATATCCCAGATATACATTTCATAATTATCAACTCCAATGTTACTCCACTAAAATCTTGGAGCTGCACTCTTGAACTTCATAGAATTACGAAGCCCGTATAGCTAAGTCTCCATGACATATCATAGTGTATCGTATCCCCATATGATAATCCATAATCGGCTTAGGGACAAGTTTTGTCTTACCTTCCCGATTATTTTTATCTTACGTTCCATTATCTCACCATTAGAAAACTTACCATCTAAAGATAGTATACCATTCGGTTACACCTATGTATCCAAATGGTTGAGCGCTCTAGTTTTCCAATTACAGGATAATGCATATAAAAGGATATCATTACTCCTAAAGAGGAGCTATGGATTCCATATCTATGAATAACAAGTCTACACTATCAAGAGTCATGCCTCTAATGTACCTGCATGCATACCACTATTGAGATGTGGGAGTCACCCTTTGGTACATCAAAAGACACAAGTTGAGACAACGGGCCCACTATCCATCTCAGGATTAAGATACAATATATATGATTGTCTAAAGTTAATCGATTTGCCAAGACAGAATTATTAATCCAAATCAATTCACTTTGTGTCCCGATCCAACACATCGTCACCTATGACAACGTGCCAATGTTTCTATTCATGGAGTCCAACTTCGATGGTCAAGACAAACCATCTCCCAATAGGGATATAGACAACATAACAATCTTTGCATGAATAAAGTGCCCAACTTTATTCCCTTGATTGCGGATCATATTTTTTAGACCGTCACCTTAAGAATCGTGTCTTTCGCATAATCAGTCCATCATATGCCTAATTCTTAATGGTTTAGACCGACAGTCTCAAACTACTGTTTGCTTAACATACATTCAACAAATATAAACGTAAAGAGGACAGGATTTGCTATATATAAATGAATAAATTCTTTGTTGATAAAAAATGTCTCCAAAAACGTATTACATTTTTACTCCTTAGGGCATACATGTCTAACAATCTCCCACTTGCACTAAGTGAGTAAATATAACAAATCCCACATCCCCATTGCTTCCACATGCCTCTCGAAGACTCTCCCAGTAAGTGTCTTCGTAAATGGATCAGCTAAATTGTCCTCTGACGCGATCTTGCACACTGTGACATGCCTACCCTCAACGAAGTCCTTTATCACAAGATTCTTCTTATCAATATGTTTACTATTCTTGTGAAATCTTGGTTCCTTAGCATTAGCTACCGCCGCGCTATTATCACAGTACAGTAATACCACCTTATCCTTGCCTGGAACAACTTCAAGATCCCCAAGGAACTTGTGGAACCACACTACTTCTTTCAAAGCATCACTAGCTGTCACATACTCAGCCTCCATCGTTGAATCCGAAGTGCAATATTGCTTCGCACTTCTCCAATTGATGGCACCGCCGCCCGGAGTAAACACAAACCACGGAGTCAATTTTCTAGAATCTAGATAGGATTGAAAATCTGAGTCAGTATGTCCTAGACGAGTCAGGTCCTAACCCAAATCTACAAGCATATACCCTCGAGTCCTTCTCAGGTACTTGAAAATATGCTTTACCGTAACCCAATGGTTCAGTCCTAGATCTGCCTGAAATCGACTTACAATCCCGACCGCATAGCTAATATCTGGTCGTGTACAAAGCATGGCATACATGAGACTACCTACTGCTGAAGCATAAGGTACCTTCTTCATGTATTCTCTTTCTCCATAAGACTTTGGAAAGTCTTTCTTAGAAAGAGTAATTCCAGACCTAGATGGTTGCCCACCTTTCTTGGAATCCTGCATTGCAAACCTCTTGAGAATTTTATCTATGTAGCCAGCCTATGACAAAGCTATCATTTTGTTCTTCCTATCCCGAAAGATCTGGATACCGAGAACAAAATTAGCCTCACCCAAGTCCTTCATGTCAAACTACTTGGTCAACCATAATTTGACCGATCACAATGCCCCAACGTCATTGCCAATTAGCATAATGTTATCTACATAGAGCAGTAGAAAAAACCAGCTTCTCATCCTTAATGTGTTTATGAACACATGGTTCATCCACATTTTGTGAGAACCCATAAGTCTTGATCACCTGATCAAATCTTATGGTCCAAGAACTAGAAGCCTGCTTAAGTCCATAAATCAACTTTAGCAGCTTACAAACCTTACCCTCGTAACCCGTGACCTTGAACTCGTCTAGCTGTTCCATATAAATGGACTCATCAAGATAGCCATTTAGAAAAGCTGTCTTGACATCCATCTACGAAATCTCGTAGTCGAGAGCGGCAGCTATGGATAAGAGAATCCGGATGGACTTAAGCATGGCTACAGGCGAAAAGGTTTCCTCATAATCGATTCCTTCCTTTTGCGTATAACCCTTAGCTACTAGTGTAGCCTTAAAGGCTTCGACCATTCCATCCACTCCTCTTTTCCTCTTGTAGATCCACTTACACCCTATGGGTTTTACCCTTCAGGAAGATCCACAAGCTCCCAGACCTGATTAGTCTCTATAGACTTCATCTCTATGTTCATGGCCTCTGTCCAAAGTTTTGAATCAACATCCTCCATAGCTTCTACGTAAGTATAAGGATCCCTGTGATGTTCGTTCGATTCAGCCAAGAAGACCTCCCCATTGAACATATACCTTTCAGGTTGACGCCCGATCCTCCCACTATACCGAATCCCCTTAGGTCATTTTTTAGGTTCGTTTGGTTTTTCTACACTGATCGGAATGGTTTCTTTTGGAACCTCCAAAGTGATCGGATCACTCCTTAACTCCTCAAGCACCACTTTGCTTCAAGGTTTAAAGTCATCCATGTAACTCTCCTAAAGGAAAGCTGCATTAGCAGAAACCACAACTTTATTTTCCTTTGGGTTATAAAAATTAACCCCCTTTAGTCCCTTTTGGATATTCTACAAACACGCAAACTTCCGAACGTGCTTCCAACTTATTCGGATTCTTAAAGAGGACATGAGCCGGACATCCCCATATGCGAATATGGTTTAAGGATATCTTTCTTCTTGTCCACAACTCATGAGGAGTTTTAGGGATCGATTTTGAAGGCACATTGTTCAAAAGATAACATGTAGTTTTGTAGTGCATATCCCCAAAAGGATAAAGTTAATGATGAATAACTCATCATGGACCTAACCATGTCCAACAAAGTCCTATTTCTTCTCTCCGCTACTCCATTCTGCTACGGAGTGCCCGATGCAGTTAAATGGGATAAAATCCCATTCTCTAACAAGTGTCCCAAGAACTCATCAGAAAGGTATTCTCCACCTCAATCGGATCGAAGTGCCTTTATGGGTCTACCCAATTGCTTTTCCACTTCAGCCCGAAACTCCTTGAACTTGTCAAAAGTTTCGCTTTTGTGGTGCATCAGGCACACATACCCATATCTTGAGTAATCGTCAATAAAAGTGACGAAGTACTCATACCCTCCTCGTGCCTGGATGTTCATCGTTCCACAAACATCACTATACACAAGTTCTGGAACCCCTTCAGCCCTATTGCCTTTAGACCTATATGGTCTTTTGGTCATTTTACCCTCCAAACAAGATTCACATTGAGGTATAGATTCTACCTTTAAGTGACTGAAAGGTCCATCCCTTACCAACCTTTGAATCCTATTCAGGTTAATGTGACCAAGGCGCAAATGCCAAAGACAAGTCTTATTAGAGTGAGAAGTTTTAAATCTTTTAGAGTATTATCATTCATCTCAGTATTAAGCAATAAGTCCAACTTAGGCTTGATAAATTATAGATTATTTTGCATCCATCCAGAACAGATAAAAGATTTGTTTTTACAAATCACCACTTTTTCATTAAAAGATACCATGTAGAAGTCTTTAAATAATGAAGATACAGAAATTAAATTCCTTTTAAATTTAGGAACATAAAAACAATCTTGCAAAAATAAATTCCTATAATTATCAAAGTAAAGATGGACGTCTCCCACTGCTTCCGTTGAGACCAAGGATCCATCGCTCATCTGAAGCGTAAAGTCTTCATGTAGCAGAGTTCTCGTTTCTTTGAACCCCTACAAAGAAACACAAACATGATTAGTTGTACCAGAATCTATGACCCAAATGTCACTAGATTCCTCAACCAAACAAGTTTCTAAATACAGAAGATCACACCTACCTCCTTTGGAAAGGAAGTCCTTGCAATGCTTCTTAATATGCCCGACCTTTCCACAGAAGAAGCACTTAAGCTTCTTTGGGTTCTTCTTCTTCTTCTTCTTGCTCTTGGTGTTAGCAGGAATAGAAGACTTCCCATTCTTGGCTCGTTGCTTCTTTCCATTCCTAGAGTTAGAATTGGAACTAGAAGCAACTGCCATGTTGGCCTCACCACCCATAGGAGACTCCCTGATCAGCAGTTCAAACTCCTGTGACTGTTTTATTAATTCTGTCAAGGTCATATCCCGTCTATTGCTCAAATTAAACGTAGCTCTAAACGAAATAAATTCCTTAGACAGAGTCTCAAAGACCATAGTCATCTGAGTTTCAGCATCGATGTCGGCTCCATTGGTTTGAGCCTCAGTGAGGTAACCCATGACTAACATCATATGCTCCTTTACAGATGTCCCTGGTCTCTATCTACAGTTTAAGAGTTTCCAAAGCGCCCTTGCCGCTTTATTATGGCCTGGCCTCCAAACATGTCCTCAAGATTATTCTAGATTTGCTTCGCAGTCTCATAATCTTGATGTTGAGCCTGCAACACAATATTCATGCTGGCCATAACATAGCAGCGGGTCTGATCATTAGCATCTTTCCAGCGGTCATACGCTTGGAATTACTCATTAGATGAGTCTCCCGTAGGCTTAGGAGGACAAGGGGTTGTCAGAACATATTTCAGTTTCTCAAAGGACAGGACGATATCCAGGTTCCATTTCCAAACATTGTAATTCTCACCAGTTAACAGGTTTTTGCCAAGTATCAATGATAAAGAGTTTTTAGACATTTTTAATGTACAACAAAGAATCATATACCAAACATAAGCAAACATATCATAATAATTTAGTAAGATAACACAATCATGTAGAAACATACAAATGTGTTTATGTGTCAAAACCTTGAAAATATCACAACCTTACAACGATAATTTCCAACTCATAATTTAACAAACTCCTAGGGGAGTCATGCCAAATTCAATCAGGAACACAGATCCCCTCCTAATTAATATATGCCATCTAGGACCCATATGATCCAACATATATTAATAATCGTTTCTTTGGCCATTAATTTATTAACAGAGCTCCTAGGGGAGGTTAATAATAAAATTAACGTGAGTGTATAACCATCATTTCAATATTTTATCTATGATTTATAATCACCACCTAGGAGTGTGCAACCATAAATCATGCTAAAATACCTTATCCTCTCAGAGATCCAATCTGATACATGATAGAAATCCCTTCCTAGGGGTTGGGACCACCATGTTCTTCCTATGGACCAACGATGGAGGCCTTAGGTTCTCTCTTCGAAAACCTTCTCCCACTCAATCTTTTGAAATCAAGGTTTTATTTTAAAATTATGCGTGACCAATTTTAATATGAGCGGCACTTCCTATTCTATATGACATGTTATCAATATACATGGCAAATCATATTATAATGCAGACATGCAAAGCAATCAAGCAAAGGTACAAGCAAAATAATAATTATCGTAATATTATGGTTCCATCCTATAGAATATAAAACTAAGATTACAAGAGAATAATCGAGACATATATCGATTCTTCATCCTTGAATCCTAAAGTTGTATCCTTCTTCATGTAATTCCCATCTTCATGTGTTCAATTCTGTATGAATCAAATACTTCATACTTCCGGTCATATCCAAATTTAATGTTTCTCAGAATTGTCCCAAAAATAAAATTAAAACTGCACTGTAAAAATTGCACCTTTTATGGAAATTTTTCAGCTCTCGGTCGGCATGCCGATCTGGATGATTGGCGTACCTCCAGATCGGCCTGCCGATAATGCTTCATTGGCCTGTCGATCAAAAAGATCAAACTGCCGACCCATGAAAGTTTGGCATGCCGGTAGAGCTAGCCGATTTCTGCCCCACTAACGGCCTGTCAAACCATACGTCCGGCCTGCCGATCTGTGACCATTGGCCTACTGAATTGAAGGTTCAGCATGCCGACCGAGCAGAAATATCAATTCCAGTAAATATAATTTTAATGCAATTCATCAATTTTATTTTCAACAATTCAAAAACATAAAATTAGAGACTCAGGAAATACCTATGTACACCATCATCCATCTTCTAGATCCGTCTTCTAGATCTATCTTTTTCAAATAATTATTTAATTACAAAATTCTCACAAATTTAAAATTAAATAACAATTCTTAGACGGAGATGATAGTCCACCATCTAATTACATGAAAAATCTAGATACATATTCTAACCTCTAAGGAACCATAACCCGTATAAATTAATTAATTAATAATTAATTAAATAATAATTTAATAAACCATAATTAATTAATGAGCATTCATCATATAATCCATGACAACATATAATTATATAGAAACCTAGAGTGTCAACTCTCTATAAAATTAAATTCAAGCATAGGAGAGATTAAAATCACAAAATTTATACATATAGTATGATCACAAACTTATAAATTTATGTAAAAAAAAACTGTCTCTAATACCAATTGTTGGAAAAAACAATATAAGGTGCGCAGCGAGAATTTTAAAAATTTTAACATCAGAGTATTTTTCCAAAACACTAGTTTGACATGCTATATGTGTAAATTAAACAGATCTTACTAACCTTTGTGTGCCGAAGAACCTCTGCAACCTGTGAAGAGAAGTAACGTTCCAAAAGAACCTCAACCAACTAGTCTTCTTTGTTATTCTCTATCCACGATCGGAGTGAGTGTGGGCTGACACGTACAGCTCTTCCACCGGTGACTCTCCTTCCAACCAATCGAGAGAACCCAAAGCTAGTGTTCGTGATTTGTGAACAAAAGCTCTCAGGGGGTTTTCAGATGCTTACCAGAAGAGTATCACTCTTAATCTCTCAATTGATCTAAGTAACTCATGAGACTTACTCCCTTTATATAGCGATTGGTCTTGGGGTCAGTCCTTATCAGATTATGTATCAAAAACTTGAAACAGAATCAAGTTTGGATCAATATATGATAAGATCCGTGTGAAAATGCGTAATCTTATCTCTTGCTGATCGGCAGGCCGATCTGCCGCGTCAATATCTCCGCGAATCTTTTATTTTCCACCCAAGATTCTATACGATAAAGTCTCAATTTTAATTCAAATGACCCAATAGAGAAGTTATCTGATCAAAACAACTTTATCAAGATAATCTCTAAGAAAATAAATCAATTCACAATAATTCTATAAGTTTATCTTGATCTAATTTATCCAATTAAATCAATCGATAAATAGACAAGAATTATCCGATCTCAATAATTCAACAAGTTTATCTTAAATTAATTTTATTATAAAATTAATTCAACTAATAAACAAACATAAATTATTTGCTTCTTTCAATTTTAAACCAATCCGATAAATCCGACATAAGTCACCAATTATTAAAAAAGCACGCCGTATCGTTACAGGATTTTGTGAGCTAGCAAAGAGGACCAAAATGGACCTATAAAGTTCAAGCTTTCGATAATTATGAAACCCAATATCCTAGATATACATTTCATAATTATCAACTCCAGCGCTACTCTACTAAAAGCTTGGAGCTGTACTCTCAAATTTTATCAAATTACGAAGCCCGTATAGCTAAGTCTCCATGACATATCATAGTGTATCATATCCCCATATGATATTCCATAATCGGCTTAAGGATAAGTTCTGTCTTACCTTCCCGATTATTTTTATCTTACGTTCCATTATCTCACCATTAGAAAACTTACCATCCAAAGATAGTATACCATTCAGTTACACCTATGTATCCAAATGGTTGAGCGCTTCAGTTTTTCAATTACAGGATAACGCATATAAGAGGATATCATTACTCCTAAAGAGGAGCTATGGATTCCATATCTATGAATAACAAGTCTACGCTATCAAGAGTCATGCCTCCAACGTACCAGCATGCATACCACTATTGAGATGTGGGAGACACCCTTTGGTACATCAAAAGACACAAGTCGAGACAACGGGCCCACTATCTATCTCAGGATTAAGATACAATACAAATGATTGTCTAAAGTGAATTGATTTGGCAAGACAGAATTATTAATCCAAATCAATTCACTTTGTGTCCCGATCCAACACATCGTCACCTATGACAACATGCCAATATTTCTATTCATGGAGTCTAACTCCAATGGTCAAGACAAACCATCTCCCAGTAGGGATATAGACAACATAACAATCTTTGCATGAATGAAGCGTCCAGCTTTATTCCCTCGATTGCGGATCATTTGTTTTAGACCGTCACCTTAAGAATCGTGTCTTCCGCGTAATCAATCCATCATATGCCCAATTCTTAAAGGTTTAGACCGATAGTCTCAGACTACTGTTTGCTTAATATACATTCAACAAATATGAACATAAAGAGGACAAGATTTGCTATATATAAATGAATAAATTATTTATTTTTAAAAAATGTTTCCAAAAACGTATTATATTTTTACTCCTTAGGGCATACATGTCTAACAATGGCCACGGTAAAATAAAATGAGGCCTCATGTTGGTTCCTGGACACACAATTTTTACAAGGAATACACCATCTAAAGAGAAATTGCAAGTGCCCAGAAAACCAAAATTCATAGTGTGAAATTCGGTCAAAACAGAGGAACAAAACAATGGCAGGAGGTAACATTCGGTCCAATATGCTTCCGCTTTTATGTGTTCAAGTTGTCGTAAATATTGCAATTTGATATAACATTTGGTATCCGTGCCATTAATCTTCTACCTTGCATTACTGTGTGCAATTTGAACGAATATTTTACTCTGTTTCACGACATGGAAGCCGTGACTTGTGTTTTGATTTTTCCTTGGAAATCTTCATCGTTGATGCTAAAAAACAATTAGGTTGATGTTTTCGTGATGTTCTATAATGAGAGAACCATTGAATTCAGCCAAACTAATGGTCTGAACAGTTCAAGAATTTGGCCATGAACAACAAATTCTGATCAATATGCATTCTTCATTAATTATGTGTTTTGAATTCATAAATCATCGCATCATTGATTTCTGAGCATTTTGAGATTTGGAACAGCTGAAATGGACGTCGGAGGGAGGAAAAACCATTGAGTTTTTCGTTGGGTTGCAACCAGGTCAAGAAGACTCGGCTCAAAGAAGAAGATGACAGAAAACGACGTGTCATTTTCATTCTTGGTCTCAGCATACAGAAAAAACGACGTGTCATTTTGCCTAGTGAAGGACAAAACGACATGTCGTTTAATGAAGGCACAATTGCTGGCGAGAAGGCCCCCTCTAAAAAACAACGCCGTTTAATAAAAAAAATCTGAAAATCAAAAAAAGAATTAATTTAATTTTGGTTTTTGGATATGCACATAATTTTTGCAATAATTTCATGGGAAATTCATTTAATACATTATGTGCCAAGTATTTATTTTATGTGCATAATTTTATTGTTGTTATTATGTACATAATTTTGGAAATATATTTTAATGCATAGATTACGAAATTAATTATGCATATCATTTAGAAATTGTTCTATTTTAATGAATGTTTTATTGGAAAACATGTTGTGGATAATTGATGTGCTAATTATTGTTGTACACATAATTTTGAGTTTTATTATGCATGCTATTAAATTAAATTAACTTCTTTAGCACAAATTGAGATTTTGTTCATAATTATTATATTGCCTATAGAAAATGCAATTTTTTGTGAATAATTTTATGAACAAAATTAAATGTCTAAGTGATCCATATGATTTTGAATAATTAGAGCTTAGCCACAGCACCTCTAATTATACAAAATTATATATTAATTGGTTTAGGATCGCATTTGGTTAAGGGACATTTATTGCAATTAGTTGTACTTAATATAATAAACTTTATCCCATAGGAATTTTTATTATATTAGTATGACTAATTGGGATAAAATATCAAATTATATTTTCTAATTTACCCACAGGTATTAGAAAATGGAACATAATTTGATAGTTTTATCATACAGTAAAATGAATCTAATTGAATTAGAACTTTAGCCCACAGGCAAGTTTTATGTCATAGATTCATGATTTTATGCATGATTTACATTGGTAAAGCATGATTTTTATCTATTAGCCTCAATATTTTGGATCATAAGCATGTTTGTTTTAATTATGCAGTCATACAACCTGTGAATTTCTCTAATATTCATTGTGATATCCTTGATCTGAAAAGGGATAACTATAAGCTCTGGAAGGAGAGAAATCTCCTTCACTTGGGGTGGATGGACATTGATTATGCTATAAGGAAGGACGAGCCCATAATCATTGAAACCAGCACTCTGGATGAGATTGTTCTTTATGAATGTTAAGAGCGATCTAATCGCCTAAGCGTCATGTTCATAAAGACTAAAATCTCTGCTGGGATACGTGGTTCCATCAAACAGTATGACAAGGTCCGGGCATTACTGAAGGCCATTGATGAGCAATTTGAAAATTCAGATAAGGCACTTGCCAGCACCCTAATCATGAGGTTCTCATCTCTAAGGCTCACCAATGTGAGAGGTGTGCGTGAGCACATCATGGAGATAAGGGACACAGCGGCTCAACTCAAGAACCTTGAGGTGGATATGTCTGAATCATTCCTAGTGCACTACATTTTGAACACCCTTCCAAAACAATATGGGCCCTTTAAGATTTTCTACAATACACATAATGACAAATGGTCAATTAATGAGCTTCTGACCATGTGTACTCAGGAAGAAGGACGGCTTATAATGGAAATGGGTGAATCTGCACTGACGACGACCAAGGGAAAGAATCAGATTCAAGACCAATATCAAGCCAAGGACAAGGGGAAAGGTAAAATACCTCCCAAAGCTGTCATTAAGAAGGAATCCAAGTGTTTCTTCTGTAAAAAGAAGGGACACATGAAGAAGGATTGCATGAAATTTTAGACTTGGCTTGAGAAGAAAGGTAATCCAATCTCATTGGTTTGTTATGAATCTAATATGGTTGATGTTGTTTATAACACATGGTGGATTGATTCTAGATCTACAATCCATGTTTCGAATACCTTGTAGGGTGTGCAAAACCTAAGGAAGCCAGTGGGAAGTGAGCTGAGCATCTCTTTAGGAAACAAGATGCATTCACATCTAGAAGCCGTCAGAACATGCACCTTAGTTTTAATTAGTGGTTTTATTTTGGAATTGGATAAGACTTTTTTATGTTCCAAACTTTTCTAGGAACTTAATTTCTATTTCCAGACTTGTACCTTTGGGATATTCCTTTACTTTTTCAGACAAATGTTTTAGTTTATTTTATAAATCTGATCTTGTTGGGAATGGTATTTTGTCTGATGGTTTTTTCTCAATTAACTGTCAAAATGAACCACATCATACTACTATGCATGTTCAATATGGTATTAAACATTGTGTTATAAATGAGGATTTCTCTATGTTGTGGCATCGAAGATTGGGAAATATCTCCATTGAAAGAATCAAGAGGTTAGTAAATGACCAAGTACTTAGTGCTTTGGATTTTACTGACTTCGAGACTTGTATGGGTTGCATTAAGGGAAAGCTAACCAACAAGTCTAAGAAAGGTGCCAAGAGGACTTTAGAAATATTAGAAATCATACATTCAGATATTTGTAGTCTAGACATGGACTCATATGGTCCGAAATACTTCATCTCTTTCATAGATGATTACTCATGGTGCATGTATCTCTACTTGCTTCATACAAAGGATGAAGCATTAGATGTCTTTAAGGTTTTCAAGGCTGAAGTAGAGAAACAATGCGACAAACAAATAAAGATTGTGAGGACAGGTAGAGGTGGAGAATATTATGGTAGATACACTAAGGATGGACAAGCTCAAGGTCCATTTGCGAGGTTTCTTCAAGAGCATAGGACAGTTGCCCAATACACCAATCCTGGTTCCCCAGATCAGAATGGTGTAGCAGAAAGAAGAAATTGAACATTAATGGACATGGTGAGGAGCATTAGAGTAACTCCAACCTGCCTAAGTCCTAGTGGACTGAAGCTCTTAAGACGGCTGTGTATATATTAAACCGGGTTTCGGCTAAGGCTGTCCCAAAGTCGCCATTTGAGTTATGGAAAGGTTGAAAACTGAGTTTGTGACAGATACGCGTTTGGGGATGTCCGTCTAAAGTAAGAGTGTACAACCCACAAAAGAAGAAGCTAGATTTGAGGACCATTAGCGGGTACTTCATTGGATACGCCGAAAGGTCCAAAGGATATAGATTCTATTGTCCAACTCACAACACTAGATTTGTGGAATCAAGGAACATCAAGTTTCTTGAGAATGACTTAATTAGTGGGAGTGATCAATTTTGGAACATAGTTTCTGAAACAGATCATACTGAAGCTCAACCACCTAGATCAAGTGATAGGTTGATTATTGTTCATAACGCTCCTATAGTTCGACCGAGTGTTGTGCAACTGATCGTAGAAGGTCCACAAACTGTTGATAATAATCTAGAAGGTCAAGTTGCTCAAGAACCAATGGAAACAATCGAGCAACAAGTTGGACAACAAATTCCTTAGGAAAATGTTGAACCAACATTAAGGAGATCAGCTAGAGAAAGGAAATCAGCAATTTCTAGTGATTATGTTGTGTATCTTCAAGAATCAGACTACAACATTGAAGCCAAAAATGATCCCAAAACGTTTTCACAATCCATGAGTTGCCAAGAATCAAAACTTTGGTACGATGCTATGAAGGAGGAGATGGATTCTATGGCATCCAATGGAGTCTGGGATCTTATCGAGTTGCCTGATGGTGCAAAAGCCATAAGGTGTAAATGGGTCTATAAGATGAAGAAGGACTCATTAGGCAACATTAAAAGATATAAGGCAAGACTCGTGGCCAAAGGATTCACTCAGAAGGAAGGAATCGACTACAAGGAGACCTTTTCTCCTATATCCAAGAAAGATTCTCTCCGTATCATCTTGGCACTCGTTGCTCATTTTGACTTAGAGTTATAACAAATGGATATGAAAACAGCATTTCTCAAGGGTGAAATAGATGAAGAGGTTTATATGAAACAACCAGAAGGATTCTCCTCTAGCAGTGGTGGGCAATTGGTATGTAAGCTTAAGAAATCCATATATGGGTTGAAGCAAGCCTCCAGTCAGTGGTATTTAAAATTCCATGACGTCATCTCTTCATTTGGATTCGTAGAGAACATCATGGATCAATGTATATACTAGAAGGTCAGTGGGAGTAAAATTTGTTTCCTGGTTCTATATGTGGATGACATTCTACTTGCAACCAATGACAAGGGTATGCTACATAAGGTGAAACAATTCCTCTCTAAAAACTTTGACATGAAGGATATGGGTGATGCATCCTTCTTTATAGGCATTAAGATATACAGAAACAGATATAAAGGCACTTTGGGTCTGTCTCAAGAGGCCTATATCAACAAAGTTTTGGAGAGATTTCAGATGAAAAATTGTTCACCAGGTATAGCTCCCATTGTGAAGGGTGATAGATTCAAATTGAATTAGTGCTCGAGAAATGACCTTGAAAAAGAACAGATGTGCAACATTCCATATGCTTCAGCTGTTGGAAGCCTTATGTATGCTCAGGTTTGCACAAGACCTGACATTGCATTCGCTGTAGGAATGTTGGACAGATACAAGAGTAATCCAGGATTAGACCACTCGAATGTTGTAAAGAAAGTGATGAGGTACCTGCAAGGAACCAAAGATTACATGCTTATGTATAGATGGACTGACAACTTGGAAGTCATTGGCTACTCTGACTCTGACTTTGCTGGTTGCATTGATTCACAGAAATCAACTTCCGGATACATTTTCATGCTAGCTGGTGGAGCTATTTCATGGAGGAGTACCAAGTAAACTTTGACTGCTACTTCCACTATGGAGGCTGAGTTTGTATCTTGTTTTGAGGCTACCTCGCATGGTGTATGGATCAAGAGTTTCATTTATAGGCTTAGGATTATGGATTCTATCTCTAGGCCATTGAGGATATTTTGTGACAATTCAGCTGTTGTTTTTATGGCTAGAAACAATAAGAGTGGTAGTCGAAGCCAAAAAATCGACATTAAGTATATAGCCATAAGGGAGCGTGTTAAGGATAAAGAAGTGGTCATTGAACACATAAGCACTGAATTGATGATTGCCGATCCCTTGACTAAAGGCATGCCACCAGTAAAATTTAGGGATCATGTGGATAGAATGGGACTTGGTTCCCTTATGTAATTTGTTGTACTTTGTTGTGAAACTCTATATTTATGATATTTTCTCATTTCAACTTCAGTTAAGTGCACAACTTTTTTTTTTTTGAGAAATATCACTATAGTTTGGACCAAGAATAAACATAGGGTTTATTCATTAAGTTACATGGGAAATCTTGAGAGGCAAGTTATATTGTAATACATGGAAGATAATACTCATCATTTAGAGGACCTGTCACCATGATTCTTGTATTTTGTTTCTCATTATGATAGTTAATGGGATGTATGGGCCAAGTGGGAGAATGTTAGACACGTCCGTCTAACTAATGGCCCATATGATATGTTCAAAACATAAATGCCAGCAGTTTTCAGACAATTAAAAAAAAAAACTGCCCATTAACTACCAAATCCGTGTGATGGCCACGGTAAAATAAAAGGAGGCCTCATGTTGGTTCCTGGACACACAATTTTTACAAGGAATACACCATCTAAAGAGAAATTGCAAGTGCCTAGGAAACCAAAATTCACAGTATGAAATTCGTCAAAATAGAGGAACAAAACAATGGCAGAAGGTAACATTCGGTCCAATATGCTTCTGCTTTTATGTGTTCAAGTTGTTGTAAATGTTGCAATTTGATTTAACATAAAGTTCTTGTTAACGTAGCCCTTGGTGAGCGCGAAGCACCAAAAGTGGTTACTGAAGTTGCTAAGCTATGATTTTGATATCCAATACAAGCCTGACCTTGAAAATTAGGCTATGGATGCACCCTATTGGGTAAACACGACGGCCACTCTCAAGGCTTTGACGATGCCACAGGTGTTGCACTTGGAGGATCTTTCCTTACAAGTCTTGGAGGATCCCAAGCTCAAAGCTATTGTTTTGGATCCGCAACAAGATGCGGCCTCCTATGTAGATTACACTATAGTCCAAGGGACACTGCTGTACAAGAATCAACTGGTCTTGCCATGACTTTCACCACTCATTGGGTTGCTCCTAAAGGAATTTCATGCGCATTGGAATTGGTGGACGCTTTGGTTTCCTTAAGACCTATAAACGGTTGCGATTACCATGTATTGCAAAGGGAAAAAGGAGGACGTCCAGAAATTTGTGGCTAGTTGCACGGTCTGATAGAAGTACAAGGCATCTACATTGATTCCAGGACTGTTGCAGCCTTTGCCCGTTCCGGATCATATTTAGAAATAGTTATTGATGGACTTTATTGAGGCACTTCCCTGATCGGAGGGGTGGGATGTGATTATGGTGATGGTCGACCACTTGAGCAAATAAGCTCACTTTATTGGTCTCAAGCCTCTTTTGACTGCTCCGATTGTGGCTGTTGCGTTTGTTCATAAGGTGGTGCACCACCATGGCATTCCCAAGTCCATCGTTTTGGATCAGGACAAGGTTTTATGAGCCGAATTTGGAGTCAAACTGTAAGGGACTGAGTTGAAGCACAGTATGACGTACCATTCCCAAATCTGATGGGCAAACGGAGTTGTCCGTTATTGCTTAGAGATATCTTTAGTGCTTGGCCAACTCTAGGCCACAGGGTGGGCGCGTTGGTTGGATTGAGCTGAATTTTGGTATGATTCATCTTTCCATACATCCATCAAGGCTACTTCTTTTCGGATTGTACATGGCCAACCCCTACCCATTATTCGTTTCACCAAAGGTACTACTACAGTCTGAAGTGGAGAAACAACTACTGAAGTGGGATGAGATGATGGACGAGCTCAAGTTGTAGCTAGTTTGTGCATAGCATCGCATGAAGCAGAGTGCTGATGTTAGGATATGGTGTTAGAATATGGTGTATTTAAAGCTGTGTTCTTATCAACATAAATCCTTGGCCCTTCGAGAAGCTGGCACCACCTTACTTTGGGCCCGATCAGGTGTTAAACAGTGTTGGGAAGGTGGCTTGCCATTTGCAGCTCCCTCCTTAAGCTTCTATTCACCTGGTTTTTCATATCTCACAGTTGAAGTGTGTTATTGGTCTAGCACTAGCTTCTAGCGAGTTTCCTATGCAGCTTTTGGAGGACTTGGAGCTTTTGGTTGAGCCTGAAGAGTTGTTAGCTTTGCACCTTGGTTCGGGCATAAATGGCAAGCATTTGGAAGTTCTGATCAAGTGGAAGGGGCTACTTGCTTGTGATGCCACTTGGGAGCCGTATGAATTGATGCAGCATCAGTTTCCCGCCTTTCACCTAGAGGACAAATTATTATTTGGGCCGGGGGTGGTGTTAAGCCTCCTATTAGGTTCGCTTATGCCAGGCGTACCAAGCACATGACCTAGTGAGGAGTCTCTTATGAAGTTAGTTATTTCTATTTTGCTATTTCTGTGTAAGTGTGAAAATGGGGGTGGTTATGCATAAGTAGGTGTGATCCTGTTAGGGGACGAGCAAAAGGATGTGAGTGGTGGTGGGATGACGGGACCTTTCTATTTCTTCTGTTATCTATCTAGTGAAATCTATTTCAAAGCTCTATTCATTGTTTTTGCTTTCAATTCTCACTTTTCTTGTTTGGATCTTACAAGTTTTATACTTTTTTTTTTAAGCCAGAAAAGGTCAGAGACCCCCAAATTTTAGTAGCAAGTTTGAGCGAGGCTTTTGTAATTACATCTTTTTTTCTCTTGCGTTATGGGTTTATGAAATTCAGAAATAATCTGAAGTCTATTTCAAAATGACCAAGAGCGTCACGCACGCACCAACTCTATCCCGTAAACAAGTAGGCATGCTCACATGTTGTCCCATAGTTGATAGTTCTCTTTTCATCATCTTTACAAGACAAGAAGAGATGGTAATTCCGCTAAAATGTTTCCAAACATTCTTTAAAAAGAAAAAGGTTACAAGGGATCCGCAATAGCAGCTTAAGAAGAGGTGACTGTATCAATAATGGTGGTGTGGAGGGGGTCACTCAAGTGGGTCGCCCAGTTGTTGAGTGGGCCTTTTCCTGTGACAGCAGCCTGGACGGCGAAGCCCAAGAAGGCAACCATGGCCAGACGGGCGTGCTTGATCTCAGCCAGCTGAAGGGTGGCCTTTTTCTCTGGGTCAGCGGCAAGGCCCAATGGGTCGAAGAAGTTGCCACCAGGGTAAAGCCTCTTCTCTGGGTCAAGCTCAGCGTTCCTTTGGAACTCAATGTATCCAATCACTAGAACTTCGATCCAAATGAGCGTGGTAATGGAGAATGGAAGTGGCTGTCCCAGGTATGATGATCCTTCGATTAGCTCCACCTAAAATATATTCATAAAACAACGGAAATTAGATTTTAGTTTCTTGTTTCTTTTAATAAAAAAGAAAAGATGTCAATAAATAGAATATCATTAATAGAGTCTTTAGAAGCCAGGTTCTAATACCAAAGTTTTAACGGCTACAATGTAAAACTATTACATGTTACAGTCTAAAGCAAAAGTCTGTTACAATATAAAGTTGTGACATGCTACAATGTTCAAGTTTTAATTTCAAGTTCGAATTTAGTTCTCAAACACTCGTTGACTTGGCTCCTTAAAAACAATCAAATACTAAGTTTTAGATCCATCAAGTTATTACTTTCATGTGACACCCTTTCAACAAAAGTCTTGGCCCCATAATTTGTTGATGCTCTTCAACGACAACAACAAATTATATAGACATTTACCTTACGAAAAATTCTGCATATTTAATTGTATCTAGTTAAAATTTAACATTTCATAGAACTTCTTAGTCAATAAATAAGAAAACTTTTAGAGAATTCTTTCATAAGATACAGAAAAAAAAAAAAAAAAAAAAAAAAGCAGTTTCAAACCTTTTGATTCTGATCAATTTCCGTCTATGGTTTGATCTGATTTTGCAGTGTAAGTAGCGAATTTACCATAAAAGTACATCTAATGCAGTGAAAATAAATCTACTTGACCATGAAAGATCTTGCACAATTATTTAAACATGCAAATTCACATAGTACATAGCATTTAAGTTTTTATGATAAGTAACCGTATGTTTACGTTGCATACTTATAATAATCATTTTTTTTGTCGCGAATGTAATTTTGACTAAATCCATCTTTCCTTATATCATGATCACTTGGCATAAATCCAAAGCAAGTATTAAAAAAAAAAAAAAAACAGAATAAGTAGTCATACCTTGCCGGCGTCTTGCCAGGTGACACCGGTTAGCCACTCAACGGTAAGAGCACCGAGAGTGGCGAGCATGGCCCACCTGCCGTGAATGAGCTCGCACTCTCTGAACCTCTGCAGCCCAAACACCTCGCTGTAAGGCTGGAACGGCGTCGACTTCACGTCCGACACCTCCGTCCTTGTGCCGATGATGTCTCCGGCCACGTTCTTCGACAGGTTCTGGTCCAGCGAGTCCAGCTCGAACTGCAAGTACTCCGCGGGCTTCCCCAGCCCAAACGGATCAAACCCGTAGTCGCCGACCAGGCTCCCGTCCAGCCACTCTGGGGCCTTGGCTCCCGGGTACCACAGTGGACGGTCTGAGTTCGGCTTCACCGACTTCCTAGCTGCGCTCTTCTTGCCCCCGAACCCGAAACGGGCTTGGACACGGCCCGCGTTTGAGTAGCACGCATCCTGTAGGCGCGTTCCAATGAAGGAGGACGTAGCTGCAGCGGCTGTGGTTGCGGCCATTTTTCTTCTTCTTTTGTGCTTTTTGTTTTTGCTAACGTGCGCCTGGTGTGTGTAGAGAAGTGGAGACGGAGGAAGGGCGGGCTTGAGATTTGAGAACGGGTCTTTGTGAAAGTGAAGACATTTTATGTTTGGAGACTGAAATTGATCAAGTTTGTTTTGCGAATCTTTAGCCTTTGGTGGATTATCCACGATGACGATTTTTCGACCGTCAGATTCATAAGCGTATCCATCTGACGGCTTTGATGGGCTAGGCCTTATCTTTGCCTTATCTGATAGTGGCCTTTGGGATGGCCCACGGAGAAGGAAGTGGCTGAGGTCGCATCTGCCACTCCAAGTGAAAAATCTTTTTGCCTATTGGTTCGAAGGCTGTTAGTATTACCCATTGTTGTTTAGGATTTTGCATGATTTATTATTATTGTTGTTATTATAGATAGGATATAAACTTGCAAAGTTTGACTAGAGAATTTAATTTTTTTTTACGTTAAATATGTTTACTTATATTGAAAAACGATGGAGGATTTTTGATTACTAGTTCAAATTGAAATCAATATGATGTGAGAAAATATTTTAGCAAAATCAATTCGAATTTAAAATTTTTCTGACCAAATTAGTGAATAAAACATTACAAATATTTTAGTTTTGAATACTAACGAGGATTACTCTAGTGATGATTTTTAAGCCTTAAGATACCATTTTTAGAATCATTCAAATAATCAAGTATCTTCACAAGAATAAAAAAAATATTACCAACTTTAATTAAGTTTTTATCAATATTTCGGCTTTTGTTTTTACCATTTTTCACATCACACGATCAAAAGTTAAGCAAACACCAACAAAAAGACTTTTGTGCAACTACGTCATAGTTTGGTTAAGGCCAAAGTAAGATAAGTGCTAAAATTCAGGGACTCTTACAAAATTAACCGTAATTAATATTATATTTTGCAGGAAAAAAAAATACAAAATGGACTTGAGATTTTTAATATTGATAAACAATCAAAATGTTTGAAGTCATTCACATTTATTACCAAAAGCAAGAAATAATTCCAAGTATTTCTAATATTTTTTCCTTTCAGATTGTTGTCGCTTGAATAAAGTAGACATGACTTGAAAGGACGACCTTGTGTCAATTTGTTGCTTTCAACACACAGACACGTATAGTATCAAAGTTTTTTTTTTTTTTCCTGGTATATATAATGGTATTTGTTCTCAAAATTTAAACATGACATCTTCTCTTTAATCCACTCCATTCTTACCAATTAATCTAGTGCTAGTTGGCATATTAAAGTCATTGAATGTAGCATTTAACTGCATATACTTGTATATTGACTAATCCTAGGTTGTGATGTGATAATTTCCCTGAAAAAAAAAAAAAAGAAAATTGTAATAAGAAAATTAGATGCTGCTGTACGAAAAACTGTCTTGAAGCAATATAATTGACTAGAAATTTTATACATTAGTAAATGCATAATGACTAGGAGCATTTATACATTGAATACTCATGGTGAATGTAGGGCCCACATTCTTCGATTTGCGTTAGACCAAGTCTTGTTAATTTTATTGGGGTCTCTGAATTGTCAAACTGATAAAAGAGATAGAGTATAAGATGACATCAATCATCTTTGTCCTTTTTTCTAACGAAGGAAAATAGAATTCAATTATAAAAGTATCCAAAAAGTATTCTTATATTATTATTATACTAAGATATCTGTAAATCTGATTTTTTTTTTAATTTTACATGTAAAAAAAATGTGTAATGTAGGTATGTACTTTTATATATGAATTTACGTCAGATTAAATGGAGGTAAACCTGCAACCTATCACCTGCCCTATTTAACAGGGGACATGGTAATGCACCTTTAATCTTAGCAAGTTTAATCCCTACTTCGAATCTTCAATCCATAATGTGAATACTATTATAGCCATGTCCAGAATGATGTCATTTTGTTTAGTCTAAACTCCACTCATCTCTCCTTATCCTGGTGTTTCGTTTTTTTTTTTTTTTTTTTTTTTTTTTTGTCACCTTCTTTAGTACAAAAGAGCCAGAGTCCCATGGCCCATACAGGCAGGCCACTGGATTGAGTGGTTTCTAAGGGGCTTCACGATGAGATATTTAGGAAATAGTCATGTTTTTTCTCGATGGATTGATAAATACCACTGCTATAAAAACTCTCACATTTTATGCCGGTCCTTTTGAATGCCTAAAAGTTTGTTTTTTCCTCTCTGTTTTCTTCGTCCTCTCCTCTTTCCCTTTTCCTTTCTCTCTCCCTCTCTCTCCCCTCATATAGTCTACTCCTTCCAGCTGAAACTCGCTGTCGTCGGAGTTAACCTGGCCATCGAAGTCCTCACGATCTCGTCGTGCAATAGCTCACCGATCTCCAACCAACTACGAAGCTCCTCCACCACATCAAAGTCGGCACTAATCTGCAACATCTCATTGAGATCTTGAACCTATGGCTGTCAACCTTTGGCCTCCTCAGCCAGATCACCAGAGCCATCCACAAGCGAAGATCGTAGGAGCTGAGCCAGAAGAAGATATCGGAGTTGTGACCGGAGTAGAGTGAGGAGGAGCGCCAGAGTCATGAGGCCAAAATCGACAAACGTTGCTAGAGTTCTGAGGGAGAAGCTCAATCTGTGCCAAAGAAGCTGTTGGAGTCGCACGAGGCCGAAATCGAGTGAAGCTACCATAGTTGGGAGGGAGAAGTAGCGACGAGAGAAGCTGAGATCTGCTCTGGGAGAAGCTATCGGAGTCGTGGAGGAAGACATCGTCGTCGTGGAAGGAAGCCCGTCCGAAGTCATGTAAGGACAATAGCGTCATCGGAGTTGCTATCGGGAGCCGACTTTGAGAGCTGCCATGGAAAGCTGATGGCATATTTCAATTACGGCAGTGCAGTGCTGCATTTTTTAACTAGTTTTTTACTAATGGCACATTTTCAATCTAACACCTTACTCATGGTGTATGTCTAAAGTCCCCCTTCTCGACAGTGCAACAGTGTTGTGGCTATGAATGGGTTGGGCCTTGTCACTTATAGGGGAGAGGTATAAGAGCCTAAACAAATAAATACATTGGTTATAGTTTAGACATATTAGATCAATAAATACTAATGTGATTATTTTATATATCAATATGGGTCCTTTTACAATCATATTATTGATTGTATGTTAAGCAAACTAAAAGTACCATGACTCTTAGTATTGAATTTCAGATTGTGCATGTATGGAGATATACGGAAAGACACAATTACATGATCAATAGGCAATATTTGTAATCTGTGGTCTAGGAAATAAAAGCACACTTTATTCCTGATAAGACTATAATGCATGTCTATTTCTAATTTGGGAGACAACTTATTTTGGTTATCAGAGCAGATGACTTATCGGTGGAGACATATATATATATATATGCCTAGTATGGATATATAGCGGATTGGACCTAAAATATAATTGATTTGTCAATAATTTTGTTTATCTAAATTAATCCACTTTAATAATTATGTATGTATTAATCTTAATATTTAAGTAAAAACATTTCTAACTTGTGTCTTTTGACATACAAAAGGCAAAAACTCTGACGAAGGTTTTTATGTTAGTATATTGAAGGCATGAATTATATTCGATAAGAGTATGATTCAGAAATTTGGAATCCACAACTCGTGAACAAAAGTTAATTTTATCTTCCTAAAAATATTATTATTTGGGACTTTGAAAAAGAACGAGGCATTGGTAATTTAGTTATACTTGATAAACAAATGATGTTCTATTTGTATGTATTATAAATATATTTTTTCTAACGATGAAATAATGAAACTTTGAGATCAAGTAATGGGGAAGGTAAAACTTGCTAGCTTTCAATAGTTTAAATTAAGTATGTCTTGACGATAACAATGATTTTTATCGCTAATTGCTTACTAATTTCTTGAGTTTAGTTAAGCAGAAATTGAATTAAATTTTGGAAACTTAAGAAGCATCAAGAGACCCGTACAAATTGAAGATGGAGCTGTCGAGGAATCAAAAACATTTCGAAGAATTTCAAGACATTTTCTTTAATAGCTTTTAGTTATATTTTGTGGGGCTTGTAATTTGTGTGAAATGCTTTTCAAATTTTTTGATCATGTAAACCTAAGCACACACTCACTTTGCATTTCATGGTTTTGAAAAATTGCGTAAATATTATTTTTGAAACATTTTCTATAATTTTTTTAAATTAATTTGTTTAAAAAGTAATCATCATCTTTTGTGTTCAAAGAGAGGTTTAAATTTATTTTTATGAGACAAAAATTGTATTTACTTCTTTTTGTTTAATTCTTTTTGAACAATAACATTTTAGACAAAATCAAAACTGGCCAAGTCTAGCAGTACTAGCCTGCAGGAAAATGGGACAGAGAGCTTGTTTTCAGGCTTTTTGTCACGCCCCGAGGTACGGGAGGTGACGTGGCGGATTATTTAAGTTAATTAAAAGAGAATTTAATTAAAATCCAGAGTTTAAGGGGTTGAATTAAGTATAAAATGTGGGGTTCATTAAAACACTTTATAAAGAGTTCATATACACTAAGCAATTTAAAACATTAAACGAATAATAATTAAAACAATAAAGTCACGAGTATGGGTCCCACAGACCCACAACTTGTGCACACACATGGTACTGACAATATCATAAATACAATCACAGTCCAGGTACAAATAAAGTTAAGATCTTACATGCCTTGATTAAATGATACAAAAGATAAATTAATTCTTCTATTGCTCCTGAGTCCTGTCCGAAGATTTCTCTCCAAACCTAAATGAAAAACCACCTAGAGGGGGGAAATTTAAAACAAATAAAACGTGAGCGAAAGGCTCAGTAGGACTAAGTTTTATAAAATAATTTAATTTAAAGAAACAAGTCATTATTTAGGAGTTATCTAAAAGAAACCTTGAATGTATAAATAGATAAATAAATAAACAATTTTAAGTAAAACCTTTCTTACCCAGAACAGTTTACTTGGATAACCAGAAATATCATTTTCTTTTCCTTGGCAAACCATAATAATATCACCACCGTAGTGGCCCAGCTGAGTTTCGGGACTTGCCCCCAAGGTCGATCACTACACGATCCGATCTCTGATATGGCATCATGCCTATATGTTTATTACCATCATCGTTCAAACCCAATTACCGAGTGTTGTCATTTACATTTATTATGAAGTTCATTTCAGTTCACACTATATTAAAATATAACCGATAAATTCATTTTTCAAACAACCGTTGAAAACATTTTAATAGATATCCTTTTCAAAGCCAAATCATTTCAAAACCAAGCTACCAAAGAAATGGGGTAGAAGTCCTACCTCAATACTCGTGCCGGTGCCCCACACCGTAATCCCGGTCCGCTATACGTTAGCCCCGCAGAACCACGAATGATCCTAGATATAAACTAAGTCGATCAATATCTAGTTCGAGACATTCTATGTTACTAAACCATTTCATGATGTCCTAGTGTGCCATTTGTACCTTTAAAATCATTCTATAAGGTTGGAATTTAAATCAGGGTTCAAAACAGTGAAAACGGGTGAAAATCACAAAAATTTTTCCATGCCTCGACCGGCCTGCCGAACTCCCTGCTTCGGCCGGTCGAATTATACAGTTCGGCCTGCTGGAAGCCAGGTCCGGTCGGCCGGTCATTTCCCCAGGTTTGGCCTGCCGGACGGAAGAACGCCGGCCTGCCGATCCCTATTCCGGCCTGCCGAACACGTGATCTGGCCTACCGAACTGGGAAAACCCAGAAATTCAGCCACGGGTTTCTCGATCCCCAAAACACAAATCTTGATTTTAACCTGTTTTTCTCAAATCCCAGGCATAGAAAACAATCATAATTGATAGAAAAACATAGTAGAACACATTTGAACTCCTTTAAACAAGTTTTAAACTTAAAAATCCAAAAATGAGAAAATGGGGAGAAAAATGAAAAATCTTGAATCCAATCCGTTTTTCTTCAATCTAAGCTTAGATTCTAGTTGTTCTAAGTTCATTTAACTCAAATCAAGGATTTTCTAGGCTTAAACAAACCTAGATTTCAAAAATGCACAAAATTGAAAATTTTGAAAAAGTTTAGAAATTTCAAAAACTAACCTCGAATCGAAGCTTCAATCCGTGTCCTCGGTTGCTAAATCACGTCCCCGAGCTTCCTCCTTGCTAACCCGAAGCTTGGATTCAAATTTGATTTCAAAAATTTTGAGAGAGAAGTAAAGAGAGAGGAGAGATGGCTCACGCGTGAAAGAGAGAAAGAGAGAGAGAGAGAGAGAGAAATCAGGGAGAGTGAGGAGAGAGGAGGAAGAGAGAGAATAAATAGAGAAAATCGGTGGACGGTTTTACTGTGCGAAAACCATATGACGCCCACGGTTTTGTGAAACGGAGTATTTTTAACATTTTACAAATTGTTGTGTTTTAAAACTCAAAATATTATTTTAAAACAATAGGAAATCATTTGAATTCATCAATTTAACAAAACCACCAAAATTTCAAGACCCAACCAAGTAATCAAATTAATGTTAAAACATTAATTATGGGACACTATTTCATCATTTATATTACATTAACATTAAATAAAGTTCGGGGCGTTACAACTCTCCACCCCTAAAAGAAATTTCGCCCTCGAAATTTACATATCATTTCAGAAACAAAACAAATGCGGATACAATTCCCGCATACTCGACTCTAGCTCCCAAGTGGCTTCATCAACCCCGTGATGCTACCACATGACTTTTACCAACGGTATCTCACGACGATGGAAACTAATCACTTTCCGGTCGATAATCTGAATCGGCACTTCTTCGTACGTCGTATCTTTCTAAACCTACACATCGCAAAATGAAACTATCTTACCCTGCTCAGGTGGACACTTCCTAAGCATCGACACATGGAACACATCGTAAACATGAGAAAGTTCGGGCAGAAGATCAAGCCAATAAGCGACCACACCAACACGCTGGGTGATCTCGAACGGCCCAATATACCTCGGCGCGAGCTCCCACTTACTCCGAACCGTATAGTTCCCTTATGAGGCGATACCCTCAAGAGAACGAAATCTCCAACCGCGAACTCTAAGGGTCTACGTCTCCTATCCGCGTAACTCTTCTATCGACTCTGAGCTGCTCTCAATCGATCTCGAATCACCGCGACTTTCTCGTTGCTATCACAGATCTCATCCGGCCCAAGAATAACCCTATATTTCGGCTCGGCCCAACACACAGGTGACCGATACGATCGCCCATACAACGCCTCAAACGGTGCCATGTCAATACTCGCTTGATAACTATTGTTGTATGCGAACTCCGCCAGATGCAAACATTGCTTCCAATTCTCACCGAAGTCTAACGCACAGGCACGCAACATATCTTCGAGAATTTGAATAACCTGCTCAGACAGCCCATCAGTCTGAAGATGAAACGCCGTACTGAAGTTCAAGTCCGTACCTAAAGCCTCCTGAAAACTCCTCCAGTACTTAGCATTAAACCTGGTGTCTTGATTAGAGGTGATGAACAAAGGAACTCCATGCAACCTCACAATGTTCTGCATATATAACTCCCCGAGAACCTTCCTCGAACACGTTGACCTAAATGGAATGAAATGCGTCGATTTCATCAACCTATCGACCACGACCCAAATGTCATCATGCCGCTGCTCCATCCTCGGCAAACCTGTGAGAAAATCTATCGTCACATGCTCCCATTTTCACCCTGGAATAGGAAGCGGCTGAAGCTGACCTGCAGGCTTCTGATGCTCGGCTTTCACCTGAAGACACGTCGAACACTTAGCCACGTACTCTCGAACATCTTTCTTCATGCCTCTCCACCAATATTGCCTCTTCAAATCGTGATACATCTTTGTGCTCCCCGGATGAATAGCGAACTGAGACCTATGAGCTTCGTCTAAAACAGCTTTCGTCACTTCGGCAATAGCTGGAACTGCAAGACGCTCCTAGAAGTACAACGATCCATCTGCATGCATGCTCCATTCTTCAAACTGCTCCCCGTTCTGAATCCGTGACCAAATCTCCTACAAATGCCGATCCTGCCACTGACTTTGCTTCACCATCCGAATAAGAGCTGGGGTCGCTTCCACATGATATACCAAAACTCGATCACAGTCTTCATGATATAGTAGCCTAAACTCGCTCACTATCGCATCCCTGCTCCAGTCCTCAAAAGCCAAACAAGCGAGAATCCCTGAAGACTTCCTGCTAAGCGCGTCCGCGACCACATTAGCTTTCCTGGTATGATACTGCAACGCAAAATCATAATCCTCTATATACTCGATCCATCTACGCTGCCTCAAGTTAAGATCCCTTTGAGTGAACAAATACCTCAAACTCTTGTGATCGGAGAAGACCTGAAACGACACTCCATACAAGTAACACCTCCAAATCTTCAGCGCGTGAATCACCACCGCGAGCTCTAAATCATGAGTAGGATAATTCCACTCGTGAGGTCGTAGCTGTCTCGATTTGTACGGAACCACACGTCCATGCTGCATCAACACACATCCAAGTCCGCACCCTGAAGCATCTGCATAAAGCTTATACGGCTCGTCACTGTAAGGAATAACCAACACTGGAGCTGAAGTCAACCGGTTCTTCAATTCCTGAAAAGCAAGCTCACAATCTTCATTCCACTCAAACCTGACATTTTTCTTGATCAATCTCGTCAACGGAGCTGCAATCTTTGAAAAATCCTTTATAAATTTCCTATAATAACCTGCAAGACCTAAGAAGCTACGAATCTCCGCTACATTCCTTGGTCGTTCCCACTCCAATATAGCCTCAATCTTGGACGGATCTACCGAAATACCATGCTCCGAGATGACATGACTTAGAAACTTGACCTCAGTCAACCAAAACTCGCACTTTTCCCTCTTAGCATACAACTGGTGCTCCTGCAGAGTCTGAAGCATGATTCGAAGATGCTGCTCATGCTCCTCCCAAGTCTTAGAATACACAAGAATATCATCGATGAACACGATCACGAACTGATCCAAATACGGCCTAAATATCCTGTTCATCAAATCCATGAAAGCTACCGGAGCATTCGTCAACCCAAACGACATAACCAGGAACTCAAAGTGCCCATACCGAGTCCTAAAAGCTGTCTTGGGAATATCCTCTTCCTTAATCCTGAGCTGATGATAACCCGACCACAAATCAACCTTTGAGAAGTACCGTGAACCTCCCAACTGATCAAACAACTCATCAATCCTAGGCAAGGGATACTTGTTCTTCACCGTAACACGATTCAGCTGTCGATAATCCACACACAACCTAAGAGTCCTATCATGCTTCTTAGCAAACAAAACCGGTGCTCCCCACGAAGATGTGCTATTTCGAATATACCCTTTATCAGCAAGCTCCTGAAGTTGCTTCCTCAATTCTTTCATTTCTGTTGGCGCCATCCGATAAGGTGCCATAGAAATCGGTGATGTCCCTGGAAACAACTTGATACCAAACTCAATCTTCCGATGTAGTGGTAATCCTGGCAACTCGTCCGGGAAGAAATCCTCGAACTCATCAACCACCGGAATCGCTACACTGCCTCTCAAAACATAGGGCTCGCAATCTAGGTTGGCAAGAAAAGCACAACAACCTAGATTCCTTCGCCCTCCTAGACACGATTTCATAAGAAGCTCACTCATTAACCAATCACCACCACCCTGGTAAGTGATCATCGTCCCCCTATCAGACACTAGGGTCACTTTTCTAAGTTGGTAGTCCACGACTGCACTATACCTGGACAACCAGTCCATCCCTAGAATTACATCATAGGAGCTCATGGGGAGTATAATCAAATCACTTTTCAAAATCTCATCCCCAATCTTTATTTTATAGGATTTACACATACAATTTACACACACCCGTCCCAAGGGAGAAGTTATAACTAGGGGTTCATTAAACTCTTCTATCTCTAATCCCAAGGCATGTACAAAAGAACTCAAAATGAGAGAATAAGAGGCACCGGTATCAAATAAAATGCGAGCTAAAGATCTAAAAACCAAGATCATACCATCGACAACCGTGTTACCAACATGAGAATCTGACCCTCTAGATGCCATTGCATGAACCTGCACTAGCGCATTCCCTTTTCCTCTACCGACATTGCTGGGTCCTGGATTACTCGGACGATGCTGCTGAGATGGAGACGACTGCACACTACCTATACTCGACGCTCAATACTGAGGAACACTGCGCTGAAAATACTGCGGTTGCTGCCCCCATGTCAGATATGAGAATTGCTGAGGAGAGAACTAGGGATACTGCAACTGCGGGTACTGCGGAGGCGGAGGTAGGGTCTGAGGCTGAGACTGACGATTGGCATCCTCCCTGGTCTGAGATCCAAGACGAGCACTCCTGATCGGGCAATTCCTCTTGATGTGTCCGGGCTGCTGACAGAAATGACAATGAAAGCTGTAGAGATTGTTGCGCTCGCTGCCAGACAAACTACTGCTACCACTGGTCGCGCCACCTTACTTGCCCTTCCCCAGAGTTGGACGACTACTGGTGCTCTTCCTGTCACTCCTCTGTGGTCCTCTTGAAGCCTTGGCTCGGTCCTCACAATACTGCACATAATCATTCTCCACGGAGATCGCCGATGACACAAGCTCTCCAAAACTCCTGAGCCGTAGGGTAACCAACTGCCGCCGAATAGAAGCCTTGAGCCCTTCCTGAAACTTAATACATTTCTCACGTTCTGATGCCACCGCTGATGGAGCAAACCTAGCCAACTCATTAAACTTTGCCTCATACTCCCGAACTGACAGATCACCCTGCTGCAACCTGTAGAACTCAGCTACCTTCTGATCTCTATACCACTACGGAAAATATCGATCATAGAACAACTCCTCGAACCTGTCCCAACTAATTTCGCCACCGCGCTCCAAATGCTTAGCTTGTTTCCACCAAGTGTTAGCGCCACCCTCGAGCTTATACGCAGCAAACTCCACACAATACTCCTCAGGCACACCAAGAGTATCCAAATGCTTCAAGATCGAATCCAACCAATACTCTGCTAACTGCGGATCCCCATTGCCATCAAAAATCAGAACTAACGCACGCCAGAATTCCTTAAAGTACGCATGCTGACTACTAACATCAGAATCTCCCGGTCTAGCCCTGGCTGCCATCTGCCGGAAAGCCGCAAACATAGACCTCATTATGCTCTCATCATTTCTGAACTCGACGTCAGCTGTCGAACGACGTCTAGGTGCCATTCTCTCACTTCTAAAAACAAAATTTGGACTGTCAGAGGTATTTCATTGTCAAACCTATGTGTGCACAATTACCAAGGTTCATAACATTGAGCTCTGATACCATTCAGTCACGCCCCGGGGTACGGGAGGTGACGTGTCAGATTATTTAAGTTAATTAAAAGAGAATTTAATTAAAATCTAGAGTTTAAGGGGTTGAATTAAGTATAAAATGTGGGGTTCATTAAAACACTTTATAAAGAGTTCATAGACACTAAGCAATTTAAAACATTAAACGAATAATAATTAAAACAATTAAGTCACGAGTATGGGTCTCACAGACCCACAACTTGTGCACACACATAGTACTGACAATATCATAAATACAATCACACTCTAGGTACAAATAAAGTTAAGATCTTACATGCCTTGATTAAATGATGCAAAAGATAAATTAATTCTTTTATTGCTCCTGAGTCCTGTCCGAAGATTTCTCTCCAAACCTAAATGGAAAACCACCTAGAGGGGGGAAATTTAAAACAAATAAAACGTGAGCGAAAGGCTCAATAGGACTAAGTTTTATAAAATAATTTAATTTAAAGAAACAGGTTATTATTCAGGAGTTATCTAAAAGAAACCTTGAATGTATAAATAGATAAATAAATAAACAATTTTAAGTAAAACCCTTCTCACCCAGAACAGTTTACTTGGATAACCAGAAATATCATTTTCTTTTCCTAGGCAAACCATAATAATATCACCACCGTAGTGGCCCAGCTGGGTTTTGGGACCTGCCCCCAAGGTCGATCGCTACACGACCCGATCTCTAATATGGCATCATGCCTATATGTTTATTACCATTATCATTCAAACCCAATTACTGAGTGTTGTCATTTACATTCATTATGAAGTTCATTTCAGTTCACGGTATATTGAAATATAACCGATAAATTCATTTTTCAAACAACCGTTGAAAACATTTTAATAGAAATCCTTTTCAAAGCCAAATCATTTCAAAACCAGGCTACCAAAGAAATGGGGTAAAAGTCCTACCTCAATACTCGTGCCGGTGCCCCACACCGTAATCCCGGTCCGCTATACGTTAGCTCCGTAGAACCACGAACGATTAGATACAAACTAAGTCGATCAATATCTAGTTCGAGACATTCTATGTTACTAAATCATTTCATGATGTCCTAGTGTGCCATTTGTACCTTTAAAATCATTCTATAAGGTTGGAATTTAAATCAGGGTTCAAAATAGTGAAAATGGGTGAAAATCATAAAATTTTTTCCATGCCTCGACCGGCCTGCTGAACTCCCTGCTTCGGCCGGCCGAACTGTACAATTCGGCCTACCGGAAGCCAGGTCCGGTCGGCCGGTCATTTCCCCAGGTTAAGCTTGTCGGATGGAAGAACACCGGCCTACCGATCCCTATTTCGGCCTGCCGAACACGTGATCTGGCCTGTCGAACTGGGAAAACCCAGAAATCCAGCCACGGGTTTCTCGATCCCCAAAACACAAATCTTGATTTTAACCTGTTTTTCTCAAATCCTAGGCATAGAAAACAATCATAGTTGATAGAAAAACATAGTAGAACACATTTGAACTCATTTAAACAAGTTTTAAACTCAAAAATCTAAAAATGAGAAAATGGGGAGAAAATGAAAAATCTTGAATCCAATCTGTTTTTCTTCAATCTAAGCTTAGATTCTAGTTGTTCTAAGTTCATTTAACTCAAATCAAGGGTTTTCTAGGCTTAAACAAACCTAGATTTCAAAAATGCATAAAATTGAAAATTTTGAAAAAGTTTAGAAATATCAAAAACTAACCTCGAATCGGAGCTTCAATCTGCGTCCTCGGTTGCTAAATCACATCCCCGAGCTTCCTCCTTACTATCCCGAAGCTTGGATTCGAATTTGATTTTAAAATTTTGGGAGAGAAGTAAAGAGAGAGGGGAGATGGCTCACGGGTGAAAGAGAGAAAGAGAGAGAGAGAGAGAGAGTGAGTGAAATCAGGGAGAGTGAGGAGAGAGGAGGAAGAGAGAGAATAAATAGAGAAAATCGGTGGGCGTTTTACTATGCGAAAACCATGTGCCGCCCACGGTTTTGTGAAACAGAGTATTTTTAACATTTTACAAATTGTTGTGTTTTAAAACTCAAAACATTATTTTAAAACAATAGGAAATCATTTGAATTCATCAATTTAACAAAACCACCAAAATTTCAAGACCCAACCAAGTAATCAAATTAATGTTAAAACATTAATTATGGCACACTATTTCATCATTTATATTACATTAACATTAAATAAAGTTCAGGGCGTTACACTTTTTGACCAGCCTGCTGACCAGAGTATCCAGCTTGTCAAATCTGCTCGCTGGTCTGCCGGTTGCCTTACACTAGCTTGCCAGTATAGTGACTGATGGCTCATTTTCTCTTGCCTTAAAAAATGACATGGTGGACTCTGAAATTGGTCTACCGGTTATTATCCAATGACCTTTCTTTTGGTCATTGGTATTCGAGCCACAAAGGCTCTTTTGGCTTAGAAATAGTTCTTTAAGTACTTTTGAGGCACAAAAACATATGTGAAATTATTCTTAGCAAAACCATTTAATATTCCAAGCATTCTTGAAATTATTGCTACATTGTCTTTACTCTTTTGAACATTCTCTTCTATTCTCTCACAAGTATTGAACTTATTCATATATTTTGAGAGTTGTTTCACCTACTCGAATTTCTTTCATACATTTTATTTACTCTAACTGGAGAGATTTTTCTTAGAGTGAGCAAATACTTAAAAAATTCCATTTGAGTGTTAGGTTTTAAAACCTTGTGCAATTAGGTTGATAGGTTTACCAACGGCCTTGTAAAAATTTGCAGTTGCAGAGGTCTTGATGAGCCTTGGGTAGAAGAAGTCAGCTTTTATAAGTATGTGGTATGATCATGCCAAAAGTTAATCAAGATAGCGAAATAGGCCAAGTCGTTTGTTACTCAATGATAGTAAATGTAGGCATAATATTTAACTACTATACGTTTACAAGTTATACTTTTTTTATTGATTAACTATTTTAGTGGTCCTTGCGACATTAATTATTTGCATCTAATGGCTTGTTGATTATTTGATTCTACTAATTAATTTTATTTTGTGCTCATGTAGTTGTTGTTCTAATATTAGCTTCCTTTTTTGGGTGTTTGGTTCTAATTTTTTTTTCAAAAAAATTAAAAAGCCAATACAACTCCTTCTTAGGTAGTCATTATTGGGCTAGCAATTAGTATTAGAACAAAGTGCTCAATTTTTTTAAAAAAGATTTAACAATCTTGAGCATAGCTACTCAAAGTTTTCAAAACTTAAAAGGTCATTCAACCAATAGACCTCCTCTTTTCGATAGGATTGATTACAATTACTGAAACATTAGGATGATATTTATTTGAAATCTATTAGTTATGCATTGGTGGAGAATCGTTGGAAATGATCCTTTTGTGCCTACTAAAGAAGTGGATAAGAAAATGGTGCCTAAGAATCCTAGAAAGTATAGTGAGGATGATGACAGAAAATTATCTTTAAATGGTAGAGCTATCAACATCATATGTTGTGCATTGGAATAGGAATAAATTCAATAAAGATCTTTTCTTGCAAATCTGTATTAAAGATATGGCACACACTAGAGGTTGTTCATGTGGGAGCTAACCGAGTGAAAGAGACAAAAATTAACCATCTTCTTCGTTAGTATAAAATATTTAAGATGAAATAACAAGTGTCTGTTACCGATATATACACAAGATTTATGGGTATTGTTAATTATTTAAATCTTTTGGTAGGACTTTCAAAACAACTGCATTGGGGACTAAGAGTTTTCAATCATTACCAATGTCTTGGCTTGTGAAGAGAACTACATTAAAGGAGACCAGGGACCTCACTATCTGACCTATAGAGGAGCTTATTGGTTCTTTGATGACTCGGGAGATCACAAGAAAAAAAAAAAAAAGGGATCGCACTAAAAACATTAACTCAGAAGATAATGGAAAGGATGATGACAACGAGGACCGAATCATTGACCAAAGTGATCAAGATATGATGGCCGTACTTTTAAAGAAGTATAAAAAGTCCTACAAAGAAGATGAACCATGAAAAATAAACTCGAAGGAATGATGACCACGGAGAAAGATCTAAGAAGGATGATGTCATTTGCTTTGATTGCAAGAAACTGCGTAGTAAGAGACCAGATTGTCCTCATAAAAAGAAGAATAACAAGAAAGGAAGCAAGAAAGAGAAATTCTTCAAGCAACTTAGGATAAACTTGATCTTGAAGAATCCGAAGATGAAGAGTCAAGTAAAGTTGTCAACATGTGTTTTATGGTTCTTGAAGATGATGAGGTGCTAAGAAAGGAGAAAGTCAAATGGTTCTTGGATAATGATTGCTCAAAGGAGATCTCTCATTATTTTTAAATTTTACTAAGAAGAACATAGTCATGTGACATTTAGAAACAATGCAAATAGAAAAATTCTTAGAGTTAGTGATATTGGTAACGGTTTCTCTTCTATTATTGAAAATGTTTTTCTTGTTGATAATTTTAAGCAGAGCTCGATTAGTATTGGTCAATTATATGATAAAGGTTATAAGGTTATTTTTAAATCTTCAAATTGTTTGCAATAGTGAGGTTGTCTTTGTTGGTGACTGAAACAAAAATGTTTATGCCGTTGAGGTTAAAAAATTTCAAATAAAATTCAATGCCTTTTTGTTTTAATGACGATTCTTGGCTTTGGCATATAAGACTTGGACAGGCTAGCATGCATTTGTTCTAAAGCATTATAGAAAAGATATTATTAAATAAGGGTGAAGTTTACTTGGGTTTTGTTTTTAGCAAATAAGGATGAGGCATTGAAAATATTTTCATATTTTTGCAAAAGTGTTTAAAATGAATAAAACTACATGATTGCTTCAATTAGAAGTGATCATGATGGTGAATGTCTTTGAACTATTTTGCAATGAAAAAGGCTTTGAATAAATTTTTTGGCACCAAGAACGTCTCAACAAAATAGTGTTATTGAAAATTTCAAGAAATGGCTAGATCATTGTTGAATGAAAATAGTTTATCAAAATATTTTTGGGCCAAGGCCATTAATACAACATGTTATATCATTAATAGGGTTCTAATTATACGAAAACTTGACAAAATTCCCTAAAAACTTTGGAATGGTAGAAAACCCAATATAAGACATTTCAATGTCTTTAGTTGCAAATGCCTTGTTTTAAATACCAAAAACAATTTAGGAAAATTTGATGCAAATTTGATGTTGGTATTTTTTCTTGGATATTCTGCCACTAATAAAGCTTATAGAGTGTTTAACGAAAGAACTTTAGGAGTAGAAGGCTCTATGCATGTGGTATTTGATAAAACTAACATCTTTGTGGTGAGAAGCATAAATATGATGACTTAAGTTTGGAGCATTAAATGGAGAACATGGAAGGTATCAACGTTATTACCCTAAAGGCACAATAATTGGTAGTACATCACGTGGAGTAAAACTAGATCACTACTTAAAAAAATTTGTAATAATTTAGCTTTTCTTTCTCAAATTGAACCAAAAAGTTTTAACGATTCTGAAAATAATGAGTTTTGGATTTTAGCAATGCAAGAAGAGTTAAATCTACTTGAAAGAAGTGATGTATAGGACAGTTCCTAAACTTGGTTCTTAATCCATGATCGGTACCAAATGGGTCTTTGGGAACAAAAAGGAGGAGTATGGTGTAATTGTAAGAAATAAGGCTAGATTAATGGCTTAAGGTTTCAACTGAGAAGAAGGAATCAATTATGAAGTGTCCTTTGGACTAGTTACTTGTTTAGAGTCCATTAGAATATTGCTTGCTTTTGTTTCCCATAGAGGGTTTACCCTTTACCAAATAGGTGTTAAAAGCGTGTTGTTAAGTAGATACATTTTGGAAGAAATTTATGTAGAACAAGCACCTGGTTTTCAAAATCATAAGTATGCTAATCATGTTTTTAAATTATAAAAGACTTTTTATAGTTTGAAAAAAGCCCCTTGCGCTTGATATGATAGACGTAGTAAGTTTTTGCTTCAAAGTGGTTTTTAAATGTAGTAAGTTTTTGCTTCAAAGTGGTTTTTCAATGGAAAAAGTGGATTCCACTCTTTTTATAAAAGCTAAGGGTAATAATTTGATTATTTTACAAATTTATGTTGGTGATATTATTTATGGTTCTACTAATTTTGCTTTGTGTGAAGAGTTTTCTAAGTGTATGAATAGTAAATTTGAAACGAGCATGATGGGAGAGCTTAACTTTTTCCTTAACATAAAAACCAAACAAACCAAAGATGACATCTTTATGAACCAAGCCAAATATGTTAGGGATCTTCTCTCGAGATGGTATTCCTAACCGTGGAAATGGGTATCGAGATACCGCTTGGGGGTAGGGGCAAGTTAGGGCTCGGGGAAGCTCTCCCACCCCTCGTCCCAACCTAATAATATGTACTTTTATTTTTTTACATATATATGTATATATATATACATAAATACATATTTTTATATATGTATTTATATAGAATGGATTTGGCATAAAGATATGAAAAAATATGCAAAGAAAATGACTAATGTTTTGTTAGTATTTTAATGTTTTGATTTATTTTACAAATTTAGTTTGTGGATTGATGGAGTTTTGATTTTGTTTATGCTCTATTTTTACAAGACGTAAATGGATATGTTGCTAAATTTTATAATTTATTTAATACAATTTAATTAAAGTTAAATAATGGTACAATAATTTTAAAACTTTTAATAAAGATGCAACAATGGGTGGGGCTTGTGGGCTGGCCTAGGCCAATCCTGATACAATGATGGGCCGAGCCGACACACATTACAACAAAAGCAAAGATAGACTACACTAAGCTGACAAAAATAGACTACAGTTTTAATGGAAACTGTATTGTCAACCATTAGACTACAGTTGAGGCCTAACTTCAAAGAAGTTAGTAACACTTAGACTACAGTTGTCAAATGGAATGTAGTCTAGAAGGCCCATTCAACTACCCATGACTCAAAATAGTAGTGAAAACACGCTAAGGACCTGCTCGGTAAAAATTTTTTAAACAATTTTTTGTTTTTTTAAACAAAAAAAAAAAAGAAAACAAGTTTGAAAAAGATGTTCTACTTCTATTTTTGTTTTTTATTTTTTAAAATCTGTTATTTTTTTTAAAAAAAATTTGAAAATAAAGAAATTATGTTTTTAAAATTTTTTTAAACAGGTTTTATAACGAAATAGAAATCGTATATGTTGAGTTCTCTCTTCCTTCCTTTCGTCTTTGCTCTGTCTCCCCCTTCGACTCTCCTTTCTCTCTGTTCGTTTGTTTCCTGAGAAAATGGACAAGAAATTGTGAGACGATAAAGCACATGGTGGAGGATGAGTCACGACTGCGCTGACCATTAAATCCCCTTGCCCAATGTCACCAGCAAAATCATCTCCAAGGGCATCAAGTACTGCAACCACCACTCCTCCTCCTCCATCTCTGCCGCCGCCAATGACAGCGATCTTAGGTCCTAGGACACTGAATTAGTCAAGATCGACCAGGCCATTCTTTTTGACCTGATTTTGGTACCTTCTGTCTCTTCTTCTCTCTCTCTCTATAGAATTTCTTTTTTCTGATTTTGATACTTAGGCATTGTAGACGAAGTTGTGTATGAGGAGGTTTGTTCTTCTCTGTTGTGGTTTGGAATCAAATCATCTTTAATCTTTTTGTTTGCTAATTTTTCGAGGCTAGGTTTTGGAATTGGGGGATTCTTGCCTAGTGTTTCAGAATTTAGGTTTTTGGTAATGGCATTGAACGCTTCTTATTTTAGGTTTCTTTTTTTTAATTATCTTTGTTGGTTTGGTTTTTTTTTAAAAAAAAATATAGAAAAAAATTGGTTTTCATGTCAAACCGTTGCGGGCATGATCAATCCCATAAGAGATCAGGTCTACATTCAATATTAAGAATGACTTTACCCTTAAGGAAGAGGAGGAGGTTCGTCGCGAGAAGCAATGGGCTTTCATGTGATATACAGTTGGTTATTTTGAGTTTTTAACAAATGGGAACAATATGATAAAATGTGGTGGTTTTTTTTTTATTTATTTTTTATTTTTTATGAAATGCAAGTTTAGGTGGTTTCACTTTAGGCATAGTTTGTTTATCTATCTTTGTGTTTTTTGGCTGTAAGGTTTAGCTTTGCTCATTCACTTTTGGACTTCTTGAATTGTAAAGGATTACTGGATGTTGGTTGGGAAATGTAGTGGTTTATCATCCCATCAAATTAATGTTGCTACATTTATTTTTATTTTGTGTTCTTTACTTCTCTTAGCTGACTTTTTGTTTTTGTGAACACGTATAGAGGCAACTATGATGATCCATATTTCTACTTGGAAGTGTGTTTTGCCATCGTTTTCAATCCTTGCTTTCTGTTCTGCTGTTTAATTTTTCAATTTGTGGCAGCACTAAATGAAATAAGTTGGTATCTTTGATAGTGGCCTAAAGAAGCCAGTAGGAGTAGGTCCTATTATTTCTACTTGGGGAAAACATGTATGTACTTGGATGTTTCTCTGTGGCTTATGATATAGTGTCAAAACTATGAGTCAGGGTTTGGAAGATTGCCATGAAATAGAATATTTGGCATGTTAATATGTTAGCTTCTTGAAGCGCATGAAACCTTTGAAAAATTCAAAAGACAACTTATTCTGTACATTTTAGAAATAGTGGAGTCAATTATTGCTAACCATCTCAGATTGCTAGCTGATTATAGAATTTTTAAAGAAAATCCACTGGTAATTACAAAAACCAAATTTGCTACTTCTTCTGTTGGCAACCCACTTCAGCCAACAACAAAGCCTGCTGCTAATTCTCTTCTCCTTCTATTTCCTTGTCTTCTAATTCTTCAACTATATGCTGCCAGCAGTATAAAATTAATACCAAAGAGATAAATGCTGCAAAAATTGAAAGAAAAAATTCCAAATTAATTCTAGGTACAATGTTTAAGTATTAAACTATAAAATTCATGATACAATTAACATTGAGTAATAAGTTAAGTTGCTCTCTTTCTTTTTTTTTTTCCTAGTCCTTTTTCATAGATTACTAATGGCTTATTGTGACTCTTTGACGACTTTCTGGTACAATTACACTCAAGCCCGCCTGTAAACTTGTTCATAACTTCTACATTGTGTCTACCTTTTATGAGATTGTATAGTTAGTATGTTTCATTTCAGATTGTTTGATGTTGTTTCTTGTACGTGACTGTAAAGTTAGCATGTGTTCTCGTCTTGATTTTCCAGTATGTTTTGATTGACTATTGTAGAAAGAATAAGAGTTGGATGTTTGCCAATCAAAGAACAAAACAATGTGGTTAGAGATAAGAGGGTGGGTTGTTGCATTGATCAATTTTTTCTTGCCCCATACATTCTAGGATAAGTAATAGGAATATTGTTGTGGTTATTGACTTGGGTACACTAATAGATGACTTCTTGGCTTATTGGGTGCAATAATCATTGAGTGCCTACTGTCCTCATATTAAGATGGCATTAGTTGTCTATTTTGGTTCCCATTCTTTCTTCGGTTATTGGATGTGATACAAGTGTTTTATCAGAGAACTTATATCATGTGAAATGTATAGTATGTAGTGTTTTTTATTTTTATTATTTTTAGAATTGTTTTGGTCTACTAATTATGAAGGGAATGAAAATTTTCAAGGCCTAAGTCTGAAGGAAGATCAAGAAAAACTATAATATAGTACATTATTAAGATACATATTAAACTTTTATTTAAGATGCTAATTGAGAAATATATAATGTTATGTTAATTCTACTTCTATCTTTTGTAGGCTCCTTGACAGCCAATGACTACTTTGTCATTCAATATATGGACATAGTAGAGAGTCATAAAATCTTTGCTTCTAAAAAAGCTCAAGTGTACATAATCTCTACTCAATAATAGTTTCATGATATTTTTTTCAACTTTCCAAACAAAATTATCATTGTGATAGTATTACCTTCCGCTGACTATAAATTTTATTATTTTTCCAACAGTTTGATGGCAAATATACTTTTACTCAAGAGGAGTTAGCTATGCTGCATGTAGAATGAGCTGGCTATTCTCAAACATTTGCTCAAGGATTGTTTTCATTTTTAGTCACCTCATTGAACTTAATAACTAGGATTGTGTGTTAGTTGAGCTGTAGATAACTAGGATTTTGCTTTGATTTTAAAAGACAATGTATTCTTTTGGGTTTGGAATGTAAAATATTTTGTGGTAATGAAAGAACAAAAATTCTTCCCTTTTTATCTTTGGTGCAAATTAAATACATAGACTATGGTTCTATAGTAAACTGTAGTATATAATGCCAGACAATGGCTACAGTTACAAAGAAGGTAGCCTAAACATCCTAATAGCAAGCCCACAAGCCCGAACTTAGACTATAATTTAAAACCATAGTCTAAGCCAAGGAACTTTTAACTACGCCTTCACAAACTACGGTTACAAAATTGTAGCCTAATACTTAAAGACCACAGTGAAAAAACATAGTCTAATGTCTTTTTTGTTGTAGTGACGGTCTGTCATTATTCAAGGCACGGCCTAGCCCATAACTATTAGTGGGCTAGGCTAGGTCGACATTTATCAGCCCATGGGCCGGCTTGTCATGATCTATGAAAAATTATGGACTAGGCCAAGCTTGGGTTAGGCTGAGCCGGGACATCTAAGCCCATAATGTGTTGATCTATCCTAGTCCAAGTAAGGCCCATATAGGCCCACAATGGGCCATCCCACCGAAGGCCCAATTTTATTTATATATATGTATATTCATATTCATTTACGAATGAACATAGCTGAGTATAACCTTCTCCAACAGAACGCCTCACACATAACATCAAGGCAAGCTTTTTTTTTTTTAATTTTTTTTTAGTAATTTTGTAAACATCTTATGTGTAATTATCGTGATTATACTCTTTTTTTTTTACCAAGGTTTTGTCCTATTTGGTTTTCCATAGAAAAGTCTTTAATAAGGCAATTATAAATAAAATATCCTTTTTCATATTTTTATCGACTATTTAAACTTTAATACTTCTTGACTTATTTAAAAATTCAAAAATAAAAAATAAAAATAAAAATAATTGAAAATTACATGCTTAGATGGGCTGGCCCATCCCCATCTAAACCCATGATGGGCCAACCCATTTTAACTTGTAGATGGGCTCAAATGGGTCAGCTTATTCAAGGCCCATGACACGACCCAACCTAGCCCACGTAAAATTAGCTCGTTGTGTGGGTTGGGCCTAGATAATTCTTATTTGAGCCGACCTAACCCAGCCCACAAATGGGCTGGGTGGCCTACGACCTATGTGGGCCTAATGAAAACAGGTCAGGCTAGGCCGGGTTGGCCCGTTTTTGCATCTCTAATTTTTAATGGATAATGGGTAGGGAATGGGGATAGTTCCCCAAGTAGATATTCCTCGACCTCGACCTTGCCTTAAATTAGGTGGGTATGAGGGGCAAAAGAATAGTTGGGTATAGGGGTGGAGAAAGTAGACCCCTACCCACGCCGCCCCGTTGTCATCCCTAATATCCTTAAGAGGTTTAAAATGAATGATCTTAAGCCCATAGCCTCTCAAATGAATTCATCAATCAAATTGGAAAAAGACGAAAATGGCAAGGCAATATATATTACCACATATAAAGTTGTAATCCGGATCCTTTGTAACACCCTTTAACTAGCTTAAAATCTAACTAACCTTAGCTAGAGAATACCACTAAATTAACCATCACTTCATCTCTTATAATTAAAAGAAAAACTCAGTTAAACAAGATAGTTGCATGATAAACTATTAGCATAAAATATGTACAAACTCCAAGCATGGTTTAGGTCAACAAAGTATGAAGATTAATTGTATCACTCGCCTAACTTAATCACACTGCTAATGTATGATTTGTTGGAAAAATAGTACACAATAGAATTTTAAAATTTTTTATATCAAAGTTTTTTTCAAAACACAAGTTTGACACACTATATAAATAAATTAACCAGGTCTTACTAGCCTTTGAATGCCGAAAAACTCCCGCAATCTGTGAAGAGAAGTAACATTTCAGAAGAGTCTCAACAAACTTGCTTTCTTTGCTATTCTCTATCCACGATCGGAGTGAGTGTGGGCTTACGTCATTCAGCTTTTTCACTAGGTGACTCTCCTTTCAACCAGTAGAGAAATACCCAAAGTATAATTCATGATTTGTGAATGATAGCCTTCTAGGGAGTTTCAGAGTTTCACTCTAGATTTCTCAACTGATCTAAATAATAAAGAGACTCACTCCGTTTTTACAGAGATTGGGCCTAGGAGTCAGTCCTTATCAAATAAGGCCTCAAAAATTCGAATCATAATCAAATCAAAACCAATATTTCATAAAATGGGTGTAAAAACGCGTGATCCTTTTATCGCCTGGTCGGCAGGCCAAACTAATAGATCGGCCTACCGAACCTTCTTAATCGGCAGGTCGAACTTAAAGATCGGCCTGCCGAACCTCGATAATAGTCCCTGCGAATCTTTATTTTCCACCTGAGATTCTTGGGATAGAGCTTCAGTTTTAATTCAAATAACCCAATTGAGAAATTATCTGATTAAAACAGTCATATCTAGATAATCTCTAGGAAAATAAATATTCCTGATAATTCAACAAGTTTATCTTGAATTAATTTAAAATTAATCCAACCAATAAACAGACATAAGTTATTTGATCTTGATAATTCAACAAGTTTATCTTAAATTAATTTTATCACAAAATTAATTCAACCGATAAACAAACATGAATTATCTGATTTTACCAAATTTCAGCTAATTTGATAAATCTGACATAAATCACTAATTATTGAAAAAACATGCCGTATCGTTATAGGATTTTTGTAAGCTAACAAAGGGGACCAAATGGACCTATATAGTTCAAGCTCCTGATGATTATGAAACCCAATATCCCAAATATACATTTCATAATTATCAACTACAATGCTACTCCACTAAAAGCTTAGAGCTGCACTCTCAAACTATATAGAATTACGAAGCCTGAATAGCTAAGTGTCAATGACATATCATAATGTATCGTACCCCATAGGATTATCCATAATCGGCTTAAAGACAAGTTCTGTCTTACCTTCCTGATTATTTTTATCTTACGTTTTGTTATCTCACCATCAGAAAACTTATCATCCAAAGACATTATACCATTCGGTTTAGCCTATGTATCCAAATGGTTGAGCGCTCCAGTTTGTCCATTATAGGATAACGCATAAAAGATGATATCACTACTCCTAAAGAGGAGCTATGGATTCCATCTCTATGAATAACAGGTCTACGCTATCAAGAGTCATGCCTCCAATGTACCGGCATGCGTACCACTGTTAAAAATGCGGATGTCACCCTTTGGTATATTAAAAGACATAAGTCATGACAACAGACCCACTATTTATCTTAGGATTAAGATGCAATACAAATGATTGTCTAAAGTGAATTGATTTGCCGAGACAGAATTATTAATCCAAATCAATTCACTCTATGTCTTGATCAACACATCGTCACCCTTGACAATGTGCCAATGTTTATATTCATGGAGTCCACCTCTGATGGTCAAGACAAACCATCTCCCAAAAGGGATATAGACAACATAACAATCTTTGCATGAATAAAGCGCCCAACTTTATTCTCTCGATTGCGGATCGTATGATTTAGACCATCACCTTAAGAATCATGTCTTTTGCATAATCTGTCCATCATACGCCTAATTCTTTAAGGTTTATACCGACAGTCTCAGACTATTGTTTGCTTAACATACATTCAACAAATAGGAACGTAAAGAGGACAAGATTTGGTATATAAACAATGAATAAATTCTTTATTGATAAAAATGTCTCCAAAACTTATTACATTTTTACTCCTTAGGGCATACATGTCTAACACCCGGCACATCCAATTGTGTGTTGCATGTTCTATTGAGTCTTCCCTACGCCCTTCGCTTTGCTCTGACTGCTGATGCCACGTCGCCGACTTAATCTAGTGCGCCACTAATCCTTTGCCATGTATCACACATTACGAAGCCACAAGTGGCTGATTGTTATTGTGTTATGGGTGAGGAATTAAAAAGAAGGAGCTTCTATTTATAAAGGGGGCACAACTCAAGGAAGGGGAAAGGGAATCAGACCCCATTTTTAAGGGATTTTGAGAATTTTTAGAAAAAATGAAAAAAGAAAAGAAAATAAAGAAAACAAAAAACTATTGTTAGTCTTATTGTTATTTTTAATTTTTGTTTTTGGTTTTAGATTTAGTTTTCAATCTTGACAATTCTTCTTCAATAAAAAAAATCAAGAGGAGACCATGTTTGGAGCCTCAAGAAGACAAAGAAAGAGAAAAGATTTGGTTTTTCTCCACAAGAGTTTATTCTAATCTTTATTCTCTTTTTACTTTTGTTGTCTTCATTATATATAAACTATTTTAGATTTCGTTAATGATTATTGCTATCGATTGATTTTATTTCATATAGAGGATTGAAATAGCTTTGCTTAAACCATTTTTAGAATATTTGGTTTGTTGTTGATGAAATTTTATTTCCATTCATTTGCATGCTCAATGATAAATGCTTCTAATTTATTTGATCACTAAATTGGATGATTTAGATACATGGGATTTACACACAGAAGAGAGAGGAAATTTTATTTATCGAATTTGAGTGACATGGCATAAGTAATATTGAGTTTGGGAGGCTGGAAATGCTTGGGTAATCCCTTGTGACACTTTAACTTAATGAGTATATATACATTTTAGTAGATAGTAATATCGCTACAAATGCTTATACATGTTATCTTATTTGACATTTGGGAGAGGTAATGACGTGAGATTAGTACCTTGATTGATGAATTAAGTGGAATTAATCAACAATTGCTGAATTAGATGGGCATAATGGATAGTTACGTGTAGTCATTCTTCTAGAGTTTTATTTTTGTTTCTATTTTTCAATTTCATTTATTCTATTTTTATTTTATTATTTTATTTTTATTACAGTTATCCAAATAGTTTTAGAGTTGGTTTGATTTCAGTACTTAACTAGAGTTGAACACAATTCTTGTGGGAATGATATCAGTACTCTAGTCCACTTTATTGCTTGTACGACCTATGCTCTTGCGAATTTCTCGCAATGTTTTTGGCACCATTGTTGGGGACTATTGTTTAGTTTTTGCTAATACCGATACCAATTAGCACTAGGACTAATTTGGATTTTTTCATGCCTTTGTTTTATTTTTCTTGTCTTTAATATTTGTTCTAGTGTCTTTGTTTCAGGTACTTGGAGATGTTCCATCAACAATTCCTCTTGAACTTTGTTCAGCAGGACTTGAAACTATTTTATAATGCTTGGTGGAGATTCGAAAAATTGCTTTCAAGGTTCCCGTGTCATGGTTTGTTAAAGGAGGGTCAACATCACATTTTCCTTAATAGTTTGATCGACATAACAAGAAATGGGGGGGAATGTTGTAATGGTATCACCACTCTCTACTAGCTATCCATCGATGAAGCCTACTATATGTTGGAAGGTATGACAGAGTACAATTATTGAGAATTAAATTGTTCAAGGAAAAATCATGGTTGGGAGAAAAATTCTAACTTGATAAAGCCACGAGTTGAGACCCTACCTCAAGAAACTTTACCGGCATATGAAGAGGAACTTACCCATAATGACAATGCAAATCGATCAATTGAAAGGTAATGCCAAACACTTGTCAATTGCCTAACTTATTCAAATTGATGATATAGAAACCCAAGTTGGACAAATTGCCAACATGCTTGCCAAGTTGAGATAACATAATTTGCCTAACACATCAGAGATTAAACCAAATGAGGAGACAACACCAAGGGAGGAGTATTTGGAGATGTTTGAAGACGAGTGTCTAAGTGCAAGTGAGACACAAGACTTGGTCATGGAAGAAGATTTGCAAGATGAAGTCTTTGACCACTGGTCATCCATGATCACATCTATGAAGATCCTACGTGGTCAATACCTCTGCCACCAACATTAGCATCATTCCTACAAGCCCAACATGTAATAACTCAACCCCCAATGGGGCCCACTTGGCAGGACCCCCAGCATATTAGGTCTTATACTTGTTATTCATATGTATTGTCCCCTTTGAGCACCTAGTGGCTCTCAAGGAATTTTTCACGTCCCCAAACACTTGGACCTAAGACCTCCCTGCTTATAAGGTTCTTAAGTCAAGTGTTGGTACCAATTAGTACATACGAGGTCTTGGGTTCAAGTGTTTGGAGATGCGAAGAAATCCCTGAGGGACACTAGGTGCCCAAAGGGATAATACATATAAATAATAAGTATAAGACCCGACTATGCTAGGGATCCTGCTAGGTGAGCCCCATAAGGGTTGAGGTGTTACACAACAAGCCTATTTATTGGATCCAAGTCAAGTTGAACACACAAGCCAAAATTTTTCAGATCTTGCAAAGCTTGAGGCTTCACATCTCAAGACCCATATATAGTGTTGTATAACACCTACTATAGATTGGAAGTCACTCCTTGATGAGTGCTTTTCCAAATTTCATTACAAATTTATTAAATTCCTAAGGATCCTTAGTGTGGTTTTGGTTTATATTAGTGGAGAGAGACATAAAAAAACAAACTTATGGACTTGTTTATGTTCTTTGAAATTGTTTCTAATTTCATATTTACATAAACTTATCCAAATTGCTTGTAACAATAAGAGAAAAGGCAAGGCACACACGCACTTGGAGAATGCAATTAGAATGACACATACTCTATGATTAATCACAATGCTTTATTAATATTTGTGTTTTTCTTTAATTTATGCTCTTTCATCAATCTTTGAGGAATCTAAAGATCACCAATTTAGCACGAGTTGCCTCTAGTTTATTTTTATTTTTAGTTTTTTTTTTCTTTTTATGTTTTGGCTTGAGGACAAGCAAAATCTTAAATTTGTAGGTGTAACAACTCTATGAAAATAGAGTTGTTTTACCTCTTTTATCATTTTAAGTGCTTAATCTTTGAGAATTTTTTTATTGTCATTTTTGTTTTCTTTCTTTTGCTTGAGGACAAGCAAAATATTAAGTTTGAGGGTGTGATAACTTTATGAAAATAGAGTTGTTCATGTCCTTGAATGTACATATTTTTTATATGTTCTTAATATTTTTATTTAATTTTGTTTATTTTTATATATTTTGCTTTTTATTTTATTTTTGTTAATTTGATTTTATTTATTTTTTATTTATTTTAATTGAATTTTATTATTATTATTATTATTATTATTACCCTTCATTTATTTGTTTTATCCTCATTTGTGTAAGGATATAGGTGATAGGGGTTAAATTTAAATTTGGAGTACAAATGGGCTATAAAATAAAGACACATTTAAATACATCACAATGGCGAAGTAAAGCCCACTGGCGCAAGTAAGAAAAACCAAGAAAAAAAACTCGCATTTAAGATTGTCAGATAATGATCCAGTGGCCCAGGTCAACGCGTGCAATACACACACACTAGACGCACGTTCCAACAGCGCCAGCATAGGTGTCCAGCCAATCATAGAGCGTGACTTGTCATTGTTGTCCATAACCATCCCAGCGTGTCCGAGCATCTGTAGCGTGCTCCACAAGTCTTCCATGCGCCCTTCGCTTCGCCCGTTGATGCCACATCGCCCATTTAATCCAGTGCATCACTAATCCTTTGCCATGTGTTGTGCATTATGAAGCACTAAATAGCTGATTTTTGTTGTGTTATGCATGGGGAATTAAAAGAGAGGGAGCTTTCATTAGTGAAGGGTGGCACAACCTAAGGAAAGGGAAAGAAAATGAAATCCTATTTTTTGTAGGGAATTTGAGAACTTCCAAAAAAATGGAAAAAAAGAAAAGAAAAAAAGAAAAAAAATTATTATTGTTAGTTTTATTTTTAGTTTTAGCTCTAATTTTTAGTTTTGAATTTAGTTTTCAATCTTGGCAATTCTTCTTCAACAAAAGATCAAAAGTAGATCATTTTTGGAACTTCAAAGAGGCAAAGGAGGAGAAGTGATTTGGGTTTTCTCCAGAAGAGTTTATTTTAATCTTTATTCTCTTTTAATTTTTGTTGTTTTCATTACGTTAAACTTTTTTGGCTTTTATTCTAATCTTTATTTTCTTTTAATTTTTGTTGTTTTCATTATGTTAAACTTTTTTGGATTTTGTGATGATTATTATTATGGATTGATTTTTTTTTCATCTACAGAATTGAATTGGTTTAGATTAAACCATGTTTTGAATATTTGGTTTGTTGTTGATGAAGTTTCATTTAGATATGTAAGATTTACACTTGGGAGAGGGAATTTCATTTATCAAATTTAGTGACACGACCTAAGATTATTGAGTTTGGGAGGCCGGTAATGCTTATACAATTGCTTGTAAGGCTTGAACTTAATGAGTAAAGATGCATTTTAGTAGATAGGGATATCACTACAAATGCTTTTGCATATTATCTCATTTTACACTCAGGAAAGGTAAAAAGGTGAGATTAGTACCTTGATTGATGGATTGTGTGGAATGAATCAAAATAGAATGGGCATAGTGAATATTTAGGTGTAGTCATTCCCCTAGAGTTTTTATTTTCCTTTTCATTTTAGTTTCTAGTGTTCAAATTCATTTCATTTTCATTTATTTTTTTATTTCATTGCTTTGTTTTAATTTTAGTTGTCTAAATAATTTTGGAGTTAAATTAATTTCGACACTTGACTATAGTTATATACAATCTTTGTAGGGATAGCATTTGTACTCTGGTACACTTTATTATTGTACGACCCATACAATTGCAGATTTCTTGCAACAATAAGCCACATCTAAAATTTGATAAACTTTAAAAGATTGTAAACATATCATAAAATCTCATAATAGATCTTGTTTTTCTTTACTTTTCATACTTCATTGGCTTTTAAAAAATATAGACACTTCATACTATTTTTTTCAAAATAATAACATGTGCAAATACAATAAAACATTATATCATATACTTTTGAGTTTCTACACTACTAGAAATTTAAGATTATACTACTCTCACTTAATGCCCTTTTTTATAAACTATCGTGATAAGGGAGAAAAAATGCAGGGACTTATGCACGAGAAGACAAAACCTATTGTGGTACGAGGGGAGGTTTACCATAATGGTTTTTATGTAAGACTTTCCATGAAGGTTTTTTGAAAAACCATCATGGAAGATGCCTTCAAAGCCTTTATTTCAGCTCGACAATCAAACACGAATCACAAACCTATCTCTCAAAAACACATCCAGAACCTTCTAAAACTACAGTCGCCGTTCCTCTCCGCCTCTATCCTCCTTAATCTCCTTCCTAATTGTAAGTGTTTTATTAGATATATTTATAAATTGATTTTGATTTTGCTGATTATAAATCAATGTTTATTGTCTTGTGGATATAATTAGTTATTTGGATATGGGTATGATTAATTTTTTTATAAATATGATTTATTATTAGAATATGATGAGCATGTGTCATTTGTAAAATTTTTTTAATTGAATTGTTTTGTATATTATTTTGATTTAGGACTTACAGAATGGATATGAGGACTTGTGAAATGGATAGGAAATGGTGTAGGATTTTCGATTGCCTAGAGAATATGTAAATAAGGTGAAAGAGTTCTTGGATTTTGCCAAAACTCATGCCCATAGTGATAAAATTCAGTGTTCTTGTATTCAATGTGGAAACCATAGATCTCATTCAATTCCAATTGTTAGAGGACATTTATTTCAAAATGGGATTATAAATAGTTACTTTAAACTTTATCGATCATATTGTAAATCATAAGCTAGTGACGTTGGATTTATGTCAGTTTATGTGTTTTCCTTTCCATGAGGAATTGGTTTAGATTAGGTAAAAATGTCTTAAGAGAGTGATAATGACCTCTATGATGAAGAGTATGAAGAGTGCACCCTATCTTCCTCTCAATATAGCAAGGCAAAACAAGTTAGCAAGCCCCAAAGGCACATCAAATTTGATCCCAAAGTAGATTTTGAACAGAAAGTTGCTTAAATGAAAAAGGTTCATCAAATAAAGAAGAGAGGTTTAAGAGTAGAAGTGACATTTAATGCAAAAGGCTAACCAAAAAGCACAACCTGAAGTAAATTAAGTAGTTGAATTGAAGTTCTTAGTCGAGAACATGTTCCAATATGGATTAAAGATTAGAGAACTAAAGTTTAGACCAAGTAAAAGATGTTGTTTGGAGAGAGACTTACAAAGCTTTTACAGTTAAGGGGTGGTATAGGAAAAAAGCTTTGAAGATTTGTAGCAAATTAGCAAAGGGGTTTAGATCCAACCTCTACATCACTTTTGTAAAGCCCAACCTTTTCATTCCAAAGGACGATGAAAATGTATTTAAGCGGCCTTCTACGGTAGTGCACTACTACCCCTTTATAGATGACGATGATTGGGAAGCTTTGGTGAAGTATCAGTGTTACACCGGATTCCAACTGCTATCAGCTAACGCAAGAATAATAAGAGCAAAAAATGAATACGTTTCTATGGTTGGTGAAGACAGAGATAGAAAGCTCGAGTAATCATTGGTACATTATTATCTTACTTGTATTATATATATCAATTATTCTATCATTAATATGTTACAAACATAGCAAAATATAGTTAACTGAGATGAGTGTGATACAATCACGAGGGGAGTTGTGGATAAATTGACGTCAAGGTCTTGATGGACAATTCAAAAATCCAAGAGTAGCACAAATTGGGAACTTGATTGAAGTTTATTGAACTCAAATTGTAAATTTGTAATTTTATAACTATTGAAGCATATTAAGGACAACTTGATTTGTTGTTGTTTTATAAGATGAGTATATGATGCAACAAAGTCAAGGGATCTTCGAGTCTGTTGGTAATGATGACATACTGACGAGGGCACTAGAGAAACCAAAACATTCAGGACATGTTTGCTATTAGTCTAAACACGTGAAGCAGTCTTAATACTTTGACCTTCGACTAAGTTAAAAATTCAATCCTAAATGTCAAAGATGCAGATGAAAATTGTAGAACTATGAGGTCCTGTGACCAATTTTATTTCTTAAGGACATGTCAAACTGACGAATGAGAGCATCTCACAAGGCAATAACTTCAAGGCTAGCTGCAACCCTCCCAAGAATATAGCAGAAGCTTTAAAAGCTCCATAAGTCCAATTGTCACCTCATCATCAAGAGCCCAAACAATATCCAAAATGCAGGCTCTTTGTTGACGAGAGAATCAATGGTGGATGTACACTTGTTGCGCTTAGGAAGGCGTACATGGAGAGTCTTTCAACTGATACAGTCCATGGAAGACTCTTAAGGGATGAAAATATGTGCATTAACATCATTACCACTAGAGTTAGAACAGCTGAATTGCCTGTTCTGACATTTGAAGCAACAACTCTAGGTGAAGCTGCTAGAAGCTTCATTGCATGGCTAAAAATGTTAATTGAAGTCATTGCAATGACGAAGACAAGTTGAGCACCTAGTCACATTCCTCAAGATATAGGGGAAAAATGCCAAAAAAAAGAAGAAAAGTTCTCCAAAAGCAAGACAATCACAACCTGAGGGAGAAAAGAATGAGCAGTTAAGAAATAGCCCATTGTGAATGAGCCAGTGCTTATGTTTAACTTCTTTTTAGTACCTTTAGAATTTATGCAGTTGGCTTTGTATGGACATTCTTTCATGTGTGATAGGTTGATGGTTCAGTGGTTGACACTAGAAATAATCACTGGCAATGAATTGTCTACTATGTGGGGTATGAAGACGTTTACTACTTCATTAGCTTTAATAAAATCTAGGCAAACTGTATAATGGAATACCTCAGGTAATAGCTCTATTCTTAATTATTACTTTTTAAATCTAAGTAGAGTTGTAAGATGCATTCAAATAATTGAGTGCATTGTTTTTCATTGTAGGTTTTTTGGCGAAATATTGTGAACTTCAAGGCAAAGCGCACAATTTCAGCTTCATATCTTTGGCCATTGTTTAAAGTATTGTAAGAGACCCACAAAGTGATGTTAGAGAGAGTGCCACACCATTCCTCCACCTCTTAGCTCAAGCACCAAACGGAAAATTATTCTTCGTGTCATAAAATGTTAGAGAATATTGGATGTGGGTGCTTGTTTCACCATAGGAGGACCAAATATATTAGTTTGGTCCCCTCAGACACCTACCACGTGATGATTTCATAACACTCATAAGATTGTAAGTATCAATTTTTCTTATAAAATTAACTATGTTAAGTTTTACATAATTGTGTTTATTGATTCATTTTAATCATGACATATTGTTAGGGCGCTTAATGATTGAAAACTTCAAAAGGGAAGTGGTGCAACATTGCGACCAAACAGAATGCTATATTCCAAACATAAGCGTCTAAAACAATAGAGTACCATAGAATGAGGTTTTTTTATTCTATGTTTCAAGTAGGATATAATTTATAATGGTATACAAGCCCTAGCAAAAAATGAATTTTATATACATATGGATCTAAATGAAGTTAGAATTGAGTGGGTACGATTTATAAATTGGTATGTTAAATTTAGGTAGAGATAGTAGATAAATGATTATGTAAAATAATTCAAATGTAAATGATTTTGTAAAGACCTTGTAATTTTAATGTACATCTTTTTTTGCAATTAGGGCCTAGTAGTAATGTATAATGCAAGGGATTGGCCATCCCATAGGACATAAGAAATTTAGTCCATTTTATGTTAAGGTATGTCAATTTTACATAACGGTTTTTGTAAAAATTAACTGTCATGTAAACTCTAACTTTCATGACGGTTTTTCAAAAACCCTTCATGATAGAGGGCCCCCAACGCCTAAATTTGGCGCCTAAATGGATATTCCACGATACTGAAAAACTGTGGTGAAAACTCAATTTGGTATTACGATAAAGGTTTTCATGATAGTTTTTTAACTGTCACAAAAGTTTTCCACTACGGTTTACACCTGTCATAGACGGCCTAGTTCATAGTAGTGCCATGACTCAGTAAGTAGAATTCCTAGTTACCTCTTTTGAAAGCTAAACAATTGTAGAAAGATTTTTTAGTACATTTGCCTCCTTAATTTTATGGTTTTTTTTTACAATGTGTTTCTTAATTTTTTCGTAGCAATTGAATCCATGAACTTAACTAAGTGTGGCAATTAAGTCTCTACTTACAAATGTTTGTCAAAATTAAGATAGAAAACAATCATATCGGATGCACATGTTCCATTCAAAAGGAAAGGGACAGAATTTTGAGCATTAAAAAGTTTAAAATATACTTATAAGCCAACAAAATTGTAAACAAATCCTTAACAATGATATAATTTCTTTTGTTTTTCCTTCTTTTTTGGGCGTAGATTAACAATTATATAATTAACAATGGGTTGTGTGCATTACAGAAGATTGTTTTCTATCCTAATTTTAAAGGAAGTTTGTGCTTATGACTTAATTATACACCTTGTTAAGTTTAGGGACTCAAATGCTAGGGAAAAATTTTAAGAACCTCATGGTAAGAATACAAAAAGTTTAGGGAGCAAATGTTCAAAAAAGGCTTGCAGAAAAGTTGAGTCCATCATTTAATGAAGGCCCAATCATGCTGATATTGATGTGCATTTCGTCATTCTATTCTTGCTCTCAAAAGTCATATCTTGCTAGTTTTATATAAATTCAAGGTGTATAATTACTAAAAAAAGGTCTAGAAGTACATCTAAATAATCAAAATAATTGCAAAATAAAAATATACACATTATAACATCATACTAAAAGGTTTAGACATCCTAAGGCTCTTCCAAAACATATTTTATGCACAACGAAAATCATCATATAGTTTTTGTCCACCAAAAACTCCTACAACAAAACCCTAGCTTTGAAATTCTCTAAAAATTCATTTTCAAGCAACTATGTCCAAAATTTTGTACAAAGCAAGGTTGGTATGTCTATTATAACTCCACCAAATTTTAGTTTCAGATTCAAAATATAAATTCAGAAATAAATTTTGAAATACTCATGGCTTGTTACTGAATTTCAGACACTTCATTTAAGCATTTTCACAAACGTCTTGCAGGCAACTCAAAAATACGTATAAAACAATGCAAAATTCATTCCAATCTTTCCTTAATTAGAATCAAACATGAGGCACATACATAAATGTCACTTTTTAAGAAAATTTTTATTTATGTCACAAAATGTGAAAAATTCTTATGCCACAAACCTGGTAAAATATGTTTCGTGTCTCATCGGATATTTTTTGCATCCTATTGGGACTTTTTGTGTCCCATCGGAATATCTTTTGTGTCCTACTAGATTTTTTCTCCTTTCTTTCTATCTCTCTTCTCTCTTTTTCTTCTCATCTCTAAGGCTTAACTATTGTTTACTTGCAACATTATCCAACAATCACCATTATCAATGATGCCACCAACGACCAAAAAATACCACGAAAAACAAAAAAAAGGAGAGGAAAAAAGACAAAAGAAAAAACATCGATGCCACCTCTTGCTTTGGCCATGTGAAACTCAGTCAATATTGATCTCTACCAAATTTGGCTGTTGATCTCCATCGAAAGATTGGGGGTGAAGGTTACACGTCAAAGGTCAAAGTTTGAAGGTTACACGTCAAAGGTCAAAGTTTGAAGGTTGCACGATCTCCAACATCAAAGGTCTTACTAAACCCAGGTAGAAGGATCTCATTGAAATTATTGAGATTTGGCGACAAACTTCAGTTATCGGCCATGATTTCTCTCTCTAGTTCACGTGATCTAGTTTTATTAGGATCTAGTTTGTAGTGGCATTCGAACTATGGTGAGATAGATCTGGTCTATACTCTTCTAATACATGACTCTAGGGATCGAGGACGATCTAATCCATGCAATGACATGGTCCATGAGACTCCGGCAACAAGCGATGATGAAGCCATTTGTATGCAACTCCAGCAGTGACACTTCATGACTCCAACGACAGGCAATGACTTGCTCCGCACAACGGCAACCACTTGCTTTGCAACTAGAATGACATTGAGAACGAGGGAAGGAAGAGAGAAAGAGTGAGAGGAGAGAGATAGATAAACGAGGATGGATAAAGTGAGAGGAGAGAGAAAGAGGTGGAAAACCTAATGTGAGACATGGGGAAATAAATGAAAATTTTTTTCAAAATTTATGGCAAATCAAAATTTATGGCATATTTTTTGTTTAGTTTTACAATAAGTGGCATAATTAATTAAATTGGTCGTAAGGATGGCATGTTATGTATTTTTTTCTCATTAAACATTTCTATACTATAGAAATAATAACAAAATCAATGCACATCATAGATTTCTTCATTCCTCCTCTCAAGAATAATTAAGACACTCATTTTTAAGAACATAATCATATCTCAATCTTACCAAACAAGACAACAACTTAAAATAATCATAATTATAGTCTCAAACAATTTAAAAGTTCAATAAAAATTAATTTAAATTCACCTTAGATGGGTTATGAAATTCAGGCTCCTAAAATGTTGGAAAACCTATCTTCAAGCTCATAATAGCATTTAAAAATATGAGTTGGGATCCAAGAATTAGGTCTTTAGGCAAGATTATTTTTACATTATTTTGTGAGATTAGGGACAAAAAGGTCTGAATTTCCTCCGATTCTTGGAGTGAATAAATTTTGAATAGATATTTTTAAAGAAGATGGAGTTACTTTGATTTTTGGCGAGGTTTTGAGCAAACAATGTTTGAGAAGGTAAAATAAGGAATAAAATTCGATAAAATATGATTTAAATAAAGGTAGGGCAAGTGTAAAGACTATACAAAGACAACCATGTTACCAAGTTTTCTAAAAAAAATTACAATGAATGCCCTAAAAGACTCAATACTTGAACTAAACCCTAATAACTTATACTCATTTAAAATAAGTCAATAAAAATCTTTATAGTAACCTCTCATAATGCATTATATAACTTTAAATTACTTATCCATATATATAAGACATTATTTGGACCAAGCATAACTATCGACTTCTCTTTCAGTGACTAACAACTTTCTTCTATGCAATTTCTTAAAATCACATAGTTAAATAATTTCAAAAGCATATTACTATGACAATTTATTCTATATAAAATAAAGTAACATGGCTTTAACTAAAATGCTTAGTAAAATTATATTAAAATATAAAACATATTAATAAAACCTTAAATTGCTATTCTAATTAAGTTTGGCATGCATCCTTACCACATTTAATCAAAAGCAGGCTAGATATCATGTATAGTGTAAGCTTATATGCTAGATTTCAAGTAATTTCTAAGGAGTCATGTTTGTAAATATCAGAGGATTTTAGATATCTAAACGGCACTAAAAATTTTGGATTATGGTATCCTAAAGGCACACATGTAGACCTATTAAGTTTTTTCGATTTTGATTGGGCTAGTTGCATGATTGATCATAAGAGCACAAGTGGGACTTATCACTTTTTAGGAGTTTTACTTGTATCTTTGATTAGCAAGACATAAAATTTGATTTTGCTATCAACTGTAGAAGCCAAAAATATATCGGTAACTAGACATATGATCATGTGTCTATTATGTGTAATAATACTAGTGCTATCAATTTGGCTAAAAATCCAACTTGTGACTCCCATACTAAGCATGTAGGAATTAAACATCATTTCTTGCATGATCATGTGTAAAAAGGATATATTTCTTTGGAGTTTCTAAGTATCAAGAAGCAACTTGTGGATATTTTCACCAAAACTCTTACACTTGATAGATTTACTTCTGTCATAAGAGGTTTAGGAATTATGCGTGTCACTGAATTAGATTTGATAATTTGAAGTTCATTTGATTTTTGTTTTTGAGTGAATACTTTTTATTTATATTATTTACTTTCATCTAAATGTTCTTATTTAATTTTTGAGGGAATTTACCATGCATATTATTTTTTGTTTTAATTTTTAACTTAAAGAATATTCAATGCATTTTTTGTGTTTAATGTTTGTGTAGCATTCCTTGCTTTATTTGTATGATTTCTTTTATCTTTCTTTGAGTTTTAAAAGTATTGTTTTTAGCAAAATATTTTATGAAGTTTTTGGGGTCTCGGTTTAGTGTAACCAACATGCCTGTTATAGTACAACCGGCCTACTATTTTTTAGGACATGAGGCATATTCTTTCATTCTTTCTCTCTTTTGAACTCCAAGAAAACCAACCCCACCCTCCAAACCAAAGTTTGTGCATCAAATTATCAAAATGTCTTGATTTTCTCTTAAGATTCATCATTCTGGCTTCTTTTTTTTTTCATTTTTTTATTTTTCTCTCCTAAATTTTGAATTTTCCTCTCATTTTTTTTTCTCTTACAACTCATACCCTAGTCTTACTCTCTCTCTAAAATTTTTTACTCTCACCATTTTCACTCCAAATATATTCTCTCCAATCTACTTGGCGGAAATGGTGTCTTTCTTGAGCTTTAGGCGGCAAAAGACTACCACCAATTAGGTCACTTGTGAGGTACTTTTCAACGATTTCAGTATCAAACATTTTGTTGAGTTATTTTCCAGTAGAAAAATTAACGATGCTAAATTTATAATGTTTGATGAACTGATAGATATTGGCATAGAGAATTTGTTTGATTGGAAATCTTCAATGACATTTTTAGAAAATATGTACCCTAGGCTTGTTAAGACTTTTTATGCTAATATAGAATGTCAACATCCTAATGGTTCAGAATTTGAGGTTGTGATAAAAGGAAGGGATATTGTGTTATATCCTACAATTTTAGGGAACATTTTTTATATTCCTATAGAAGGTGATACGGTGCATAATCTTAGGACTTGGGTCTATGATAAGGATATCATGGCTTGTACTATTTTTTTAAATGATGGTATCGTTCCTAAGAAGCTCACTACATGGGAACTCCCTCTTAGAAGCCGTGTCCTAAGTTGATCACCATGAATCATATTCTTCATTCTAGAAATAAGGAAGAAGTATTGTATACCGACCTCCACCTCACTTGTTGCGTTTTCTCCAGAGCTCAAACTAACTTTCCCTACACTATTACTTATAAGATGAGGGATGCTTCTGTAGGCACAAAGAATGTTAACGTTCTATTTTGTATGATGTTGACAAGGATCTTCAAGCACTTTAATCTTAATCTCAGTGAAGAATCTGATGAGACCAAAGCCTTACAACTGTCAAGAAAATGGGCTTTTTCGTCTATGGAAGAGTGATACCTTCAGTGCAGATGATGTGAGAGATGAGCGTTAAGAGGAAGATGATCAAATTTTGGACTAGAAGCTAACTTTGTCGACCCCTGGCTTAAAATCACACTTCAATCCTCTATGAGCAATAACACCAAATGTTTGAGTTCTAAAAAGAAGATGAGTGACCACATCCTTGCCCTTCAAAAGGTTCAAGCATGGTTTGATATTCAACAACAACACTTGATGAGCAACAATACCAATATGGCAAAGTGCAACAAGAAATTCTCGAAGAACTTCGCTGGTTGAATAAGGAAGGGGAGTCCTTAAGCCATCCATGATCCATTTTCTAGCCTTGGAGCCTTGTTTGAATCTTTTTTGGTTGCTTTTTATGTTTAGTATAGTAATATGAGATTGTATGTAACACCCCGAAATTAACTTAATGATATTAAAATGTAAAATGGTGGATTAGTGTGTCATAAAAGATATTTTAGACTTAATTTGATCTTTTATGAATTTTTCCAAATTAATGTGATTTTGATTTCCTTAGTGATTTTAATTACTTCAAATTATTTTAAATTGCTATTTTGAAGTTTTAAACAAAATTAATTTGCTCACAAGTCATGGACGGCACACAGTTTTTGCACAGTAAAATCGCCCACTATTTCTCTCTATTTATTCTCTTTCCTCTCCCTCTCTTTGATTCACACTCTCTCTCATTCTCTCTCCCCCCGTGAGTCTTTCTCTCGCTCTTTCTCGGTCTCTCTCCTTCACTCTCATTTTTCCCTCAAATTTTAACTCCAATCAAGCTCAAGCTTTGGGTTTTGGTGGATTGGAAGCTTAAGAGCTCAATTGAATAACCAAAAACGTGAATTGAAGCTTGGATTTGAGTTTAGTTTTGAAATTTCTAAACTTTTTCAAATTTTCAATTTTTCATGCATTTTTGAAATCTAAGTTTGTTTGAGCTTAGCAAGCCTTTGATTTGAGTTAATGGGACTTAGAAAAACTAGGATCTATGCTTTGCTTGAAGAAAAATGAATTTGAATCAAGATTTTTTTCCTCATTTTTTCCCATTTGCGAATTTTCTTAGATTTTGTGTGAAAATCTTGTTTAAATGAGTTCAAAAGTGTTTAATCATGTTTTTTTTATCATCTATAAATGTTTTCCATGCCTAAGATTTGAGAAAAATAGGTTAAAATCAAGATTTGAGTTTTGGGAGACCCAAAACCCGTGGCTAGAAATTCTAGGTTTTTCCAGATGAATCCTGATTTTAATCCTGATTTTTCAAGATCTGTCTGGTAGGCCGTACCTGGAAAATGTCCTTCCGACTGGATTTGCTCTCCGACAGGCCGAACTGCACAGTTTTGCTGGCCTAAACAGGGAGTCCGACAGGCCGATTGACCATGGAAAAATTTTGTGATTTTTCACCCGTTTTTACTATTTTGAACCCTAATTGAAATTCCAACCTTATAGAATGATTTTCTGAATACAAATGGTACACTAGAACACCATGAAATGATTTAGCAACATAGAATGACTTGAACTAGATAATGATAGACTTAATTCTTGTACATTTAAGGGTGTACGTGGATCCGTAAAGCTAACGTATAGCGGACTCGAATTTTGGTGTGGGGCACCGGCATGAGTATTGAGGTAGGACTTCTATCCTTTTTCTTTGATAGCCCAGTTTCAAATGATTTTGTCCTTAAAAGAGTCTTTATCAAAATGTTTTTAAGGTTGATCGAAAAGGGTTTTATCGGTTGTTTTATAAACCGTGAACTGAGATGATCTACATAATAACCCCATAATGAACATAAATGAAAATACCTGGTAAGTGGGTTTTGAATAATGATAAAAAGAAATATGAGGGCATGATGCCATATCAGAGATCGGGTCGTGTAGAGTGTGACCTTGGGGGCAGGTCCTGAAACCTAGCGAGGCCATTATGGTGGTGATTTATTTATGGTTTGCCCAGGAAAAGAAAATGATGATCCTTCTGGTTGACCACTAAATAATTTTGGCAAGAAAATTAAATGGACTTTAATTATTTACTTGATTATATATATATTTCCTGAATGATTTTTGAATAATGAATTGTTTCTAAATTATAATCCTACTGAGCCTTTCGCTCATAGTTTGTTATTTTTAAATTCCCCCCTTAGGTGGATATCAGCTTAGGTTCAGGAAAGACTCCACAAACAGGACTCAAGAGCAGTAGGAGGACTTAAATTTCCTAGATCAAGGCATGTAACCCCTTTTATTTTCTTTTCTTCTACTTGGACTATGGTTGTAATGTAATATTATCAGTACTATGTGTGTGCACAAGATGTGGGTTGGTGGGATCCATTTTCGCTCATTTTATTTCTTTGCTATTTTCTCATTAATTTGTTTAATTATCATATTTGCTTAATAAACGTACATGCTTGTTTTAAAAAGTTTTACATTTTTCTCATATTTTCACATTTAATTTAAATCCTTAAATTAATGTTTTAATTTTAATTCTCATTTATTAATATAATTAACCAGCCACGTCACCTCCCGTACCCTTGGGCATGACAGAATGGTATCAGAGCCCCAGGTTATGAACCTTGGGATTGTGCCCACATAGGTACGACAATAAAATACCACTGACAGTCCAAATTTTGTTTTCAAAAGTGAGAGAATGGCACCTAGGCGACATTCGACAACTGATGCCAAGTTCAGAAATGATGAGGGTATGATGAGGGCCATGTTTGCTGCATTTCGACAGATGGCAGCTAGGGCCAGGCCGGGGTATTCTGATTCTAGCAATCAGCATGCGTACTTTAAAGAATTTCGACGTGCATCTGTTTCGACCTTCGATGGAAATGGGGATCTACAGGTGGCAAAATATTGGTTAGATTCGATCGTAAAGCATTTGGATACTCTTGGTGTGCCAGTTGAGTATCGTGTGGAATTTGCTGCATATAAGCTTGAGGGTGGCGCAAATACTTGGTGGAAGCAAGCTAAGCATTTGGAACGCAATGATAATATCAGTTGGGACAAGTTTGAGGAACTATTCTATGATTGATATTTTTCGCAAGGGTATAGGGACCAGAAGGTAGCTGAATTCTACAGACTACAGCAGGGTCACTTGTCCATTCGGGAGTATGAGGCAAGGTTTAATGAGTTGGCTAGATTTGCTCCATCAGCAATGGCATCGGAGCATAAGAAATGCATTAAGTTTCAGGATGGGCTCTAGGCTTCTATTCAACGTTAGGTGGTTGCCTTATGACTCAGGAGTTTTGGAGAGCTTGTGTCGTTAGTGATATCTATGGAAAGTGATTATGCGCAGTATTGTAAGGATAGAGCAAGGACATCAGGAGGGCCCTAGAGGAGCAGTAGGAAGAGCATCAGTATTCGTTCAACTTCGGGTAAGAACAAGTAGGTTGGCACGAATAGCGATAGCAGCAGTTCATCAAGCAGCGGGCACAGTAACCCCTATAGCTCCCATTGTCATTATTATCAGCAGCCAGGTCACATCAAGAGGATTGCCCAGTCAGGAGTGCTCATTTGGGATCTCAGACTGGAGAGGGAGCTAGTCGTCAGCCTCAGCCCCAGACTCTACCTCTGCCTCAGTCCTAGACTCTACCTTCACCTCAGCAGTTTCCCCAGCTCCAGTTCCCTCCTTAGCAGCCGTAGAACTTCCAGCGAAACATTCCTCAGTATCGGGCACCGAGTGTAGCTAGCGTGCAATCACCTCCCCCACAGCAGTTTCGGTCATCTAATCTGGGATCCAGTAATGCTGGTAGAGGAAAGGGAAAAGCTCCAGTCCAAGTTCATGCGATGGCGATAGGGAGTTCAGATGCCCACACCAGCAATGCGTTCGTTGATGGTATGGTCTTGGTTTCTCAATCATTAGCTCACGTTTTGTTTGATACAGGTGCCACTCATTCTTTCATTTTGAGTTTCTTTGTACATGCCTTGGGATTAGAAACATAAAATTTTGATGAACGCCTAGTTATAGCTTCACCCTTAGGGCGGGTGCGTGTGAATTGTATATGTAAAGCTTGTAAGATAAAGGTTGGGGCTGAGATTTTGAAGAGTGATTTGATTGTATTCCCCGGGAGTTCCTATGATATAATCTTAGGGATAGACTGGTTGTCTAGGTATAGTGCAGTTATAGACTGCCAGCTTAGGAAAGTAACCCTAGTGTCTGACAGGGGAACGATAATCACCTACCAGGGTGGTGGTGATAGGTCGATGAGTGAGCATCTTGTAAAGTCATGTCTCGGAGGGCCAAAGAACATGGTTTGTTATGCCCTCTTTGCAAGTCTTGAGGATGAGCCTAGTGTCTTGAGAAGAAATGCAGTGATACTAATGGTGGATGAATTCGAAGATGTCTTCCCTGACGAGTTGCCAGGATTACCACCGCATCAGGAAATCAAATTTGGTATTGAGCTATTTCCAGGTACAACACCAATTTCTGTAGCACCCTATCAGATGGCACTAACAGAAATGAAGGAATTAAGAAAGCAACTTTAGGAGCTAGCTGATAAGGGGCATATCCAGAATAGTACGTCACCGTGGGGAGCACCGGTTTTGTTTGCTAAGAAACATGATGGGAATCTTAGGTTGTGTATAGATTATCGGCAACTAAATCAAGTCACGGTGAAGAATAAGTATCCCTTACCTAGGATTGATGAGCTGTTTGATCAGTTGGGAGGTTCACGGTATTTCTCAAAGATTGATTTGCATTTAGGGTACCATCAGCTCAGGGTAAAGGAGGAGGATATTCCCAAGACACCTTTCAGGACCTGGTATGGACACTTTGAGTTTTTGGTAATGTCGTTTGGGTTGACAAACGCTTCAGTAGCTTTTATGGATTTGATGAACAGGATATTCAGGCCTTATTTGGATCAGTTCGTGATCGTGTTCATCGATGACATTCTAGTGTATTCTAAGACTTGGGAGGAGCATGAGCAGCATCTTCGTATCGTGCTTCAGACTCTACGAGAGCACCAGTTGTATGCCAAGAAAGAAAAGTGCGAGTTTTGGTTAACATAGGTTAAGTTTTTAGGTTATGTCATCTCTGAGCATGGTATTTCTATGGATCCGTCCAAGATTGAAGCCATAGTAGAATGGGATCGACCAAGGAATGTGGCAGAAATCTGTAGCTTCTTGGGTCTTATAGGATATTATAGGAAATTTGTAAAGGATTTCTTGAAGATCGCAACGCCGTTGACAAGGTTGATAAGGAAAGATGTCAGGTTTGAGTGGGACAAAGAATGTGAACTCGCTTTTCAGGAATTGAAGAATCGGTTGACCTTAGTCCTAGTATTGGTTATTCCTAGCAGTGACGAGCTGTAAGAGGTCTACACAGATGCTTCAAGATGAGGGCTTGGATACATGTTGATGCAACATGGACGCGTGGTGGCGTATGGATCGAGACAGCTATGGCCTTATGAGCAGAATTATCCTACTCACGATTTGGAGCTTGCGGTGGTGATTCACGTGCAGAAGATTTAGAGATGTTATTTGTATGGGGCAACATTTTAGGTTTTCTTCGATCACAAGAGTTTGAGGTATTTGTTCACTCAGAGGGATCTTAACTTGAGGCAATGGAGACGGATGGAGTATATGGAGGATTATGATTTCGTGTTGCAGTACCATATTGGGAAAGCTAATGTGGTTGTAGATGCACTCAGCAGAAAATCTTCATGGGTTCTCGCCTGTTTGGCTCTTGAGGATTGGAATAGGAATGCAATAGTGAGCGAGTATAGGCTGCAGTATTATGAAGATTATGATTGAGTTTCGGTGTACCATATGGAGGCGTCCCCAGCTCTCGTTCAGATGGTGAAACAGAATCAATGGCAGGACCAGCATCTTCGTGGGATTTAGACGCGGATTCAGAACAGGGAGCAATTTGAAGAAGGGAGAGTGCATACAGATGGATCGTTGTATTTTCAGGAGCATCTTGTAGTTCCAACAATCGCAGAAGTGACGAAGGTTGTCATGGATGAAGCCCATAGGTCCTAGTTCGCCATTCATCTGGGGAGCACGAAGATGTATTGCGATTTGAAGAGGCAATATTGGTGGAGAGGTATGAAGAAAGATGTTCGAGAGTACATGGCCAAGTGTATGACGTGTCTTCAGGTGAAAGCCAAGCATCAGAAGCCAGCAGGTCAGCTTCAGCCGCTTCCTATTCCAGGGTAGAAATAGGAGCATGTGACGATGGACTTCCTCACAGGTTTGCCGAGGACAAAGCAGCGGCATGATGTAGTTTGGGTCATGAACGACAGGTTGGCAAAATCAGCACATTTCATTCCATTCAGGTCGACATGTTCGAGGAAAGTTCTCGGGGAGTTGTATCTATAGAATATAGTGAGGTTGCACGGAGTTCCTTTGTCCATCACATCTGATTGAGACACCAGGTTTAATGCTAAGTACTGGAGGAGCTTTTAGGAGGCTTTAGGCACAGATTTGAATTTCAGTACGATGTTTCATCCTCAGACCGATGGGCAGTCTAAGCAAGTTATTCAGATTCTTGAGGACATGTTGTGTGCCTATGCGTTAGATTTCGGCGGGAATTGGAAAAAATATTTGTATCTGACAGAATTCTTATACAACAACAGCTATCAAGCAAGCATTGGTATGGCACCTTGGAGGCATTGTATGGGCGACCGTGTAGGTCACTAGTGTGTTGGGCAGAACCGAAAAATAAGATTATTCTTGGGCCAGATGAGATCTGTGATAGCAACGAGAAAGTCGCCGTAATTCGAGATCGGTTAAGGGCAGCTCAAAGTCGACAGAAGAGTTATGTGGATAGGCGACGTCGACCTTTGGAATTTGTAGTAGGAGATTTTGTTCTCTTGAAAGTATCGGCTCGTAAAGGCATTATGCGGTTTGGAGTGAGTGGAAAGCTTGCACCGAGATATGTTAGACCGTTCGAGATCACTTAGCATGTTGGTGTAGTTGCTTATCGGCTCGATCTTCCCCCTAAATTATCTCATGTCATGATGTGTTCCATGTGTCGATGCTTAGGAAGTGTCCGCCTAAGCAGGGTAAGATAGTTTCGTTTCATGATGTGCAGGTTTGGGAGGATACGACGCACGAGGAGGTGCCAATTCAGATTATCGATCAAAAAGTGATCAGTTTGTGTCATGGTGAGATACCATTAGTAAAGGTTGTGTGGCAGCATCACAGGGTTGATGAAGCCACCTAGGAGTTTGAATCAAGTATGCAGGAATTGTATCTGCATTTGTTTTGTTTCTGAAATGAGATGTAAATTTCATGGGCGAAATTGTTGGAAACAAAGTGCGCAGCGGAATTTTAAAAATTTTTCATCAGAGTATTTTCCAAAACACAAGTTTGACATGTTATATGTATAAATTAAACAGATCTTACTAACCTCAGTATGCCGAAGAACCTCCGCGACCTGTGTAGAGAAGTAACGTTCCAGAAGAGCCTCAACCAACTGGTCTTCTTTGCTATTCTCTATCCACAACCGGAGTGAGTGTGGGCTCACACGTACAGCTCTTCCACCGGTGACTCTCCTTCCAACCAATAGAGAGAACCCAAAGCTAGTGTTCGTGATTTGTGAACAAAAGCTCTCAGGGAGTTTTCAGATGCTCACTAGAAGAGTATCACTCTTAATCTCTCAAATTGATCTGAGTAAATCATTAGACTCACTCCCTTTTTATACCTATTGGTCCTTGGGGTCAGTCCATATCAGATTAGGTCTCAAAAATCAAAACAGAATCAAGTTCGGATCAATATCTGATAAGATATGCATGAAAAACGCGTAATCTTAACTGTCGTGGTCGGCATGCCGAACTGTGTGATAGGCAGGCCGAACTGACCAGTTCGGCAGGCCGAACTTTCTGATCGGCAGGCCGAACTGCCGAGAAAAAATCTCCGCGAATCTTTTATTTTCCACCCGAGATTCTAAAGGATAAAGTCTCAGTTTTGATTCAAATAGCCCAATAGAAAAGATATCTGATCAAAACAAACTTTATCAAGATAATCTCTAAGAAAATAAATCAATCCACAATAATTCTACAAGTTTATCTTGTTCTAATTGTCCAAAATTAAAACAACCGATAAACAGACAAGAATTATCCGAATGCCATAATTCAACAAGTTCATCTTGAACTAATTTCTTACATAATTAATTCAACCGATAAACAAACATGAATTATTTAATTCTTATAAATTTTAAACCAATCTGATAAATCCGACATAAGTCACCAATTATTGGAAAAGCACGCCGTATCGTTACAGGATTTTGTGAGCTAGCAAAGGGGACCAAAATGGACCTATAAAGTTCAAGCTCATGATAATTATGAAACCCAATATCCCAGATATACATTTCACAATTATCAACTCCAACACTACTCCACTAAAAGCTTGGAGCTGAACTCTCAAACTTTATAGAATTACGAAGCTCGTGTAGCTAAGTCTCCATGACATATCATAGTGTATCGCATCCCCATATGATCATCCATAATCGGCTTAAGGACAAGTCCTGTCTTACCTTCCCGATTATTTTTATCTTACGTTCCATTGTCTCACCATTAGAAAACTTACCATCCAAAGATAGTATACCATTCGGTTACACCTATGTATCCAAATGGTTGAGCGCTCCAGTTTTCCAATTACAGGACAACGCATATAAGAGGATATCATTACTCCTAAAGAGGAGCTATGGATTCCATATCTATGAATAACAAGTGTACGCTACCAAGAGTCATGCCTCCAACGTACCGGCATGCATGCCACTATAGAGATGTGGGAGTCACCCATTGGTACATCAAAGACACAAGTCGAGACAACGGGCCCATTATTCATCTCAGGATTAAGATACAATACAAATGATTGTCTAAAGTGAATCGATTTGCCAAGACAGAATTATTAATCCAAATCAATTCACTTTATGTCCCGATCCAACACATCGTCACCTATGACAACGCGCCAATGTTTCTATTCACGGAGTCCAACTCCGATGGCCAAGACAAACCATCTCCCAAAAGGGATATAGACAACATAACAATCTTTACATCAATAAAGCGCCCAACTTTATTCCCTCGATTGCGGATCATATATTTTAGACCATCACCTTAAGAGTCGTGTCTACCGCATAATCATCCCATCATATGCCCAACTCTTAAGGTTTAGACTGACAGTCTCAGACTACAGTTTGCTTATCATACATTCAACAAATATGAACGTAAAGAGGACAATATTTGGTATATATAAATGAATAAATTCTTTATTGATAAAAATGTCTCCAAAAACGTATTACATTTTTACTCCTTAGAGCATACATGTCTAACAATCTCCCACTTGCACTAAGTGAGTAAATACTGCAAATTTCGCATCCCCATTGTTGGAAACAAAGTGCGCAGCGGAATTTTTAAAATTTTTTCATCAGAGTATTTTCCAAAATACAAGTATGACATGTTATATGTATAAATTAAACAGATCTTACTAACCTCAGTGTGCCGAAGAACCTCCGCGACCTGTGTAGAGAAATAACGTTCCAGAAGAGCCTCAACCAACTGGTCTTCTTTGCTATTCTCTATCCACAACCGGAGTGAGTGTGGGCTCACACGTACAGCTCTTCCACCGGTGACTCTCCTTCCAACCAATAGAGAGAACCCAAAGCTAGTGTTCGTGATTTGTGAACAAAAGCTCTCAGGGAGTTTTCAGATGCTCACTAGAAGAGTATCACTCTTAATCTCTCAAATTGATCTGAGTAAATCATTAGACTCACTCCCTTTTTATACCTATTGGTCCTTGGGGTCAGTCCATATCAGATTAGGTCTCAAAAATCGAAACAGAATCAAGTTCGGATCAATATCTGATAAGATACGCGTGAAAAACGCGTAATCTTAGCTGTCGCGGTCGGCATGCCGAACTGTGAGATAGGCAGGCCGAACTGGCTAGTTCGGCAGGCCGAACTTTCTGATCGGCAGGCCGAACTGCCGAGAAAAAATCTCCGCGAATCTTTTATTTTCCACCCGAGATTCTAAAGGATAAAGTCTCAGTTTTGATTCAAATAGCCCAATAGAAAAGATATCTGATCAAAACAAACTCTATCGAGATAATCTCTAAGAAAATAAATCAATTCAAATAATTCTACAAGTTTATCTTGTTCTAATTGTCCAAAATTAAAACAACCGATAAACAGACAAGAATTATCCGAATGCCATAATTCAACAAGTTCATCTTGAACTAATTTCTTACAAAATTAATTCAACCGATAAACAGACATGAATTATTTGATTGTTATAAATTTTAAACCAATCTGATAAATCCGACATAAGTCACCAATTATTGGAAAAGCACGCCGTGTCGTTACAGGATTTTGTGAGCTAGCAAAGGGGACCAAAATGGACCTATAAAGTTCAAGCTCATGATAACTATGAAACCCAATATCCCAGATATACATTTCACAATTATCAACTCCAACGCTACTCCACTAAAAGCTTGGAGCTGCACTCTCGAACTTTATAGAATTACGAAGCTCATGTAGCTAAGTCTCCATGACATATCATAGTGTATCGCATCCCCATATGATCATCCATAATCGGCTTAAGGACAAGTTCTGTCTTACCTTCCCGATTATTTTTATCTTACGTTCCATTGTCTCACCATTAGAAAACTTACCATCCAAAGATAGTATACCATTCGGTTACACCTATGTATCCAAATGGTTGAGCGCTCCAGTTTTCCAATTACAGGACAACGCATATAAGAGGATATCATTACTCCTAAAGAGGAGCTATGGATTCCATATCTATGAATAACAAGTCTACGCTATCAAGAGTCATACCTCCAACGTACCGGCATGCATGCCACTATAGAGATGTGGGAGTCACCCATTGGTACATCAAAAGACATAAGTCGAGACAACGGGCCCATTATTCATCTCAGGATTAAGATACAATACAAACGACTGTCTAAAGTGAATCGATTTGCCAAGACAGAATTATTAATCCAAATCAATTCACTTTATGTCCCGATCCAACACATCGTCACCTATGACAACGCGCCAATGTTTCTATTCACGGAGTCCAACTCCGATGGCCAAGACAAACCATCTCCCAAAAGGGATATAGACAACATAACAATCTTTACATGAATAAAGCGCCCAACTTTATTCCCTCGATTGCGGATCATATATTTTAGACCATCACCTTAAGAGTCGTGTCTACCGCATAATCATCCCATCATATGCCCAACTCTTAAGGTTTAGACTGACAGTCTCAGACTACTGTTTGCTTATCATACATTCAACGAATATGAACGTAAAGAGGACAATATTTGGTATATATAAATGAATAAATTCTTTATTGATAAAAATGTCTCCAAAAACGTATTACATTTTTACTCCTTAGAGCATACATGTCTAACAATCTCCCACTTGCACTAAGTGAGTAAATACTGCAAATTTCGCATCCCCATAGCTTCCACATGCCTTTCGAAGACTCTCCCAGAAAGTGTCTTCGTAAATGGATCAGCTAAATTGTCCTCTGACGCGATCTTGCACACCGTGACATGCCCGCTCTCAACGAAGTCCTTTATCACATGATACTTCCGATCAATATGCTTACTCTTCTTGTGAAATCTTGGTTCCTTAGCATTAGCTACCGCCGCACTGTTATCACAGTACAGTGATACCGCTTTATCCATACCAGGAACTACCTCAAGATCCCCAAGGAACTTGCGGAGCCACACTGCTTCTTTCGAAGCATCACTAGCCGCCACATACTCGGCCTCCATCGTTGAATCCGAAGTGCAATCTTGCTTCGCACTTCTCCAACTGATGGCACCGCCACCCAGAGTAAACACAAACCCTGAAGTCGATTTCCTAGAATCCAGGCAGGATTGAAAATCCGAATCAGTGTATCCTAGAGGAGTTAAATCCTCACCCGAATACACAAGCATATACCCTCGAGTCCTTCTCAGGTACTTGAAAATATGCTTTACCGCAACCCAATGGTTCGGTCCTGGATCCGCCTGAAATCGACTCACAATCCCGACCGCATAGCTAATATCCGGTCGAGTGCAAAGCATGGCATACATGAGACTACCCACTGCTGAAGCATAAGGCACCTTCTTCATGTATTCTCTTTCTTCATAAGACTTTGGAGAGTCTTTCTTAGAAAGAGTAATTCCAGACCTAGATGGTTGCCCACCTTTCTTGGAATCCTGCATTGCAAACCTCCTGAGAATTTTATCTATGTAGCCGGCCTGTGACAAAGCTATCATTTTGTTCTTCCTATCCCGCAAGATCTGGATACCGAGAACAAAATTAGCCTCACCCAAGTCCTTCATGTCAAACTGCTTGGTCAACCATAATTTGACCGATGACAACGCCCCAACGTCATTGCCAATTAGCAGAATGTCATCTACATAGAGTAGTAGAAAAACCACCTTCCCATCCTTAATGTGTTTGTAAACACATGGTTCATCCACATTTTGTGAGAACCCATAAGTCTTGATCACTTGATCAAATCTTATGTTCCAAGAACGAGAAGCCTGCTTAAGTCCATAAATAGACTTTAGCAACTTACAAACCTTACCCTCTTGACCCGTGACCTTGAACCCGTCTGGTTGTTCCATATAAATGGACTCATCAAGATAGCCATTTAGAAAAGCCGTCTTGACATCCATCTGCCAAATCTCGTAGTCGAGAGCGGCAGCTATGGACAAGAGAATCCGGATGGACTTAAGCATGGCTACAGGCGAAAAGGTTTCCTCATAATCGATTCCTTCCTTTTGCGTATAACCCTTAGCTACCAGTCTAGCCTTAAAGGTTTCGACCTTTCCATCCACTCCTCTTTTCCTCTTGTAGATCCACTTACACCCTATGGGTTTTACCCCTTCGGGAAGATCCACAAGCTCCCAGACCCGATTAGTCTCCATAGACTTCATCTCAATGTTCATGGCCTCTGTCCAGAGTCTTGAATCAACATCCTCCATAGCTTCTGCGTAAGTATAAGGATCCCTGTCATGTTCATCCGGTTCAGCCAAAAAGACCTCCCCATTGAACATATACCTCTCAGGTTGACGCCCGATCCTCCCACTACGCCGAAGCCCCTGAGATTGTTGTTCAGGTTTGTTTGGTTTTTCTACACCGATCGGAATGGTTTCGTTCGGAACCTCCGGAGTAAACGGATTACCCCTCAACTCCTCAAGCACCACTTTGCTTTGAGGTTTAAAGTCGTTCATGTAACTCTCCTCAAGGAAAGTTGCATTAGTTGAAACCACGACTTTATTTTCCTTTGGGTTATAAAAATAACCCCCTTTAGTCCCTTTTGGATATCCTACAAACACGCAAACTTCTGAACGTGCTTCCAACTTATTCGGATCCTTAAACAGGACATGAGCTGGACATCCCCATATGCGAATATGGTTTAAGGATGTCTTCCGTCTTGTCCACAACTCGTGAGGAGTTTTAGGGACCGATTTTGAAGGCACATTGTTCAAAAGATAACATGCGGTTTGTAGTGCATATCCCCAAAAGGATAAAGGCAATGATGAATAACTCATCATGGACCGAATCATGTCCAACAAAGTCCTATTCCTTCTCTCCGCTACGCCATTCTGCTGCGGAGTGCCCGGCGCAGTCAAATGGGATAAAATCCCATTCTCTAACAAGTGTCCCAAGAACTCATCAGAAAGGTATTCTCCACCTCGATCTGATCGAAGTGCCTTTATGGGTCTACCCAATTGCTTTTCCACTTCAGCCCGAAACTCCCTGAACTTATCATAAGTTTCGCTTTTGTGGTGCATTAGGTACACATACCCATATCTTGAGTAATCGTCAATAAAAGTGACGAAGTACTCATACCCTCCTCGTGCCCGGATGTTCATTGGTCCGCAAACATCACTATGCACAAGTTCTAGAACCCCTTCGGCCCTATTGCCCTTAGACCCGTATGGTCTTTTGGTCATTTTACCCTCCAAACAAGACTCACATTGAGGTATAGATTCCACCTTTAAGTGACTTAAAGGTCCATCCCTTACCAACCTTTGAATCCTATTCAGGTTAATATGGCCAAGGCGCAAATGCCAAAGATAAGTCTTATTAGAGTGAGAAGTTTTAAGTCTTTTTGAGTCATTATCATTTATCTCAGCATTAAGCAATAAGTCCATCTTAGGTTTGATAAAATATAGATTATTTTGCATCCATCCAGAACAGATAAAAGATTTGTTTTTACGAATCACCACTTTTTCATTAAAAGATACCACGTAGGAGTCTTTAAATAAAGAAGATACAGAAATTAAATTCCTTTTAAATTTAGGAACATAAAAACAATCTCGCAAAATTAAACTCCTATAATTATCAAAACAAAGATGGACATCTCCCACTGCTTCCGCTGAGACCAAGGATCCATCGCCCATCCGAAGCGTTAAGTCTTCACGAAGTAGACTTCTCGTTTCTTTGAATCCCTGCAGAGAAACACAAACATGATTAGTTGCACCAGAATCTATGACCCAAATGTCACTGGATTCCTCAACCAAACAAGTTTCTAAATATAGAAGATCACACCTACCTCCCTTGGAAAGGAAGTCCTTGCAATGCTTCTTTATATGCCCGACCTTACCACAAAAGAAGCACTTAAGCTTCTTTGGGTTCTTCTTCTTCTTCTTCTTGCTCTTGGTAGCAATAGGAATAGAAGACTTCCCACTCTTGGCCCGTTGTTTCTTTCCATTCCCAGAGTTAGGATTGGAACCAGAAGCAGCTACCATATTGGCCTCTCCACCAGCAGGAGACTCCCTGATCAGCAGTTCAAACTCCTGTAACTGTTTCATCAGTTCTGTCAAGGTCATATCCCGTCTATTGCTCAAATTAAAAGTAGCTCTAAACGGAATAAATTCCTTAGACAGAGTCTCAAAGACCATAGTCATCTGAGTTTCAGCATCGATGTCGGCTCCATTGGTTTGAGCCTCAGCGAGGTAACCCATGACCAACATCATGTGCTCCTTTACAGATGTCCCCGGTCTCTGTCTACAGTTTAAGAGTTTCCGAAGCGCCCCTTGCCGCTTTGTTATGGCCTGGCCTCCAAACATATCCTCAAGATTATCCAAGATCTGCTTCGCAGTCTCATAATCCTGATGTTGAGCCTGCAGCACGTTATTCATGCTAGCCATAACATAGCAGCGGGCCTGATCATTAGCATCTTTCCAGCGGTCGTACGCTTGGAATTGCTCATTACTTGAGTCTCCCGTAGGCTCGGGAGGACAAGGAGTTGTCAGTACATACTTCAGTTTCTCAAAGGATAGGACGATGTCCAGGTTCCGTTTCCAATCATTATAGTTCTCACCGGTTAATTGGTTTTTGTCAAGTATCGATGATAAAGCGTTTTTAGACATTTTCAATCTACAATAAAGAATCATATACCAAACATAAGCAAACATATATAATAATTTAGTAAGATAACACAATCATGTAAAATCATACAAATGTGTTTATGTGTCAAAACCTTGAAAATATCACAACCTTACAACGATAATTCCCAACTCAGAATTCAACAAGCTCCTAGGGGAGTCATGCCAAATTCAATCAGGAACACGGATCCCCTCCTGATTAATATATGCCATCCAGGACCCGTATGATCCAGCATATACTAATAATCGTTTCTTTGGCCATTAATTTTATTAACAGAGCTCCTAGGGGAGGTTAATAATAAAATTAACGTGAGTGTATAACCACCGTTTCAATATTTTATCCATGATTTATAATCACCACCTAGGGGTGTGCAACCATAAATCATACTAAAATACCTTATCCTTTTAGAGATCCAATCTGGTACATGATAGAAATCCCTTCCTAGGGGTTGGGACCATCATGTTCTTCCTATGGACCAACGATGGAGGCCTTAGGTTCTCTCTTCGAAAACCTTCTCCCACTCAATCTTTTGAAGTCAAGGTTTTATTTTAAAATTATGCATGAACAATTTTAATATGAGCGGCACTCCCTATTCTATATGACATGTTATCAATATACATGGTAAATCATATTATAATGCAGACAAGCAAAGCAATCAAGCAAAGCTACAAGCATAATAATAATAACCGTAATATTATGGTTCCACCCTAGAGAATAGAAAAACTAAGATTACAAGAGAATAATCGAGACATTTATCGATTCTTCATCCTTGAATCCTCAAGCTGTATCCTTCTTCATGTAATATCCATCTTCAAGTCCTCAATCCCGTATGAATCGAACACTTCATATTTCCGGTCATATCCAAATTTAATGTTTCTCAGAATCGTCCCAAAAATAAAATTAAAACTGCACCAAAAATTGCACCTTTTCTGGACACCTGGATGCTCTCTGTCGGCAGGCCGATCTAGGTGATCGGTCTGCCGATCATGGTGGTTCGGCCTGCCGAACATGAAGGTTCGGCCTGCCGGCAGAGCACCAAAATTTCTGCCCCACTGTCGGCCTGCCGGACCGTACGTCCGGCCTGCCGATCTGTGACCTTCGGCCTGCCGAACTGTGAGGTCCGGCATGCCGTCCGAGCAGAAAACCCTCAATCCAGAAAATACAATTTTAATGCAATTCATCAATTTTATTTTCAACAATTCAAAAACATAAAATTAGAGACTCAGGAAATACCTGGAGGCGCCATCATCTATCTTCAAGATCCGACTTCTCGTTCCGTCTTCTCCGAATAATTATTTAATTACAAATTCTTACAAATTAAATAATAATTCCTAGACGGAGATGATAGTCCGCCATCTAATTACATGAAAAACTTAGATACACATTCTAACCTCTAAGGAACCATAACCGGTATTAATTAATTAATAAATAATTAAACAACAATTTAATCAACCATAATTAATTAATAAACATTCACCACATAATCCATGACAACATATATATTATATAGAAACCTAGAGTGCCATCTCTCTATAAAATTCAATTCAAGCATAGGAGAGATTAAGATCACAAAATTTATGCATATAACATGATCACAAACTTGCAAATTTATGTAAAAACCTCGGCTCTGATACCAATTGTTGGAAACAAAGTGCGCAGCGGAATTTTTAAAATTTTTTCATCAGAGTATTTTCCAAAATACAAGTATGACATGTTATATGTATAAATTAAACAGATCTTACTAACCTCAGTGTGCCGAAGAACCTCCGCGACCTGTGTAGAGAAATAACGTTCCAGAAGAGCCTCAACCAACTGGTCTTCTTTGCTATTCTCTATCCACAACCGGAGTGAGTGTGGGCTCACACGTACAGCTCTTCCACCGGTGACTCTCCTTCCAACCAATAGAGAGAACCCAAAGCTAGTGTTCGTGATTTGTGAACAAAAGCTCTCAGGGAGTTTTCAGATGCTCACTAGAAGAGTATCACTCTTAATCTCTCAAATTGATCTGAGTAAATCATTAGACTCACTCCCTTTTTATACCTATTGGTCCTTGGGGTCAGTCCATATCAGATTAGGTCTCAAAAATCGAAACAGAATCAAGTTCGGATCAATATCTGATAAGATACGCGTGAAAAACGCGTAATCTTAGCTGTCGCGGTCGGCATGCCGAACTGTGAGATAGGCAGGCCGAACTGGCTAGTTCGGCAGGCCGAACTTTCTGATCGGCAGGCCGAACTGCCGAGAAAAAATCTCCGCGAATCTTTTATTTTCCACCCGAGATTCTAAAGGATAAAGTCTCAGTTTTGATTCAAATAGCCCAATAGAAAAGATATCTGATCAAAACAAACTCTATCAAGATAATCTCTAAGAAAATAAATCAATTCAAATAATTCTACAAGTTTATCTTGTTCTAATTGTCCAAAATTAAAACAACCGATAAACAGACAAGAATTATCCGAATGCCATAATTCAACAAGTTCATCTTGAACTAATTTCTTACAAAATTAATTCAACCGATAAACAGACATGAATTATTTGATTGTTATAAATTTTAAACCAATCTGATAAATCCGACATAAGTCACCAATTATTGGAAAAGCACGCCGTGTCGTTACAGGATTTTGTGAGCTAGCAAAGGGGACCAAAATGGACCTATAAAGTTCAAGCTCATGATAACTATGAAACCCAATATCCCAGATATACATTTCACAATTATCAACTCCAACGCTACTCCACTAAAAGCTTGGAGCTGCACTCTCGAACTTTATAGAATTACGAAGCTCATGTAGCTAAGTCTCCATGACATATCATAGTGTATCGCATCCCCATATGATCATCCATAATCGGCTTAAGGACAAGTTCTGTCTTACCTTCCCGATTATTTTTATCTTACGTTCCATTGTCTCACCATTAGAAAACTTACCATCCAAAGATAGTATACCATTCGGTTACACCTATGTATCCAAATGGTTGAGCGCTCCAGTTTTCCAATTACAGGACAACGCATATAAGAGGATATCATTACTCCTAAAGAGGAGCTATGGATTCCATATCTATGAATAACAAGTCTACGCTATCAAGAGTCATACCTCCAACGTACCGGCATGCATGCCACTATAGAGATGTGGGAGTCACCCATTGGTACATCAAAAGACATAAGTCGAGACAACGGGCCCATTATTCATCTCAGGATTAAGATACAATACAAACGACTGTCTAAAGTGAATCGATTTGCCAAGACAGAATTATTAATCCAAATCAATTCACTTTATGTCCCGATCCAACACATCGTCACCTATGACAACGCGCCAATGTTTCTATTCACGGAGTCCAACTCCGATGGCCAAGACAAACCATCTCCCAAAAGGGATATAGACAACATAACAATCTTTACATGAATAAAGCGCCCAACTTTATTCCCTCGATTGCGGATCATATATTTTAGACCATCACCTTAAGAGTCGTGTCTACCGCATAATCATCCCATCATATGCCCAACTCTTAAGGTTTAGACTGACAGTCTCAGACTACTGTTTGCTTATCATACATTCAACGAATATGAACGTAAAGAGGACAATATTTGGTATATATAAATGAATAAATTCTTTATTGATAAAAATGTCTCCAAAAACGTATTACATTTTTACTCCTTAGAGCATACATGTCTAACACCCATAGCTTCCACATGCCTTTCGAAGACTCTCCCAGAAAGTGTCTTCGTAAATGGATCAGCTAAATTGTCCTCTGACGCGATCTTGCACACCGTGACATGCCCGCTCTCAACGAAGTCCTTTATCACATGATACTTCCGATCAATATGCTTACTCTTCTTGTGAAATCTTGGTTCCTTAGCATTAGCTACCGCCGCACTGTTATCACAGTACAGTGATACCGCTTTATCCATACCAGGAACTACCTCAAGATCCCCAAGGAACTTGCGGAGCCACACTACTTTTTTCGAAGCATCACTAGCCGCCACATACTCGGCCTCCATCGTTGAATCCGAAGTGCAATCTTGCTTCGCACTTCTCCAACTGATGGCACCGCCACCCAGAGTAAACACAAACCCTGAAGTCGATTTCCTAGAATCCAGGCAGGATTGAAAATCCGAATCAGTGTATCCTAGAGGAGTTAAATCCTCACCCGAATACACAAGCATATACCCACGAGTCCTTCTCAGGTACTTGAAAATATGCTTTACCGCAACCCAATGGTTCGGTCCTGGATCCGCCTGAAATCGACTCACAATCCCGACCGCATAACTAATATCTGGTCGAGTACAAAGCATGGCATACATGAGACTACCCACTGCCGAAGCATAAGGTACCTTCTTCATGTATTCTCTTTCTTCATAAGACTTTGGAGAGTCTTTCTTAGAAAGAGTAATTCCAGACCTAGATGGTTGCCCACCTTTCTTGGAATCCTGCATTGCAAATCTCCTGAGAATTTTATCTATGTAGCCGGCCTGTGACAAAGCTATCATTTTGTTCTTCCTATCCCGAAAGATCTGGATACCGAGAACAAAATTAGCCTCACCCAAGTCCTTCATGTCAAACTGCTTGGTCAACCATAATTTGACCGATGACAACGCCCCAACGTCATTGCCAATTAGCAGAATGTCATCTACATAGAGTAGTAGAAAAACCACCTTCCCATTCTTATTGTGTTTGTAAACACATGGTTCATCCACATTTTGTGAGAACCCATAAGTCTTGATCACTTGATCAAATCTTATGTTCCAAGAACGAGAAGCCTGCTTAAGTCCATAAATTGACTTTAGCAGCTTACAAACCTTACCCTCTTGACCCGTGACCTTGAACCCGTCTGGTTGTTCCATATAAATGGACTCATCAAGATAGCCATTCAGAAAAGCTGTCTTGACATCCATCTGCCAAATCTCGTAGTCGAGAGCGGCAGCTATGGACAAGAGAATCCGGATGGACTTAAGCATGGCTACAGGCGAAAAGGTTTCCTCATAATCGATTCCTTCCTTTTGCGTATAACCCTTAGCTACCAGTCTAGCCTTAAAGGTTTTGACCTTTCCATCCACTCCTCTTTTCCTCTTGTAGATCCACTTACTCCCTATGGGTTTTATCCCTTCGGGAAGATCCACAAGCTCCCAGACCCGATTAGTCTCCTTATACTTCATCTCAATGTTCATGGCCTCTGTCCAGAGTCTTGAATCAACATCCTCCATAGCTTCTGCGTAAGTATAAGGATCCCTGTCGTGTTCATCCGGTTCAGCCAAAATGACCTCCCCATTGAACATATGCCTCTCAGGTTGACGCCCAATCCTCCCACTACGCCGAAGTCCCTGAGATTGTTGTTCAAGTTTGTTTGGTTTTTCTACACTGATTGGAACGGTTTCATTTGGAACCTCCGAAGTGATCTGATCACTCCTTAACTTCTCAAGCACCACTTTGCTTTGAGGTTTAAAGTCATCCATGTAACTCTCCTCAAGGAAAGTTGCATTAGCAGAAACCACGACTTTATTTTCCTTCGGGTTATAAAAATAACCCCCTTTAGTCCCTTTTGGATATCCTACAAACATGCACACTTCCGAACGTGCTTCCAACTTATTCGGATCCTTAATCAGGACATGAGCCAGACATCCCCATATGCGAATATGGTTTTAGCATGTCTTCCTTCTTGTCCACAACTCGTGAGGAGTTTGAGGGACCGATTTTGAAGGCACATTGTTCAAAAGATAACATGCAGTTTGTGGTGCATATCCCCAAAAGGATAAAGGTAATGATGAACAACTCATCATGGACCTGACCATGTCCAACAATGTCCTATTTCTTCTCCCAACTCATCAGAAAGGTATTCCCCACCTCGATCAGATCGAAGTGCCTTTATGGGTCTACCCAATTGCTTTTCCACTTCAGCCCGAAACTCCCTGAACTTATCATAAGTTTTGCTTTTGTGGTGCATTAGGAACACATACCCATATCTTGAGTAATCGTCAATAAAAGTAACGAAGTACTCATACCCTCCTCGTGCCCGGATGTTCATCGGTCCGCAAACATCACTATGCACAAGTTCTAGAACCCCTTCGGCCCTATTGCCCTTAGACCCGTATGGTCTTTTGGTCATTTTACCCTCCAAACAAGATTCACATTGAGGTATAGATTCCACCTTTAAGTGACTTAAAGGTCCATCCCTTACCAACCTTTGAATCCTATTTAGGTTAATATGGCCAAGGCACAAATGCCAAAGATAAGTCTTATTAGAGTGAGAAGTTTTAAGTCTTTTTGAGTCATTATCATTTATCTCAGCATTAAGCAACAGGTCCATCTTAGGTTTGATAAAATATAGATTATTTTGCATCCATCCAGAACAGATAAAAGATTTGTTTTTACGAATCACCACTTTTTCATTAAAAGATACCACGTAGGAGTCTTTAAATAAAGAAGATACAGAAATTAAATTCCTTTTAAATTTAGGAACATAAAAACAATCTCGCAAAATTAAACTCCTATAATTATCAAAATAAAGATGGACATCTCCCACTGCTTCCGCTGAGACCAAGGATCCATCGCCCATCCGAAGCATTAAGTCTTCACGAAGTAGACTTCTCGTTTCTTTGAATCCCTGCAGAGAAACACAAACATGATTGGTTGCACCGGAATCTATGACCCAAATGTCACTGGATTCCTCAACCAAACAAGTTTCTAAATATAGAAGATCACACCTACCTCCCTTGGAAAGGAAGTCCTTGCAATGCTTCTTTATATGCCCGACCTTACCACAAAAGAAGCACTTAAGCTTCTTTGGGTTCTTCTTCTTCTTCTTCTTGCTCTTGGTAGCAATAGGAATAGAAGACTTCCCACTTTTGGCCCGTTGCTTCTTTCCATTCCCAGAGTTAGGATTGGAACCAAAAGCAGCTACCATATTGGCCTCTCCACCAGCAGGAGACTCCCTGATCAGCAGTTCAAACTCTTGTAACTGTTTCATCAGTTCTGTCAAGGTCATATCCCGTCTATTGCTTAGATTAAAAGTAGCTCTAAACGGAATAAATTCCTTAGACAGAGTCTCAAAGACCATAGTCATCTGAGTTTCAGCATCGATGTCGGCTCCATTGGTTTGAGCCTCAGCGAGGTAACCCATGACCAACATCATGTGCTCCTTTACAGATGTCCCCGGTCTCTGTCTACAGTTTAAGAGTTTCCGAAGCGCCCCTTGCCGCTTTGTTATGGCCTGGCCTCCAAACATGTCCTTAAGATTATCCAAGATCTGCTTCGCAGTCTCATAATCCTGATGTTGAGCCTGCAGCACGTTATTCATGCTAGCCATAACATAGCAGCGGGCCTGATCATTAGCATCTTTCCAGCGGTCGTACGCATGGAATTGCTCATTACTTGAGTCTCCCGTAGGCTCGGGAGGACAAGGAGTTGTCAGAACATATTTCAGTTTCTCAAAGGAAAGGACGATGTCCAGGTTTCGTTTCCAATCATTATAGTTCTCACCGGTTAATTGGTTTTTGTCAAGTATCGATGATAAAGCGTTTTTAGACATTTTCAATCTACAATAAAGAATCATATACCAAACATAAGCAAACATATATAATAATTTAGTAAGATAACACAATCATGTAAAATCATACAAATGTGTTTATGTGTCAAAACCTTGAAAATATCACAACCTTACAACGATAATTCCCAACTCAGAATTCAACAAGCTCCTAGGGGAGTCATGCCAAATTCAATCAGGAACACGGATCCCCTCCTGATTAATATATGCCATCCAGGACCCGTATGATCCAGCATATACTAATAATCGTTTCTTTGGCCATTAATTTTATTAACAGAGCTCCTAGGGGAGGTTAATAATAAAATTAACGTGAGTGTATAACCACCGTTTTAATATTTTATCCATGATTTATAATCACCACCTAGGGGTGAGCAATCATAAATCATACTAAAATACCTTATCCTTTCAGAGATCCAATCTGGTACATGATAGAAATCCCTTCCTAGGGGTTGGGACCATCATGTTCTTCCTATGGACCAACGATGGAGGCCTTAGGTTCTCTCTTCGAAAACCTTCTCCCACTCAATCTTTTGAAGTCAAGGTTTTATTTTAAAATTATGCATGAACAATTTTAATATGAGCGGCACTCCCTATTCTATATGACATGTTATCAATAGACATGGTAAATCATATTATAATGCAGACAAGCAAAGCAATCAAGCAAAGCTACAAGCATAATAATAATAATAACCGTAATATTATGGTTCCACCCTAGAGAATAGAAAAACTAAGATTACAAGAGAATAATCGAGACATTTATCGATTCTTCATCCTTGAATCCTCAAGCTGTATCCTTCTTCATGTAATATCCACCTTCAAGTCCTCAATCCCGTATGAATCGAACACTTCATATTTCCGGTCATATCCAAATTTAATGTTTCTCAGAATCGTCCCAAAAATAAAATTAAAACTGCACTGGAAATATCGCACCTTTTCTGGACACCTGGCAGCTCTCGGTCGGCAGGCCGATCTGGGTGATCGGTCTGCCGATCATGGTGGTTCGGCCTGCCGAACATGAAGGTTCGGCCTGCCGGCAGAGCACCAAAATTTCTGCCCCACTGTCGGCCTGCCGGACCGTACGTCCGGCCTGCCGATCTGTGACCTTTGGCTTGCCGAACTGTGAGGTCCGGCATGCCGACCGAGCAGAAAACCCTCAATGCAGAAAATACAATTTTAATGCAATTCATCAATTTTATTTTCAACAATTCAAAAACATAAAATTAGAGACTCAGGAAATACCTGGAGGCGCCATCATCAATCTTTAAGTTCCGACTTCTCGTTCCGTCTTCTCCGAATAATTATTTAATTACAAAATTCTTACAAATTAAAAATTAAATAATAATTCCTAGACGGAGATGATAGTCCGCCATCTAATTACATGAAAAACCTAGATACACATTCTAACCTCTAAGGAACCATAACCGGTATTAATTAATTAATAAATAATTAAACAACAATTTAATCAACCATAATTAATTAATAAACATTCACCATATAATCCATGACAACATATATATTATATAGAAACCTAGAGTGCCATCTCTCTATAAAATTTAATTCAAGCATTGGAGAGATTAAGATCACAAAATTTATGCATATAACATGATCACAAACTTGCAAATTTATGTAAAAACCTCAGCTCTGATACCAATTGTTGGAAACAAAGTGCGCAGCGGAATTTTAAAAATTTTTCATCAGAGTATTTTCCAAAACACAAGTTTGACATGTTATATGTATAAATTAAACAGATCTTACTAACCTCAGTATGCCGAAGAACCTCCGCGACCTGTGTAGAGAAGTAACGTTCCAGAAGAGCCTCAACCAACTAGTCTTCTTTGCTATTCTCTATCCACAACCGGAGTGAGTGTGGGCTCACACGTACAGCTCTTCCACCGGTGACTCTCCTTCCAACCAATAGAGAGAACCCAAAGCTAGTGTTCATGATTTGTGAACAAAAGCTCTCAGGGAGTTTTCAGATGCTCACTAGAAGAGTATCACTCTTAATCTCTCAAATTGATCTGAGTAAATCATTAGACTCACTCCCTTTTTATACCTATTGGTCCTTGGGGTCAGTCCATATCAGATTAGGTCTCAAAAATCGAAACAGAATCAAGTTCGGATCAATATCTGATAAGATACGCGTGAAAAACGCGTAATCTTAACTGTCGCGGTCGGCATGCCGAACTGTGTGATAGGCAGGCCGAACTGACCAGTTCGGCAGGCCGAACTTTCTGATCGGCAGGCCGAACTGTCGAGAAAAAATCTCCGCGAATCTTTTATTTTCCACCCGAGATTCTAAAGGATAAAGTCTCAGTTTTGATTCAAATAGCCCAATAGAAAAGATATCTAATCAAAACAAACTTTATCAAGATAATCTCTAAGAAAATAAATCAATCCACAATAATTCTACAAGTTTATCTTGTTCTAATTGTCCAAAATTAAAACAACCGATAAACAGACAAGAATTATCCGAACGCCATAATTCAACAAGTTCATCTTGAACTAATTTCTTACATAATTAATTCAACCGATAAACAAACATGAATTATTTGATTCTTATAAATTTTAAACCAATCTGATAAATCCGACATAAGTCACCAATTATTGGAAAAGCACGCCGTGTCGTTACAGGATTTTGTGAGCTAGCAAAGGGGACCAAAATGGACCTATAAAGTTCAAGCTCATGATAATTATGAAACCCAATATCCCAGATATACATTTTACAATTATCAACTCCAACGCTACTCCACTAAAAGCTTGGAGCTGCACTCTCAAACTTTATAGAATTACGAAGCTCGTGTAGCTAAGTCTCCATGACATATCATAGTGTATCGCATCCCCATATGATCATCCATAATCGGCTTAAGGACAAGTCCTGTCTTACCTTCCCGATTATTTTTATCTTACGTTCCATTGTCTCACCATTAGAAAACTTACCATCCAAAGATAGTATACCATTCGGTTACACCTATGTATCCAAATGGTTGAGCGCTCCAGTTTTCCAATTACAGGACAACGCATATAAGAGGATATCATTACTCCTAAAGAGGAGCTATGGATTCCATATCTATGAATAACAAGTGTACGCTACCAAGAGTCATGCCTCCAACGTACCGGCATGCATGCCACTATAGAGATGTGGGAGTCACCCATTGGTACATCAAAAGACACAAGTCGAGACAACGGGCCCATTATTCATCTCAGGATTAAGATACAATACAAATGATTGTCTAAAGTGAATCGATTTGCCAAGACAGAATTATTAATCCAAATCAATTCACTTTATGTCCCGATCCAACACATCGTCACCTATGACAACGCGCCAATGTTTCTATTCACGGAGTCCAACTCCGATGGCCAAGACAAACCATCTCCCAAAAGGGATATAGACAACATAACAATCTTTACATCAATAAAGCGCCCAACTTTATTCCCTCGATTGCGGATCATATATTTTAGACCATCACCTTAAGAGTCGTGTCTACCGCATAATCATCCCATCATATGCCCAACTCTTAAGGTTTAGACTGACAGTCTCAGACTACTGTTTGCTTATCATACATTCAACAAATATGAACGTAAAGAGGACAATATTTGGTATATATAAATGAATAAATTCTTTATTGATAAAAATGTCTCCAAAAACGTATTACATTTTTACTCCATAGAGCATACATGTCTAACAGAAATTTCTTTTAGGGGTGGAGAGTTGTAACACCCTAAAATTAACTTAATGATATTAAAATGTAAAATGGTGGATTAGTGTGCCAGAAAAGATATTTTAGACTTAATTTGATCTTTTATGAATTTTTCCAAATTAATGTGATTTTAATTTCCTTAGTGATTTTAATTACTTCAAATTATTTTAAATTGCTATTTTGAAGTTTTAAACAAAATTAATTTGCCAACAAGCCATGGGGGGCACACAGTTTTTGTACAATAAAACCACCCACTATTTCCCTCTATTTATTCTCTTTCCTCTCCCTCTCTTTGATTCACTCTCTCTCTCCTTCTCTCTCTCCCCGTGAGTCTCTCTCTCTCGGTCTCTCTCCTTCTCTCTCATTTTTCCTCAAATTTTAACTCCAATCAAGCTCAAGCCTTGGGTTTTGGTGGATTGGAAGCTTGGGAGCTTGATTGAACAGCGAAAAATGTGAATTGAAGCTTGGATTTGAGGTTAGTTTTGAAATTTCTGAACTTTTTCAAAATTTCAATTTTTCATGCATTTTTGAAATCTAAGTTTGTTTGAGCTTAGAAACCTTTGATTTGAGTTAATGGGACTTAGAACAACTAGGAACTATACTTTTTTTGAAGAAAAATGAATTCAAATCAAGATTTTTCATTTTTCCTTATTTTCCCCATTTGCGGATTTTCTTAGATTTTGTGTGAAAATCTTGTTTAAATGAGTTCAAAAGTGTCTAATCATGTTTTTTTTTTTTTTATCATCTATGAATGTTTTCCATGCCTGAGATTTGAGAAAAATAGGTTAAAATCAAGATTTGAGTTTTGAGAGACCCAAAACCCATGGCTGAAAATTCTGGGTTTTTGCAGTTCGATAGGCTCAACTTTGTGTTCAGTAGGCTGGATTCAAAGGATCGGCAGGCCGGACTCATCTGTCTGGCAGGCCAAACCTGGAAAATGTCTGGCCAACCGGAGTTGCTCTCTGGTAGGCCAAACTGCACAATTTGGCTGGTCGAAATAGGGCATCTGGCAGGCCGACTGACCACGGAAAAATTTTATGATTTTTCACCTGTTTTTATTGTTTTGAACCCTGATTGAAATTCCAACCTTATAGAATGATTTTCTAAATACAAATGGCACACTAGGATACCATGAGATGATTTAGCAGCATAGAATGACTTGAGCTAGATAATGATAGACCTAATTCTTGTACATTTAAGGGTCTACGTGGATCTGCGGAGCTAACGTATAGCGGACCTAAATTTTGATGTGGGGCACCGACACAAGTATTGAGGTAGGACTTCTACTCTTTTTCTTTGGTAGCCAGTTTCAAATGATTTTGTCCTTAAAAGGGTCTTTATCAAAATGTTTTTAACAGTTGATCGAAAAGGGTTTTATCGGTTGTTTTATAAACTGTGAACTGAGATGATCTACATAATGAACCCCATAATGAACATAAATGAAAATACCTAGTAAGTGGGTTTTGAATAATGATAAAAGAAATATGAGGGCATGATGCCATATCAAAGATCGGGTCGTGTAGAGTGCGACCTTAGGGGCAGGTTTCGAAACCCAGCTAGGCCACTACGGTAGTGATTTATTTATGGTTTGCCCGGGAAAAGAAAATGATGATCTTTCTGGTTGACCACTAAATAATTTTGGTAAGAAAACTAAATGGACTTTAATTATTTACTTGATTTTATATATATTTCCTGAATGATTTTTGAATAATGAATTGTTTTTAAATTATAATCCTACTAAGCCGTTCGCTCACAATTTGTTATTTTTAAATTCCCCCCTAGGTGGATGTCAGCTTAGATTCAGGGAAGATTCCACATACACGACTCATGAGCAGTAGGAGGACTTAGAAGATTATTTAAAAATTTCCTAGATCAAGGCATGTAACCCCTTTTATTTTCTTTTCTTCTACTTGGACTGTGGCTGTAATGTAATATTGTCAGTACTATGTGTGTGTACAAGATGTGGGTTGGTGGGACCCATTTTCGCTCATTTTATTTCTTTGCTATTTTCTCATTAATTTGTTTAATTACCATATTTGCTTAATCAACGTACATGCTTGTTTTAAAAAGTTTTACATTTTTCTTATATTTCATGTTTCATTTAAATCCTTAAATTCATGTTTTAATTTTAATTCTCGTTTATTAATATAATTAACCAGCCACGTCACCTCCCGTACCCTGGGACATGACATTGTATGATTAGTTGGTTTATGTTATTTTAACTTGGCGCTAATCTTGATGCTATGGTTTTGGATATTTTTAATACCTTGGCTATTTTGATATAACTCGCCTTTTGCACTCTAATTATGCTACTTGGATGGCGTAGCAATTTGGACCCATATTGCTTTTGGCTGATAACAAAAGGGGGAGCTCTCGCTATATTGTTATGTTGTTTATTTTGCTTGTTAAGCATTTTGCCTGTGCCTCTGGTGTTTTCCTTGATCGAGACTTGTATTTCATATTTTCGTTTTTTTATATGATATTGAGTTGGATTCAATTTTTAGATTCATAGTCTTTGCTATTTGAGCTTTCATTATGATAAGAGTTTCTTGATTGGTTAAAGCTAATAGTAAGGAGCAGATATTGCACGTTTATTTTTTAAAAGGGGAGTATTTTGTATCCTTTAAATTTGCTCCTTCGAACGTAGATAATAATCATTTGCCTATGTTGAATTATAACTAACTTTATCATATACAACTTTCTACCTTTTAATTAATTTATCTTAAAGTGAATAGTATGTCATTATCAAAAGCGGAGATTGTTAGTCCTAAAGGTTTCAATAGTTTAAAGTAAGTATATTTTAATGATAACAATTTTTTATTGCTAATTGTTTACTGATTTCTTGGGTTTGTTCGATTACAAATTTGAATTAAATTTTTGCAACTCAAGAAATATCAAGAGACTTGTGAAAATTGAATATAGAGCATCAAAGATTTGAAGAAGTTTTTAACCATTATGAGTCCTTTTTTATATAGCTTTTATTGAGGCTTGTAATTTGTGTTAAATACTCTTTAAATTGTCTAAATCATGTAAGTCAAAGCACACATTCATTTTGTATTTCATGGTTTTGAAAAATTGCATAAGTATTATTTTTGAAACATTTTTTATAATTATTTTTAAATTAATATTAGTTTTCAAAAATAATTGTTTCTTTTCAAAAAATTATCTTTTGTGTTCAAAGATAGGTTCAAATTTGTTTTTACGTGGCACAAATTGTATTTACTTCTTTTCAATTGATGGTTTTCGTAAAGCAATATTTTAGACAAAAATGGAGGAGGCCAAGGATAGAAAGACTGGCTTGCTAGTGTTTTACACTAGGCCATCAGAAAATAGGACAGAGCTTGTTTTTAGGTTCTCTGACTGGCCTATTGGACCAAAGCATCTAGAATGTCAAACTTTCACACCGATCTAGAGGTTGCCCTACATTGGTCTACTAGTCTAGTGACCGTTAGCTCATTTTGCCTTACATTCAAAACTGACATATCGTACTCCAAAATTGGCATGTCAGTTATCGTTCAATGACTATTTTTTTGTCTTGGGATTCAAACTATAATGACTCTTTTGTCTTGGAAATGGTTCTTTAGAAACTTCTGAGGCCCAAAAACTTATGTGAAACTATTCTAAGCAAAAACATTCAATATTTTATTGAGATCATTTCTACATTGTTTTTCCTCTTTTTGAGCATTCTCTTATATTCTATCACAACTGCTTACATCATTCATATATTTTGAGAGTTGTTTCACCTATTTCATCTGGTTACATATATTCTACTTACAGTAGTTGCAGATGTTCCTATTTGAGTGAGCAAATATGTAATATATAGAAAAATCCAAGTAATTAATAAGTATAATTAATTAAAGATTTTTCCATGACTGCACCATTAAGCTCATAAGAAGTATGAGTTTTAGCTTATAAGCATAGATTTCAATATAATAATTAAATATTTGATGATTTCCGATAGAATCTAAGTATAACAGTCAAGGGTTTTCATAAAAGATCAAAAAAATATTTTATGTAAAAATTCATGAAATTCCATGATTCTATAATTAGAGTAAATTCAAATAATGACTGAGAAAATCCTAAAATTAAATAACATAATTTACATGTTTAAGTTAAGAATTTTCCTAGAAAGCATCATATGTGATTTTATGACCAAAGAATTTTTGGAATTAATATAAATAAATCAAAATTCTATAGAAAATATTAAAGTTAAATTTATTAACTTTTGTGATCAAATAATTCAGTTGATAATTTCTACCATGACATAAGGCAAAAAAATTTCAATCTATAAATAACTTAAGGATTTAAATTATAAGAATTTTCAAATATAGTATGTTGTTAGCAATATACCTAGAAATACTTTAACACATAATAAAATCCTTAATTGCCTATTAGTTAAAAATCGAAGTTATATGAGTAGCATTTTCGCTAAACATGCTATTTGAGTTCAAAAATTGACACTGTCAAAGACTATATCAATATCGGATAGAATATAGAAATAGTCAAGTTTATGTTTATGCAATCGAGGAATAATTTTGAGATAAAAACAAATTAATTTTATTACGTAATCAAGAAATTATACAGGTGTCATATTGTACGGAGAATAGTTTTAGACTATGATAAATAAAGATAGTAAACCCAACATAACAAAATTTCCCTACCAGTTAGTGAGTCTTTTTAACCAATCAAAAATTTAGCCGCTTTGTAGAAATTTGGAGGCAAAGACTCCAAAAGTCAAAAAGATCCACAAAAATTGGATTTTATCTCTCAAAGAGACATCACCAGCGCTATTCACAAAAGGTAGATATGGCATAATTTAATAATAATGATTTTGCCTCAATTTCCTTCCATAAATGGTGCCTACATTAGGTATTAGTAAAACAAGATTTTTCCTTGCTTAGGTATCCTTGAAATCCTTTAATTGAGGGTAAAAAGTTAAGCAAAAGTTTAACCAATATTAGGCTTTTGTCTATAAATAATTCCCTTCATAACAAATCTTCATTTTCTTAATCTTTTCTCCACATTTCTTCAAGAAAGAAACCATCCTCTCCAAGTTCTTCCCCACCCTTTAGAAAACCAGTTATTTTCTTTTCTTTCTTTTCTTTCTTTCAAAAATCTTCTCTTCCACTGACTAGAATTCACTAGCCAAAATATGAAAAAAAAAGAGAAGACTCTGGTGGAGTTTCCTCAAAGATAGATCTTTAAGGGTATAAACCTCTAATCCTTTCTCTTTTAAGAATAGAATAGTTCATGATTTTATTTTGATATTATTGACTTGTAATAAAGTTTATTTTATGTATATGTTATGGTTAAGATTACAGCGATGTAGTTTTAGTTGCTACAAGTTTGGTATGGAAAAGTTTAGATCTACATCATGTTTTGTGTTTTAAAAAGATTTTGCACCCTCTTTAACTTTAAATGGAAACTTTAAAGATTGATTTAATGTATTTTTTTAAAACCTTGAAATCTTTAAGGTATAACAACATGACTGACATTGTATAAGAAACTGTAATCTCAACTCCAAATGATATTTTTGGCATTTTTGTTTAGCTGTCCTACTTAGTGTTGCAAAAGGTGTTGCAATATATTTGAACAAGACCTATGATAGATTTTAAAACCGTCTAGTTTTAAATTCATGAAGTTAAAATATGTATTTCATTGCCACCCATAGAAACTGCAAGGTAGTCTATGGTTGTTATAGGATTGTTTCTGTTAAGTGTTATGAGAGGTGTTGCAACACAATTATACAATACCTATAGAACAGATATTAAAATCACCCAGTTTTTTATATAAAAAGTTAAATCTTTCATCTTATTGTGTCTCTAAGGTTTTAGTGTAAACTGTAATACAATCAATAATAATTTTTGGAACTTTTTCATTAGATGTTGCATGTGATATTGCAATATAGGTTGCAACAGCAATGGTACATATTACAAAGCTGCGTAGTTTTCGATTATAAAGTTTAGATGCTTGGTTTATTACCTCCTTAAGCCATTGTAGCGACTGTCGACTAAATCCATGGTTATTTCAACATGATTTATGTAGATGTTACACACAATGTTGCAACATTAAGATTGCAACATCAGTAGTATGGATTTTTTTTATGCTCGGTTTTGATTTCCAAAAGTTAATAAGTTCAGTTTATTATATAACAAAGTTTTTTTAGTAATTATGGTATAGTTGGTGATTACATCTAAGATGTTGCAACATTGGTTTCAACATCAATAGTGCCGCTTATGTTTTGAGTAAATGTCCCTCAAAATAGTCCGAATCACGATTTTTGTAAAACATAAAAGTTTTGAGTCTTGATGAGACGAAGAACTTACGTGAAGAAAATGGTTTGAATCACTATTCTACCTTTAAAAGAAACCTTTAAACAGATTTATAAAAATGGTTTAGTTAGTACAGTTTACAAAATCATTACAAACAATAATGCTAAAGAGAGAAAATGAACTTTTGAAGAATACAAAAGTTCTAGCCCTTTTTAGAGTGAGGAACTTTCATTGAAAAACTTTTATCAAAACTGCCTTTGACATTCAATTATAGTGACTTTTAAAAGTAACCAAATATTTTCCGATAATGGTTTCAAAATAAAATCCCATGTTTAGTGGCAGAATCACTATTTACTAACAACAAAAGAATTGTTGCACTTGAAAAGTTTTAAGAGTCTACAAGTCACTGTTCTGTCAAAATACAGACTCCAGTTTAAGATACCGTTGTTAGTAAGAACTTTACAAATAAAGTTTTCAATGCATTCAAAAATAGAAAATCATAAAAATATAAGTTATTGATCGCTATGTTAGGATAACAATTATGGGTCCAATGCCTGCACACATTTAGGAGCCGATTATCAGATCCAACTTTTCGATAGTTAATATCATAGAATGTGTTTAGTTTTTAAGGGCCATATTAGGCCTAATGAATTGAATAATAACTAGACATAGGCTTATAAGCCCAATAATACTATTCATATTCAAAAACCTTTAGTTTAATAATGAATCCAACATAAGTAATATAAGAGATTAGTACGTCAAGCTATAAGAAGAACATAATTAATTAATTAATTATCTATGGTAGTATGATTTAATTAAAGGCAATTAAAGAAAATAAATTAGATGATAATTATGATTTAGGAGGATTTAAGTAGTCCTCTTAAACACCTGAATAGCCAGTTAGCTAATAAGAGAACTTTTTTAAGAAAAGAATTAATTTTTTTTATTCGATATGCTAATCAGCATAATGCAAGTTAAGCTCACACTCTTACCAGGTGTTTTTCCTCAGACTCTAGGACTAGTGGATAAGTACGTAGTGAGCTAGCAAATCTTATCTCTGGAAACTAGGTAGGTAGGAATTTAGCATATAGCTTGAAAACTACGGTCTTCAATTTAAAGTGTTTTCACATGCTTTATAAAAACATATTATTTGTGTTGTGATATGTTATGTTTATAAAAACATATTATTTGTGTTGTGATATGTTATGTATTGTATGTGATATATGCTATATAAAATTATATTGCATTATCACCTTGTGTTAAGAATAGTTATAATTTGTTATGATATGTTGTACCGTGTCATATTGCATACATACAATAAGACAATGTAATAAGCCAGCTGAGATAAGTTAAGTTAAGAATGTCGTACCAACCTCTTGAACTACGAGAAGACATTTAGTTCAGTTATTCTTTTTTGGTCTGGGATCATTGGAGACCTTCACAAACTCTAACTTCTCGATGATTGCATGCAATGACACTTACACTTAGGGCCCATTAATTATAATAGATCAAATACATAAGATATGAACTCATAATGAAGCATGATCAACTCATGCATGTTTTTATAAATGTTTTAAACTTTGTTTTGCAGGAATTTGTTTCTTACTTGCCAAGCGAAAGCTTACTCAGATATATTCATGCTGTAGGTAAGTAGCCTGTTAGCAATTTGTGATGGATAGTGGCGAGCAACGTACGAATTGTGGAGATAGGTATGGATACAACTTACTAATGTATCTTCTGCAATAGTTTTAAAATTATTATGTATATATGTATAAATAGTTTTATGCATGTATAGTTTGAAACTGAGGTTGTAACTATACAGTCTTTGTCTAGATTACTTTAAGACTTTTATGTTGCAACATATTTAAATTAAAGATTTAAACAAGTTAATTTTAATTTTTAGTTTTAGAAATGTTTTAAAAAGATTTATCTTAATTAAGGAATTTTTTGATAAACTAATTTAAGAAAATATTATAATGTTTAAAAAAAGTTCTTCTACATCAGTACTTTAAATAAAATATGATTAAGTACATAATTATGTAGTTAAGTAACGACCACGTAGTTAGGGTTATTACAAAAAACTTCCAAAATTTCATTTGTATGTGTATTTCCTCAAGTGCATGAATCGTATCAAGTAATATAGTTTTAAATAGAGTATTGTCCCCGGATTAAATTAACAATTACAAAAATTATAAAATTTCTAATTTTATTTAGACAAAACTATATTAGAGGAAATAATAAAAAATAAACAAAACTAATAAAAACAAGAGAAAATAAAATAAAATCTAAATTAAGGGAAATTTAATAATATGAGAGGACTAAAGCATACAAGCTCATCAAGACAAATCCAATTTGAATCCATTTATTAACTAACATTGCCTATTATTCATATGTTAGAACGATAAACCCTAAATTATTTAATATCACTTCTTTGGTTGATACTAAAAATATCTCTAACATGTGAACCCCTATATCGCTTAATGTAAATTCTATCACAATAAAGACTCATTAAGATCTATGGCTCTCTAATTGTTCATGCAAGTCATGTTAATACTATTCGATGTCACATGCACCTTACTATTAATTTTACTAGAGACTATTCCTAAATATCTCCTTCTTGGATTTCAATCTAGGTCTTTCAAACAATTTAAATATTGATCAAATATTCAAAGGGACTAAGAACAATAAAATTAATAACAATCATGAATAAAAATCTCTTATAGAAAATTAATTTTTTGAAAGAACATATAATTGGATATCAAACATTTGTTGTCTTTACTACACGTGTAGCCCTAGTAACAAAAATTAGTACATAATTGAAAATATAATAATCATAAACATATTATCTATCATCAATTATAAAACTAAGTTAAAAAGAATAAGAGAAGAAGAAGAAGAAGGAAAATCTTGAACGTAGTCGCTCTCTGGGTTTCCTTCAATCTCCTTTTCCAAAGTACACCAAAAAGCTCTTTAAAATAACCTTAATATGGGCTATTTATAGGTTTTTAGAATCAAGCAATTTGAAGAAAACTCACAACTTTATATATTTTGGGAAACTCAGACTAGCACCTTGGCCTTAAGATTCTAGCATCACGACTCTTAGCTCATACATATTTTCACAATCATGCTAGCACCACTGCCTTAACTTTCTAGCGCCACGACACTTTTCCCTTGTCTAATGTACGGGTGTGTTTCATAGTGGAGAACCATGGCACTGTAGCCCCTGGTTCAAGTACTAAAGTTTCTTCCATGTGTAGTACTACAACACTATCTTTCCCACTCCATGGTCTTAATTTCCTAGCTTAAAAGCTCACTTCCTTGTTAGTTCCTTCTTCTGTCTCGCACCTATGAAAATAAACTAACCTAAATTACTAACTAGAAATTCTTAACAAAAGCTAAACTAGAACCCTAAGAAAAACAAAGTAGAAACACATAACTAAATAAATAAAACTAAACGTAAATAAACTAAAAACTAAATAAATTTAAATAAATCACAAGAGCTTAGCCATTTTTTAATGCAAAATGTGTAACAAATGACTCTATTTCATACAGTTATTAAACTAATAGGTTTCGAAACCCTGTGAAAAAATATTGATAGATTTGCTAACTACCATATAAAAATTAGTGATTTTTGAGGTTATGGTGAGCCTTGGGTAGGTAAGTCACTGTTTGTATTTGATATGATCATCTCAAAAGTTGATCGAGATAGTGGAAAAGCCCTAATCTAGTGTTGCTCAATGACAGTAGATGTAGACATATTGTCGAACCACTACAAACTTGTTCACCCATACTTCTCCTCATTCCCTTTCCTTTTTGCAGGCTATATCTTTTTTTATTGATTGATTATCATGGTAATTCTTGTGAGATTGATTTTTGCATCTAGTGACTTGTTGATTATTTGATTCTATTTATTAATTTTATCTTGTGCTCATTCGCTAATTGTTCCTATATTAGCTTATTTTCTTTTGTGTTTTTCTTGATTTTTATATATCTATCGGATCATTACACTAGCTCACAAATTCTTAGTAAATACATTGGTCGTAATTCAGAGACAACCAACGAGTTAGAAGTATATGTGAGTTTTGCCATTGGTCTAGAAGGGTATTTGATTTGGATAATTAATCCAGTATATTTTAATTGGATAATAATCAGAATGATTTTATTTGCTTAAAATAGGAATTAAAATTTGATTTAAATTTAACTGGATAGAGCAAACTTACACAAGAGCCTTTCCTTAGTGGTGCTGAAATTTATATCAATCCTACATTATTGGCTAAATATTTGTAGAGGTTGGAAGAAGAAAAAAATTCTCCTAGATTTTTCAAAAAACTTATGACTTCTCTAATGCGTTCTATAAATAGGTGTTTAGGTCCCTCATTTATTCTCCCATTATTTGTTCTTAGTTCACTTAAGTGGTTGGAAGGAGAATCTAGTTTTTAAAATTGTTACGTAAGTTGTTCCTACATACACAACAATATGCGGAAGAGAATAGTATAAAAGGCTAGTTTGTTAAGGTCCTTATTGTTTATTTTTTTTAGCATCGCAGTGATAACTCTATAACAATAGAGTTATTTTGTAGTTAATTGCATATAATTTTGCTATGTTTTAGGCATTTTAATTTCATTTTATTCAATTTTATTTTATTTTTATTATACTTTATTTTTATTTTAATTGAATTGATTTTATTGGTTTATTTCAATTTGATTTAACTTAGTTTATTTTTAGTTTGTTTTAATTTTGCCTCCAATTATTTATTCTCCCATTTGTGTAGGCAAAATAGGCAAAAGAAACAAACATAAAATTTGGAGCTAAAATGGGGGAAAATGTATAAAAAGATTAAGGGTTCGTTTGGTAAATGGATTCGAATTAGTAATTTAATTTGAGTTAGTGTGATTTGAATTAAGATTTGAGTTAGTAAGTTGAATTGTTATCCGATTTGACGTTTGGATGTACATTTAAGTTTTAATCTGAGTATGGAATAAAATTAAAATTTGTGTTTAGAGAGGTAGTGAAAATAATTTTTGATTTATCAATTAATCTAATAAAATCTTAATGTTAATGATCCTAAAAAATATGAAATATAGATCTTAATTTATTCCTCTCTTCATTGGGATCACAATGAAAAAAGAATAATCTCAATTGGATAACAAATGAAGTAGTTATATTTTTTTCTTAAATAAAGGAGAGAGAAATTTAGTTTTTACTGTAGTAGAGATATCCGAGTATTAAAAGTTAGGGGGGAATCAGAACTCTAAAACCTTAGATTCTTAATACTCAAAGGATTCAAATTTTAGATGAAACAAATACATATATAAAGAATTCTTAATACTCGAATCCAAATTTGAGCTTAAAGAATCTAAAGAGTTCTTGAAATAAACAGGCCCTAAAATTCAAACCGCTCAAACACTAAACCATGCTAGCCAGTTGGACGCAACTTCACCATTGTCTCAGACTGGGTGATGCATCTTCAAATTCATAAGCATGCTTGCGTGCTTTCTTCTCGATAGAAGTGTGTCTATCAGTAGTTGTGTTAGTGCTTTAGCTTCAAGATTCAATCTAGTGCAACGTGCCCCATTGACATCTAGGTGCGTTCGAATCTTCGCCCAACTATTACACGCCATGCCAACCGTGTCATGACCTCACCAATGCTACGCTGCTACGTGTCAAACCATACTTCATACACCCTAGTTACCTTTCTTTCCAGATGGCTTGTAAATCAAAACTAATATCAAATGCTTCATCTACCACTTAACATTTTGATGATTTCTTATCCATTTTTTATTATCTAAATTTTTATGTATTTTAAAAAAGCTTGAATATTAATGTTATTTATTTTTACTTTTTATATTTGTCGTTGTTAAAGGTTTGATTGTTGGTATTTTAAGGATTTCAATGTAGCTTAATTTATATTGTTTAGGTTATTTATTTATTTATTTAAATTGATTATTTTGTTCGAAAATATGTTGGATGATTATTATATATGGTATTAATGCTTTTAGTTGTTTGATTATTAATTAATCGATTAGGAAGCCGTGAATTACTACCAGGAGCAGGATTTACATTCTAGGCCAACTATAGAGTAACGTAATTTTAAAAAGATAGGAATATACCCATTAGGATTATGTAACCATTAACGAAATCGAGAACCTAAGAATCCTAGTTAATTGGTGCTCTATGTGACGACTTACTTAAGATAATTAATCAAGATCAAAGTTAAAACACTAATTATAATAATTTGATTTTTTGAAGAAATTCAAGAATATTCCAACTTGTAAAATAAAATAAACCATCATTTTATCAATTTTTCATTTTTAATTTATAAAAGTTTGTTTATCGAATTTATTATGGGTGATTTACACATATGTCTAATTATAAGGCATTAAATTTAAAACTGTCCACAATCTAATATAATTAGAGAACTGTCTGCTAAACTACTTATAAAGAACACTCTAACCTTAAATCGTAATAGAAAAAAATCCTTATAATTTCCCTATTGAAACGTGATAAATGAAATAAATTTTGATGTTTCAGAATAAATATATAATTATACTAATTAGAAAAAACAAGGGAAAAAAGAGAAACAATTAGCCTAATCTAAAATTTTAATTGATGTTTTTTTCAATATTATTTTAAATATATTTCTGTTAATTTTTAACAACTATTTAATAATCAATTCCAACTCATTTTCTCAAGTTGATATTAAAACACAATTTTAAATTTTATGCTTTTTTAAGGCCAAAATCAATTAACATCAAAACGTCAGTTCAGATTATAATTTCAAATCACACTTTTTAAACTTTCTCATCTCATACCTAAAAATGTTCAAACCACATGTTTAGAATCCATGAACTAAACTGAGCCTTAAAAACTCACTACATAGAGGTTTAGAAACATTTGCCCCAATTTTTAACATTAACATCTCAATCTTCAAGGTTTAAATCAATGGTTTGAAAAACCCAAACTAAGAACATGTTCAACCGAAATTTAGACCATGATTTACAAAAATTATAAGCATGCAGCTACAGATTCAGGACTTTCAAACCTATTAAAATAAGCTTCTTAAACAGATTCTATGAGAAGCTCTATGATTCAACATTCAAGCACTAACTGCGCATGATCAATCACAAAAATAACATGCATGCCCTAAGCGTTATAAAACTCAGATTATAAAATAAAATTAAAAGCGTAAGCTCAAGTACCAAACTCAGATTAAATGGAAGAGAAAACTCAGATTTAGGTCTTAGAGTTCCTTCCTCAAAACCGTTAAGAAAATGGTGCTAGAACTTGTAGAATCCTTGAGAGCATGTGTTGGTGATTATTTGAAACCAACAGAGGGGTTATTTTTATGGTTTTCTTATGTGTTTAGAAGCTGGAATTTCCATAAAGTGAAAGAATGAGAGAGAGAGAGAGAGAGAGAGAGAGAGAGAGAGGGGTATGGATCTTGTTTCATGTATAGTATGTCGAGAGATTTAAAGCAAAAAGACTGTAGTGGAATGTGACTACAATGAAGGAGAGAAAAGCTCTCATAATAGGCTGCATTGTTTAGATTTTTGGGGTTTGGAATTGAGCATTTTAAGGCTTCGTCGGTTTGCTTTCACTTGAATTGGTAGAAGAGAACAAGGGTGGCAGTTTTGAAATTAAATGGTGAGGCAGTGGCATAATTGTAAATAAACAAAACTATTCGCAGTGAACATTTTAAAATATATGATCATATTTTAAATGCTATTAAAAATCAAAGCACCTATGGCTACTTGGTGTGAACCATTCAGTTGCAGTTACAACTACAGCTCTTGTTCTTTACACACCCTCAGTCCAATCCACTTATCGGCCCAACGGTCATCTACATTTCATAGTGTAACTGAGCAGTTCTAACTCTCCTCTCAGCGCCTCCATTAACCCTAGCATCATCTCCTCTTCTCCTCAGTGCCTCCATGCTATCGCGATCTAAGTCTAGCAAGCATCTCTTTTAACCCCACTTTGCCCTATTCTTTCATCTCTGATTTCTGTTTTTGTTCTCAAGATGGTGCCTGTTTTACTTGTAACGCCCCCTTACGGACATCACAGGAACTGTTAACTTACATTATTATCTCTTAATTATTTCATAGGAAAACCTAAACTTGTAAGTAATATCTAATTATTAACCTAGGATTTTTGGTGTAAATTTTTTTTTATTTACCATATGCACATGTGTATCAACATTTTAATTTATTTTTAAACAATTGAATTATTTCTAAGCGTATATTATTAGCATTTCTCAGGATCACATCTTAAAAAAAAAATCAATAATACTTACCTTAAATGGTTTGGCTCTTCGGTTAGCCCAATGGAATACCCAAGGTATTCGGCTAATCGACTACCAGCAAAAATGGTTAGTTTAACATAATAAATATGAAATATGAAAGGAAATTTACAATCCAGAAATTATTACAGGCCAAGTCCATAAAATATCTCGTAATGTGTGAAATTAAATTTTAAAAAAATAGCATTATTAATGTACTATTTCATGTCCTAATTCCATGATCCAACACTGTTAGAAATGTATGCCTTAAAGAGTAAAAATGTAATACGTTTTTGGAGACATTTTTATCAATAAAGAATTTATTCATTTATATATACCAAATCTTGTCCTCTTTACGTTCATATTTTTTGAATGTATGATAAGCAAACAGTAGTCTGAGATTGTCAGTCTAAACCTTAAGAATTGGGCATATGATGGACTGATTATGCGGTAGACACGATTCTTAAGGTGATGGTCTAAAACATATGATCCGCAATCGAGGGAATAAAGTTGGACGCTTTATTCATGTAAAGATTGTTATGTTGTCTATATCCTTTTTGGGAGATGGTTTGTCTTGACCATCGGAGTTGGACTCCATGAATAGAAACATTGGCGCGTTGTCATAGGTGACGACGTGTTGGATCGAGACATAAAGTGAATTGATTTGGATTAATAATTCTGTCTTGGCAAATCGATTCACTTTAGACAGCCATTTGTATTGTATCTTAATCTTGAGATGAATCTCGACTTGTGTCTTTTGATATACCAATGGGAGACTCCCACATCTCTATAGTGGTATGCATGCCGGTACGTTGGAGGCATGACTCTTAATAGCGTAGACTTGTTATTCATAGATATGGAATCCATAGCTCCTTTTTAGGAGTAATGATATCCTCTTATATGCGTTGTCCTGTAATTGGAAAACTGGAGCGCTCAATCATTTAGATACATAGGTGTAACCGAATGGTATACTATCTTTGGATGGTAAGTTTTCTAATGATGAGACAATGGAACGTAAGATTAAAATAATTGAAAAGGTAAGACAGAACTTGTCCTTAAGCCGATTATGGATTATCATATGGGGATACGATGCACTATGATATGTCATAGAGACTTAGCTACGCGAGCTTCGTAATTCTATAAAGTTTGAGAGTGCAGCTCCAAACTTTTAGTGGAGTAGCGTTGGAGTTGATAATTGTGAAATGTATATCTGGGATATTGGGTTTCATAATTATCATGAGCTTGAACTTTATAGGTCCATTTTGGTCCCCTTTGCCAGCTCACAAAATCTTGTAACGACACGGCGTGCTTTTCCAATAATTGGTGACTTATTGGTTTAAAATTTGTAAGAATCAAATAATTCATGTTTGTTTATCGGTTGAATTAATTTTGTAAGATAATTTATGTTTTTGAATTGTTGAAAATAAAATTGATGAATTGCATTAAAATTGTATTTTCTAGAATGAGGGTTTTCTGCTCGGTCGGCATGCCGAACCTCACAGTTCGGAAGGCCGAATGTCACGGATCGGCAGGTCGAACGTGTGGTCTGGCAGGCCGACAGTGGGGCAAAAAATTTGGCGCTCTGCCAGCTAGCCAAAGTTTTAGTTCGGCAAGCCGAACCTGCATGGATCGACAGGCCGATGTATCAGATCGGCAGGCCGATGAAGCAAGACCGGCAGGCCAATCACCCAGATCGACCTGCTGACCGAGAGCTGCTGGGTGTCCAGAAAAGGTGCAATTTTTCCAGTGCAGTTTTAATTTTATTTTTGGGACAATTCTGAGAAACATTAAATTTGGATATGATCGGAAATATGAAGTATTCGATTCATACGAGATTGAAGACTTGAAGATGGATATTACATGAAGAAGGATACAGCTTGAGGATTCAAGGATGAAGAATCGATAAATGTCTCGATTATTCTCTTGTAATCTTAGTTTTCTATTCTCTAGGGTGGAACCATAATATTACGGTTATTATTATTTTGCTTGTAGCTTTGCTTGAATGCTTTGGTTGTCTGCATTATAATATGACTTACCATGTATATTGATAACATGTCATATAGAATAGGGAGTGCCGCTCATATTAAAATTGTTCATGCATGATTTTAAAATAACACCTTGACTTCAAAAGATTGAGTGGGAGAAGGTTTTCGAAGAGAGAACCTAAGGCCTCCATCGTTGGTCCATAGGAAGAACATGGTGGTCCCGACCCCTAGGAAGGGATTTCTATCATGTACCAGATTGGATCTCTGAAAGGATAAGGTATTTTAGTATGATTTATGGTTGCACACCCCTAGGTGGTGATTATAAATCATGGATAAAATATTGAAACGGTGGTTATACACTCACGTTAATTTTATTATTAACCTCCCCTAGGAGCTCTGTTAATAAAATTAATGGCCAAAGAAACGATTATTAGTGTATGCTGGATCATACGGGTCCTGGATGGCATATATTAATTAGGAGGGGATCCGTGTTCCTGATTGAATTTGGCATGACTCCCCTAGGAGCTTGTTAAATTCTGAGTTGGGAATTATCGTTGTAAGGTTATGATATTTTCAAGATTTTGACACATAAACACATTTGTATTATTTTACATGATTGTGTTATCTTACTAAATTATTATATACGTTTGCTTATGTTTGGTATATGATTCTTTATTGTAGATTGAAAATGTCTAAAAACACTTTATCATTGATACTTGACAAAAACCAATTAACCGGTGAGAACTATAATGATTGGAAACGGAACCTGGACATCGTCCTTTCCTTTGAGAAACTGAAATATGTTCTGACAACTCCTTGTCCTCCCGAGCCTACGGGAGACTCAAGTAATGAACAATTCCAAGTGTACGATTGCTGGAAAGATGCTAATGATCAGGCCCGCTGCTATGTTATGGCTAGCATGAACAACGTGCTGCAGGCTCAACATTAGGATTATGAGACTGCGAAGCAGATCTTGGATAATCTTGAGGACATGTTTGGAGGCTAGGCCATAACAAAGCAGCAAGGGGCGCTTTAGAAACTCTTAAACTGTAGACAGAGACCGGGGACATCTGTAAAGGAGCACATGATGTTGGTCATGGGTTACCTCGCTGAGGCTCAAACTAATGGAGCCGACATCGATGCTGAAACTCAAATGACTATGGTCTTTGAGACTTTGTCTAAGGAATTTATTCCGTTTAGAGCTACTTTTAATTTAAGCAATAGACGGTATATGACCTTGACAGAACTGATGAAACAGTTACAGGAGTTTGAACTGCTGGTCAGGGAGTCTCCTACTGGTGGTGAGGCCAATATGGTAGCTGCTTCTGGTTCCAATCCTAACTCTGGGAATGGAAAGAAGCAACGGGCCAAGAGTGGGAAGTCTTCTATTCCACCTGCAACCAAGAGCAAGAAGAAGAAGAAGAAGAAGAACCCAAAGAAGCTTAAGTGCTTCTTCTGTGGTAAGATCGGGCATATAAAGAAGCATTGCAAGGACTTCCTTTCCAAGGGAGGTAGGTGTGATCTTCTATATTTAGAAACTTGTTTGGTTGAGGAATCCAGTGACATCTGGGTCATTGATTCTGGTGCAACTAATCATGTTTGTGTTTCTCTGCAGGGATTCAAAGAAACGAGAAGTCTACTTCGTGAAGACTTAACGCTTCGGATGGGCGATGGATCCTTGGTCTTAGCGGAAGCAGTGGGAGATGTCCATCTTTATTTTGATAATTATAGGAATTTAATTTTACAAGATTGTTTTTATGTTCCTAAATTTAAAAGGAATTTAATTTCTGTATCTTCTTTATTTAAAGACTCCTACGTGGTATCTTTTAATGAAAAAGTGTGATTTGTAAAAACAAATCTTTTATCTGTTCTGGATGGATGCAAAATAATCTATATTTTATCAAACCTAAGATGGACTTATTGCTTAATGCTGAGATAAATGAAAATAACTCAAAAAGACTTAAAACTTCTCACTCTAATAAGACTTATCTTTGGCATTTGCGCCTTGGCCATATTAACCTGAGTAGGATTCAAAGGTTGGTAAGGGATGGACCTTTAAGTCACTTAAAGGTGGAATCTATACCTCAATGTGAGTCTTGTTTGGAGGGTAAAATGACCAAAAGACCACATGGGTCTAAGGGCAATAGGGCCGAAGGGGCTCTAGAACTTGTGCATAGTGATGTTTGCGGACCTATGAACATCCAGGCACGAGGAGGGTATGAGTACTTCGTCACTTTTATTGACGATTACTCAAGATATGGGTATGTGTACCTAATGCACCACAAAAGCGAAACTTATGATAAGTTCAGGGAGTTTTGGGCTGAAGTGGAAAAGCAATTGGGTAGACCCATAAAGGCACTTTGATCTGATCGAGGTGGGGAATACCTTTCTGATGAGTTCTTGGGACACTTGTTAGAGAATGGGATCTTATCCCATTTGACTGCGCCGGGTACTCCGCAGCAGAATGGCGTAGCAGAGAGAAGGAATAGTTCTTTGTTGGACATGATTCGGTCCATGATGAGTTATTCATCATTGCCTTTTATCCTTTTGGGGATATGCACTACAAACCGCATGTTATCTTTTGAACAATGTGCCTTCAAAATCGGTCCCTAAAACTCCTCACGAGTTGTGGACAAGATGGAAGACATCTTTAAACCATATTCGCATATGGGGATCTCCAGCTCATATCCTGTTTAAGGATCCAAATAAGTTGGAAGCACGTTCGGAACTTTGCATGTTTGTAGGATATCCAAAAGGGACTAAAGGGGGTTATTTTTATAACCCTAAGGAAAAGACAGTCGTGGTTTCAACTAATGCAACTTTCCTTGAGGAGAGTTACATGGACGACTTTAAACCTCGAAGCAAAGTGGTGCTTGAGGAGTTAAGGGGTGATCCGTTCACTCCGGAGGTTTCGAATGAAATCATTCCGATCGGTGTAGAAAAACCAAACAAACCTGAACAACAACCTCAAGGGCTTTGGCGTAGTGGGAGGATCGGGCGTCAACTTGAGAGGTATATGTTCAATGTGGAGGTCTTTTTGGCTGAACCGGATGAACATGACAGGGATCCTTATACTTACACAGAAGCTATGGAGGATGTTGATTCAAGACTCTGGACAGAGGCCATGAACATTGAGATGAAGTATATGGAGACTAATCGGGTCTAGGAGCTTGTGGATCTTCCCGAAGGAGTAAAACCCATAGGGTGTAAGTGGATCTACAAGAGGAAAAGAGGAGTGGATGGAAAGGTCGAAACCTTTAAGGCTAGATAGGTAGCTAAGGGTTATACGCAAAAGGAAGGAATCGATTAGGAGGAAACCTTTTCGCCTGTAGCCATGCTTAAGTCCATCCGGATTCTCTTTTCCATAGCTGCCGCTCTTGACTACGAGATTTGGCAAATGGATGTCAAGACAGCTTTTCTGAATGGCTATCTTGATGAGTCCATTTATATGGAACAACCAGACGGGTTCAAGGTTGCGGGTTAAGAGGGTAAGGTTTGTAAGCTGCTAAAGTCAATTTATGGACTTAAGCAGGCTTCTCGTTCTTAGAACATAAGATTTGATCACATGATCAAGACTTATTTTGGATTTCACCAAAACTGTCCCAGAAGTATGACTATCACCAAATTGATACTAGTGAAAACTGATTTCCCAAAACAAAATGGCTCAGCCAACCCTTTTTGTCAACTACTAATGAGATCATAATCATATATATGCAAATCAACTCCTGTCCCATATACATTCATGTGAAGTCAGATTTCTTTCTTTTTCCTTGTTCTTGTTGACATCTGTTTAGAGACAATTGCATTGATTGCATTCTCATTGATGAAATTGTGTATAAGAAATGACATAAATCATGTGCTTCCAATGAAAGGAATTAATCTTGATTTTCTTCATTAATTAAGCTCACTGGTGCTATTTTTTGCTTCCGTAAATCACATATTTAGTTAGATAACTACCAAAAGATTGTAAGGGCAATGCAATTAAGTATAAAAGCTATACTTTGTACTAGTGAAAACTGATTTCCCAAAACAAGATGCCTCAGCCAACCCTTTTTGTCAACTATTAATGAGATCATAATCATATATATGCAAATCAACTCATGTCCCATATACATTTATGTGAAGTGAATTCCATATTGCTCCTAGTTCTTGTTGAATCCAAATAGTGACAATTGCATTGATTGCATTCTCACTGATGAATGATTCATCAAATCTTTTTAGAAGAGGCTCAAATTCTTCAAATCTTGTTAAATTTGCGAGGTCAGGATCCATCCGAATTCTCTATTGACAAGTAGTAATAGTTTCGATTAGGGTTTTCAAATTTAAATTCATAGAAAAATGAAAACAAACAAAAACAGGGTACACCTTAGTAAAAGCACTGCTTCACTACCTTAAAGTCTTTCAAATCCAACTTCCAAGGCATTCTCAAGGGCAGAGAGTCCAGCTTGTAACTATTATGAAGAATCAGAAAGTAAAAGAATGAGTATAATTACTAGCCTGAAGAGCAAACACTTTAAATTTAAGTATATTAATAAAACAAAACAAAAAAAGAATCAACATCATATATTTTACCTATGCAAGTCTGACCAAACCTTTACGTGTTACATGTTTGTATTAGACCATTGCTACTAATCCTATAAGTCCCCATATTTATAGAAAAAAAGAAGAAGAAATAAATGACAGTATCGAATAGGCAAATACCTGTGTCCTGCTTTGCTTCTACTATTACATTTGTATCACTTGTTCCATGTATAATTATTAATTGGTCCATTAAACGGTTTAAGCATAATGCTGACCAAATGATTCTCATAAATTTGTAGATGCATAGTTGCTTAGCTCATCACAAACATTTGTCAACCCTCAACACCGTTCATTTTGATTTGTATTTTATTAGTTGTTTCATAGCCTTGATTCATGTCAACAATGTTTTCTCTTACATGTTATTAGGCCTTCTTTGCATCTTCAGTTTGTGGTTCCCTCAACTGTGTCATTTTTAGGGTTTAGCAATTTTTTGTCCTCGGATCAGTTTGCTATTCTCTCATGTTTTGACCGTTAACCCAACTTCTACCGTTAAATTGAAATGCCCTACTTTGGATGCGTGGTTGTCACGTAAAGGTTTTGTTGTCGATTATATAGGTAAGGGTAATAGGCTATGATGGCCTATACACATTTTGAGTTAATTGTTTGCTGCTTGTTAAATGTGTCCCTTGGTGCTATGTTGCCAGTTGACAGTTGGTCTGTAGGTAGGTGTTGTTGTAATCCTTTCTTAAAATGTTTCCTTCTTGTTGTTATTATTATGTCTATATGACCAACAAAGTTGACCATGGTAGCATTTGGCTCCAAGCGGACATGTACAAGCACAAACAATCTGTGCTCATTGTTAACCAGCTGAGCCTATGCATACTTTCTTTTCTTTCATGGTAGCAATTTTTTAAACTAAGTGTTACAACTTGTTGGATGGGGTTCAAATTGCCTTGTTATTAAATATAAGGAAATGCAAGTAGTAAGCAAGACGCCATTGCTTGGATAGCGGAGAGAACCAAATTATTAATTGGTCTCCTTCAGGACCTTGTCAAGCAAACTAGTGAGTGTAAATTAAATAAGAAGTTGTGTGAGATGTGGGCAGCATACTTGACAACCCATTTCAATTATCCTGTAATTGCAACCCAAATTAAACACAAGAAAGAAAATCTACAAAAAGAATGGGCATTTTTTAAGACTTTAGATGGTACGATAGGGTTAGGAGTTAACCCTGAGAGTGGTGAGTTTGATTTCTCCATGGAGTATCATCTTGAACTAATTAAGGTACATAGAGTGTGCTATGTAAGCTGGTGTATAATTGTTTTACAAACATCCAAACAAGAGTATTCTATTTAACCTTTTTTTTAAAAAAAATTTTGTTTGTCTAGACTAATCCAAAAGTGGTAAGGTACCTTAGTAAAGTTGGATATCCGTCTTTCAAGACATTGGATTCTCCACAGCTTCAGGTTCCCTCGTGTTTGGCACTACTTCATCGCATGCTCCGATAGCTGAGCACTTTTCTAAGGATGATGACCATATCGACGTTCTTGCACAAGAAGAACACAACATTGATGATTTGGTGAATGATGTTAGAAGTTGACTGAATCACTTGAATGCAAATTCATCGAATGACATCGGAGGAAATTGCTCAAGCTTGCAAAGTGTTGGCAAGGGCAAAAGGAAGATGAAGGACACAAATGAGGGGGAAGATTGGCTGAAGGTAATGGCACAGGCCATAGTGGAATAAAAAACGATGCCCAATGCTCAGTTCGCCAAGTGCATTCACATTCTTACAGATATGGGATACACTGGACGTGAAAAACTTACGTTGCAAATGGCATTGAAATATGAAATTGGCCTACAGCTGATGTTTTTGGAGAACGATAGTGAGCAGGATTGTAGACTATTAATCAAAGAATATATGTCAAAGTGAATTTTCAAGTGTAGCATCCAGTTTTGTTTAATTTTTATGTTTCATCATATTGTGAGGCAATGTTTATTTTTTTCTCATGTATTTGTTATTTGGAATATTGACATATTTTATTTGAGGTCTCTATTGTTCAGCACATTGTTTGGATGTTGTTACTAGTTTAAATCCTTGTTTGATTTTGCTTATGCATATGTGCATTGGACTATTGACATTTGTAATTCCAGCTTATATTGTTATGCTTATAGTTGATTCTTACCAGAGTTTGGCATCAAATCAACACCACGTGTGGCTGTGCACGATGGTTTGCTTTTCCCTTGCTCATCTCTGCCTGATTGGATGGACCTACTACAAGAGGAGCAAAAAAAAGACAGGACAGTCAATAGACAAGGGCTCTCCAATGCTCAAGATAGGAGTTGCTCAGTAGAGAACAAGATCTTGTTAGGTGGGAAGAAGCGTGTGTCCCTAAATGCAATAAATGCATCCTATTTATAGGCTGCCACTTGGACCGACTGTTAGGTGGGTTTTGCCCACAACCCGAGTGTCACATCAAGGCATGTCAGGTGGCAGAGGACAACTATCATTCCCTCCACCGGTAGATCATTTTCCATCCGATGGCGAGTTGTCCGCCATCTGTTGGCCAGTGGTGGTGAGTAACTGTCCACTTACCAGTGAAAAGAATCCGACCCGAGCTAGTGCTCAACCTAAGGAGGCGACCTATCGCGGTGAGGCCTAGGAGACCCTAAAGAGCACCTCAGACAAGAGACTCAAGCATGTTGGGATTAGTTATTAATTCACTATAGCTTTGTCGAGCTTCTTTGCCGACCACCCTGAGTAAAGCTCCTTGGTGGTGGCACCGAGCTCACCCTCCATAGTAGCCCCCCAGTTCACCTAGTCGATGTTCAGTCGGGTGAACTATGCCGAGTGGGTGAGGTCGGCTCTAGATGGGATCCAAACAATGCCCCAAGGTAGTGCAAGATGAAAGGTCACGCGATGATGCTCGGAGGGACACTTGTGGCAATGCAATTGGGTATTTCCCTATCAGGCGTAATCATCGTGCCTCTTTGTTTTTTGCCCCTGGGTTTTGCACTTGGAATAGCTATAAATAGGGCTTTCCTTCCCTATCAATTTCACATGTAACCAAGCCCAGACTTCGCTACCCTTGAGTTTTAGCTATTGAGCTATAGTTCACAACCCGAGAACTCTTTTTTCCTAAGCTTCCACGACTCGATCAGGTAATTTCCCGAGGAGTACGAAAGAATGAGTGACCTATCAGACTCCTAAAATGTTAGCGTCTCTTGGTCAGATAGCAACGTTGAGACTGAGGAGTCGACCTCCGTAGAGGTCCACATCGAAGGATTATCTTCAGAACAGGATGGAGCAGGTTGGTTGGCTAGGATATTGTGGGTCAATGCTGAGATAGTACTCGAGTAGGAGTGCCTCGACTAGATGGACGGGGAGCACCCAGTGAGATCGTGTAGGGGCGAGGATCTTAACATTAGGGCAGCCTCCGCCGTCACATCCTGAGTTACCGCCCAGCAGTAGGTTGAGTTAGAGGTAGCCGCCGATGAGCCAAGCACCTCCGGTTGAGATTTTTGGGCCCCTGTCCAAGTTGTTGGAAGGGTAATCGTTGACATATCCCATGAGGAAGTGGCCGAGGAAATCGAGCCAGTGATGAGCGCCACTGAAGACAAGGACAAGAGGGTAGTTGTCCCTCGGGTCTGGGAAGTGATAGCTTATCAGGTAACCTAGCTTTGAAAAACATCTACAGCGGCATACACTAGCGTGATGACAGCATCCTAGCTTGAGGACCTACGCCAAGAGTTTGATATCCTAGATGACATCGTCCTCATCGTGCCTGAGGAGAATGATTCACCCCTGACTCCGCCCGAGGGGTATATAACTTTATACGCGGAGTTCTTTAGGGTCGATCTGTGCCTGCCACTTCATCCTTTCTTCAACCGAGCACTCAACGACCTGAATGTGTGCCCAGCTCAGCTCAACCTAAATAACTACAGGTCGCTGATCAGGATGTATATACTATAGAGGTAGCACCGGGCTACCGAGATGCCGTGGGAGGCATTCAAACAGGTTTATAAGATGAAGAAGCTTCCTCAACAGTCTGGTTGGTATTACGTCACCAGCTTTAGGAAGAACTTCATTATGGGCAACCCTGACTCGGACAAGCTCTAGATGTTCGAGTGGTTCTATATCGGGGGAAATTATTTAGTCAAAGCTGGTGAGGTCGTCCCTACGGATCAGTGTGTCCCAAGGATGTTTAAGCATAGGCGCGTGTGGCCAAAGAGACCATGGGCATCGAGCCACATCATCAAGGCAGTCGAAGACCTATTAAATAAACCAGAACCGATGAGACAACAGTTGTTCCTGCTTGGGAAGGAGACCCTCTCCCTTTATGGCTGGTTCGGGGCACCCAGCCCAGCAGAACCAATCCCCCTTCCAACATCCAACCTGCCTAGGTGGCCGGGCAAATGACGATGACGAGGCCCAGTGCCGTTGATATCCCAAGGCCGAGCACTTCCATGTTTGGGTGACCGACGAGGGAGCCATCATCGTCTAGAACTACGGACTCATCGAGTGGCTCCTTCAACGTGGGGCCACCTATAGTAGACGAGGATCTCATGGACATGATCAGGCTCCTATGCCCATTTGGCCAACTTCGGATCAGAGGTGAGCTCCGAGTTTTTTTTTGCCAAGCTCGTTTTGACTTAGGAGGATATTCTTGGTTTTGCAAATATGTCTTCCCGACCGAGCAACGTAGAAGAAAGGTGTGCCGCCATGGAGAGCCTTTGCAAATAGAAGAGGAAGGTTGTGGTCAAAAAGAAGCGAAAGAGGACCCCAAGACTGGAGCTACCAGCGCGGTCTGAGCAGCCACCGTAGTCCAAGTGACCACCCAGCTCAATCCAAGTACCCCCACCTTCACCGATAAGGGCGGGGACTTCATCGACCCAGCCATAACCTCGTACGTTAGTGTTTTCCATGGGAGACCGTCTGAGGAGGAAAGTGAACTACCCCTGCCATATCCTCAAGCACTTCGGGGATGTGGTTCTCGAGGAATCTTTCTTGCAAAACCTTAAAGGAGAGGATTTTGAGGGCTTATCCAGTGCTGCCTTCCACTCTGCCACCAAGGTGAGTAATTGTCTCACTCAGAGCTTCATTTGACCTCTCATTTTTCAACATGCTAACTTCTTCTTTGTTAGGCATACGCCTTCTTGGACTTGACCTATATGGCCAGGCAAAGGGAGTTGAACTTAGAGAAGGAGAGGCTTAAGAAGTCTGCCCTCGAAAAGGCTAAGGTTGAAAAGGAGCTCAATGCCAATAATATCGAGCTAGAACAAATCAAGGAGGCTCTTGCTCGGGCTAAAGACGAGACCAAGAAGGTGAAGGATGAGACCGAGCAAGCCAAGGCAGTAGAAGAAGAGGCGCACAAGGCAATCGAAGAGGCCAAGAATGAGGCCAGCTAGTCCCGGGATGAGGTCGCCCTACTCAGGGATCAACTATAGGCCTCCAAGGTCAAGCATCAATGTTTTTGGGAGGAGCTGCCTGACCAACTCGCCCAGGCTGTGGAGGACTTCAAAGCATCCTCGAAGTACGCCGACTATTACTACTTCAGCATGACCGACCTCTAGGACTACATCATCAAGAATCATCCTAAGGTGGCAGGCTTCGATTGGTAGCTCATAGTCGAGCCAGAGTAGAGCATAACACAACAGTCGAGCAAGAAGAGGTCGTCAAAATGGACGACAAAGACAACGGGGACGACCAGGGCACCGGCGGTGGAGACGACGATGTTGGGGAAGGGGCCCAGGCCTAATTTTGTCTTCTTCTCTTTTTATTTATCCGAGCTCAGGAGGTGCCTAGTTAATTGTACCTCCCCATCACTCTTTATAATGAAAATTTTATTTTTCCAAGTTTATCACTTCTCGAAGTCTTTATTTATTTTGTTTTTGAATCTTTCATTTTTGAACACTTCTTGGGAGGTGTGATTGTTCTCAGATAGAAATTTTCATTTTTTGAAAGTGTGAGGAGTTCCTCGGGGACAAAGTTTGACCTTTGTTTCGTCGAGTTGGCTTGGACCTTGAAAAAAGGGATTGAATTGGGAACTTAGATAAGTTAGGTGCTCCTTGGGAGAAGCATTCCTAAACCATTGGATTTTGAGCTTACCTTTTTTAGTTCCATCCTTGCCGAGCTTAATGTCTAGGTGATGAAACATTTTACGGGTTAATGTAACTTGAGAAAGGACAATAAGCATCTATACCAAGTTTAACCGAATACGAAAAGTCCACTTCTCGGTCAAGCAGAGCACAATGACGTGTGGTACCCTATGCCCTGTCACCCCTTTAGAGTTGTTTAAGTTCGTTGAAACTTTTACAAGTCTAATGCTGGTCGGGCATAGTTATGCTAGGGCGACTCTGACCGGGCAGTCTGTACGGCGACAAGCTAACGGTCGGCATGATGCCGATTAGCCCCCTAGTCCGGTTGGTTGGGATGACCCTCCCTCTTCGGGAGTTATGGTCTAGTCCCCCAGACTAGAGTTATGGCCCCCCTTTTAGGGAGTTATTTTTTTCCTTAACACATATTACTTAGTAGAACAATATAGGAATTAAAATTTTCATTGATGGATGATATTTACATTCTAGTCCTATTTAGTAGGCCTAGTTACAAAAAGAATGTAGTTAGAGGTCAAAAAGAATTTCTAGCGTCAGTTAGCAAAAGAATCTTTTTAAGAGCTCGACGTTCCAAGGATGATCATGCATGTTACCCTCTATATTGGGTAATCTATAGGTGCCTGGCTGGACAATCTCGATGACCTTGTATGGCTCGCCCCATTTCAGACTGAAGGACCCTAACCCAGGCTGCTGAACTGTGACCTTTTTAATCATCAAATCTACCACTTTTAAGCTCCACGGTTGGACCTGTTTATTGTAGTACCAAGCAACGACTTGGTTTCAAGCTGCGTTATGAATTGCTGCATGGTTCCTCTTCTAGTCTAGCAAATTGAGCTCAGACATCATTACCTCAACATTTCAAATTTCTTTGTAATGTTCAACCCTAAAGCTTGGCAGTCCTACCTCCGCTGAGATGACAACCTTGACTCCATACACGAGCAAGAATGGGGTCTCTTTGGTAGCAGTTTGGGCTGTTATTCGGTAAGCCTAGAGCACTTTTAGGAGCTCATCGATCTATGCTCCCTTGATGGCCTCGAGATTTTTCTCCAAGTTGTCTTTGATTGTTTTATTAATAGCTTCAACCTACCTGTTGCTCTGAGGATAGCTCAGAGAGGAAAAGACTTTCTTGATACCGAGCTGTTCACATAGGTGGAGGAGACTGGAGGACTTAAACTGCTTTGTATTGTTGGTTACGATGGTATGTGAGATCCCAAATTGGCAGAGATAATGCTTCTCCATACAAAGTTGGTGCACTTAGCTTCGGTCATGTTGGTGCATGGCTCTATCTCGACCCATTTGGTTAGGTAGTCGATGGCCATAATGTAGTACTTAAATTGAGATCAGGCTTGGGGAAGAGGCCCAATCAGATCAACGACCCACATAGCAAATGGCCATGCTGATGTTACCGAGGTGAGCAGCTTGGCTTGGTATCCAAGGACTTTCACAAATTGCTGACATTTTAGGCATTTCTGCGCAAAGTAGTTACAATCCTTTTCCATGGTTAGCCAGTAATAGCCCTACTGAAGACATTTTTGGGCCAAGGATTGCCCTCAGAGTGATTACCACATAGGCCCTCGTGAATTTCCTTCATTAGATATTGAGCTTCTATGGGCCCTACGAACTTTAGATGCAGTGTAGTGTAGCCTCGTCGACATATCTTCCCGTTGATCATCGAATATCAGGCTGAGCTATTGTGAATCCAGTGTGCCTCTTCTCGATCGATGGGCAATTAGGCTGTGGTCAGGTACCAGATGATCGAGTCCATCCATATGGTCTCATGCTCTTCGGCTACACTTGCTACTTCTTTGTTAATGCTTAGCTTGGCTAATCTTTCAATGAGGACCGAAGTTAGGTCACTGTCACCCAGACCCAAGGCGAGCTGAGCAAGTGCATCGACCTCTGAGTTTTTTGATATGGGGATCTGCTTGAATGAGTAAAGCTTAAACTGCCTAAGCAATGTCCTAACCTCTTGTAAATATGCTACCATTGATTTTGATCGAGCTTGAAATACCTCAGTAACTTGCTAGACAATGAGTCTTAAGTTGCTATGAATGACTATACGGTCTACCCCAAGATCCTTGGCGATTCTAAGTTTGGCCAGGAGTGCTTCATACTTTGCCTCATTATTAAAGGCCTTGAAATCGAATCAAAGTACGTAGATTTCCCTATACCCGTCTAGGCTTGTCAATACCAACCCGGCACCTGAACCTTCTATGTAAGAAGATTCATCAATAAAAAGCTTCCATTCTAGTTCTGGCGTGGCATGACCTTCACTATAGCTGGGGCCGTCGGGTGCCTCCACGGGTGCCTTCTCGGCCAGTGGTGTGCCTTGCTTGGTATCGGTGAACTCAACAATAAAATCTACAAGGGTTGAGCCTTGATGGCCGTCCTTGGTACAAAATGAATGTCATACTGGCCGAGCTTGATGGACCATTTAGCCATCTGTCCCACTATCTCTAGACTCTAAAAAACTTGCCAAAGAGGGAACTTTGTGAGGACCCATATTGTGTGGCCTTGAAAATAGGGTTGTAGCTTTTGAGTAGAGGTGACTAGGGCGAATGCCAATTTCTTAAGTGTGGGGTACCGCTCCACGGCACCCTCGAACACATGGCTAGTATAATAGATGGGCTTTTGAACTCTGTTTTCTTCTCGGACGAGGATTGAGCTAATAGCCTTCTCGGACACAATAAGGTAGGCATACAATATTTTCTTGGGAAAAGATTTGGACAAGAGCGGGGGCGTGGCTAAGTACCTCTTCAAATTCTAGAAGGCTTCTTCACACTCCCTACTCCACTCAAACCTCCCCTTGAGTGCTTGAAAAAATAGGTGGTACTTGTCGGTAGACTAGGAGACAAATCTGAAGAGAGTCGCTACCATGCCAGTAAGTTTCTACACCTTTTTTACCGTCTGAGATGAATGTATGTCTATAACAGATTGAGCCTTGGTCAGGTTAACCTTGATTCCTTGTTGATTGACTAAAAATCAGAGAAACTTGCCTAAACTAACCCCAAATGCACATTTTGCTGGGTTGAGTTTCATTCCATACTCCCAAAGAATGTCGAAGCTTGCTCAGAGATCGGCCGTATGATCTACTGCTCAGATAGATTTAACTAACATATCATCCACGTAAACTTCCATGGTTTTGCCGATCAACCAAGCAAACATGTTGTTGACTAAGCGCTGGTAGGTTGCCTTGGTATTCTTGAGTCTGAAGGGCATTACTATGTAGTAATAGAGCCCTTGGTCGGTAACAAAAGCTGTTTTTATTTTGTCTTCCTTGACCATCCGTATCTAGTTATAACCGAAACAGGCGTCCATGAAGCTGAGTAGTTCATGCCCAACCGTTGCATCAATGAGCTAGTATATTCGGGGCAGTGGAAAGCAGTCCTTAGGGTAGGCCTTATTTAGGTTGGTGTAGTCTATACAAACCTGCCATTTCCCATTCGCCTTCTTGACAAGAACTATGTTTGCTAACCATTCTAGATACTTAACCTCTCAGATTAATCCTACTTTTAGGAGCTTCTAGACCTCTTCATTAATAGCAGCATATCTTTCTAGATTGAAGGCCCTTCTATTCTGTATCACCGATTTGTGATCAGGTCATACATTGAGCCGGTGACAGATTATGCTTGGATCGATGCCGGGTATGTCTTCATGTGACCATGCGAATACATCCTGATACTCTGTAAGAAGCCCCTCAAGTTCAGCCCGGATCTCAGGTTGCAATTAAGATTCGAGTTGGACTGTGCAGTCAGGATGTACCGGGTCAAGGCTAAACAGCACCAAGTCCTCGACTAAGGTACCCCTCACCTCTTCCTTAGGTGTTCAGGGTCGAGATTGGAGAGCATCTTGGGCATCGACTCGACTGGGAACTCTATTTTGTCAACCTTGTAAATGGTTGAGACGTCCAATTGTCGAGCTAACGCTGCTCTGACTGCATTGGCATAACAAGCTCGAGAGTCTTTCTATAATGATCAAATTACTCCGACCTCGTTCTCCATTGGGAATTTCATTGCCAACTGGTAAGTGTTGGACAAGCAATAATAATATTATACTGGGAGGGTTTGTCAATGACCAAGAAGTTGACGATGTGTATGACTTGAGCAGCACCCTCACCAAAGGTCACCGGCAGGCCGACCTTCCCCACTACTCATACGCATTTGCCCGTGAAGCCATAAAGTGGCGTCTGAACCTAGATAAGGGTAGCATTGCTGATCTTTAGCTTATAATATGCTTGCTTGAATAGAATGTCAGCTGAGCTACCATTGTTAATTAGCACACGTCGTACTATGTTATTGGCGATGTGCAACTCCCACACGAGAGCATCGTTGTTCGGATGAATTAACTTGTTTAGCTCCTCCTCTGTAAAGGTGATCGACATGTTTTGCTGACGGCAAATTTTGTTGACGTGCTCAGATATGTTGATGAGCTCGCCTCTTTCGACTAGCCAAGCTTCTCGAACATAAGCCCGCTGCCCACTCGACGTGTCCCTGATGACAGGCCCTCTAAAAATCATGTGAACAATGTTCGGGGGTTTCGTGGCATCCCCATCGTTGTTTCACAAGTGGTTTGGCGTGTCTTAGCTAGGTTGGTTGTCTCTCCGAGCCATGGTGCCTGACGCTAAGACTCGCTCTACAAATTCCCGTAGATGTCTGTGTTAGACTAGTTTCTCGATCTAGTACTTAAGCTTAATGCAGTTTTGGGTGTTATGTCCCTCGTCCTTATGGAAATTATAGTACTTTCTTTGGTCACGCTTTGCTTTGCTGCCCTTGAGCTCGGGCGGGTTAACCAATAGGTTCTTTGTGTGCACCTGGGCAAGTACCTCCTTTATGCTCGCTACTAAGGGCGTGTAGCTTTAGAATTTCCTGGTCGGTGCTTTCGACTTCTCGGTTTTCTTATCCTTCTTCTGCTTCTTGTTCTGCTTGGTGCTTGATTGTTTGGATGCTTTCTTCTGCTTCTTTTCCTTCTTTGTGCTGCTGCTGGTGGCCTTTTCTCTACGGCTCTTCATATATTTAGTTGTATCAGCATATCTTTGTGCATAGCCAAGCATCTGAGAAAACGTGCTTGGCTGCTCGAATTCTAATGACCAAGTAAGCTTCTCGTCTTAGAGGCCCTTGATGAAAGCATGTTTCAAGGTCTCATCTTCAACGTGCTTAACCTCAAGCACAGCTTGGGAAACCTGTTTATATAGTCCGTGATGTTGCCATCTCCTTGCTTAACGACATATAGGTAGGTAATCTCCCTTCTCCTCGTTTTTGTTGTGGAGAAGGCTACCAAGAAGGCAGAGAGTTGTCAAAAAGAAGTGATGGAAGCTAGTTAAAGTCATCGGAACCATTGCCGAGCTGGTCCGATCAAGGTCAAGGGAAATGCATTGCACATGGTTGCGTTGTTGGCATTTTGTAAGAGCATGTGTCCCTAGTATAACTCGACATGCTCGTCATCGTCTATAGTCCTATCGTAAGACTTGATTTGTAGGACCTTAAATTTAGGTGGCATTAGGGCTTGCATGATAGCGTCAATGAATGGCGAATCTAAGGCTATAACATCATCCAAACTGAAGCGGTCGTTGTAGATTTTATCGATTTGGCAGTACAGTTCTCAGAATTGGCGACTATTGGTATCTTTAGGTAGTTTGACCTTATAGGGTGCTCCGTCCTAAACCCTGTCATCTACTCTAGGGTGGCGATCCTACTGTAGCTTTACTTGGCGCTCGAGCCGATCAAAAACTGATGCTTGGGAAGCCTATAGTGACAAAGCTTGTGCTTCTTGGGGGCCAAGTCGTCCCTCTCAAACAAGCCTATTGTTTACCAAGACGCCATGCGTAGATATTCTTGAGCGCTCAGAGTCAGCTTCATTGCGATCGGCGGCTTCTCGTCCTGCTCGACCCCTAGCCTGGTCAATTAGGGCTGGAGGTAGGAGGCTAGAAGCTACCTGTCGATGAACCTGTTGCGCAAGCTGTTGGGTGAGTATTCGAACAACATTTGTTAGTTCTAGGATAAGGACTTAGGCAAATGGGTCATGCACTTGTTCAGCCCTCGCCGCGCTTCCCTGACCCCTAAAGCGAGATCTTATAGCTTGAAGATGACCCCTGGGTCTAGCTAGATTGTTGTTTTGGTTTTGGGCTTCCTCTGACACCTCTTTTCGGGCACCCTCATCCCAGGCATTGCCTCGAGTTACCATCTCAATTCTCGAGTTGGCTATAGCTGGTGATTTCAAGTGAAGGCGTAAGTGTCCTCCTTTTAGCACCAAAATGTTGATGCTTATCGGAGTTCTATGTCGGATCAACACCACATGTGGCTGCGCACAGTGGTCTACTTTTTCCCTACTCGTCTTTGCTTGATTGGATGGACCTGCTACAAGAGGAAGGATGCTTCGAGAGTAAGAAAAAGACGAGACAGTCAATAGACAAGGGCTCTCCAATGCTTAAGGCAGGAGTTGCTCAGTAGAGAATGGAAGCTTGTTAGGTGGGAAGAAATGTGTGTCCCTGAATGCAATAAATGCATCCTATTTAAAGGTTGCCACTTGGACCGGGTGTTAGGTGAGTTTTGCCCACAACCCGAGTGTCACATTAAGGCGTGTCAGGTGGCAGAGGACAACTGTTATTCCCTCCACCAGCGGATCATTTCCCATCCAACAATGAGTTGTCCGCCATCTGTTGGTTAGTGGTGGCGAGTAGCAGTCCACTTACTAGTGAAAAGAATCCGACCTGAGCTGGTGCTCAACCCGAGGAGATGACCTATTGCGGTGAGGCTTAGGAGACCTTGAAGAGTACCTCGGACAAGAGACTCAAGCACGTCGAGATCAATTATCAATTCACCGTAGTTTTGCTGAGCTTCTTTGTCGACCACCCAGAGTTAAGCTCCTCGACGATGGCACCGAGCTCACCATCAACACTCATTGTTCTTTATTTTGCGCAATCATTTCAAATGTTTTTGTGTAGTCTTTTTTACAGTGCTAGTTGTCCATGATGGATAGTAGCTGTTGTATCTCAACGACCTGGAACAATGCCACAGGCGGGAACAATATAGATGACGGTGATTTGCTTACGCTCATAATTGCTTATCTTCGGCAACAACAATGGCCTAATAGGCAACAACCCTGTCTTATGCACACATTAATATTAACTTGAAAAATGAAGATGTGGGAATTACTTAATGGTCTTAAAAGACCATTGTATAGCAAAGTGAGAATGACACGCAATCAATTTTTGGCCTTAAGTCAAATCTTAGAAGAACATACAAGCTTGCGGTCTTCCCCTGAACTAAGCATCAATTAGAAACTCATGATATTCTTGCATATGTGCCATGCCATATCAAACGGAGAAGCACTGGATCATTGGCAACACTCAGGGGAAACAATATCTCGATGCTTCTTGGAGGTTTTAGCAGCAATATGTTCATTACATTACCGATTCATTATATACCCAAACTATAACAAAACACCAAAGCTTATTCTAGACAATCGAGATAAGTATTCAAATTATTTCGATGTAAGTGTGAACCCTGGTAACAGTCATTATATAGTATAGTAAAATTAGAATTCGATACTAATCATTGTTTGCTTCAATCATGTGTAGGTGCAATTGATGGTACACATGTTCCATGTGTACCGCCATCATCTGAGCAAGCAAAATATTGGAATCGAAAGAGGACCCTATCCTTTAACGTGCTGGCAGCATGCTCATTCGATATGCGGTTTACATACATGTTGTCTAGATGGGAGGGATCCGCACACGATTCATGTGTCTTGCAAGATGCGATACAAAATCATGGTTTTCCAATTCCACCAAAAGGTATTGTTGTGCAGCATGTCGTTCACAATATTGAGATTTTATAAATAAATGATATCTTTTGACAACACATATGCCATGTTGTTTGTAGGGAAGTAATATTTAGCAAATTCTGGATATGTAACTCAAAGCTATATGCTTACACCATACCGACAAACCACGTATCTTGCAAGAATATATGAAATGCGGCACTAGTTTTAAATCACCAGAAGAGTACTTTAACTTCAAACATTCATCACTAAGGAATTGTATTAAAAGAACATTTGGTGTGTGGAAGGCACGCTTCAAAATTTTACAGCAAATGAGCAGCTACAGAATAGAAAAGCAAGTGCTAATTCTGATTGCTTTGTGCAGTGGTCCATAATTTCTTCGGCATATGCACCAAGAAGGAGGACACTGAGGACAAGTTGCATAGGGAAGATGATAGCCTACTACACCACTTTAGTAATGATGTTGTTCCAGTGTCGGTGTTACAGGAAGGGAGCACCGAGTTTGACGATGATGGTCATGATGACATTGATGAAATACTTGGTGACCATGTATCCACAAATGAACGCTAAGGTGGAGAGATGATGCAAGAATATAGGGATGCTTTGGCCTAGTGAATGTGGGAAGATCGCGAAAGGTGATGAATGAGACTAGGCCACAAGGGAACATGCTAATTATGTATTGTCAAGGTGGAAATGATTTTCGTTTACAAATATTGATAAAGATAAATATATTCATCTAATTTTGTCAGGATTTATTTTTTTAGAAAAATATGGTATAGCGTGTACAAATGGCTACGCAGAAAAATTGATAAAAATTTATTGACAACATTGTAATGAGAAATCATCCTAAATATCTATAATTAAAATCATAATTATTTTTTTCATGATATATAATAAATAGAAAAAATAAAGAAAATCACAAAATTTACAACTTGTGGTTCTAACCACAAAAAAGCCCAAACATTAGTTTCAACCACAAATGATTCACACCACAAATTTTATCACATTGCCAAACACCAGTTACAACTACAATTATGGTTCTAACCATAAAAATGGTTACAACAAACGGTTCACACTACCTTACTAAACACCTAATATTAGCGCAAATTAATTAAAATTTAGCACATTGATTATACTAAATGATCATAATAAATTATAATTAAACTTAGGAGCCTTACATATTCAGACTAATATAGTTTAGTAATTAATATAGGATATTTTTAAATGATTATTAGAAGGGGCTTTTGGAGAGTTTAAGAGATTTTAACTTTTATTCAACTACACAACACAATTAAAGCAATTAATGGATGCTTAGTGGCATAATTAGATGAAATTGAATCTCTAGATTCTTTTATTTCACTTATTTTTACTTCATCAGTTTCATTAAACTTATTTAAATTTTATTAATTTAGTTTTCATTTTTATTTGAAATCAATTATTTAAATAATGTTAAAGTTAATACAATTTCAGTAACTAACTAAAATTAAACACTATCTCCATGAGAATAGTATTCTATTAATCACTCTATTACTTATGTGTGACCACGTATACTTGCGTACGTTTACGAAGCAACACGTTTTTTACATCGCTTAAATTTTTTTTTGTTTAAATTTGATTAATATTGATATTAATTAGCTCTTGGATTAATTTGAGCACTTCTATTTTATTTTATTTTTTAATAATTTTTTTGTTTTATTTTTGCTTAAATAGTTTTTTTTGGCATTTTAAGACTTTACATGTGCTCATTAACTTTGTTAAACAAGACTTGGAGCCTTTGTATAGTACTTGGTGGAGGCATAACAAATCGCTTATTAGTTTTCCTCATCATGGGTTCTCCAAAAAATGGCAACTTTAAATCTTCCTCAACAACTTATGCGATATGACAAGAAATTTGGTTGAAAGTGGGGATGGTACCACTGCCTTCTACTAACAATCTATTGATGAAGCTTATTCTCTATATTGAGACAAGATGGGCAATGACTATTGGCATTAATTTTGTGGAGCCATCCTGTAACACTCTCAAGAAAAAGAGCTAATCATAGAGGATTTTTTTGTAAGGTCTACCATTTTTCTTTAATGTTTAAATGAGGAAATTAACAAGTTAGCATGACAATAATTTTATTGTATGAAATTTAAGTCAGGTAACTTATATTTTCATCTAGTTATAATATAGGTGACGTTCATGTGGGATCGATGTGCTCGTTGTGTTCATGTCAAAATATGCATTAGTAAATAAAGTTAAATTTGTAGTTGAATGCCATGTGAAATGTTATAATATTTTAATTTCAGTGTTTAATGATTTCCTAATGTGTTTAGGTATTTAAACATGTTTAGAATAGTAATATTTGAGTTAAAAATCATAAAAAGGAAGTTTTCCATGTCCCAAGAACATCCGTGGGTGCCGTAGCACTAAAATGAGTGTTGCAGCGCCAAGGGAAAATGGCAACACGTGCTGCATCATTGGAAATCAGCGTCGCAACTAGCTGATTTCATCCCTTTCACGTGTTTTCACGTGACTTTCAAGCTCTACACTAACCCAAATTGATTTTTACCCAATTTGGACCTATTATTTCAATTCCTAATCATCCAATATTAAGAAACCAACCTAGGAATGGCATTTATAAATTAATTTAAAAGATTTTTTAGTTAAATACTAGGGTTTTCCTCACCCATACTCTCTATCTTATTCATCAACTTAAATACATCTTTATGCCACAATAACCTTTACATTTTCTTATTTTCCACGCAAAGAAAATTCTCTTCCTCTCTCTTCTCAAATGCACATTTATAAGCCTCCAAGAAAACCTCAATCATATCCTCAATCCACGAAGCCGACAATTCATCCCTCATCTTACTTTCTTTTAAATTGGTGGAAAATGATTTCTTTTTAGAGATGTTTGCATGCAAGTATTCGTGTTTGTTTAACAAAAATATAAAAAGTAAGGTATGGTTTAAAGGGTTTAAAGATTATGAATTTTCTTGATTGATACATATAGTTTTGTGACAAATATGTTTAGGGAATCGTTCTTTTATGGTATGAAAGCATAAACAAGTTATGTTGACATGAAATATGGATTGTATTGTTATTACTTTGGTTATAGAAGCGTTATTTTATGTTTACAAACATTTATATTTATATGATATTAAGAATTTACATGAATATTGTGTTTTTGTCACCAAAATGCTTTGTCATCATAATAGGGTTTCGGTTGTTCTAGGATATTCGATTGTTCAGAAAAATTCCTAATAATGTTTTAAATTGGTATGATTTTATTTCACTATAATTTTTGGATATGACATGTATTTATGTGTTAGAAATGCTTGAAAATTTTTATAAGTTTATTTTGAACATATTTAAATATTATGAGTCTTGAAACTAGCACTACTGACGAATTTCTTTATGCTAACAAATTAGCATGTGCATCTTGTAAAATCCTTTTTAATAGACAAACGAAATCTAATGATTCTATAAAACTTTATAAGCCATTATTGACATGTTAATTAAGAGTGTATAATTTTTAACTTTATATCATGTATATATATTGAGATAAATTCGTTGAACACTGAGTGCTTAGAGCTTTATAATGTATGTCTGGTATTTTCTATAAACTTTGTAAGATAGGAAATCATATTTTAAAATTTTTCTTTTATGATTTCTTATTTTTGTGGTCTCTGTTGATATGTTAACTATGAACTTCAAATTTTCTTAACCATATCATATATAGTTCATTTTATAAAAAAAAAAAAAATTGATTGAATGGTGTTCAGTGTTTAGCATGTCTGAAGTCAATATAACCTTTAAGTTCAAATGTGTGTTTTAAATTTTCTTAATTTTATTTGATACTTAATTATGGATAAGTTATATTATTATGTGTCTATTGTATATGGTAATTGAGATAAATTATTTTATGACATATTTTATTTAATTTAAGATCTTATATGACTACTTCTCACTGCCTAGTGTTTATTGGCAGATTTGGTGGTACTACTTATATGATTTCTTTAACTTAACCAATGATAGTGTTATGACTAATGAAAACTCTGAGGATTATACGTATGTGTTACCTTTATTCTTCTAAATTTTTATCCTCTAATTGTATGTGAATTGTAAGATATAAAGTGAAGAATCCCTAAAGGTTAATTAGTTTTTTTGACTGACAGATTTGTTCAGTTGACTTGGAAAATTCAAAATTTTATTTAGGTTAATATTTCTAAGAGAAGGAAATTTGAGTGATATTTGTATAAGTTTGCTATGTTAAAGAAGAAGCATCATACTTTTATCATGCTTATAAGTTGAGATTAAATTCTCTGTATTTAAAGGTTAAGCTTTCTACTTATATGTTTATTGACTCTAAGTGCATGTTTATGACTTAAAGATATTTTATTTCATTAAAGATGCTGTTGAATGATGAACTATTATGATAAATGGCATTGGAAACAAGAATAATAATTTCATGTATTATTGAATGATTGACATGAACACTCCAAAATGGAAGTACACTGAGAACCACAGCAACGTCACCCAACTTAATATTTAGTAAGCTGGCAAGTCAGGTAAGTACATTTTCACCTGCAACATGATAAACTTAGTGAAAATGATAAGGCATGTTTTATGGTTAAAGGTTTGTGGACAAATGTTCTTCTTTAAAGACCTTTAACAATGAATTTTCTTAAAGAGGGTTTCATGTTTATGATTTTATAGTTTATGACAAGCATTTTTAAAGAAAGCTTATCTATAAACATATATGTACATATGTATAACTTAATTAAGTGTTGCATACCTTATGTGTTGAACGTGGACTTGTCATATTTGGTTTGGGATTAGCTCCATCACTTCTCTCATGACAGCATGCCAACAATGTTAATGGTGCATGCTTGGACCCTTAAAAATAAAATGAATAATGTTTTAATATGGAAGTATAAATGAAAGATATATTATATATGAATGTGTGCCTTGTACCCTATTATGACTATGATTATGATTATGATGCTATGTTATAATTTTATAAAAGTTCATGATTTGTGTTGTGAGATAGGAAAGCGTACTTACTAAGCTTATGCTTACTTAGTCTAAAACCATGTTGTAGACAAAGGTGAAAGTAAGTGGAATAAGTCGAGGACAAGGACAGGCATGTGTGTACGAAGTGTTGGATTGGAAACATATCATGCTAAGAGAAGATATTAATAGCTCAAGTAAAGATTTTATTTTAATGTTATTTTTTACACTTATGTTGATTTGAGACTTAGTTTATTTCTATTTTCCCTTGAACTTATAATTTTTTTGAGATCATTTTAACTTTCTAGTATTTTGTTTCATAGCGACTATACTATGCTTATCTTATTCTAAGTATTTAGGTTATTCAGACATTTAAGTACTTTTTTTGAGAGTTTTAAACAATATTCGAAGTCTTGTGTGTGTCATAATTTAATAAAATGTCATACTTGTTACTAATTGTCTCGACAAGTCATCAGTTAGTTGAATGTTTTAGGTGTTCTATCTGGCTAACTGAGGCGAGGAAGTAAATCCAGTAAGTAGTTAAACAAAGCATGTTTTTCCAAGGATACTTGCTAGAGTGCAAATATTTTAATTAAATTGCTTATCAGTAAATAATGATTTTTAAACAAAAGTGAAACGATTCTTTTGATGTCCGTAAGGGGGCATTACATTCTTACTCAAGGTCTTGAAAGAATGGATGAATTACTAGAGGTATGATTTAGAACCTTGCAATATACATTGACAATGGTGTAAAACTTTAAAGAAATGAAAGCATCTATTCCTAGCGTGGACGTTTGAAATGTTAACATCTACAAATGTCACTTTAAGACGCCAACACCAAGTGAGAAGCAAGTGAGAGGCTTAAAAGAAATGATGAAATGGTAAAGAGTATGGTGTGGTTTGATGGAGATTGTGATTTGAGTTATTCAAACAACCAAGGTTGGGAGATTAATTAAAATTGTGAAGAAGAGGTACAAAAATCATTAGAGGATAAAAAACATAGGAAACCATTTATTTGAGCTCATCAATGATTGTATCATTTACACCACTAAGTGATCCTTATTGACCATCATCATCATCGTCACTATACTATCCACTTTATGAGCTAGAGAGAAGATTGGAGTCCTCCCATGAAGCTCATTATTTGAAGCTAAGTCTTGTTGTTGACACATGCAACATACTTCCACATCTCTCCACGCTTGAAGGAATTCACAATCAAGACCTATATGTAGTGTTGTATGACACCTACTGTGGACGGAAGTTGTTCCTTAATGAGTGCTTCTCCAAAAGTCAAGCCGACTATTTTAAAGCAAGTGCTTCTTAGGTGACAACTCAAGCTTTCTAAACTTTTCTTTGTTCTCCTTTATTTTGAGTTTAAGTTTTAGCTTTTAGAAACTTTTTACTGTACTTTGCTATTTTCTTTTATAGGAGCAAGCGATGAAGTAAAAAGAGTTGGTGTTGTTTTAAGGAAGCAAGCTCCATGCAATCCAAGGATAAAAGTCATTATGCTCGAGCACCACTTAAGGGAGTGTCTTAAAACTTTCTCTAATTTTAACGTTTCTTTTTTTTTATTATTTTCTCTCCTCTCAAGCTTTCTCTCTCAAAAAAAAAAATTCTGAGACGTTCTTTCATTTCTCTTCCTCTTCTCTTCCCCACGAAATTTCTCTCTCCCCCACAAAAATTTTCTGAGTATATTGAAAGAAAAAGGTCTTGTTTCGTTGATTGAAATCAAGGGGTTTTGAGAAGATATTTCCAGGTATGAATTCGGTTTTTGGTATTTTTGAAAAGAAATTCTTCTCCCCGTTAGGTATTGTATTTTGTCTCGACGTTTTTTTTATATGATGTTATGTATATGTTATGTGATGTTTTTCTAAGTTTCATGTCATTTCAATGTTTTAATGAAAAATGATATTTCTGTCTTCTATCCCTCACAGTAAAATGTTACTGTTTAATTTTGAAAGTATGAAAAATATAATGATTATTCAAGAGGTAAAGAATGATGTTTTCATGAAAAGTTGTTAAATATGCATATGTATGAGTATTTAAGATGAATGTATTTTATGATTATGAAATGTTTTAATAAATGTTATTTCTGAATTTTTGTTTATGAAATGTTATGTATGTTTAAAAGATTTTATGATAATAAAATAATTTCATGCATGATAATATGATGCTTGTATGAAGTTTTAAATTAAAATATAAATATATTAATTGCTCAAAAATGTTTTATTTAAAAGATGATTATGTCTAAAATGTATGGTTTCTTTTATATGCTTAAGGTAATTTTTATGATTTAAGAAAAATCATAATAACATGTTTAGGTGATGACGATTTTTATGGTTATGAGTTATGTTTATAATATGAGATAAGTGTATGGATATTTCATGATAAGTACTGATTTTTATTGCATCTTTAAATGGATAAATGGCTTGAACACTCAAGAAAGCAAGCACATCGAGACCGCGGCATCGTCACCAAGTGCATTTTTTTAAGGTTAAGTAAGCTATCGTTAAGGTAAGTACATTCTCACCTGCAACATGACACTTTTTTAAGGTTTGATGATATGTTTACAAGGATATTCATGATGATTTTTCCTTAAAGGATTTCTTATGAAAGATTTTCATGATTTCAAGTTATGCATAATGTTTATGGCATGTTTTAAGGTATGAAAAGTATGTATATATATGTATCACCTAATAAGTGTTGCAAACCCAATGTTATGAAATGTTATGTTATGATGTCATGTTTCGTTTGGGATTAGCTACCCTTCTCCTCTCATGATGATGCGCCTATGATGATGTTATGGTGCAACACTTGGGCCCTTAAGATAAAATGGATTAAGTTTTAAAATGGTTAACGTTACGAAAGATATGTTCTATGAAATTGTGCTTATGCCACTTTTATGATATGATGACAATGATGATGATGATGATGTTTATGAAAGGTTTCAAATTGTGAGAATATACGTACTTACTAAGCATTAGCTTAATAATGTTTTATGTCATGTTGTAGATAAGGGTAAGAGAGTCTTGAAATAAGAGGAGGACATGGGAAGGCGTGTGAGCAACATGAACGATGAATTGTAACCAGAAGCAGGCCAAGAAAACGATTTTATGATTTAATCAAGTTTTATATATATTTTTGAACATTTTTTATGTTAAGTTTTTAAATACTTATATTATGGTTTTATAAGTTATTTATCATTTTTAATGAATTATGAACTTTCGCTATATTTTACGTAAAGTTGGAATGTTTTAAGTTAAGTTTTCCAAAGGAATTTGGTCTCGGACGGCCTGCCCAACTCTATGGCCGGCCTATCGAAGACTAGAAGTTCGGCCTGCCGAACATGGATGAATTTTTAATCCGAATTGCAAAGCCTCTGCCAGCCTACCAGTTGAGGGAGCTCCGGCTTGCCGATGATGTTCGGCCTGCCAATGTCCTGAGTTCGGCCTGCCAAAGTCCCGAGTTCGGCCTGCCAAACTGTGGGAACAAATGGATTTCAAATGATGTGATGATCAAAAAGATTTAATGTGATATTTTTATAAGTCCTGATTTTACAATTTGACAAACCTATGTTATTAAATAAGTTTATGATTAATTCAAGTATAATTGAGTAAATTATGTTATGGAATAAATTAAACAATGATTTTCAAAACAATGTTAAGTTTAAAAAAAAATGTATGAATGGATCCTGGTAACGTAAGTTTAAGTACTTTTAAAATCAATAGTAATGATTAAGTTTGATATTATTTATAAGTTTAATGTTTATGCATGTACGAATGTAAGTATGTAACGACATCTGTGACGTTCGAATTAAGGGGTGTTACATGAGGAGTTAAGGAGTGATCCAATCACTCCGAGGGTTCTGGTAGAAACCACTCCAATTGGTGTAGAAAAACCAAATGAACCTAAACAACAATCTAAGGGGCTTCCGTGTAGTGGGAGGATTGGGCATTAAGTTAAAAGGTATATGTTCAATGGTGAGGCCTTCTTAGCTGAACCAAATGAACATGACAAGGATCCTCATACTTATGCAAAGGCTATAGAGGATGTTGATTCAAAACTCTAGACAAAGGCCATGAACACAGATATGAAGTCTATGGAGACTAATCAGGTTTGGCAGCTTGTAGATCTTCCCAAAGGGGTAAACCCATAAGGTGTAAATGGATCTACAAGAGGAAAAGAGGAGTGGATGGAAAGGTCAAAAACTTTAAGGCTAGACTAGTAGCTAAGGGTTACACACAAAAGGAAGGAATCGATTATGAGAAAACCTTTTCGCCTGTCGCCATGCTTAAGTCCATTCGAATTCTCTTGTCCATGGCTGCAGCACTCGACTATGAGATTTGGCAGATGGATGTGAAGACGGCTTTTCTAAATGGCTATCTTGATGAGTCCATTTATATGAAACAGCCATAAAGGTTCAAGGTCAAGGGTCAATAAGGTAAGATTTGTAAGCTACTAAAGACAATATATGGACTTAAGTAGGCTTCCTGGTCCTGGAACATAAGATTTGATTAGGTGATCAAGACTCATGGGTTCTCACAAAATGTGGATGAGCCATGTGTTTACAAACACATTAAGGATGGAAAGGTGGTCTTTCTATTGCTCTATGTAGATGACATTCTGCTAATTGGCAATGACGTTAGGGCATTGTCATCAGTCAAATTATGATTGACCAAGCAGTTTAGCATGAAGGACTTAGGTGAGGCTAATTTTGTTCTCGGTATCCAGATATTTTAGGATACAAAGAACAAAATAATAGCTTTGTTGCAAGCTGGCTACATAGATAAAATTCTCAAGAGGTTTGCAATGTAAGATTCCAAGAAAGTTGGGTAACCATCTAGGTCTGTAATTACTCTTTCTAAAAGAAGACTCTCTAAAGTCTGAGGGAGAAAGAGAATGCATAAAGAAGGTGCCTTATGCTTCGATAGTTGGTAGTCTCATGTATGGCATGCTTTGCACACGACCGGATATTTGTTATGCGATCGGGATTATAAGTTGATTTCATACAGATCCAAGACCGAACCACTGAGTTATGGTGAAGCATATTTTCAAGTACCTGAGAAGGACTCGAGGGTATATGCTTGTGTATTCGGGTGAGAATTTGACTCCTATAGGATATACTGACTCAGATTTTCAATCCTGTTTGGATTCGAGGAGATCGACTTTGGGTTTTGTGTTTACTCTTAGTGACAGTGCCATCAGTTGGAGAAGTGTGAAGCAAGATTGCACTTTGGATTCAACAATGGAGGCGAGTATGCAGTAGGTAGTGATGCTTCGAAAGAAGCAGTGTGGCTTTGCAAGTTCTTAGGGATCTTGAGGTAGCTCCTGGTATGGATAAGGCAGTATCAATGTACTGTGATAGCAGTGCAGCGGTAGCTAATTATAAGGAACCAAGATTCTATAAAAAGAGTAAGCATATTGATCGGAAGTGTCATGTGATAAAGGACTTCATTGATGATGACCACGTCACGGTGTGCAAATTCACGTCAGAGGACAATTTAGCTAATCCATTTATGAAGACACTTACTAGGAGAGTCTTCAGCATTGAAAGCTATGGGGATGCAAGATTTGTCATATTTACTCACTTAGTACAAGTGGGAGATTGTTAGATGGGTTCAAGGTCAAGGGTTAAGAGGGTAAGGTTTGTAAGTTGCTAAAGTCAATATATAGACTTAAGCAGGCTTCCCATTCTTGGAACATAAGATTTGACCAAGTGATCAAGACTTATAGGTTCACACAAAATGTAGACGAACCATGTGCTTACAAACACATTAAGGATGGGAAGGTGGTCTTTTACTACTTTATATAGATGATATTCTGCTAATTGGCAATGACGTTGAGGCGTTGTCGTCGATCAAATTATAATTGACCAAGCAGTTTGACATGAAAGACTTAGGTGAGGATAATTTTGTTTTTGGTATCCAGATGTTTTGGGATAGGAAGAACAAAATGATAGCTTTGTCTCAGGCCAGCTATATAGATAAGATTCTCAAGAGGTTTACAATGCAGGATTCTAAGAAAGTTAGGCAACCATCTAGGTCTGAAATTACTCTTTCTAAGAAAGACTCTCCAAAGTCTGAGGAAGAAAGAGAATACATGAAAAAGGGGCCTTATGCTTCGCAGTGGGTAGTCTCATGTATGCCATGCTTTGCACACGACTGGATATTTGTAATACAGTCAGGATTGTAAGTCAATTTCAAGCAGATCCAGGACTAAACCATTAGGTTACGATCAAGCATATTTTCAAGTACCTAAGAAGGACTCGAGAGTATATGCTTATGTATTCAGGTGAGAACTTAACTCCTCTAGGATATACTGATTCAGATTTCCAATTCTGCCTAGACTTAAGAAGATTGACTTCTAGGTTTGTGTTTACTCAAGCGGCGATGCCATTAGTTGGAGAAGTGTAAAGCAAGATTGCACTTCAGAATTAACAAAGGAGGCTGAGTATGTGGCGGCTAGTGATGCTTCGAAAGAAGCCATGTGGCTCCACAATTTCCTTGCGGATCTTGAGGTAGTTCCTGGTATGGATAAGACAAAATTATTGTACTATGATACTAGTACGGTGGTAGCTAATGCTAAGGAACTAAGATTTCACAAGAAGAGTAAGGATATTGACCGAAAGTATCATGTGATAAAGGACTTCGTTGAAGGTGGGCATGTCGCTATGTGCAAAATCACATCAGAGGATAATTTAGCTAATCCATTCACGAAGACACTTACTAGGAGAGTCTTCGAGAGGCATATGGAAGCTATGGGGATGCGAGATTTGTCATATTTACTCACTTAGTGCAAGTGAGAGATTGATAGATATGTATGCCCCTATGGAGTAAAATGTAATATGTTTTTGGAGGCATTTTTATCAATAAAGATTTTATTTATTATTTATATACCAAATCTTATCCTCTTTACGTTCATATTTGTTGAATGTATGTTAAGCAAACAAAAGTCTGAGACTGTCGGTCTAAAATTTTAAGAATTAGGCATATGATTGATAGATTATGTAGAAGACATGATTCTTAAGCTGATGGTCTAAATCATAAGATCCACAATTAAGGGAATAAATTTGGGCACTTTATTCATACAAAGATTGTTACGTTGTCTATGTCTCTAACAGGAGATGGTTTGTCTTGGCCATCAAAGGTGGACTTGACAAATAGAAACATTGGTGCATTGTCGTAGGTGGCGATGTGTTGGATTGGGACAAAAAGTAAATTGATTTAGAATAATAATTCTGCCTTGGCAAATCGATTTACTTTAGACAATCATATGTACTAGAGCTTAATCTTGAAATGAATAGTGGGCCCATTGTCTTGACTTATGTCTTTTGACGTACCAAAGGGTGATGTCCACATTTTAACAGTAGTATGCATGCTGGTACATTCGAGGCATGACTCTTGATAATGTAGATCTGTTATTCATAGATATGGAATCTACGGCTTCTCTTCAAGAGTAGTTGATATCCTCTTGTATGTGTTATCCTATAATTGGAAAACTAGAGCACTCAACTATTTGGATGCATAAGTGTAACCAAATGGTATACCGTCTGTGGATGGTAAGTTTTTTGATGGTGAGATAATGGAACGTAAGAGAAAAATAATTGGGAAGGAAGGGCAAAACTTGTCCTTAAGCCAATTATCGATAATCCTATAGGGATACAATACATTATGATACATCATAGAGACTTAGCTATACGGGCTTCTTAATTCTATATGGTTCAAGAGTGCAGTTGTAAGCTTTTAGTGGAGTAGCGTTAGAGTTCATAATTATGAAATGTATATCTGGGATATTGGGTTTCATAATTATCTAGAGCTTGAATTATATAGGTCCATCAAGTCCCCTTTGCTAGCTCATAAAAATCCTGTAACGATACGGCATGCTTTTCCAATAATTAGTGACTTGTGTTAAATTATGAGATTGGCTAAAATTCGATAGGATAAGATAATTCATGGTTTTTTGATGGTTGAATTAATTTTGAATAAATTAATTCAAGCTAAACTTGTTGACTTTTCAAGAATATTTATTTTTCTAGAAATTATCTAGATATGATTATTTTAATCAGATAACTTCTCTATTGAGTTATTTGAATTAATATTGAGACTTTATCTCAAGAATCTTGGGTGGTAAAGAAAGATTCACATGGATCATTTATTGTAAGCCTGACAAGCCTATATTTGAGTTTGGCCTGTTGATGGAGCAAGTTTGGCAGGCCAATCTTTGAGTTTGGCCTGCCGATGGAACAACTTTGGCAGGCCGATCTGCCAACTCGGCCTGCCAACCAAGCATTAAATAAATCACGTGTTTTCATACGGATTTTAGCAAATATTGATCTTGATTTGATTTTGATTCAAATTTTCAAGGCCTTATCTGATAAAGACTAAATCCTGAGCCCAACATCTATAAAAGGGGAGTGAGACTCATTATTATTTAGATCAGTTGACAAATCTAGAGTGAGAACCTGCTAGTGAGACTTTTCAACTCCCTAGAGAGTTATTATTCACAAATCATGAACTATAGCTTTGGAATTTTCTCAATTGGTTGGAAGGAAAGTCACTAAGGAAAGATTGAATGACGTGCACCCACACACTCTGATCATGGATAGAGAATAGCAAAGAAAACTAGTTGGTTCAGGCTCTTCTGGAACGTTATACTTTTCACAGATTGCAGGAGCTTTTTTTAATTTATAAGAATAGTAAGATCTGATTAATTATGCATATAGTGTGTCAAACTTGTGTTTTGGAAATACTCTGGTATAAAAAATTTCTAAAATTCTACTGCGTACTATTTTTCCAACATGTTGAGGCACACCACCTGGAGGAAAATGCTTAGAGGACCCTGCTTAGCAAAATGCCAACTCAATTTCATTTGAACTTGGTCAAAAAACTAAGATTGGAGTTCCTCTTTCCGATTTGCTGTTGGAGTCTCGATTCACATATCTAAAGGTCTAATGTAGTAAAATTGATGCCACCATCAAGCTCAAGTGGTCGAGAAATGTCAAGATTTAAAGCAGCACCGTCGTTTGATAACTAGAGCTGTTGCATGTGGCCAGGCTCCAACAGACCTCAGGTTTTCTAATCTATACCTCTAATCAATGTTTTGAGACCGCTTTTCGACTCATTTTAGTGTTTTGGATGTGATGATGCTCTCTATTCGAGCTAATTTTGCTCCATCAAAAATTGTCCATTACTAGTTATATGCAAATTGAGGCGAGATGAACTAGAGGAATAGAGTTTAGAATGACATTTCTAGCAACGATAAATCTCCAAAAAGCATTTTTAGCCATCCTCGATCTTTCTAGGACCATTATTGAGGAAGATTCCTAGACTGTAGAACGAGCGAGATATAACTGGACCTACTTAGCTTGGAATCCAAGTAAGTAGGAATCTCACTTAGTATGAACAGTTTTGAAATAAATTATTTTATATGTTTTTACAAAAACTATGAAATGTGCAATTTATGTCATGTCATGCCATGTTGTGTTATGATGTGCCATGTTGAGTCATGAGATAATTATGATTTGTTATATTTATGCCGTGCCATGCCATGTATTGTTGTGATTATGTTAGGATCAATATTTGATGTATGTAGTAATAAATTAAACTGCTTAGTCACTTTCAAGTTAAACATGTTTATGATTTATGATTTATGACATATGAGTTATAATTTAAAATTCGTGATGCTATGTAGTAACATGTCATACTGCATACATATAACAAGATAAGTGAAACAAATAAAACAAGTTAAAGGCGTCATACCAAGATCTTAACTATAACGCCCCCTTACGGATGTCACAAATGTCATTACATTCATTCTTATTATCATTATATAAGATAAACTATTTGATAGAAACATAACTTGGAAACCTACCCAAGAATCCATGCATACATTTTTTTTTTTAAAGTTACTTCATTATAAACATTCTCTAAATAGTTAAACATACCAAATAATAAAAACGTAATTTAAAATGAAAATGACACAACATTTTAAAATTTGCTCTCAAGGTTCAACAGGTCGAACCTCAGACTTCAGCAGGCCAACCTTGACCGGCAGACCGAAACTCAGTCACCGGTAGGCCGCCAGAGGCTTTGCACATTCGAGATTTTAATTTGCTAAGTTTGGCAAGCTGACCAACAATGTTCGGTAGGCCGAACAGCTGTTTAAAAACAAAGAAAAATTCTTAATTTAAAACAATTCTCAATATTTCAACTGCAGAAGACAAAAGATAATACTATATAATATAAAGAGTCATAGTTCAAATCAAATAAATTCAAATAAACATACTCAGAAAACAAACATAGACATAAACTTATAAATTTTTCCTCAGTGTTCTTCCGTTTTCAATTCATCCTGCAAAGTTCACACGCCTTTCCTTGCCCTCCATCTATTCCATTATCTTTTTACCCTTATCTGCAACACGATATAAAACTGAATAAGCTAAAGTTTAGTAAGCACATTTTAATATCTCACAACTTAAAAACAATTTATGAACATCATCATTATATGCATTATCATAATAGTGCACCAAGCATTCCTTCATAAGGAACATATCTTTCATCAGGAACATATCTTTCATCATATTATCCATATTAAAACTTTGTTCGTTTTATCTTAAGGGCCCATGTGTTGCATCATAAACATCAAAATAGGCGTGCCGTTATGAGAGGCGAAGGGTAGTTAATCCTAAATCAAATATGACATCATAACATAACATAAACATGGGTATGCAACACTTATTTAGGTGATACATAAATATATACATAAATGTATACTTATATGTTTTGAAAGACATCATCATCGAAACATGCATAAACTTTAAACATCAAACTTTGATTATAAAACATCATGTATGACCATCGTGGAAATCATTATAAAACCATTATGAACATAGATTTCAAACTTTTCATAAACCACATCATGTTGCAAGTGAGAATGTACTTACTTGTGTAGCTTACTTAACCTTAATTTTGTAGGTGACGTTGCCGTAGAATCGATGTGCTCGCCCTAAGTGTATTCATGTCATACATTCATTTAAAATAACAATTAATATTTAATTCAAAGAATTATTCATTATCATATAATATCTTCCATTTACATAATACATCTACAACTCTAATTCAAGAAATAAATAAATAAAATTTTCTGTCTGAGCTTTATGTAATCAAAACTCAATAACTCATAATTCAAGTACCAAACTTGGCAAGGATAAAGTTAACATATAAACCTATCACCGTGATTTTTCATTAGTCATAAAAATTTCATTTGATATCCAAAACAAGTCATGCAACATTCACACAAAATTTGCCAACAATAATAACACAGTGAGCAGTCCCTACTAACATTCACATAATAAATTATTTACATCCCAAAATAATTCCATAAAAATCTTGCATGCAATAGACACCAAGAACTGCAACATATCCAAAATTCACCTTTATATAAATTCCACACAATTCAAAACGTGTGTTTGAATTCAGAGACAAAAACAACTATAAAAAATTCGGTCAGTGAATTACATGCATTAATCATTCTTAATCAATTAAAATAAATTTATTTAGAAAATAACATACAAATACAGTACCACAAAAATTCTTGTCACCAAATAAAATCATTTAATCATACAAAGACATCACTCAATAAGGAGTCCAACAATTTACTGATAAAGCAGTCTCATAACTTTGTCTTAATGAAAATTTCATATCACATAAAATATTCATCAAATCATCATCAAACTTTCCAGTCCATAACTCAAAATATACATGAACATATTTGCCAAATTTTGTGGGAAATAACCTTCATTTTCATCATGAACAAAACCTATATTTTTGCACAACACAACTAATCAGCAACAAGTTTTTGTGAGTGGTAGAGAGAAGAAAATTCATATCTTATTGTAGAAAAATCAAAATAACATGAAATTTGGAGGACTATCACATAACACATATATGAGCATCATATTAAAATTTCAGAGCAAAAGAAAATTCTTAGACAAAGTTATGGTAGTCGGATTAAGGAGGAGAAATACATTTCAGAAATACCAAAAAAATGAGTTCTTACCTTAAACAAATTTCTTCTCAAACCTCCTTGCATAAACCCTAATGAAATTTCAATATTTCTTTAAGTACTTGCAAGAAAATAGAGGAGAGAGGAGGAAGAAATTCATGGAGAAGAGAAGAAGAGCAGAAGAGAAAAAAATGGGTAGAAAAATATTTTTTTCACGTGAATGAGGAGAATGTTATGAGAGGTCAATACTCCCTAAATTGGCAACAAAATTCTGAAGAAAAATGGTGCATTTTTCATGGGATAATAAAGAGAATTGGGGGAGAGTCAACTAATTTAGCTTCACTTACCATATTTCAAGCTTTCAAAATAGGAAACCTTATCAATTAAACCAGTCATCAATGAAAGTCAAACATTCAATTTCCAAGAATAAGAAATCAAGCGAAAAATATGCCAATCAATCACAATTAATCATTCAATTATATCTAATCACAAAATCATCCTTGTCACAAATTTTGGGTGATTTCTATTGATTGCTTGTCAACAGTCTTCGACCTGCCAATTGCTCAGTTCGGCCTACCAATGAAGTTCCATCGGCCTTCCGTTCCGTGAGGACAATTCGGCCTGCCGAACTACCATAAAAAAATTAAATAAAAAGTTAAACATACTGCATAAATGACATGAACACTTGAACACTTGAGCACAGCAATTCTATGTAGCCGTCACCTGTCGTAATACTTAAAATAAAATATAAAAATAGTTAGTACCAATATATATATATATATCATATATCATTAAGGAAATATCATAACGTCATTACTCATACGTTACATGAAAATTGGCGGGTGTTACAATTCTCCCCACCTTATAAGAGTTTTGTCCTCGAAACTCAGAATAAATGTGAATACTTGGTTCTCATATCATCCTCACATTCCCATGTAGCTTCTTCCACTTGGTGATTTTGCCGTAAGACTTTGACTAATGGAATTTCTTTACTCCTCAAGGTCTTGGTCTTCCTATCTAAAATCTCGACTGGCTTTTCTTCATAACTTAAGTCATCTCGAATCTCGATCACTTGTGGCTCAATCACATGCATAGGGTCTGGGACATATTTCTTAAGCATTGAAACATGGAACACATCATGCATTGTGAACATTTCTGAAGGCATCCTCACCTGATAAGCTACTTTGCCTATCCGCTTCACGATTTCATAAGGCCGGATAAATCTTGGGCTCAATTTGCCTTTCTTTCCAAACCTCATAACTCCTTTCATCGATGTAACTTTCAAGAACACTGAGTCGCCTACAGCGAATTCCAAGGGTCTTCTTCTTCTATCAGCATAACTTTTCTGCTGGCTTTGAGCAGTCTCTATTATTTTTCGAATCAACTTAATCATCTCAGAGGTTTCATTAACAAAATCAGTCTATTCATTGTCAATGCTTTCCATCTTCTTTTCACCAGCATTATGCCAACATATAGGCGACTTACATTTCCACCCATAGAGGGCCTCATAAGGTGCCATTCTAATAGTAGCCTGATAGCTGTTGTTGTACGCAAACTCTGCTAATGGCAACATTTTACACCAGCTGGTCTTGAAGTCGAGAGCACAAGCCCAAAGCATATCCTTTAAGATCGAGTTTGTCCTCTCTATTTGGCATCAATTTGAGGATGAAAAGCTGTACTGAAGTGTAACTTGGTCCCCATCGTAGTCTGTACACTTTTCCAAAACTTGGACGTGAACCTGCCATCACAATCGGAGATGATAGACTTAGGGATTCCATGAAGTCATACAAGCTCCTTGATATAGAGTTTCACTAACTGCTCCATAGAGTAAGTGATCTTGATAGTGATGAAATGTGCCGTCTTCGTCAGTCGATCCACAACAACCCAAATAGCATCATAACCGTTCATAGTCCTGGGCAAATCGGTAATGAAATCCATTGCAATATCCTCCCATTTCCATTTCGGTATCTAGATTGACTGTATATCACTGCCAGGTCTTTGGTGTTCAGCTTTAACTTACTGGCATGTCAAACATTTCTTCACATATATGGTAGCATCATTCCAAACCACCAGAAGTTATCCCTTAGATCGTTGTACATCTTTGTTGCACTTGGATGAATTGAATAAGGAGTATCATGAATTTCTGCCAAGATTCTTTCCCTTAGGCCATCAATGTTAGGAACACATAAGCAGTCCTTAAGGTATAGATTTCAGTCATCCGCAATACAAAACTCTTCACATTTCCCTTCTTTCATCTCCTGCTTAATCCTTGCGAGGCTTACATCTTCATCTTGCTTACTCCAAATCTCATCGTGTAGCGTTGGAGCAAGAGTGAGTGCTGAAAGCTGCCCTATTATAAGTTCTAAACCGAAGTCTAGAATTTCTTTCCTTAAGGGTTGAGACATTGCTTGCATTAACATTAGCATAGTCGTTGTATTCCTACTTAGAGCATCAGCCACTTGATTAGCCTTTCTTGGATGATAAAGGATTTCACAGTCATAATCCTTCACCAACTCTAACCATCTTTGTTGTCTCATGATCAGGTCTCTCTGTGTGAAGAAATACTTTAAACTTTGATGATTAGTGAAGATCTTGCATTCGACCCCATATAAATAATGTCTCCATTTCTTTAGTGCAAAAATAATGGCCTCTAACTCGAGGTCATGAGTAGGATCGTTCCTCTCATAGTCCTTTAATTTTCTCAATGCGCAAGCAATCACTCTGTCATTCTGCATCATAACAGCACCAAGGCCCATCTTAGAGGCACACTGTAAATCACAAATCCATCACTTCCTTCTGAAATGGCCAAAACTAGAGTTGTCATTAGCCTCTTCTTCAATTCTTGGAAACTTTTCTCACATGCTTCTGTCCATTTGAACTTCTTTCCCTTGCGGGTTAGATTCGTGAGTGGTGCTGCTATCTTGGAGAAGTCTTCCATGAATCTCCGATAATAACCAGCTACACCCAAGAAACTCCTTATCTCACTTGCATTTGTCGATTGTTTCCAGTTGAGAATAGCCTCTACCTTAGTAGGGTCCACCATTATCCCTTCCTTTGATATTACATGCCCTAAGAAAGACACTCTATCGACCCAGAACTCACACTTGGAAAATTTTGCATATAGCTGGTGTCTTCTTAATGTCTCCAACACAATCCTTAGATGCTCCACATGTTCTTCTTGGCTCTTCAAATAAACAAGAATATCGTCGATAAACACAATGACAAATTTATCAAGGAAATCCTTGAATACTTGATTCATCAGGTCCATGAAGACTACAGGTGCATTCATTAGACCGAAAGACATAACCACAAATTTGTAGTGACCATACCTTGATCTAAGGTTGTTTTCGAAATGTCTCCTTATTTAATCTTTAACTGGTGATATCCCGACTGCAGGTCGATCTTTGAGAACACAGATGAACCTTTAAGCTGATCAAACAAGTCATCGATTTGAGGCAACGGGTACTTATTCTTGATCGTTGCCTTGTTCAACTCCCTATAGTCGATACATAATCTCATAGATCCATCTTTCTTCTTGACAAATAGAACTGGAGCTCCCCACAGTGAGTGACTTGGCCTGATGAATCCTTTTTCAAGAAGTTCTTTCAGTTGAGAATGAAGCTCCTTCAACTCTACTAGGGCCATTCTATAGGATGCCTTTGAGATCGAGTGGGTGCCAGGAGCGAGCTCGATCTTGAATTCAATTTCTCTCTTACAAGGTAAGCTTGACAGGTCATCTGGAAACACCTTTAGAAATTCTTGTACTACTGCCACATCCTCAATTCTTGTCTTTCCTCCTGACTCTTATCTACAATGTTCGCCAGATAGCCCATGCGGCTGCTAGCTAGCAATTTCCTTGCTTTCATTGCTGACAAAAACATGCTTGGTTTCTTTCTAGACTCACCCACATACACAAACTTTTGATCACCTTCTGGATGGAAGATCACCTTTCATTTTTGGCATTCAATGGAAGCATTGTACTTGCTTAGAAAATCCATTCCAAGAATCATGTCATAATCATACGTGTCAATCACGATGAGGTCGACAAAAAGTTCCCTTTTAGAAATCCATAGAGGAATAATACGCCTACAATGAGTAGATATCATCACTTCCTCAAAGGGTAGTGTCGTAGTGAATCCCTGTCTCATAGGCTCTAAATGAACCCCTAACTTCTTAGCAAAAGACGACGATACAAAAAAATGTGTAGCGTCCGTATCAAAGAGGACATATGCATAAATAGAAAGACTTAAGATCTGACCCGTGACCACATTTGAGGCTTCAACAGCCACCTGTTCTTTTGTCATGGCATAAATGCGAGTGTTTGTAGGTGGGGCTTCAAGTCTTCCTTGACTAATCAATGGCCCTTCTAAGGAAGCTTGCATCTGATGGAGTTGGGCTTGTGAAGCTCTCTGTTGGGCTTAAGCATTGGTCTGGTTAGGGCAGTTTTTGGCAAAATGATCTTCTTGTCCACAGATAAAACACTAGTTTGTTCCCATATGGCATTCTCTAGGATGTTTCTTCCCACATTTGGTGCATGGCTGATACTGCCTATTGTTGTTGTTGGGATGGCCACCATTGCGCTTCTTGTTGCCTTGGTTTTGCTAGTTCTGAGGATTGCCCTTCCTCTTGTTATCCTTCCAGTTTTGGTTGTTGTTGTTGTTGCTGTTACTGTTGCTGCTGTTGTTGTTCTAGTGTGGAGGGCGGTTCTGTGTGTTTGCATTACTGGTTGGCCGACCTGACTGAGGCTGTTTTCTTCTTAGCTTTGACAGGTGGAACTTAGCACGTTGGGCCCTCATAACAACCTGCTCTTGGCTTCTGGGTGGACTTGCCCCATCAACAATTGTAGCAATCTCAGGCTTGAGAACTTTGATCAATCTTCTAATCCTTTCATTCTCATTAGTAACCATCCCTGGACAAAGGCAAGCTAGCTGATTGAATTTTGCCACCACATCTGTTACTGACATGTCTCCCTAGCGTAGGTTCTCAAACTCATCGTAATGCTTCCTGGTAATGTTCATATGGAAGAACTTTATGTTGAACTCATGAACGAAGTCAGCCCATGTCATTTTGTCAACATTTCTTCTCTATTCTATTCTGTCCCACCAAATCCTGGCCTCCATGGTAAGACAGTACGAAGCACAAAGAACCTTCTCGTTGTCCATGAAGCCCATGAGTCTCAAAGTGGCCTCAATTGTCTTTAGCCATCCTTGAGCAACAAGTGGATCTTTAGATCCTTCAAAATCCGTCGACTTAACCCTCTTCCATCTAACTAAGAGCGGTTCCTGATAGGCCACTATGGGTCAGCAACAGGAGCTGGGACTTCATTTACTTGTGGCTGAGGAGGAGGAGGAGGCGGCATGTCATTGGCTTGTCATTCGCCGTCATGACCATTGGCCATCAGCTCCTTAATTTCCCTTCTCTGTTCCTCGAGTTGCCTTTGTAGATCAGCGATCATGGTCATCAACCTTTCTTTGGTCTGGGTATAGGTTTGTAGTCTTTTGTGGCAATCCATTGTCAATTTCCTAAAACAGTTAGGAGCTTAAGAATAATCTTCTAATTTATGAGATAGGTTTTCACTACTAGGGCATTAATCATTAGCAACTAAATCTTATACTTATCATCATACTTGCATCTTAACATATAACTTTAAAACATACTTACTTGGAGGACTTGGACCGACATGTGACGATATGAATTGAAAACGGAATTCTCTCTGATACCAAAGCCTATAACGCCCCCTTACGGACCTCACAGATGTCGTTAAATTCATTCTTATTATTATTATATAAGATAAACGATTTGATAGAAACATAATTTGGAAACCTATCCCAGAATCCACGCATACATTATTTTTTAAAAAAAGTTACTTAATTATAAACATTCTTTAAATAGTTAAACATACCAAATAATAAAGCCGTAATTTAAAATGAAAATGACATAACATTTTAAAATTTGCTCTCAAGGTTTGGCAGCCTGAACCTCAGACTTCGGCAGGCTGAACCTGAACGGTAGACCGAAACTCAGCCACCAGCAGGCCGCCCAAGGCTTTGTACATCCGAGGTTTTAATTTGCTAAGTTTGGCAGGCCGACCAACAATGTTCGGCAAGCCGAACTGCTGCTTAAAAACAAAGAAAAATTCTTAATTTAAAATAATTCTTAATATTTCAACTACGGAAGACAAAAGATAATACTATATAATATGAAGAGTCATAGTTCAAATCAAATAAATTCAAATAAACATACTTAGATAGTTAACATACTTAGAAAAAAAACATAGACATAAACTTATAAATTTTTCCTTGGGGTTCTCCCTTTTTCAATTCATCCTGCAAAGCTCACACGCCTTTCCTTGTCCTCCACCTATTCCATTATCCTCTTACCCTTATCTGCAACATGATATAAAACTGAATAAGCTAAAGCTTAGTAAGCACATTTTATATCTCACAACTTAAAAACATTTTATGAACATCATCATTATATGCATTATCATAATAGTGTACCAAGCACTATATCATAAGGAACATATTTTTCATCATATTATCCATATTAAAACTTTGTTCGTTTTATCTTAAGGGCTCATGTGTTGCATCGTAAACATCAATATAGGCGTGCCGTCATGAGAGGAGAAGGGTAGCTAATCCTAAACCAAACATGACATCATAACATAACATAAACATGGGTATGCAACACTTATTTAGGTGATACATAAATATATACATAAATGTATACTTATATGTTTTGAAAGACATCATCATCGAAACATACATAAACTTTAAACATCTAACTTTTATTATAAAACATCATGTATGACCATCGTGGAAATCATTATAAAACCATCATGAACATAGATTTCAAACTTTTCATAAACTACATCATGTTGCAGGTGAGAATATACTTACTTGTGTAGCTTACTTAACCTTAATTTTGAAGGTGACATCGCCACGGACTCTATGTGCTTGTCCGCAGTGTGTTCATGTCATACATTCATTTAAAATAACAATTAACATTTAATTCAAAGAATTATTCATTATCATATAACATCCCCATTTCCATAATACATCTATAACTCAAATTCAAGAAATACATAAACAAAATTTTATGCCTGACCTTTATGTAATCAAAACTCAATCTCTCATAATTCGCATACAATTCAAGTACCAAACTTGGCAGGGACAAAGTTAACATATAAACCTATCACCATGATTTTTCATTAGTCATAAAAATTTCATTTGGTATCCAAAACAAGTCATGCAACATTCAACACAAAATTTGCCAGCAATAATAACACAGTGAGCAGCCCCTACTAACATTCACATAATAAATTATTTACTTCCCAAAATAATTCCATAAAAATCCTACATCCAATAGACACCAAGAACTGCAACATATCCCAAAATCACCTTTATATAAATTCCACACAATCCAAAACGTGTGTTTGAATTCAGAGACAAAAACAACTATAAACAATTCGGTCAGTGAATTACATGCGATAATCATTCTTGATCAATTAAAATGAATTTATTTAGACCTCAAAATTCATATGACATCAAACTAACATACAAATACAGTACCACAAAAATTCTTGTCACCAAATAAAATCATTTAATTATACAAAAACATCACTCAATAAGGAGTCCAACAATTTACTGATAAAGCAGTCTCATAACCTTGTCTTAATGAAAATTTGATATCACATAAAATATTCATCAAATCAGCACCAAAATTTTCAGCCCATAACTTAACATATACATGAACATATTTGCCAAATTTTGTGGGAAATAACCATCATTTTCATCATGAACAAAACCTATATTTTTGTAAAACACAACTAATCAGCAACAAGTTTCTATGAGTGGCAGAGAGAAGAAAATTCATATCTTATTGTAGAAAAATCAAAATAACGTGAAATTTGGAGGACTATCACATAACACATATATGAACATCATACTAAAATTTCAAAGAAAAAGAAAATTCCTAGATAAAGTTATGGTAGTCAGATTAAGGAGGAGAAATACCAAACAAATGAGTTCTTACCTTAAACAAATTTCTTCTCAAACCTCCTTGAGTAAACCCCAACGAAATTTCAATACTTCTTTAAGTATTTGCAAGAAAATAGAGGAGAGAGGAGGAAGAAATTTGTGGAGAAGAGAAGAAGAGAAGAGAAAAAAAATGGGTAGAAAAATATTTTTTTCACGTGAATGAGGAGAATGTTATGAGAGGTCAATACTCCCTGAATTGGCAGCAGAAACTCTAAAGAAAAATGGTGCATTTCTCATGGGATAATGGAGAGAATTGAGGGAGAGTCAACTAATTTAGCTTCACTTACCATATTTCAAGCTTTCAAAATAGGAAACCTTATCAATTATACCAATCATCAATGAAAGTCAAACATTCAATTTCCAAAAATAAGAAATCAAGCCAAAAATATGCCAATCAATCACAATTAATCATTCAATTATATCCAATCATATAATAATCCTTGTCACAAATTTTGGGTGATTTTTGTCGATTGCTTGTCAGCAGTCTTTGGCCTGCCGATGAAGTTCCACCAGCCTACTGTTCCGTGGGGACAATTCAGCCTACCGAACTGCCATAAAAAAAATTAAATAAAAAGTTAAACATACTACATAAATGACATGAACACTTGAGCACATCAATTGTACATGGCCGTCACCCGTCATAATACTTGAAATGAAAATAAAAATAGTTAGTACCAATATATATATATATATATATATATCATATATCATTAAGGCAATATCATAACGTCATTACTCATACGTTACATCAAAATTAACGGGTGTTACATTGACTTTATCTCTGTTTAGTACAATGTATGATCTTGGTATCGTTGGGACCTCATGAACCCTAACTTTTCGAGAATCGCGCAACTGATGAAATCACCCAGGCCCAATCAATAAGATAAGTTAAAGCTTAAACAATTTAGCATAAATAAAATAGATAAGCAAGTATGAAATGTTCATGCAAGTTTTATTAAATGTTCTTCAAATATGTTTTGTGAGTTTAATTTCCTACTTGTTGAGCGAAAGCTTATTTAAGTATGTTCATGTTGTAGGTAAAGAACCTATCAGCAACACTTAAGTATGTTCATAGGGATGAGCAACGGATGAATGGTAAAGATGGGAATAGATATTGCTTACGTAAATGTAAAATTCTTCATTTATTGTTTTAGTAAAATATGAACGCATGAATAATTAAATGATGTCACACAAGTATGCTTTAGAAAGTGGGCTTAGTCTAAAAATTTTTAAGGTGTAAAATGTTGCATCGGATCGTGTAACAAATATACATAAAAGTTGAAGTAAGAAAGCTAGAACGAGAATTAATTTAGAAATGTTTTTAAAACTTTATTTTAATTTGAGAAAAGGTTTAAAAGGAAAGGTTTTAGATTACCATCCTTATGTTCAATAAGAAAAAGTTTTAAGTTAGAATGTTTAAATTTAGAAATGGTTCTTAATTTAAATTTAAAAATATTTCAAAAAGAAAGAGTTTTAAATAATTATCTCTATGTTTAGAATAAAAAAGTTTTATAAAATCTTATTATGTTTAAGAAATTAATATTATGTTAGATTTAAAGAATCAAGCCTGAAGAAAGAATTATTATTTCTTTAGAATGATTATTTTAAGAAATAATATTTATTATTTCATTTAGGAAGAAAAATTATTTTGTAATTTAAGTACTTTATGTTAGAATAAGTTTAAGTTCATGATTATGTAGTTAAGTAATTGCCACGTCAGTAGGAATGTTACAAAGATTGTCTTAAACATAATGAGAACAAATAAAAGAGTTGGTAATTTTGATTTGAATTATTGTGTTCTGTCTCTAAATTGCACTATTCTTCTTCTCCAAATCACCAAGTTCCTCTTCTCTTAATGGTAGCTTTCTATTTGTCAAAAGGTCCCTTAAAATGCCCTAGTGTGCGTTATTTATACTCTTTCAGTCAAAGCATGTAAATCAAACAAAAATAAACTCACACATTGAAATTTCCCTAACCAGTGCCATGACTTTGCTCCTCCAATGCAGCGACGTTGAGTACTGAAGTAGGGCTCCCTCAAGCTGGACGTGTTCTGCAGCACTCATTCTTCACGCTGTGGCACCAACTCTTGGCTTTTGTATGGCCTGTAGCTTAAAATGGTGCCTCAGTGCCCAATTCCATGACCCTAGTGTTTATCTCCTAATTTTCTTTTTTAGCTCTTTTTTTCCTAAAACCTACAAAATAATTATAAAACAAATAAAAAGGATAACACAACTTTAAAAACTCCTTCATAATCAAGAAAAAGGTGCTCAAATTGTTAGTATAAAACCCCATTAATTATCCCCCTTGAGTGTTTTTATTTTAATTTATTGGCAGATTTAATCTTTGTTTGGGGTCAAGTCTTCTTATATCTTAGAATCATTCACGTCACCTTTACAACGCATCTGGTAAGAAGGATGGGAACTAAAGAGGATGGATTGAGTTAAAGGGATGGAGAGTAAGTAGAATAGAGAGGATTGTAGTAATCTTTTATGTTGTTTAGTAGAATCGATGGAGAGTTGATAGCATGGATGATAGCTATTTATAAAACTACCATATAGTGTTAATAATCTATATAGAAGGTAAAATAGTCTTTTTAACACTTAATGTGAATGGATTGCTTGGATCTTTCCATTAGTAGAAGAATCCAATTTGGTGAGTTATGAAGGAAACCACATCCCTCCAACTCTCCTTTCCCTCTAACCAAAAAAAGGATTTCCATCTCCTTCCCTCCCTTTATTTCTTCCCCTACCAAACCTATATTAGTGTCTATAATTCTCTATTTTGTTAATGTTATTTTCCCTTAAAAAAAAGTCTAAACTCTACCCTACACATAAGAAGTAAGATTAAATGAAAGGGAAAAAAAAAGGAAAAACTAAACAACCTTGCATGTGCATTGCTATTTTATTTATGAAACGCATGCCATAAGTCTCTAAGCTTTTCAACTCGTAGCACTTCAGTTCTCACCTAAAAAATCTTTGCATTTAGGTCCTTAAATTTACAATTTCATGGCTTCTATAACCACATGAAGAAAACTATCTCTAAACAAGGGAAATCAAGTGAACAAAAAGAAATAAACATTACGTAACTATCCCTTGTTTCTTAAAAAATGAAAAAACTAGCTCTCAAAAAAGGAATATCAACAAGTAACAAAAAAGAAACAACCTCAAGCAACTTATTTTTTTGTTTTTTAAGACACTATATAAGTATTTCCCACTCACCTTAAAATTACCTAAGCTATTAATATGGAGAAGCACCCAAATTATGTGTTTGTACTTGTTATTGTTAGAGTGCTTAAACTCACCTAATAGATGAAGTTCTTGGTCAACTACGACGAGTACATGATAACAATTCTGCAATGAGAACCATGCTAGTTAGTTTAGTTCTACCCAACCAACTAGTGTCCAGCTAACAAGGCCAATCTTGGTTCACCAAAGTCATGGCCCAGTCAGATTCCCTAATCCCAACCAGGATAATACACCGCTTAGCCAGACATGATCCTGCCACGCCCCAAAATCCGGGAGATGACATGGTCGATTAATTAGGTCAAATCAATTAAATTTTTAATTAAAAACCGCCATATTAAAAGATATTAAGTTAATTATAAGAATGTAGGATATTTAAAACTTTTTAAGATTTTTGTTAAAATATGAAAGCAGACAAAGCAAATTAAAATATTGAATAAATAAACATCATGAGGCCCCCCGGACCCACATTAGTGTGCACAAACGGTATCAACAATATTAAATACATAACTGTTAGGGTGCAATTTAGTAAGAACCAAATTGCTAGCAGGCCCGTGCGGCCCAATTTTGTACCAGTCTAGTACATCGAATAAAATTTATGGACAAAAAAGCCCAATCGAATTGACGGTTCGAGTTGTTCGTTTGGTTCGACGTTTTTCATAATTTGATTCGTTCTATTCGTTGAAGATATTTCACATTCATTTTCATGTCTTAGTTCCACTGGGTCGATCGTATGAAACTGACAGTTATCTGCACGAACAAGCAGTTACAGCACGTCTAGTCGTGAATCAGAACGTGGGGGAGGCGTTATTCTTGCGGCCTACCACCGATCGACACGTGTCCCACTAATGCAGTTACTTGTGGTGCTCTATCCCACTCCGCTAGACGGTTAAGAGCCACTATCCTTCCTCATCTTCTATATAAGGGGAAGATTACTTTGTCGTATAGGATACACAATCAGATACCAAAATCCTGCCATTTTGTTCTCTCATTTCTTCTTTGTACTTAAAAGAAATTATAGTGAATTACAATAGACATAGCTCTTCATTAACAAAGTGAACCACTATAAATTGCCTGCGTTAATTCTTATTGCACTTTTATTTCTTTCATTTTACATTAATCTAGCAAATATAGATTCGGGTCTACCTCTACTTGGCAATTTCTAAGACAATGGTAAGTTCAGCCCTTGTCTGAGAAGATGATGCGATTCAAAAACCAGTGTTCTTCGTAAGCCATACCATGTTGGATGTCAAAACTAGGTACTCTGTCGTTGAAAAGCTCGCCCTTGTGCTTGTCATGTCGGCTCAGAAACTACGTTCGTATTTCCAGGGACACACTATAGTGGTGCTATCGTCGTACCCAATGAGAGCAATTTTACACAAATCGGACGTCTCTGGAAGAATGATGAAATGGGCAGTTGAGATGATGGAGTTCGACATCGAGTATAGACCTCAAACGACGTTGAAAGGTCAGGTGCTTGCAGATTTTGTTGTAGAATTGACCTTTAGGCCTGCCGAGAATGGATCGCAAATGTGGATTGTACAGGTCGATGGATCAAGTAACGATAAGGGTTTGGGAATTGGTGTAGTTTTGAAATCCCTAACTGGCGAAGTGATCGAGCAGAGTTTTCGACTGGGTTTCAAAGCTACAAACAATGAAACTGAATACGAGGCTATGATTGCAGGAATTAGACTTGCTGCCGCACTGGGGGCTATCGGACTGGTCGTGGCAAATGACTCCACATTGGTCATCAACTAAGCAAACGAAGAGTTCAAAGCACGAGACGAAAGGATGCTTTTGTATCTAAATCTAGTCTCCAAGCTCAAGTCCCAGTTTGATCCGTTCGAAATGAGACATGTACCGCGAGATCATAACTCAAGAGTGGATGCACTTGCAAATTTAGCATCATCGGTTGAAGTCAGCGAAAGAAGAATAATTCCTCTCGAACAAATCGACAGCCCCAATATTATGCAGGTCAAAGAAGTGATTTATATTGACCCAAGGGATGATTGGAGGACGCTCATTCAAATGCACATCGGCGAAGGCTGGCTCCCCAAGGACAAGCAGGCTGCAAGAAAGATCAAAGTACAAGCCGCGAGATACTGCCTAATCGATGGAAAACTTTACAAGTGTTCTTTCACGGGACCTTATCTCCGGTGTCTTGGTGGTGACAAAGTTGAAAAAGTTGTCTGAGAAGTACACAAAGGATCATGCAGAAATCATTCATGTGGGAGGTCATTATGCAACAAGGTGAAGAGACAAGGATTCTACTGGCCAACCATGTAGAGCGACTATGAAAACTTTACTCGCAAGTGCGACAGCTGCCAAAGGCATGCTACCATTATTCACCAATCGGCGAAGGAGCTCTCTTCGGTCAGTTCGCCATATCCTTTCATGAAGTACTCGATGGATGTTGTTGGACCATTGCCTCCTGCACCTGGACAAGTCAAGTATTTGCTCGTTCTCACCGATTATTTTTCCAAATGGGTCGAAGCCAAAGCATTTGTGGACGTTAAAGAGCAAGATGTCAAAAGATTCATTTGGAGAAATATCATCTGTAGGTTCAGAGTTTTGAGGGAGATCGTCACAGACAACGGCTCGCAATTCATCTCCTCTACCTTCAAGAAGTGTTGTCGCGATTGGGACATTGTTTTAAGCTTCTCAAAGCTAAGATACCCGCAAGAAAATGGCCAAGCAGAAGCGACAAACAAGACGATCGTGAAGAATCTAAAAAAGAAACTTGAGGCTAGAAAAGGCTGTTGGGTCAAAGAACTCCCGATGGTACTTTGGGCTTATCAAACGACTCCTAGAAGAGCGACAGACGAATCCCCGTTCACTCTCATTTATGGGGCAGAAGCTATTGTTCCTGCAAAATTTGTCGCTTGAGATCTTTGAGTCAATTACTTTCTTCTAAATGAAGCAAGAAACAACGAGATGATGCGGGATGCATTGGATTTGATAGAGGAAAAAAGGGACAAAGCTTTCTATCGCCTAGCTTCCTATCAACAAGCCGCCGCCAGATACTACAACCAAAAGGTCAAGGTCATGAACTACAACCAGAAGGTCAAGGTCAAAAAATTCCAAGGAGATCTTATGCTTAGGAAAGACTTTTAGAACACTAGAGAAGCCAACGTTGGAAAATTGGCAGCTAATTGGGAAGGACCTTATCGAATACGATCGGTTGTTCGAGACAAAGTATACAAGCAAGAGAAGTTGGATGGAACCCACATTACCAAAAGCTGGAACGTAAACCAATAAAGGAAGTACTACATGTAACGTTTATTTTGTTTTTTGTAATTGAACTACTTTAGGGTTGATCCCTAAACATGGGTACGTAGGTAGCTCATGTATTATATAAACGAGCGCAGCCGCTTTATTAGTTTGTATTTTATTTTTGCAATTTATTGACAAGTTCTTTCCTCAGGAATCGTGGCTATACTCTATCAAACTTCAGATTCGACCAGTTCGATCTGAGCTCCTGAATTGTCATCTTCATGGCCCAACTTTGGACTCGATCAGCTCAATCCAAACTCTTGAACTGCCATCTTTATGGCTTAACTTCGGACTCGACCAGTTCGATCCAAACTCTCAAACTGCCATCTTCATGGCCCAACTTCAGACTCGACCAATTCGATCCAAACTCCTGATTTGCCATCTTCATGGCCCAACTTCGAACTCGACCAGGAGTTCGGCCAACTTTGGACTCAACCAGTTCGTTTCAAACTCCTGATTTGCCATCTTCATGGCCCAACTTTGGACTCAACTAGTTCGATCTAAACTCTTGAATCGCCATCTTCATGGCCCAACTTCAGACTCAACCAGTTCGATCTGAACTCCCATTGCCATCTTCATGGCTCAACTTCAGACATGGCCATCTCGATTCGAACTCTGCGTAACCAACTTGGCCAAACTTCGGATTCGACCAAATCGATCCAAACTCTGCATGGCCCAATTAATGGCCCTACCTCTGCCTCGATCAGTTCGATTCGAGCTCTTAAAATGCAATCTTGGGCTCAATATTGTATTCGACATGTTTGATCCAAACTTGACGTTGCCATCTTTGTAGACACTAGGGATCCGACTAGCACGATCCGTATGCTCTCTCCGTTTATTCTATGGCCACTATAGCTCGTTCAAGATTTTAGCCTATTTGGTCAAAACGACTTGCCTTGTCAATTGTGGTAACAGACTCTATTAATTTGGTCTAAACACACGCTGAATTAAGATAGTTTTGCCATTTTATTTGCCACAATTTGATCGATTAGTTTGGTATAAGCCATGATGTGGATTCGATTAATCAACTTTAGTTCATAAACATCCACACAATTCACTATCATGAGGTCTTTTCGCATGATGATTTAATTTAACATTCTAATCACGTGCTAGCCTTTTTGTTAAAAACTGGCTAAATGTTTAATTACTACAACATGTTACGAGAAATCAAACTAATAAAGTTTGATATTTAATTTCATTCAAAAAAGGAAAAACTGTTCAATACAGATCAATGATAGAAACAAATTAAACTCTCTTCAAGTTTCTTTTTCCACAGGTTGAACGTTTTTGCCTCAGTTGGTTCGATGGTTAGAGGCACAGTGGCATCACTAGTTGAAATCACTGCAGCATCGGCCTCTGGGGAATTGGGCTCGATAGAGACTTCTTGATTAGCCGTTTTGCCTCAGACATCTTGGTCGTCTGACGATAATAACTCCTGGAGGTCCTTAATCTCTTCGTCAATTGTTTCAACGCTAAGTCAACCTGACTTGAATTCTAATAAAGCCTCCAATCGCACCTTGAAGGAAGAATTTCCATGAACCTCGACCAGCTGCTCCTTGATGTCTTCGACATCCTTCTCTCTCGCAGTCAGAGTATTCTTCAGGCTGTCAACTTTTTCTTTGGAAAGACGAAGGCTACTTGACAAGTTTAATACCTTCTTGTTCGATCTATTCAATGCATCAGCCATGTCATGAAGCTCCTTCTGTTTGTTTTCCCCATTAGTTTTCATTTTCTTCAACTCCTCTTCAAGCTTTTTACATCTCAGCGCTTCTTGCTCGTATTTGTGAACAGCCTTGTTGGCAAAGAGATTGTGAAGTAGAAGACCCTACATGATAAAAAATCAGTAGGTGCGATGCTATCGAAACCAAAAGGATTAAAGTGCTTGAGATTTACCTATCCCAATACCGCGGCCAACTCATTGAAGAGCCAAACGAAGGGTTTCCCGCCAAGTGAATGGTTTCCCGCCAATAAGCTCCTCATCTTTGTCAAAGTAAAAGTTTACGGCCGTTCTTGTCGCCACTTCCTTGTCTTGCATGATGCTCACGTCAATTGGGACATCGAGGGTCTTATCGTGTACACTTTGTTCTACATCCCTAGTCGAGGTTGAAGTTCCAGCCCCCTTTCTTTTCTTAGATGGTGGGGGCTGTATGTCGAAAGGATGAGGTGGAGGAAGATCCGATGAAATGGCTAGTGGAGTCATTTCTTTTTGTAATGGTTCGTCCGTTTGGCTTTTCTTCTTCTTGGCTGCTTTGTCTACTTGCCTCTTTTTTCCCATCTCTTCCACTAATGGCAATGTTACCTTCATGGCTGACAATGTGGCTTCTGCGAGATGAGTGTCTTCGTCAGATAGTGGTGTAATATACTTTGATGGACCGTATAGCTGCTGAAGTGCACCGCGGCATACGAAGACCCAATCGACTCGTTTCAGAAATTGAATAGGAATACCTGTAGGGATTTCTTTAAATCGCTTCCAAATCGAAGACCTCTGGAGTCGATCGGGTTGCGAGATCTCTGCCCAAGTCCTTCCTTTAAGAGCAAGTAGTGCATCCAACCTTGCTTGGAACCTTTCGCCAATTGGAGCAAGATGATTCAATTTGAAATCTGCAAGAAGAGAATTACTTGTGGATTCGATGGAATTACTGTTTGAGATATGAAAAATAATGATGCTTACCAATGTGACCGAAAGCAAATGGAAAAGGCAATCGAGAAGTCAGTTCAAAGGAGTCGTAGGTAATCGATATAAAAAAGTATCGCTCCTCCCAGTGCCTATCCATGTTTACAAACTATGTTATGAGCTGTTTCGACTGCCTGTATAAGAAGTAGAAACGGCCCAAATTTTTGTTGTTCGGCTTCAAGTAATAACACCTTAAGAAGTCGAATATGTCAAAATCAATCCAAGCCTCTTCTATTAGGACCATAAGAGCTATAAGCAATCGAACCCCGTTCGGCATGAGTTGAGTCATTGAAATGTAAAAGTGGCCTATGATCTCAATCATGAATTCTGGAATCGGCAGTCAAAGTCCTAGTTCGAACCATTTTGTGTATACACAAAACTAGTTGTAGTTTTGTGTATCTGCTCGCTCCCCTGGATAAGGCAGAGGCATTTCGATCGAAGTTGGTATTCCATACTTTCACCTTAGTGTCGACAAGTCGCCTTCTGTCAGAACGGATTCTGGATTCTTTGTGAAAAATGAGACCTCTTTAGTGGAGAAATGTATTTCCTTCTTTCGAGCAATTTGACATCGTTGACTATCTTTGAAGGTCTGGCTGGTCGATTTCGTTCTACTCTTTGGCTTGTCACCTCTCCGCTGCTCTCGGCTTCGGCCATCCGTTCGCCCGATTCGATCATGGCTTGTCGACGGATCATTTCGTCGACTTCCCTTTCGTCACTGCTTAACTAGGGATCCTCACCACTGCTGGAGCTTGAATCTATGACTACTGTCTTCAACATTTTTATTAGAACAGAACCGTCTAGGGAAAACTAGGGTTTCAAAGATCAAAAAGCTGAATAATCCTAAAACTCAACAGGCTTCAAATGTTCTTGAATATTCTAGAGTCACGACAGCCAAACGGTTCAGGCAGTCACTGATTTTCTCATGAAATGAAGCATGTTCGGTATCAAAATGTTTAGAATTGGAAGAAAAACAAGATTACTGAAAGAAAATTGCAAGAAAATTAGAAGAAGAAAAGAAAATCTTGCCTGAAAATCCTAGAGAAACTGAGAGAAACTGGAGGAAAATCACCTTGAGTTTGAGAGAAGAAAGATGGAATAAAGAAGTGAGAGAAAAAGTGTGTTATATACCACCCAAGGGTACCAAATCGATGGATGGAATCAATTCAGAGCCATTTGATCCAAGGGCTAGGGTTACACGTCTTTTTGAGTTCCCGCATAAACCGAGGCGGTGTCTTTTCGAATCAGACTTGTGCGTCAGCATTGTAGTAACTTTTAGGAGCTGCCAATTGGCTGATGACATGTGTTGCGGGTAATTAATTACCATGATTTCCAAAAGAAAGGTAATGATTCAGTTACGGATGTAGGATATCAGATAGTCGCGTGCCGTCTAGTTTGGGCCTAATCGTCATTCACTCATGTAGTCCATTACATCGACTAAGGAGTGGGGGGCTATCTGTTGGGGTACAATTTAGTAAGGCCTAAATTGCTAGCAGGTCCGTGCCCGCCCAATTTTGTACCAATCTAGTGGATCAAATAAAATCTATGGACAAAAAAGCCTAATTGAATTGACAGTTTAAGTTGTTCATTTGGCTCGACGTTTATCTAATTCGAGTCATTCTATTCGTTGAAGATATTTCGCATTCATTTTCATGTCTTAGTTCAACTAGGTCGATCGTATCGAACTGACAGTTATCTACACGAACAAGCAGTTACAGGATGTCTAGTCATGAATTTGAACATGGGGGAGGCGTGATTCTTACGGCCTACCACCGATCGACACGTGCCCCATTAATGCAGTTACTTGTGGTGCTCTATCCCACTCCGCCAGACGGTTAAGAGCCACTATTCTTCCTCATCTTCTATATAAGGGGAAGACTGCTTTGTTGTACAGGATACACAATCAGATACCAAGATCCTACCATTTTGTACTCTCATTTCTTCTCCGTACTCAAAAGAAATTATAGTAAATTACAGTGGACATAGCTCTTCATTCATAGAGTGAACCACTATAAATCGCCTGTGTCAATTCTTATTGCACTTTTATTTCTTTTGTTTTACATTAATTTAGTAAATATAGATTCGGGTCTAAAGATTCACTCAACGGTGATTTGAGGACCCAGATTCCAAAATAACTCAATCCTAATTTCTATTGTTTGATTGAAGATCCATCGTCTACAATAACCACAGTCTAAATAAAAGGAAAATAAATTAAAATATTACATACCTTGTTTATATATAAATACCCCAATCAATGTTGTCCTAATCCTGCAATTTCTTCCTGGTTCTTCAGTCTTCCCTAAGTTAGATTCCACCTAGAAGGGGGGAGGTTTTAAAATAAGAAAAATGTGAGCGAAAGGCTCAATAGGACTAAACTTTTGAAAGCATTTGATTTAAACATGTAATTCATTTTTATAGTTTGATTTAAACATGTAATTCATTTTTAAACAAAAGCTGTAAAAGAAGATAATTAAATGAACAAATAACTAACCAAAGCTCATTAAATTTATTAATGCCGGTTAATCATTTATTCATCCATAGACAGTCTCATTATCATGTTTTTAGCAATGTCATATGAATCATCACAAAAGTGGCCCAGCTGGGTTTCGGGACCTGCCCCTAAGGTCGCGCTTCCCACGACCCAATCTCTATACATGGCATCATGCTTTGTTTTATCATTCTGGATGGAACTAACAAACACGTCTGGTGTCATATCATTGTCATGTCTCATTTACTGGATATTCTCATTACGTTCATTATGATCATTCATTATTTAGCCAATAATGAAAATAAGTAATAAACTTCAGTTCTTGAAAACATTTTAAAAGGAAATGCTTTGTGGCCAAAACCCTTTAAAAACATGGCTACCAAGAAGAAGGGATAGAAGTCCTACCTCGATATCCCATACCAACGTTCAACACCGTAGTCCCGATCTGCTATACATTAGTTCCATGGAACCACAATAACCTTAAATAGAAACTAAGTTTATCAATATCTAACTTAAGGTATTCTACGTCCTTAAGTTATCTCATGGCATTTTAGTATGCCTTTAGAGTTCACAAAATCATTTCATGAGGTTAAATTCTTGATCTAGGTTTTAAACAGTAAAAAACAGGCTAAAAGTCATTTTTCACAAGGTCTGATCGGTCTACTAGAACCCCTGGTCTGACCTGCCGGAGTCCATAGTTTGGCCTGTCGAACTGGCCCAGGTTCGGCTTGCCGACCAGATGAATCCAACTTGCCGAACATATGAATCTGGCCTGCCAAACATTGAGTTCGCCCTGCCAAACTAGAAAAACATGGGAGGTCTAAGACTTTGATTCCCGGCCTCCCAAAGCCCAAAAATCAATTCTTAACTTATTTTTGAAGTCCTATAGCATATATATTGATCATAAATGATAAATAAACATAATAGAACACATTTAAACAACTTTAAGCAAGATTTTTATAGAAATTTTAAAGAAATCCAAAAAATAAGGAAAAAGGTGAAAAACTTGATTTAATCCTAATCTTGCTCAATCAAGCCAAGATTCTAGGGTATTTAAGTTCTACTAACTTAGATTAAGGGTTTCCTAAGCTCAAGAAACTTGGATTACAACATTTTAAAGAAATTGAAAGATTTGGGACAAAAGTTTGAAATTTGAAAATCAAAGAAACTAACCTCGAATCGAAGCTTCAAAATGGTTTTATGGTAGCCTAATCATGCTCCTAAGCTCCCAATCTAGCTAAGATTTGAATCTTGGATTCAAAATTTTGAAATCAAAATAAAGAGAGGAAGAGAAAGAGAGAGGGCAGCGTGGGAGAGAGGGAAAAGAGAGAGGAAGAGTGTCTGAGGGAGTGAGGGAGAGTGAGAGTGAGAGAGGGAGATATATAGAAGGGAAGGAGTGGTTTTATAGAGTAAAATCGTGTCCCTAGCACATGGTTTTGTAATTGTGATGTATCGGGTATTTGGTAAATTGTTTTGTTTCAAAATTTAGAATATCATATAAAAATAATTAAACGTGGAATAAATTTAAAATACCATAAAATACTTAATTTAAGTTTAAATTTACATCAAAGCATACTAATCTATCATTTAAACACCAATTTTGCCTAATTAAATTTTTTGGGTGTTACAACTCTCCACCCCTAAAGAAAAATTCGTCCCCAAAATTAAAGATCAAATCAAAAACAGAACAAATGAGGGTACAACTCTCCCATAGTCGATTCTAATTCCCAAGTCGCCTCATTAGCTCCATGATGCTACCACACGACTTTCACTAGTGGTATTTCACAGCGTCGCAAGCTTATAACCTTCTGGTCGATGATCTAAACTGGCACCTCCTCATATGTCGTGTCTTCCTGAACCTGCACATCATGAAATGAGATAATCTTGCTCGGCCTGGGCGGACTTTTCTAAAGCATCAACACATGAAGCACATCATGAACGTAGGAAAGCTCGGGAGGAAGATCAAGGCAATAAACCACCACACCTACACACTAAGTAATCTTAAACGGCCCGATGTACCTCGGTGCAAGTTTCCCACTTACATCAAAACACGATATGCCTTTGCGTGGAGAAACCTTTAGAAGAACAAAATCTCTTACCTCGAACTCCAGAGGTCAGTGCCTCCTATTTGTGTAACTTTTTTGCCTACTCTAGTAGCCCTCAAACGGTCATGAATCACGATGACCTTCTCATTGCTATCACAGATCTCATCTGGTCCAAGAACAATCTTGTCTTTTGGCTCTACCCAACACACTGGTGATCGACATAGTCGCCCTTAAAGTGCTTCAAATGGTGCCATCTCGATACTTGCCTAATAGCTATTGTTGTATGCAAACTCCGCTAAATGCAAATATTTCTTTCAATTCCCGCCAAAGTCTAAGACACATGCATGTAGTGTATCTTCATGAATCTAAATAACCCGTTCGGATTGCCCGTCAGTCTGAGGATGAAAGACGAAGTTGAAGTTCAAATCTGTGCCTGAAGCCTCTTGAAAACTCCTCCAATACTTGGCAGTGAATTGGGTGCCTCTATCAGAAGTGATGGACAAGGGAACTCCGTCCAACCTCACTATATTCAGCAGATATAACTCTCCAAGAACTTGTCTCGAACACGTCGACCTAAAAGGAATGAAATGAGTTAATTTCGTCAACTTGTCGATGACAACCCAAATCGCATCATGTCTTTGCTCCATCCTTAGCAATCAGGTGAGGAAATCCATCGTGACATGCTCCTATTTCTACCCCAGAATGGGAAGAGGCTTAAGTTGACCAGTGGGCTTTTGATGCTTGGCTTTTACCTGGAGACATGTCACTCACTCTTCATGCCTTTCCACCAATATTGCCTCTTCAAGTTGTGGTATATCTTCGTGCTCCCTAGATGAAAAGCAAACTGAGACTATGAGTTTCGTCCATCACAGTTTTCATCACGTCCTCGATCGCAAGTACTGCCAGATGCTCCATAAAGTATAGCGACCCATCTGCATGGATCCTCCACTCTTCAAACTGCTCCCTATTCTAGATTCGTGTCCATATCCCTTGAAGGTTTTGGTCCCACCAGTGGTTCTACTTTATCATCTGAACGAGCGTTGGAGTCGATTCCATGTGGTACACCGAAACCTGATCACCACCATCATAGTACTACAACCCATACTCATTCACCGTAGCATCTATCCTCCAATGTTTAAGTGCTAAGCATGTGAGAAATCCTAAAGACTTCCTGCTGAGCGCATCTACAACTACGTTGGCCTTGCCTGGATGATACTACAATGTGCAGTCATAGTCGTCTATATACTCCATCCATCTCTGCTGTTAATGTGAAGTAATAAACTTCATTTCTTGAAAACATTTTAAAAGGAAATGCTTTGTGGCCAAAACCCTTTAAAAACATGGCTACCAAGGAGAAGGGACAGAAGTCCTACATCGATATCCCATACCAACGTTCAACACCGTAGTCACGATCCGCTGTACGTTAGCTCCATAGAACCACAAATAACCCTAAATAGAAACTAAGTTTATCAATATTTAACTTAAGGTATTCGACATCCCTAAGCTATTTTATGGTGTCTTAGTATGCTTTAAGAGTTCATAAAATCATTTCATGAGGTTAAAATCTTGATCTAGGTTTTAAATGGTGAAAAATGGGCGAAAAGAGTCATTTTTCACAAGGTTTGGTCGGCCTGCCGAAACCATGGTCTGGCCTGCCAGACTCCACAGTTTAGCCTGTCGAAATGGCCTAGGTTCAGCCTACCAACCAGATGAATCTAGCCTGTCGAACCTATGAACATGGCCTACCAAACATTAAGTATGGCCTGTCGAACTGGAAAAACATGAGAGGTTTGAGACTTTAATTCTCAGCCTCCCCAAGCCCAAAAATCAGTTCTAAACCTATTTTTCAAGTCCCAGAGCGTATATATTGATCATAAATGATAAATAAACATAATAGAACACATTTAAACAACTTTAAGCAAGATTTTCATATAAATTTCAAAGAAATCCAAAAATAAGGAAAAAGGGGAAAAAATTGATTCAATCCAAATCTTGCTCAATCAAGCCTATATTCTAAATGATTTGACTTCTACTAATTCCTAAGCTCAAGAAACTTGGATTACAACATTTTAAAGAAATTGAAAGATTTGGGACAAAAATTTGAAATTTGAAAATCAAAGAAACTAACCTCAAATCAAAGCTTCAAAACGGTTTTAGGGCAGCCCAGTTGTGCTCCTAAGCTCCCAATCTAGCTAAGATTTGAATCTTGGATTCAAAATTTTGAAATCAAAATAAAGAGAGGAAGAGAAAGAGAGAGGGCAGCGTGGGAGAGAGGGAAAAGAGAGAGGAAGAGTGTCTGAGGGAGTGAGGGAGAGTGAGAGTGAGAGAGGGAGATATATAGAAGGGAAGGAGTGGTTTTATAGAGTAAAATCGTGTCCCTAGCACATGGTTTTGTAATTGGGATGTATCGGGTATTTGACAAATTATTTTGTTTCACAATTTAGAATATTATATAGAAATAATTAAAAGTAGGATAAATTTAAAATATCATAAGATACTTAATTTAAGTTCAAATTTACATCAAGGCATACTAATCCACTATTTAAGCACCAATTATGCCTAGTTAAATTTTCTGGGTGTTACAGATCCTCTAGGGGAAGCCTCCTGCCAACGCCTCCCTTTCTTGATACTCGTCACTCAATCATAGGGCTCTATACAACTATACACCTAGGTCATGGACCAAACCCTATCTACACAAAGAAAAGCTAAGCTCTATAAACATGAACATTAACTCCACCATTAAGGTAATGAGCACGTATTCTTTATTCACACTTTGCCTCTCCTCTTGCTTAGTGCACTAACTTAACCATTGGAGTACTCTTGGCATACACCAAACTGGTATCCCCTTCCTTTAAGGCTTTCTTTTTTTTTTTTTTTTAGTAGGTCAAACCAGACTAAGCCAAAAAGGACAAAAAGTTTAACCATCTTGTATAGCCTCACATGGTATTGAGTCACTACTAGGATTAACAATTATCATCACCACCCACCAAGACCACATTCAAAGAACACAAAACAGGTTTTCTCCCCCAAAAAAAAAAACACAAATACAATAACATAGAAAAATAGATAAATTGAGATACACCATGCCCATATTAGATAAGCACATAAAATTCAACATCCAAGGTCCCTATGAGAAACCAAAAACAAAAGAAAAGAAGTAGATGACCCATTTATGAAAAAAGTTGCAAAATTTTATTTCAAACAATGTAAAAGGTCAAAATATAAAGTACAAAAGTTGCTTTAAAAACACCTTATTCTAATATATGGCCATTTCTGCAAATTTCTTAAAAAATTGGGGTCTAATTTAAAATTAAAGGGATAAAACATAATTTTAAAAATATGTGGACCATATATTTTTACTCTAACAATTTCTTTAGAAAAATTTCAATTTAGCCCTTCTTTGGAATTTTGTTCCCTATAGGTCTGTAGAAAATTTCTCAACCCATTTGCACTTATTCCAATAAGATCTCAACCGTTGATAGTCAATCTTGTCCCGTCGACCTGACCTCAACAAGTCTTGGGCCCAACTTGACACGTCTTAACCTATCAACCCGACCACGATGGCTCTCTTGGCACATGGCCATATTGTAAGTATCAATCCAAGCTCGTCAATCTTACCCCAATTTGTCAATCCAACCACCAATGTTGACCTTACCCCTAAGCATGTCTCGACCTGACCCAGGTGTCAATCCCAACATGTTGCCCTAACAGTGATCACTTGACATGTCCATTTACAATGACCTAAAGTTTTTGTTAAAAAAATTGAAAACAACAAAATTCTCCTTCCTTAATTTAAAAAGAAGAGATCAATTAAAAATGAAAAATAAGAACACGATCACCAAATAGGATTTTTCTAAGTTCACTTTTGGTTTAAAATATTATGCATTGGAGTACAAAATAAAATAATATATCAAAATATACTACTTTTACACTTTTTGATTATAAATGTAATGATATTAGCATTTGTATTAGAGATGGTGTAAGTGGCATAAAAGTCAAGTCAATTTTAACATTTTGTAGTCAAGCAAGAATATGAATATCATTTATTTCATATTTGTTAGCGTTTACTTAAACTTAAACTTTTTTAATTTTTATTGATTCACTATCTTTTTTTAGGGATATATATTCGCTATCTAAACTATCCCACTTTCCATGTAGCCAAAAAAAAAAAAGGGAGAGAAAGAGAAAAATAGTAAATTAGGTTAAGAATTAGTAAATAATGTTATATGGTTTTAAAATCTATAGTAAATAGCATACCATAAGAAATTAAGATTTAGCTCATTAGAAATTAAGAACAAAAACCTTAAAATGCTAGTACCTCCTTCTCTTCTCTATCTCTCCCTTTCCTCCCTCGCTGGCACCAATGGTGGCTAGGAAATACAATATTAACACATTAATACTGTATTTTTAAATAATGAAAAAATTTACAGGTCACATTGTCGGTTGTCACCAATACAAGTGATATTGCTGGCGGCTAGGAAATGTTGTAACAACTGTAAATATTATATTTCTATGTAAATACAAAAATTTACTAATAACCTCGGTGGACCACAAAAATATTACATTAACATGTTAATACTATATTTTCATGTAAATATAAAAATTTACAAAAAAGTTGCTAGAAATCATCAGCACTGGCAATGTTTTTGATGACTACAAAATATTGTATTAACATGTAAATATTGTATTTTCTTTTAAATACAAAAAATTACCAACAATCTCGGCGGACATGGGAAATAAAGTATTAACATCTAAATACTATACTTCCATGTGAATAAAAAATTGAACAGAAATGTTGTTGGACATCCTCAGCACTGGTCACATTGGCGATGACCAGGAATACCATATTTACATAGAAATATAATATTTCTATGTAAATACAAAAATTAACCAACAAAGTTTGTCGAACATCACCAACACTAGCAACGTTGTCAAGGTTAAGAAATATTATATTTACATGGAAATATTATATTTTTATATAAATACAAAAATTACCGATGATGTTATAGATTTCACATGCACCAATGGCGGCAGCGGAGAAATACAATATTTATGATATTTACTGAAACGGTGGTGCTGCTACCATAAAAAGTTTTAGAAAAAAATAAATCACTGAAAACAAAAAGAAAAGGGAAAACATTTTATGCCATTCACCATTGCCCTTCTCCAGTAGCTACTATCCATGCATTGTCGTAGCCCATCTTGTGTCTTCCAACACTGTCTCTCCATTGTGCTTAGACACCAATGACTTAATATGACAAAAATCTACAGGAAACGAAGACAATGGAAGCATTTGATCTATGTTTTATAGTTCCTGCATTCTCAGTTTGTCGTACATTATCACCCACCATTGCACAAGTTGCCTCATACGATCCTGACAAGTGAAGCCTTAGCATCTCCGCTTTGATTCCATCACTGATGCCACGAGCAATCTCCACAATCTTTGAATCCTTTAGCAATCATTGTAATCTTTGATTTCTCAAAGTCGATGTCCCCTTACTAAAGGCTTTGACTCCGCTCATCGTTGTCGTTGTCGTTGTTGTATGATCTTCTCCCATCGGTGATGTAGTGGCAAAGAAAGAACGTTGTAAGGGCGGCAAAGTAAAGAGAAGCAAAAGAGAGGGGGCTAGGTTTTCTAAAGGGTATTTTGGGTTTTTTATTCTTCAAAATTAGCATTTAAAATCAAGCTGCTATTTACTACATATTCTTAAAATTATTATCTATACTGTATATAAAAACTTCTTTTGTCCACCCTTTGACATGTGGATAAAGGGAACGAAACATTCCCCCCCCCCCCCCTCTTTTTTTTTTTGTGAAACAGTTCCAAAGCCCCCCACCCCACTTTCTTTATTATTTTTTTCGCTTTATTGTTTTTTTTTTCATTTTCTTTTATTCTTTTTCTTTCCTATCTTTTTTTTTTATGAAAACGGTTCCAAAGCCAGCACCCCCGCCCCCCGCCGCCCCCACCCCACTTTCTTATTATTTTTTTTCACTTTATTGTTTTTTTTTTCATTTTCTTTTATTCTTTTTTCTTTTCTATCTTTTTATTTGCTGTTCACAATTTTTTTGAATGTTTTTAATCTTTTGTTCCTCTTTCTTTAATTTTTTATATTTATTTCCCCCTTTTTCATTTGTATTTTCAATACTTTATTTTTGTCCCATCTAGCTTATGTGTTTTTTTTTTTTTGGTTACTTTCCCCACTAGTATCTAATCTTATACTTTAGATTCACTTCATTAATTTTTTATAATGTATAACCTAGGGCATTTTGTACGTACTTTTGAGCGTGGATGAGGGGAAAGAAACCCCATTTCTTTTTTTTTTTTTGAAACAGTTCCAACGTCCCCTTCCCACTTTCTTTATTACCTTTTTTACTTTTTTGTTTTTTTCATTTTTTTTTTTCATTTTCTTTTCTTTTTTTTTTTTGCTGTTCACAAATTTGTTTGAATGTTTTTTTCAATCTTTTGTTCCTCGTCCTTTAATTTTCTACATTTATTTTCCCCCTTTTTCATTTGTTTTTTAACATTTAATTTTTGTTCATTTTTGTTTTTGTCTTTTTTTTGTTGCTCTCCTCACTAATACCTTATATATATATTTAGATTCACTTCATTAATTTTTTTTTATATGTATCATTAAAATATTTTAAGATCTTTTTATTGCTTGTTATTTTTAATCCTTTAAAATATTATTTTATAAAGCATGACCTTTTAATTTCAATCCTATTCCTTTTTATTTAGGCTTTGTCGTTTTGTTTCCTAGATATTTCCCTACTTACATTTTTTTTCCCCTTCAATGGCACTTAAAGCTACAATTTCTTTCATAAATGTCGTTCCTTTTAAGTTATTCATGCTAAAAATGTTCTCTCACATATTCATCTCCTTAGTGACATTTTTAACAGTTATTTTTTGTAGTACTTTATAATAAATTTTCTATATGATGTTGCTAACAGTTTTTTGTTTTCAAAAAGTAACTTAATTTGTATACATATACTAATACTTTCTTTCTCACATACATAATCAGTCAAAACATATGTTTTGATTGAAACGTGCATTTTAATCCATTTGCTTTTTTGTTTTTCTTTTTTTTTTTAATCTTATGTTTTTAATGAATCTTAGTAAACTTTTTTCGCCATAATCTACTCTTATTAAAACAAATTTTTTCTAATATGTGATCACCACAACATTTTTTTAGTCTTTTTTCTCCGACTATGGCCCTCATTAATATTAATGCACTGCATAAATAATTTACTAAGAGGGTGATTGAGAAGTGTGGTTTAAATTAATTTTGGTTGAAAACATTGTAGTATGTGAGAACTTTATATTATAACTCCTTTTTAGTTGACATTATCACATGTGAAAACTTTACATTGTAGTAACTAAAAGTTGTAGTTGAAACTAAGAACATTAAACACATAATAAAATACATGCACGAACTAGTGTTATTTTTTAAGTGAATAACAAAATATACTATAAATTTTCTAAAAGATAAATTATTTGATAAATTTTTAAACTATTTAAAAAGTAACTCGTTGGTCCTTTTTTTTTTTTAATTTAGTTGACCTTAAACTTGCAAAAAAGGGTAGAAATAGACGAACTTAACTTGCGTCCATCAATTTAGTGATCACATGAAGTGTGCACGTGACTGATTTTTAAGGGTATTTTAGTAAAATAGCAACTGTTTATTACCTTTTCAATAAAAATAAAACAAAATAAAAGAAAAAAATAATAAAACGTTAAAAAGAAAAAAAAACAAAATAAAAATAAAAACAAAAACAAAATCAAAATCAGGTCAACCAGTTTCATCATCGTCATCATCATCATCATCTTCTTCTTCTTCTTCTTCTCTTCCCAAACCCAGGCCCTCCACCCCGAAAACAACCTCTACAAACGCATAGCTCAATCCACTCCCACGAGTCGTGATTCGTGGTTGTGATATCCATGACAGAATAGGCTCGAGGAACTTGGGGCTGTGGTGGTTTGGGACATGCGATAGTCGACGGATTAGAGGTGAGGAAGGAGATGAAGTGATGGGTTCAGTTTGAGTTATATTAAATGTATTGGATTTCTTTTCAATTTTTTTGGGTCTAAAAAGTTAAATCATAGGGGAAGGAAGGAAAAGAAAATCAAGGTTTTTTATTTGAGAAAGATTTTTTTTGGTTTTTTTAATTTCTGTGAAATAGGTTCCATGTCCAATCCCTGGTGTCCATGGCCGCTCTGTTGGGAGTGTCTAATGCATTTAACAACCAATTGAATTCATAAAAGCGGAAGCAAAAGAATCACAAATACCTCCTGCCATTGTTTCAATTGCTCTGTTTTCCTTTTGCATGAATTTTTTTCCCACGGGTAATTCTTCAATTTTCTGAGCACTCGCAAATTCTTTAGATGGTGTACAATCTGATTTTTGTGATAATGAAAATGCGTGCTTAGGGACCCTTATTTTATAACCGTGACCATCACACGGTTGGAAGCAATTGGAAACAGTTACTTTACAGTTGAAAATAGTTTTTTTTTTGTCTTATCATAAACTTAACACGTGGGCCAATTCAGAGTTCCAACATTCTCCCACTTGGCCCATATATTACATCAACTACTACAATAAGAGACAAAACACATGAATCATGGCAATAGGTCCTCTAAACTACGAGTATTATCTTCCAAGTATTACAATATATTTTGTCTCTCAAGAACTGTCACATAACTTAATGAATAAACCCTATGTTTATTCTAGGTCCAAACTTTAGTGATATTTCTCAAAAATAAAGTTGCGCATGTCACAACCCGCCTTTTCGGGCTGTGATAAAACTCTTTCTTACTTACTTTAGGGCAAAAATTTAGGAAATTTTTTTTTAAACGGAAATAAATATTTACTTACATTAACTTTGATAACTCCTAAAATACTTTCACATACTTGTATTTACATAATTAATACTTTTACTTTCATAACATCTTTCTTTTAATCATTTCATATCAAAATAACTTTAAACATGAGTAGCGGAAAACATTACAGCAGCGGACTCCATACCCAATTTGCACACCTCACCCGTCCGCCAGCTCATCCTTACGACTCATTCTGACCTTTTCGTCAGAATACCTACAGCATGAAAAACTTAATGAGCTAACGCCCAGTAAGTCCCATAAATCCCACATGGATATTCACATGAATGCATGAATCAATTATGCTTTCTTATAAACTTTCTTTATCCTCATCATTTCTTATCTTTACTATGGCCCAAGTGTTCGTACCATTGCGCAATTTCATTTAGGTCTACGTAACACCGTGACCGTAACATATCCTTTAAACTCTCCTTGAGTTAGGAGCCGGTACGATACTTTTCTTAATTTCTGGTAATACATTTACCAGTCCATTTATTATGGTTGACATACCATGCATGAAGTGATAATCACATATTATCCATGAAACATAAATTCTCTTGCATAGCATAGTACACACAGGTACTTACTTTTTATACACACTGGTACACATTAATATACGCACAGGTATATAGCATAATATACTCACAGGTACTTAACATAAAATGTACACACAGATACCTACTTTATACATACTCAAGTATTTATCATTGTACACACAGGTACGAAATCATGATACACATGCTCATTTTCATTATTGTACACACTGGTACACAACATATTATACACACAGGTACAAAATCATGGTACACATGCTCATTTTCATTATTGTACACACAAGTACATAACAGCTTGTACACACTGGTACACATTAATATGCTCACACTTATTCATACATGACTATACCCCTAGGTATTCATATCATGGAAAACATACAAGTTTACACTTAATTATACGCACAAGTATACATATACATACATTTCTTTCTAAACCTACATTTCATACTGTAGGTGGATAGGGTACATACTTGATGTGAATGTCAGGCGACTTAACCTCGATTTCCCTTCTCCTAGACTCCTAGGATCCTGTTGGCCAATTACAAAGCCATTAGCCAAATTTCACTAGTTTCGATATGAAACATCCGTTAGTTAATAAATTGAGTTGTATTACTATGTACAACTCTAAAAACCACTGCTTTTTTTTTATTTCTATCTAACTTTACCCTATCGTTTGTAACGAAAGGCGGGAACCTTTTTAGTCGTTTTCTTATTCCATTGGAAACATTTCAAAACGGTTCGGGTTATTTGGACAAAATGACGATTTTGCCCTTCGTGGGTTTACTAACCTACCCGAGCTCGATTTCGTTATTCTTACGAAAATAACCACATACTAATTTCAAAATAACACCCTAGTGGGTCAAATATCTTTATTTCTCAATTATGCCCCATTTTCATAAAACTTTGCGGTTTAGTTCTCGAACTGAAAATTTTGACGATTTTACCCCCAGGACTAAAATTTACTTCTTTGCATCAAAATTTCCTATTTTTCTCAAGGATAATTTTTACTTAAGGTACCATACCTTAAATCATTTGCAAAAATAACACTTTTTGTCATTTAACACTTTTTTCACTTTTAATATATTCTTGAAAAATCAAAAACTCACAAACGATTGAGTTTTTAGACAAACCGTCAGAGTGACCTAACAGTTTCATCGAGATCTACAACTTTCATGTTTTAACTTTTCCCAAAATCTCACTGTACAGGGGCATTTTTGACTATTTTTCAAATCTACCGAGAAGGAACTTTTTCTTTCAATTTAGTCCCTATGACATTTTTACAAAAATCCGTTTCAAACTTGCAATTATACCCCTGCAGAAACCATTCCATGCCTTAATCCACACATTCTCATGCTCAAACATCTCTTTTACAAAGTCAAACATCAAAATTACAAAAATAATACTTTTTGCAAAAATTGTCATTTTGCACTATAAACCAAAGTTTCACAACTCAAACTTGCCAATCATTACATATACATAAAATTCCAGCAAATACATGCTCAAAACCCCTCATGGGTTTGAAAGAATAAAATCAAAACAAAATTCAAAACTTTAAACTTTAAAACTTACCCAAATAACACATTTTGGATTTCTAGCCTTCAAAGGCTTCTTGAACTTCTTCTTGGACTTCCTTTTCATGCAAAAATAGCATGGAATAATCTTTGCCCTTTACCCATGAAAAATCCCTTGAAAACTCATGAATAAGTTTAGGATTTTACCTTAAAACTTGTGGGAAATCCTTGTTCTTGCTTGTAAAACTTGTTTGGGGTTATTTTTGCAAAGTTTGGGGGCTGAGAAATTTTTTTTAGAGACCTGGACATGGCTGTCGAATCTTGGAAGGAAAGAAAGGAAGTGAATTTTTGTGATAACTTTGCCTTAAATGCATCCTTATCACATTTGGTGACTCATGGTAACCCATGAGTATACCACTAGGTGTCCTCATCTTATTGGGCCACATTACATGGCTTGTTGGCCCAATAGAATTCAAGCAAATATCCACTTTGTGGAGTTAAAAAATTTATACTGTGTAATTTTTCATCACACAGTATTTTTCCTATACTGTCGTGGTCAAATCAGTGTACCTTCTATCCTTGGACTGTATAAAAATATTTAACTTACTTTTCGTTTACTTTTGGAGGCCAATCATAACATTTTTCGTATCTATGTTTTCATTTAGCAGTATTCTTATACTGCTCTGGCCTCATTTCTACCCCCGGTTAGGGTTAGGACAACCTCTATGTCCTATTTACATTCTAATCATTCATTCGTTTATATCACAATTTCACAATTAATTGTGACATGAAATTCATTTTTATGGATATTATGCACAAATCTTTGAGTCATCAAACTCATAAAATTTGTATTTTACAATATCCACCATTGCATTACATATGCCATAAAATTTGCAATCAATGCCGCTCATTCATATTTTATTGTAATTTTCACAGAAATTACAATTTTTACAAAATTTCACATTTTTAAGAATAAATTCATTAATTAAACCCAATTAAATATTAGGTTTTATTGATAACGTTTCCTTGGTCATTACAGCGCACTTAATTGAAGTTGAAATGAGAAAATATCATAAGTATAGAGTTTCACAACAAAGTACGACAAAATTACATAAGGGAACCAAGTCCCATTCTATCCACATGATCCCTAAATTTTACTGGTGGCATGTCTTTAGTCAAGGGATCGACAATCATCAATTCAGTACTTATGTGTTCAATGACCACTGCTTTATCCTTAGCACGCTCTCTTATGGCTAGATACTTAATGTCGATGTGTTTGCTTCGACTACTGCCCTTGTTGTTTCTAGCCATAAAAACAGCAGCTGAATTGTCACAGAATATCGTCAATGGCCTAGAGATAGAATCCACAATCCTAAGCCTAGAAATGAAACTCTTGGTCCATACACCATGTGAGGTAGCCTCAAAACAGGATACGAACTTGGCCTCCATAGTGGAAGTAGCAGTCAAGGTTTGTTTGGCGCTCCTCCATGAAATAGCTCCACCAGCTAGCATGAAAATGTATCTGGAAGTTGATTTTTGTGAATCAATGCAGCCAGTAAAGTCAGAACAGAGTAGCTAATGACTTCCAAATTGTCAGTCCGTCTATACATAAGCATGTAGTCTTTGGTTCCTTGTAGGTACCTCATCACCTTCTTTGCAGCCTTCTAGTGGTCTGATCTTGGATCACTCTGATATCTGCCCAATATTCCTACAGCGAATGCAATGTCAGGTCTTGTGCAAACCTGAGCATACATAAGGCTTCCAACAGCTGAAGCATATGGAATGTTGTGCATTTGTTCTCTTTCAAGGTCATTTCTCGGGCATTGATTCAAATTGAATCTGTCACCCTTCACAATGGGAGCTATGCTCGGTGAACAATTTTTCATCCGAAATCTCTCCAAAACTTTGTTGATATAGGCCTCTTGAGACAGACCTAAAGTGCCTTTATATCTGTCTCTTTGTATATTAATGCCTATAACGAAGGATGCATCACCCATATCCTTCATGTCAAAGTTTTTAGAGAGGAATTGTTTTACCTTATGTAGCATACCTTTGTCATTGGTTGCAAGTAGAATGTCATCCACATATAGAATCAGGAAACAAATTTTACTCCCGCCGACCTTCTGGTATATGCATTGAACCATGACGTTCTCTACAAATCCAAATGAAGAGATGACATCATGAAATTTCAAATACCACTGACGGGGAGGCCTGCTTCAACCTATATATGGATTTCTTAAGCTTACATGCCAACTGCTCACCATTACTAGAGGAGAATCTTTCTGGTTGTTTCATATAAACCTCTTCCTCTAGTTCACCATTGAGAAATGCTGTTTTTACATCCATCTGTTGCAACTCTAAGTCAAAATGAGCAACAAGTGCCAAGATAATGCGGAGAGAATCTTTCTTGGATACAGGAGAAAAGGTCTCCTTGTAGTCGATTCCTTCTTTCTGAGTGACTCCTTTGGCGACGAGTCTTGCCTTATATCTTTCGATGTTGCCCAATGAGTCTTTCTTCGTTTTATAGACCCATTTACATCCTATAGCTTTTGCACCATCAGGCAACTCGACAAGATCCCAGACTCCATTGGATGCCATAGAATCCATCTCATCCTTCATTGCATCGTACCAAAGTTTTGATTCTTGGCAACTTATGGCTTGTGAAAACGTTTCGGGATCATTTTCAGCTCCAATGTTGTAGTTCGATTCTTGTAGATACACAAGATAATCACTAGAAATTGCCAATTTCCTTTCTCTAGTAGATCTCCTTAATGTTGGTTCAACATTTTCCAGAGGAATCTATTGTCCAACTTGTTGCTCGATTATTTCCGGTGGTTCTTGAGCAACTTGACCTTCTAGATTATTATCAACAATTTGTGGAACCTCAATGATTGGTTGCACAACACTCTATTGAACTATAGGAGTGCTATGAACTATGATCAACCGATCACTTGATGTAGATGGTTGAGCTTTAGTATGATCTCTTTCAGAAACTATGTTCCGAAATTGATCGCTCCTACTAATCAAGTCATTCTCAAGAAACTTGGCATTCCTTGATTTCACAAATCTAGTGCTGTGAGTTGACAATAGAATCTATATCCTTTGGACCTTTCGACAAATCCAACGAAATACCTGCTAATGGTATTTGGATCTAGCTTCTTCTCTTGTGGGTTGTATACTCTTACTTCATACGGACATCCCCAAACGCGTATATGCCGCAAACTCGGTTTCCAACCTTTCCATAACTCAAATGGCGTCTTTGGGACAGCCTTAGTCAGAACCCGATTTAATATATACACAGCCGTCTTAAGAGCTTCAGTCCACAAGGACTTAGGTAGGTTGGAGTTACTCTGCATGCTCCTCACCATGTCCATTAATGTTTAGTTTATTCTTTCTGCTGCACCATTCTGATTCGAAGAACCAGGCATGGTGTATTGGGCAACTATCCCATGCTCTTGAAGAAACCTTGCAAATGGACCTTGAGCTTGTCCATCCTCAGTATATCTACCATAACATTCTCCACCTCTATATGTCCTCATGATTTTTATTTGCTTTCTGCATTGTTTCTCTACTTTAGCCTTGAAAACTTTAAAAGTGTCTAATGCTTCGTCCTTTGTATGAAGCAAGTAGAGATACATATACCGTGAGTAATCATCTATGAAAGAGATGAAGTATCTCGGCCCATATGAGTCCATTACTGGACTACAAATATCTGAATGTATGATTTCTAATATTTCTGAACTCCTTTTGGCACCGTTCTTAGACTTGTTGGTTAGCTTTCCCTTAATGCAACCCACACAAGTCTCGAAGTCAGTAAAATCTAAAGTACTAAGTACTCCGTCAGTCACTAACCTCTTGATTCTCTTAATGGAGATATGTCCTAATCTTCGATGCCACAACATAGAGGAATCCTCATTTATAACACAACGTTTAATGCCAGATTGAACATGCATAGCAGTATGATGTGGTTCATTTTGCAAGTTAATTGAAAAAAGACCATCAGACAAAATTCTATTCCCAACAAGATCAGATTTATAAAATAAACTGAAATATTTGTCTGAAAAAGTAAAGGAATATCCCAAAGGTACAAGGCTGGAAATAGAAATTAAGTTCCTAGAAAAGTTTGGAACATAAAATGTCTTATCCAATTCCAAAGTAAAACCACTACTTAAAACTAAGGTGCATGTTCTGATGGCTTCCACATGTAAACGTATCTTGTTTCCTAAAGAGATGCTTAGCTTACTTCCCACTGGCTTCCTTAGTTTTCGCATACCCTGCAAGGTATTCGAAACATGGATTGTAGATCCAGAATCAATCCATCATGTGTTATAAACAATATCAACCATATTAGATTCATAACAAACCAATGAGATTGGATTACCCTTCTTCTCAAGCCAACTCTGAAATTTCGTGCAATCCTTCTTCATGTGTCCCTTCTTTTTATAGAAGAAACACTTGGATTCCTTCTTAATGACAGCTTTGGGAGGTATTTTACCCTTCCCTTTGTCCTTGGCTTGATATTGGTCTTGATTCTGATTCTTTCCTCTTGTGGTTGTCAGTGCAGTTTCACCCATTTCCATTACAAGTCGCCCTTCTTCTTGAGTACACATGGTCAGAAGTTCATTTATTGACCATTTGTCTTTATGTGTATTGTAGGAAATCTTAAAGGGCCCATATTGTTTTGGAAGGGTGTTCAGAATGTAGTGCACCAAGAAAGATTCAGACATATCCATCTCAAGGTTCTTTAGTTGAGCCGCTATGTCCCTCATCTCCATGATGTGCTCACGCACACCTCTCACACTGGTGAGCCTTAAGGATGAGAACCTCATGATTAGGGTGTTGGCAAGTGCCTTATCTGAAGTTTCAAATTGCTCATCAATAGCCTTCAGTAATGCCCGGACTTTGTCATACTGTTCGACGGAACCACGTATACCAGCAGAGATTTTAGTCTTTATGAACATTACGCTAAGGCGATTAGATCGCTCCCAATGTTCATAAAGAGCAATCTCATCCTGAGTGCTGGTGTCAGTAATTACAGGCTCCCCTTTCCTTATAGCATAATCAATGTCCATCCACCCCAAGTGAAGGAGAATTCTCTCCTTCCAAACCTTATAGTTATCCCCTTTCAGCTTAGGGATATCACATCGAACATCAGAGAAATTCACAGGTTGTATGACTGTATTATTAAAATAAACATGCTTATGATCCAAAATATTGAGGCTAATAAACATGAATCATGCTTTACCAATGTAAATCATGCACAATATTATGAATCTATGACATAAAACTTGCATGTGGGCTAAAGTTCTAATTCAATTAGATCCATTTAATTGTATGATAAAACTATCAAATTATGTTCCATTTTCTAATCCCTGTGGGTAAATCAGAAAATATAATTTGATATTTTATCCCAATTAGTCATACCAATATAATAAAAATTCCTATGGGATAAAATTTATTATATTAAGTACAACTAATTACAATAAATGTCCTTTAACCAAATGTGATCCTAAACCAATTAATATATAATTTTGTATAATTAGAGTTGCTGTGGCTAAGCTCCAGTTATTCAAAATTATATGGATCACTTAGACATTTAATTTTGTTCACAAATAATTCATGAAAATTGCATGTTCTATAGGTAATTTAATAATTATGAACAAAATCTCAATTTGTGCTAAATAGGTTAATTTAACTTAATAACATTCATAATAAAACTCAAAACTATGCATATAACAATAATTAGCACAACAATTATCATAATATGTTTTCCAATAAAACATTCATTAAAATAGAACATTTTCTAAATGATATGCATAATTAATTTCATAATTTATGCATAAAAATGTATTTCTAAAATTATGTACATAACAACAACAATAAAATTATGCACATAAAATAAATACTCGGCACATAATGTATAAATTGAATTTCCCATGAAATTATTGCAAAAATTATATGCATATCCAAAAACCAAAAATTAAATAAAAATATATATTTTTTGATTTTCTGCCTTCATTAAACGACTTGTCGTTTTGGGGTTGGGACACCCAAAACGACTTGTCGTTTTACCACTGAAGCGGCCGTGTCCCTTAAGTAAATGACATGTCGTTTTCACTCAGTAAAGGGCAAAACGACATGTAATTTTTTGGCTGCTGAACTCAAAATTGAAAACGACGTGTCGTTTTCAACCTTCATCCGAGTTTTCTTGACCCGGTTACGACCCGGTACAAAACCCAACGATTTCTAAGCATTTCGGACACCGTTTTTTACGTTTCAAATCGCAGAAATCTTAGAAATCGAATGTCTTAATGATTTCTAATCTTATTTTTATTAAAAAACTCCAAATTGAAGAACCTGAAATCACCAAAAATTTTGAACGTGAAATATGCATGTTGCATATAACGAAGCATGAAACGACAAGGCAGAGGCATACAATGCTCGGATACCAAATGTTGGGAGTGTCTAATGCATTTAACAACCAATTGAATTCATAAAAGCAGAAGCAAAAGAATCACAAATACCTCTGGCCATTGTTTCAATTGCTCTATTTTCCTTTTGCACGAATTTTTTTCCCAAGGGTAATTCATCAATTTTTTGAGCACTCGCAAATTCTTTAGATGGTGTACAATCTGATTTTTGTGATAATGAAAATACGTGCTCAGGGACCCTTATTTTATAACCGTGACCATCATATGGTTGGAAGCAGTTGGAAACAGTTACTTTACAGTTGAAAACAGTTTTTTTTTTGTCTTATCATAAACTTAACACGTGGGCCAATTCAGAGTTCCAACACACTCAGCCCAAATATTTGCCTATCGATGGCCGACGGAAGCCAGTTCTCATATTTTGACTCCGCCGCATCTCTCTCTCTCTAATTTGCTTTGATTTTAATTTTGATTTTGGTTTTTTAGGGCCTGAGTATATTGTTCAATTGAATGTTTGATTGGTTTTTGGCTTGCATTTCACAATCTGAGTATTTCTAATTTTGTCATTTGCTTTTGGTTTTGATTTTGATTTTTTTTTTCTAAGTATATTGTGGAAATGTGTAGGGAAGGTGAAATCTTTTCTGGGTTTTGATTTTGTGATTTGTTGGTTTGTTTGTTGAGAAAAATTGTTGGTGTAGATTTCAATGATGACAATCTGTGGGTTTTTTTTATTGTTGTTGTTTCCGTTGATGGAAGTTGTCGTTGAAGAAGAATTGCTTCATCAGATTGATTTTGGATATTTTTGGGTTTCTTGATTTGAGGAAGGAAGTTTTTTTGTTTTATTTTTTTAATTTCTATAAAAATTTTATGTTTTTGGTTTTAAGTTATTTGTTTAATTAGGGGTATTTCAGTCTTTCACGATAGAAGGTTACATGATGGTCCCGTGGACGAAAAACCAAAAAGTAATGGACGTTAGTTAAGTTCCTTTTTTTGCATCTTTTTTTTTTTTAGTTAGGGACCAACTAAACTAAAAAAAAATAGAGACCAATAAATTATTTTTTAAATAATTCAAGGAGTTGTTGAGCAACCTACTCTTTTCTAAAGGAAAAACAAAAAAAAACAAAAAACAAAACAGAAGAGGCGCCACTGCCATCCCTTCCCTCTGGAAAGGTAGAACCCCATATTGGAAACCTAACTCTTGTCAGTTACATGGCTAAGAGAGGCTCGGAGGCCGAAATAAATCGCTGACTGGGAAGCAGAGTCGCAGTTGAACTTAAAACACATTGATCAGTTCTGGGTTCCTGATACGTGCCACTTGTCACTCGTACGGCGGGCCACAAATATCTGCCTTGTCTTTGCCTGTATGGGATAACTTCGTCTTGGCGGCAATGAATTATTATCATATAACAGTGCGCACACACACACAATCATTATAATGACATATCAGACACATGGACTTAGTCCTCTCATACGTGTATTTTATAATAATAATTCAAAAAGAAAGCAAATAAAATGCTTTTAGTTGCGGAACCTTGGAAACCGGTTGTCGCCGGTAAAAGCACGCTCTACACCGACTCGCGTAGCCAAGTGGCGGCGATAGCCTCTTCTTGGTTTTACAGGCTGGTCCGGTTGCCCTTTGTCAGGGTCCATTTCTCTCTTGGTCGTTCTCTTCTCTTTTTTTCTTACTCTTGGTCTTTTGTTTTGATATTCTTTCCATCGCTTTTGATTCCCTCTTCTCTTCTGTTTGGGTTCTCTGCGAGTCATCGTTTGCTTACTTTTCTTCTCAGGTAACGCTCTTCTCTTGATTCGTTACTTGTTTTCTATGATTTTTTTTTAGTTTTTCCTTTCTTTCAAGCTCTGTTTGGTTAGCGAGAAAATGAAGGGAACGAAAAGAAATTTTACTTTTCGTTCTATGGTTTGCTTTTGCTTTTTTATTTACTCAGTACTATATCCCAGTACCATGGAAGTTAATTCTGTATGAACTTTATTACCATTACTATTATTATTATTATTATTATTATTATTTTGCTTTAATAACAAACATTAACTTGTATGTGTCTGCAATTGAAAATCATAGGTTTTCCAAAGCCTTTTTTTCTTTTTATTTTTTTTGTTTTTACGGAAGTTTTCGTTCCTAACATACGGAGCAATTAAATTTGTTCTTTGTTGAGACTATAAAGTATATCATTAAACTCTAGCTGATTAAGTTTGATAAGGAAATGCTTATACTGGTTTGAGTTAATTAAAGATTTCTTGGTGCTCATGATTCTTGCGGGTTCGTATTAGCTTGCTTATGTTTGAAATTTTGTCTTTTGAGATCTATGCTTAGCGCATCATCTATATTCTAACCAAGTTTACATATGAATGGCTGTAAAGTCAACTCAGCCTTTTGTTCTAAGTGGTCAAAAGAGGTTTAATGGGCTGCCTGTATTTGCGTTGACTTTTTGAATGGAAGTCTTCCTTGGCCTGTTGAGCTAGTCTTTTGAACTTTTTTGGGTACATTTTAAATCTCTAGGAAGTACGACCGGCGAGCGTGTTTATAAACTTTAGATCTGGTTATAATCACGTCAAAAAAAGAAAGCAACATTGACAAGCTCTTCATAAGCAGGCCCAAATATAATTTAAAATGAAGGCTGCCAAGGGTAAGGGGGCAGCAAGGAGCTCAAGGGAAGTTTTGAAAGTTGTGGAGGACAGGTTAGTAGTTCGTTTATGTATTTATTTTTTATTTTTCTGCTTTACAGTTTTCCCATTTCGATCAAGATTTCTTAGTTTTTACCTTGCTTTGTAAGAGGTAGAGTTTATTGCTTATGGCTATCTATTTAAGGGTATAGGTTTCATCATGGCCATTGTTGAGATGATTGGTTCATCCATATCTGATGTTATATACTGAATGGTGTATACAGAGGTTACAGGAATATTGTAGTGACGGATCATGTATATCTCTAATTCTTTTCAGAAAGGTTGGGAAACGGAAGGCTTCTGTCGAGGCTGGCAAGAGTAGCAAACGGAAGGCCAAGAAGGAAAGAAAAGCTAAGAAAGACCCCAACAAACCCAAGAGGCCGCCTAGTGCTTTCTTTGTTTTCCTGTTTGTGTCTCTCTCTTTTAGTCTGTTTCTTTGAGATTTTTTTTTTGTAGTTTGATGATACTTAACATGTATAATGTGATAGCGAGGAGTTCAGGAAAGAGTTCAAGAAAGAAAACCCACATGTGAAGGCGGTATCGGCTGTAAGCACATGCCTGCTATGGCCTCTTTCTGAAAAGTAAATCTCTTTGAACCTTGGAATTGACTAGTCTCTTATACTCTCTACTTTGAAGGTTGGAAAAGCTGGAGGAGATAAATGGAAGTCTCTGTCTGATTGCGTGAGTATTCTGTATGCTGTTGTCATCGTGTGTTTCTGGTCATTTTTCACTTTATAAACAATTTCTATTTATGGTTTTTGGCCTTCAATTCAACCATGTTGGTTACAAAGGCACTGTAATACTGTTGCTTTATGGAGCCATCTCTTTTTGGCAACTGTGGTCAATATTTTAGAGTCATCTTCTAATGGTATTACTTTCTTACTACCTTATATTATATTTGTGAGACAATGGCCATTTAGGTAGACCGGATCTAGTATGAATAATTTCTCGTATATTGTTGACCTACTTTTCTCTACCGTCTCAAAAGGAAAAAGCTCCATATGAAGCCAAGGCTGCAAAAAGGAAGGCGGAGTATGAAAAGCAAATAAAGGCCTACAACAAGAAACAGGTGCGTATGGTTTATCATTTCTTATTGGAGGATTCATTTTAGGTTGGATAGTAATTGTTGGAATTATCTTTATCTTTGACATTTCTTGTTGATAACAGGAGAGCACTGCGGATGATGGTGATGAAGAGTCGGACAGGTCAAAATCCGAAGTTAATGATGAAGATGATGAGGCTAGTGGGGAGGTATTCCCATTTATTAATTTTCTGGATGCATAATTTCGGGTGTTTTGCATGATGTTGAGTCAGTGGTGCTGGTAAAAAATAAATAATTCTTCAAAGGTTTAACATGAAGCTGTTTGAATGTTCCTTGACATTTGTGTTTTCAAGTAAATTCTAAATTTTGGTTGTCTCGTCTTGAATCTTTGCATGGTTTGAGTGAATATCATCTTGTTCCTTTTTAGGAAGGACATCCAGAGGAGGACGAGGACGATGAGGAGGAAGACGAGGATGATGAGGATTGAAATCGAATACATTTTGTGCATGGGCACTACAGTTGATATTTCAGGAACGGTATCCTATATTTTGTATGTGGATACTTTTAAGTTTTGGCTGCCTATAGTACATCTTGAAAGGAACGTTTGCCTTGTGCTGCTATGATTTTATATGACTACAGTGTGCATAAACAAAGACAGTTTTCCTCGTTAGTGTTTGATTATATAATGGTAAACTAGCTCATTCACTATGGAATAATTATCTGTTCATACGTGCTCAAAAGTTATATTTATGTGGCTGGTAGAACTGTGAGGTGTGGCAACTGGAAGGTAAAAGGAGCATTGTGCATTCATTTTCTTGCACTCCGCGGCTGACTCGCTACACAAGATAATTTCTAACAAAGTTATAAGGGGGTTATTATCATTTTGATATTCTTCAAAATGGAAAAAAAAAAAAAAAGCCATAATGGTACCCAATGTGAAAATGGTACTATGCTGTTTTCAAAAAATCTATGTTGTGTTTGGCAGTTGTGGCCTGGACTACTCTTAGTTATAAACAGGGTAAAGTTTTCACATGTAACAATAATTATAAAAAGATTGTTACAGTATAAAGTTTTTATATGTTATAGTAGAAATAGTTTTAACCAACGGATGTAATTATCATGCCAAACACCTTATTAATTGGGTACTTTGGTTTCGCATTTTGATTTGTGAAATTTCTTATTTGTCCTTTGATTAACAAATCTTCAATTAATCTCCTATATTTACAATAGAAAATTAAAAAAAAATCTTATATATGGGCCTTTTTTTGTTTTCTTTGTTTTTTTTTGGTTCTTTCTATTTAATTTTTTTTCTAATTTTACTCAAATAATTTGGGGTTATTAAATAACTTGGGGCTTATTAATAAAAAATAAGTCATAAATTTTACATCACAAAACTCGAGTTTAGGTCATCAAATTGAGTTTTTTGCAAAATGGTTATTAAAACCAATGATTTTTAAATTTTAGGGCCTTTTGAATGTTAAAATCTATTACTTTTCTCTTTAAACTTTTAAACTCTTCATTTAGCCTTTTGAACTCAAAATATTAACATTTTGAGGCTAAATGGAACTCTTCATTATTAAATTTTCTCAAATATATCGTATTTTTAAAATTACAATACAATGTAGAATTATTTACGGATAATATTAATGTATAATATGCTTGTGAATTTTAGTGAATTTGGAATATTTTTAATGTACAATTTTTGTGAGTTTAAACACTCAAAAATTTGTAAAAAATATCCTCAAAATAAAATTTATATCACATTAATTATAATATTGTGGTATAAATTAATAAAGGATAATTGTGTAAATTAAAGTAGAAAATTATGTCATAATCTAAAACAATATAAAAATAGTTAATTACTAGTCAAACTAGTAAAGGATTCTGTGTCTACAACACATTGGTTGTATTGATAAAGCAAAAACATAGATACATAGGATACTATGTTGGGATTAGAAAATGGGGTAAAAAGTAAGTATTATATCCTAGACTGTTTAGGAGTTTATTTCCTCAATTTTTTCACTAATGGTATAGGAAAAATACAGTGCGATATAAAACTACATTGTGTAAAGTTGATAGGACCCACCATAAAGTGCCACCCAAAGGGTGAAATTTTGCCACAACACCCCTTGATGTGGTCGGTTTTTGCCCATGGCTTTGGAGCCAAAAATTTACCACAAAAGTTTAAAAATGATGACTATGCATGATGAGTTATCAAATTATAATAAATTGCACTTAGAATATAACCTTATCCATGCAAATTTGGAACCAAAAATTACTTCACTTTTTCCCTTTGTTTGGCAGCCCCTAGAGCCTCAGCTCCTAAAAAAAAACCCAAAAGTCCAAATCCAAATCAATAGTTAAAATCAAGATCAAGTGTTAAGTTCTAGAAAAGGCAATTTTAGAAGGTAAATCCTAGACTTTCTTTATGTGTTTCTAGGGTTTTCTTTGGGTTTTGGAGAGAATTTTGATGGAGGTCTTCTTGCCATTGTTTATGTCTAGGAAGATTGACAAAATCAAGTTTTGTGGAGGCTCACAAACTTACAAACTCCTTGATAAAAAGTTTTATCTTTTATTTTAAAGTTTGTTGTTGTTTTGTTTTCTTTTTATCAAAGTTTTCTATGTAGTTGCTTAAAAATGGACTATGGCATGTCTAAGGAACTTTATGGCATGTTTGTGTGGTGTGCTTTGTGTATGCTTATGATGATTGAAGGCTAGAAACTAGGATTTCATGTTTTAAAAAATTTAAGTTTGAAAAACTTGATTTTAAAAAAAAGTTTAGATGCAACCTCGAGAAGAGATAATTTTGATGATCTTTGAGGTCAATTTATTTTTCAAACAAAGCATAGGTTCTGTTAAAATAGCAAGGGTTACAACTTTTGTGAACAAATTTTTGTGAAATTTTAAAATGACTAAATTGCAAAATTTTGTACAAGTTCCGCAGAATTGAGAAAAGGCAAAAAAACATCATTGTGAAATTGGAATTTGGGAAAACTCAAAACTTGAAAATTATAGAACTCATCGAAATTGTCAATATTCATAAATGGCTCATAAAAATTCCATGCGGTTTATGAGTTGTGAATTTAGCAAGTTTTAATCACAAAAATATTCAAAAATATATGTTAAAAAGAAAAACATTTTTAAACTAAGGAATTTGACTTAGGAACGTTAGAGAATAATAATCCTTACGAAAAATCGAGCCCAACAGCATAAAATTATCGCTTTTGATTTCATGGGCAAAATCGTCAAAGTTTTCATAATTTGGGTTAAAATCACAAAGTTTTATTAAAATGAATTTCACCGCAAAAAAATTCAATGCCTTGTTTTCCTTGACGTGTACTCAATAAGTAACATTTTGCAATAATTTAGAAACAAAAAGGGGCTAGAAAAGTTTTTTAAGGGCCATTGAGGGCAAAAACATCTTTTTCTTTTGCAAAACGGCCTGAAGAGACCCTAAAATGTCCGAAATAGAAAAACCCTTAGTAGAAATTTTTTCCATATTCCATTATAATGAAAAAGCAATGCTAGATAAGAGAAAACAAATTATGTAACGCTCGGTTTTTTTTTAGAAAACAGACCCATGATTAGATTAAGTATTTAAGCATCCAAGTTTTGTTATCGACAAGTAGTTGGTAATAAACATGTTAGCTAATAACAATAAATTATCCAAGAAGGACACTTAGATAGCCAATGAGGGAATCGGGAAATTGAATAAGTGCGGAGCGAATTCTAAGTAAGTTTCAAAGTCCACCTACACCATAGACAAAAAGGTTTTCAAAAGTGTTATTTATTTATTCTTAACCAATTGCATTTATAATGCACTTGTTTTAAGTTATAAAGCATAATGAATGGTATGTCACCATAATTTTAAAAAATAATTGCTAAATGATTCATCAAATAAGATAAGAAAGTGTCGTACCAACCTCCTGACACAAAAGGAGTTCTAAGTTATGTTACAGTCTCGGTGTTAAGTGACCCATATGCCCATTTGGTATGACTAGTTGGGCCCTAGATGAGTTAAGAATGTGAAAAGAATAACTAAAGTTTAGAAACAAGCCTAAATAGATCATGCATACAAATAAAATATATCTGTGGGCTATATTTAGACTTACTGAGCAATAGCTCACCTAGTTATTTCATGCTATAAAGAATCCAGCCAAAAGGCTAGAGTCAAATCAATATTAAGTTGACATAGATGGATAAGCAAATGTGTAGTCAAGGGTATAGATATCACCACAAAAATCCTTTTGTCATCTAATAAGTACTTTGGAATATGTAATTTTTGAAAGGAAATAGTAAGCATTACACAAGGTGTGATATAAAATAAGTAAGTAATCCTAAACTCTTTTGGTAACAATGATGTGAAAATAAGATATATAAAATAAAAAGTTTTATGTACATATGTATGTAAAAAAAATGTTCCTAATTTTTATAGCTAAGTAAGTAAGAAAGATGTTAAGAAACAACTCGAAAGTCCTAGGTCATGATAATTGGTATCAAAGCAAGTATCCTACCATCCTACTTCACATTTCCATACATTGTTTGGCCACAACTCAAGTAAGATAGCTTAATTTTAAGTACAGAATACCAGGAAGTTTTTTTTTTTTTTTTTTTTAATGTGGGACTATAACACTAAAACAATGCAAATATAGTCAATGGGAGCTCCGCTTGATGATCGTCATTTGGATGCTGATAGAAGAGCTGGTGTGGAATGGTTCAATGCTATTGAGGTAATTTTCACTTTATACCATACATAACCACATCTTCAAGTCTTTTTGGCCTCATGAAGACCATAGGGGGAAGCATTAGCATGGTAGATCAGGCTTGGTCTGGTGAATAACACCATGATTGGCAAGGATTTAAAAAATAGATTTCTGTAGAGTTTGCCCTATTAGACATGTATACCCTAAGGAGTAAAAATGTAATATGTTTTTGGAGACATTTTTATTAATAAAGAATTTATTTATTATTCATATACCAAACTATTGTTCTCTTTATGTTCATATTTGTTGAATGTATGATAAACAAACAAGAGTCTGAGACTATTAGTCTAAGCCTTTAGAATTAGGCATATGATGGATAGATTATACCGAAGACATGATTCTAAAGGTGATGGTCTAAATTATAAGATCCATAATCGAGGGAACAAAGTTGGGTGCTTTATTCATGCAAAGATTGTTATGTTGTCTATATTCTTAACGGGAGATGGTTTGTTTTAGCCATCGGAGGTGCACTCCGTGAATATAAACATTGGCACATTCTCATATGTGATGATGTGTTGGATCGGGACATAAAGTGATTTGATTTGGATTAATAATTCTGTCTTGGCAAATCAATTCACTTTAGACAATCATATGTGTTTTATTTGAATCTTAAGATGAATAGTGGGCTCATTGTCTTGACTTATATCTTTTGATGTATCAAAGGGTAACATCCATAATTTATGTTGGTACGTATACCAATACGTCGGAGACATGACTCTTGATAGCATAGACTTGTTATTCATAGATATAGAATCCATAGCTCTTCTTTAGGAGTCGTTGATATCCTCTTATATGTGTTATCCTGTAATTGAAAAATTGGAGCGCTCAACCATTTGGATACATTGTGTAACCGAATGATTTACTGTCTTTGGATGGTAAGTTTTCTGATGTTAAGATAATGGAACGTAAGAGAAAAATAATTGGGAAGGTAAGACAGAATTTATCCTTAAACCGATTATGGATAATCCTATAAGGATACGATATATCATGATATGTCATGGAGATTTAGCTATTTAGGCTTTGTAATTTTATGTAGCTTGAGAGTACAGCTCTAAGCTTTTAGTGGAGTAGCGCTAGAGTTGATAATTATGAAATGTATATCTGGGATATTGGGTTTCAAAATTATCAGGAGCTTGAACTATATAGGTCCATTAGGTCCCCTTTGCTAGCTTATAATAAATTTTGTAACGATACGAAGTGCTTTTCCAATAAACTAGTAACTTATGTTAAATTATTAGATTGGCTAAAATTTGAGTTAATTGATTTAATAATTCTTGTTAATTTATTGTTTGAATTAATTTTGTAATTAATTCAAGATAAACATGTTTGTTTATCGGTTGAATTAATTTGGTAAATTATTTGAAGATAAATGTGTTGAATTATTTTGGATAATATCTTATTTGTATGGGTTTATTTGTATATGACTATTTTCATTTGATAACTTCTTTATTGGGTTTTTTGAATTGAAATTGAGGCTCTATAAAAGATACCTGGAACTAATAAGATAGAAATTATCCAATTGGTTGAGATAGTATCTATCGGATCAATCTGTAGAGTTTGAATTAAATTCAAACTAAGGGATTAGCGACGACGAGGTCGATCTCACCTTTGTATCGCAGTCGACCGTGGTAGTTGGAGTCCGAGTGTGATTATGTGGATTAGACTCTGAAATTTTTTCAAACTCAAATTTTAAGGTCTTATTTGATAATGATTGACCCCAAGTCCGACCTCTATAAATAGGAAGTGAGACTCATAAGTAATTTAGATCAGTTGAGAGATCAAGAATGAGCACTCTATTCTATGAGTCTCTGAACCTCCCTTGAAGTGTTATTGTTCACAAATCACAAACGGTAGTTCTAGGTATTTCTTAATTGGTTGGAAGGAGAGTCATCGGGGAAGAGCTATACGATGTGCGCTCACACGTACTCCGATCGTGGATAGAGAATGACAAAGAAGACTATTTGGTTGAGGCTCTTCCAGAATGTTCTTCTCTTAATCAATTGCAGGAGCTCTTCAGCAAACAAGTTTAGTAAGATTTAGTTAATTTATGTATATAGCTTGTCAAACTTGTTGTTTTAGAAAATACTCTAGTGTAAAAATTTTTTAATTTCCGGTGCGTACTATTTTTTTAATAATTGGTATCAGATCCAGGTTTTTACTTAAATTTACGAGTTTGTGATCATGCTATATGTACAAATTATGTGATCTTGATCTCTCCTATGCTTGAATTTAATTTTTTAGAGAGTTGGTACTCTAGAGTTTCTATATATTTATATGTTGTCATGGAATTATATAGTGAATGTTTATTTATTAATTATAGTTGATTAAATTATTATTTAATTAATTATTTATTAATTAATTTGTGCTGGTTATGGTTCCTTAGAGGTTACAATGTGTATCTAGATTTTTCATATAATTGATGGCGATCTAGCATCACCGTCTAGAAATTATTATTTAATTTTAAATTTACAAGAATTTTGTAATTAAATAATCATTCGAAGTATAAGACGGATCTAGAAGATGAATGATAGCATTCCACCAAAGGTATTTCTTGAGTCTTTAATTTTATATTTTTGAATTGTTGAAAATAAAATTGAAAAGTTGCCTTTAAAATTATTTTTTGAAAATTTAGCCCAGGTGAGGGCCCGGTCGACCTCGATACATACACTGTTGTTGACTGCAGCAACACAGGGTAGAATGGTGACTCTAGCGGCAGGCCAAACTTTTGGGTTCGATAGGCCGATTGTTGATATGCTGTGGACTGCAATACACATATCGTGGTCAACCTTGTCACCAGCAGGCCAAATTCGTAGTTCGACAGGCTGGTAGAGAGCTATGTTTTTCAGAAAAGGTGTGTTTTTTCAATGCAGTTTTGATTTTATTTTTGAGAAAATTCTGAAAAACATTAAATTTGGAAATGACTGGAAATATAGAGTATTCGATCTATGTGAGATTGAAGACTTAAAGATAGATAATACATGAAGAAAGATACGATTTGAAGATTCAAGGATAAAGAATCGATAATATATTTCGATTAATCTCTTGTAATCTTTATTTTCTTTTCTCTAGGGTGGAACCATAATATTACGGTTATTTATTATTATTTTGCTTGTAGCTTTGCATGATTGCTTTGCTTGTCTGCATTATAATATGATTTGCCATGTATGATAACATGTCATATAGAATAGGGAGTGCCGCTCATTAAAAATTGTTCATACATGTTTTTTTTTTTTAAATAAAACCTTGATTTCAAAAGATTGAGTGGGAGAAGGTTTTTGAAGAGAGGGCCTACGGCCTTTATCATTAGTCCATATGTAACACATGGTGGTTCTGACTCATAGGAAGGGACTTCATCATGTACCGGGTTGGATCTCTAAGAAGATAAGGTCTTTTAGCATAATTTATCATTGCACACCCTTAGGTTGTGATTATAAATGATAGATAAAATATCAAAACGATGGTTATACACTCATGTTGATTTTATTATTAACATCCCCTAGGAGCTCTAATAATATAATGGCTAAAGAAACGATTATTAATATATGTTGGATCATACGGGTCCAATTAATCAGAAGGGGATCCATGTTCCTAATTGAATTTGGCAAGTCTCCCCTAGGCTGCTTGTTGAATTATGAGTTAAGAATTATCGTTGTAAGGTTGTGATTTTTTCAAGGTTTTGACACATAAACACATTTGTATATTTTACATGAATGTGTTATCTTACTAAATTATTATGGTATGTTTGCTTATGTTTGGAATATGATTCTTTATTGTAGATTAAAAATGTCTAAAAATGCTTTATCATAGATACTTGATAAAGACCAATTAATTGGAGAGAATTTTAATGATTGAAAACGAAACCTGAATATCGTCCTATCCTCTAAGAAACTAAAATTTGTGCTGACAACTCCGTGTCCTCCCGAACCTACGAAGATTCCCATAATGAGCAAATTTAAGTGTATGATCACTGGAAAGATGCTAATGATTAGGCCTGCTGTTGTGTTATGGCCAACATGAATAACGAGTTCAGGCTCAACATGAAGATTATGAGATTGCGAAGCAGATCTTGGATAATCTTGAAGACATGTTTGGAGGCTAGGCCCTAACAAAACGGCAAAGGGCACTTCGAAAACATCTAAACTGCAAACAAAGACCAAGGATGTCTGTGAAGGCGCATATGATGTTGGTCATGGGTGTGACGCCCTCCTAACTTAATCACATTACTAATACATATAATCAAGCTAGACGGTGCCATAAATAAAATATAATTATTTAAGAAAACAATGGGAAATTCAAATTTTTTTTTAAAAACCTTGTAATTTACAAACAACCATGCGCCTATACTTGCAAAAGATTGCCTAGCGATAAATATTTACAATAATTTATATTTCAAAATGAAATGATGTCCGAAACTGTACTTATAACCATCTCATAGTATTTACAAGTACAAAAATAAGAAACTTAAACAAAAGTGTGCCCATGCCAGGTCAACAATGTCCATATACGTGAAGTCACCAGAAATGGAGAGTGTGCCAGTCGACCTTTAATTTAACATTACTGACATGTACCCTCGTCTACATCACAATATAAAAAAATGAGCTAAAGCCCAGTAAGTAGAAACTATGCAATTCAATGTAGTGGTATCGTATATTGGCTCATAAAATTTCCATTGTACTACCATATCATAAAAATGTTTAACGCGCGCATTGTTATGTACACCATGAGTCGCCTGCTTAGCCCTATTACAAGCATGCATGTGTTGGGTTTAGTGCCCTAAAAGCTGTGACATTGTACATATTATTAATAAATAAATAAAGTGATATTTATTATTATTTTGGTTGCTTATATGTGTTATGAATACATTTATAAACATCAAGAAAATTCCATGATTATTTATGTCACTATAAATTTAGCATATAAGTGTTATATGCTTAGGGATAAAATTTATAGATAATAATCTAAATAGTTCGTAATAATTAATTAAAGTTTGAGATCTTTAATTAAATATTATAAGTACGGTCCAATCTCATTCAGAATGAAATAGTCATTATCCTGGCTATTAATGTAGAGACATTGGATTGGAGGTACTTTATATAATGAGATTATATAGGACTAGACCAGATAAATTATGAATCTTTAATAATCATCTGTTACAAATAGAGTATATTCAAATTTATCACTATGATGATCATATATTTGACAGTCTTAATCTTGAGTATTTATTAGACTCTTATTTATGACATTATGTTTTTTGACTTGCATGGTAAGATTTGTCTAAGCACAGATCATAACTTAATATCTTGGAAACATAATGTAATACATGACTGGGAATAATATTATACAGATATGGAATCCATTCCTTCCCTATGGAAGTTAGATAAATAGTTCTCTTGAGTGATAATTCGAGGTTTGAATAGTAGAGCGCTCATTCATAATAAGATTACAAATTAACTGTTCATTAGAGGATTATTGGAACTCAAGGATAAAGATATAATAAGAGAGGTAAACGGAAATTGAACCTAGCTCTTATTGTGAACTATTTATGGATGATTGACTTATATGTAATGATTTTATCAATGGGCTACTCGCTAATTTTCTTTGAGTAATTTCACTATAATCTCAAGAGTTCAGTTTTAAGTTTTTAGTGGAATAATACTGAAACTAATAAATTTGACACATTAATCAAAGAGTTTAATTAATTGTCAAATTTATTGGAGCTTGGGTTATAGGCCCCTAATACCACATCTATAACACTATATTGGATTTATGTATAGAATGAATTATGCATATTTAGTTTGGAATTACTGAATTCTAAATTAATTATTTCACACTTGAATTATTATTGTGATAAAGAAAAATATTCTATGTAACACATAATGTAATGTGATAAATGTTGTCACATTTAACTGAGTATTAATTAATTAATTAATTGATTAATTTTAAAATCTATTCTTAAATAAAAATGATTTATTTTTGAATTTAGATTTAGATATATATATATATATATATATGGTTTTGAATCAAATCTTATGTATATAAGATTTTATAATATATTAATATATATATATGTTATTTTTTTTTGAATTCGTTTACATAAAATAAACGTTTACTTTTTTTACTATATATATATATATATAAAAGAATCACGTTTGATTTGGAAAGTAAAAAAAGAAAAAGAAAAAGGGGAAGTAGCCAGATTTCATTTCCGTAAACGTTCATATATATATATAATATATATATTAATAAAAAAAGGGTGATTTGGTTAATAATAATAAAAAAAGGGAAAGGAAAAAGATATAAAAAGGGAGAGATAACAATTATCTCAAGAGTTTTTTTCATTCATGTAACTTTTGCAAAATACTCAGAAAGAAAAACTGAGAGTTCTTCTCTAAAAAAAAGTCTACTATCTCATGTGTTGAGTACATAGCGGATTCAAAAAAGTATGAGGGAAATTCATTCTTACAGTTTGACACCCACTCGTCTTTTCATTGGTATGGAGGCTTGGATTGGAAGATCGTGGTGTCAAAGAGGAAAGCTAGGATACCCTGATAGTCTTCAAAAGGTTGGTAAAAAATTCCCAAAGCTTTCTATTATTAATTAAAATTATATATCTATTCTCGATGAACAAAGTTTTCAGAAAATTTTTGTTTGTCAATGATTTGTTCCTTCCGCTGCATTTCATAATTTAATTCCATTAAATAGAATCAGAGCGGGTTATAGAATATATAATTTTAATTAACATGATCTTGTTTTGATAATATCATTTTTTTATGCATGTTTGTGGGCACTTTGCATCTTAAATAGCATGTTGCAGGTGGAGTGATGAAGAAAAAGAAGTTCATTGGATCTTTTAACCCAGTTGAGAACTTTCGGCCTATCAAATTTCAAAGGTAATCCAATAGATTGTTGCACAATAAACCCCCTGATGAAGACTACAAAATTGGAGTAGGGAATTATGTGTAAATTACAAGAAAACCCCTATAATTTTTTTTTCTCTCTTATTTTATAGGTTGTAATTTTAATTATCTAAAAGGACCCGGTCAAAAATCCATTGTTTATTTTTATTTTTATTTCATGTGATGATTGTGATAACATGTCATCTGGGAAAGTGCCCACTTATAGTTATTGTAACATGATATGCATACACTTACATATTATTTTTTTTATAAAGGAGTTTATAAAATGATTTAATATCTGTTAGCATTAATTTAATGAGATTAAATTAATTAGGTTAGTTTTATAGAATCTTAATTTGTTAATTAACTAAATAATGTGAATTTAGTTTTAATAGTTAAGACTTCGTAAAATTCACATTAATTCTAAGTTATATAACTTTAAATTGTTTAATATTCAGTAACTTAGACAACTCATAATAAATTTAGATTTTTAGAAAATCTGGTAATTTATTTAAGTATAAATAGAATGGGATTCTATTAACACATAATATAACCTAATAATTAAAAATTGTTTTTATTTACCAGAGTTATGAATCATATGATGTTTTATAAGATAAAACACATTTTTAAAATAATGAGTGGAAGAAGGTAATATGACAATATAACCTGCGGTCTCCACTATTAGTACAACACCGTGAGATTTAGGTGGCGCCTCGCGACACTTTGATTTTGTCTTGCTAGATATGTATGCCTTAAGGAGAAAAAATGTAATACGTTTTTGGAGACACTTTTATCAATAAAGAATTTATTCATTTAAATATACCAAATCTTGTCCTCTTTACATTCATATTTGTTGAATGTATTTTAAGCAAACAGTAGTCTGAGACTGTCGGTCTAAACCTTAAGAATTGGGCATATGATGGACTGATTATGCGAAAGACACGATTCTTAAGGTGACGGTCTAAAACATATAATCTGCAATTGAGGGAATAAAGTTGGATGCTTTATTCATGTAAAGATTGTTATGTTGTCCATATCTCTTTAGGGAGATGGTTTGTCTTGACCATCGGAGTTGGACTCTGTGAATAAAAACATTAGCACATTGTCATGGGTGATGATATGTTGGATCGGGACATAAAGTGAATTGATTTGGATTAATAATTCTGTCTTGGCAAATCGATTCACTTTAGACAGTCATTTGTATTGTATCTTAATCCTAAGATGAATAGTGGGCCCATTGTCTCGACTTGTGTCTTTTGATGTACCAAAGGGTGACTTCCACATCTCAATAGTGGTATGCATGCCGGTACGTTGGAGGCATGATTCTTGATAGCGTAGACTTGTTATTCATAGATATGGAATCCATAGCTCCTCTTTAGGAGTAATGATATCCTCTTATATGCATTATCCTGTAATTAGAAAACTAGAGCGCTCAACCATTTGGATACATAGGTGTAACCGAATGGTATACTGTCTTTGGATGGTAAGTTTTCTAATGGTGATATAATGGAACGTAAGATAAAAATAATCGAGAAGATAAGACAAAACTTGTCCTCAAGCCAATTATGGATTTTCATATGGGGATACGATACACTTTGATATGTCATGGAGACTTAGCTACACGAGTTTCGTAATTCTATAAAGTTCGAGAGTGCAGCTCCAAGCTTTTAGTGGAGTAGCGTTGGAGTTGATAATTGTGAAATGTATATCTAGGATATTGGGTTTCATAATTATCATGAGCTTGAACTTTATAGGTCCATTTTGGTCCCCTTTGCTAGCTCACAAAATCCTGTAACGATACGGCGTGCTTTTTTAATAATTGGTGACTTATGTCAGATTTATTAGATTGCTTTAAAATTTGAAAGAATCAAATAATTCATGTATGTTTATTGGATAAATTAATTTTGTAATAAAATTAATTTAAGATAAACTTGTTGAATTATTAGGTTTGGATAATTCTTGTTTATTTATCGGTTGATTTAATTGTAATAAAATTGATTTATTTTCTTAGAGATTATCTTGATAAAGTTTGTTTTGATCAGATAACTTTTCTATTGGGTTATTTGAATCAAAACTGAGACTTTATCCTATAGAATCTCGGGTGAAAAATAAAAGATTCACGGAGATATTTATGCGACAGTTTGGCCTACCGATCTACGTGTTCAGCCTACCGATGGGGTTTGTTCGGCCTGCCGATCAACGAGAGATAAGATTACGCGTTTTTATGCGGATCTTATCAAATGTTGATCTAAACTTGATTCTGTTTTGAGTTTTTAAGACCTAATCTGATAAGGACTGACCCTAGGACCAATCGCTATATAAAGGGAGTGAGTCTCATGATTTACATATATCAATATAGAGATTGATTAAGAGATTAAAAGTGATAGTCTTCTAGTGAGCATCTGAAAACTGCTTGAGTGCTTTTGTTCACAAATCACGAACCCTAGCTTTGGGTTCTCTCGATTGGTTGGAAGGAGAGTCACCGGTGGAAGAGCTGTAAGTGTGAGCCCATACTCACTCTGGTCGTAAATAGAGAATAGCAAAGAAGACCAGTTGGTTGAGGCTCTTCTAGAAGGTTACTTCTCTTCACGGATCGCGGAGGTTCTTCGGCACATAGAGGTTAGTAAGATCTGTATAATTTATACATATAGCATGTCAAACTTGTGTTTTAGAAAAATACTCTGATGTTAAAAATTTTTTTAATTTTCGCTGCGCACCTCTCACCTATTTTTCGAACAATTGATATCAGAGCCTAGGTTTTTTACATAAATTTATAAGTTTGTGACCATGTTATATGCATAAATTTTGTGATCTTAATCCTCCTATGCTTGGATTAAAATTTTATAGAGAGTGGGCACTCTAGGTTTCTATATTATTATATGTTGTCATGGATTATGTGGTGAATGTTTATTAATTAATTATGGTTGATTAAATCATTGTTTAATTATTTATTAATTAATTAATACCGGTTATGGTTCCTTAGAGGTTAGAATGTGTATCTAGGTTTTTCATGTAATTAGATGGCGTACTATCTTCTTCGTCTATGAATTGTTATTTAATTTTAAGTTTGTAAGAATTTTGTAATTAAATGATTATTCGAAGAAGACGGATCGAGAAGTCGGATCTTAAAGATTGATGATGGCGCACCCAGGTATTTTCTGAGTCTCTAATTTTATGTTTTTGAATTGTTGAAAATAAAATTGATAAATTGCATTAAAATTGTATTTTCTAGAATAAGGGTTTTCTGCTCTGTCGGCATGCCGGACATCATAGTTCGGCAGGCCGATGGTCATAGATCAGTAGGCTGGACATGTGGTCCGACAGGCCGTCAGTGGGGCAGAAATTGGCTGGCTCTGCCGGTAGGCCGAACTTCCAGTTTGGCATGTCAAACTTTCATGGGTCGGCAGGCCGATCTTCCAGATCGGCAGGCCGATGAAGCATGACAGTAGCCCGATCACCCAGATCAGACTGCCGACCGAGCTGGAAAATTTCCAGAAAAGGTGTGATTTTTGCAGTGCAGTTTTAATTTTATTTTTGAGATGATTCTGAGAAACATTAAAATTGGATATGACTGGAAATATGAAGTATTTGATTCGTATGGGATTGAAGACTTGAAGATGGGAATTATGTGAAGAAGGATACAACTTGAGGATTCAAGGATAAAGAATCGATATATGTTTTGATTATTCTCTTGTAATCTTAGTTTTCTATTCTCTAGGATGGAGCCATAATATTATAGTTATTATTATTTTGCTTGTAGCTTTGCTTGTCTGCATTATAATATGATTTGCCATGTATATTGATAACATGTCATATAGAATAGGAAGTGCCGCTCGTATTAAAATTGTTCATGTTGGAAACAAAGTGCACAGCGGAATTTTTAAAATTTTTCATCAGAGTATTTTCCAAAACACAAGTTTGACATGTTATATGTATAAATTAAACAGATCTTACTAACCTCAGTATGCCGAAGAACCTCCGCGACCTGTGTAGAGAAGTAACGTTCCAGAAGAGCCTCAACCAACTGGTCTTCTTTGCTATTCTCTATCCACAACCGGAGTGAGTGTGGGCTCACACGTACAGCTCTTCCACCGGTGACTCTCCTTCCAACCAATAGAGAGAACCCAAAGCTAGTGTTCGTGATTTGTGAACAAAAGCTCTCAGGGAGTTTTCAGATGCTCACTAGAAGAGTATCACTCTTAATCTCTCAAATTGATCTGAGTAAATCATTAGACTCACTCCCTTTTTATACCTATTGGTCCTTGGGGTCAGTCCATATCAGAATAGGTCTCAAAAATCGAAACAAAATCAAGTTCGGATCAATATCTGATAAGATACGCGTGAAAAACGCGTAATCTTAACTGTCGCGGTCGGCATGCCGAACTGTGTGATAGGCAGGCCGAACTGACCAGTTCGGCAGGCCGAACACGTCATCCGGCATGCCGAACTGCCGAGAAAAAATCTCCGTGAATCTTTTATTTTCCACCCGAGATTATAAAGGATAAAGTCTCAGTTTTGATTCAAATAGCCCAATAGAAAAGATATCTGATCAAAACAAACTTTATCAAGATAATCTCTAAGAAAATAAATCAATCCACAATAATTCTACAAGTTTATCTTGTTCTAATTGTCCAAAATTAAAACAACCGATAAACAGACAAGAATTATCCGAACGCCATAATTCAACAAGTTCATCTTGAACTAATTTCTTACATAATTAATTCAACCGATAAACAAACATGAATTATTTGATTCTTATAAATTTTAAACCAATCTGATAAATCCGACATAAGTCACCAATTATTGGAAAAGCACGCCGTGTCGTTACAGGATTTTGTGAGCTAGCAAAGGGGACCAAAATGGACCTATAAAGTTCAAGCTCATGATAATTATGAAACCCAATATCCCAGATATACATTTCACAATTATCAACTCCAACGCTACTCCACTAAAAGCTTGGAGCTGCACTCTCGAACTTTATAGAATTACGAAGCTCGTGTAGCTAAGTCTCCATGACATATCATAGTGTATCGCATCCCCATATGATCATCCATAATCGGCTTAAGGACAAGTTCTGTCTTACCTTTCCGATTATTTTTATCTTACGTTCCATTGTCTCACCATTAGAAAACTTACCATCCAAAGATAGTATACCATTCGGTTACACCTATGTATCCAAATGGTTGAGCGCTCCAGTTTTCCAATTACAGGACAACGCATATAAGAGGATATCATTACTCCTAAAGAGGAGCTATGGATTCCATATCTATGAATAACAAGTCTACGCTACCAAGAGTCATGCCTCCAACGTACCGGCATGCATGCCACTATAGAGATGTGGGAGTCACCCATTGGTACATCAAAAGACACAAATCGAGACAACGGGCCCATTATTCATCTCAGGATTAAGATACAATACAAATGATTGTCTAAAGTGAATCGATTTGCCAAGACAGAATTATTAATCCAAATCAATTCACTTTATGTCCCGATCCAACACATCGTCACCTATGACAACGCGCCAATGTTTCTATTCACGGAGTCCAACTCCGATGGCCAAGACAAACCATCTCCCAAAAGGGATATAGACAACATAACAATCTTTACATGAATAAAGCGCCCAACTTTATTCCCTCGATTGCGGATCATATATTTTAGACCATCACCTTAAGAGTCGTGTCTACCGTATAATCATCCCATCATATGCCCAACTCTTAAGGTTTAGACTGACAGTCTCAGACTACTGTTTGCTTATCATACATTCAACAAATATGAACGTAAAGAGGACAATATTTGGTATATATAAATGAATAAATTCTTTATTGATAAAAATGTCTCCAAAAACGTATTACATTTTTACTCCTTAGAGCATACATGTCTAACAATCTCCCACTTGCACTAAGTGAGTAAATACTGCAAATTTCGCATCCCCATAGCTTCCACATGCCTTTCGAAGACTCTCCCAGAAAGTGTCTTTGTAAATGGATCAGCTAAATTGTCCTCTGACGCGATCTTGCACACCGTGACATGCCTGCTCTCAACGAAGTCCTTTATCACATGATACTTCCGATCAATATGCTTACTCTTCTTGTGAAATCTTGGTTCCTTAGCATTAGCTACCGCCGCACTATTATCACAGTACAGTGATACCGCTTTATCCACACCAGGAACTACCTCAAGATCCCCAAGGAACTTGCGGAGCCACACTGCTTCTTTTGAAGCATCACTAGCCGCCACATACTCGGCCTCCATCGTTGAATCCGAAGTGCAATCTTGCTTCGCACTTCTCCAACTGATGGCACCGCCACCTAGAGTAAACACAAACCCCGATGTCGATTTCTTAGAATCCAGGCAGGATTGAAAATCCGAATCAGTGTATCCTAGAGGAGTTAAATCCTCACCCGAATACACAAGCATATACCCTCGAGTCCTTCTTAGGTACTTGAAAATATGCTTTACCGCAACCCAATGGTTCGGTCCTGGATCCGCCTGAAATCGACTCACAATCCCGACCGCATAGCTAATATCCGGTCGAGTGCAAAGCATGGCATACATGAGACTACCCACTGCCGAAGCATAAGGTACCTTCTTCATGTATTCTCTTTCTTCATAAGACTTTGGAGAGTCTTTCTTAGAAAGAGTAATTCCAGACCTAGATGGTTGCCCACCTTTCTTGGAATCCTGCATTGCAAACCTCCTGAGAATTTTATCTATGTAGCTGGCCTGTGACAAAGCTATCATTTTGTTCTTCCTATCCCGAAAGATCTGGATACCGAGAACAAAATTAGCCTCACCCAAGTCCTTCATGTCAAACTGCTTGGTCAACCATAATTTGACCGATGACAACGCCCCAACGTCATTGCCAATTAGCAGAATGTCATCTACATAGAGTAGTAGAAAAACCACCTTCCCATTCTTAATGTGTTTGTAAACACATGGTTCATCCACATTTTGTGAGAACCCATAAGTCTTGATCACTTGATCAAATCTTATGTTTCAAGAACGAGAAGCCTGCTTAAGTCCATAAATTGACTTTAGCAGCTTACAAACCTTACCCTCTTGACCCGTGACCTTGAACCCGTCTGGTTGTTCCATATAAATGGACTCATCAAGATAGCCATTCAGAAAAGCCGTCTTGACATCCATCTGCCAAATCTCGTAGTCGAGAGCGGCAGCTATGGACAAGAGAATCCGGATGGACTTAAGCATGGCTACAGGCGAAAAGGTTTCCTCATAATCGATTCCTTCCTTTTGCGTATAACCCTTAGCTACCAGTCTAGCCTTAAAGGTTTCGACCTTTCCATCCACTCCTCTTTTCCTCTTGTAGATCCACTTACACCCTATGGGTTTTACCCCTTCGGGAAGATCCACAAGCTCCCAGACCCGATTAGTCTCCATAGACTTCATCTCAATGTTCATGGCCTCTGTCCAGAGTCTTGAATCAACATCCTCCATAGCTTCTGCGTAAGTATAAGGATCCCTGTCATGTTCATCCGGTTCAACCAAAGAGACCTCCCCATTGAACATATACCTCTCAGGTTGACGCCCGATCCTCCCACTACGCCGAAGCCCCTGAGGTTGTTGTTCAGGTTTGTTTGGTTTTTCTACACCGATCGGAATGGTTTCGTTCGGAACCTCCGGAGTAAACGGATTACCCCTCAACTCCTCAAGCACCACTTTGCTTTGAGGTTTAAAGTCGTTCATGTAACTCTCCCCAAGGAAAGTTGCATTAGTTGAAACCACGACTTTATTTTCCTTTGGGTTATAAAAATAACCCCCTTTAGTCCCTTTTGGATATCCTACAAACACGCAAACTTCTGAACGTGCTTCCAACTTATTCGGATCCTTAAACAGGACATGAGCTGGACATCCCCATATGCGAATATGGTTTAAGGATGTCTTCCGTCTTGTCCACAACTCATGAGGAGTTTTAGGGACCGATTTTGAAGGCACATTGTTCAAAAGATAACATGCGGTTTGTAGTGCATATCCCCAAAAGGATAAAGGCAATGATGAATAACTCATCATGGACCGAATCATGTCCAACAAAGTCCTATTCCTTCTCTCTGCTACGCCATTCTGCTGCGGAGTGCCCGGCGCAGTCAAATGGGATAAAATCCCATTCTCTAACAAGTGTCCCAAGAACTCATCAGAAAGGTATTCCCCACCTCGATCAGATCGAAGTGCCTTTATGGGTCTACCCAATTGCTTTTCCACTTCAGCCCGAAACACCCTGAACTTATCATAAGTTTCGCTTTTGTGGTGCATTAGGTACACATACCCATATCTTGAGTAATCGTCAATAAAAGTAACGAAGTACTCATACCCTCCTCGTGCCCGGATGTTCATCGGTCCACAAACATCACTATGCACAAGTTCTAGAACCCCTTCGGCCCTATTGCCTTTAGACCCATATGGTCTTTTGGTCATTTTACCCTCCAAACAAGACTCACATTGAGGTATAGATTCCACCTTTAAGTGACTTAAAGGTCCATCCCTTACCAACCTTTGAATCCTATTTAGGTTAATATGGCCAAGGCGCAAATGCCAAAGATAAGTCTTATTAGAGTGAGAAGTTTTAAGTCTTTTTGAGTCATTATCATTTATCTCAGCATTAAGCAATAGGTCCATCTTAGGTTTGATAAAATATAGATTATTTTGCATCCATCCAGAACAGATAAAAGATTTGTTTTTACGAATCACCACTTTTTCATTAAAAGATACCACGTAGGAGTCTTTAAATAAAGAAGATACAGAAATTAAATTCCTTTTAAATTTAGGAACATAAAAACAATCTCGCAAAATTAAACTCCTATAATTATCAAAATAAAGATGGATATCTCCCACTGCTTCCGCTGAGACCAAGGATCCATCGCCCATCCGAAACGTTAAGTCTTCACGAAGTAGACTTCTCGTTTCTTTGAATCCCTCCCTTGGAAAGGAAGTCCTTGCAATGCTTCTTTATATGCCCGACCTTACCACAAAAGAAGCACTTAAGCTTCTTTGGGTTTTTCTTCTTCTTCTTCTTGCTCTTGGTAGCAATAGGAATAGAAGACTTCCCACTTTTGGCCCGTTGCTTCTTTCCATTCCCAGAGTTAGGATTGGAACCATAAGCAGCTACCATATTGGCCTCTCCACCAGCAGGAGACTCCCTGATCAGCAGTTCAAACTCTTGTAACTGTTTCATCAGTTCTGTCAAGGTCATATCCCGTCTATTGCTTAGATTAAAAGTAGCTCTAAACGGAATAAATTCCTTAGACAGAGTCTCAAAGACCATAGTCATCTGAGTTTCAGCATCGATGTCGGCTCCATTGGTTTGAGCCTCAGCGAGGTAACCCATGACCAACATCATGTGCTCCTTTACAGATGTCCCCGGTCTCTGTCTACAGTTTAAGAGTTTCCGAAGCGCCCCTTGCCGCTTTGTTATGGCCTGGCCTCCAAACATGTCCTCAAGATTATCCAAGATCTGCTTCGCAGTCTCATAATCCTGATGTTGAGTCTGCAGCACGTTATTCATGCTAGCCATAACATAGCAGCGGGCCTGATCATTAGCATCTTTCCAGCGGTCGTACGCTTGGAATTGTTCATTACTTGAGTCTCCCGTAGGCTCGGGAGGACAAGGAGTTGTCAGAACATATTTTAGTTTCTCAAAGGAAAGGACGATGCCCAGGTTCCGTTTCCAATCATTATAGTTCTCACCGGTTAATTGGTTTTTGTCAAGTATCGATGATAAAGCGTTTTTAGACATTTTCAATCTACAATAAAGAATCATATACCAAACATAAGCAAACATATATAATAATTTAGTAAGATAACACAATCATGTAAAATCATACAAATGTGTTTATGTGTCAAAACCTTGAAAATATCACAACCTTACAACGATAATTCCCAACTCAGAATTCAACAAGCTCCTAGGGGAGTCATGCCAAATTCAATCAGGAACACGGATCCCCTCCTGATTAATATATGCCATCCAGGACCCGTATGATCCAGCATATACTAATAATCGTTTCTTTGGCCATTAATTTTATTAACAGAGCTCCTAGGGGAGGTTAATAATAAAATTAACGTGAGTGTATAACCACCGTTTTAATATTTTATCCATGATTTATAATCACCACCTAGGGGTGTGCAATCATAAATCATACTAAAATACCTTATCCTTTCAGAGATCCAATCTGGTACATGATAGAAATCCCTTCCTAGGGGTTGGGACCATCATGTTCTTCCTATGGACCAACGATGGAGGCCTTAGGTTCTCTCTTCGAAAACCTTCTCCCACTCAATCTTTTGAAGTCAAGGTTTTATTTTAAAATTATGCATGAACAATTTTAATATGAGCGGCACTCCCTATTCTATATGACATGTTATCAATATACATGGTAAATCATATTATAATGCAGACAAGCAAAGCAATCAAGCAAAGCTACAAGCATAATAATAATAATAACCATAATATTATGGTTCCACCCTAGAGAATAGAAAAACTAAGATTACAAGAGAATAATCGAGACATTTATCGATTCTTCATCCTTGAATCCTCAAGCTGTATCCTTCTTCATGTAATATCCATCTTCAAGTCCTCAATCCCGTATGAATCGAACACTTCATATTTCCGGTCATATCCAAATTTAATGTTTCTCGAAATCGTCCCAAAAATAAAATTAAAACTGCACTGGAAAAATCGCACCTTTTCTGGACACTTGGCAGCTCTCGGTCGGCAGGCCGATCTGGGTGATCGGTCTGCCGATCATGGTGGTTCGGCCTGCCGAACATGAAGGTTCGGCCTGCCGGCAGAGCACCAAAATTTCTGCCCCACTGTCGGCCTGCCGGACCGTACGTCCGGCCTGCCGATCTGTGACCTTCGGCCTGCCGAACTGTGAGGTCCGGCATGCCGACCGAGCAGAAAACCCTCAATCCAGAAAATACAATTTTAATGCAATTCATCAATTTTATTTTCAACAATTCAAAAACATAAAATTAGAGACTCAGGAAATACCTGGAGGCGCCATCATCAATCTTTAAGTTCCGACTTCTCGTTCCGTCTTCTCCGAATAATTATTTAATTACAAAATTCTTACAAATTAAAAATTAAATAATAATTCCTAGACGGAGATGATAGTCCGCCATGTAATTACATGAAAAACCTAGATACACATTCTAACCTCTAAGGAACCATAACCGGTATTAATTAATTAATAAATAATTAAACAACAATTTAATCAACCATAATTAATTAATAAACATTCACCATATAATCCATGACAACATATATATTATATAGAAACCTAGAGTGCCATCTCTCTATAAAATTTAATTCAAGCATTGGAGAGATTAAGATCACAAAATTTATGCATATAACATGATCACAAACTTGCAAATTTATGTAAAAACCTCGGCTCTGATACCAATTGTTGGAAACAAAGTGCGCAGCAGAATTTTTAAAATTTTTCATCAGAGTATTTTCCAAAACACAAGTTTGACATGTTATATGTATAAATTAAACAGATCTTACTAACCTCAGTATGCCAAAGAACCTCCGCGACCTGTGTAGAGAAGTAACGTTCCAGAAGAGCCTCAACCAACTGGTCTTCTTTGCTATTCTCTATCCACAACCGGAGTGAGTGTGGGCTCACACGTACAGCTCTTCCACCGGTGACTCTCCTTCCAACCAATAGAGAGAACCCAAAGCTAGTGTTCGTGATTTGTGAACAAAAGCTCTCAGGGAGTTTTCAGATGCTCACTAGAAGAGTATCACTCTTAATCTCTCAAATTGATCTGAGTAAATCATTAGACTCACTCCCTTTTTATACCTATTGGTCCTTGGGGTCAGTCCATATCAGAATAGGTCTCAAAAATCGAAACATAATCAAGTTCGGATCAATATCTGATAAGATACGCGTGAAAAATGCGTAATCTTAACTGTCGCGGTCGGCATGCTGAACTGTGTGATAGGCAGGCCGAACTGACCAGTTCGGCAGGCCGAACTTTCTGATCGGCAGGCCGAACTGCCTAGAAAAAATCTCCGCGAATCTTTTATTTTCCACCCGAGATTATAAAGGATAAAGTCTCAGTTTTGATTCAAATAGCCCAATAGAAAAGATATCTGATCAAAACAAACTTTATCAAGATAATCTCTAAGAAAATAAATCAATCCACAATAATTCTACAAGTTTATCTTGTTCTAATTGTCCAAAATTAAAACAACCGATAAACAGACAAGAATTATCCGAACGCCATAATTCAACAAGTTCATCTTGAACTAATTTCTTACATAATTAATTCAACCGATAAACAAACATGAATTATTTGATTCTTATAAATTTTAAACCAATCTGATAAATCCGACATAAGTCACCAATTATTGGAAAAGCACGCCGTGTCGTTACAGGATTTTGTGAGCTAGCAAAGGGGACCAAAATGGACCTATAAAGTTCAAGCTCATGATAATTATGAAACCCAATATCCCAGATATACATTTCACAATTATCAACTCCAACGCTACTCCACTAAAAGCTTGGAGCTGCACTCTCGAACTTTATAGAATTACGAAGCTCGTGTAGCTAAGTCTCCATGACATATCATAGTGTATCGCATCCCCATATGATCATCCATAATCGGCTTAAGGACAAGTTCTGTCTTACCTTCCCGATTATTTTTATCTTACGTTCCATTGTCTCACCATTAGAAAACTTACCATCCAAAGATAGTATACCATTCGGTTACACCTATGTATCCAAATGGTTGAGCGCTCCAGTTTTCCAATTACAGGACAACGCATATAAGAGGATATCATTACTCCTAAAGAGGAGCTATGGATTCCATATCTATGAATAACAAGTCTACGCTACCAAGAGTCATGCCTCCAACGTACCGGCATGCATGCCACTATAGAGATGTGGGAGTCACCCATTGGTACATCAAAAGACACAAATCGAGACAACGGGCCCATTATTCATCTCAGGATTAAGATACAATACAAATGATTGTCTAAAGTGAATCGATTTGCCAAGACAGAATTATTAATCCAAATCAATTCACTTTATGTCCCGATCCAACACATCGTCACCTATGACAACGCGCCAATGTTTCTATTCACGGAGTCAAACTCCGATGGCCAAGACAAACCATCTCCCAAAAGGGATATAGACAACATAACAATCTTTACATGAATAAAGCGCCCAACTTTATTCCCTCGATTGCGGATCATATATTTTAGACCATCACCTTAAGAGTCGTGTCTACCGCATAATCATCCCATCATATGCCCAACTCTTAAGGTTTAGACTGACAGTCTCAGACTACTGTTTGCTTATCATACATTCAACAAATATGAACGTAAAGAGGAAAATATTTGGTATATATAAATGAATAAATTCTTTATTGATAAAAATGTCTCCAAAAACGTATTACATTTTTACTCCTTAGAGCATACATGTCTAACAGTTCATGCATAATTTTAAAATAAAACCTTGACTTCAAAAGATTGAGTGGGAGAAGGTTTTCGAAGAGAGAACCTAAGGCCTCCATCGTTGGTCCATAGGAAGAAAATGGTGGTCCCGACCCCTAGGAAGGGATTTCTATCATGTATTAGATTGGATCTCTAAAAGGATAAGGTGTTTTAGTATGATTTATGGTTGCACACCCCTAGGTGGTGATTATAAATCATGGATAAAATATTGAAACGATGGTTATACACTCACGTTAATTTTATTATTAGCCTCCCCTAGGAGCTCTGTTAATAAAATTAATGGCCAAAGAAACGATTATTAATATATGCTGGATCATACGGGTTCTGGATGGCATAAATTAATCAGGAGGGGATCCGTGTTCCTGATTGAATTTGGCATGACTCCCCTAGGAGCTTGTTGAATTTTGAGTTGGGAATTATCTTTGTAAGGTTGTGATATTTTCAAGGTTTTGACACATAAACACATTTGTATGATTTTACATTATTGTGTTATCGTACTAAATTATTATGATATGTTTACTTATGTTTGGTATATGATTCTTTATTGTAGATTAAAAATTTCTAAAAACACTTTATCATCGATACTTGACAAAAACCTGTTAAGTGGTGAGAATTATAATGATTGGAAATGGAACCTAGATATCGTCCTGTCCTTTGAGAAATTGAAATATGTTCTGACAACTCCTTGTCCTCCTGAGCCTACGGGAGACTCATCTAATGAGCAATTCCAAGCGTATGACCGCTGGAAAGATGCTAATGATCAAGCCCGCTACTATGTTATGGCCAGCATGAATAATGTGCTGCAGGCTCAACATCAAGATTATGAGACTGCGATACAGATCTTGGATAATCTTGAGGACATGTTTGGAGGCCAAGCCATAACAAAGCGGCAAGGGGCGCTTCGGAAACTCTTAAACTATAGACAGAGACCGGGGACATCTGTAAAGGAGCACATGATGTTGGTCATAGGTTACCTCGCTGAGGCTCAAACCAATGGGGCCGACATCGATGCTGAAACTTAGATGACTATGGTCTTTGAGACTCTGTCTAAGGAATTTATTCCGTTTAGAGCTACTTTTAACTTAAGCAATAGACGGGATATGACCTTGACAGAATTGATGAAACAGTTACAGGAGTTTAAACTACTGATCAGGGAGTCTCCTGCAGGTGGTGAGGCTAATTTGGTAGCTGCTTCTGGTTCCAGTTCTAACTCTAGGAATGGAAAGAAGCAACGAGCCAAGAATGGGAAGTCTTTTGTTCCTTCCAACACCAAGAGCAAGAAGAAGAAGAAGAAGAACCCAAAGAAGCTTAAGTGCTTCTTCTATGGAAAGGTCAGGCATATTAAGAAGCATTGCAAGGACTTCCTTTCCAAAGGAGGTAGGTGTGATCTTCTGTATTTAGAAACTTGTTTGGTTGAGGAATCCAGTGACATTTGGGTCATAGATTATGGTGCAACTAATCATGTTTGTGTTTCTCTACAGGGATTCAAAGAAACGAGAAGTCTGCTACGTGAAGACTTCACGCTTCGGATGGGCGATGGATCCTTGGTCTCAGCGGAAGCAGTGGGAGATGTCCATCTTTACTTTGATAATTATAGGAATTTAATTTTGCAAGATTGTTTTTATGTTCCTAAATTTAAAAGAAATTTAATTTCTGTATCTTGTTTATTTAAAGACTCTTACGTGGTATCTTTTAATGAAAAAGTGGTGATTCGTAAAACAAATCTTTTATCTGTTTTGGATGGATGCAAAATAATCTATATCTTATCAAACCTAAGATGGACTTATTGCTTAACGTTGAGATGAATGATAATAACTCTAAAAGACTTAAAACTTCTCACTCTAATAAGACTTATTTTTGGCATTTGCGCCTTGGTCACATTAACCTGAATAGAATTCAAAGGTTGGTAAGGGATGGACCTTTAAGTCACTTAAAGGTGGAATCTATACCTCAATGTGAATCTTGTTTGGAGGGTAAAATGACCAAAAGACCATACGGATCTAAGGGCAATAGGGCCGAAGGGGTTCTAGAACTTGTGCATAGTAATGTTTGTGGACTGATGAACATCCGGGCACGATGAGGGTATGAGTACTTCATCACTTTTATTGACGATTACTCAAGATATGGGTATGTGTACCTGATGCACCACAAAAGCGAAACTTTTGACAAGTTCAGGGAGTTTCGGGCTGAAGTGGAAAAGCAATTGGGTAGACCCATAAAGGCACTTCGATCCGAACTAGGTGGGGAATACCTTTCTGATGAGTTCTTGGGACACTTGTTGGAGAATGAGATGTTATCCCATTTGACTACGCCGGGCACTCCGCAGCAGAATGGCATAGCGGAGAGAAGAAATAGGACTTTGTTGGACATGATTAGGTCCATGATGAGTTATTCATCATTGCCTTTATCATTTTAGGGATATGCACTACAAACCGCATGTTATCTTTTGAACAATGTGCCTTCAAAATCGGTCCCTAAAACTCCTCACGAGTTGTGGACAAGAAGGAAGACATCCTTAAACCATATTCGCATAAGGATCCGAATAAGTTGGAAGCACATTTGAAAGTTTTCTTATTTGTAGGATATCGAAAAGGGACTAAAGGGGGTTATTTTTATAACCCAAAGGAAAATAAAGTCGTGGTTTCAACTAATGCAACTTTCCTTGAGGAGAGTTACATGGACGACTTTAAACCTTGAAGCAAAGTGGTGCTTGAGGAGATAAGGGGTGATTCATTCACTCCGGAGGTTTCGAATGAAACCATTCCGATCGGTGTAGAAAAACCAAACGAACCTAAACAACAACCTCAGGGGCTTCGGCGTAGTGGGAGGATCGGGCATTAACCTGAGAGGTATATGTTCAATGGGGAAGCCTTCTTGGCTGAACCGGATGAACATGACTGGGATCCTTATACTTACGCAGAGGCTATGGAGGATGTTGATTCAAAATTCTGGACAGAGGCCATGAATATTGAGATGAAGTCTATGGAGACTAATCGGGTTTGAGAGCTTGTGGATCTTCCCAAAGGGGTAAAACCCATAGGTTGTAAGTAGATCTACAAGAGGAAAAGAGGAGTGGATGGAAAGGTCGAAACCTTTAAGGCTAGACTGGTAGCTAAGGGTTATATGCAAAAGGAAGGAATCGATTATGAGGAAACCTTTTCACCTATAGCCATGCTTAAGTCCATCCGGATTCTCTTGTCCATAGCTGCCGCTCTTGACTACGAGATTTGGCAGATGGATGTCAAGACGACTTTTCTGAATGGCTATCTTGATGAGTCCATTTATATGGAACAACTAAACGGGTTCAAGGTCGCGGGTCAAGAGGGTAAGGTTTGTAAGCTGCTAAAGTCAATTTATGGACTTAAGCAGGCTTCTCGTTCTTGGAACATAAGATTTGATCAGGTGATCAAGACTTATGGGATCTCACAAAATGTGGATGAACCATGTGTTTATAAACACATAAAGGATGGGAAGGTGGTTTTTCTACTGTTCTATGTAGATGACATTCTGTTAATTGGTAATGACGTTGGGGCACTGTCATTGGTCAAGTTATGGTTGACCAAGCAGTTTGACATGAAGGACTTGGGTGAGACTAATTTTGTTCTCGGTATCTAGATCTTTCGGGATAGGAAGAACAAAATGATAGCTTTGTCACAAGCTGGCTACATAGATAAAATTCTCAAGAGGTTTGCAAATGCAAGATTCCAAGAAAGGTGGGCAACCATCTAGGTCTCGAATCACTCTTTCTAAGAAAGACTCTCCAAAGTCTTATGAAGAAAGAGAATACATGAAGAAGGTGCCTTATGCTTCTGCAGTGGGTAGTCTCATGTATGCCATGCTTTGCACACGACCGAATATTAGCTATGCGGTCGGGATTGTAAGTCGATTTCAGGTGGATCTAGGACTGAACCATTGGGTTGCGGTAATGCATATTTTCAAGTACCTGAGAAGGACTCGAGGGTATATGCTTGTGTATTTGGGTGAGGACTTGACTCCTCTAGGATACACTGACTTGGATTTTCAATCCTGTCTGGATTCTAAGAAATCGACTTCTGGGTTTATGTTTACTCTGGACGGCGGTGCCATCAGTTGGAGAAGTGCGAAGCAAGATTGCACTTCAGATTCAACGATGGAGGCCGAGTGTGTGGAGCCTAGTGATGCTTCGAAAGAAGCAGTGTGGCTTAGCAAGTTCCTTGGGGATCTTGAGATAGTTCCTGGTCTGGATAAGGCGGTATCACTGTACTGTGATAACAGTGCGTCGGTAGCTAATGCTAAGGAACCAAGATTTCACAAGAATAGTAAACATATTGATCGGAAGTATCACGTGATAAAGGACTTCGTTGAGGGCAAGCATGTCACGGTGTGCAAGATCACGTCAGAGGACAATTTAGCTGATCCATTTACGAAGACACTTACAGGGAGAGTCTTTGAGAAACATGTGGAAGCTATTGGGATGCGAGATTTGCTGTATTCACTCACTTAGTGCAAGTGGGAGATTGTTAGATATGTATGCCCTAAGGAGTAAAAGTGTAATATGTTTTTGGAGACATTTTTATCAATAAAGAATTTATTCATTTAAATATACCAAATCTTGTCCTCTTTACGTTCATATTTGTTGAATGTATGTTAAGCAAATAGTAGTCTGAGACTGTCGGTCTAAACCTTAAGAATTGGGCATATGATGGACTGATTATGCAGAAGACACGATTCTTAAGGTGACGGTCTAAAACATATGATCTACAATTGGGGGAATAAAGTTGGACGCTTTATTCATGTAAAGATTGTTATGTTGTCTATATCTCTATAGGGAGATGGTTTGTCTTGACCATCGGAGTTGGACTCTATGAATAGAAACATTAGCACATTGTCATAGGTGACGATGTGTTAGATCAGGACATAAAGTGAATTGATTTGGATTAATAATTCTATCTCGGCAATCGATTCACTTTAGACAGTCATTTGTATTGTATCTTAATCCAGAGAGAATAGTGGGCCTGTTGTCTCGGCTTGTGTCTTTTGATGTGCGAAAGGGTGACACCCACATCTCAATAGTGGTATGTATACCGATATGTTAGAGGCATGACTCTTGATAGCGTAGACTTGTTATTCATAGATATGGAATCCATAGCTCCTCTTTAGGAGTAATGATATCCTCTTATATGCGTTGTCCTGTAATTGGAAACTGGAGCGCTCAACCATTTGGATACATAGGTGTAACCGAATGGTATACTATCTTTGGATGGTAAGTTTTCTAATGGTGAGACAATGGAACGTAAGATAGAAATAATCGGGAAGGTAAGACAGAACTTGTCCTTAAGCAGATTATGGATGATCATATGGGGATGCGATACACTATGATATGTCATGGAGACTTAGCTACACGAGCTTCGTAATTCTATAAAGTTCGAGAGTGCAGCTCCAAGCTTTTAGTGGAGTAGCATTGGAGTTGATAATTGTGAAATGTATATCTGGGATATTGGGTTTCATAATTATCATGAGCATGAACTTTATAGGTCCATTTTGGTCCCCTTTGCTAGCTCACAAAATCCTATAACGATACGGCGTGCTTTTTCAATAATTAGTGACTTATGTCAGATTTATCAGATTGGTTTAAATTTGAAAGAATCAAATAATTCATGTCTGTTTATTAGATAAATTAATTTTATAATAAAATTAATTTAAGATAAACTTGTTGAATTATTGGGATCGGATAATTCTTGTCTGTTTATCGGTTGATTTAATTGGATAAATTAAATCAAGATAAACTTGTAGAATTATTGTGAATTGATTTATTTTTCTTAGAGATTATATTGATAAAGTTTGTTTTGATCAGATAACTTTTCTATTGGGTTATTTGAATCAAAACTGAGACTTTATCCTATAGAATTTCAGGTGGAAAATAAAAGATTCGCGGAGATATTTATGCGGCAGTTCTGCCAGCCGATCTATGTGTTCGGCCTACCGATCAGTGAGAGATAAGATTACGTGTTTTCACGTGGATCTTATCAGATATTGATTTGAACTTGATTCTGTTTCAAGTTTTTGAGACCTAATCTAATAAGGACTGACCCTAGGACCAATCGCTATATAAAGGGAGTGAGTCTCATGAGTTACATATATCAATATAGAGATCGATTGAGAGATTAAGAGTGATACTCTTCTAGTGAGCATCTGAAAACTCCCTGAGAGCTTTTGTTCACAAATCACGAACACTAGCTTTGGGTTCTCTCGATTGGTTGGGAGGAGAGTCACCAGTGGAAGAGCTGTACGTTTGAGCCCCCACTCACTCCGGTCGTGGATAGAGAATAGCAAAGAAGACCAGTTGGTTGAGGCTCTTCTGGAAGATTACTTCTCTTCACGGATTGCGGAGGTTCTTCGGCACATAGAGGTTTGTAAGGTCTGTTTAATTTATACTTATAGCATGTCAAACTTGTGTTTTAGTAAAATACTCTGATGTTAAAAAAATTTTTAATTTCCGCTACGCACCTCTCACCTATTTTTCCAACACGTCCTCCCTACGGAGGGTGTCTATTTAAATCAATATCAAGGTTGGCTTCCTATAGATAGGATTTTATAATGTATTTGAAAATTGACCTATCCTACGGCCGCAATTTTGAGTTAAGTTGTTAAAATCCAAAATAATGGGTTACACTCATAAAGACATAATTAAACAGTTATTAATAAATATAGAAAATATGAGATATTTTGAATATATTTATTAATTGAGAATGTCTCAATTCAATTCATTAATAATTTGACCTACCCTACAGCGGCACTTTATTTATTAAAATTGAATAATTGTGGAATTAGTAAAATATATTTTGTGTGTTTTTCATAAGCATCATGCATCAGTTTACTATTTCAAAACATATATTTATGATGTTTATGCAATCATTTTAATTTATGTTATTTTATTTATTTATTACAGCAATAATGTCTAATCCAATCATGGCTATTCTCTCAAATGAAAAATTAACCAGAGATAATTTTTTCAAGTGGAAGAGTAACATGAACATTGTACTAATTTATAAAAATTACAAGTTTGTCCTGACAAAGGAATGTCCTCCATCACCTCCTCGTAATGTACGAGAAGCATATGATCATTGATCTGGGCAAACAACAAGGCCCGCTGTTTTCTTTTGGCTAGCATGTCTGACGTGCTTAGGATGAAGCATGAAAGCATGGAGACCGCTTATGAGATAATGCAGTCTCTACAAGACATGCTTGGCAAACCTTTGAAAAGGCCCGTCATGAAGCTGTTAAGGTGGTAATGAATGCCAAAATGAAGGCAGGAATTTTGGTCAGAGAACATGTTCTCAACATGGTTAACTCTCTCCATGAGGCCAAGGTGAATGGGGCAGTGATAGATGAAACCATACAGGTGGAGATGATTTTGGAAACCCTCTCCCCTACGTTCCTTCAGTTCAAAAGCAACTATTTCATAAACAAGCTGAAATATAATATGACTGAATTGCTTAGTGAGCTCTAAACCTTCGAGTCTATTTTGAAAGAAAAGACTAAAGAAGGTGAGGCAAATGTTGCAGAAGCTCAACCCTTCTCTTCTACTCAAAAGAACAAGAAGAGGAAGAGGACTGAAGTAAGTGGTAAGTCTAAAAATGGAGGACAACCTAAGAAGAACAAAAGCAACAACAACAAAAAGAGCTCAAAACAAAAGAAGCCAAAAGGAAAATGTTTCCACTGCAGCGTAGTTAGGCACTAGAAGAGAAACTGCAAGAAGTATCTTCAAGAGCTCAAAGAAAAGAAGAACAACAATAAATCAGATTTACTTGTTTTAGAAGCTTGTTTAGTTGAAGATGATACTTCACCTTGGATAATTGATTCAGGGGCAACTAACCATGTTTGTTCATCTTTGCAGATGCTTAGTTCTTCAAGGGAGCTTGCAGACGGGGAACAAACGATGAAAGTGGGAACGAGAGAGGTTGTTTCGGCAAAAGCAGTGGGAGTTGTTAAACTTTATTTTAGAAATAAGTTTTTAATTTTGGACAATATTTATTACATTCCTTGTTTTAGTAGAAATTTGATTTCTGTTTCCAGGCTAATTGAACAAATGTTTAATGTTTCTTTTAATAATAATTATGTTAAGATTTCTAGAAATGGTTTGAATATTTGTTCCGTGCATCTGAAAAATGGGCTTTACACTTTAAGGCCCAACGAAAAAACACTGCTTAATACCAAAATGTTCAAAGTTGAACAACCAAAACCCAAGAAGCAAAAGATTTCTTCTGACAATGAAACATACCTATGGCACCTTAGATTAGGTCACACTAACCTTGATAGAATTAACAGACTAGTAAAGGAAGGTCCTTAAAAAGAGCTAAAAGTTAGTTCTCTACTAGTTAGTGAGTCTTGTCTCGAAGGTAAAATGACTAAAAGGCCTTTCTCTGCAAAAGGCAAAAGGGCCAAGAAACCACTTGAGCTAATACATTTAGACGTCTGCGGTCCGTTGAATGTACAAGCACATGGTGGTTATGAATATTTCATCACATTTATTGACGACTATTCAAGGTATGGTTACATATACCTAATGCAGAGGAAATCTGAAACTTTTGGAAAGTTCAAATAATTCCAAGTGGAAGCTAAAAAGGAATTAGGAAAGACGGCAAAGACTCTTCGATATGATCAAGGAGGGGAATACCTGGATACAGAATTCAAGGACTATATGATAGAACATGGTATTCTATCACAACTCACTGCACCTGGTACACCACAACAAAATGGTGTTGCAGAGAGAAGAAATCGAACATTGCTAGATATGGTGAGATCCATGCTTAGCTACTGGTCTAGCGTCTATTTATGCATTTTAAACTAACCTCAAGTATAAGGTTGTCTCAAGTAATATTTTCTCGGTGAATCCGAGGTCGAACCCACAAGGAAGGATTTATTTAGTTCCAGTAGATGTATTATATTAACTTTTTCTTTTTATTTAAACTGAAAAATTTGAGGATTAATATTTATTATTCACAGAATGTATTTACAATATTTACACATTTTTTTACAACATTTTTCATCTTTAAATTTTGATAATTTGGAACTTTAATAACAAGAAATACAAATAATAATTTAAGCAGAGTAACAACAATAATAACGACAATTTAAGGAAGTAAAACAACCATAATACCAGGGCTGAGGTTCAAAGGTTCTGTTCTGACAATTATTTTCAATATATTTTAGTTTATCTTTTTATTTATTAGTTGGTTTAAGTATACACTATGCCATCCTATGTCGACAATAAATCAAGATTTACCAAGCATTTACTGTGCCATTCCATGTCTATAATGCAGCAAAAGCTCAACTTAATAAATAAGCAGCATTTCAACATAACTTAACTAAAATAGCAACCAAGATAATAAGTTAAGCATTTACCGAGCCATTCTCTATCTACGAGTAATCAAGGTCCTCCCAAGCATTATCCGTGCTAGTCTATGTCATCGATAAATCAGAACCGTAATTTTGGCAGAGTTCTAGCTGAGAAAATATTGAAATTCTAGGTTTTCTAAGAGAATATTTTGGCATTACAACAACTTAGAAAACTAAGAAAAACCAAAAAATATTTAAGATAATTTTGCCAGAATTTCCCCCTCTCCCCTCAGCTAAAAAGAAATTTAGAAAGACATAATTAATAAAGTACTACTGCTATTATTAAGCATAATTTTTACAACATAAACTAGAAAATATTTTACAAGAAACTAGACTAAAAACTAAAATAAAAACTAGACTATAATTATTACAACAACATTTTTATACTGCGAGAAGGCTCTCTCAACTGAGGCAAATGCCTCGGTATTTATAGCGAATCAGTTTTGCAAACGTCCACTTATAATTAATGTTATTTCCTGTTGAAAGTTGACGATTTTGAATTATTTCCTTCTTCTTTCACGCTGATCCGCGTTCGTGAGAGTGCAAATCTGTCTTTGAGATTCTCTGCCTCGCGGTACACGGCAACACTGAAACGGACTGATTGTGGCCTTTAATCGCACGATCCAACGGCTGTTAGACGCTCGCAAATTGGGCCAGTTGGGACGAAGATTTAAGGCCGATGGATGAGTCAAAGTATTCAGATCTGACGGTTCAGAGAACGGATACATGTGGACACGACCGCACTTGATCGGACATGCCTGCTGCACCCTCTGGGACACACTCAGCTTTGTCTGCGCGTGTAAAGCACGTGCCAATCATATCCCGACACGTGGATCACACTTTGAGATTCTACTGACGCACCGAATGACGCGTTGACACGCGTCTCTTCCTCGGACGGCTGAGATTGATTTGGCAGGTGATCGAATAGTTCTCATGATGCCACGTGTCCCATTAAATTTAAATTCGAATTTCCTTTATCTTTTTGATGCATTTGATGTCCGATTTTATCCATTTTGGTGCCGTTTTGCTCTATTTTTCCTCCAGATTTCAAATCTAAAAATCACAAGCACACTAATATTATTATTTTACAAACATAATATTTACAAAAATATTTATTTTATATTAAAACACACAAAAATAAATAAAAACTCTTAAAATTTACAGTCTCTTGCGGTTGAGCACATATATAATTTTTATGACTTGGAAATATTTTTAAAAATTACTAAAAATATAATAAGACATATTTATAAACTTAAAACACACTACCAAACATACTAAAACTCAGAATAAAATAACCACATTACTTTTACGGTTTTGACTATTTACAGACTAAACACTTATTTAACACACCAAAATGACTCCAATAATTACTAAAAACATAAAAACACACTAAAAATGTATTTTTAAACATATTTTCACTTGCGATAAAACTGGCGATTCCTCATTGATTTTCCTCAGGGTTTATCTCATATTCATGCCTCAAGGTAAAGATGCAAACACTAATTAAGTTATGATTCATGTCTAGAGTTTGTCAATTATTTATGATGAATTTTTCCCTATGTGTGTGTGAATTTCTATTACTAATCAATGCATATTAACTAGATAAATTTATATTAATATATCTTAATTTATTTAAATAAATTCTTATAAATTTTTTTTTCATCCCTCTCTCCACTAATGTAGAATAACACCTTGTTAAAGACCTTTAGGACTTTATTCAACTTGTAATGTATGGCTTGGGTTAAAGGTATGATGGAAGATATATTTGAGGCTTAGTTCAGCCATAAGACACTTACAAAAATCCCGAACCTGTAAAATGTACAATCCAATTCCCAAAGTTTACAATCTTGAACTCGAAATGAAATTTACTTTGTCAACCAATTTTTATTTAACTTTCTTCTTTTTCTTTCTCTTTTTATTTTATTTTATTTTTTTAAATAACTGAAGAGTTACAATAAACGTACATATTTTATAGAGGTAGCAGATATTCCTAACTCATCCTAACCTCATAAACCTGAATTCACTTGAAAGAACAGATGTCTTATGAGTGAAAGGTGCAAGAAAAGGATTATGAATTTATTAAATAGGCTAGGCTAAATATATGGGTAACAAAGAAAATAGAACATTAAGCACAACGAGGTGACTAGGGATATAGAATGTAAACAAGTTAGCTTCAAAGGCTCAAACGATCCAAAGATGGCCTAAATTAATCTATAACTTAGTGTTATCTAGGATTTCGCCTCAAGGGGGATTTAAACAAGTTATAAGATTTTATAAAAATAAACCAATTTATACTAACATAAATAGTCTCTAAATTAATATAACAAATCATAATGCAAGATTAAGTGTTCAAATTTTGAGAAAATTTCATCCTAAACATATGGCAAACTAAAGAAACTAACATAAACTTAAATAATATTTAAAATTTACCTTAAGTCATGGAAATGCTATAATCTTGATATCGTCATTGGACATGAGGCAAATCACCAAAATATTTTAAGATTTTAAATTTTTTTTTAAATGCAATGCAAACACACAGTTTTTACAATCTTGTAGAAACACGTTTGAAGAATGCTAGTCACTCCATTACTCAGCTATTTCTACCAAGGTGAAGATGCATTTCAAGAATAATAAATACTCCTTACCTCAGCCATCTTCAAACTTTTATGCTACAAAAGAAAAATGCAGAGATGAGAATTTTACAAACACAAAGGACTTCATTTTCAGACCATTATCGAGACGCGTTTCAGGTCAAAAACTTCACTCAGCCATCTCGACCTATGAACACATGAATCTTAAAGTCTTACAAACAGCACACTTTTTTTTTCGCTTGGTTTTTAAAACTAGTCCTAGATTCAATCACAAAAGAAAAACAAAATTGACACAACCTTCTCCCCCCAACCTAGATTGAACATTGTTCCAAAGTTTAAGAAGATTAAGTAAGAAGAGTAACAACATATACTTACTAGAGCGGTTATTCAAAGACAAACACATAAGCAAAGATAAAAACAACAATGCTGTAAGTAAAACTAAAAGAGGTAGAGTTTAGAGAGAAAGATCCCAATCTCGTTTGCATTTTTCGCAGAACTTTGATGTTGCCGTGTCCGTTTCAGGATCAATGACGTGCATTTTTTCGAGCAATTCCTCTACAGTAGTGGCAGAGATAAAAATCTTTCTTCCTGACTCATCAAGAAACTTTTGTTCCACAGCATGATCTAAAAAACTAAGCAAACTGTCAAAGTAACCATTTATATTTAACAAACCAACAGGTTTAGAGTGTAGCCCTAATAATTTCCAACTAGCAATGGCAAAAAGTTCCTCCAGAGTTCCCAAATCTCCAGGTAAGGCCATGAAAGCATCAGAAGCAAACTCCATGTCTCTTATTTTTACTCAGGCATACCTGCAACTATTTTTTCAACACCAATGGTAGGACCACATAAACGACTTTGAGCAAGGACACCTGGAATAATACCTAAAGCTCCAGTACCTTCAGAACGTCTTCCAGCAGAGACAGTACCCATTAAACCTAGACTACCTCCTCCATAGACAAGGTTTATCTTTTTCATAGCCAAGATATAGCCTAGATGAAATGCAGTTTCTATGTAATCAATGCCTTTTCCTGATTTAGAACCACAAAACACACAGATATTATTGAACTTTAAAGATGACTAGGATGAGGAATCCATGATAATTGACTAAGACTAAGACTTTTTTTTTTAATAAAGATCTAAAATTCAGGAAAAATTCATTGAAAATTATTTCATTAAAATGCATTTCTAGAGGCCGTTGATACAAAAATACCAACTAATCGTGCTGATTATAACCTCCATAATTTCTACCATTTTAATGAATTTTTGAAATTATTTTTCTGATTTTTAGGAAAAACAAAGAAAATAAAAATACAACAGACAAATACAAAAAAAAAAAAACATAAAGGTAATGCAAACATTAATCTATAACTATGATTTCAGTTTCTGGTTCAAAGTCAGAATCGTCAATGTTGATGACTGTTGGAAGAGTTACTCTAAACCTTCCCAAAAGATAGCACTCCTAAACAGTTAAGTTGCCAGCAGCTGCAAAGAATCTTTGCTGAAATTCTTCTTCATCCAAGAGATCATACATGAGGTCATCCATAGTGTCACCTATAGTGTCACCCATCACCACATCCTCAGGTTCTTCTTCAAAAACTTCATTTTCACATTCAGTCTCAAAATTTGAAATGTTTGCTTCAAGAGATTGGTCAGAAAAATTCACAGGATGGTTATCAACCTTGGGTGGAACATTCGAATCAAAAGAATTAGTCAAATCAGCCAAGGGATCAACAAACGTTCCTGAAGTATTGCTCTCAATAAAATTCACTTCACACTTTCCAAAGGGTGATTGTGCCATGTTAAAAACGTTGAATTCTGAAGTCATATTCCCAAAAGACAATTTTAGTATTCCATTTCTACAATTAATCAAAGCATTAAAAGTTGCAAGAAATGGACGACCCAAAATGAAAGGAATTTGAACATTTGAATTTGTGACAGGTTGTGTATCTAAGACAATGAAATCCACTGGGTAGTAAAATTTATCAATTTGGACTAACACATCCTTGGCAATACCTCTTGGAATTTTTACAGATCGATCAGCTAGTTGAAGTGTGACAGAAGTTGGCTTTAGTTCACCTAGACCTAATTGTTGATAAACAGAATAAGGTAAGAGGTTGACACTAGCACCAAGGTCTAACAAAGCATGTTCAATTTGAGTATTTCCGATGATGTAAGAAATTATGGGACAACCAGGATCTTTGTATTTCAATGATGAATCATGTTGAATGATGGATCTAACATTCTCAGCTAAAAATGCAGTTTTAGTCACATTATGCTTTCTTTTAATTGTACAACAATCTTTCAAAAATTTTGCATAAGATGGGACTTGTTTGATTGCATCTAAAACTGGAATGTTAATTTTGACTTGTTTGAACAGTTCAAAAATTTCAGCATTTTTGTCAAACTTCTCTTTTGAAAGCAAAGCTTGAGGAAATGGAATCTTTGGAACAAATTTCTCTTTTGAAACACTCTTTTCTTTTTCAGAATTTTCCTCATCACTATTAATTTTATCACCACTTTTCAAAGTTGAATTAACGTTCTGATCTTTTAAAAGATTAGTTTTATCAACAGTTTTTCCACTTCGAAGAGTTGTAACAAAATTAACAGTTTCTTGTGTGCTTGTGAACTGGAAGAGGCAATTTCATTTGCAGATGGATAATGTACAGGTTGAGTAGGAAATTTGCCTTTTTCTTGAATATGAAGAGAAGAAGTGAGTTTAGAAATGGATTCTTTAATTTCATGAATGTCTTGAGAAGTGCGAGTGTTATGAACTTCCTGTTTTTGAATGAATGATTTTTGAGCTTGAATGAAAGTTTGCAAAGTGTCTTCAAGAGTTTTGACTCGAGAATGGAGATTTTCAGAAAAATTTTGTGGAGGCCTTTGAAAATTTTGAGAATTTGATGGAAATGGTGGTCGGCCTTGAGAGTTTTGTGGTGGAAATGGTGGTGGTGGTTGATATTGCTGTTGTGGTTGATCATTTCTCCAACTAAAATTGGGATGGTTTTTCCATTGTGAATTGTATGTGTCAGAATATGGGGATGGAAATGGCTTTCTAGGTGGGTCCAATTGATTTGTGTAATTCACCTGTTCATGGGACTCTTCCTTAAAAATTGGGCATTCATAGATTGAGTGTCCTAGAGTTTGGCAAACACTACACAAAATTTCAATTTTTGGTTCTTGGACATTCCTTCATTCCATGGCTTCAATCTTTTTAGTCAAACATGCAATTCTAACACTTAGATCATTTTCTTGACTAAGTTGATGGACACCTCTTTGAGCATTAGCAAGATTAGATCTAATTGAGCCTTCAGAATTACTATGTTGCAAGTATTGAGAGTTATCAGCCAAATTATCAAGGAAATCTAATGCTTCATCAGGTTCTTTATCAAGGAATTCTCCATTACACATTGTTTCAACAAATTGACGGGTTTCAGGAGTTAAGCCTTCATAAAAAAAACTAATGTAACGCCATTTTTCAAAACCATGATGTGGGGAAGAATTCAACAAATCTTTAAATCGTTCCCAGCTTTGGAAATAAACTTCTTTTGCATTTTGGGAAAAATTTTGAATTTGTTTTTTCAAAGCATTGGTCTTATGTGTTGGAAAGACTTTTTTCAGAAACTCAGTTTGCATTTCTTGCCATGTACCTATTGACCTAGGTTTTAAAGAAGTAAGCCAAGTTTTAGCTTTGTCTTTTAAAGAAAAAGGAAAAAGCTTAAGCTTAACAATTTCATTTGAAACTTCCTGGTCAGTGAAGGTAGCACAAACATCTTCAAACTCTCTAAGGTGCAGATATGGATTTTCAGATTCTAAGCCATGAAAATTGGGAAGCAAGTTGATCATTCCAGGTTTAAACCTAAAGTGATGAGCATTGAGAGGAAAAACCAAACATGATGGAGTGGATTCACGGGGTGGTTGCAAATAATCTCTCATTGAGCGAACAACAGGATTGATGATTTGTTGATTATCAATATTTTCATTATGAACACTTTCATCATCAGCCATTTTTGGTGAATTTGAAGACAAAACAGAGACGAAATGTTATTCTAAACTTTTCCTAACTAACCTACGACTATTAGACTCACGATACCAAAGTTGCATACAAATTATTTAAATATTTATAAAATTTTATAGACAAATACTAAGCTTTTCTCCACTTAAGGAGAGTAGAGTAGTAAATAAAAAGTATCTGCCTTATTGATTTTGTGAAGTTGCGAATTATATTTTTCAAGAATGCCCCCAGGAAAGATTGGTGGTGCTAAGGCTCCTTAAGAACCAATCTCCTTGACAGAACAACGTTTCAGGAATGACTGGTGTTGGGAGAATCTCCAAAAGTGAACCAGTTATGGGAAAGAATTCCGAACCAGTACTAGTCCCCAAACAAAATTTTCTCAAAAAATATTTTTCACAAAAACACAATTTGTTTATTAAGTATTATGGAAAACCTAATCTAAAATTTTATGAAGTTTTATTTCTAAGGCAAAAACCTAAAACTAGCAAAATAAATATTTTACAAAAGAAATGAGAGAAAATAAAATTTTTATGATTGTTGAATTTATATATATATATATATATATATATTTTTATTTTTTGAATATTAAAATAGTGACAAGAATAGTAACTACCACAAATAGTAACTTACAGAAAATGCATGTAGATTTCTACGTGAACAGTACTTAATACCTGCAAAACAGAAGATATTAACAAAAGAAAAGAAATAAAACAAAAGAAAAGAAAAGTTAGTAATATATAAAAAAAAAAAAAGAAAGAGAAAATATATTACACAATATTATACTGTACTACTAAAAACAATACCTTCCCCGACAACGGCGCCAAAAACTTGGTCTACCGTCTATTTATGCATTTTAAACTAACCTCAAGTATAAGGTTGTCTCAAGTAATATTTTCTCGGTGAATCCGAGGTCGAACCCACAAGGAAGGATTTATTTAGTTCCAGTAGATGTATTATATTAACTTTTTCTTTTTATTTAAACTGAAAAATTTGAGGATTAATATTTATTATTCACAGAATGTATTTACAATATTTACACATTTTTTTACAACATTTTCATCTTTAAATTTTGATAATTTGGAACTTTAATAACAAGAAATACAAATAATAATTTAAGCAGAGTAACAACAATAATAACGACAATTTAAGGAAGTAAAACAACCATAATACCAGGGCTGAGGTTCAAAGGTTCTGTTCTGACAATTATTTTCAATATATTTTAGTTTATCTTTTTATTTATTAGTTGGTTTAAGTATACACTATGCCATCCTATGTCGACAATAAATCAAGATTTACCAAGCATTTACTATGCCATTCTATGTCTATAATGCAGCAAAAGCTCAACTTAATAAATAAGCAGCATTTCAACATAACTTAACTAAAATAACAACTAAGATAGTAAGTTAACCATTTACCGAGCCATTCTCTGTCTACGAGTAATCAAGGTCCTCCCAAGCATTATCCGTGCCAGTCTATGTCGTCGATAAATCAGAACTGTAATTTTGGCAGAGTTCTAGCTAAGAAAATATTGAAATTCTAGGTTTTTTAAGAGAATATTTTGGCATTACAACAACTTAGAAAACTAAGAAAAACCAAAAAATATTTAAGATAATTTTGCCAGAATTTCCCCCTCTCCCCTCAGCTAAAAAGAAATTTAGAAAGACATAATTAATAAAATACTACTGATATTATTAAGCATAATTTTTACAACATAAACTAGAAAATATTTTACAAGAAACTAGACTGAAAACTAAAATAAAAACTAGACTATAATTATTACAACAACATTTTTATGTTGCATGGAGGCTCTCTCAACTGAGGCAAATGCCTCGATATTTATAGCGAATCAGTTTTGCAAACGTCCACTTATAATTAATGTCATTTCCTGTTGAAAGTTGACGATTTTGAATTATTTCCTTCTTCTTTCACGCTGATCCGCGTTCGTGAGAGTGCAAATCTGTCTTTGAGATTCTCTGCCTCGCGGTACACGGCAACACTTAAACGGACTGATCGTGGCCGTTAATCGCATGATCCAACGGCTATCAGACGCTCGCAAATTGGGCCAGCTGGGGCAAAGATTTAAGGCCGATGGATGAGTCAAAGTATTCAGATATGACGGTTCAGAGAACGGATGCATGTGGACACGACCGCAATCGATCAGACACGCCTGCTGCACCCTCTGGGACACGCTCAGCTTTGTCTGCGCATTTAAAGCACGCGCCAATCATATCCCGACACGTGGATCACACTTTGAGATTCCGCTGATGCATTGAATGACGCGTTGACATGCGTCTCTTCCTCGGACGGCTGAGATTGATTTGGTAGGTGATCAAACGGTTCTCATGATGCCACGTGTCCCATTTAATTTAAATTCGAATTTCCTTTATCTTTTTGATGTATTTGATGTCCGATTTTATCCATTTTGGTGCCGTTTTGCTCCGTTTTTCCTCCAGATTTCAAATCTAAAAATCACAAACACACTAATATTATTATTTTACAAACATAATATTTACAAAAATATTTATTTTATATTAAAACACACAAAAATAAATAAAAACTCTTAAAATTTCCAGTCTCTTGCGGTTGAGCACAGATATAATTTTTATGACTTGGAAATATTTTTAAAAATTACTAAAAATATAATAAGACATATTTATAAACTTAAAACACACTACCAAACATACTAAAACTCAAAATAAAATAACCGCATTACTTTTACGGGTTTGACTATTTACAGACTAGACACTTATTTAACACACCAAAATGACTCCAATAATTACTAAAAACATAAAAACACACTAAAAACGTATTTTTAAACATATTTTCACACCAAGACACAAAAATACTTATTAACACAAAATGCTATTATTTAGAGGATTTAATGAGAAATAAAAGCGTAAACAAATGATTTAAGCCTTAAAAAATGTACACTTTTATAGTCTCATCAGCTACTCATCATTACCCACTTCATTTTGGGGATATGCACTACATACTGCAGTATATCTTCTAAACATAGTTTCATCTAAGTCTATTCCAAAAACACCTTAAGAGTTATGGAGTGGTCGCAAACCTAGTATGCGACAGATCCGTATATGAGGGTGTCCAACACATGTACTGAAAGGAAAGACCGGGAAGCTGGAACCACGTTCTAAAGTATGCTTGTTTGTGGGATACCCAAAGGGAATGAGGGGAGGTTTGTTTTACAGTCCATAGGAAAAGAAGGTATTTATATCGACAAATGCCACTTTTCTAGAGAATGATTATATGACAAACTATAAACCTCGTAGCAAAGTTGTACTTGAAGAGTTACTTTCTGATCAAATTAGAGAACAATTAACAACTATTATCGAAGCACAAAATGAGGAGACCACATCGCCCGATCAAAATGTCATATCACCTCGACGTAGTGGGAGGGTTGTGAGACCAGCTACTTGCTATAGGGAAATTGGAGAAGCACATGTTGCCATCTCTGATTATGGTGAGAATGATCCATTGACATATCGTGATACAATGGAAGATTCTAAAAAAGAGAAATAGCTGGAGGCTATGAACCTTGAAATCGAGTCCATGTACTCCAATTCAGTCTGGGAACTTCTAGATCTAATTGAAGGGATAAAACCCATAGGGTGCAAATGGATTTACAAGAAGAAAAGAGGAGTGGATGGGAAAGTTGAGACTTTCAATGCTAGGCTTATGGCAAAGGGTTTTACCCAAAAGGAGGGAGTTGACTATGAAGAAACTTTCTCGCCTGTAGCTATGCTTAAATTCATTCAGATTCTTTTATCCATTGCTGCTTGTCTTGATTATGAGATATGGCAAATAGATGTCAAGACTGCCTTTTTGAATGGCCATCTTGAGGAATGCATCTATATGGTGCAACCAGAAGGGTTAATAGTCAAAGGTCAAGAGCAAAAAGTTTGCAAGTTACAGATGTCCATCTATAGACTCAAGCAAGCTTCAAGATCTTGGAACTTGAGATTTGATGAAGTGATCAAATCTTATGGTATCGATCAAAACATTGATGAACCTTGTGTATACAAGTACATCAAAGATAAGAAAGTGGTCTTCTTAGTTCTTTATGTAAATGATATCCTACTCATTGGGAATGATGTAGGCGTATTATCTAATATAAAGAAATGGCTCACCAACCAATTCCAAATGAAAGATTTAGGAGAGGCAAGTTATGTTCTTGGAATCCAACTTATAAGAGATCGCAAGAACAATTTGTTGGCGCTGTCTCAGGCATCGTATATCGATAAAGTGCTTATCATATTTTTGATGCAAAACTCCAAGAAAGGTAATTTACCGATACGTCATGGAGTTTATCTTTCAAAAGAGCAGTATCCTAAGACACCTCAAGAGGAAGAAAACATGAGACTGGTACCCTATGCAACTGTAGTAGGAAGTTTAATGTATGCCATGTTGTGTACAAGGCCTGACATTTGCTATGTGGTAGGTATAGTCAGCCGGTATCAATCCAACCAAGGATTAGATCATTGGGTAGTGGTTAAACATATTCTCAAGTGTCTTAGAAGAACGAGAAACTGTATGCTAGTATATTCTGGTAAGAATTTGATTCCCATTGGATAAACTGATTTTGATTTTCAATCAGACAAAGACTCACGTAAATCTATGTTTGGATCAGTGTTTACTTTTGGTGGTGGAGCCATAGTTTGGAGAAGCATCAAACAATCTTGTATCGTTGATTCAACTGTGGAAGCTGAATATGTAGCTGCTTGTGAAGCAACTAAAGAAGTTGTTTGGCTCTGTAAGTTCTTAAATGATCTGGAAGTAGTTCTAGGCATGAATAAACCACTCACACTGCATTGTGATAATAGTGGTGCAGTGGCAAATTCAAGAGAACCTAAAAGCCACAAAAGAGGAAAGCATATAGAGAGAAAATATCATTTGATCAGAGAAATAGTATAACGGGGCGACGTGGAAGTTGTGAAGAGAGAGTCGGAAAACAACCTTGCCGACCCATTCACCAAGACGTTACCTGCAAAGAGCTTCAAGGCACACTTGGAAGGCTTAGGTCTTAGAGACATGTCTCACTTGCTTTAGGGCAAGTGGGAGATTGTTGGGTTTGGTGCCCTAAAAGATGTGACATTGTACATATATTGTTAATAAATAAATAAAGTGACATTTATTATTATTTTGGTTGCTTATATGTGTTATGAATATATTTATAAATATCAAGAAAATTTCATGATTATTTATGTCACTATAAATTTAATATATAAGTGTTTTATGCTTAGGGATAAAATTTATAGATAATAATCTAAATAGTTCGTAATAATTAATTAAAGTTTAAGATCTTTAATTAAATATTACAAGTACGGTCCAATCTCATTCAGAATGAAATAGTCATTCTTCGGGCTATTAATGTAGAGACATTGGATTGGAGGTGCTTTATATAATGAGATTATATAGGACTAGACCAGATAAATTATGAATCTCTAATAATCATCCGTTACAAATAGAGTATTCAGATTTATCACTGTGATGATCATATATTTGACAGTCTTAATTCTGAGTATTTATTAGACTCTTATTTATGACATTATGTTTTTTGACTTGCATGGTAAGATTTGTCTAAGCACAAATCATAACTTAGCATCTTGAAAACATAACATAATACATGGCTGGGAATAATATTATACAGATATGAAATCCATTCCTTCCCTATGGAAGCTAGAAAAATAGTTCTCTTGAGTGATAATTTGATGTTTAAACAGTAGAGTGCTTGTTCATAATAAGATTATGAATTAACTGTTCATTAGAGGATTATCGGAACTCAAGGATGAAGATGTAATAAGAGAGGTAAATGAAAATTGAACCTAGCTCTTATTATGAACTATTTATGGAGGACTGACTTATATGTAATGATTATATCAATGGACTACTCGTTAATTTTTTTTGAGTAATTTCACTATAATCTCAAGAGTTCAGTTTCAGGTTTTTAGTAGAATAACACTGAAACTAATAAATTTAGCATATTAATCAAAGAGTTTAATTAATTGTTAAATTTATTGGAGCTTGGGTTATAGGTCTATAGGTCCCCAACACTACCTCTATAACACTATATTAGATTTATGCATAAAATGAATTATACATATTTAGTTTGGAATTATTAAATTTTGAATTAATTATTTCTCACTTGAATTATTATTGTGACATAAAAAAATGTTCTTTGTGACACATAATGTAATGTGATAAATGTTGTCATATTTAACTGAGTATTAGTTAATTAATTAATTGGTTAATTTTAAAATCTATTCTTAAATAAATGTGAATATATATATATATATAAATATATGGTTTTGAACCAAATTTTATTTATATATAAGATTTTATAATATATTAATATATATATTATTTTTTTTGAATTCGTCTACATAAAGTAAACGTTTACTTTTTTAATCATATATATATATATATATATATATATATATAAAAGTATAACATTTGATTCAGAAAGTAAAAAAAAAAAAGAAAAAGTGGAAGTAGCCAGATTTCATTTCCGTAAATGTTCATATATATATATATATTAATAAAAAAAGGGTGATTTGATTAATAATAATAAAAAAAAGGAAAGGAAAAAGATATAAGAAGGGAGAGATAACAGTTATTTCAAGAGTTTTTTCTCATTCACGTAACTTTTGCAAAATACTCATAGAGAAAAATTGAGAGTTCTTCTCTGAAAAAAAGTCTGCTATCTTATGTGTTGAGTACATAGCGGATTCAGAAAAGCATGAGGAAAATTCAATTTTGCAGTTTGACACCCACTCGTCTTTTCATTGGTGTGGAGGCTTGGATTGGAAGATCATGGTGTCAAAGAGGAAAGCTAAAATACTCTAATAGCATTCAAAAGGTTGGTAAAAAATTCCCAAAGCTTTTTATTATTAATTAAAATTATATATCTATTCCCGATGAATAAAGTTTTCAGAAAATTTTTGTTTGTCAACTATCCGTTCCTTCCTCTGTGTTTCATATTTTAATTCCAACAGCATGCATACTAACAAACCTTCACCAATCAATAATGCCTCGGGTTAACCTACGAGACCGGTCTGAAAAATGGTCTCAAGCACTCCCATGAAACGACTTGAGTCCCAGGCTACCCTGTAGAACTTAACTAAGGCCACGTATAAGCTAACTACATAGCACACATACAAACAATCTTTGTCTCATAGTATGATGATTTTCTTTAGAAAAGTATACGTGTACCTTTATGCCATGAATGCTAGTGATAAAGTAAATCATATGCATTACAACAACAATCTTGTGATGCAGTTGAAATGAATTTCTACTTACCTCATATAGAGACCAAGAATGACTAGTGGAAAGTGTTAGTGCCCTCGTCGAGCCAGATGTGCTAGTAAATCTATTAGTGTTCATAATCATGATGTGATTTTCATGTATACTCAAACCAATCATAGCATTCTATTTGCAATTCATTCGCTGTATACGTTTGCTAAATTACTAAAAGTTATATTTTGGAATTTGTAAATAATTGAAAGGTTATCATGATTAAAATAAAAACCCAAATAGCTCACTTGAGATTATACTTTCATCTTTAGTTAACTAAATATGATATTGATCTCTTTATGCAGGCAATTTAACAGTCCTATTATATGCAACATAAGTAACATCTATAAAGTGAGATATAAAAGAATTCAATATCCAAAAACAACAAACGTGAATAGCAATCAGTATTCAAATAACTATATAGGCACTAATTGTTTAAATTTCATTTTATATACAATAACAACAGCTACACTTTCATACACTTATGGGCTCTGTACATCAATATATGTTCACACAGCAAGTCAACAAAATATTTTTATATTATCTTATTTCATACACAGATAGAATGTTGTACAGGTAAACTAATTACACCACAAACAGTCAAACATACAAAAGAAATCAAAAAACAAACAACTTTATACAATTGTATGAACAAAATAGTCAACCTATATATAAACTTTTATAGGGTACCAAAGTTAAAGAAATTCCTCAACCTGTACCCATATAATCGAGAAAGCATCTTAGTAATTAAAATAAATGATCTCTAAACTAAAGTGCTAACTTCTAATTCATAAACTTTCTTTTAATAATAAAAAAAGTAAAGAGACTAATCAACTGTTCTATTCAATATTTATACTATAAACACACAAAAACTAACGCATATATAATGGCAACAAAGAAACTTGCTCTGAATCAGAACAGATAGCTACTAGTCTACTATCAAATTTTTGCCCTTGTTTAGATTCAATGAAAGTGGACGCTCAGTTGCGTTTCCTCCGAATATAAAGATATTGAATAATAACTTTTATCTGCCTGGGAGTTTCCCCAAATCCAGCACAAACAGTTTTCCAAGAAACATAGATGACTCTCACTTTTTCTTTTCGTCTAGAGTTGAAGAAGGCAAAAGTCGAGCAAAAAAGGATAAGTCTTAATAAAAGAAGAAAAAAAGCGAGCAATACTCTGTCAGTTCTCCTTTTTTTTTTTTTATTATTTATATATATGATAAACAAATATAATTTATGCAACGTATAGTGTATGAAAGAAAATGTATTGTTGTTGCATAAAGGAGTGTAAAAGACACGCCAACTCTTTCTCTTTTTTTTTTTTTTTGGTTTAAGAAGTACTTATGTAAGGGTTAATAGTAATTTGCCTATAATAAAAGTCAACAAATAGCTTCATAAATAAAATTATAACATGTTCATTCCAACACATCATGCTTCTTTAAAAGGAAACTGAGCCTTCACATTACACCAAATAACTCAAAATAAAATTAATAAAGATTATGCATCTCAATAATAATTATAAATGCAATGTAAATTTGTTATTAGTGGCTAAATTTATATGTGAGTATTTAAGGCACCACAATCCTCCACAACTTATACAAATTTCGTCCCCAAAAGTTACTCACCAAATAACTCTGGATATTTACTTCCTAGTGCATCTTCTCTTTCCCAAGTCACTTCTTCAACCGCATCATTTCTCCAAAAAACTTTAACTAATAAAATTTTCTTGTTTCGTAATTCTCTCTTTTCTGTCTAAAATTCGCACGGGTCTCTCTTTATATAATAAATTTTTTTGGACTTCTAGTCGATCATAGCTCAAAACATGTGAAGGATCTGGCATATATTTTCTCAGCATGGAAACATAGAATACATCATGAACGCCATATAATGACGGAGGAAGTGCCAGTCTGTAAGCCACATCTCCAACCTTCTCTAAAATCTCAAATGGCCCAATGAATCATGGACTCAACTTCCCTTTCTTTCCAATCTTATCACACCCTTTATTGGCGTAATTTTCAGAAACACCCTGTCTCCTACAAAAAATTATAGATCTCTTTGTCTTCTATCTGAATAACTCTTTTGTCTACTATGAGCCTTTTTCATTCTTTCACGAATTCTCTCTACAACTTTTGCTTTTTTTGTATCAAATATGGGCCCAAAAGCTTTCTTTCACCTACTTCATCCCAATGAATAGGTGATCTGCATTTTCTTCCTTATAAAGCTTCATAAGGAGCCATGCTAGTAGTTGATTGATAACTATTATTGTAAGCAAACTCTGCTAGAGGTAAATATTTAGTCCATGATCCTGGATAATCCAATACATAGGCTCTAAGCATATCTTCCAATATCTGAATAGTTCTTTTAGATTGGCCATCACTTTGAGGATGAAATGTAGTGCTAAAAGCTAGTTTAGTACCCATTGCTTTATGAAGGCTCGTCCAAAAAGTATAAGTGAATCTAGGATCTCGATCTGACACAATCAAAAATAGTATTCCATGGAGTCTAACGATCTCCTTGATGTATAATTCTATGTCTTTATCTATTGTATATATAGACCGAACAGGGATAAAATATACCGATTTAGTGAGTCTATCAATTATCCATACCTTCTTGGGTTTTAGGCAAGCCACGTACAAAATCCATGTTAGACATGTATATCCTAAGGAGTAAAAATGTAATAAATTTTTAGAGACATTTTTTATGAATAAAGAATTTATTTATTGTTTATATACCAAATCTTATTCTCTTTACGTTCATATTTGTTGAATGTATGTCAAGCAAACAATAGTCTGAGACTGCCGGTCTAAACCTTAAGAATTGGGCATATGATGGACAGACTATGCAGAAGACATGATTCTCAAGGTGATAGTCTAAATCATAAGATCCGCAATCGAGGGAATAAAGTTGGGCGCTTTGTTCATGTAAAGATTGTTATGTTGTCTATATCCTTATTGGGAGATGGTTTGTCTTGGCCATCGGAGGTGGACTCCGTGAATAGAAACATTGACACATTGTCAAAGGTGGCGATGTGTTGGATCGGGACATAAAGTGAAGTGATTTGGATTAATAATTTTGTCTTAGCAAATCGATTCACTTTAGATAATCATTCGTATTGTATCTTAATCTTGATATGAATAGTGGGCCCGTTGTCTTGACTTGTGTCTCTTGATGTACCAAAGGGGGGCATCCACATTTTAATAGTGGTATGCATGCCGGTACATTGGAGGTATGACTCTTGGTAGCGTAGACCTGTTATTCATAGATATGGAATCTATAGCTCCTCTTTAAGAGTAATGATATCTTCTTATATGCGTTATCTTCTAATTGGAAAAACTGGAGCGCTCAACCATTTGGATACATAGGTGTAACCGAATGGCATACTGTCTTTGGATGGTAAGTTTTCCGATGGTGAGATAATGGAATATAAGATAAAAATAATCGGGAAGGTAAGACAAAACTTGTCTTTAAGCTGATTATGGATAATCATATGAGGATACGATACACTATGATATTGTTGGAAACAAAGTACGCAGCATAATTTTAAAATTTTTTTTCATTAGAGTAATTTCCAAAACACAAGTTTGAGAAGTAACGTAAGTGTGCCGAAGAACCTCCACAACATGTGTAGAGAAGTAACGTTCTAGAAGAGCCTCAACCAACTGGTCTTCTTTGCTATTCTCTATCCACAACCAGGGTGAGTGTGGGCTCACGTGTACAGCTCTTCCACCGCTGACTCTCCTTCCAACCAATAGAGAGAACCCAAAGCTAATGTTCGTGATTTGTGAACAAAAGCTCTCAGGGAGTTTTTCCAGATGCTCACTGGAAGAGTATCACTCTTAATCTCTCAAATTGATCTGAGTAAATCATGAGACTCACTCCTTTTTTATAGCTATTGGTCCTGGGGTCAATCCATATCAGATTAGGTCTCAAAAACTCAAAATAGAATCAAGTTTGGATCAATATCTGATAAGATCTACGTGAAAATGCATAATCTTATCTCTCGCTGATCGGCAGGCCGAACAGCCTCATCGGCAGGCCGAACAGGCCCCATCGGCAGGCCAAACATGTCATCCGGTAGGCCGAACTCCCGAGAAAAAATCTCTACGAATCTTTTATTTTCCACCCGAGATTCTAAAGGATAAAGTCTTAGTTTGATTCAATTAACCCAATAGAGAAGTTATCTGAGCAAAACAAACTTTATCAAGATAATCTCTAAGAAAATAAATCAATTCACAATAATTCTACAAGTTTATCTTGTTCTAATTTGTCCAAAATTAAAACAACCGATAAACAGACAAGAATTATTTGATCGCAATAATTCAACAAGTTTATCTTGAACTAATTTCTTACAAATTAATTCAACCGATAAACAGACATGAATTATTTGATTCTTACAAATTTTAAACCAATATGATAAATCTGACATAAGTCACCAATTATTTGAAAAGCACGCCGTGTCGTTACAGGACTTTGTGAGCTAGCAAAGGGGACCAAAATGGACCTATAAAGTTCAAGCTCATTATAATTATGAAACCCAATATCCCAGATATACATTTCACAATTATCAACTCCAACGCTACTCCACTAAAAGCTTGGAGCTGCACTCTCAAACTTTATAGAATTACGAAGCTCATGTAGCTAAGTCTCCATGATATATCATAGTGTATCACATCCCCATATGATCGTCCATAATCGGCTTAAGGACAAGTTCTGTCTTACCTTTTCGATTATTTTTATCTTATGTTCCATTTTCTCACCATTAGAAAACTTACCATCTAAAGATAGTATACCATTCGGTTACACCTATGTATCCAAATGGTTGAGCGCTCCAGTTTCCAATTACAGGACAACACATATAAGAGGATATCATTACTCCTAAAGAGGAGCTATGGATTCCATATCTATAAATAACAAGTCTACGCTATCAAGAGTCACGCCTCCAACGTACCGGTATGCATACTACTATTGAGATGTGGGTGTCAACCTTTGGCACATCAAAAGACACAAGTCGAGACAACGGGCCCACTATTCATCTCAGGATTAAGACACAATACAAATGACTATCTAAAGTGAATTGATTTGCCGAGACAGAATTATTAATCCAAATCAATTCACTTTATGTCCCGATCCAACACATCGTCAGTTATGACAACGTGCCAATGTTTCTATTTACGGAGTCCAACTCCGATGGTCAAGACAAACCATCTCCCAAAAGGGATATAGACAACATAACAATCTTTACATGAATAAAGCGTCCAACTTTATTCCCTCGATTGCGGATCATATGTTTTAGACCGTCACCTTAAGAATTGTGTCTTCTGTATAATCAGTCCATCATATGCCCAATTCTTAAGGTTTAGACTGATAGTCTCAGACTACTATTTGCTTACCATACATTCAATAAATATGAACGTAAAGAGGACAAGATTTGGTATATATAAAAGAATAAATTCTTTATTGATAAAAATGTCTCCAAAAACGTATTACATTTTTACTCCTTAGGGCATACATGTCTCCCGGAGCCATAACATAGCCGTCGTACAGTTGGAATTGCTCATTACTTGAGTCTCCTGGAGGCTCGGGAGGAAAAGGGGTTGTCAATACATATTTCAATTTCTCAAAGGATAGGGCGATGTCCAGGTTCCGTTTCAAATCGTTATAATTCTCACCGGTTAATTGGTTTTTGTCAAGTATCAATGATAAAGCGTTTTTAGACATTTTCAATCTACAATAAAGAATCATATACCAAACATAAGCAAACATATATAATAATTTAGTAAGATAACACAATCATGTAAAATCATACAAATGTGTTTATGTGTCAAAACCTTGAAAATATCACAACCTTACAACGATAATTCCCAACTCAGAATTCAACAAGCTCCTAGGGGAGTCATGCCAAACTCAATCAGGAACATGGATCCCCTCCTGATTAATATATGCCATCCAGGACCCGTTTGATCCAGCATATACTAATAATCATTTCTTTGGCCATTAATTTTATTAACAGAGCTCCTAGGGGAGGTTAATAATAAAATTAACGTGAATGTTTAACCACCGTTTCAATATTTTATCCATGATTTATAATCACCACCTAGGGGTGTGCAACCATAAATCATACTAACATACCTTATCCTTTCAGAGATCTAATCTGGTACATGATAGAAATCCCTTCCTAGGGGTCGGGACCACCATGTTCTTCCTATAGACCAACGATGGAGGCCTTAGGTCCTCTCTTTGAAAACCTTCTACCACTCAATCTTTTGAAGTCAAGGTTTTATTTTAAAATTATGCATGAACAATTTTAATATGAGCGGCACTCCCTATTCTATATGACATGTTATCAATATACATGGTAAATCATATTATAATGCAGACAAGCAAAGCAATCAAGCAAAGCTACGAGCAAAATAATAATAGCCATAATATTATGGTTCCACCCTAGAGAATAAAAAACTAAGATTACAAGAGAATAATCAAGACATTTTTCGATTCTTCATCCTTGAATCCTCAAGCTGTATCCTTCTTCATGTAATATCCATCTTCAATTCTTCAATCCCGTATGAATCGAATACTTCATATTTCCGATCATATCCAAATTTAAAGTTTCTCAAAATCATCCCAAAAATAAAATTAAAACTACACCGAAAAAATTGCACCTTTTTGGACACTTCGCAGCTCTCGGTCGGCAGGCCGATCTGGGTGATCGGCCTGCCGATCATGAAGGTTCGGCCTGCCGAACTAAAAGTTTGGCCTGCCGAAAGAGCACCCAAATTTCTAACCCACTGTCGGCCTGTTGGACCACACGTCTGACCTGCTGATCTGTGACCTTCGGCCTGCCGAACTGTGAGGTCCGGCATGCCGACCTAGCAGAAAACCCTCTTTCTAGAAAATACAATTTTAATGCAATTCATCAATTTTATTTTCAACAATTCAAAAACATAAAATTAGAGACTCAAGAAATACCTGGGGGCGCCATCATCAATCTTCTAGATCCGTCTTCTCTGAATAATTATTTAATTACAAAATTCTTACAAATTAAAAATTAAATAACAATTCCTAGACGGAGATGATAGTCTACCATCTAATTACATGAAAAACTTAGATACACATTCTAACCTCTAAGGAACCATAACCGGTATTAATTAATTAATAAATAATTAAACAACGATTTAATCAACCATAATTAATTAATAAATATTCACCACATAATCCATGACAACATATATATTATATAGAAACCTAGAGTGCCATCTCTATATAAAATTCAATTCAAGCATAGGAGAGATTAAGATCACAAAATTTATGCATATAACATGATCACAAACTTGCAAATTTATGTAAAAACCATGGCTCTGATACCAATTGTTAGAAACAAAGTGGGCAGCGAAATTTAAAATTTTTTTTTTATCAGAGTAATTTTCAAAACACAAGTTTGACATGTTATATGTATAAATTAGACAGATATTACTAACCTCAGTGTGCTGAAGAACCTCCGTAACCTGTGTAGAGAAGTAACGTTCCAGAAGAGCCTCAACCAACTGGTCTTCTTTGCTATTCTCTATCCACAACCGGAGTGAGTGTGGGCTCACACGTACAGCTCTTTCACCGATGACTCTCCTTCCAACCAATACAGAGAACCCAAAGCTAATGTTCGTGATTTGTGAACAAAAGCTCTTAGGGAGTTTTTCTAGATGCTTACTAGAAGAGTATCACTCTTAATCTCTCAAATTGATCTGAGTAAATCATGAGACTCACACCCTTTTTATAGCTATTGGTCCTGGGGTCAGTCCATATCAGATTAGGTCTCAAAAACTCAAAATAGAATCAAGTTTGGATCAATATCTGATAAGATCGGCGTGAAAAAGTGCAATCTTATCTCTCGTTGATCGGCAGGCCGAACATGCCCCATCGGTAGGCCGAACATGTTATCCGGCAGGCTGAACTCCAGAGAAAAAATCTCTACGAATCTTTTATTTTCCACCCTAGATTTTAAAGGATAAAGTCTCAGTTTTGATTCAAATAACCCAATAGAGAAGTTATCTAATCAAAAAAAACTTTATCAAGATAATCTCTAAGAAAATAAATCCATTCACAATAATTCTACAAGTTTATCTTGTTCTAATTTGCCCAAAATTAAAACAACCGATAAACAGACAAGAATTATTTGATCGCAATAATTCAACAAGTTTATCTTGAACTAATTTCTTACAAAATTAATTCAACCGATAAACAAACATGAATTATTTGATTCTTACAAATTTTAAACCAATCTGATAAATCCGACATAAGTGACCAATTATTGGAAAAGCACGTCGTGTTGTACAGGACTTTGTGAGCTAGCAAAGGGGACCAAAATGGACCTATAAAGTTGAAGCTCATGATAATTATGAAACCCAATATCCCAGATATACATTTCACAATTATCAACTCCAACGCTACTCCACTAAAAGCTTGGAGCTGCACTCTCAAACTTTATAGAATTATGAAGCTCGTGTAGCTAAGTCTCCATGACATAACATAGTGTATCGCATCCCTATATGATCATCCATAATTGGCTTAAGGACAAGTTCTATCTTACCTTCCCGATTATTTTTATCTTACGTTCCATTGTCTCACCATTAGAAAACTTACCATCCAAAGATAGTATACAATTCGGTTACACCTATGTATCCAAATGGTTGAGCGCTCCAGTTTTCCAATTACAGGACAACGCATATAAGAGGATATCATTACTCCTAAAGAAGAACTATGGATTCCATATCTATGAATAACAAGTCTACGCTATCAAGAGTCATGCCTCCAACGTACCGGTATGCATACCACTATTGAGATGTGGGTGTCGCCCTTTGGCACATCAAAAGACACAAGTCGAGACAACGGCCCACTATTCATCTCAAGATTAAGATACAATACAAATGACTATCTAAAGTGAATCAATTTGCCGAGACAGAGTTATTAATCCAAATCAATTAACTTTATGTCCTGATTCAATACATCGTCACTTATGACAACGTGCCAATGTTTCTATTCACGGAGTCCAATTCCGATGGTCAAGACAAACCATCTCCCAAAAGGGATATAGACAACATAACAATCTTTACATGAATAAAGTGCCCAACTTTATTTCCTCGATTGCGGATCATATGTTTTAGACCGTCACCTTAAGAATCGTGTCTTCCGCATAATCAGTCCATCATATGCCTAATTCTTAAGGTTTAGACAGACAGTCTCAGACTACTGTTTGCTTATCATACATTCAATAAATATGAATGTAAAGAGGACAAGATTTGGTATATATAAAAGAATAAATTCTTTATTGATAAAAATGTCTCCAAAAACGTATTACATTTTTACTCCTTAGGGCATACATGTCTAACAGATATGTCATGGAGACTTAGCTATACGGGCTTCATAATTCTATGTAGTTTGAGAGTGCAGCTCCAAGCTTTTAGTGGAGTAGCATTGGAGTTGATAATTATGAAATGTATATTTGGGATATTGGGTTTCATAATTATCGAGAGCTTGAACTACATAGGTCCATTTGGTCCCCTTTGCTAGCTTACAACATCCTGTAACGATACGACGTGTTTTTCTAATAATTGGTAACTTAGGTTGGATTTATCAAATTAGTTGAAATTTGAAAGAATCAGATAATTCATGTCTGTTTATCGGTTGAATTAATTTTTGTGATAAAATTGATTCAAAATAAACTTGTTGAATTATTGGGATCAGATAATTCTTGTCTGTTTATTGATTGATTTAATTTTGGATAAATTAGATCTAGATAAACTTGTAGAATTATTGGGAATTCATTTATTTTCTTAGAGATTATCTAGATAAAGTTGTTTTGATCAGATAACTTCTCTTTTAGGTTATTTGAATTAAAACTGAGCCTCTATCCTATAGAATCTCGGGTGAAAAATAAAAGATTCGTGGAGATTTTTTATCGATAATTCGGCCTACGGATCCATGTGTTTGGCCTACAGATGGGGCCTGTTCAGCCTGCTGATGAGCGAAAGATAAGATTATGCATTTCAACGCAGATCTTATCAGATATTGATCCAAACTTGATTTTGTTTCGAGTTTTTGAGACCTAATCTAATAAGGACTGACCTTGGACCTAACCACTATAAATAGGGAGTAAGTCTTAAGAGTTACTTAGATCAATTGAGAGATTAAGAGTGATACTCTGTTGGTAAGAATCTGAAAACTCCCTGAGAGATTTTATTCACAAATCACAAACACTTGCTTTGGGTTCTCTCGATTGGTTGGCAGGAGAGTCACCTTGGTAAAGAACTGTACGTGTGAGCCCATACTTACTCCAGTCGTGGATAGAGAATAGCAAAGAAGACCAGTTGGTTGAGGCTCTTCCAGAACGTTACTTCTCTTCACGTTTTGTGAGGGTTCTTCGACATACAAAGGCTAGTAAGATCTGGTTGATTTATGCATATAGCATGTCAAACTTGTGTTTTGAAAAATACTATGATGAAAAATTTTTAAAAATTCCCGCTGCACACTCTTTTTCCAACAATCCATGGCAATATCTTCCTACTTCCACTTAGGAACCAAAAGTGGTTTCAGTTTTCCAGTAGGTCTTTGATGCTTGGCTTTAACTTGTTGATAAGTAAGGCACTTTGAGACATATAAGGCTATTCATGACTTCATTCATGGCCACCAATAATGCTGCTTTAGATCCCTATACATCTTCGTGCCCCTAGGATGCGAAGAATAAGGTGTGTTGTGAGCCTCTGATAAGACTTTCTTTCTAATGTTCTCATCATTTGGTACGTAGAGTTTGCTTCCATACTTAATCATTCCATCATCAGAAATCAAGAAATCTTTCCTCTTTCCAGCCTCTATCTCACTCCACAAGTGAATCAAATAAGGATTTGCAAGTTGACCCTCCTTGATTTCTTCCAGAATCGTTGGCTGTAAGGTTAAGGCTGATAACCTTTCAATTAACCCTTTAGGCACAATTTCTAGAATTGTTGCCACTCATATTAAAATTGTTCATGCATGATCCTAAAATAAAACCTTGATTTCAAAAGATTGAGTGGGAGAAGTTTTTCGAAGAGATGACCTAAGGCCTCCATCGTTGGTCCATAGGCAGAACATGTTGGTCCTAACCCCTAGGAAGGGATTTCTATCATGTACCAGATTCGATCTTTGAGAGGATAAGGTATTTTAGCATGATTTATGGTTGCATACCCCTAGGTGGTGATTATAAATCATAGATAAAATATTGAAACAATGGTTCTACACTCACGTTAATTTTATTATTAACCTCCCCTAGGAGCTTTGTTAATAAAATTAATGGCCAAAGAAACTATTATTAATATATGCTGGATCATACAGGTCATGGATGGCATATATTAATTAGGAGGGGATCCGTGTTCCTGATTGAATTTGGCATGACTCCCCTAGGAGCTTGTTAAATTCTGAGTTGGGAATTATCGTTGTAAGGATGTGATATTTTCAAGGTTTTGACACATAAATACATTTGTATGTTTTTACATGATTGTGTTATCTTACTAAATTATTATGATATGTTTGCTTATGTTTAGTATATGATTCTTTATTGTAGGTTAAAAATGTCTAAAAACGCTCTATCATTGATACTTGAAAAAAACCTATTAACTAGAGAGAATTATAATGATTGGCAACAGAACCTGGATATCGTCTTGTCCTTTAAGAAACTAAAATATGTACTGACAACCCCTTGTCCTCCCAAGCCTATGGGAGACTCAACTAATAAGCAATTCCAAGCATATGATCGTTGAAAAGATGCTAATGATCAAGCCCACTGCTATGTTATGGCCAGCATGAATAATGTACTACAGGCTCAACATCAAGATTATGAGACTGCGAAGCAGATCTTGAATAATCTTGAGGATATGTTCAGAGGCCAAGCCATAACAAAGCAGCAAGGGGTGCTTCAAAAACTCTTAAACTATAGACAGAGGTCGAGGACATCTATAAAGGAGCATATGATGTTGGCCATGGATTACCTTGCTGAGGCTCAAACCAATGGAGCCAACATCGATGCTAAAACTCAGATGACTATGGTATTTGAGACTCTTTCAAAGGAATTTATTCCGTTTAGAGCTATATTTAATTTAAGCAATAGACGGGATATGACCTTAACAGAACTGATGAAACAGTTACAAGAGTTTGAACTGTTGATCTGGGAGTCTCCTGCGGGTGGTGAGGCCAACATGGTAGCTGCTTCTAGTTCCAATCCTAACTCTGGGAATGGAAAGAAGCAACAGACCAAGAACGAGAAGTCTTCTATTCCTGCTGGCACCAAGAGCAAGAAGAAGAAGAAGAAGAACCCAAAGAAGCTTAAGTGCTTCTTCTGTGGGAAGGTCGGGCATATCAAAAAGCATTGCAAGGACTTCCTTTCCAAAGGAGGCAGGTGTGATCTTTTATATTTAGAAACTTGTTTAGTTGTGAAATCCAGTGACATTTGGGTCATAGATTCTGGTGCAACTAATCATGTTTGTGTTTCTCTATAGGGGTTCAAAGAAATGAGAAGTCTGCTGCCTGAGGACTTCACTCTTTGGATGGGTGATGGATCCTTGGTCTCAGCGGAAGCAGTGGGAGATGCCCATCTTTACTTTGATAATTATAGGAATTTATTTTTGCAAGATTGTTTTTATGTTCCTCAATCTATAAGGAATTTAATTTCTGTATCTTGTTTATTTAAAGACTCCTATTTGGTTTCTTTTAATGATAAAGTGGTGATTTGTAAAAACAAATCTTTTATCTGTTCTGGATGGATGCAAAATAATCTATATTTTATCAAACCTAAGATGGACTTATTGCTTAATGCTGAGATGAATGATAATAACTCTAAAAGACTTAAAACTTCTCAATCTAATAAGACTTATCTTTGGCATTTATGCCTTGGTCATATTAACATGAATAGGATTCAAAGGTTAGTAAGGGATGGACCTTTAAGTCACTTAAAGGTGGAATCTATACCTCAATGTGAATCTTGTTTGGAGGGTAAAATGACCAAAAGACCATTCGGGTCTAAGGGCAATAGGGCCAAAGGGGTTCTAGAATTGTGCATAGTGATGTTTGTGGACTGATGAACATCCAGGCACGAGGAGGGTATGATTACTTCGTCACTTTTATTGACAATTACTCAAGATATGGGTATGTGTACCTGATGCACCACAAAAGCAGAACTTTTGACAAGTTCAGGGAGTTTCAGGCTGAAGTAGAAAAGAAATTAGGTAGACCCATAAAGGCACTTCGATCCGATCAAGGTGGACAATACCTTTCTAATGATTTCTTGGAACACTTATTAGACAATATGATTTTATCCCATTTGACTGTGCCGGGCACTCTACAGCAGAATGGCATAGCAAAAAGAAAAAATAGGACTTTGTTGAATATAATTAGGTCCATGATGAGTTATTCATCATTGCCTTTATCCTTTTGGGGATATGCACTACAAACTGCATGTTATCTTTCGAACAATGTGCCTTCAAAATTAGTCCCTAAAACTCCTCACGAGTTGTGGACGGGTAGGAAGGCTTCCTTAAACCATATTCGCATATAGGAATGTTTGGCTCATGTCATATTTAAGGATCTGAATAAGTTAGAAGCACATTCAGAAGTTTGCATGTTTATAGGATATCCAAAAGGGACTAAAGGGGGTTATTATTATAACCTAAAGGAAAATAAAGTCGTGGTTTTAACTAATGCAACTTTCCTTGGGGAGAGTTACATGGACGACTTTAAACCTTGAAGCAAAGGGGTGCTTGAGGAGTTAAGGAGTGATCCAATCACTCTAGCGGTTCCAGATGAAACCATTGTAATCAGTGTAGAAAAACCAAACAAACATGAACAACAACCTCAGGAGCTTCGACGTAGTGGGAGGATCGGGCGTCAATCTGAGAGGTATATGTTCAATGGGAAAGTCTTTTTGGCTAAACTGGATGAACATGATAGGGATCCTTATACTTACGTAAAAGCTATAGAGAATGTTGATTCAAAACTCTAGACAAAGGCCATGAACATAGAGATGAAGTCTATGGAGACTAATCAGGTCTGGGAGCTTATGGATCTTCCCAAAGGGGTAAAACCCATAGGATGTAAAAGGATCTACAAGAGGAAAAGGGGCATGGATGGAAAGGTCGAAACGTTGAAGGTTAGACTGGTAGCTAAGGGTTATATGTGAAAGGAAGGAATCGATTATGAGGAAACCTTTTCGCTTGTAGCGATGGTTAAGTCCATCTGAATTCTCTTGTCCATAGCTGCCGCTCTCGACTGCGAGATTTGGCAGATGGATGTCAAGATGACTTTTTTGAATGGCTATCTTAATGGGTCCATTTATATGAAACAACCAGACGGGTTCAAGGTCACGGGTCAAGAGGGTAAGGTTTGTAAGCTGCTAAAGTTAATTTATGGACTTAAGCAGGCTTCTCGTTCCTAGAACATAAGATTTGATTAGGTGATCAAGACTTATGGGTTCTCACAAAATGTGGATGAAGCATGTGTTTATAAACACATTAAGGATGGGAAGGTGGTTTTTCTACTACTCTATGTAGATGACATTCTGCTAATTGGCAATGACATTAGGGCATTGTCATCGGTCAAATTATGGTTGACCAAGCAGTTTGACATGAAGGACTTGGGTGAGGCTAATTTTGTTCTTGGTATCCAGATATTTCGGGTTAGGAAGAACAAAATGATAGCTTTGTCACAGGCCAACTACATAGATAAAATTCTCAGAAGGTTTGCAATGCAGGATTCTAAGAAAGGTAGGCAACCATCTAGGTCTGGAATTACTCGTTCTAAGAAGGACTCTCCAAAGTCTTATGAAGAAAGAGAATACATGAAGAAGGTGCCTTATGCTTCAACAGTGGGTAGTCTCATGTATGCCATGCTTTGCATACGACCGAATATTAGTTATGCGGTCAGGATTGTAAGTCGATTTCAGGCAGATCTAGGACCGAACAATTGGGTTGTGGTAAAGCATATTTTCAAGTACCTGAGAAGGACTCGAGGGTATATGCTTGTATATTTGGGTGAGGACTTGACTCCTCTAGGATATACTAACTTGTATTTTCAATCTTGTCTAGATTCTAGGAAATCGACTTCAGATTTTGTGTTTACTATGGGCGGTGGTGCCATCAGTTGGAGAAGTGTGAAGCAAGATTGCACTTTGGATTCAATGATGGAGGCCGAGTATTTGGTAGCTAGTGATGCTTCAAAAGAAGCTATGTGGCTCTGCAACTTTCTTGGGGATCTTGAGGTAGTTCCTGGCATGGATAAAGCGGTATCACTATACTATGATAACAGTGCAGCGGTAGCTAATGCTAAGAAACTAAGATTTCACAAGAAGAGTAAGCATATTGATCGGAAGTATCATGTGATAAAGGACTTCGTTGAGGGCAGGTATGTCACGGTGTGCAAGGTCGCGTCAGAGGACAATTTAGTTGATCCATTTACGAAGACACTTGCTGGGAGAGTCTTCGAGAGGCTTGTGGAAGCTATGGGGATGCGAGAATTGTCCTATTTACTCACTTAGTGCAAGTGGGAGATTGTTAGACATGTATGCCCTAAGGAGTAAAAATGTAATAAATTTTTGGAGACATTTTTTATCAATAAAGAATTTATTCATTGTTTATATACCAAATCTTGTCCTCTTTATGTTCACATTTGTTGAATGTATGTTCAGCAAACAATAATCTAAGACTGTCGGTCTAAACCTTAAGAATTGGGCATATGATGGACAGATTATATGGAAGACATGATTCTTAAGGTGATGGTCTATATCATAAGATCCGCAATCAAGGGAATAAAGTTGGACGCTTTATTGATGTAAAGATTGTTATGTTGTCTGTATCCTTATTGGGAGATGGTTTGTCTTGGTCATCGGAGGTGGACTCTGTGAACAAAAACATTTACACGTTGTCATAGGTGACGATGTGTTGGATCGGGACATAAAGTGAATTGATTTGGATTAATAATTTTGTCTTGGTAAATCGATTCACTTTAGACAATCATTTGTATTTTATCTTAATCTTGAGATGAATAGTGAGCCCGCTGTCTTGACTTGTGTCTTTTGATGTACCAAATGGTGACACCCACATCTTAATAGCGGTGTGCATGCTGGTACGTTGGAGGTATGACTCTTGGTAGCATAGACCTGTTATTCATAGATATGGAATCCATAGCTCCTCTTTAGGAGTAATGATATCTTCTTATATGCGTTATCATGTAATTGAAAAAACTGAAGCGCTCAACCATTTGGATACATAGGTGTAATCGAATGGTATACTGTCTTTGGATGGTGAGATAGTAGAACATAAGATAAAAATAATCGGTAAGGTAAGACAGAACTTGTCCTTATGCCGATTATGAATAATCATATGGGGATATGATACACTATGATATGTCATGGAGACTTAGCTATATGGGTTTCGTAATTCTATGTAGTTTGAGAGTGCAGCTCAAGCTTTTAGTGGAGTAGCATTGGAGTTGATAATTATGAAATGTATATTTAGGATATTGGGTTTCATAATTATCAGGAGCTTGAACTATACAAGTCCATTTGGTCCCCTTTGTTAGCTCACAATATCCTGTAACGATACGGCATGCTTTTTCAATAATTGGTAACTTATGTTGGATTTATCAGATTAGTTGAAATTTGGAAGAATCAGATAATTCATGTCCATTTATCGGTTGAATTAATTTTTGTGATAAAATTGATTTAAGATAAACTTGTTGAATTATTAGGATCGGATAATTCTTGTCTATTTATCGGTTGATTTAATTTTGGATAAATTAGATCAAGATAAACTTGTAGAATTATTGGGAATTCATTTATTTTCTTAGAGATTATCTAGATAAAGTTGTTTTGATCAGATAACTTCTCTATTGGTTTATTTGAATTAAAACCGAGACTCTATCCTATAGAATCTTGGGTGGAAAATAAAGATTCGCGAAGATTTTTTATCAGCAGTTCGGCCTGCCAATCCACGTGTTTGGCCTACCGATGAGCGAAGGATAAGATTACGTATTTTCCCACAGATCTTATCAAATATTGATCCAAACTTGATTCTGTTTTGAGTTTTTGAGGTCTAATCTGATAAGGCTAACCCTGGGCCCAACCTCTATAAATAGGGAGTAAGTCTTAGGAGTTACTTAGATCAATTGAGAGATTAAGAGTGATACTCTGTTGGTGAGAATCTGAAAACTCCCTGAGAGCTTTTGTTCACAAATCATAAACACTTGCTTTGGGCTCTCTCAATTGGTTGGCAGGAGAGTCACCTTGGTGAAGAGCTGTACATGTGAGCCCACACTCACTCCGATCATGGATAGAGAATAGCAAAGAAGACTAGTTGGTTGAGGCTCTTCTAGAATGTTACTTCTCTTCACATTTTGCGAGGGTTCTTTGGCATACAAAGGTTAGTAAGATCTAGTTAATTTATACATATAGCATGTCAAACTTATGTTTTGGAAAATACTCTGATGAAAATTTTTAAAAATTCCTGTTGCGCACTCTTTTTCCAACAATCCATGGCAATATCTTCCTACTTCCACTCAGGAACCAAAAGTGGTTTTAGTTTTCCAACAGGTCTTTGATGCTCGGCTTTAACTTGTTGATAAGTAAGGCACTTTGAGACATATGAGGCTGTTCATGACTTCATTCATGGCCACCAATAATGCTTCTTTAGATCCCTATACATCTTCATGCCCCTAGGATGCAAAGAATAAGGTGTGTTGTGAGCCTCTGATAAGACTTTCTTTCTAATGTTCTCATCATTTGGTATGTAGAGTCTTCCATACTTAATCATTCCATCATCAGGAATCAAGAAATCTTTCCTCTTTCCAGACTCTATCTCACTCCACATGTGAATCAAATAAGGATCTGCAAGTTGACCCTCCTTGATTTCTTCTAGAATCGTTGGTTGTAAGATTAAGGTTGATAACCTTTCAATTAACCCTTTAGGCACAATTTCTAACTCAAACCTTTCTATATCCAATATCAAATATTTCTGAATGACTGTCATAGCAGAAATGCTGGTATAAGATTTTCTACTCAAAGCATCAGCCACTACATTGGCTTTGCCTGGATGGTAATTGATCACATAGTCATGGTCTTTTACTAGCTCCAACTATCTTCTCTGCCTCATATTCAACTTTTTCTGCGTAAAGAAATACTTGAGACTCTTGTGGTCAGTATAAATCTCACATCTTTCCCCATAAAGGTAATGTCTCTAAGTTTTTAAAGCAAAGACTACTACTGTTAAATCCAAATCATGAGTGGGATGGTTCTTCTCATAATCTTTCAGTTGACAAGAACCATAAGCAATTACTTTTCGATTTTGCATAAGAACACACCCTAAACCATTTTTGGAAGCAACACTGTAAACCACAAAACTTTCTTCTACTAATGGAATGACAAGTATTAGGTAGATATCAACCTTTGTTTCAACTCTTGGAAACTCTTTTCACAAGCATTTATCTATTGAAACTTTACATTTTTCCTAGTCAATTGTGTTAGCAGTGAAGCTATCTTTGAAAATCCTTCAACAAATCTCCTATAATAACCTGCTAATACTAAGAAACTATGTACTTCTGATGCATTTGTTGGCTATGACCATTTACTTACTGCTTCCACTTTTCCTAGATCAACCGAAATACCATCCTTATATACAACATGCCCAAGAAAGGTCACTTTCTCTAACCAGAACTCACATTTCTGGCATTTCACATACAACTTTTATTTCAGCTTACTCACACTAATCTTAAGTGTTCAAATGCTCCTTTATAGAATGTGAATATATAAGGATATCATCTACAAATACAATAACAAATTTATCAAGATAATCCTTGAATATCCTGTTCATTAGATCCATAAAGGTAACTGGAGAATTAGTCAACCCAAAAGGCTTTACCAGGAATTTATAATGCCCATATCTCATTCGGATTGCAGTCTTGGAGATATCCTCCTCTTTAATCTTTAACTGATGGTATCCTGATCTAAGATCAATCTTAGAAAATACTCTCGCACCTTGAAGTTGATCAAACAAATCATCAATCCTCGGGAGTGGATACTTATTCTCGATGGTCACCTTATTCAATTTTTTATAATCAATACATAGCCTTATCATACCATCTTTCTTTTTAACAAACAATACTAGGGCTGCCCAAGGAGAGAAACTAGGACAAATGAAACCCTTATCCAATAATTCCTAAAACTGAACTTTTAATTCCTTTAATTACATTGGAGCCGTTCTATAAGGTGTTTTGGAGATAGGAGCTATGCCTAAAACCAGGTCAATGGCAGACTCAATGTCCCTATCTGGCGACAATCGTAGTAAGTCCTCAAGAAATACTTCTAAAAATTCTTGCGCCATTGGTACATCTTCAAGCCTAGGCTTTTGTTCAACTTGTGTATCTACCACACTAGCCAAATAACCAATACAACCATTATCTAGCAATCTATAGGCTTCAAAGTGGAATTTATGAGGGTTTTTAACTTGTAGCTTCTACGAAAGAAAACTCTTCTTGTTTTGGTGGTTGGAAGATCAACATTTTCTTTCTACAGCCTATAGTGGCATGGTATTTTGACAACCAATCCATTCCCAAAATGACCTTGTAATATGACATATAAGGGATAATCAAATCCATAAGTAATTCTCTTCCATCAGTCATTATCTTGCAGCCTTTAAGGACTTGATCCAATTGAAGAGTCTCTCTAGATGGAATACTAACACTATACTTAATAGGAATCCTGTCTGGTGCTTTACCTAATTTTGGCACATACTTACTAGATACAAATGAATGTGTTGCTCCTGAATCTACCAAAATATGAGTAGATATACTAGTGATAAAAATCTCACATGAGACAACTGAAAGATTGGTCTCTACATCCTCTTGAGTAAAAGCAAAAACTCGAGTTGGAACTTTCTTCTGATCTTGAACATTTACTTTGTAGTCTGTCGCAAAATGTCCTATTTTTCCATAGTTATAACATCCTCTAGGTCCTTCCATGTAGGCTCCAAAATGAAATCTCCCACATTTAGCACATTTGGGTTTTGGTCTACCTGCATTTGGTGTTTTCATTTCAATCTTGGGATGTTTTGACTGATCAGAGATCTACGCTTGATTTTGATTCCATAGGCCTAATCTCTTATTTCCCTGATTCCATTGTTGTACCAAAAGTTAGGCTTGAAATTCTTCTCACTTTCCTCTTTTTCCTTCATTTCCTTTTCCCTTGCTTCTTTGTCTCTATCTCAAATTTTATTCTCTACACATTCCATATCTAGAGCCCTTTCTACCATTTTAGAGTAAGTTTGACCTTCTATTCCAGCCATTGTTACATCCTTGAATATTTCTGGCTTCAGACCCTCCATGAATTGTTCCATTTTAAGAGCATCAGTACTCACCAGTTGAGGAGCCTAACAAGACAATTCTTCAAATTTTCCAATATACTATACAACAGACATATTATCTTGTTTTAGGTTCACAAACTCTTTCTTCTTCTCCTTCCTTGTAGCTGTTGTGAAATATTTCGCTTCAAAGATTTCCTTAAATCTTTCCCAAGTCATGGTTGTCACATCATGAACATTAGCCATCTTATCCCACACCAATAACTGGCATCATCACGAAGCATAAAAGAAGCACATGAAAATTTTTCATCATTGGGAATTTTGCCATAATTAAACATTCTCTCCATTGTCCTAAACCAATTCTTAGTGTCTTTAGGATCTGCACCACTTGAAAACTCTGGTGGCTTTAATTTCTAAAATTTCTTAGCTACAAAATCATTTTCAACTTGTTCAATAGGAGCTGGTGGTGCTGGAGGAGGAGGTGGAGCCTCCATTTCTCGTCTTATGTCTTGTTCGAGGAACCTTTTGACTAATTCAGTAAGACGGTCAATGCAGGAATCTTTCTCATCCCGCTGCGTTCTAGTTGAAGTTTGCCCCTTAGTTTCAACCATTATTATTTTTCTTGTGTAAATAACCTCTTAACTCTTACACATAACAATTATGGCCAATAATAACAATGCGCAATAATAATAGTTGACATAGAAAACATGAAAACAACTTACTGGTCAACTGTGCTTTTCCAACCTATGATCCTTTTATATGGACAGTCTATAGAACCACTTTAAACCAAAAGCTCTGATACCAAACTATGATGCCCACCTAACTTAATCACATTGTAATGCATATAATCAAGCTAGACAGCGCTATAAATAACATATAATTATTTACGAAAACAATGGGAAAATTCAAACTTTTCAAAAAAAACCTTGTAATTTTCAAACAATCATACGTTTATACTTACAAAAGATAGGCTAGCGATAAATATTTACAACAATTTACATCTCAAAATGAAACGCCACCTGAAACCGTACTTGTAATCATCTTATAGTATTTACAAGTACAAAAATAAGAAACTTAAACAAAAGTGTGCCCATGTAAGGTCAACAATATCCATGTACGTGGGGTCATGAGAACGGAGAATGTGCCACTCGACCTTTAATTCAACATTACTGATATGTACCCTCATCTACTTCACAAGACTAAAAAAAAGAGCTAATGCCCAGTAAGTAAAAACCTATGCAACTCAATGTAGTGGTATTGTATATTGGCTCATAAAATTTCCATCATACTACTATAACATAAAAACGTTTAATACACGTATAGTTATGTACACCATGAGTCACACGCTTAGCCTTATTTACAAGCATGCATGCATAATAACAAATCTTCACTAATCAATAATGCCTCAGGCTACCCCATGAGACAACGGTCTAAAAAATGGTCTCAGGCACTCCCATGAAACCACTTGAGTCCTAGGCTACCCATGGAACTTAACTAAGGCCACATATAAGCTAACTACCTAGCACACATATAAACAATCTCTTTCTGATAGCATAATGATTTTCTTTAGAAAACTATACATGTGCCTTTATTGCATGAATGCAAGTGATATAGTAAATCATATGTATTAAAACAACAATCCTATGATGTAGTTGAAATGAATTTCTACTTACTTCATATAGAGACCAAGAATGACTAGTGGAAGGCATCAGTGTCCTCGTCGAGCCAGATGTGCTAGTAAGCCTTTTAGTGTTCATAATCATGATGTTATTTTTATGTATACACAAACCAATCATAGCATTCTATTTGCAATTCATTCACTGTATACATTTGCTAAATTACCTAAAGCTATATTTTGGAATTTGTAAATAATTGAAAGGTTATCATGATTAAAAAAAAACCCAAATAGCTTACTTGACATTATACTTTCATCTTTAGTTAACTAAATATGATATTGATCTCTTTATGCAGGCAAATTAACAGTCATATTATATGCACCATAAGTAATATGTGTAAAATGAGATATAAAAGAATTTAATATCCAAAAACAACAAACGTGAATGGCAATCAGTATTCAAATAACTATATTGGCACTAATTGTTTAAATTTCATTTTACATACAATAACAACAGCTACACTTTCATACGCTTGTGGGCTCTATACATCAATATATGTTGGCATAGCAAGTCAACAAAATATATGTTTACATCAAAGGATAAGTCTCAATGAAAGAAGAAATAAAAGTTAGCAATACTCTGTCGGTTCTGTCTTTTTTATTATTATTATTCATATATATGATAAACAAATATAATTTATGCAACATATAATATCTGAAAGAAAATGCATTGTTGTTGCGTAAAGGAATATAAAAGACACGCCAACTCTTCTCTTTTTCTTTTTTCTTTTTCTTTAAGAAATTCTTTTGTAAGGGTTGATAGTAAATTGCCTATAATAAAAGTCACCAAATAGCTTCGTAAATAAAATTATAACATGTTTATTCTTGCACATCAAGCTTCTTTAAAAGGAAACTGAGCCTTCACACTATATCAAATAACTCAAAATAAAATTAATAAAGATTAGGCATCTCAGTAATAATTATCAATGGAATGTAAGTATGTTATTATTGGCTAAACTTATATGTGAGAATTTAAGGGCACCACAACGGGTTACCTCGCTGAGGCTCAAACCAATGGAGCTGACATTGATGCTGAAACTCAAATGACTATAGTGTTTGAGACTCTATCTAAGGAGTTTATCCCTTTTAGAGCTTTATTTAATTTAAGCAATATATAGAAGGGATATGACTTTGACTGACTTATTGAAGCAGTTATAGGAGTTCAAAAATCTGATGAGGGAGACTCTTGCTGGTGGTGAGGCCAACTTGGCGGTTGCCTCTGGTTCCAATCCTCACTCTGGGAATAGAAAGAAGCAACGGGCTAAGAATGGAAAGTCTTATATTCCTACAAACGACAAGAATGAAAAGAAGAAAAAGAAGAACCTGAAGAAGCTCAAGTGCTTTTTTGTGGGAAGGTCAGGCATATCAAGAAGAATTGCAAGGACTTCTTTTTTCGAGGAGGTAGGTATGATCTTCTGGTTATTGAAACTTGTTTGATTGAGGAATCTAGTGACACTTGCGTCATAGATTCCAGAGCAACTAATCATGTTTGTGTTTCTCTATAGGGGTTCAAAGAAACGAGAAGTCTGTTACATGAAGACTTCATGCTTTGGGGGGCGATGGATCTTTAGTGTTGGCTGAAGCCATGCGAGACATCCATCTTTATTTTGATAATTATAAGAGTTTGATTTTGTAAGATTGTTTTTATGTTCCTAAATTGAAAAGGAATTTAATTTCTGCAGCTTGTTTATTTAAAGACTCTTATGTAGTTTCTTTTAATAATAAAGTAGTGATTCGTAAAATAAATTTTTTATCAATAATGGATGGATGCAAAATAATCTATATTTTATCAAACCAAAGATGAACATACTGTTGAACATTGAGGTTAATGATAATAACTCTAAAAGACTTAAAACTTCTCATTCTAATAAGACCTATCTTTTTGCATTTGCGATTAGGCCATATTAACCTGAATGGGATTCAAAAGTTGGTAAGGGATGGAGCTTTAAGTCACTTAAAGGTAGAATCTATACCACAATATGAATCTTGTTTGGAGGGTAAAATGACCAAAAGACCATTTGGGTTTACGAGCAATAAGGCTGAAGGGGTTCTAGAACTTGTGCATAGTGATGTTTGTGGTCCTATGAACATCTATCCACGAGGAGAATATGAGTATTTCGTCACTTTTATTGATGATTACTTAAGGTATGGGTATGTGTACCTAATATGCAGCAAAAGCAAAACTTATGACAAGTTCAGGGAGTTTCGGTCTGAAGTGGAAAAGCAGTACCCATAAAGGCACTTCAATCCAATCAAGGTGGTGAATACATTTTTAATGAGTTCGTGGAACACTTATTAGAGAATGAGATTCTATCCCATTTGACTACACCAGGCACTCTGCAGTAGAATGGCATAGCTGAGAGAAGGAATAGGACATGATGAGTTATTCATCATTGCCTTTATCCTTTTGAGGATATGCACTACAAACTACATTTATCTTTTGAACAATGTGCCATCAAAATTGGTTCCTAAAACTCCTCATGAGTTATGGATGGGTAAAAGGACATCCTTAAAACATATTCACATATGGGGATGTCCAGCTCATGTCCTGTTTAAGGAAGTGAATACGTTGGAAGCACGTTTGGAAGTTTGTGTCATTATAGGTTATCTAAAAGAGACTAAGGGAGTTATTTCTATAACCTAAAGGAAAATAAAGTTATGGTTTCAACTAATGTAACATTCCTTGAGGAAAGTTACATGGACAACTTTAAACCTCGAAGAAACGTGGTGCTCGAGGAGTTGGTGAACGATTCGATCACTCAGAGGGTTCCAGTAGAAACCACTCCAATCAGTGTAGAAAAACCAACTGAACATGAACAACAACCTAAAGGCTTCGGCGTAATGAGAGGATCAGGCGTCAACCCGAGAGGTATATATTCAATGGTGAGTCCTTCTTGGTTGAACCGACTAAGCATGACAGGGATCCTTACGCTTACAAAGAGGCTATGGAGGATGTTTATTCAAAACTCTAGACAAAGGCCATGAACATAGAGATGAAGTTTATGGAGACTAATCGAGTCTGGGAACTTGTGGATCTTCCCATAGGGTGTAAGTAGATCTATAAGAGAAAAAGAGGAGTGGATGGAAAGGTCAAAACCTATAAGGCTAGACTGGTAGCTAAGGGATACACGCAAAAGGAAGGAATCGATTATGAGGAAACCTTTTTGCCTGTAGCCATGCTTAAGTCTATCTTTATTCTCTTGTCCATAGTTGTCACTCTCGACTACTAGATTTGGTAAATGGATGTCAAGATGGCTTTTCTAAATGGCTATCTTAATGAGTCTATATATATGGTACAACTAGGCAGGTTCAAGGCCAATTGTCAGGAAGGTTAGGTTTGTAAGCTGCTATAGTCAATTTATAGAGTTAGGCAGGCTTCTCATTCTGGCCGTTGGCCCTTAAAGTAGCATTTTTCCTTCGTTGATCCTCCAACTGCCTTTGCAGTTCAACAATCATTGTCATAAGTCTTTCATTGGTCTGGGTGCGTGTCTGAATTCTTCTGTGGCCGTCCATCGTAATTTCTCCTAAAAGAATTAGGTCTTAGAAATAATCTTCCAATTATGAGACAGGTTTTCACTACTGAATCGTTAATCATTAATCATTCAAACCTTAATCTTATCATCACACTTGCATTAATGCATCTAACTTAATAACATACTTACTTGGAGGACTTGGATTGATGTGTGGTGACATGAATTGTAATCGAAAAATTGCTCTGATACTAAAGCCTAGAACGCCCCTTAGCTCAGACGTCACAGATATCGTTACATTCATACATTCATACTTATTAAACCTTAAACATAAACATAATTACATAGCTTATATGATGTTTTCAAATATAAACGTAGTTAAACATACATAACCAGGATCCATTCATACATCTAATTTTTTTTTTCTAACTTATCATTGTTTAAAATAACATTGTTTAACTTATTCCATATCATAATTTATTCAATTATACTTTAAATTAATCAACAACTTATTTAATAATATAGGTATATCAACTTGTAAAATCAGGACTTATAAAAAAAAGCATCACATCCTATCTCCTTAATCAACTCATCATATAAAAGTCATTTACTCCCACAGTTCGGCAGGCCAAACTTGGGACTTTGGCAGGCCGAACATGATCGGCAGGCCAGAGTTCCCTCAACCGGTAGGCCGGTAGAGGCTTTGCAATTCAGACCAAAAACTTATCAACGTTCGGCAGGCCGAAAACATGATCGGTAGGCCAAACTTTCAGACTTCGGCAGGCCGACCAAGGATGTTCAGCAGGCCGATCGAGCCAAAATCTTTGAGAAAAACTTAATTTTTAAAACAAACCAACTTTTCATAAAATGTTGTGGAAGTTCATAATTCATTAAAAATGATAAAATAACTTATAAAACCATAGCATAAGTATTCTTAAAACTTAACATAAAAATATGTTCAAAATATATAACTTGATTAAAACATAAAAATGTTCTTGGCATGCTTCCGGTTACAATTCATCATGCATAGTGCTCACACGCCTCTCCATGTCCTCCACCTAATCCATGATTTTCTTACCTTTATCTGCAACATGACATAAAACATGATTAAGCTAATGCTTAGTAAGTACATATAATTCTCACAAATTAAAACATTTCATAAACATTATCATCATCATTGTCATCATATCATAAAAGTGCCTTAAGTACAATTTCATAGAACATATCTTTCATTGCGTTCATCATTTAAAAAATTATTCCATTTTATCTTAAGGGCCCAAGTGTTGCACCATAAACATCATCATAGGCGTGCCGTCATGAGAGGAGAAGGGTAGCTAATCCAAAACCAAACATTTCATTTCATAACATTGGTGTGCAACACTTATTAGGTGATACATATATACATAATTTTCATACTTTGAAACATGCCAAAATCATCATGCACAACTTAAAATCATGAAAATCTTTCATAGAAATTCTTAAGGAAAATATCCATAAAATCATCATGAATATCATTATGAACATAACATCAAATCTTGTAAAAACGGGTCATGTTGCAGGTGAGAATGTACTTACTTTAACAGCTAGCTTACTTAACCTTAAATGATTTGGTGATGACGTCGCGGTCTCGAAATGCTCGTTCCTATGTGTGTTCATGCCGTTTTTTCATTTAAAACACAATAAAATCAATACTTAACATCATAGTGTAAATCATCCATTCATATAACATTCACATATACATACATTCATCTTATATTACAAACATAATTCATAACCATAAACATTGAAATCACATAAACATGTTATTATGATTTTTCTTAAATTATAAAAATTACCTTAAGCATATAAAAACATACCATACATTTTAAACATATTTATCTTTTAAATAAAACATTTTTGAACAATTAAAATACATATATTTTAATTTAAAACTTCATACCATCATCATATTATCATGCATAAAATTAATTTATTATCATAAAATCATTTAAACATAAATAACAATTCATAAACAAAATCTAGAGATAACATTGTTAAAATAGTTTTCTTAAAAATAACATAAAATACCTTCATCATATATCATACATGCACATTCCTGACAACTTTCATGAAAAACATCATATTTACCCCTTGAATATCATTATATTTTTCATACATCTAGATTAAACAGTAATATTTATTGTGAGGGGTAGAAAATAGAAAATTCTTATTTTATCATAAAAAAACTGAGAAGACATGAAACTTAAAAAAAATCATCTCATAACCCATACATGCATAACATATTAAAAACTCGAAACAAATACAATACCTAAAGAAAGATATTGTAGACAGATTGAGGAGGAGAATTCTTTTCAAAAACACAAGAAACGAGTCCTTACCTTGAAAATTTTCTTCTCAAAACCCTTGAATTTAACCAACGAAATATGACTTTTCTTTCAATTTTCTTGTAGAAAATTTTTGAGAGAGAAGGAAGTGAATTGCATGGAGAAGAGAAGAGGAAGAGAGAATGAAAGAACGTCTCAAAAATGAATGAGAGAGGAGTGAGAAGTTGAGAGAAAAATCTGAGGAAAGAAAATGTTAAAATTTTTTTAACGTAACAATCATAATGAAATTCATTGCCCTTCATTAAGTCCCTCCATTAAGTCAGAATTTCTGACTGTTAGGGGGCAATTGGTGTGAAGGAGAGAAAGAAGAAAAAGGAAAGTCAAAACTCTCACTCATCACTTACCATATTTTGCCCTATTTAAGTGGGAAACCATTTAAATTAACACAAATCAATGCAAAGTCAAACCCCTTATTTCCTTAACTGATAAAATTATTCCATTATTATGCCAATTAATCACATTAAGTTATCCAATTAACTTAATTAACTCAGCTTTAATTTTGGAGAGATTTCTGCTGACTGCTCGTCAGCCATGTTCGGCCTGCCGATTTTCCCCTTCAGCCTGCCGGTTCCACCAAGTTTGGCCTACCGATGGGTCTCTTTGGCCTGTCGATCTCGGGCAGACATTTTGGCCTATCGATCTTAAAAGTTTGGCCTGCCGAACTATCCATAAATGCCATACATTAAAACATTCATACATCATAGCATCATAATTAAATATACATTAAAATAATTATAAACACTTAAGCACAACGATTCCATGCGGTCGTCACCTGTCATAAAACATGACATAAAAGTTAGTAACATTAACATCATATATCATTACGTATATCATAAAATATCATTAACGTCATTACTAACTTAACATAATTCATTACATAAAAATAGGCGGGTGTTACACAGGTGATCAAGACTTATGGGTTTGCACAAAATGTGGATGAACCATGTGTTTACAAACACATTAAAGATCGGAAGGTGGTTTTTCTATTGCTCTATATAGAAGACATTCTGCTAATTGGCAATGATTTTGGGGCCTAGTCATCGGTCAAATTATGGTTGACCACGCAGTTTGACAAGAAGGACTTGGGTGACGCTAATTTGGTTCTCGGTATCTAGATCTTTCAAGATTGGAAGTAGAGAATGATAGCTTTGTCCTAAGCGGGTGACATAGATAAAATTCTTTATGTTGGAAAAAGAATACGCAGCGGAATTTTAAAAATTTTACATAAGAGTATTTTCTAAAACACAAGTTTGACATGCTATATGCATAAATTAACCAGATCTTACTAACTTTTGCATGCCAAAGAACCCTCGCAAAACGTGAAGCGAAGTAACATTCCAAAAGAGCCTTAACCAACTGGCCTTCTTTGTTATTCTCTATCCATGGCCAGAGTAAGTGTGGGCTCACACGTACAGCTCTTCCACCAGGTGACTCTCCTTCCAACCAATCGAGAGAACCCAAAGCAAGTGTTCATAATTTATGAACAAAAGCTCTCATGAAGTTTTTAGATTCTCACTAGCAGAGCATCACTCTTAATGTCTTAATTGATCTGAGTAACTCTTAAGACTTACTCCTTTTATATAGAGATTGGTCTTAGGGTCAGTCCTTATCAGATTAGGTCTCAAAAACTCAAAACAAAATCAAGTTTAGATCAATATCTGATAAGATCTACGTGGAAACACGTGATCTTATCCTTAGCTAATCGGCAGGCCGAACCACCTGATTGGTAGGCTAAACAGGTCCCATCGATAGGCTAAACTGCCGAATAAAAATCTTGTGAATCTTTTGTTTTCCACTCGATATTCTATAGGATAAAGTCTCAGTTTTAATTTAAATAACCCAATAGAGAAGTTATCTAATCAAAACAACTTTATCTAGATAATCTCTAAGAAAATAAATAAATTCCCAATAATTCAACAAGTTTATCTTAAATTAACTTTATCACAAAATTAATTCAACCGATAAACAAACATGAATTATTTGATTCTTTTAAATTTCAACCAAACTAATAAATCCAACATAAGTTACCAATTATTGGAAAAATGTGTCGTGTCATTATAGGATGTTGTGAGCTAGCAAAGGGGACCAAATGGACCTATATTCTAACACCCGCCTATTTTATGTAACAGACCACGTTAAGTTAGTAACGTTGATAAAGAAATTTTTATTAATAAATTTCATTATATGATAAGATATGTGATGTGCATGTTACTAAAATTTTATGTCAAGTTTGTGACAGGTGACGACCTCATGGGATCGTTGTGCTCTAGTGTTCATGTGAAATTTTAAGTATATGTTTATTTATGATGCAATAATGTATGAATGTTTTTTGTATGGCATTTAAGGACAGTTAGGTAGGCCGATCTTTTAAGATCGGTAGGCCGAACATTCTACCCGAGATCGACAGGCCGAAGAAACCCATCGGCAGGCCGAAGAGGGAAAATCGGCAGGCCGAACACGGCTGACGAACAGTCAGCAAAAATCTTTCTAAAATTATGGCTGAGTTAATTACGTTAATTGGATGATTTAATTTAATTAATTGGAATAATTAAGGATTTATTTTATCAGTTAAGGAAATTAAAGGGGTTTGACCTGCATTGATTTGTGTCAATTTAAATGGTTTCCAATTTTAAATGGGCAAAACATGGAAAGTTGATAGTGATTGTTTGGTTTCCTCTTTTCTTTCCTTTCTCCATGCCTTTTATCTCCCTCAACAGTCAGAAAATTCTGACTTAATGAAGGGAATTGAATTCCCATCAATTATGTTTATTACATTAAAAATTCTAACGTTTCCTTTTTCATTATTTTCTCTCCTTCTCACATTTTTCTCTCTCAAAATTCTGAGACATTTGTTTCTTTCTTCCTCTTCTCTTCTCCATGAGTTCTTCCTCTCTCTCTCTCTCTCAAAAATTCTCTGCAAATATTGAAAGAAAAAGACTTGTTTCGTTGGTTAAAATTCAAGAATTTTGAGAAGAAACTTCAAGGTATGAATTCGATTTTCTGGTGTTTTTGAAAAGAATTCTTCTCCTTGTTTTGTCTACAATATCTTTCTATAGGTATTGTGTTTTGTCTCAAATTTTTAAATGTGATGTTATGCATATATGTAATATGGTGTTTTTCTAATTGCATGTCATATGCAATATGAATGTTCTATGAAAATATGAATTTTCTGTCTTCTACTCTTCACAGTAATGTTACTGTTTAATTTTGAAGTATGAAAAATTTAATGATTATTCAAGAGGCAAATGAATGATGTTTTCATGAAAAGTTGTTAAAATATGCATATGTATGAGTGTGTATGATGAATGTATTTTAGGTTATGAAATTTTTATGAGATAACAATGAGAAAACTGTTTTAATAATGCTATTTCTGGATTTAGTTATGAAATGTTATATATATATATAAATTTAAATGATTTTATGATAATGAAATAATTTTATGCATGAAAATAAGATGTTGTATGAATTTAAGAATATGTGTTTTGAATTATTAGAAAACGTTTTTTTTCAAAAGATTTTCATGTTTATAATGATGTTTTGATGATAATATTGAAGGAAGCATGTTATGAATAGCGTTTATATGTTTTGATGATAATTTTATGACAATGATTATGGGATATGTTTGAAAATGTGATGAATGTATACATGAGTATACTATGAATGAATGTTATGAGAATGGATATTTCATGATATGTATTAATGTATTGCATCTTTAAAATAGAAAATGGCATGAACACTAAAGGAACGAGCACTACGAGACCGCGGCGTCGTCACCAAATCACGTTAAGGATAAGTAAGCTAGCGTTAAGGTAAGTACATTCTCACCTTCAACATGACACATGTTTTTACAAGGTTTGATGTTATGTTCATAATAATATTCATAATGATTTTTATGGATATTTTTCCTTAAGGATTTCTTATGAAAGATTTTCATGATTTAAAGTTATGCATGTATGATGATGACATGTTTCAAAGCATGAAAGTTATGTATATATATGCATCACCTAAAAAGTGTTGCACACCCAATGTTATGAAACAATATGTTATGATGTCATGTTTGGTTTGGGTTTAGCTACCCTTCTTCTCTCATGACGGCGCACCTATGATGATGTTTATGGTGCAACACTTGGGCCCTTAAGATAAAAATGGAATAAGTTTTTAAATGGTCTACGTAATGAAGGATATGTTTCTATGAAATTGTGCTTAAGGCACTTTTATGACATGATGATGATGTTTATGAAAAGTTTTAAATTGTGAGAATTATATGTACTTACTAAGCATTAGCTTAATCATGTTTTATGTCATGTTGCATATAAGGGTAAGAAAATCATGGAATAGGCGGAGGACATGGGAAGGCGTGTGAGCGCTATGCACGATGAATTGTAACCAGAAGCATGCCAAGAAGAACGCTCTTATGTTTTTTTTTAATTAAGTTATTATTTTGAACATATATATTTTTATGTTAAGTTTTAAGAACACTTATATTATGATTTTATAAGTTATTTTATCATTTTTTATGAATTATGAACTTCCGCTATATTTTACGAAAAGTTGGTTTGTTTTAAAATTCAAGTTTTCTCAAAGATTGGTCTCGAACGGCCTGCCAAACTTTTTGGCCAGCCTGCCGAAGTCCAGAAGTTTGGCCTGCCGATCACATTTTTCGGCCTGCCAAACATGGATGAATTTTTGGTCCGAATTGCATAGCCTCTGCCGGCCTGCCGGTTGAGGGAACTCCGGCCTGCCGATCATGTTCGGCCTGCCGAAGTCCCAAGTTCGGCCTGCCAAACTGTAGGAGTAAATGAGTTTTAAATGATGAGGTACTTAAGGAGATTTGATGTGATGTTTTTGTTAAGTCTTGATTTTTACAATTTGATAAACCTATATTGTTAAATAAATTCATGATTAATTTAAGTATAATTGAATAAATTATGATATGGAATAAGTTAAACAATGTTAAGTTAAAAAAAAAATTTAGAAGTATGAATGGATCCTGGTTATGTATGTTTAAATACTTTTAAAGTCAATAGTACTTTTTAAGTTTGATATTATTTATATGTATAAAGTTTAAGCAAGTACGAATGTATGTATGTATGTATGTATGTAACAACATCTGTGACGTCCGAATTAAGGGGCGTTACTTATATAGTTCAAGCTCCCAATAATTATGAAACCCAATATCCCAAATATACATTTCATAATTATCAACTCCAATGTTACTCCACTAAAAGCTTGGAGCTGCACTCTCTAACTACATAGAATTAAAAAGCTCATACAGCTAAGTCTCCATGACATATCATAGTGTATCGTATCACCATATGATAATCCATAACCGGCTTAAGGACTAGTTCTGTCTTACCTTCTCAATTATTTTTTATCTTACGCTCCACTATCTCACCATCAGAAAACTTACTATCCAATGACAGTATACCATTCAGTTACACCTATGTATCCAAATGGTTGAATGCTCTAGTTTTCCAATTACAGAATAACGCATAGAAGAGGATATCATTACTCCTAAAGAAGAGCTATGTATTCTATGTCTATGAATAACAGGTCTACGCTATCAAGAGTCATGCCTCCAACATACCAGCATGCATACAACTATTAAGATGTGGGTGTCACCCTTTGGTACATCAAAAGACACAAGTCAAGACAACAGGCCCAGTATTCATCTCAGGATTAAGATACAATACAAATGATTGTCTAAAGTGAATCGATTTGCCAAGACAGAATTATTAATCCAAATCAATTCACTTTATGTCCAGATCCAACACATCGTCACCACGACAATGCGCCAATGTTTCTATCCATAGAGTCCACCTCCAATGGTTAAGATAAACCATCTCCCAAAAGGGATATAGACAACATAACAATCTTTGCATGAATAAAGCGCCCAACTTTATTCCCTCGATTGCGGATCATATAATTTAGACCATCACCTTAAGAATTGTGTCTTTCGTATAATCCGTCCATCATATGCCCAATTCTTAAGGTTTAGACCGACAATCTCAGAATTTTGTTTGCTTGACATACACTCAACAAATATGAACAAAAAGAGGACAAGATTTGGTATATAAACAATGAATAAATTCTTTATTAATAAAAATGTCTCCAAGAACTTATTACATTTTTACTCCTTAGGGCATACATGTCTAACAATCTCCCACTTGCACTAAGTGAGTAAATATGACAAATCTCGCATCCCCATAGCTTCCACGTGCTTCTCGAAGACTCTCCCAGTATGTGTCTTCGTAAATGGATCAGCTAAATTGTCCTCTGACGTGATTTTGCACAATGTGACATGCCCGCCCTCAACAAAGTCCTTTATCACATGATACTTCTGAACAATATGCTTACTCTTCTTGTGAAATCTTGGTTCCTTAGCATTAACTACTGCTACACTGTTATCACAGTACAGTGATACCGCCTTATCCATACTAGGAACTACCTCAAGATCCCTAAGAAACTTGCAGAGCCACACTGCTTCTTTCGAAGCATCACTAGCTGCCACATACTCGGCCTCCATCGTTGAATCTGAAATGCAATCTTGTTTAGCACTTCTCCAACTGATGGCATCGCCGCCCAGAGTAAACACAAAACCCAAAGTCAATTTCATAGAATCTAGACAGGATTGAAAATCTGAGTCAGTATATCCTAGAGGAGTTAGGTCCTCACCCGAATATACAAGCATATACCCTTGAGTTCTTCTTAGGTACTTGAAAATATACTTTACCGCAACCCAATGGTTTGGTCCTAGATCTGCCTGAAATTGACTTATAATCCCAACCGCATAACAATATTCGGTCATGTGCAAAGCATGGCATACATGAGACTACCCACTGCCGAAGCATATGGCACCTTCTTTATATATTCTCCTTATTCATAAGACTTTGGAGAGTCTTTCTTAGAAAGAGTAATTCCAGACCTAGATAGTTGTCCACCTTTCTAAGAATCCTACATTGCAAACCTTTTGAGAATTTTATCTATTTACCTGGCCTGGGACAAATCTATCATTTTGTTCTTCTTATCCCAAAATATCTGGATACCGAGAACATAATTAGCCTCACCCAAGTCCTTCATGTCAATCTGCTTGGTCAACCATAATTTGACCTATGACAATGCGCCAATGTTATTGCCAATGAGCAGAATGTTATCTATATAGAGCAGTAGAAAAACCTCTCTCCCATTCTTAATGTGTTTATAAACACATGGTTCATCCACATTTTGTGAGAACCCATAAGTCTTGATCACCTGATCAAATCTTATGTTCCAAGAATGAGAAGCCTGCTTCCATAAATGGACTTTAGCAGCCTACAAACCTTACCCTCTTGACCCGTGACCTTGAACCCGTTTGGTTGTTCCATATAAATAGACTCATAAAGATAGCCATTCAGAAAAGCCATCTTGACATCCATCTACCAAATCTCATAGTCGAGAGTGGTAGCTATGGACAAGAGAATCCAGATGGAAAGCATGGCTACAGGTGAAAAGGTTTCCTCATAATCGATTCCTTCCTTTTGCGTATAACACTTAGCTACCAGTCTATCCTTAAACGTTTCGACCTTTCCATCCACTCCGCTTTTCCTCTTGTAGATGCACTTACAACCTATGGGTTTACCCCTTCGAGAAGATCAACAAGCTCCCAGACCTGATTAGTCTCCATAGACTTCATCTCTGTGTTCATAGCCTCTGTCCAGAGTTTTGAATCAACATCCTCCATAGCTTCTGCTTAAGTATAAGGATCTCTATCATGTTCATCTAGTTCAGCCATAAAGACCTCCCCGTTGAACATATACCTCTCAGGTTGACACCCGATCCTCCCACTACGCCAAAGCCCCTGAGGTTATTGTTCAGGTTTGTTTAGTTTTTCTACACTGATTGGAATGGTTTCATTCGGAACCTCCGGAGTGATCGGATCACTCCTTAACTCCTCAAGCACCACTTTGCTTCGAGGTTTAAAGTCGTCCATGTAACTCTCCTTAAAGAAAGTTGCATTACTTGAAACCATGACTTTATTTTCCTTTGGGTATAAAAATAACCCCCTTTAGTCCCTTTTGGATATCCTACAAACATGCAAACTTCCGAACGTGCTTCCAACTTATTTGGATCCTTAAATAGGACATGAGCCAGACATCTCCATATGTGAATATGATTTAAGGATGTCTTCCTACCCATCTATAACTCGTGAGGAGTTTTAGGGACTGATTTTGAAGGCACATTGTTCAAAAGATAACATGCGGTTTGTATTGCATATCTCCAAAAGGATAAGGGTAATGATGAATAACTCATCATGGACCTAATCATGTCCAACAAAGTCCTATTTCTTCTCTCTGTTACGCCATTCTACTACAGAGTACTTGGCGCAGTCAAATGGGATAAAATCCTATTCTCTAATAAGTGTTCCAAGAACTCATCAGAAAGGTATTCCCCACCTCAATCGGATTAAAGTGCCTTTATGGGTCTACCCAATTGCTTTTCCACTTTAGCCCGAAACTCCCTGAACTTGTCAAAAGTTTCACTTTTGTGGTGCATCAGGTACACATACCCATATCTTGAGTAATCGTCAATAAAAGTGACGAAGTACTCATACCCTCCTCGCGCTCGGATGTTCATCGGTCTGCAAATATCACTATGCACAAGTTCTAGAACCCCTTCGGCCTTATTGCCCTTAGACTTGAATGGTCTTTTGGTCATTTTACCCCCAAGACAAGATTTACATTAAGGTATAGATTCCACTTTTAAGTGACTTAAAGGTCCATCCCTTACCAACCTTGACTTTGGATCATTTTACCGTATGATCCAGCATATACTAATAATCGTTTCTTTGGCCATTAATTTTATTAACAGAGCTCCTAGGGGAGGTTAATAATAAAATTAACGTGAGTGTATAACCACCGTTGTAATATTTTATCCATGATTTATAATCACCACCTAGGGGTGTGCAACCATAAATCATACTAAAATACCTTATCCTTTCAGAGATCCAATCTGGTACATGATAGAAATCCCTTCCTAGGGGTTGGGACCATCATGTTCTTCCTATGGACTAACGATGGAGGCCTTAGGTTCTCTCTTCGAAAACCTTCTCCCACTCAATCTTTTGAAGTCAAGGTTTTATTTTAAAATTATGGATGAACAAATTTAATATGAGCGGCACTCCCTATTCTATATGACATGTTATCAATATACATGGTAAATCATATTATAATGCAGACAAGCAAAGCAATCAAGCAAAGCTACAAGCATAATAATAATAATAACCGTAATATTATGGTTCCACCCTAGAGAATAGAAAAACTAAGATTACAAGAGAATAATCGAGACATTTATCGATTCTTCATCCTTGAATCCTCAAGCTGTATCATTCTTCATGTAATATCCATCTTCAAGTCCTCAATCCCGTATGAATCGAACACTTCATATTTTCGGTCATATCCAAATTTAATTTTTCTCAGAATCGTCCCAAAAATAAAATTAAAACTGCACTGGAAAAATCGCACCTTTTCTGGACACCTGGCAGCTCTCGGTCGGCAGGCCGATCTAGGTGATCGGCCTACCGATCATGGAGGTTCGGCCTGCCGAACATGAAGGTTCGGCCTGCCGGCAGAGCACCAAAATTTCTGCCCCACTGTCGGCCTGCCGGACCGTACGTCTGGCCTGCCGATCTGTGACCTTCGGCCTGCCGAACTGTGAGGTCCGGCATGCCGACCGAGCAGAAAACCCTCAATCCAGAAAATACAATTTTAATGCAATTCATCAATTTTATTTTCAACAATTCAAAAACATAAAATTAGAGACTCAGGAAATACCTGGAGGCGCCATCATCAATCTTTAAGTTCCGACTTCTCGTTCCGTCTTCTCCGAATAATTATTTAACTACAAAATTCTTACAAATTAAAAATTAAATAATAATTCCTAGACGGAGATGATAGTCCGCCATCTAATTACATGAAAAACCTAGATACACATTCTAACCTCTAAGGAACCATAACCGGTATTAATTAATTAATAAATAATTAAACAACAATTTAATCAACCATAATTAATTAATAAACATTCACCATATAATCCATGACAACATATATATTATATAGAAACCTAGAGTGCCATCTCTCTATAAAATTTAATTCAAACATTGGAGAGATTAAGATCACAAAATTTATGCATATAACATGATCACAAACTTGCAAATTTATGTAAAAACCTCAGCTCTGATACCAATTGTTGGAAACAAAGTGCGCAGCGGAATTTTTAGAGTTTTTTCATCAGAGTATTTTCCAAAACACAAGTTTGACATGTTGTATGTATAAATTAAACAGATCTTACTAACCTCAGTGTGCCGAAGAACCTCCGCGAACTGTGTAGAGAAGTAACGTTCCAGAAGAGCCTCAACCAACTGGTCTTCTTTGCTATTCTCTATCCACAACCGGAGTGAGTGTGGGCTCACACGTACAGCTCTTCCACCGGTGACTCTCCTTCCAACCAATAGAGAGAACCCAAAGCTAGTGTTCGTGATTTGTGAACAAAAGCTCTCAGGGAGTTTTCAGATGCTCACTAGAAGAGTATCACTCTTAATCTCTCAAATTGATCTGAGTAAATCATTAGACTCACTCCCTTTTTATACCTATTGGTCCTTGGGGTCAGTCCATATCAGATTAGGTCTCAAAAATCGAAACAAAATCAAGTTCGGATCAATATCTGATAAGATACGCGTGAAAAACGCGTAATCTTAACTGTCGCGGTCGGCATGCCGAACTGTGTGATAGGCAGGCCGAACTGGCCAGTTCGGCAGGCCGAACTTTCTGATAGGCAGGCCGAACTGCCGAGAAAAAATCTCCGTGAATCTTTTATTTTCCACCCGAGATTCTAAAGGATAAAGTCTCAGTTTTGATTCAAATAGCCCAATAGAAAAGATATCTGATCAAAACAAACTTTATCAAGATAATCTCCAAGAAAATAAATCAATTCACAATAATTCTACAAGTTTATCTTGTTCTAATTGTCCAAAATTAAAACAACCGATAAACAGACAAGAATTATCCGAACGCCATAATTCAACAAGTTCATCTTGAACTAATTTCTTACATAATTAATTCAACCGATAAACAGACATGAATTATTTGATTCTTATAAATTTTAAACCAATCTGATAAATCTGACATAAGTCACCAATTATTGGAAAAGCACGCCGTGTCGTTACAGGATTTTGTGAGCTAGCAAAGGGGACCAAAATGGACCTATAAAGTTCAAGCTCATGATAATTATGAAACCCAATATCCCAGATATACATTTCACAATTATCAACTCCAACGCTACTCCACTAAAAGCTTGGAGCTGCATTCTCGAACTTTATAGAATTACGAAGCTCGTGTAGCTAAGTCTCCATGACATATCATAGTGTATCGCATCCCCATATGATCATCCATAACCGGCTTAAGGACAAGTTCTGTCTTACCTTCCCAATTATTTTTATCTTACGTTCCATTGTCTCACCATTAGAAAACTTACCATCCAAAGATAGTATACCATTCGGTTACACCTATGTATCCAAATGGTTGAGCGCTCCAGTTTTCCAATTACAGGACAACGCATATAAGAGGATATCATTACTCCTAAAGAGGAGCTATGGATTCCATATCTATGAATAACAAGTCTACGCTACCAAGAGTCATGCCTCCAACGTACCGGCATGCATGCCACTATAGAGATGTGGGAGTCACCCATTGGTACATCAAAAGACACAAATCGAGACAACGGGCCCATTATTCATCTCAGGATTAAGATACAATACAAATGATTGTCTAAAGTGAATCGATTTGCCAAGACAGAATTATTAATCCAAATCAATTCACTTTATGTCCCGATCCAACACATCGTCACCTATGACAATGAGCCAATGTTTCTATTCACGGAGTCCAACTCCGATGGCCAAGACAAACCATCTCCCAAAAGGGATACAGACAACATAACAATCTTTACATGAATAAAGCGCCCAACTTTATTCCTTCGATTGCGGATCATATATTTTAGACCATCACCTTAAGAGTCGTGTCTACCGCATAATCATCCCATCATATGCCCAACTCTTAAGGTTTAGACTGACAGTCTCAGACTACTGTTTGCTTATCATACATTCAACAAATATGAACGTAAAGAGGACAATATTTGGTATATATAAACGAATAAATTCTTTATTGATAAAAATGTCTCCAAAAACGTATTACATTTTTACTCCTTAGAGCATACATGTCTAACAATCTCCCACTTGCACTAAGTGAGTAAATACTGCAAATTTCGCATCCCCATAGCTTCCACATGTCTTTCGAAGACTCTCCCAGAAAGTGTCTTCGTAAATGGATCAGCTAAATTGTCGTCTGACGCGATCTTGCATACCGTGACATGACCGCTCTCAACGAAGTCCTTTATCACATGATACTTCCGATCAATATGCTTACTCTTCTTGTGAAATCTTGGTTCCTTAGCATTAGCTACCGCCGCACTGTTATCACAGTACAGTGATACCGCTTTATCCATACCAGGAACTACCTCAAGATCCCCAAGGAACTTACGGAGCCACACTGCTTCTTTCGACGCATCACTAGCCGCCACATACTCGGCCTCCATCGTTGAATCCGAAGTGCAATCTTGCTTCGCACTTCTCCAACTGATGGCACCGCCAACCAGAGTAAACACAAACCCCGATGTCGATTTCCTAGAATCCAGGCAGGATTGAAAATCCGAATCAGTGTATCCTAGAGGAGTTAAATCCTCACCCGAATACACAAGCATATACCCTCGAGTCCTTCTTAGGTACTTGAAAATATGCTTTACCGCAACCCAATGGTTCGGTCCTGGATCCGCCTGAAATCGACTCACAATCCCGACCGCATAGCTAATATCCGGTCGAGTGCAAAGCATGGCATACATGAGACTACCCACTGCCGAAGCATAAGGTACCTTCTTCATGTATTCTCTTTCTTCATAAGACTTTGGAGAGTCTTTCTTAGAAAGAGTAATTCCAGACCTAGATGGTTGCCCACCTCTCTTGGAATCCTGCATTGCAAACCTCCTGAGAATTTTATCTATGTAGCTGGCCTGTGACAAAGCTATCATTTTGTTCTTCCTATCCCGAAAGATCTGGATACCGAGAACAAAATTAGCCTCACCCAAGTCCTTCATGTCAAACTGCTTGGTCAACCATAATTTGACCGATGACAACGCCCCAACGTCATTGCCAATTAGCAGAATGTCATCTACATAGAGTAGTAGAAAAACCACCTTCCCATTCTTAATGTGTTTGTAAACACATGGTTCATCCACATTTTGTGAGAACCCATAAGTCTTGATCACATGATCAAATCTTATGTTCCAAGAATGAGAAGCCTGCTTAAGTCCATAAATAGACTTTAGCAACTTACAAACCTTACCCTCTTGACCCGTGACCTTGAACCCGTCTGGTTGTTCCATATAAATGGACTCATCAAGATAGCCATTCAGAAAAGCCGTCTTGACATCCAACTGCCAAATCTCGTAGTCGAGAGCGGCAGCTATGGACAAGAGAATCCGGATGGATTTAAGCATGGCTACAAGCGAAAAGGTTTCCTCATAATCGATTCCTTCCTTTTGCGTGTAACCCTTAGCTACTAGTCTAGCCTTAAAGGTTTCGACCTTTCCATCCACTCCTCTTTTCCTCTTGTAGATCCACTTACTCCCTATGGGTTTTACCCCTTCGGGAAGATCCATAAGCTCCCAGACCCGATTAGTCTCCATAGACTTCATCTCAATGTTCATGGCCTCTGTCCAGAGTCTTGAATCAACATCCTCCATAGCTTCTGCGTAAGTATAAGGATCCCTGTCATGTTCATCCGGTTCAGCCAAAAAGACCTCCCCATTGAACATATACCTCTCAGGTTGACGCCTGATCCTCCCACTACGCCGAAGCCCCTGAGGTTGTTGTTCAGGTTTGTTTGGTTTTTCTACACCGATCGGAATGGTTTCGTTCGGAACCTCTGGAGTAAACGGATCACCCCTCAACTCCTCAAGCACCACTTTGCTTTGAGGTTTAAAGTCGTTCATGTAACTCTCCTCAAGGAAAGTTGCATTAGTTGAACCCACGACTTTATTTTCCTTTGGGTTATAAAAATAACCCCCTTTTGTCCCTTTTGGATATCCTACAAACACGCAAACTTCTGAACGTGCTTCCAACTTATTCGGATCCTTAAACAGGACATGAGCTGGACATCCCCATATGCGAATATGGTTTAAGGATGTCTTCCGTCTTGTCCACAACTCGTGAGGAGTTTTAGGGACCGATTTTGAAGGTACATTGTTCAAAAGATAACATGCGGTTTGTAGTGCATATCCCCAAAAGGATAAAGGCAATGATGAATAATTCATCATGGACCGAATCATGTCCAACAAAGTCCTATTCCTTCTCTCTGCTACGCCATTCTGCTGCGGAGTACCCGGCGTAATCAAATGGGATAAAATCTCATTCTCTAACAAGTGTCCCAAGAACTCATCAGAAAGGTATTCCCTACCTCGATCAGATCGAAGTGCCTTTATGGGTCTACCCAATTGCTTTTCCACTTCAGCCCGAAACTCCCTGAACTTATCATAAGTTTCGCTTTTGTGGTGCATTAGGTACACATACCCATATCTTGAGTAATCGTCAATAAAAGTAACGAAGTACTCATACCCTCCTCGTGCCCAGATGTTCATCGGACCGCAAACATCACTATGCACAAGTTCTAGAACCCCTTCGGCCCTATTGCCCTTAGACCCGTATGGTCTTTTGGTCATTTTACCCTCCAAACAAGACTCACATTGAGGTATAGATTCCACCTTTAAGTGACTTAAAGGTCCATCCCTTACCAACCTTTGAATCCTATTTAGGTTAATATGGCCAAGGTGCAAATGCCAAAGATAAGTCTTATTAGAGTGAGAAGTTTTAAGTCTTTCTGAGTCATTATCATTTATCTCAGCATTAAGCAATAGGTCCATCTTAGGTTTGATAAAATATAGATTATTTTGCATCCATCCAGAACAGATAAAAGATTTGTTTTTACGAATCACCACTTTTTCATTAAAAGATACCACGTAGGAGTCTTTAAATAAAGAAGATACAGAAATTAAATTCCTTTTAAATTTAGGAACATAAAAACAATCTCGCAAAATTAAACTCCTATAATTATCAAAATAAAGATGGACATCTCCCACTGCTTCCGCTGAGACCAAGGATCCATCGCCCATCCGAAGCGTTAAGTCTTCACGAAGTAGACTTCTCGTTTCTTTGAATCCCTGCAGAGAAACACAAACATGATTAGTTGCACCGGAATCTATGACCCAAATGTCACTAGATTCCTCAACCAAACAAGTTTCTAAATATAGAAGATCACACCTACCTCCCTTGGAAAGGAAGTCCTTGCAATGCTTCTTTATATGCCCGACCTTACCACAAAAGAAGCACTTAAGCTTCTTTGGGTTCTTCTTCTTCTTCTTCTTGCTCTTGGTAGCAATAGGAATAGAAGACTTCCCACTTTTGGCCCGTTGCTTCTTTCCATTCCCAGAGTTAGGATTGGAACCAGAAGCAGCTACCATATTGGCCTCTCCACCAGCAGGAGACTCCCTGATCAGCAGTTCAAACTCTTGTAACTGTTTCATCAGTTCTGTCAAGGTCATATCCCGTCTATTGCTTAGATTAAAAGTAGCTCTAAACGGAATAAATTCCTTAGACAGAGTCTCAAAGACCATAGTCATCTGAGTTTCAGCATCGATGTCGGCTCCATTGGTTTGAGCCTCAGCGAGGTAACCCATGACCAACATCATGTGCTCCTTTACAGATGTCCCCGGTCTCTGTCTACAGTTTAAGAGTTTCCGAAGCGCCCCTTGCCACTTTGTTATGGCCTGGCCTCCAAACATGTCCTCAAGATTATCCAAGATCTGCTTCGCAGTCTCATAATCCTGATGTTGAGCCTGCAGCACGTTATTCATGCTAGCCATAACATAGCAGCGGGCCTGATCATTAGCATCTTTCCAGCTGTCGTACGCTTGGAATTGCTCATTACTTGAGTCTCCCGTAGGCTCGGGAGGACAAGGAGTTGTCAGAACATATTTCAGTTTCTCAAAGGAAAGGACGATGTCCAGGTTCCGTTTCCAATCATTATAGTTCTCACCGGTTAATTGGTTTTTGTCAAGTATCGATGATAAAGCGTTTTTAGACATTTTCAATCTACAATAAAGAATCATATACCAAACATAAGCAAACATATATAATAATTTAGTAAGATAACACAATCATGTAAAATCATATAAATGTGTTTATGTGTCAAAACCTTGAAAATATCACAACCTTACAACGATAATTCCCAACTCAGAATTCAACAAGCTCCTAGGGGAGTCATGCCAAATTCAATCAGGAACACGGATCCCCTCCTGATTAATATATGCCATCCAGGACCCGTATGATCCAGCATATACTAATAATCGTTTCTTTGGCCATTAATTTTATTAACAGAGCTCCTAGGGGAGGTTAATAATAAAATTAACGTGAGTGTATAACCACCGTTTTAATATTTTATCCATGATTTATAATCACCACCTAGGGGTGTGCAACCATAAATCATACTAAAATACCTTATCCTTTCAGAGATCCAATCTGGTACATGATAGAAATCCCTTCCTAGGGGTTGGGACCATCATGTTCTTCCTATGGACCAACGATGGAGGCCTTAGGTTCTCTCTTCAAAAACCTTCTCCCACTCAATCTTTTGAAGTCAAGGTTTTATTTTAAAATTATGCATGAACAAATTTAATATGAGCGGCACTCCCTATTCTATATGACATGTTATCAATATACATGGTAAATCATATTATAATGCAGACAAGCAAAGCAATCAAGCAAAGCTACAAGCATAATAATAATAATAACCGTAATATTAAGGTTCCACCCTAGAGAATAGAAAAACTAAGATTACAAGAGAATAATCGAGACATTTATCAATTCTTCATCCTTGAATCGTCAAGCTGTATCCTTCTTCATGTAATATCCATCTTCCAGTCCTCAATCCCGTATGAATCGAACACTTCATATTTTTGATCATATCCAAATTTAATTTTTCTCAGAATCGTCCCAAAAATAAAATTAAAACTGCACTGGAAAAATCGCACCTTTTCTGGACACCTGGCAGCTCTCGGTCGGCAGGCCGATCTAGGTGATCGGCCTACCGATCATGGAGGTTCGGCCTGCCGAACATGAAGGTTCGGCCTGCCGGCAGAGCACCAAAATTTCTGCCCCACTGTCGGCCTGCCGGACCGTACGTTCGGCCTGCCGATCTGTGACCTTCGGCCTGCCGAACTGTGAGGTCCGGCATGCCGACCGAGCAGAAAACCCTCAATCCAGAAAATACAATTTTAATGCAATTCATCAATTTTATTTTCAACAATTCAAAAACATAAAATTAGAGACTCAGGAAATACCTGGAGGCGCCATCATCAATCTTTAAGTTCTGACTTCTCGTTCCGTCTTCTCCGAATAATTATTTAATTACAAAATTCTTACAAATTAAAAATTAAATAATAATTCCTAGACGGAGATGATAGTCCGCCATCTAATTACATGAAAAACCTAGATACACATTCTAACCTCTAAGGAACCATAACCGGTATTAATTAATTAATAAATAATTAAACAACAATTTAATCAACCATAATTAATTAATAAACATCCACCATATAATCCATGACAACATATATATTATATAGAAACCTAGAGTGCCATCTCTCTATAAAATTTAATTCAAGCATTGGAGAGATTAAGATCACAAAATTTATGCATATAACATGATCACAAACTTGCAAATTTATGTAAAAACCTCGGCTCTGATACCAATTGTTGGAAACAAAGTACGCAGTGGAATTTTTAGAGTTTTTTCATCAAAGTATTTTCCAAAACACAAGTTTGACATGTTATATGTATAAATTAAACAGATCTTACTAACCTCAGTGTGCCGAAGAACCTCCGCGACCTGTGTAGAGAAGTAACGTTCCAGAAGAGCCTCAACCAACTGGTCTTCTTTGCTATTCTCTATCCACAACCGGAGTGAGTGTGGGCTCACACGTACAGCTCTTCCACCGGTGACTCTCCTTCCAACCAATAGAGAGAACCCAAAGCTAGTGTTCGTGATTTGTGAACAAAAGTTCTCAGGGAGTTTTCAGATGCTCACTAGAAGAGTATCACTCTTAATCTCTCAAATTGATCTGCGTAAATCATTAGACTCACTCCCTTTTTATACCTATTGGTCCTTGGGGTCAGTCCATATCAGATTAGGTCTCAAAAATAGAAACAGAATCAAGTTTGGATCAATATCTGATAAGATACGCGTGAAAGAATCAGATAATTCATGTCTGTTTATCGGTTGAATTAATTTTTGTGATAAAATTGATTCAAAATAAACTTGTTGAATTATTGGGATCAGATAATTCTTGTCTGTTTATTGATTGATTTAATTTTGGATAAATTAGATCTAGATAAACTTGTAGAATTATTGGGAATTCATTTATTTTCTTAGAGATTATCTAGATAAAGTTGTTTTGATCAGATAACTTCTCTTTTAGGTTATTTGAATTAAAACTGAGCCTCTATCCTATAGAATCTCGGGTGAAAAATAAAAGATTCGTGGAGATTTTTTATCGATAATTCGGCCTGCGGATCCATGTGTTTGGCCTACAGATGGGGCCTGTTCAGCCTGTTGATGAGCGAAAGATAAGATTATGCATTTCAACGCAGATATTATCAGATATTGATCCAAACTTGATTTTGTTTCAAGTTTTTGAGACCTAATCTAATAAGGACTGACCTTGGACCTAACCACTATAAATAGGGAGTAAGTCTTAAGAGTTACTTAGATCAATTGAGAGATTAAGAGTGATACTCTATTGGTAAGAATCTGAAAACTCCCTGAGAGATTTTATTCACAAATCACAAACACTTGCTTTGGGTTCTCTCGATTGGTTGGCAGGAGAGTCACCTTGGTAAAGAACTGTACGTGTGAGCCCATACTTACTCCAGTCGTGGATAGAGAATAGCAAAGAAGACCAGTTGGTTGAGGCTCTTCCAGAACGTTACTTCTCTTCACGTTTTGTGAGGGTTCTTCGACATACAAAGGCTAGTAAGATCTGGTTGATTTATGCATATAGCATGTCAAACTTGTGTTTTGAAAAATTCTATGATGAAAAATTTTTAAAAATTCCCGCTGCACACTCTTTTTCCAACAATCCATGGCAATATCTTCCTACTTCCACTTAGGAACCAAAAGTGGTTTCAGTTTTCCAGTAGGTCTTTGATGCTTGGCTTTAACTTGTTGATAAGTAAGGCACTTTGAGACATATAAGGCTATTCATGACTTCATTCATGGCCACCAATAATGCTGCTTTAGATCCCTATACATCTTCGTGCCCCTAGGATGCGAAGAATAAGGTGTGTTGTGAGCCTCTGATAAGACTTTCTTTCTAATGTTCTCATCATTTGGTACGTAGAGTTTGCTTCCATACTTAATCATTCCATCATCAGAAATCAAGAAATCTTTCCTCTTTCCAGCCTCTATCTCACTCCACAAGTGAATCAAATAAGGATTTGCAAGTTGACCCTCCTTGATTTCTTCCAGAATCGTTGGCTGTAAGGTTAAGGCTGATAACCTTTCAATTAACCCTTTAGGCACAATTTCTAGAATTGTTGCCACTCATATTAAAATTGTTCATGCATGATCCTAAAATAAAACCTTGATTTCAAAAGATTGAGTGGGAGAAGTTTTTCGAAGAGATGACCTAAGGCCTCCATCGTTGGTCCATAGGCAGAACATGTTGGTCCTAACCCCTAGGAAGGGATTTCTATCATGTACCAGATTCGATCTTTGAGAGGATAAGGTATTTTAGCATGATTTATGGTTGCATACCCCTAGGTGGTGATTATAAATCATGGATAAAATATTGAAACAATGGTTCTACACTCACGTTAATTTTATTATTAACCTCCCCTAGGAGCTTTGTTAATAAAATTAATGGCCAAAGAAACTATTATTAATATATGCTGGATCATACAGGTCATGGATGGCATATATTAATTAGGAGGGGATCCGTGTTCCTGATTGAATTTGGCATGACTCCCCTAGGAGCTTGTTAAATTCTGAGTTCGGAATTATCGTTGTAAGGATGTGATATTTTCAAGGTTTTGACACATAAATACATTTGTATGTTTTTACATGATTGTGTTATCTTACTAAATTATTATGATATATTTGCTTATGTTTAGTATATGATTCTTTATTGTAGGTTAAAAATGTCTAAAAACGCTTTATCATTGATACTTGAAAAAAACCTATTAACTGGAGAGAATTATAATGATTGGCAACAGAACCTGGATATCGTCTTGTCCTTTAAGAAACTAAAATATGTACTGACAACCCCTTGTCCTCCCAAGCCTACGGGAGACTCAACTAATAAGCAATTCCAAGCATATGATCGTTGAAAAGATGCTAATGATCAAGCCCGCTGCTATGTTATGGCCAGCATGAATAATGTACTACAGGCTCAACATCAAGATTATGAGACTGCGAAGCAGATCTTGAATAATCTTGAGGATATGTTCAGAGGCCAAGCCATAACAAAGCAGCAAGGGGTGCTTCAAAAACTCTTAAACTATAGACAGAGGTCGAGGACATCTATAAAGGAGCATATGATGTTGGCCATGGATTACCTTGCTGAGGCTCAAACCAATGGAGCCAACATCGATGCTAAAACTCAGATGACTATGGTATTTGAGACTCTTTCAAAGGAATTTATTCCGTTTAGAGCTATATTTAATTTAAGCAATAGACGGGATATGACCTTAACAGAACTGATGAAACAGTTACAAGAGTTTGAACTGTTGATCTGGGAGTCTCCTGCGGGTGGTGAGGCCAACATGGTAGCTGCTTCTAGTTCCAATCCTAACTCTGGGAATGGAAAGAAGCAACAGGCCAAGAACGAGAAGTCTTCTATTCCTGCTGGTACCAAGAGCAAGAAGAAGAAGAAGAAGAACCCAAAGAAGCTTAAGTGCTTCTTCTGTGGGAAGGTCGGGCATATCAAAAAGCATTGCAAGGACTTCCTTTCCAAAGGAGGCAGGTGTGATCTTTTATATTTAGAAACTTGTTTAGTTGTGAAATCCAGTGACATTTGGGTCATAGATTCTGGTGCAACTAATCATGTTTGTGTTTCTCTATAGGGGTTCAAAGAAATGAGAAGTCTGCTGCCTGAGGACTTCACTCTTTGGATGGGTGATGGATCCTTGGTCTCAGCGGAAGCAGTGGGAGATGCCCATCTTTACTTTGATAATTATAGGAATTTATTTTTGCAAGATTGTTTTTATGTTCCTCAATCTATAAGGAATTTAATTTCTGTATCTTGTTTATTTAAAGACTCCTATTTGGTTTCTTTTAATGATAAAGTGGTGATTTGTAAAAACAAATCTTTTATCTGTTCTGGATGGATGCAAAATAATCTATATTTTATCAAACCTAAGATGGACTTATTGCTTAATGCTGAGATGAATGATAATAACTCTAAAAGACTTAAAACTTCTCAATCTAATAAGACTTATCTTTGGCATTTATGCCTTGGTCATATTAACCTGAATAGGATTCAAAGGTTGGTAAGGGATGGACCTTTAAGTCACTTAAAGGTGGAATCTATACCTCAATGTGAATCTTGTTTGGAGGGTAAAATGACCAAAAGACCATTCGGGTCTAAGGGCAATAGGGCCAAAGGGGTTCTAGAATTGTGCATAGTGATGTTTGTGGACTGATGAACATCCAGGCACGAGGAGGGTATGATTACTTCGTCACTTCTATTGACAATTACTCAAGATATGGGTATGTGTACCTGATGCACCACAAAAGCAAAAATTTTGACAAGTTCAGGGAGTTTCAGGCTGAAGTAGAAAAGAAATTAGGTAGACCCATAAAGGCACTTCGATCCGATCAAGGTGGAGAATACCTTTCTAATGAGTTCTTGGAACACTTATTAGACAATATGATTTTATCCCATTTGACTGTGCCGGGCACTCTACAGCAGAATGGCATAGCAAAAAGAAAAAATAGGACTTTGTTGAATATAATTAGGTCCATGATGAGTTATTCATCATTGCCTTTATCCTTTTGGGGATATGCACTACAAATTGCATGTTATCTTTCGAACAATGTGCCTTCAAAATTAGTCCCTAAAACTCCTCACGAGTTGTGGACGGGTAGGAAGGCTTCCTTAAACCATATTCGTATATAGGAATGTTTGGCTCATGTCATATTTAAGGATCTGAATAAGTTAGAAGCACATTCAGAAGTTTGCATGTTTATAGGATATCCAAAAGGGACTAAAGGGGGTTATTATTATAACCTAAAGGAAAATAAAGTCGTGGTTTTAACTAATGCAACTTTCCTTGGGGAGAGTTACATGGACGACTTTAAACCTTGAAGCAAAGGGGTGCTTGAGGAGTTAAGGAGTGATCCAATCACTCTAGCGGTTCCAAATGAAACCATTGTAATCAGTGTAGAAAAACCAAACAAACATGAACAACAACCTCAGGAGCTTCGGCGTAGTGGGAGGATCGGGCGTCAATCTGAGAGGTATATGTTCAATGGGAAAGTCTTTTTGGCTAAACTGGATGAACATGATAGGGATCCTTATACTTACGTAAAAGCTATAGAGAATGTTGATTCAAAACTCTAGACAAAGGCCATGAACATAGAGATGAAGTCTATGGAGACTAATCAGGTCTGGGAGCTTATGGATCTTCCCAAAGGGGTAAAACCCATAGGATGTAGAAGGATCTACAAGAGGAAAAGGGGCGTGGATGGAAAGGTCGAAACGTTGAAGGTTAGACTGGTAGCTAAGGGTTATATGTGAAAGGAAGGAATCGATTATGAGGAAACCTTTTCGCTTATAGCGATGGTTAAGTCCATCTGAATTCTCTTGTCCATAGCTGCCGCTCTCGACTGCGAGATTTGGCAGATGGATGTCAAGATGACTTTTTTGAATGGCTATCTTAATGGGTCCATTTATATGAAACAACCAGACGGGTTCAAGGTCACGGGTCAAGAGGGTAAGGTTTGTAAGCTGCTAAAGTTAATTTATGGACTTAAGCAGGCTTCTCGTTCCTAGAACATAAGATTTGATTAGGTGATCAAGACTTATGGGTTCTCACAAAATGTGGATGAAGCATGTGTTTATAAACACATTAAGGATGGGAAGGTGGTTTTTCTACTACTCTATGTAGATGACATTCTGCTAATTGGCAATGACATTAGGGCATTGTCATCGGTCAAATTATGGTTGACCAAGCAGTTTGACATGAAGGACTTGGGTGAGGCTAATTTTGTTCTTGGTATCCAGATATTTCGGGTTAGGAAGAACAAAATGATAGCTTTGTCACAGGCCAGCTACATAGATAAAATTCTCAGAAGGTTTGCAATGCAGGATTCTAAGAAAGGTAGGCAACCATCTAGGTCTGGAATTACTTGTTCTAAGAAGGACTCTCCAAAGTCTTATGAAGAAAGAGAATACATGAAGAAGGTGCCTTATGCTTCGACAGTGGGTAGTCTCATGTATGCCATGCTTTGCATACGACCGAATATTAGTTATGAGGTCAGGATTGTAAGTCGATTTCAGGCAGATCTAGGACCGAACAATTGGGTTGTGGTAAAGCATATTTTCAAGTACCTGAGAAGGACTCGAGGGTATATGCTTGTATATTTGGGTGAGGACTTGACTCCTCTAGGATATACTAACTTGTATTTTCAATCTTGTCTAGATTCTAGGAAATCGACTTCAGATTTTGTGTTTACTATGGGCGGTGGTGCCATCAGTTGGAGAAGTGTGAAGCAAGATTGCACTTTGGATTCAATGATGGAGGCCGAGTATTTGGTAGCTAGTGATGCTTCAAAAGAAGCTATGTGGCTCTGCAACTTTCTTGGGGATCTTGAGGTAGTTCCTGGCATGGATAAAGCGGTATCACTATACTATGATAACAGTGCAGCGGTAGCTAATGCTAAGAAACTAAGATTTCACAAGAAGAGTAAGCATATTGATCGGAAGTATCATGTGATAAAGGACTTCGTTGAGGGCAGGCATGTCACGGTGTGCAAGGTCGCGTCAGAGGACAATTTAGTTGATCCATTTACGAAGACACTTGCTGGGAGAGTCTTCGAGAGGCTTGTGGAAGCTATGGGGATGCGAGAATTGTCCTATTTACTCACTTAGTGCAAGTGGGAGATTGTTAGACATGTATGCCCTAAGGAGTAAAAATGTAATAAATTTTTGGAGACATTTTTTATCAATAAAGAATTTATTCATTGTTTATATACCAAATCTTGTCCTCTTTATGTTCACATTTGTTGAATGTATGTTCAGCAAACAATAATCTAAGACTGTCGGTCTAAACCTTAAGAATTGGGCGTATGATGGACAGATTATATGGAAGACATGATTCTTAAGGTGATGGTCTATATCATAAGATCCGCAATCAAGGGAATAAAGTTGGGCGCTTTATTGATGTAAAGATTGTTATGTTGTCTGTATCCTTATTGGGAGATGGTTTGTCTTGGTCATCGGAGGTGGACTCTGTGAACAAAAACATTTGCACGTTGTCATAGGTGACGATGTGTTGGATCGGGACATAAAGTGAATTGATTTGGATTAATAATTTTGTCTTGGTAAATCGATTCACTTTAGACAATCATTTGTATTTTATCTTAATCTTGAGATGAATAGTGAGCCCGCTGTCTTGACTTGTGTCTTTTGATGTACCAAATGGTGACACCCACATCTTAATAGCGGTGTGCATGCTGGTACGTTGGAGGTATGACTCTTGGTAGCATAGACCTGTTATTCATAGATATGGAATCCATAGCTCCTCTTTAGGAGTAATGATATCTTCTTATATGCGTTATCATGTAATTGAAAAAACTGAAGCGCTCAACCATTTGGATACATAGGTGTAATCGAATGGTATACTGTCTTTGGATGGTGAGATAGTAGAACGTAAGATAAAAATAATCGGGAAGGTAAGACAGAACTTGTCCTTATGCCGATTATGAATAATCATATGGGGATATGATACACTATGATATGTCATGGAGACTTAGCTATATGGGTTTCGTAATTCTATGTAGTTTGACAGTGCAGCTCAAGCTTTTAGTGGAGTAGCATTGGAGTTGATAATTATGAAATGTATATTTAGGATATTGGGTTTCATAATTATCAGGAGCTTGAACTATACAAGTCCATTTGGTCCCCTTTGTTAGCTCACAATATCCTGTAACGATACGGCATGCTTTTTCAATAATTGGTAACTTATGTTGGATTTATCAGATTAGTTGAAATTTGGAAGAATCAGATAATTCATGTCCATTTATCGGTTGAATTAATTTTTGTGATAAAATTGATTTAAGATAAACTTGTTGAATTATTAGGATCGGATAATTCTTGTCTATTTATCGGTTGATTTAATTTTGAATAAATTAGATCAAGATAAACTTGTAGAATTATTGGGAATTCATTTATTTTCTTAGAGATTATCTAGATAAAGTTGTTTTGATCAGATAACTTCTCTATTGGTTTATTTGAATTAAAACCGAGACTCTATCCTATAGAATCTTGGGTGGAAAATAAAGATTCGCGAAGATTTTTTATCAGCAGTTCGACCTGCCAATCCACGTGTTTGGCCTACCGATGAGCGAAGGATAAGATTACGTATTTTCCCACAGATCTTATCAAATATTGATCCAAACTTGATTCTGTTTTGAGTTTTTGAGGTCTAATCTGATAAGGCTAACCCTGGGCCCAACCTCTATAAATAGGGAGTAAGTCTTAGGAGTTACTTAGATCAATTGAGAGATTAAGAGTGATACTCTGTTGGTGAGAATCTGAAAACTCCCTGAGAGCTTTTGTTCACAAATCATAAACACTTGCTTTGGGCTCTCTCAATTGGTTTGCAGGAGAGTCACCTTGGTGAAGAGCTGTACATGTGAGCCCACACTCACTCCGATCATGGATAGAGAATAGCAAAGAAGACTAGTTGGTTGAGGCACTTCTAGAATGTTACTTCTCTTCACATTTTGCGAGGGTTCTTTGGCATACAAAGGTTAGTAAGATCTAGTTAATTTATACATATAGCATGTCAAACTTATGTTTTGGAAAATACTCTGATGAAAATTTTTAAAAATTCCTGTTGCGCACTCTTTTTCCAACAATCCATGGCAATATCTTCCTACTTCCACTCAGGAACCAAAAGTGGTTTTAGTTTTCCAACAGGTCTTTGATGCTCGGCTTTAACTTGTTGATAAGTAAGGCACTTTGAGACATATGAGGCTATTCATGACTTCATTCATGGCCACCAATAATGCTTCTTTAGATCCCTATACATCTTCATGCCCCTAGGATGCAAAGAATAAGGTGTGTTGTGAGCCTCTGATAAGACTTTCTTTCTAATGTTCTCATCATTTGGTATGTAGAGTCTTCCATACTTAATCATTCCATCATCAGGAATCAAGAAATCTTTCCTCTTTCCAGACTCTATCTCACTCCACATGTGAATCAAATAAGGATCTGCAAGTTGACCCTCCTTGATTTCTTCTAGAATCGTTGGTTGTAAGATTAAGGTTGATAACCTTTCAATTAACCCTTTAGGCACAATTTCTAACTCAAACCTTTCTATATCCAATATCAAATATTTCTGAATGACTGTCATAGCAGAAATGCTGGTATAAGATTTTCTACTCAAAGCATCAGCCACTACATTGGCTTTGCCTGGATGGTAATTGATCACATAGTCATGGTCTTTTACTAGCTCCAACTATCTTCTCTGCCTCATATTCAACTTTTTCTGCGTAAAGAAATACTTGAGACTCTTGTGGTCAGTATAAATCTCACATCTTTCCCCATAAAGGTAATGTCTGTAAGTTTTTAAAGCAAAGACTACTACTGTTAAATCCAAATCATGAGTGGGATGGTTCTTCTCATAATCTTTCAGTTGACAAGAACCATAAGCAATTACTTTTCGATTTTGCATAAGAACACACCCTAAACCATTTTTGGAAGCAACACTGTAAACCACAAAACTTTCTTCTACTAATGGAATGACAAGTATTAGGTAGATATCAACCTTTGTTTCAACTCTTGGAAACTCTTTTCACAAGCATTTATCTATTGAAACTTTACATTTTTCCTAGTCAATTGTGTTAGCAGTGAAGTTATCTTTGAAAATCCTTCAACAAATCTCCTATAATAACCTGCTAATACTAAGAAACTATGTACTTCTGATGCATTTGTTGGCTATGACCATTTACTTACTGCTTCCACTTTTCCTAGATCAACCGAAATACCATCCTTATATACAACATGCCCAAGAAAGGTCACTTTCTCTAACCAGAACTCACATTTCTGGCATTTCACATACAACTTTTATTTCAGCTTACTCACACTAATCTTAAGTGTTCAAATGCTCCTTTATAGAATGTGAATATATAAGGATATCATCTACAAATACAATAACAAATTTATCAAGATAATCCTTGAATATCCTGTTCATTAGATCCATAAAGGTAACTGGAGAATTAGTCAACCCAAAAGGCTTTACCAGGAATTTATAATGCCCATATCTCATTGCAGTCTTGGAGATATCCTCCTCTTTAATCTTTAACTGATGGTATCCTGATCTAAGATCAATCTTAGAAAATACTCTCGCACCTTGAAGTTGATCAAACAAATCATCAATCCTCGGGAGTGGATACTTATTCTCGATGGTCACCTTATTCAATTCTTTATAATCAATACATAGCCTTATCATACCATCTTTCTTTTTAACAAACAATACTAGGGCTGCCCAAGGAGAGAAACTAGGACAAATGAAACCCTTATCCAATAATTCCTAAAACTGAACTTTTAATTCCTTTAATTACATTGGAGCCATTCTATAAGGTGTTTTGGAGATAGGAGCTATGCCTAAAACCAGGTCAATGGCAGACTCAATGTCCCTATCTGGCGACAATCGTAGTAAGTCCTCAAGAAATACTTCTAAAAATTCTTGCGCCATTGGTACATCTTCAAGCCTAGGCTTTTGTTCAACTTGTGTATCTACCACACTAGCCAAATAACCAATACAACCATTATCTAGCAATCTATAGGCTTCAAAGTGGAATTTATGAGGGTTTTTAACTTGTAGCTTCTACGAAAGAAAACTCTTCTTGTTTTGGTGGTTGGAAGATCAACATTTTCTTTCTACAGCCTATAGTGGCATGGTATTTTGACAACCAATCCATTCCCAAAATGACCTTGTAATATGACATATAAGGGATAATCAAATCCATAAGTAATTCTCTTCCATCAGTCATTATCTTGCAGCCTTTAAGGACTTGATCCAATTGAAGAGTCTCTCTAGATGGAATACTAACACTATACTTAATAGGAATCCTGTCTGGTGCTTTACCTAATTTTGGCACATACTTACTAGATACAAATGAATGTGTTGCTCCTGAATCTACCAAAATATGAGTAGATATACTAGTGATAAAAATCTCACATGAGACAACTGAAAGATTGGTCTCTACATCCTCTTGAGTAAAAGCAAAAACTCGAGTTGGAACTTTCTTCTGATCTTGAACATTTACTTTGTAGTCTGTCGCAAAATGTCCTATTTTTCCATAGTTATAACATCCTCTAGGTCCTTCCATGTAGGCTCCAAAATGAAATCTCCCACATTTAGCACATTTGGGTTTTGGTCTACCTGCATTTGGTGTTTTCATTTCAATCTTGGGATGTTTTGACTGATCAGAGATCTACGCTTGATTTTGATTCCATAGGCCTAATCTCTTATTTCCCTGATTCCATTGTTGTACCAAAAGTTAGGCTTGAAATTCTTCTCACTTTCCTCTTTTTCCTTCATTTCCTTTTCCCTTGCTTCTTTGTCTCTATCTCAAATTTTATTCTCTACACATTCCATATCTAGAGCCCTTTCTACCATTTTAGAGTAAGTTTGACCTTCTATTCCAGCCATTGTTACATCCTTGAATATTTCTGGCTTCAGACCCTCCATGAATTGTTCCATTTTAAGAGCATCAGTACTCACCAGTTGAGGAGCATAACAAGACAATTCTTCAAATTTTCCAATATATTATACAACAGACATATTATCTTGTTTTAGGTTCACAAACTCTTTCTTCTTCTCCTTCCTTGTAGCTGTTGTGAAATATTTCGCTTCAAAGATTTCCTTAAATCTTTCCCAAGTCATGGTTGTCACATCATGAACATTAGCCATCTTATCCCACACCAATAACTGGCATCATCACGAAGCATAAAAGAAGCACATGAAAATTTTTCATCATTGGGAATTTTGCCATAATTAAACATTCTCTCCATTGTCCTAAACCAATTCTTAGTGTCTTTAGGATATGCACCACTTGAAAACTCTGGTGGCTTTAATTTCTAAAATTTCTTAGCTACAAAATCATTTTCAACTTGTTCAATAGGAGCTGGTGGTGCTGGAGGAGGAGGTGGAGCCTCCATTTCTCGTCTTATGTCTTGTTCGAGGAACCTTTTGACTAATTCAGTAAGACGGTCAATGCAGGAATCTTTCTCATCCCGCTGCGTTCTAGTTGAAGTTTGCCCCTTAGTTTCAACCATTATTATTTTTCTTGTGTAAATAACCTCTTAACTCTTACACATAACAATTATGGCCAATAATAACAATGCGCAATAATAATAGTTGACATAGAAAACATGAAAACAACTTACTGGTCAACTGTGCTTTTCCAACCTATGATCCTTTTATATGGACAGTCTATAGAACCACTTTAAACCAAAAGCTCTGATACCAAACTATGATGCCCACCTAACTTAATCACATTGTAATGCATATAATCAAGCTAGACAGCGCTATAAATAACATATAATTATTTACGAAAACAATGGGAAAATTCAAACTTTTCAAAAAAAACCTTGTAATTTTCTAACAATCATACGTTTATACTTACAAAAGATAGGCTAGCGATAAATATTTACAACAATTTACATCTCAAAATGAAACGCCACCCGAAACCGTACTTGTAATCATCTTATAGTATTTACAAGTACAAAAATAAGAAACTTAAACAAAAGTGTGCCCATGTAAGGTCAACAATGTCCATGTACGTGGGGTCATGAGAACGGAGAATGTGCCACTCGACCTTTAATTCAACATTACTGATATGTACCCTCATCTACTTCACAAGACTAAAAAAAAGAGCTAATGCCCAGTAAGTAAAAACCTATGCAACTCAATGTAGTGGTATTGTATATTGGCTCATAAAATTTCCATCATACTACTATAACATAAAAACGTTTAATACACGTATAGTTATGTACACCATGAGTCACACGCTTAGCCTTATTTACAAGCAAGCATGCATAATAACAAATCTTCACTAATCAATAATGCCTCAGGCTACGCCATGAGACAACGGTCTAAAAAATGGTCTCAGGCACTCCCATGAAACCACTTGAGTCCTAGGCTATCCATGGAACTTAACTAAGGCCACATATAAGCTAACTACCTAGCACACATATAAGCAATCTCTTTCTGATAGCATAATGATTTTCTTTAGAAAACTATACATGTGCCTTTATTGCATGAATGCAAGTGATATAGTAAATCATATGTATTAAAACAACAATCCTATGATGTAGTTGAAATGAATTTCTACTTACTTCATATAGAGACCAAGAATGACTAGTGGAAGGCATCAGTGTCCTCGTCGAGCCAGATGTGCTAGTAAGCCTTTTAGTGTTCATAATCATGATGTTATTTTTATGTATACACAAACCAATCATAGCATTCTATTTGCAATTCATTCACTGTATACATTTGCTAAATTACCTAAAGCTATATTTTGGAATTTGTAAATAATTGAAAGGTTATCATGATTAAAAAAAAACCCAAATAGCTTACTTGAGATTATACTTTCATCTTTAGTTAACTAAATATGATATTGATCTCTTTATGCAGGCAAATTAACAGTCATATTATATGCACCATAAGTAATATGTGTAAAATGAGATATAAAAGAATTTAATATCCAAAAACAACAAACGTGAATGGCAATCAGTATTCAAATAACTATATTGGCACTAATTGTTTAAATTTCATTTTACATACAATAACAACAGCTACACTTTCATACGCTTGTGGGCTCTATACATCAATATATGTTGGCATAGCAAGTCAACAAAATATATGTTTACATCAAAGGATAAGTCTCAATGAAAGAAGAAATAAAAGTTAGCAATACTCTGTCGGTTCTGTCTTTTTTATTATTATTATTCATATATATGATAAACAAATATAATTTATGCAACATATAATATCTGAAAGAAAATGCATTGTTGTTGCGTAAAGGAATATAAAAGACACGCCAACTCTTCTCTTTTTCTTTTTTCTTTTTCTTTAAGAAATTCTTTTGTAAGGGTTGATAGTAAATTGCCTATAATAAAAGTCACCAAATAGCTTCGTAAATAAAATTATAACATGTTTATTCTTGCACATCAAGCTTCTTTAAAAGGAAACTGAGCCTTCACACTATATCAAATAACTCAAAATAAAATTAATAAAGATTAGGCATCTCAGTAATAATTATCAATGGAATGTAAGTATGTTATTATTGGCTAAACTTATATGTGAGAATTTAAGGGCACCACAACGGGTTACCTCGCTGAGGCTCAAACCAATGGAGCTGACATTGATGCTGAAACTCAAATGACTATAGTGTTTGAGACTCTATCTAAGGAGTTTATCCCTTTTAGAGCTTTATTTAATTTAAGCAATATATAGAAGGGATATGACTTTGACTGACTTATTGAAGCAGTTATAGGAGTTCAAAAATCTGATGAGGGAGACTCTTGCTGGTGGTGAGGCCAACTTGGCAGTTGCCTCTGGTTCCAATCCTCACTCTGGGAATAGAAAGAAGCAACGGGCTAAGAATGGAAAGTCTTATATTCCTACAAACGACAAGAATGAAAAGAAGAAAAAGAAGAACCTGAAGAAGCTCAAGTGCTTTTTTGTGGGAAGGTCGGGCATATCAAGAAGAATTGCAAGGACTTCTTTTTTCGAGGAGGTAGGTATGATCTTCTGGTTATTGAAACTTGTTTGATTGAGGAATCTAGTGACACTTGCGTCATAGATTCCAGAGCAACTAATCATGTTTGTGTTTCTCTATAGGGGTTCAAAGAAACGAGAAGTCTGTTACATGAAGACTTCATGCTTTGGGGGGCGATGGATCTTTAGTGTTGGCTGAAGCCATGCGAGACATCCATCTTTATTTTGATAATTATAAGAGTTTGATTTTGTAAGATTGTTTTTATGTTCCTAAATTGAAAAGGAATTTAATTTCTGCAGCTTGTTTATTTAAAGACTCTTATGTAGTTTCTTTTAATAATAAAGTAGTGATTCGTAAAATAAATTTTTTATCAATAATGGATGGATGCAAAATAATCTATATTTTATCAAACCAAAGATGAACATACTGTTGAACATTGAGGTTAATGATAATAACTCTAAAAGACTTAAAACTTCTCATTCTAATAAGACCTATCTTTTTGCATTTGCGATTAGGCCATATTAACCTGAATGGGATTCAAAAGTTGGTAAGGGATGGAGCTTTAAGTCACTTAAAGGTAGAATCTATACCACAATATGAATCTTGTTTGGAGGGTAAAATGACCAAAAGACCATTTGGGTTTACGAGCAATAAGGCTGAAGGGGTTCTAGAACTTGTGCATAGTGATGTTTGTGGTCCTATGAACATCTATCCACGAGGAGAATATGAGTATTTCGTCACTTTTATTGATGATTACTTAAGGTATGGGTATGTGTACCTAATATGCAGCAAAAGCAAAACTTATGACAAGTTCAGGGAGTTTCGGTCTGAAGTGGAAAAGCAGTACCCATAAAGGCACTTCAATCCAATCAAGGTGGTGAATACATTTTTAATGAGTTCGTGGAACACTTATTAGAGAATGAGATTCTATCCCATTTGACTACACCAGGCACTCTGCAGTAGAATGGCATAGCTGAGAGAAGGAATAGGACATGATGAGTTATTCATCATTGCCTTTATCCTTTTGAGGATATGCACTACAAACTACATTTATCTTTTGAACAATGTGCCCTCAAAATTGGTTCCTAAAACTCCTCATGAGTTATGGATGGGTAAAAGGACATCCTTAAAACATATTCACATATGGGGATGTCCAGCTCATGTCCTGTTTAAGGAAGTGAATACGTTGGAAGCACGTTTGGAAGTTTGAGTCATTATAGGTTATCTAAAAGAGACTAAGGGAGTTATTTCTATAACCTAAAGGAAAATAAAGTTATGGTTTCAACTAATGTAACATTCCTTGAGGAAAGTTACATGGACAACTTTAAACCTCGAAGAAACGTGGTGCTCGAGGAGTTGGTGAACGATTCGATCACTCAGAGGGTTCCAGTAGAAACCACTCCAATCAGTGTAGAAAAACCAACTGAACATGAACAACAACCTAAAGGGCTTCGGCGTAATGAGAGGATCATGCGTCAACCCGAGAGGTATATATTCAATGGTGAGTCCTTCTTGGTTGAACCGACTAAGCATGACAGGGATCCTTACGCTTACAAAGAGGCTATGGAGGATGTTTATTCGAAACTCTAGACAAAGGCCATGAACATAGAGATGAAGTTTATGGAGACTAATCGAGTCTGGGAACTTGTGGATCTTCCCATAGGGTGTAAGTAGATCTATAAGAGAAAAAGAGGAGTGGATGGAAAGGTCAAAACCTATAAGGCCAGACTGGTAGCTAAGGGATACACGCAAAAGGAAGGAATCGATTATGAGGAAACCTTTTTGCCTGTAGCCATGCTTAAGTCTATCTTTATTCTCTTGTCCATAGTTGTCACTCTCGACTACTAGATTTGGTAAATGGATGTCAAGATGGCTTTTCTAAATGGCTATCTTAATGAGTCTATATATATGGTACAACTAGGCAGGTTCAAGGCCAATTGTCAGGAAGGTTAGGTTTGTAAGCTGCTATAGTCAATTTATGGAGTTAGGCAGGCTTCTCATTCTGGCCGTTGGCCCTTAAAGTAGCATTTTTCCTTCGTTGATCCTCCAACTGCCTTTGCAGTTCAACAATCATTGTCATAAGTCTTTCATTGGTCTGGGTGCGTGTCTGAATTCTTCTGTGGCCGTCCATCGTAATTTCTCCTAAAAGAATTAGGTCTTAGAAATAATCTTCCAATTATGAGACAGGTTTTCACTACTGAATCGTTAATCATTAATCATTCAAACCTTAATCTTATCATCACACTTGCATTAATGCATCTAACTTAATAACATACTTACTTGGAGGACTTGGATTGATGTGTGGTGACATGAATTGTAATCGAAAAATTGCTCTGATACTAAAGCCTAGAACGCCCCTTAGCTCAGACGTCACAGATATCGTTACATTCATACATTCATACTTATTAAACCTTAAACATAAACATAATTACATAGCTTATATGATGTTTTCAAATATAAACGTAGTTAAACATACATAACCAGGATCCATTCATACATCTATTTTTTTTTTCTAACTTATCATTGTTTAAAATAACATTGTTTAACTTATTCCATATCATAATTTATTCAATTATACTTTAAATTAATCAACAACTTATTTAATAATATAGGTATATCAACTTGTAAAATCAGGACTTATAAAAAAAAGCATCACATCCTATCTCCTTAATCAACTCATCATATAAAAGTCATTTACTCCCACGGTTCGGCAGGCCAAACTTGGGACTTTGGCAGGCCGAACATGATCGGCAGGCCAGAGTTCCCTCAACCGGTAGGCCGGCAGAGGCTTTGCAAATCAGACCAAAAACTTATCAACGTTCGGCAGGCCGAAAACATGATCGGTAGGCCAAACTTTCAGACTTCGGCAGGCCGACCAAGGATGTTCAGCAGGCCGATCGAGCCAAAATCTTTGAGAAAAACTTAATTTTTAAAACAAACCAACTTTTCATAAAATGTTGTGGAAGTTCATAATTCATTAAAAATGATAAAATAACTTATAAAACCATAGCATAAGTATTCTTAAAACTTAACATAAAAATATGTTCAAAATATATAACTTGATTAAAACATAAAAATGTTCTTCTTGGCATGCTTTCGGTTACAATTCATCATGCATAGTGCTCACACGCCTCTCCATGTCCTCCACCTAATCCATGATTTTCTTACCTTTATCTGCAACATGACATAAAACATGATTAAGCTAATGCTTAGTAAGTACATATAATTCTCACAAATTAAAACATTTCATAAACATTATCATCATCATTGTCATCATATCATAAAAGTGCCTTAAGTACAATTTCATAGAACATATCTTTCATTGCGTTCATCATTTAAAAAATTATTCCATTTTATCTTAAGGGCCCAAGTGTTGCACCATAAACATCATCATAGGCGTGCCGTCATGAGAGGAGAAGGGTAGCTAATCCAAAACCAAACATTTCATTTCATAACATTGGTGTGCAACACTTATTAGGTGATACATATATACATAATTTTCATACTTTGAAACATGCCAAAATCATCATGCACAACTTAAAATCATGAAAATCTTTCATAGAAATTCTTAAGGAAAATATCCATAAAATCATCATGAATATCATTATGAACATAACATCAAATCTTGTAAAAACGTGTCATGTTGCAGGTAAGAATGTACTTACTTTAACAGCTAGCTTACTTAACCTTAAATGATTTGGTGATGACGTCGCGGTCTCGAAATTCTCGTTCCTATGTGTGTTCATGCCGTTTTTTCATTTAAAACACAATAAAATCAATACTTAACATCATAGTGTAAATCATCCATTCATATAACATTCACATATACATACATTCATCTTATATTACAAACATAATTCATAACCATAAACATTGAAATCACATAAACATGTTATTATGATTTTTCTTAAATTATAAAAATTACCTTAAGCATATAAAAACATACCATACATTTTAAACATATTTATCTTTTAAATAAAACATTTTTGAACAATTAAAATACATATATTTTAATTTAAAACTTCATACCATCATCATATTATCATGCATAAAATTAATTTATTATCATAAAATCATTTAAACATAAATAACAATTCATAAACAAAATCCAGAGATAACATTGTTAAAATAGTTTTCTTAAAAATAACATAAAATACCTTCATCATATATCATACATGCACATTCTTGACAACTTTCATGAAAAACATCATATTTACCCCTTGAATATCATTATATTTTTCATACATCTAGATTAAACAGTAATATTTACTGTGAGGGGTAGAAGATAGAAAATTCTTATTTTATCATAAAAAAACTGAGAAGACATGAAACTTAAAAAAAATCATCTCATAACCCATACATGCATAACATATTAAAAACTCGAAACAAATACAATACCTAAAGAAAGATATTGTAGACAGATTGAGGAGGAGAATTCTTTTCAAAAACACAAGAAACGAGTCCTTACCTTGAAAATTTTCTTCTCAAAACCCTTGAATTTAACCAACGAAATATGACTTTTCTTTCAATTTTCTTGTAGAAAATTTTTGAGAGAGAAGGAAGTGAATTGCATGGAGAAGAGAAGAGGAAGTGAGAATGAAAGAACGTCTCAAAAATGAATGAGAGAGGAGTGAGAAGTTGAGAGAAAAATCTGAGGAAAGAAAATGTTAAAATTTTTTTAACGTAACAATCATAATGAAATTCATTGCCCTTCATTAAGTCCCTCCATTAAGTCAGAATTTCTGACTGTTAGGGGGCAATTGGTGTGAAGGAGAGAAAGAAGAAAAAGGAAAGTCAAAACTCTCACTCATCACTTACCATATTTTGCCCTATTTAAGTGGGAAACCATTTAAATTAACACAAATCAATGCAAAGTCAAACCCCTTATTTCCTTAACTGATAAAATTATTCCATTATTATGCCAATTAATCACATTAAGTTATCCAATTAACGTAATTAACTCAGCTTTAATTTTGGAGAGATTTCTACTGACTGCTCGTCAGCCATGTTCAGCCTGCCGATTTTCCCCTTCAGCCTGCCGGTTCCACCAAGTTTGGCCTACCGATGGGTCTCTTCGGCCTGTCGATCTCGGGCAGACATTTTGGCCTATCGATCTTAAAAGTTTGACCTGTCGAACTATCCATAAATGCCATACATTAAAACATTCATACATCATAGCATCATAATTAAATATACATTAAAATAATTATAAACACTTAAGCACAACGATTCCATGCGGTCGTCACCTGTCATAAAACATGACATAAAAGTTAGTAACATTAACATCATATATCATTACGTACATCATAAAATATCATTAACGTCATTACTAACTTAACATTATTCATTACATAAAAATAGGCGGGTGTTACACAGGTGATCAAGACTTATGGGTTTGCACAAAATGTGGATGAACCATGTGTTTACAAACACATTAAAGATCGGAAGGTGGTTTTTCTATTGCTCTATATAGAAGACATTCTGCTAATTGGCAATGATTTTGGGGCCTAGTCATCGGTCAAATTATGGTTGACCACGCAGTTTGACATGAAGGACTTGGGTGACGCTAATTTGGTTCTCGGTATCTAGATCTTTCAAAGATTGGAAGTAGAGAATGATAGCTTTGTCCTAAGCGGGTGACATAGATAAAATTCTTTATGTTGGAAAAAGAATACGCAGCGGAATTTTAAAAATTTTACATAAGAGTATTTTCCAAAACACAAGTTTGACATGCTATATGCATAAATTAACCAGATCTTACTAACTTTTGCGTGCCAAAGAACCCTCGCAAAACGTGAAGCGAAGTAACATTCCAAAAGAGCCTTAACCAACTGGTCTTCTTTGTTATTCTCTATCCATGGCCAGAGTAATTGTGGGCTCACACGTACAGCTCTTCCACCAGGTGACTCTCCTTCCAACCAATCGAGAGAACCCAAAGCAAGTGTTCATAATTTATGAACAAAAGCTCTCATGAAGTTTTTAGATTCTCACTAGCAGAGCATCACTCTTAATGTCTTAATTGATCTGAGTAACTCTTAAGACTTACTCCTTTTATATAGAGATTGGTCTTAGGGTCAGTCCTTATCAGATTAGGTCTCAAAAACTCAAAACAAAATCAAGTTTAGATCAATATCTGATAAGATCTACGTGGAAACACGTGATCTTATCCTTAGCTAATCGGCAGGCCGAACCACCTGATTGGTAGGCTAAACAGGTCCCATCGATAGGCTGAACTGCCGAATAAAAATCTTGTGAATCTTTTGTTTTCCACTCGATATTCTATAGGATAAAGTCTCCGTTTTAATTTAAATAACCCAATAGAGAAGTTATCTAATCAAAACAACTTTATCTAGATAATCTCTAAGAAAATAAATAAATTCCCAATAATTCAACAAGTTTATCTTAAATTAACTTTATCACAAAATTAATTCAACCGATAAACAAACATGAATTATTTGATTCTTTTAAATTTCAACCAAACTAATAAATCCAACATAAGTTACCAATTATTGGAAAAATGTGTCGTGTCATTATAGGATGTTGTGAGCTAGCAAAGGGGACCAAATGGACCTATATTCTAACACCCGCCTATTTTATGTAACAGACCACGTTAAGTTAGTAACGTTGATAAAGAAATTTTTATTAATAAATTTCATTATATGATAAGATATGTGATGTGCATGTTACTAAAATTTTATGTCAAGTTTGTGACAGGTGACGACCTCATGGGATCGTTGTGCTCTAGTGTTCATGTGAAATTTTAACTATATGTTTATTTATGATGCAATAATGTATGAATGTTTATTGTATGGCATTTAAGGACAGTTAGGTAGGCCGATCTTTTAAGATCGGTAGGCCGAACATTCTACCCGAGATCGACAGGCCGAAGAAACCCATCGGCAGGCCGAAGAGGGAAAATCGGCAGGCCGAACACGGCTGACGAGCAGTCAGCAGAAATCTTTCTAAAATTATGGCTGAGTTAATTACGTTAATTGGATGATTTAATTTAATTAATTAGCATAATTAAGGATTTATTTTATCAGTTAAGGAAATTAAAGGGGTTTGACCTGCATTGATTTGTGTCAATTTAAATGGTTTTCAATTTTAAATGGGCAAAACATGGAAAGTTGAGAGTGATTGTTTGGTTTCCTCTTTTCTTTCCTTTCTCCATGCCTTTTATCTCCCTCAACAGTCAGAAAATTCTGACTTAATGAAGGGAATTGAATTCCCATCAATTATGTTTATTACATTAAAAATTCTAACGTTTCCTTTTTCATTATTTTCTCTCCTTCTCACATTTTTCTCTCAAAAAATTCTGAGACATTTGTTTCTCTCTTCCTCTTCTCTTCTCCATGAGTTCTTCCTCTCTCTCTCTCTCTCAAAAATTCTCTGCAAATATTGAAAGAAAAAGACTTGTTTCGTTGGTTAAAATTCAAGAATTTTGAGAAGAAACTTCAAGGTATGAATTCGATTTTCTGGTGTTTTTGAAAAGAATTCTTCTCCTTGTTTTGTCTACAATATCTTTCTATAGGTATTGTGTTTTGTCTCAAATTTTTAAATGTGATGTTATGCATATATGTAATATGGTGTTTTTCTAATTGCATGTCATATGCAATATGAATGTTCTATGAAAATATGAATTTTCTGTCTTCTACTCTTCACAGTAATGTTACTGTTTAATTTTGAAGTATGAAAAATGTAATGATTATTCAAGAGGCAAATGAATGATGTTTTCATGAAAAGTTGTTAAAATATGCATATGTATGAGTGTGTATGATGAATGTATTTTAGGTTATGAAATTTTTATGAGATAACAATGAGAAAACTGTTTTAATAATGCCATTTCTGGATTTAGTTATGAAATGTTATATATATATATATAAATTTAAATGATTTTATGATAATGAAATAATTTTATGCATGAAAATAAGATGTTGTATGAATTTAAGAATATGTGTTTTGAATTATTAGAAAACGTTTTTTTTTCAAAAGATTTTCATGTTTATAATGTATGAAATGTTTTGATGATAATATTGAAGGAAGCATGTTATGAATAGCGTTTATATGTTTTGATGATAATTTTATGACAATGATTATGGGATATGTTTGAAAATGTGATGAATGTATACATGAGTATACTATGAATGAATGTTATGAGAATGGATATTTCATGATATGTATTAATGTATTGCATCTTTAAAATATAAAATGGCATGAACACTAAAGGAACGAGCACTACGAGACCGCGGCGTCGTCACCAAATCACGTTAAGGATAAGTAAGCTAGCGTTAAGGTAAGTACATTCTCACCTTCAACATGACACATGTTTTTACAAGGTTTGATGTTATGTTCATAATAATATTCATAATGATTTTTATGGATATTTTTCCTTAAGGATTTCTTATGAAAGATTTTCATGATTTAAAGTTATGCATGTATGATGATGACATGTTTCAAAGCATGAAAGTTATGTATATATATGCATCACCTAAAAAGTGTTGCACACCCAATGTTATGAAACGATATGTTATGATGTCATGTTTGGTTTGGGTTTAGCTACCCTTCTTCTCTCATGACGGCGCACCTATGATGATGTTTATGGTGCAACACTTGGGCCCTTAAGATAAAAATGGAATAAGTTTTTAAATGGTCTACGTAATGAAGGATATGTTTCTATGAAATTGTGCTTAAGGCACTTTTATGACATGATGATGATGTTTATGAAAAGTTTTAAATTGTGAGAATTATATGTACTTACTAAGCATTAGCTTAATCATGTTTTATGTCATGTTGCATATAAGGGTAAGAAAATCATGGAATAGGCAGAGGACATGGGAAGGCGTGTGAGCGCTATGCACGATGAATTGTAACCAGAAGCATGCCAAGAAGAACGCTCTTATGTTTTTTTTTAATTAAGTTATTATTTTGAACATATATATTTTTATGTTAAGTTTTAAGAACACTTATATTATGATTTTATAAGTTATTTTATCATTTTTTATGAATTATGAACTTCCGCTATATTTTACGAAAAGTTGGTTTGTTTTAAAATTCAAGTTTTCTCAAAGATTGGTCTCGAACGGCCTGCCAAACTTTTTGGCCAGCCTGCCGAAGTCCAGAAGTTTGGCCTGCCGATCACATTTTTCGGCCTGCCAAACATGGATGAATTTTTGGTCTGAATTGCATAGCCTCTGCCGGCCTGCCGGTTGAGGGAACTCCGGCCTGCCGATCATGTTCGGCCTGCCGAAGTCCCAAGTTCGGCCTGCCAAACTGTAGGAGTAAATGAGTTTTAAATGATGAGGTACTTAAGGAGATTTGATGTGATGTTTTTGTTAAGTCTTGATTTTTACAATTTGATAAACCTATATTGTTAAATAAATTCATGATTAATTTAAGTATAATTGAATAAATTATGATATGGAATAAGTTAAACAATGTTAAGTTAAAAAAAAAATTTAGAAGTATGAATGGATCCTGGTTATGTATGTTTAAATACTTTTAAAGTCAATAGTACTTTTTAAGTTTGATATTATTTATATGTATAAAGTTTAAGCAAGTACGAATGTATGTATGTATGTATGTATGTAACAACATCTGTGACATCCGAATTAAGGGGCGTTACTTATATAGTTCAAGCTCCCAATAATTATGAAACCCAATATCCCAAATATACATTTCATAATTATCAACTCCAATGTTACTCCACTAAAAGCTTGGAGCTGCACTCTCTAACTACATAGAATTAAAAAGCTCATACAGCTAAGTCTCCATGACATATCATAGTGTATCGTATCACCATATGATAATCCATAATCGGCTTAAGGACTAGTTCTGTCTTACCTTCTCAATTATTTTTTATCTTACGCTCCACTATCTCACCATCAGAAAACTTACTATCCAATGACAGTATACCATTCAGTTACACCTATGTATCCAAATGGTTGAATGTTCTAGTTTTCCAATTACAGAATAACGCATAGAAGAGGATATCATTACTCCTAAAGAGCTATGTATTCTATGTCTATGAATAACAGGTCTACGCTATCAAGAGTCATGCCTCCAACATACCAGCATGCATACAACTATTAAGATGTGGGTGTCACCCTTTGGTACATCAAAAGACACAAGTCAAGACAACAGGCCCAATATTCATCTCAGGATTAAGATACAATACAAATGATTGTCTAAAGTGAATCGATTTGCCAAGACAGAATTATTAATCCAAATCAATTCACTTTATGTCCAGATCCAACACATCGTCACCACGACAATGCGCCAATGTTTCTATCCATAGAGTCCACCTCCAATGGTTAAGATAAACCATCTCCCAAAAGGGATATAGACAACATAACAATCTTTGCATGAATAAAGCACCCAACTTTATTCCCTCGATTGCGGATCATATAATTTAGACCATCACCTTAAGAATTGTGTCTTTCATATAATCCGTCCATCATATGCCCAATTCTTAAGGTTTAGACCGACAATCTCAGAATTTTGTTTGCTTGACATACACTCAACAAATATGAACAAAAAGAGGACAAGATTTGGTATATAAACAATGAATAAATTCTTTATTAATAAAAATGTCTCCAAGAACTTATTACATTTTTACTCCTTAGGGCATACATGTCTAACAATCTCCCACTTGCACTAAGTGAGTAAATATGACAAATCTCGCATCCCCATAGCTTCCACGTGCTTCTCGAAGACTCTCCCAGTATGTGTCTTCGTAAATGGATCAGCTAAATTGTCCTCTGACGTGATTTTGCACAATGTGACATGCCCGCCCTCAACAAAGTCCTTTATCACATGATACTTCTGAACAATATGCTTACTCTTCTTGTGAAATCTTGGTTCCTTAGCATTAACTACTGCTACACTGTTATCACAGTACAGTGATACCGCCTTATCCATACTAGGAACTACCTCAAGATCCCTAAGAAACTTGCAGAGCCACACTGCTTCTTTCGAAGCATCACTAGCTGCCACATACTCGGCCTCCATCGTTGAATCTGAAATGCAATCTTGTTTAGCACTTCTCCAACTGATGGCATCGCCGCCCAGAGTAAACGCAAAACCCAAAGTCAATTTCATAGAATCTAGACAGGATTGAAAATCTGAGTCAGTATATCCTAGAGGAGTTAGGTCCTCACCCGAATATACAAGCATATACCCTTGAGTTCTTCTTAGGTACTTGAAAATATACTTTACCGCAACCCAATGGTTTGGTCCTAGATCTGCCTGAAATTGACTTATAATCCCAACCGCATAACAATATTCGGTCATGTGCAAAGCATGGCATACATGAGACTACCCACTGCCGAAGCATATGGCACCTTCTTTATATATTCTCCTTATTCATAAGACTTTGGAGAGTCTTTCTTAGAAAGAGTAATTCCAGACCTAGATAGTTGTCCACCTTTCTAAGAATCCTACATTGCAAACCTTTTGAGAATTTTATCTATTTACCTGGCCTGGGACAAATCTATCATTTTGTTCTTCTTATCCCAAAATATCTGGATACCGAGAACATAATTAGCCTCACCCAAGTCCTTCATGTCAATCTGCTTGGTCAACCATAATTTGACCTATGACAATGCACCAATGTTATTGCCAATGAGCAGAATGTTATCTATATAGAGCAGTAGAAAAACCTCTCTCCCATTCTTAATGTGTTTATAAACACATGGTTCATCCACATTTTGTGAGAACCCATAAGTCTTGATCACCTGATCAAATCTTATGTTCCAAGAATGAGAAGCCTGCTTCCATAAATGGACTTTAGCAGCCTACAAACCTTACCCTCTTGACCCGTGACCTTGAACCCGTTTGGTTGTTCCATATAAATAGACTCATAAAGATAGCCATTCAGAAAAGCCATCTTGACATCCATCTACCAAATCTCATAGTCGAGAGTGGTAGCTATGGACAAGAGAATCCAGATGGAAAGCATGGCTACAGGTGAAAAGGTTTCCTCATAATCGATTCCTTCCTTTTGCGTATAACACTTAGCTACCAGTCTATCCTTAAACGTTTCGACCTTTCCATCCACTCCGCTTTTCCTCTTGTAGATGCACTTACAACCTATGGGTTTACCCCTTCGAGAAGATCAACAAGCTCCCAGACCTGATTAGTCTCCATAGACTTCATCTCTGTGTTCATAGCCTCTGTCCAGAGTTTTGAATCAACATCCTCCATAGCTTCTGCTTAAGTATAAGGATCTCTATCATGTTCATCTAGTTCAGCCATAAAGACCTCCCCGTTGAACATATACCTCTCAGGTTGACACCCGATCCTCCCACTACGCCAAAGCCCCTGAGGTTATTGTTCAGGTTTGTTTAGTTTTTCTACACTGATTGGAATGGTTTCATTCGGAACCTCCGGAGTGATCGGATCACTCCTTAACTCCTCAAGCACCACTTTGCTTCGAGGTTTAAAGTCGTCCATGTAACTCTCCTTAAAGAAAGTTGCATTACTTGAAACCATGACTTTATTTTCCTTTGGGTATAAAAATAACCCCCTTTAGTCCCTTTTGGATATCCTACAAACATGCAAACTTCCGAACGTGCTTCCAACTTATTTGGATCCTTAAATAGGACATGAGCCAGACATCTCCATATGTGAATATGATTTAAGGATGTCTTCCTACCCATCCATAACTCGTGAGGAGTTTTAGGGACTGATTTTGAAGGCACATTGTTCAAAAGATAACATGCGGTTTGTATTGCATATCTCCAAAAGGATAAGGGTAATGATGAATAACTCATCATGGACCTAATCATGTCCAACAAAGTCCTATTTCTTCTCTCTGTTACGCCATTCTGCTACAGAGTACTTGGCGTAGTCAAATGGGATAAAATCCTATTCTCTAATAAGTGTTCCAAGAACTCATCAGAAAGGTATTCCCCACCTCAATCGGATTAAAGTGCCTTTATGGGTCTACCCAATTGCTTTTCCACTTTAGCCCAAAACTCCCTGAACTTGTCAAAAGTTTCACTTTTGTGGTGCATCAGGTACACATACCCATATCTTGAGTAATCGTCAATAAAAGTGACGAAGTACTCATACCCTCCTCGCGCTCGGATGTTCATCGGTCTGCAAATATCACTATGCACAAGTTCTAGAACCCCTTCGGCCTTATTGCCCTTAGACTTGAATGGTCTTTTGGTCATTTTACCCCCAAGACAAGATTTACATTAAGGTATAGATTCCACTTTTAAGTGACTTAAAGGTCCATCCCTTACCAACCTTGACTTTGGATCATTTTACCGTATGATCCAGCATATACTAATAATCGTTTCTTTGGCCATTAATTTTATTAACAGAGCTCCTAGGGGAGGTTAATAATAAAATTAACGTGAGTGTATAACCACCGTTTTAATATTTTATCCATGATTTATAATCACCACCTAGGGGTGTGCAACCATAAATCATACTAAAATACCTTATCCTTTCAGAGATCCAATCTGGTACATGATAGAAATCCCTTCCTAGGGGTTGGGACCATCATGTTCTTCCTATGGACTAACGATGGAGGCCTTAGGTTCTCTCTTCGAAAACCTTCTCCCACTCAATCTTTTGAAGTCAAGGTTTTATTTTAAAATTATGCATGAACAAATTTAATATGAGCGGCACTCCCTATTCTATATGACATGTTATCAATATACATGATAAATCATATTATAATGCAGACAAGCAAAGCAATCAAGCAAAGCTACAAGCATAATAATAATAATAACCGTAATATTATGGTTCCACCCTAGAGAATAGAAAAACTAAGATTACAAGAGAATAATCGAGACATTTATCGATTCTTCATCCTTGAATCCTCAAGCTGTATCATTCTTCATGTAATATCCATCTTCAAGTCCTCAATCCCGTATGAATCGAACACTTCATATTTCCGGTCATATCCAAATTCAATTTTTCTCAGAATCGTCCCAAAAATAAAATTAAAACTGCACTGGAAAAATCGCACCTTTTCTGGACACCTGGCAGCTCTCGGTTGGCAGGCCGATCTAGGTGATCGGCCTACCGATCATGGAGGTTCGGCCTGCCGAACATGAAGGTTCGGCCTGCCGGCAGAGCACCAAAATTTCTGCCCCACTGTCGGCCTGCCGGACCGTACGTCTGGCCTGCCGATCTGTGACCTTCGGCCTGCCGAACTGTGAGGTCCGGCATGCCGACCGAGCAGAAAACCCTCAATCCAGAAAATACAATTTTAATGCAATTCATCAATTTTATTTTCAATAATTCAAAAACATAAAATTAGAGACTCAGGAAATACCTGGAGGCGCCATCATCAATCTTTAAGTTCCGACTTCTCGTTCCGTCTTCTCCGAATAATTATTTAATTACAAAATTCTTACAAATTAAAAATTAAATAATAATTCCTAGATGGAGATGATAGTCCGCCATCTAATTACATGAAAAACCTAGATACACATTCTAACCTCTAAGGAACCATAACCGGTATTAATTAATTAATAAATAATTAAACAACAATTTAATCAACCATAATTAATTAATAAACATTCACCACATAATCCATGACAATATATATATTATATAGAAACCTAGAGTGCCATCTCTCTATAAAATTTAATTCAAGCATTGGAGAGATTAAGATCACAAAATTTATGCATATAACATGATCACAAACTTGCAAATTTATGTAAAAACCTCAGCTCTGATACCAATTGTTGGAAACAAAGTGCGCAGCAGAATTTTTAGAGTTTTTTCATCAAAGTATTTTCCAAAACACAAGTTTGACATGTTGTATGTATAAATTAGACAGATCTTACTAACCTCAGTGTGCCGAAGAACCTCCGCGACCTGTGTAGAGAAGTAACGTTCCAGAAGAGCCTCAACCAACTGGTCTTCTTTGCTATTCTCTATCCACAACCGGAGTGAGTGTGGGCTCACACGTACAGCTCTTCCACCGGTGACTCTCCTTCCAACCAATAGAGAGAACCCAAAGCTAGTGTTCGTGATTTGTGAACAAAAGCTCTCAGGGAGTTTTCAGATGCTCACTAGAAGAGTATCACTCTTAATCTCTCAAATTGATCTGAGTAAATCATTAGACTCACTCCCTTTTTATACCTATTGGTCCTTGGGGTCAGTCCATATCAGATTAGGTCTCAAAAATTGAAACAGAATCAAGTTCGGATCAATATCTGATAAGATACTCGTGAAAAACGCGTAATCTTAACTGTCACGGTCGGCATGCCGAACTGTGTGATAGGCAGGCCGAACTGGCCAGTTCGGTAGGCCGAACTTTCTGATAGGCAGGCCGAACTGCCGAGAAAAAATCTCCGCGAATCTTTTATTTTCCACCCGAGATTCTAAAGGATAAAGTCTCAGTTTTGATTCAAATAGCCCAATAGAAAAGATATCTGATCAAAACAAACTTTATCAAGATAATCTCTAAGAAAATAAATCAATTCACAATAATTCTACAAGTTTATCTTGTTCTAATTGTCCAAAATTAAAACAACCGATAAACAGACAAGAATTATCCGAACGCCATAATTCAACAAGTTCATCTTGAACTAATTTCTTACATAATTAATTCAACCGATAAACAGACATGAATTATTTGATTCTTATAAATTTTAAACCAATCTGATAAATCTGACATAAGTCACCAATTATTGGAAAAGCACGCCGTGTCGTTACAGGATTTTGTGAGCTAGCAAAGGGGACCAAAATGGACCTATAAAGTTCAAGCTCATGATAATTATGAAACCCAATATCCCAGATATACATTTCACAATTATCAACTCCAACGCTACTCCACTAAAAGCTTGGAGCTGCATTCTCAAACTTTATAGAATTACGAAGCTCGTGTAGCTAAGTCTCCATGACATATCATAGTGTATCGCATCCCCATATGATCATCCATAACCGGCTTAAGGACAAGTTCTGTCTTACCTTTCCGATTATTTTTATCTTACGTTCCATTGTCTCACCATTAGAAAACTTACCATCCAAAGATAGTATACCATTCGGTTACACCTATGTATCCAAATGGTTGAGCGCTCCAGTTTTCCAATTACAGGACAACGCATATAAGAGGATATCATTACTCCTAAAGAGGAGCTATGGATTCCATATCTATGAATAACAAGTCTACGCTACCAAGAGTCATGCCTCCAACGTACCGGCATGCATGCCACTATAGAGATGTGGGAGTCACCCATTGGTACATCAAAAGACACAAATCGAGACAACGGGCCCATTATTCATCTCAGGATTAAGATACAATACAAATGATTGTCTAAAGTTAATCGATTTGCCAAGACAGAATTATTAATCCAAATCAATTCACTTTATGTCCCGATCCAACACATCGTCACCTATGACAACGAGCCAATGTTTCTATTCACGGAGTCCAACTCCGATGGCCAAGACAAACCATCTCCCAAAAGGGATATAGACAACATAACAATCTTTACATGAATAAAGCGCCCAACTTTATTCCTTCGATTGCGGATCATATATTTTAGACCATCACCTTAAGAGTCGTGTCTACCGCATAATCATCCCATCATATGCCCAACTCTTAAGGTTTAGACTGACAGTCTCAGACTACTGTTTGCTTATCATACATTCAACAAATATGAACGTAAAGAGGACAATATTTGGTATATACAAACGAATAAATTCTTTATTGATAAAAATGTCTCCAAAAACGTATTACATTTTTACTCCTTAGAGCATACATGTCTAACAATCTCCCACTTGCACTAAGTGAGTAAATACTGCAAATTTAGCATCCCCATAGCTTCCACATGTCTTTCGAAGACTCTCCCAGAAAGTGTCTTCGTAAATGGATCAGCTAAATTGTCGTCTGACGCGATCTTGCATACCGTGACATGACCGCTCTCAACGAAGTCCTTTATCACATGATACTTCCGATCAATATGCTTACTCTTCTTGTGAAATCTTGGTTCCTTAGCATTAGCTACCGCCGCATTGTTATCACAGTACAGTGATACCGCTTTATCCATACCAGGAACTACCTCAAGATCCCCAAGGAACTTACGGAGCCACACTGCTTCTTTCGAAGCATCACTAGCAGCCACATACTCGGCCTCCATCGTTGAATCCAAAGTACAATCTTGCTTCGCACTTCTCCAACTGATGGCACCACCAACCAGAGTAAACACAAACCCCGATGTCGATTTCCTAGAATCCAGGCAGGATTGAAAATCTGAATCAGTGTATCCTAGAGGAGTTAAATCCTCACCCGAATACACAAGCATATACCCTCGAGTCCTTCTTAGGTACTTGAAAATATGCTTTACCGCAACCCAATGGTTCGGTCCTGGATCCGCCTGAAATCGACTCACAATCCCGACCGCATAGCTAATATCCGGTCGAGTGCAAAGCATGGCATACATGAGACTACCCACTGCCGAAGCATAAGGTACCTTCTTCATGTATTCTCTTTCTTCATAAGACTTTGGAGAGTCTTTCTTAGAAAGAGTAATTCCAGACCTAGATGGTTGCCCACCTTTCTTGGAATCCTGCATTGCAAACCTCCTGAGAATTTTATCTATGTAGCTGGCCTGTGACAAAGCTATCATTTTGTTCTTCCTATCCCGAAACATCTGGATACCGAGAACAAAATTAGCCTCACCCAAGTCCTTCATGTCAAACTGCTTGGTCAACCATAATTTGACCGATGACAACGCCCCAACGTCATTGCCAATTAGCAGAATGTCATCTACATATAGTAGTAGAAAAACCACCTTCCCATTCTTAATGTGTTTGTAAACACATGGTTCATCCACATTTTGTGAGAACCCATAAGTCTTGATCACATGATCAAATCTTATGTTCCAAGAACGAGAAGCCTGCTTAAGTCCATAAATAGACTTTAGCAACTTACAAACCTTACCCTCTTGACCCGTGACCTTGAACCCGTCTGGTTGTTCCATATAAATGGACTCATCAAGATAGCCATTCAGAAAAGCCGTCTTGACATCCAACTGCCAAATCTTGTAGTCGAGAGCGGCAGCTATGGACAAGAGAATCCGGATGGACTTAAGCATGGCTACAGGCGAAAAGGTTTCCTCATAATCGATTCCTTCCTTTTGCGTGTAACCCTTAGCTACCAGTCTAGCCTTAAAGGTTTCGACCTTTCCATCCACTCCTCTTTTCCTCTTGTAGATCCACTTACTCCCTATGGGTTTTACCCCTTCGGGAAGATCCACAAGCTCCCAGACCCGATTAGTCTCCATAGACTTCATCTCAATGTTCATGGCCTCTGTCCAGAGTCTTGAATCAACATCCTCCATAGCTTCTGCGTAAGTATAAGGATCCCTGTCATGTTCATCCGGTTCAGCCAAAAAGACCTCCCCATTGAACATATACCTCTCAGGTTGACGCCTGATCCTCCCACTACGCCGAAGCCCCTGAGGTTGTTGTTCAGGTTTGTTTGGTTTTTCTACACCGATCGGAATGGTTTCGTTCGGAACCTCCGGAGTAAACGGATCACCCCTCAACTCCTCAAGCACCACTTTGCTTTGAGGTTTAAAGTCGTTCATGTAACTCTCCTCAAGGAAAGTTGCATTAGTTGAACCCACGACTTTATTTTCCTTTGGGTTATAAAAATAACCCCCTTTTGTCCCTTTTGGATATCCTACAAACATGCAAACTTCTGAACGTGCTTCCAACTTATTCGGATCCTTAAACAGGACATGAGCTGGACATCCCCATATGCGAATATGGTTTAAGGATGTCTTCCGTCTTGTCCACAACTCGTGAGGAGTTTTAGGGACCGATTTTGAAGGTACATTGTTCAAAAGATAACATGCGGTTTGTAGTGCATATCCCCAAAAGGATAAAGGCAATGATGAATAACTCATCATGGACCGAATCATGTCCAACAAAGTCCTATTCCTTCTCTCTGCTACGCCATTCTGCTGCGGAGTACCCGGCGTAATCAAATGGGATAAAATCTCATTCTCTAACAAGTGTCCCAAGAACTCATCAGAAAGGTATTCCCTACCTCGATCAGATCGAAGTGCCTTTATGGGTCTACCCAATTGCTTTTCCACTTCAGCCCGAAACTCCCTGAACTTATCATAAGTTTCGCTTTTGTGGTGCATTAGGTACACATACCCATATCTTTAGTAATCGTCAATAAAAGTAACGAAGTACTCATACCCTCCTCGTGCCCGGATGTTCATCGGTCCGCAAACATCACTATGCACAAGTTCTAGAACCCCTTCGGCCCTATTGCCCTTAGACCCGTATGGTCTTTTGGTCATTTTACCCTCCAAACAAGACTCACATTGAGGTATAGATTCCACCTTTAAGTGACTTAAAGGTCCATCCCTTACCAACCTTTGAATCCTATTTAGGTTAATATGGCCAAGGTGCAAATGCCAAAGATAAGTCTTATTAGAGTGAGAAGTTTTAAGTCTTTTTGAGTCATTATCATTTATCTCAGCATTAAGCAATAGGTCCATCTTAGGTTTGATAAAATATAGATTATTTTGCATCCATCCAGAACAGATAAAAGATTTGTTTTTACGAATCACCACTTTTTCATTAAAAGATACCACGTAGGAGTCTTTAAATAAAGAAGATACAGAAATTAAATTCCTTTTAAATTTAGGAACATAAAAACAATCTCGCAAAATTAAACTCCTATAATTATCAAAATAAAGATGGACATCTCCCACTGCTTCCGTTGAGACCAAGTATCCATCGCCCATCCGAAGCGTTAAGTCTTCACGAAGTAGACTTCTCGTTTCTTTGAATCCCTGCAGAGAACCATAAACATGATTAGTTGCACCGGAATCTATGACCCAAATGTCACTAGATTCCTCAACCAAACAAGTTTCTAAATATAGAAGATCACACCTACCTCCCTTGGAAAGGAAGTCCTTGCAATGCTTCTTTATATGCCCGACCTTACCACAAAAGAAGCACTTAAGCTTCTTTGGGTTCTTCTTCTTCTTCTTCTTGCTCTTGGTAGCAATAGGAATAGAAGACTTCCCACTTTTGGCCCGTTGCTTCTTTCCATTCCCAGAGTTAGGATTGGAACCAGAAGCAGCTACCATATTGGCCTCTCCACCAGCAGGAGACTCCCTGATCAGCAGTTCAAACTCTTGTAACTGTTTCATCAGTTCTGTCAAGGTCATATCCCGTCTATTGCTTAGATTAAAAGTAGCTCTAAACGGAATAAATTCCTTAGACAGAGTCTCAAAGACCATAGTCATCTGAGTTTCAGCATCGATGTCGGCTCCATTGGTTTGAGCCTCAGCGAGGTAACCCATGACCAACATCATGTGCTCCTTTACAGATGTCCCCGGTCTCTGTCTACAGTTTAAGAGTTTCCGAAGCGCCCCTTGCCACTTTGTTATGGCCTGGCCTCCAAACATGTCCTCAAGATTATCCAAGATCTGCTTCGCAGTCTCATAATCCTGATGTTGAGCCTGCAGCACGTTATTCATGCTAGCCATAACATAGCAGCGGGCCTGATCATTAGCATCTTTCCAGCGGTCGTACGCTTGGAATTGCTCATTACTTGAGTCTCCCGTAGGCTCGGGAGGACAAGGAGTTGTCAGAACATATTTCAGTTTCTCAAAGGAAAGGACGATGTCCAGGTTCCGTTTCCAATCATTATAGTTCTCACCGGTTAATTGGTTTTTGTCAAGTATCGATGATAAAGCGTTTTTAGACATTTTCAATCTACAATAAAGAATCATATACCAAACATAAGCAAACATATATAATAATTTAGTAAGATAACACAATCATGTAAAATCATATAAATGTGTTTATGTGTCAAAACCTTGAAAATATCACAACCTTACAACGATAATTCCCAACTCAGAATTCAACAAGCTCCTAGGGGAGTCATGCCAAATTCAATCAGGAACACGGATCCCCTCCTGATTAATATATGCCATTCAGGACCCGTATGATCCAGCATATACTAATAATCGTTTCTTTGGCCATTAATTTTATTAACAGAGCTCCTAGGGGAGGTTAATAATAAAATTAACGTGAGTGTATAACCACCGTTTTAATATTTTATCCATGATTTATAATCACCACCTAGGGGTGTGCAACCATAAATCATACTAAAATACCTTATCCTTTCAGAGATCCAATCTGGTACATGATAGAAATCCCTTCCTAGGGGTTGGGACCATCATGTTCTTCCTATGGACCAACGATGGAGGCCTTAGGTTCTCTCTTCAAAAACCTTCTCCCACTCAATCTTTTGAAGTCAAGGTTTTATTTTAAAATTATGCATGAACAAATTTAATATGAGCGGCACTCCCTATTCTATATGACATGTTATCAATATACATGGTAAATCATATTATAATGCAGACAAGCAAAGCAATCAAGCAAAGCTACAAGCATAATAATAATAATAACCGTAATATTATGGTTCCACCCTAGAGAATAGAAAAACTAAGATTACAAGAGAATAATCGAGACATTTATCAATTCTTCATCCTTGAATCGTCAAGTTGTATCCTTCTTCATGTAATATCCATCTTCCAGTCCTCAATCCCGTATGAATCGAACACTTCATATTTCCGGTCATATCCAAATTTAATTTTTCTCAGAATCGTCCCAAAAATAAAATTAAAACTGCACTGGAAAAATCGCACCTTTTCTGGACACCTGGCAGCTCTCGGTCGGCAGGCCGATCTAGGTGATCGGCCTACCGATCATGGAGGTTCGGCCTGCCGAACATGAAGGTTCGGCCTGCCGGCAGAGCACCAAAATTTCTGCCCCACTGTCGGCCTGCCGGACCGTACGTCCGGCCTGCCGATCTGTGACCTTCGGCCTGCCGAACTGTGAGGTCCGGCATGCCGACCGAGCAGAAAACCCTCAATCCAGAAAATACAATTTTAATGCAATTCATCAATTTTATTTTCAACAATTCAAAAACATAAAATTAGAGACTCAGGAAATACCTGGAGGCGTCATCATCAATCTTTAAGTTCCGACTTCTCGTTCCGTCTTCTCCGAATAATTATTTAATTACAAAATTCTTACAAATTAAAAATTAAATAATAATTCCTAGACGGAGATGATAGTCTGCCATCTAATTACATGAAAAACCTAGATACACATTCTAACCTCTAAGGAACCATAACCGGTATTAATTAATTAATAAATAATTAAACAACAATTTAATCAACCATAATTAATTAATAAACATCCACCATATAATCCATGACAACATATATATTATATAGAAACCTAGAGTGCCATCTCTCTATAAAATTTAATTCAAGCATTGGAGAGATTAAGATCACAAAATTTATGCATATAACATGATCAGAAACTTGCAAATTTATGTAAAAACCTCAGCTCTGATACCAATTGTTGGAAACAAAGTGCGCAGCGGAATTTTTAGAGTTTTTTCATCAAAGTATTTTCCAAAACACAAGTTTGACATGTTATATGTATAAATTAAACAGATCTTACTAACCTCAGTGTGCCGAAGAACCTCCGCGACCTGTGTAGAGAAGTAACGTTCCAGAAGAGCCTCAACCAACTGGTCTTCTTTGCTATTCTCTATCCACAACCGGAGTGAGTGTGGGCTCACACGTACAGCTCTTCCACCGGTGACTCTCCTTCCAACCAATAGAGAGAACCCAAAGCTAGTGTTCGTGATTTGTGAACAAAAGTTCTCAGGGAGTTTTCAGATGCTCACTAGAAGAGTATCACTCTTAATCTCTCAAATTGATCTGCGTAAATCATTAGACTCGCTCCCTTTTTATACCTATTGGTCCTTGGGGTCAGTCCATATCAGATTAGGTCTCAAAAATAGAAACAGAATCAAGTTTGGATCAATATCTGATAAGATACGCATGAAAAATGTGTAATCTTAACTGTCGCGGTCGGCATGCCGAACTGTGTGATAGGCAGGCCGAACTGGCCAGTTCGGTAGGCCGAACTTTCTGATAGGCAGGCCGAACTGCCGAGAAAAAATCTCCGCGAATCTTTTATTTTCCACCCGAGATTCTAAAGGATAAAGTCTCAGTTTTGATTCAAATAGCCCAATAGAAAAGATATCTGATCAAAACAAACTTTATCAAGATAATCTCTATGAAAATAAATCAATTCACAATAATTCTACAAGTTTATCTTGTTCTAATTGTCCAAAATTAAAACAACCGATAAACAGACAAGAATTATCCGAACGCCATAATTCAACAAGTTCATCTTGAACTAATTTCTTACATAATTAATTCAACCGATAAACAGACATGAATTATTTGATTCTTATAAATTTTAAACCAATCTGATAAATCTGACATAAGTCACCAATTATTGGAAAAGCACGCCGTGTCGTTACAGGATTTTGTGAGCTAGCAAAGGGGACCAAAATGGACCTATAAAGTTCAAGCTCATGATAATTATGAAACCCAATATCCCAGATATACATTTCACAATTATCAACTCCAACGCTACTCCACTAAAAGCTTGGAGCTGTACTCTCGAACTTTATAGAATTACGAAGCTCGTGTAGCTAAGTCTCCATGACATATCATAGTGTATCGCATCCCCATATGATCATCCATAACCGGCTTAAGGACAAGTTCTGTCTTACCCTCCCAATTATTTTTATCTTACGTTCCATTGTCTCACCATTAGAAAACTTACCATCCAAAGATAGTATACCATTCGGTTACACCTATGTATCCGAATGGTTGAGCGCTCCAGTTTTCCAATTACAGGACAACGCATATAAGAGGATATCATTACTCCTAAAGAGGAGCTATGGATTCCATATCTATGAATAACAAGTCTATGCTACCAAGAGTCATGCCTCCAACGTACCGGCATGCATGCCACTATAGAGATGTGGGAGTCACCCATTGGTACATCAAAAGACACAAATCGAGACAACGGGCCCATTATTCATCTCAGGATTAAGATACAATACAAATGATTGTCTAAAGTGAATCGATTTGCCAAGACAGAATTATTAATCCAAATCAATTCACTTTATGTCCCGATCCAACACATCGTCACCTATGACAATGCGCCAATGTTTCTATTCACGGAGTCCAACTCCGATGGCCAAGACAAACCATCTCCCAAAAGGGATATAGACAACATAACAATCTTTACATGAATAAAGCGCCCAACTTTATTCCTTCGATTGCGGATCACATATTTTAGACCATCACCTTAAGAGTCGTGTCTACCGCATAATCATCCCATCATATGCCCAACTCTTAAGGTTTAGACTGACAGTCTCAGACTACTGTTTGCTTATCATACATTCAACAAATATGAACGTAAAGAGGACAATATTTGGTATATATAAATGAATAAATTCTTTATTGATAAAAATGTCTCCAAAAACGTATTACATTTTTACTCCTTAGAGCATACATGTCTAACATGTTGGATATGTATGCCCTAAGAAGTAAAAATGTAATACGTTTTTGGAGACATTTTTATCAATACAGAATTTATTTATTTACATATACCAAATATTTTCCTCTTTATATTCATATTTGTTGAATGCATGTTAAGTAAATAGTAGTTTGAGACTGTTAGTCTAAACCTTTAAGAATTGGGCATGTGTTGGACTGATTATGCAGGAGACACGATTCTTAAGGTGACGGTATAAAACATATGATCTGCAATCGAGGGAATAAAGTTGGGCACTTTATTCATGCAAAGATTGTTATGTTGTCTATATCCCTATTGGGAGATGGTTTTTCTTGACCATCAGAGTTGGACTCCATGAATAGAAACATTGGCACGTTGTCATAAGTGACGATGTGTTGGATCGGGACACAAAGTGAATTGATTTGGATTAATAATTTTGTCTTGGCAAATCGATTAACTTTAGACAATCATTTGTATTGCATCTTAATCCTGAGATGGATAGTGGGCCCGTTGTCTCGACTTGTGTCTTTTGATATACCAAAGGGTGACTCCCACATCTCAATAGTGGTATGCATGCCGGTACATTGGAGGCATGACTCTTGATAGCATAGACTTGTTATTTATAGATATGGAATCCATAGCTCCTTTTTAGGAGTAATGATATCCTCTTATATGCGTTATCTTGTAATTGAAAAATTGGAGCACTTAACCATTTAGGTACATAGGTGTAAATGAATGGTATACTATCTTTGGATGGTAAGTTTTCTAATGGTGAGATGATGGAACGTAAGATAAAAATAATCGGGAAGGTAAGATAGAACTTGTCCTTAAGCTGATTATGGATTATCATATGGGGATACGATACGCTGTGATATGTCATGGAGACTTAGCTATACGGGCTTCGTAATTCTATAAAGTTTGAGAGTGTAGCTCTAAGCTTTTAGTAGAGTAGCGTTGGAGTTGATAATTGTGAAATGTATATCTGGGATATTGGGTTTCATAATTATCGAGAGCTTGAACTTTATAGGTCTATTTTGGTCCCCTTTGCTAGCTCACAAAATCCTGTAATGATACGGCGTACTTTTTCAATAATTGGTGACTTATGTCGGATTTATCGGATTGGTTTAAAATTTGAAAGAATCAAATAATTCATGTCTGTTTATTGGTTAAATTAATTTTGTAATAAAATTAATTCAAGATTCTGCTAATTGGCAATTCTTGTCGGTTGAATTATTGGGATCGGATAATTCTTGTCTGTTTATCGGTTGATTTAATTGGATAAATTAAATCAAGATAAACTTGTAGAATTATTATGAATTGATTTATTTTCTTAGAGATTATCTTGATAAAGTTCATTTTGATCAGATAACTTTTGTATTGGGTTATTTGAATCAAAACTGAGACTTTATCCTATAGAATCTTGGGTGGAAAATAAAAGATTCATGGAGATATTTACGCAGTAGTTTGGCCTGCCGATCTACGTGTTCGGCCTGTCGATGGGGCCTATTCAGCCAGCCAATCAACGATAGATAAGATTATGCGTTTTCATGCAGATCTTATCAGATATTGATTTGAACTTGATTCTATTTTGAGTTTTTGAGACCTAATCTGATAAGGACTGACCCCATGACCAATCGCTATATAAAGGGAATAAGTCTCATGAGTTACTCAGATCAATTGAGAGATTAAGAGTGATACTCTTCTAGTGAGCATCTGAAAACTCCCTGAGAGCTTTTGTTCATAAATCATGAACATTAGCTTTGGGTTCTCTTGATTGGTTGGAAGGAGAGTCACTGGTGGAAGAGCTATACGTGTGAGCCCACACTCACTTTGATCGTGGATAGAGAATAGCAAAGAAGACCAGTTGGTTGAGGCTCTTGTAGAACGTTACTTCTCTTCACGGATTACGGAGGTTCTTCGGCACACAGAGGTTAGTAAGATCTGTTTAATTTATAGATATAGCATGTCAAACTTGTGTTTTAGAAAAATACTCTGATGTTAAAATTTTTAAAAACTTCCGCTGCGCACCTCACACTGATTTTTTCCAACAATTGGTATCAGAGCCAGGTTTTTACGTAAATTTACAAGTTTGTGATCATACTGTATATATAAATTTTGTGATCTTAATCCCTCCAATGCTTGAATTTAATTTTATAGAGAGTTGGCACTCTAGGTTTCTATATAGTTATATGTTGTCATGGATTATGTGGTGAATGTTCATTAATTAATTATGGTTGATTAAATTGTTATTTAATTAATTATTAATTAATTAATTTATGCCGGTTATGATTCCTTAGAGGTTAGAATATGTATCTAGGTTTTTCATGTAATTAGATGGTGGACTATCATCTCCATCTAGGAATTGTTATTTAATTTTAAATTTGTAAGAATTTTGTAATTAAATAATTATTCGGAGAAGACGGATCAAGAAGTCAGATCTAAAAGATCGATGATGGCACACCCAGGTATTTCCTGTGTCTCTAATTTTATGTTTTTGAATTGTTAAAAATAAAATTGATGAATTGCATTAAAATTGTATTTTTTGGAATGGAGATTTCTGCTCGGTCGGCATGCCAAACCTTCAGTTCGGCAAGCCGATGGTCACATATCGGTAGGTCGGATGTGTAGTTCGACAGGCCGACAGTCCGACAGTGGGACAAAAATAGGCTGGCTCTACCGGCAGGCCGAACTTCTAGTTCAGCATGCCAAACTTTCATGGGTCGGTAGGCTAATCCTTTAGATCGGCAGGTCGATGAAACATGACCGGCAGGCCGATTACCCAGATCGGCCTACCGACCGAGAGCTAGAAAATTTCAAGAAAAGGTGCAATTTTTGTAGTGCAGTTTTAATATTATTTTGAGACAACTCTGAGAAACATTAAATTTGGATATGACCGGAGATATGAAGTATTTGATTCATACAGGATTGAAGACTTGGAGATGGGAATTATGTGAAGAAGGATACAACTTGAGGATTCAAGGATGAAGAATCGATATATGTCTCGATTATTCTCTTGTAATCTTAGTTTTATATTCTCTAGGATGGAGCCATAATATTACGGTTATTATTATTTTGCTTGTAGCTTTGCTTGATTACTTTGCTTGTCTGCATTATAATATGATTTGCCATGTATATTGATAACATGTCATATAGAATAGGAAGTGCCACTCATATTAAAATTGTTCATGCATAATTTTAAAAATAAAACCTTGACTTCAAAAGATTGAGTGGGAGAAGGTTTTCGAAGAGAGAACCTAAGGCCTCCATCATTGGTCCATAGGAAGAACATGGTGGTCCCAGCCCCTAGGAAGGGATTTCTATCATGTACCATATTAGATCTCTGAGAGGATAAGGTATTTTAGCATGATTTATGGTTGCACACCCCTAGGTGATGATTATAAATCATGGATAAAATATTAAAACGACGGTTATACACTCATGTTAATTTTATTATTAACCTCCCCTAGGAGTTCTGTTAATAAAATTAATGGCCAAAGAAATGATTATTAATATATGTTGGATCATGCGGGCCCTGGATGGCATATATTAATCTGGAGGGGATCTGTGTTCTTGATTGAATTTGGCATGACTCCCCTAGGAGCTTGTTGAATTCTGAGTTGGGAATTATCGTTATAAGGTTTTGACACCAAAACACATTTGTATGATTTTACATTATTTTGCTATCTTACTAAATTATTATGATATGTTTGCTTATGTTTGGTATATGGTTCTTTATTGTAGATTAAAAATGTCTAAAAACGCTTTATCATCAATACTTGACAAAAACCAATTAATCAGTGAGAATTACAATGATTGAAAACGAAACCTGGATATCGTCCTGTCCTTTGATAAACTGAAATATGTTCTGACAACCCCTTGTCCTCCTGGGCCTACGGGAGACTCATCAAATGAGCAATTCCGAGTGTATAACCGCTGGAAAGATGCTAATGATCAGGCCTGCTACTATGTTATGCCCAGCATGAATAATGTGCTGCAGTCTCAACATCAAGATTATGAGACTGCAAAGCAGATCTTGGATAATCTTGAGGACATGTTTGGAGGCCAGGCCATAACAAAGCGGCAAGGGGCACTTCGAAAACTCTTAAACTGTAGACAGAGACTGGGGACATCTGTAGACAGAGACTGGTCATGGGTTACCTCACTGAGGCTCAAACCAATGGAGCCGACATCGATGCTGAAACTCAGATGACTATGGTCTTTGAGACTCTATCTAAGGAATTTATTCCGTTTAGAGCTACATTTAATTTTAGCAATAGACGAGATATGACCTTAACATAACTGATGAAACAATTACAAGAGTTCGAACTGCTGATCAGGGAGTCTCCTGTGGGTGGTGGGGCCAACATGGTAGCTGCGTCTGGTTCCAATTCTAACTCTGGGAATGGAAAGAAGCAACGGGCCAAGAATGTGAAGTCTTCTGTTCCTGCTAACACCAAGAGCAAGAAGAAGAAGAAGAAGAACCCAAAGAAGCTTAAGTGCTTCTTCTGTGGTAAGGTCGGGCATATTAAGAAGCATTGCAAGGACTTCCCTTCAAAAGGAGGTAGGTGTGATCTTTTGTATTTAGAAACTTGTTTGGTTAAGGAATCCAGTGACATTTGGGTCATAGATTCCGATGCAACTAATCATGTTTGTGTTTCTCTACAGGGATTCAAAGAAACGAGAAGTCTGCTACATGAGGACTTCACGCTTCAGATGGGCGATGGATCCTTGGTCTCAGCAGAAGCAGTGGAAGACGTCCATCTTTACTTTGATAACTATAGGAATTTATTTTTCCAAGATTGTTTTTATGTTCCTAAATTTAAAAGGAATTTAATTTATGTATCTTGTTTATTTAAAGACTCCTACGTGGTATCTTTTAATGAAAAAGTGGTGACCCGTAAAAACAAATCTTTTATCTGTTCTAGATCGATGCAAAACAATCTATATTTTATCAAACCTAAGATGGACTTATTGCTTAATGCTGAGATGAATGATAATAACTCTAAAAGACTTAAAACTTCTCACTCTAATAAGACTTATCTTTGGCATTTACGCCTTGGTCACATTAACCTGAATAGGATTCAAAGGTTGGTAAGGGATAGACCTTTAAGTCACTTAAAGGTGGAATCTATACCTCAATGTGAATCTTGTTTGGAGGGTAAAATGACCAAAAGACCGTACAGATCTAAAGGCAATAGGGTCAAAGGGGTTCTAGAACTTATGCATAGTGATGTTTGCAGACCAATGAACATTTAGGCACGAGGAGGGTATGAGTACTTCGTCACTTTTATTGACGATTACTCAAGATATGGGTATTTGTGCCTGATGCACCACAAAAGCGAAACTTTTGACAAGTTCAAGGAGTTTCGAGCTGAAGTGGAAAAACAATTGGGTAGACCCATAAAGGCACTTCGATTCGATTGAGGTGGAGAATACCTTTCTGATGAGTTCTTGGGACACTTGCTAGAGAATGGGATTTTATCCCATTTGACTGTGCCAGGCACTCTGTAGCAGAATGGTGTAGCTAAGAGAAGGAATAGGACTTTGTTGGATATGGTCAGGTCCATGATGAGTTATTCATCGTTACCTTTATCCTTTCGGGGATATGCACTACAAACTGCATGTTATCTTTTGAACAATGTGCCTTCAAAATCGGTCCCTAAAACTCCTCACGAGTTGTGGACAAGAAGGAAGAAAGTCTTAAACCATATTCGCATATGAGGATGTCCAGCTCATGTCCTGTTTAAGGATCCGAATAAGTTGGGAGCACGTTCAGAAGTTTTCGTGTTTGTAGGATATCCAAAAGGTACTAAAGGGGGTTATTTTTATAACCCGAAGGAAAATAAAGTCGTGGTTTCTGCTAATGCAACTTTCCTTGAGGAGAGTTACATGGACGACTTTAAACCTCAAAGTAAAGTGGTACTTGAGGAGTTAAGGAGTGTTCAAATCACTCCGTAGGTTCCAAATGAAACCATTCCGATCAGTATAGAAAAACCAAACAAACTTGAACAATAATCTTAGGGGCTTCGGTGTAGTGGGAGGATCGGGCGTCAACCTGAGAGGTATATGTTAAATGGGAGGTCTTCTTGGTTAAACTGGATGAGCATGATGGGGATCCTTATACTTACGCAGAAGCTATGGAGGATGTTGATTCAAAACTCTGGACAGAGGCCATGAACATAGAGATGAAGTTTATGGAGACTAATCAGGTCTGGGAGCTTATGGATCTTCTCGAAGGGGTAAAACCCATAGGGTGTAAGTGGATCTACAAGAAGAAAAGAGGAGTGGATGGAAAGGTCAAAACCTTTAAGGCTAGACTGGTAGCTAAGGGTTATACGTAAAATGAAGGAATCGATTATGAGGAAACCTTTTCACCTGTAGCCATGCTTAAGTCCATTCGGATTCTCTTATCCATAGCTACCACTCTCAACTATGAGATTTGGCAGATGGATGTTAAGATGGCTTTTCTAAATGGCTATCTTGATGAGTCCATTTATATGGAACAGCCAGATGAGTTCAAGGTCACGGGTCAAGAGGGTAAGGTTTGTAAGCTGCTAAAGTCAATTTATGGACTTAAGCAGGCTTCTCGTTCTTGGAACATAAGATTTGATCAGGTGATCACTTAGGTTCTCTCTTTGAAAACCTTCTCCCACTCAATCTTTTGAAATCAAGGTTTTATTTTAAGAATATGCATGAACAATTTTAATATGAGCGGCACTCCTGATTCTATATGACATGTTATCAATATACATGGCAAATCATATTATAATGCAAACAAGCAAAGCAATCAAGCAAAGCTACAAGCAAAATAATAAATAACCGTAATATTATGACTCCACCCTAGAGAATAGAAAACTAAGATTACAAGAGAATAATTGAGACATATTATTGATTCTTCATCCTTGAATCCTCAAGTTGTATCCTTCTTCATGTAATTCCCATCTTCAAGTCTTCAATCTCGTATGAATCGAATACTTCATATTTTCAGTCAAATCCAAATTTAATATTTCTTAGAATTGTCCCAAAAATAAAATTAAAACTGCATCGAAAAAACTGCACTTTTTTTGAAAATTTTCCAGCTCTCGGTTGGCAAGCCAATCTGGGTGATCGGCCTACCGGTCATGTTCTATTGGCTTGCCGACTCATGAAAGTTTGGCCTATCGAACTAGAAGTTTGGCCTGCCTCTAGAGCCACCTGATTTCTGTCCCACTGACGGCCTGCCGTACCACAAGTCCAACCTACCGATCTGTGACCATTGGCCTGCCGAATTGTGAGGTTTGGCATGCCAACTGAGCAGAAATCTCCATTCCAAAAAATACAATTTTTAATGCAATTCATCAATTTTATTTTCAACAATTCAAAAACATAAAATTAGAGACTTAGGAGGGAGCATCATCATCCATCTTCTAAATCCGCCTTCTAGATCCATCTTCTCCAAACGGTTACTTAATTACAAAATTCTTACAAATTTAAAAATAAAGTATAATTCTTAGACGGAGATGATAGTCCGCCATCTAATTACATAAAAAACCTAAATACATATTCTAACCTCTAAGGAACCATAACCAATATAAATTAATTAATTAATAAATAATTAAATAAGAATTTAATCAACCATAATTAATTAATAAACATTCACCACATAATCCATGACAAGATATATAATATATAGAAACCTAGAGTGTGAACTCTCTATAAAATTAAATTCAAGCATAGGAGAGATTAAGATCACAAAATTTATACATATAACATGATCACAAACTCGTAAATTTATGTAAAAACCATGGCTCTGATACCAATTGTTGAAAAAAGAGTACGCAGCAAAATTTTAAAAATTTTACATTAGAGTATTTTTCAAAACACAAGTTTGACATGCTATATGCATAAATTAACCAGATCTTACTAACCTTTGTGTGCCGAAGAACCCTCACAAAACGTGAAGAGAAGTAACGTTCCAGAAGAGCCTCAACCAACTAGTCTTCTTTGCTATTCTTTATCCACGATCGGAGTGAGTGTGGGCTCACACGTATAGCTCTGCCACCAAGTGACTCTCCTTCCAACCAATTGAGAGAACCCAAAGCAAGTGTTCGTAATTTGTGAACAAAAGCTCTTAGGGTGTTTACAGAGTCTCACTAGTAGAGTATCACCCTTATAGGGTGTTTGGAAGGGTGGTGGGAACCAGTGGTGAGAACCACTTTTACTGTAGCATGTGAGAGTTTTATACTGTAGCATATTTTTTTATTGTTACTGTAGCATGTGAGAGCTTTACACTGTTCATAACTGAGATTGTGGTGAGAACTGACTGGTTCCTACCACTGCCAAACACCCCCTTAATCTCTCAATTGATTTGAGTAACTCTTAAGACTTACTCCCTTTATATAGCGATTGGTCCTGAGGTCGGTCCTTATCAGATTAGGTCTCAAAAACTCAAAATAGAATCAAGTTTGGATCAATATCTGATAAGATCTGCATGAAAACGCGTGATCTTATCCTTCGCTGATCGGCAGGCTGAACCACCTGATCGACAGACCGAACAAGTTCCATCGACAGGCCAAACTGTCAAATAAAAATCTCGCAAATCTTTTATTTTCCACCTGAGATTTTATAGGATAAAGTCTCAGTTTTAATTCAAATAACCCAATAGGGAAGTTATCTTATCAAAACAACTTTATCTAGATAATCTCTAAGAAAATAAATGAATTCCCAATAATTCTACAAGTTTATCTGGATCTAATTTATCCAAAATTAAATCAACCGATAAACAGACAAGAATTATCCGATCCTAATAATTCAACAACTTTATCTTGAATTAACTTTATCACAAAATTAATTCAACTAATAAATAGACATGAATTATTTTGATTCTTCCAAATTTCAACCAATCTAATAAATCCGACATAAGTGACCAATTATTGGAAAAGCACGTTGTGTCGTTACAGGATGTTGTGAGCTAGCAAAAGGGACCAAATGGACCTATATAGTTCAAGTTCGCAATAATTATGAAACCCAATATTCCATATACACATTTCATAATTATTAACTCCAACAATACTCTACTAAAAGCTTGGAGCTGCACTCTCGAACTATATAGAATTACGAAGCTTGTATAGCTAAGTCTCCATTACATATCATAGTGTATCGTATCCCCATATGATAATCCATAATCGGCTTAAGGACTAGTTTTGTCTTACCTTTTTGATTATTTTTTATCTTATGTTCTGTTATCTCACCATCAAAAAACTTACTATCCAATGACAGTATACCATTCGGTTACACTATATATCCAAATGGTTGAGCACTCTAGTTTTCCAATTATAGGATAACGCATATAAGAGGATATCATTACTCCTAAAGAGGAGCTATGGATTCCATATCTATGAATAACAGGTCTACACTATCAAGAGTCATGCCTCCAACGTACCGGCATGCATACCACTATTAAGATGTAAGTGTCACCCTTTGGTACATCAAAAGACACAAGCCAAGACAACGGGCCCACTATTCACCTCAGGATTAAGATACAATACAAATGAATGTCTAAAGTGAATCAATTTGCCAAGACATAATTATTAATCCAAATCAATTCACTTTATGTCCCGATCCAACACATCATCACCTATGACAACGTGCCAATGTTTCTATTCACAGAGTCCACCTCCAATGGCCAAGATAAACCATCTCTCAAAAGGGATATAGACAACATAATAGTCTTTGCATGAATAAAGCACCCATCTTTATGCCCTTGATTGCAGATCGTATAATTTAGACCATCACCTTAAGAATCGTGTCTTCTGCATAATCCGTCCATCATATGCCCAATTCTTAAGGTTTAGATCGACAGTCTCAGATTTTTATTTGCTTAACATACATTTAACAAATATGAACGTAAAGAGGACAAGGTTTGGTTTATAAACAATGAATAAATTCTTTATTGATAAAAATGTCTTCAAAAACTTATTATATTTTTCCTTCTTGGGGCATACATGTCTAACACTTTAAAGTTATGCAATGCAGGATTCTAAGAAGGGTAGGCAACTATCTAGGTCTGGAATTACTCTTTCTAAGAAAGACTCGCCAAAGTCTAATGAAGAAAGAAAATACATGAAAAAGGTGCCTTCTGCTTTGGTAGTGGGTAGTCTCATGTATGCTATGCTTTGCACACGATCAGATATTAGTTATACAGTCGAGATAGTAAGTCGATTTCAGTCGAATCGGAGTCCGAACCACTAGGTTACATGAAGCATATTTTCAAGTATCTGAGAAGGACTCGAGGGTATATGCTTTTGTATTTGAGTGAGGATTTAACACCTCTAGAATACATTGACTCAGATTTCCAATCCTGTCGAGATTCGAGAAGATCGACTTCAGGTTTTGTGTTTACTCTGGGTGGTGGTGCCATTATTTGGAGAAGTGTGGAGCAAGATTGGACTTTAGATTTAACAATGGAGGCCGAGTATGTGGCAGCTACTGATGCTTCGAAAGAAGCAGTGTGGCTCCGCAAGTTCCTCGGTGATCTTGAGGTAGTTCTTGGTATAGATAAGGAGGTATCGTTGTATTATGATAATAGTATAGGGGTAGCTAATACTAAGGAACCAAGATTTTATAAGAAGAGTAAGCATATTGATCGAAAGTATCATGTGATAAAAGATTTCATTGAGGGCAGGCATGTTGCGATATGCAAAATTACATTCGAGGACAATTTAGTTGATCCATTCATGAAGACAGTAATTGCGAGAGTTTTCGAGAGGCATGTGGAAGCTATGGGGATACAGGATTTGTCATATTTACTCACTTAGTGCAAGTAGGAGGTTGGTAGATATGTCTGCCCTAAGGAGTAAAAATGTAATATGTTTTTAGAGACATTTTTTTTTCAAAAAAGAGTTTATTTATTATTCATATACCAAATTGTTGTCCTCTTTACGTTCTTATTTGTTGAATGTATGATAAGCAAACAAAAGTTTAAAACTATCGGTCTAAGCTTTTAGATTAGGCATATGATGGACAAATTATATGGAAGACATGATTCTAAAGGTGACAGTCTAAATTATAAGATCCACAATTAAGGGAAGAAAGTTAGGCGCTTTATTCATGCAAAGATTGTTATGTTATCTATATCTCTAATGGGAGATCGGAGGTGGACTCCACAAATAGAAACATTGGTGTATTGTCATAGGTGATGATGTATTTGATCAGGACATAAAGTGTAATTGTTTGGATTAATAATTCTATCTCGTATGTGTTGTATCTTAATCCTGAGATGAATAGTAGGCCTGTTTTCCTGACTTATGTCTTTTGATGTATCAAAGAGTGACATCCACAATTTATATTGGTACGCATACTAGTATGTTGAAGACATGACTCTTGATAGTGTAGCTTGTTATTTATAGGCATCAAATCCATAGCTCATCTTTAGAAGTCATTGATATCCTCTTATTTGCGTTATCCTGTAATTAGAAAACTAGAGTGCTCAACCATTTGGATACATAGGTGTAACCAAATGGTATGCTGTCTTTGGATGGTAAGTTTTCCAATGATGAGATAATGAAACGTAAGAGAAAAATAATTGGGCAGGTAAGACAAAATTTATCCGTAAGCCAATTATTAATAATCCTATAGGGATAGATACGTTATGATATGTCATGTGGACTTAGCTATTCAAGCTTCATAATTCTATGTAGTTCGAGAGTATAGCTCTAAGCTTTTAGTAAAGTAGTGTTAGAGTTGATAATTATGAAATGTATATATGAGATATTGGGTTTCATAATTATCGAGAGCTTGAACTATATAGGTCCATCGAGTCCCCTTTGCTAGTTCAAAATAAATATTGTAATGATACGACGTGCTTTTTCAATAAATTGGTAACTTATGTTAAATTATTAGATTGGCTAAAATTTGAGTTAATTGGATTTAATAATTCATGTTAATTTATTGGTTGAATTAATTTTGTAATTAATTCTAGATAAACATGTTTGTTATCTGTTGAATTAATTTGGCACATTAATTCAAGATACATGTGTTGAATTATTATGGATAATATCTTATTTGTATAGGTTTATCTGTATATGACTATTTTAATCAGATAACTTCTCTATTGGGTTATTTGAATTAAAATTGAGGCTCCATGAAAGATACTTGGAACTAATAAGATAGGAATTATCGAATTAGTTGAGATAGTATCTATCAGATCAACCTATAGAGTTTGAATTAAATTCAAACTCGAGGATCAACGATGACGTGGTCAATCACGCCTTCGTATCATGGTTGACTACGACAGTTAGAGTCTGAGTTGATTATGTGGATTAGACTTTGAAACTGATTCAAACTTGAATTTTGAGGTCTTATCTAATAATGATTGACCCGAGGTCTGACCTCTATAAATTGGGAATGAGACTCATAAGTTATTGAGATCAGTTGATAAATCAAGAGTGAGCACTCTATTCTGTGAGTCTCTAAAACTCCCTTGAAGAGCTATTGTTCATAAATCACCAATAGTAGTTCTAGGAATTTCTCAATTGGTTGGAAGAAGAGTTATCGGGGAAGAGTTGTATGACATGCGCCCTGATGCAGTTGGTTGAGGCTCTTCTGGAATGTTTTTCTCTTCATCGATTGCAAGAGCTCTTCAACAAACAAAGTTAGTAAGATCTAGTTAATTTATGCATATAGCGTGTCAAACTTGTGGTTTTGGAAAATACTCTAGTATAAAAAATTTTTAATTTCCCCTGCATACTATTTTTCCAACACGCCCCATAGCCACTCCCACTTGTAGATGAAATACTAGTCTAGGTTAATTTGCTAATCTAGGCCTATTGGCAACATTGAACTTATATACGCTTGGAAGCAATATAGGGTCAATACATGGGTGAATCCATAGAACACTATATCATGAGATTCTGTCGCATTATGGTACCAAGGATTCTGTCAGGAATACCCCTACGACGAGTTTGTGACCTTTTATGGCATGATGTTTGGGATGAAATTCAACATTTGGTTTCTTACCCTCAAGATTTTCTCAGCCTGGATGACTTCATAATCAAGATACTACATGTCGAGCAGAACTTGATAGCCCCACTTGATGATTTTCTCACGAATATGGATGAGGATGAGGATGATGATGATTAGAGTGTGCCCAATCACGTTCTAGGATCACCAGACCCCTTGTATGCCAGTGATAATCTATCTACCAACTCTAGTGAGGAAGAGGAAGAAGACCTAGAGGAAGAACCCCTAAGCAGTGACATGTCAGATGTTGACTATGATTGAGAGAGGTAAACTTATCCTGATATTTATAGTTTGTGGCTAGCAAATTTTGACCTTTTTGACCCTGTATATATGTGCCCCGAGAAAGCAGTATCATTTTTGACAGTGGTGTTCATGTTGATCAATAAAGGTGACTGCTACAAGAAATGTTGTGAAAGCCTAAAAATGTATGTTGACTATGTTTGACATGTTAGCTATATATGAAATGTTTCGTTAACAAAAGATGTATAAAGTATACGTAATGAAATGATGCTATGTTTTTATTATTGTCTATGTTTTCTTACAAACTTGAGTGGCTTAAGAAAATTTTGAATTAATTTTATCAAGTAAATAATATATATTAATGCAATATCATTATCCTATGGTAGGATTTTAACTAGCAACAATGACCAAGGCACATGGAGGTTCCTCAAACCTTGAATTAATGATTCTAAGCATTGAGCTATAAGAAAAGCTTCGAGCCCCTAAGCAAGAGATGCATAGACTACATGAGCAGTTGACTCACCAAAATCTTTTAACCCCAGTACAGGAGAACCCACCACCACTAGCATCGCCGGCACCACAAGCAAACCTAGTGGCCCCAACAACTCTTGCTACTCTCGTTATGGATTTTTACTAAAAATTCTGACAAAATGAAAGCATCGATGTTTGATGGCTCTATAGACATATTAGATGCAAATGATTGGCTTATTGGGATAGAAAGGGTCCTAAGTTTTATGGGACTTAATGATCATAAGGAAGGTTTTTTGTGCCTCTTTTTCCCTTATCAAGAATGCTAAAAGATGGTGGGAATAAATGGAACATAAGAGAAATGTGGATGAGATTACTTGGGCAGAATTCATTGAAGAATTTGGAAAAGCTTATTTCAATGTTGAAACAATGGCGACATAATAGAAAGAATTCAACATTTTTTGACAAGGTAACCTGTTAGTTACTGATGCTATGAAGAGGTTTAACCAGTTTGCACGTCTTTGTCCTGAACCAGTGCCTACTAATAGAGAAAAGATAAAGAGGTTGATGAGGATGTTTCATACATACATTGCCCTGAGTTTGATAGTGGGGTCAAGCACCCATTGATGTTGAAGATTGTATTCAAGGGGCTTCTCGAGCAAAGTTTAGAATTTCCAATGACAAAGAAGAAAGAACAAAGATCTTTAAGGCTCAAAGAGAAGAAAGGGCTTTGGCCAAGTAAGGCCAAGCTTTGCAGGCAACAGGCCATGGAAGTAACATAGGGCAAGGACAGACTTAGAACAACCAGCATGGACAAAATTGCAATGACAATAATAAGAGGAAATGGAATGTAAATAAACAAAGAAATCAGAATGGTTAACCTTAGAAGAAGACTAAGGATAAAGGGAATGGTAAACCCATATGTGGACAGTGTGGAAAGAGACATACGAGAGAATGTAAGGCTGGCACTAATAAGTGTTTCATTTGTAGCAAAGAAGGACATTATGCCAAGAATTGTTTCTCTAATTCTTAGAACCAGTCTAATCAAAACCAATTTAACCTGAATCAACAAAGGCCTTAAGGAACCTAGCTCCATGCAATTCAAGCTTAGAATGAAAGTCCCAACATCAATTAGGGCCAACTACAAGCTCCAGAACTCAGTGGGTGAATTTATACTTACACTAAGAATGAGGGAGAAGCTAGAACCATAATAGTGGTGATATGTTAGCTTTTTGTTACCAAAACCAATGCCTATGTTTTATTTGATTTTAGAGCGACCCATTCATTTGCATCACTCAAATTTGTAAAATGTATAGGATTTGAAGGAGATAGGATAGATCAGACCTTTAGGACCAGACTTTTCTCTGATGAGATATTAAGTTCTTATCATTGGTTACGTCATGTACCAATCATTATTTGCGGTGGGGAATTGTTTATTGATTTCATAATAATCGATATTCAAGATAACCATTTTATTCTCATAATGGATATCTCGGGAAAGTATGACGCCAAGTGTGGTGCCCGTTATACTCACATACAAATTTAGCTAATAATAACATGTTTGTGCTGCATTATAATTATTACTGAGATGTTGAACTTTTATTAATTCTATATTGAGATATTTAATGCAGTGTGAAGGCTTAGTTTTCTCGACCTAGAAGCTTGATTTGCTAGACTAAACATCTTGTAATTTTATTTGTTTGAGTTATTGGTTCCCATGTGGCTTCAAATGTCTGTCTGACTGTTTTATCTACTTTCTTTCTATTTGGCATAATTTTATTTATTTATTTATGAGTAGGCGTCTGTGATGATTTAAATATATATTTTATATATGTATATATACAATAAAATACAACAATAGTTTAGTAAACCGACTAAGCTAGTGTCGGTGACTTCATATATAAAAATGCATAAAAGCGACTTTCCTTTATCATCTGCCCTTCCAACTTCTATTTCACCAAGTTTATAAACTTCCATCTATCAATTACTTCTCCAGCACACTATTGAAAACAAAAACAACAAGGACCCGTTCTTCTCCTTGTAACTCATATCACTAAACAACTTTTTAATTAGCTAAAGAGGTCTATGGGTAAGTCAGTTAAATTATTTCCCTATAATAAATGATTTTTTTTTTTTTTCAAATTATTGAGATCAGTGCATGGTTTTGTTAACAAGGCTTATATGTGTGTGTGTTTGTGTGTATATTCAAACTTTTGTAAATGATTGATTTCAGTATACAGTTTTGTTAATAAATATTTAATAAATATAGTAAGATTAGTACAGACCTGCTTTTTGTTTGCTATATTGCCTTGTATATTTGCTAAAATATAATAAATAAAGTATAGATATATATAGATGGTTATCCATTCCATTTTTGTCATTTATTACCAAATAATTCATGCATATCGTTTTATCTTGTGTTGTTGACAAGTAAGCTATTTATGGGGTACTCTTATATTATAGTTATTTGCAAGGATAGTTTCATTTAGTTTGTTGGTTTATATAGAGTTATACATTGCTTTGGTTGACTCTAAATTTATGTTTATTTATCAGATTCTTTGAACAAACATTGTTATAGTTATAAGCTGTAATCTATAGTGCTAAAAGTTTGACAATTTGTCAATGTTCTGGCAACATTGTAGCTAGTATTTACCTATTGCCTTTAATATGATTTTGTAATTGTTTTGCTAGTCACATAACTACTTTAGTGTTTTTTTTTTTTTTTTTTTTATGATCACTATAGATAGGAGCTGTACAATATGAAGTAAAGCAAACATTTTTCAAGTGCATAATATTATACTTATATGTCCCAACAATCATTAGGCATACTAGTATATTCGATTAGATGAAAACACTGACGCCTTCCACTAGTTACCATTTGGCTCGATATGAGGTAAGTAAAAATTCATTTCAACTGTACCACAAGATTGTTATTGTTATACATGTGATTTATTAGATTATTTGCATTCATGGCATAAAGGCACATGTATAATTTTTTGAAGAAAATCATTGTACTACAAAAAAGAGAGGTTTATATGTGCGCTATGTTGTTAGCTTGTAAGTGGCCTTAATTAAGTTCTATGGGATAGCCTGGGACTCAAGTGATTCCATGGGATAGCCTGTGACCATTATTCAAACTTCTTTGTAGTTCCTAGGTTTGGGAGACTACAGTGTCTCATGGGATAGCATGAGGTACTATTGCTTGGTGAAGGTTCATTGGTATGCATACATGCATATATTAGGCCTGGGCAGTCGACTCATGGTGTACATAACTCAGTGAATCCGAAGTCAATCCCATAAGAAAAGGGTATTGCAAAGGTCCAATATATCATTTATATTAGTTTTAGTTGAAAATTTTAAGGATTAAAATTAATTATTTACAATTTAATTACAACGTTTACACATTTTTCACTTTTTCCATTTTTATATTTTTCTATGATTTTTAGAATTTCAACAATAAGAAATATAACTTAAACTAGAATAGTAAATAGAACTTTAATAATAAGTACAACTTAACTTAGAAGAAACAACAATTTTAACAATACTAAGTATTAAAGGTTCTATTCTAGCAATTAACTAAAATATGTTTTAATTTTTCTAAAATTTATTTATTAAAATGGTTTAAGTATGTAATATGCCATCTTTTGTCTATGACAAATCAAGAGTTACCAAGCATTTAATGTGCCAAGTTATGTCTATAATGCATCAAGAACTTATTTTTAACAAACATGTATGATTTCAAAATTAACTAACTAAAATTACCAACAAAAATTACAGTTAAGCATTTATCATGTCATTCCCTATCTACAAAAAATCAAAGTGTTCCTAAGCATTATCTGTGCCAGCCTATTTCTACAAAAAATCAAAACTTAATTTTGCAAGAATTTTAATTAAGTAAATATGATAATCATAAGCTTTCTAAAAATGATTATAACAACTTAGAAAACATTGAAAACTAAAAATATTTACCTTAACTTTTCCATAATTTCTCCCTCTTTCCTCAACAAAAAAAAAATTAGAAAGACATATTGATGGTAAAGTATACATAATTATTTTACGACATGAACTTAAAATTATTTTATAAAAACATAAAACTAAAACTAAGAAAACTAAAACTAAACTTAGAACTACATTTTTACAAGAGAAAAGAAATTTCTCATAAGGACAAGGGGTGAGGAATACATGCCATGGGGGGTATTTATAGGTGAGAAAATTCACTATTTACATAATTTTAACATTTATTTGTTTTTTTAATTATTTTTATTATTTTATTTAGATTTTTTAGGTTGCATTTGAGTAGGATCGCAATTTGGGATTTTTTTTGGAATAATTTTTGCCACCCCACATTTATTTTGAATCAAAATCTAATTTTTATTTTATTTTTTTTATTCTTTTCCTTTTTTCTAGGCGTGAATCGACTCTTCATTGTGTTGATTTTAACTTGTGATCCAATGGAGTGCCTATACAAGGCTGACGAGTAGCAGCCATTGATTGCATGGATCAGGATTGTATTTGACGAGTTGGAAACACATAGAACGTGGGACCGTGAAGACAGATGCTAGAGTGTTGGATGGGTCTTTAGTAAGCTGATTGCATGGATGAGAAGACAAGTGCATGAAGAATACGTTATAGTGAATTTTGGGGGGAACGGCTGTACATGAGGACGACCTAGATTGAATAGGAACCGTGATCGGACAGTTGTAGGTGCACCACATGTCAGCTTTGAATTTTTATTTTCGTTTTTTGATTTCTTGAGCATTTGAGGTCTGATTTTGCAAGCTCGGTTTTTGCACGTTTTGCTCTGTTTTGTTCTGTTTGTCCTCTAGATTTTAAATCTGAAATAAAATAAACAAAAAAATTAATTATTTTACAAACATAATTTTTACAATAATTTTAAAAAAATTATTTTACAATAAAACACAAAAACACACTAAAAATAAATAAAAACTTGTAAAATTATCAAACCTTAATAAATATTTTACTTAAACTTGAGAATATTTTTAGAAATTACTAAAAATATAATTGAACATATTTACAAACTCAAAACTTATTTACAAATACTTTAAGACTCAAAATAAAATCACAAATTATTTTTACAGTATTGATTATTTACAAACTAATTAATTAAAAAATACACAAAAATGATTCTAAAAATTACTAAAAATGTTATTAAACATAAAACATAAAAAAAAACATAATTTTAAACATATTTTCACACAAACATACTAAAATACTAATTATCACACAAATGCTATAATTAAGGAATTTAACAAGAAATATGAATGTAAAATGATTGATTTTAACCTTAAGAAATGTGCATTTTCACAGTCTCATGACACCCCCAACCAGCTTATTGCTAATTCTGAGCAATTAAAGCAATAAAACATGAAAACAAACCAAATGATTGATTTCTTAAAAGCTTATGACTCCTTGTAGAACATCATTAGGGTTGTTTCAGAATCACGACTTAAAATAAAATGCAAAAATTATTCAAGTTTATATTTTATTTCAAGAGTATGTATCATATTTAAAATGGATTTCTTGTGTCTTATTCTATTACTAATGATTCAATACAAACCAGATAAATTTATGGTAATATAAGCAAACTTATTTTAACAAAATCTTACACGTTTGTTCTTCATTCCTCTCTCCACTAATATAGAATAACAATAAATTAAGGACCATTAGGACTTTATTCAGCTTGCAATGTAAAGCTAGGGTAAAAAGGTAAGTTGAAAGATAAATTTGAAGCTTGATTCACCCATAAGACACTTACGTTATTCTTGGACCCTTGAAATATACAAATTAATTCCTAAGTAACAAATCCAGACTTGAAGTAAACTTTCATTTGACATCTACTTTTTATTCTTTTTTATTTTTTTTTATTTCTTTCATAATCCTTCCCATCCTCCCATAACATTAGCATAACTCAAAATATATCTAAACCGATCATATGCCTTATGAGTGAAAGGTAAAAGGAAAGGATATGAAATTATTAAAAAGGCTAAGTTGAAATTTTGTGGGTGACAAAGAAAATGGAACATTAAGCACAACAGAGTAACTATAGATATAAAATATATACAAGTAAGCTTTAAAGGCTTAAACGATTCAAAGATGACCTAAATTATATCCTTAACATAGTATTATCTTGGATTTTGCTTTGAGAGGGATTCAAAAAAATTATAATATTTTATAAAAACAAACTAGATTATATTAATATGAACAGTCACTAAATTAATTTAACAAATTAGAGTTTGAGATTAAGTGCACAAATTTTGGAAAAGAAATAATCTAAATATGAGGCTTACACACGAAATTAACATAAGCTTAAACAATATCTGAATCTTATAACAAGCCATGATATAACCATGTTTTTTCATTGGACAGGATGCACTTTAAAAACAAAAATAAGGAAAATAAATATGTACAAAACATTTTTTAGGTTTTTCAATTTTTTTTATTGTTTTAAATTTAAGATTTTTCAATCTTTATTTTTTATATCAAATGTAGATGCTGACAAACTCAACAGAATGAAATATGTTACAAACATGATTAGTATATATCTTAAGAATGCTAAAGACTCCATAATCAGCTATCCTAAACATGCATGCATGTGCACAACATGGAGAATATAAGCATAAATGAAAATATATGAAAGATGACATTCTTGGACTAAATTGAGATGCGTTTCAAGACTAACTCCTTTACTAGGCCATCCCGACACTAAAACAGGAATCTTAACAATTTTACACACAGTACACAATTTTTTTCTTTTTTTAATATTTTAAGTTTTTTTTTACTCTTAGTTTTGGGGGAAAAAATCCTATTTTAAATACACAAAAACAGACTCAAACTCAAAAAATTTTGACACAAACCCTCTTCCCCAACATAAATTGAATGTTGTCCTCAATGTTTAACAAGATAAAGTAGAAAGAGTAATAATATATGTGCAAGAGCGGTCATTCAAAACACACAAAGAAAAATTAACACAAACAAAAATGTTGTAGATAAAACTGAAAGATTAAAGACTTTAAAGAAAAAGATCCAAATCTCGTTTGTGTTTCCCGTTGAGCTTTAAAGTTGTAGTGTCTGCCTCAAGAGTGATGATTTACATTTGCTCAAGCAATTCCTCTATAGTAAAAGCAGAGATAAAAATCTTTCTTCCTGACTTTACAAAAAAGTTTTATTCTACAGCATTATTTAGAAAACTTAAAAGACTATCAAAGAAACCATTAACATTAAGCACAACCATTGGTTTATTAAGGATACCTAACTGATTCCAACTAACTATGACAAACATTTTTTCTTGAGTTCCTAGACCTCTTGATAAAACAATGAATGCATTTGAGTGACAAATCATAAGCTTGAAACGGCTTGAATGTACAGTGAAATGTTTTATAAACAACAGAAGCGGCACTATTTAAACATGGGGGAAATTGTTCTAACACTTGTGAAAGGTTAATCTGGGTTGGGCCAAACAGTAATTGGGCTAAGAAATCTAAAAAAAGGTGAAAAACAACACTTATTTACAAAGAAAAGGAAAATATTTTTGTGATTTTAAAATTTCAAAATTTTTTTGTTTTAAACTTTTCTAATTTTTTGTGTTTTTATATTTTAAAAAAAATTCTAAAAATAAAAAAAAATTCATTTTAATCATTTCATTAAAATGTGTTTCTAAAGGCCGTTGATACAAAGCACCAACTTAGCATACTTGATTATATCCTCCATAACTTCAGCCACTTAAATGAACTTTTCAAAAAAAAAATTCTAATTTTTAGGAAATTACACACATGAAACTATTAAAAAACAAAAGAATTGGTAAAGAGTCATCAAAAAGTGGTTTTCTCCCATAAAACATATCAAAGGATATCACATATGGGTTATGTGTGATTGTGCCCCCAAGATTGGGAAAATAAAAAACATTTGAACTTGTGTGACGGATTCATTTCATAGTCTTGGTCAGTCCATAAGGAAGATGCTAGAGATGGTAGAGGAAGTGGAGGCCACATAGGATCTTAGTAAGTATAGTTTTTGGTAAATTCTTGTGGCAATATTAGTTTAGAATCTAAGACTAAAGGTAGTGATTGTTGATTTTCTATGATCAAGTCTTTTATCTCTTCTGTGGTTAAAGAGTCTTTTTCAAACATCTCCAAGAATTCCATTTCTGAACTAGGTTCCCCAAAACATGCGAGTTCTAAATTTTCTTTATTTTCCAACACATTCTTCATGGATTTGAAATATTCTCTTAGGATTTCCAAACTTTCCTTATTTGGAGAATCTGATAAATTTGGAGTTCAATAGTTGATTTGAGAATTTCAAGTTGAGTGTTTGGCCAAGGTTCAAAAAAGGTTGAATTGTTTTCCAAGCCAAAATTGGTTTTAGAATTAATCAATCTCCAATAATCATACTTGGCCATTCTTCCAACATATAATAGGCTTCGTCTAGTGGTAACTGGTAAAAGGTTGTGGATCCATCTCTTCTTTCTACCTAATCTCTAGTTTTATAAACCATCTAAAAAAATGCCTAATAGATAATTGGAGGCATGATCGGATAGTTCTAGGAGTGCCAAGTGTTAGCTTTTAATTTTTATTTTCTTTTTTTGATTTCTTGATCATTTATGGTCTATTTTTACACCTTTTTTCTCCGCTTTCCTCCGTTTTCCTCCAAATTTTAAATCTAAAACAAAATAAACAAACTAAAATTAATTATTTTAAAAACATAATTTTTACAATAATTTAAAAATATTTATTGTACAATAAAACACACAAAACATACTAAAAATAAATTCAAACTTCAAAAATTATCAAACCTCAAAGATATATGTTGGAAAAATAGTACGTAGCAGAATTCAAAAATTTTTTATATCAGAGTATTTTTTAATACAAAAGTTTGACACGCTATATGCATAAATTAACCAGATCTTACTAACCTTTAAATGCTGAAGAACTCCCACAATTCGTGAAGAGAAGTAACGTTCTAGAAGGGCCTCAAACAACTGGTCTTCTTTGCGATTCTCTATCCACGATCGGAGTGAGTGTGGGCTCACACGTACAGCTCTTCCACCAGGTGACTCTTTTTCTAACCAATTGAGAGAACCCAAAGCTAGTGTTCACAATTTGTGAACAAGAGCTCTCAGGAAGTTTCAAAATCTCACTATCAAAGTTTTACTCTTAATCTCTCAACTAATCTAAATAATAGTGAGACTCACTCCCTTTTTATAGAGGTTTGACGCAGAAGTTAGTCCTTATCAGATAATGCCTCAAAATTTAAGTCAAAATAAAATTCAGATCAATACCTAATGAAATCTGTGTGAAAACACGTAATCTTTTTCTCACGTGATCGGCATGCCGATCTATCTAACCTAACCGGCATGCCAAACTTGCCCCATCGGCAAGCCAAACATGAGGGTCGACATGGCAAACTATCGATAAAAATTTCAACGTATCTTTTATTTTCCACCCGAGATTCTATAGGATAAAGTCTCAGTTTTAATTCAAGTAATCCAATAGAAAAATTATCTAATTAAAACAACTTTATCTAGATAATCTCTAGGAAAATAAAAGAATTTATAATAATTCAACAAGTTTATCTTGAATGAATTCGATATTGATCCAACTGATAAATAGACATGAATTATTTAATCCCAAAATTCAACAAGTTTATCTTGAATTAATTTTGTCACAAAATTAATTTAATTGATAAATAGACATGAATTATATGATTCTTTCAAAATTTTAGCCAATTTGATAAATCTGACATAAGTCATCAATTATTAAAAAAATACGTCGTATCGTTACAGGATTTTGTGAGCTAGGAAAGAGGACTAAATGGACCTATATAGTTTAAGCTCCCGATAATTATATAACCCAATATCCTATATAAACATTACATAATTATCAATTCCAATGCTACTCCACTAAAAGCTTAGAGTTGCACTCTCGAATAGCTAAGTCTCCATGATATATCATAGTGTATCGTATCCCCATAGGATTATCCATAACCAACTTAAGGGCAAGCTCTATCTTACCGTCTCGATTATTTTTATCTTACGTTCCATTATCTCACTATCAAAAAACTTACCATCCAAAGACAGTATACCATTCGGTTACACCTATGTATCCAAATGGTTGTGCACTCTCGTTTTCCAATTATAGGATAACGCGTATAAGAGATATTACTACTCCTAAAGAGGAGCTATGGATTCTATATCTATGAATAACAGGTCTATACTATCAAAAGTTATGCCTCCAATATACCGGCATGCATACCACTAATAAAATGTGGGTGTCACCGTTTGGAACATCAAAAGACACAAGTCAAGACAACAAGCCCACTATTCATCTCAGGATTAAGATACAATACAAATGATTGTCTAAAGTGAATTGATTTGCCAAGACAGAATTATTAATCCAAATCAATTCACTTTATGTTCTGATCCAATACATCATCACCTATGACAATGTGCCAATATTTCTATTCGTGAAGTCCACCTCTGATAGTCAAGACAAACCATCTCCCAATAGGGATATAGACAACATAACAATCTTTGCATGAATAAAGCGCCCAATTTGATTCCCTCGATTACGGATTTTATGATTTAGACCGTCACCTTAAGAATCGTGTCTTCTGCATAATCTGTCCATCATATGCCCAATTTTTAAAGGTTTAGACCGACAGTCTCAGACTATTGTTTGCTTAACATACATTCAACAAATATGAACGTAAAGAGGACAAGATTTGATATATGAACAATAAATAAATTCTTTGTTGATAAAATTGTCTCCAAAAACATATTACATTTTTACTCCTTAAGGCATACATGTCTAACAATCTCCCACTTGCACTAAGTGAGTAAATATGACAAATCTCGCATCCCCATAGCTTCCACATGCCTCTCGAAGACTCTACCAGTAAGTGTCTTCGTGAATGGATCAGCTAAATTGTCCTCTGACACGATTTTGTTCACAGTGACATGCCCACCCTCGACGAAGTCCTTTATCACTTGATACTTTCGATCAATATGCTTACTCTTCTTGTGAAATCTTGGTTCTTTGGCATTAGCTACTACCGCACTATTATCATAGTACAGTGATACTGCCTTATCCATAGTAGGGACTACCTCAAGATCCCCAAGGAACTTATGGAGCCACACTACTTCTTTCAAAGCATTACTAGTTGCCACATACTCAGCCTCCATCGTTGAATCCCAAGTACAATCTTACTTCACACTTCTCTAACTGATGGCACTACCACCTAGAGTAAACACAAAACCCAAAGTCGATCTCCTAGAATCCACATAGGATTGAAAATCTGAGTTAGTATATCTTAAAGGAGTCAAGTCCTCACCCGAATAAACAAGCATATACCCTCGAGTCCTTCTCAGGTACTTGAAAATATGCCTTATTGCAACCTAGTAGTTTGATCCTGGATCTGCTAGAAATCGACTTACAATCCTGACCGCATAACAAATATTTGGTTGTGTGCAAAGCATGGCATATATGAGACTACCCACTACCGAAGCATAAGGCACCTTCTTCATGTATTCTCTTTCTTTCTTAGACTTTGAAGAGTCTTTCTTAGAAAGAGTAATTCTAGACCTAGATGGTTGCCCACCTTTCTTGGAATCCTACATTGCAAACCTCTTGAGAATTTTATCTATGTAGTTGGCTTGTGACAAAGCTATCATTTTGTTCTTCCTATCCCAAAAGATCTGCATACCGATAACAAAATTCGCCTCACCCAAGTCCTTCATGTCAAACTACTTGGTCAACCATAATTTGACTGATGACAATGCCGAAAGATCTAGATACTAAAAATAAAATTAGCCTCACCCAAGTCCTTTATATAAAACTACTTGGTCAACCATAATTTGACCGATGACAATGCCCCAATATCATCGCCAATTAGTAGAATATCATCAACATAGAGCAGTAGAAAAACTACCTTCTCATCCTTAATGTGTTTGTAAACACATGGCTCATCCATATTTTGTGAGAACCCATAAGTCTTGATTACCTGATCAAATCTTATGTTCCAAGAATGGGAGGCCTGCTTAAGTCTGTAAATTGACTTTAGCAGCTTACAAACCTTACCCTTTTGACCCTTGACCTTGTACCCATCTGGTTGCTACATATAAATGGACTCATTAAGATGGCCATTTAGAAAAGCCGTCTTAACATCCATCTGCCAAATCTCATAGTCGAGAGCGGCAGCTATGGACAAGAGAATCTGAATGGACTTAAGCATGGCTACAGGCGAAAAGGTGTCCTTATAATCGATTCCTTCCTTTTGTGTGTAACCCTTAGCTACCAGTCTAGCCTTAATGGTTTCAACCTTTCCATCCATTCCTCTTTTCTTCTTGTAGATCCATTTACACCCTATGGGTTTTACCCCTTCGAGAAGATCCACAAGCTCCTAGACCTGATTAGTCTCCATAGACTTCATCTTTGTGTTCATGGCCTTTGTCCAAAGTTTCGAATCAACATCCTCCATAGCCTCTACGTGAGTGTAAAGATCCCTATCATGTTCATCTAATTCAGCCAAAAAGGCCTCACCATTGAACATATACCTCTCAGGATGACGCCTGATCCTCTCACTACTCTAAAGCCCCTTAGGTTGTTGTTCGGCTTTGGTCTTTCTACACTGATCGGAACAGTTTCATTCGGAACCTCTAGAGTGATTGAATCACTCCTTAACTCCTCAAGCACCACTTTGCTTTGAGGCTTAAAGTCGTCCATGTAACTCTCCTAAAGGAAAGTTGCATTAGTTGAAACCATGACTTTATTTTTCTTTGGGTTATAGAAATAACCCCCTTTAGTCTCTTTTAGATATCCTATAAACACGTGTGCTTCCAACTTATTTGCATCCTTAAATAAGACATGAGCTAGACATCCCAATATACGAATATGGTTTAAGGATGTCTTCTTGCCTGTCCACAACTTGTGAGGAGTTTTAGGGACCGATTTTGAAGGCATGCAATTCAAAAGATAACATGCGGTTTGTAGTGCATATCCCCAAGAGGATAAAGATAATGATGAATAACTCGTCATGGACCTTACCATGTCTAATAAAGTCCTGTTCCTTCTCTCTGCTATGTCGTTCTGCTGCGGAGTGTCTGGCGTAGTCAAATGGGATAAAATCCCATTCTCTAATAAGTGTCCTAGAAACTCTTCAGAAAGGTATTCTCCACCTTGACCGGATTGAAGTGCCTTTATAGGTCTACCAAATTGCTTTTCACTTCAACCCGAAACTCCTTGAACTTGTCAAAAGTTTCATTTTTATAGTGCATTAGGTACACATACCCATACCTTGAGTAATCGTCAATAAAAGTGACAAAGTACTCAAACCCTCCTCATACTCGAATGTTCATTGGTCCGCAAACATCACTATATACAAGTTTTAGAACCCCTTCGGCCCTATTGCCCTTAGACCTGAATGGTCTTTTGGTCATTTTACCCTCCAGACAAGATTCACATTGAGGTATAGATTCCACCTTTAAATGACTTAAAGGTCTATCCCTTACTAACCTTTGAATCCCATTTAGGTTAATATGACCAAGGCACAAATGCCAAGGATAAGTCTTATTAGAGTGAGAAGTTTTAAGTCTTTTAGAGTTATTATCATTCATCTCGGCATTAAGCAGTAAGTCCATCTTAGGTTTGATAAAATATAGATTATTTTGCATCCATCCAGAATAGATAAAAGATTTGTTTTTACAAATTATCACTTTATTATTAAAAGAAACCAAATAGAAGTTTTTAAATAAACAAGCTATAGAAATTAAATTCCTCTTAAATTTAGGAACATTAAAACAATCTTGCAAAATTAAATTCCTATAATTATCAAAATAAAGGTGGATGTGTCCCATTGCTTTCGCTAAACAAAGTAAAAGTGAACATAGCATTATATGACCGAATATTTTTCCTAAAAGCAATGCTTAATGGTCCACCATTATAATTCAATAGTTGATTAAGAGTGATAGGTGTTTGTTTACTAAAAGGTAATTTGATGCTCCCATGTTGACAGCATGTTTAGAAAATCATTGTATTTCTACCTTTTAGTCATTCATTGGACCAAAATATTGCACCACAATATTCACAAATGCAAGATAGATCACCTAGGTCTATATATGACTCATTTGAAGCTGCAAAATAAATCAAGTTAAGAACTATGTGATCTTATTTTCTCCTATGCTTGAATTTAATTTTTAAAAGAGTTAGTACTCTAGGGTTTCTATATAATTAAATGTTATCATGAGATTATACAGTGAATGTTTATTAATTAATTATAGTTGATTAAATTTCTATTTAATTATTAATTAATTAATCAATTTGTGTCAGTTATGGTTCCTTAGAGGATGGAACCATGATATTACGGCTTTTTTTTTTGTGGTTTGCATGTTGCTTTACTTGTTTGCATTATAATATAATTTGCCATGTATGTTGATAATATGCTATATAGAATAAGGAGTACTGCTAATTAAAAATTGTTCACACATGCATAACATAAAACCATGATTTTTAAAATATTAAGTGGGAGAATATTTTCGAAGAGAGGACCTATGGCCTTCATTGTTGGTGCAGAAGTAGCACATGATGGTTTTGACCCCTAGGAAGCAATTTCATCATGTACCAGGTTGTATCTCCAAAGGGATAATTTATTTTAGCATGATTTATCGTTGTACACCCCTAGGTGGTGATTATAAATCATAGATAAAATAGTTGAAACGATGGTTATATACTCAAGATTAATTTTATTAACCTCCCTTAGGAGCTCTGTTAATGAAATTAATGGCCAAAGAAAACAATTATTAATATATGCTAGATCAGACAGGTCTTGGATGGCATATATTAATCGGAAGGGATCCATGTTCTTAATTGAATTTGGCAAGTCTCCCCTACACGGCTTGCTAGATTCTAAGTTAGGAATTATCGTTATAAGATTGTGATTTTTTTAAGGTTTTGATACATAAATACAATTGTATATTTACTTGTTTATGTTATCTTACTAAACTTTTGTGGAATATTTGCTTATATTTGGTATATGAATTTTTATTATAGATTAAAATGTCTAAAAACACTTTATCATCGATAATCAATAAAAACATGTTGACTGGTGAGAATTACAATGATTAAAAAAGGAACCTGAATATCATCCTTTCCTTTGAGAAACTGAAATTTGTGTTGATGACACCGTGACCTCCTAAACCTACAAGGGAATCCACTAACGAGCAAATCCAAGCGCATGATCGCTGGAAAGATGCTAATGATCAGGCCCACTATTATGTTATGCCTAGCATGAATAATGTGCTGTAGGCTCAACATGAAGATTATGAGACTGCCAAGTAGATGTTGGATAATCTCTCCTATGAATGAGCAAATGATGTTGGTCATGGCTTACCTTGCTGAGACTTAAACCATGAAGTTTATATCGATACTGAGTCACAAATGACTATGGTTTTTGAGACTTTTTCTAAGGAGTTCATTTTGTTTAGTGCTTCATATAATTTGAGCAATAGACAAGATGTGATCTTGATTGAGCTGATGAAGCAATTTAAGAAGTTTGAAAATCTGATCAAGAAAATTCCTACTGGTGGTGAGGCTAATATGGCGGCTACATTGGGTTCTAAAACTAACCCAAGGAATGAAAAGAAGCAGAAGGCTAAGAACGGGAAATCTTCTATTCTGACAAATGGCAAGAAAAAGAAAAAGAAAAAGAAGAACCCAAAGAAGCTCAAGTGTTTCTTCTGTGGGAAAGTTAGGCACAGTAAGAAGAATTACAAGGAGTTCCTTTCTCGAGGAGGTAAGTGTGAACTTCTGATTACTGAAACTTATTTAGTTAAGGAATCAAGTGACACTTGGGTTATAGATTCTAGAGCAACTAATCATGTTTGTGTTTCTTTATAGGGGTTCAAGGAAACAAGAATTCTACTACATGAGGACTTCATGCTACGATTGGGTGTGGATCTTTAGTGTTGGCTAAAGCAGTGGGAGACATCTATCACTATTTTGATAATTATAGGATTTTAGTTTTGAAAGGTTGTTTTTATGTTCTTAGACATAAAAGGAATTTAATATCTGTAGCTTATTTATTTAAAGACTCTTATTCAAAATCTTTTAATAATAAAGTGGTGATTCAAAAAAACAGATCTTTTATTTGTGATGGATGGATGCAAAACAATATCTATTTTGTCAAACCTAAGATGGACATACTGCGTAACCTTGAGGTTAATGCTAATAAGTCTAAAAGACTTAAGACTTTTAACTTTAATAAGACTTATCTTTAGCATTTGCAATTAGGTCATATCAATCTGAATAGAATTCAAAGGTTGGTAAAGGATGGATCTTTTAGTCACTTAGAGATGGAATCGATATCAAAATGTGAATCTTGTTTGGAGGGCAAAATGACCAAAAGACCATTTAGGTTTAAGGGTAATAGGGCCGAGGGGATTTTAGAACTTATGCATAGTGATGTTTATGGTCCCATGAACATCAAGGCACGTAAAGGGTATGACTACTTTGTCACTTTTATTGATGACTACTCAAAATATGGGTTTGTCTACCTAAAGCATCAGAAAAGTGAAACATTTGACAATTTCAAGGAGTTTCAGGCAAAAATGGAAAAGCAATTAGGTAAACCCATAAAGGCACTTCGATCCAATCGAGGTGCTGAATACCTTCCCGATAAGTTCTTAGGACACTTATTAGAGAATGGGATTTTATCCTATTTGACTGCATCGGGCATCCTCAGCACAATGGCATAACTGAGAGAAGGAATAGGACTTTTTGGACATGGTTAAGTCCATGATGAGTTATTCGACGTTATCTTTATTCTTTTAGGGATATGCACTATAAACCGCATGTCATATTTTGGATAATGCGCCTTCAAAATCGGTTCCTAAAACTCCTCAAGAATTATGGAGGGGTAGGAAGACATCCTTAAACCATATTTGCATATAGGGATGTCTGACTCTTGTCCTATTCAGAAGCGAACAAGTTGGAAGTATGTTTGGAAGTTTGTGTGTTTGTAGGATATCCAGAAAGGACTAACGGGGGTTATTTCTATAATCCAAAAGAAATTAAAGTTGTGGTTTCAACAAATCCAACATTCCTGGAGGAAAGTTACATGAATGACTTTTAGCCTCAAATAAAGTTATACCTGAGGAGTTGGCGAGTGATTCGATTACTCAGGGGGTTTCGATTGAAACCAATCTGATCAATGTAGAAAAACTAACTGAACAACAACCAAAGATGCTTCGACGTAGTGGGATGATCGAGTGTCAACCTGAGAGGGATATGTTCAATGGTGAAGCATACTTGGCTAAACCAGTTGAACATGATAGGGATCTTTACGCTTATGCAGAGATTATGGAGGATGTTGATGTAAAGCTTTGGATAAAAGTCATGAACACTAAGATGAAGTTTATAGAGACTAATCAAGTTTGAAAACTTGTGGATCTTCCCGAAGGGGTAAAGCCCATAGAGTATAAGTAGATCTATAAGAGAAAGAGAGGAGCAGATGAGAAATTTGAAACCTATAAGGCTAGACTGGTTGCTAAGGGAGACACGCTAAAGGAAGAAATCGATTTTGAGGAAACCTTTTCGCCTGTAGCCATGCTTAAGTCCATTCACATTCTCTTATCTAAAGCTGCCGCTCTCGACTACGAGATTTGACAAATGGATGTCAAAACGGACTTTCTGAATGGCTATCTTGAGAAGTCCATATATATGGTATAGCCACACGGATTCAAGGCTAAGAGTCAAAAGGGTAGGTTCTGTAAGCTACTAAAGTCAATATGGACTTAAGCAGGCTTCCCATTCTTGGAACATAAGATTTGATTAGATGATCAAGACGTATAGGTTCCAACAAAACATGGACGAATCATGTGTTTACAAACACATTAAGGATAAGAAGATGGCTTTTCAACTACTCTATGTAGATGACATTCTACTAATTGGTAATGACATTAGGGCATTGTCATCGGTCAAATTATGGTTGACCAAGTACTTTGACACAAAAGACTTGGGTGAGGCTAATTATGTTCTTGGTATCTAGATCTTTCAGGATAGAAAGAAAAAAAATGATAGCACTATTCCAAGCGGTATACATAGATAAAATTCTCAAGAAGTATGAAATATAGAATTCCAAGAAAGGTAGGCAAACATCTAGGTCTAGAATTAATTTCTAAGAAAGACTCACCAAATTCTAATAAAGAAAGAGAATAAATGAAGAAGGTGCCTTATGCTTCAGCATTAGGTAGTCATAATCATATATGCTCTACTTTGAACGCGACGGGACATTTGTTATGCAGCCAAGATAGTAAGTCGATTTTAGTCGGATCCAAGACCGAGCCATTTGGTCGTGGTCAAGTATATTTTCAAGTACCTAAGAAGGACTCGAAGGTATATGCTTGTGTATTCGTGTGAGGATCTAACACCTCTAGGATACACTGAATCAAATTTCCAATCATGTCTAGATCTAGAAGATCGACTTCTGGTTCTTTGTTTACTTTGGGCAGCGGTGCCATTGTTTAGAGAAGTGTCAAGCAAGATTGCACTTTGGATCAACGATAGAGGTTGAGTATATGGCAGCTAGTGGTGCTTTGAAAAAAACAGTGTGGCTCTACAAATTCATTGGGGATCTTGAGATAGTTCCTGGCATAGATAAGGCAGTATTGCTATTTTGTGATAACACTGTAGAGATAGCTAATGCTAAGGAACCAAGGTTTCACCCACAAAAAAATAAGCATATTCATTGAAAGTATCATGTGAGAAAGGACTTCATTGAGGGTGGGTATGTTGCAGTATGCAAAATTATGTCTGAGGACAATTTAGCTTATCCTTCTATGAAGACACTAACTACGAGTGTTTTTGAGAAGCATATGGAGGCTATGAGGATACAAGATATGTCATATTCACTACATACTGCAAGTAGGAGATTTTAAACATAGTGCCCTAAATAGTAAAATGTTATAACATGTTTTTAGAGATGTTTTATCTATAAAGAGTTTATTTATTATTCAAATACAAAATGTTGTTCTCTTTATATTCATTTCTGTTAAATGTATGATAAGCAAACAAAAGTCTAAGGCTATTGATCTAAACATTTAAGAATCACGCATATGATGGACAGATTATCCAAAAGACATAAATCTTAAAGGTGATGGTCTAAATCATAAGATCCGCAATCGAGGGAATAAAGTTAGACACTTTATTCATGCTAAGATTGTTATATTGTCTACATCCTTAACGGGAGATGGCTTATTTTGGTCATTGCATTGGGACTCCGTGACTAGAAACATTGGTGCAATATTATAGGTGACGATGTATTGGATCGGGACATAAAAGTTAAATTGATTTGGTTAATAATTTTGTTTGTGCAAATCAATTCATTTTAGACAATCATATGTGTTGTGCCTTAATCTTGAAATGACTAATGGGCTCATATTCTTGACTTATGTCTTTTGATGTAAGAAAGGTGACATCCTGAGTTTATGATGGTATACATACTAGTACGTTTAAGATATAATTCTTGATTAACGTAGACTCGTTATTCATAGATATGGAATCCATAGCTCTTTTTGTAGAGTTAATGATATTCTCTTATACACATTATCCTGTAATTGAAAGACTGGAGAGCTCAACCATTGGATATATAGATGTAACCGAATGGTATATTATCTATGGATAGTAAGTATTCCAATAGTGTGATAATGGAATGTAAGGCAAAAATAATCAGGAAGGTAAAATGAAATTTATACTTAACCCGATTATGAATATCCTATGGAGATGTAACACATTATGATATGTCATTGATGATTAGCTTATTGAAGCTTCGTAATTTTATATAGTTTAAGAGTGCAACTCTAAGCTTTTGGTGGAATAACGTCAAAGTTGATAATTATAAAATATGTGTATGGGATATTTCATTTTATAATTATAGAACCTTGAATTATATATGTCCATCGGGTCTCCTTTGCTAGCATATTATAAATCCTTAACGATATGGTATGTTTTTCCTCATATTGGTGCCTAATGTTAAATTATTAGATTGGTTGAAATTTGAAAAGATTGGATTTAATAATTCATGTTAGTTTATCGGTTAAATTAATTTTGTAAATTAATTCAAGATAAACATGTTAAATTATTTGGATAATATTTAATTTTTTATCAAATTATCTAGATATGACTGTTTTAATTAGATAACTTCTTATTGGGTTATTGAAATTAAAACTGAGGCTCTATCTAAGAATCATGGGTGGAAAAGAAGATATTCTCGTAGATCAAGATTATCGTAAGTTCAGCAAGCCGATGGGAAACTTCAGCCTACCAATAGAGAAAGTTCAGCAAGCCGATCTCCCAACTCGGCCTGCCGATTGTACGATAATCTGTATATGTATTTTAGAAGTGTTTTTCATAAGAAGTTGATCCATACTCGAATTTTAAGGTCTAACATGATAAGGTTTAACCCCAAATTCGACCACTATAAATAGGGGGTGAGTTTTCTTAGTTATTTAGATCATTTCTTAGAAGCATAGAGTGAGTACTCTAGTTTGGGAAACTCTAAAACTCCTGAAGAGCTATTGTTCAACATCAAGACCCTTAGTTCTAGGTCTTCTCAAGTGGTTAGAAGGAGAGTCAAAGGAGAAAAAGCTATACGATGTATGACCACCCGTACTCCAATCGTGGACAAAGAATAGCAAATAAGACTAGTTGGTTGAGGCTTTTCTAGAACATTCTTCTCTACACAGATTCGAGCCCGCTTCAGTATACAAAAGAGGTTTCTAAGATCTGTCATTAATTTATATATTTAGCAAGTTAAACTTATGTTTTAAAAAATACTTTGATTTAAAATTTTTAAAATTTCACTCCATGTTCATTTTCCAACACTTATCATGTGAAGAGAACCAAAGTTGTGAAGATTTTATATCAAGAAGATTGCAGAGATAATGCCAACATGTCTAAAGGACTTTCTGAGCATATTTCAAACTCCAAACCAGATTTTAAGTCTATCATAACTTATGGAGCAAGTTTGGTTTAAAAAGGATTTGGAAATTTGAAATAAAGAAGGATTTTATCTCTTGCTTATAAAAGCTGAGACCTTGATATGATTTAGTGATTTCAAATTAAGAATATCTAATTTGGTTGAGAAATCATGAGTTTTAAAGCCAAATCGTATCAGTTTTGAAATTTAAGTTCAAATCTGTTGCAGTAAATTTTGCAACAGTTTGAATTTTGGATAAGTTTTCACTGCTTATAAAAAGGAGTACTAGTTTGAGACTTTGGACAGAGTTTCTAGAGGGCAAACAAGAATAAAGGCAATGAGTTTTTGTTCAAGTATTTCCAGGAGAAAGTACTTCATTCTTTGGGAGAAGAATTTGTAATTTTTGGGAGAAAACATTTTGCAGCAGATGAGAGTCTCTTAAAGCAGAGTTAAAGACGAGTGGAGCTTGTTGAACAAGGCCATAAGAAGTATAGCAATAGAGATATCAATCACATAGAGGGAGTCTTAAATTTAATAAGTCCAATTGGTGCTTGTAAACAGGTTTTCTTAGTGGATTGTTTAGCATCTAGACATGGCCCCATGGATGTAGGTTTTATAACCGAATTATGATAAAATTTCCTGTGTTTTTTTGCTTATTTTATGCGTTGGTAATTATTAATTAATCAAAATTTAATTAAAAATTCGGTAATAGCTAAAAACAGATCTTTCAACCATTAAGTTATAAAGGCCAATCTAGTTCTCTCTTGTATATTTAACAATAAGGCCTCGAGGAGGATTAGTTTGGATGTAGTATTCGGTGGCTTCACTTCACCAATAACATGAAGGGAATAAATGAAAGTTTATTACGTAGAGTATTGAACTTAAAATGGATGGATCATCATCAATATTTATTCTATACAAGTTTAATCCGCTAATGGGAACTGAAAAATCTTTTATACTAATTACTGCAGTTGGAAAAATCCCCACGGTTCTGCCATTTCTGATTTAGGAGTCTGATGGGAACCTGTTTTGGGAAAAATGATGCCCTGTTTGAGCAGCTAGTTTAACTAACACAAAATCTAACCAACATTATAGGAGAAAAAGGAATACAAAGAGAATTCACTTTTCTGTATCAATACTGATGTAAGAAGACAAGTTTTTTTTCCTGAAGAAACCTCTTCAAAAGAAGCAGGAATTGTTCCTGACCTCAGAGAGATAATTTCATTCAAGGATAATAGCTAGGTCTCAACAATGACAAAATAGAGGAATCATCTTCCAAAGGAGTAGACTGATCCTTTAGTATAACCAGATTAGCTAAAAGTTTCAAAACGACAAATACATTAGCTAATAAAGAAGAAAACGCAAGGAACTTAATGAAGATAGAAAACGACACTGCACTTCAGAGGCATGAAACTACAGGTCATGTGGGCTGCTACATCAGTTCTCCTTCACCTAAAAAGAACTCGACTCCGAGTTCGCAACGGCCATAGGTGCGTCATCCAGAGGAACATAGAGACCGAGGTCTGTAGCGTTGAAGGTGGAGCTGATTTGTAAATGAGAGGCCAGCTCAAGAATGTAAGCATTGTCATTAATCCGAGTCTTGATGTGGAAAGGACTGATCTTTCCAGGCTACAGCCTGTGATAAGTACCAGGGGAAAACGATTTTAACGCAGATGCACCATGACAAAACCACTTCTGCAAAAGGCCCATGGATCGGTGTTGGTCTGCATCTTGTTTATAATTGGAGTTGGCGGCCTGAAGTTGGAAGTAACCTCAGCAAACATTTTTGTAATAGAAAAAGCATATTTTTAAAATGAGGGAGCTCCACGAAATCAACAATATGATTTGGAAGCTTAGTGTATATGATGGAGAATGGGGATTGACTAGTGGAACGATTGTTCATGGAATTATACGCGAACTCAGCTCAAGGAAGTGAGATCCCATTGCTTCGGCATGTCGAAAGTGAGGCATCGGATCATGTTGCCTAAAGTTTGGCTGACAACCTCGATGTGGCCATAAGTTTGAGGGTGAGTGGTGCTACTAAACTAGAGACTTTGTAACGCCTCGAAATTTATTTAATGTTATTGTAATGTAAAATGATGAATTAGTGTGCCATAATTAATGTTTCAACATTAATTTGATCATTTGGTTAAATTTTGAATTTTAGGTTGTTTTATTAATTTAATAAATTCTAATGATTTCTTATTGTTTTAAAATGTTGTTTTGAGTTTTGAAACACAACAGTTTGTAAAATGTTAAAAATATTCCGTTTTACAAAACCGTGGGTGGCACATGGTTTTCGCACAGTAAAACCGCTCACCGTTTCTCTCTATTTATTCTCTCTCCTCTCCCTCTCTTTGGCTCACTCTCACTCTCTCTCTCTCTTCATGTGAGGCTCCCTCTCTCTCGTTCTCTCTCGCTCCCTCCTCTTCTCTCTAAATTTCACTCAAATTTTTGAAACAAAATTCGAATCCAAGCTTCGGGTTAGCGAGTAGGAAGCTCAGGGATGAGATTTGGCAACCAAGAATGTGGATTGAAGCTTCGATTCGAGGTTAGTTTTGAAATTTCTAAACTTTTTCTAAATTTTCAATTTTCGTGCATGTTTGAAATCTAAGTTTGTTTGAGCTTAGAAAACCCTTGATTTGAGTTAAAGGAACTTAGAACACCTAAAATCTAAGCTTGGATTGAAGAAAAACAGATTAGATTCAACATTTTTCATTTTTTCTCATTTTCTCCCATTTTTAGATTTTTGGGATTTTTGTGTTTAAATCTTGTTTAAATGAGTTCAAAAGTGCTCTATTATGTTTTTCTATCATCTATGAATGTTTTCCATGCCTGAGATTTGAGAAAAACAGGTTAAAATCAAGATTTAGATTTTAGGAGAATGAAAACCCGTGGTTAGGATTTTTGGGTTTCTCCAGTTCAGCAGGTCGGACTCATCTGTTCGGTAGGCCGAACCTAGAAAATGTCCAGCCGTTCGAACCTGATTTTTGGCAGGCCGAACTACACTGTTTGGCCGGCCGAAGCTAGCCGTCCGGCAGGCCGATAGAGCATGGGAAATTTTTGTGATTTTTCACCCGTTTTCACTTTTTTGAACCCCGATTGAAATTCCAACCTTATAAAATGATTTTAAAGATACAAATGGCATATTAGGACATCATGAAATGGTTTAGTAACATAGAATGTCTCAAACTAGATATTGATCGACTTAGTGTGTGTCTAGGATCGTTCGTGGTTCCATGGAGCTAATGTATAAGCAGACCGGGATTACGGTGTGGGGCACTAGCACGAGTATCGAGGTAGGACTTCTACCCTATCTTTGGTAACCCAGTTTCAAAATGATTTGGCTTTGAAAAGGGTTTCTATAAAAATGTTTTCAACTATTGATTGAAAAATGAGACTTTATCGGTTATTTTTATAAACCGTGAATTAAAGTGAACTTCATAATGAACTTCATAATAAATGTTAATGAGAATATCTAGTAAATGGACTTTGTATGATAATAGAAATGAATATAAGGGCATGATGCCATATCAGAGATCGGGTCGTGTAGCGATCGACCTTGGGGGCAGGTCCCGAAGCCCAGTTGGGACACTACGGTGGTGATATCCTTATGGTTTGCCTAGGAAAAGAAAATCTTGTATTTCTGGTTGACCGAATAAACTGTTTTGGGTAAGAACGGTTTTATTAAATTTATTTATTCAAGGTTTCTTTTAAATAATTCCCTGAATAATGAGATTTTTCTTTAAATTAAATGATTTATTAAAATATAGTCCTACTGAGCCTTTCGCTTACATTTTGTTTGTTTTTAAATTTCCCCCCTCTAGGTGGATTCCTATTTAGGTTCTGGGAGGACTCAACTGGCAGGACTCAGGAGCAGTAGAATGATTAGTAGATTATTTGTACTATTTAAACAAGGCATGTAATGTTTTTAATTTTCTTTGTCCTTGGACTGTAGTTGTATTATTATATTGTCAGTACTATGTGTGTGCACAAGTTGTGGGTCAGTGGGACCCATACTCGCGATTCTTTAATATTTTATTATTCGCTTAATGATTTCACCTGCTTAACGTTTGTGAATTGTTTTATAAAATGTTGTTTTGAAACTTCCATATTTTTATTATTTAACTTAACCCCTAAACTCTTGATTTTAATTAAATTCTCTTTTTAATTAATTTAAATAACCCGTCACGTCACCTCCTGTACTCCGGGGTGTGACAGGCTTGTCGCAAATTATTTCTAGAGAGCACGCTAAAAATGGCGCACAAATTTGACGTCACAATCGGATAAAATGGAAAAAATGGCATACAAATTTGAGAGGCATACAATCTCTTTAAAGGAAAAAATGGCCGCATGAGAGGCATCCTCGGTCCGCTTACATTCGATGAAATAAGTCATTTTGAAGTATCAATCAACAACAACAAAACAAAGTCGACATTCCTTGGGGTTTTAGTAGGCCAAGAACAGAGTCCATTGAGAGATTCACCCAAATGGCTATTGTAGGGAGTGGTGTGTATAAACCAGTGTCCTAGGCGGTCCCTTTGGCACTCTGGCATATGGGGCAACGATTAATAAATCGAGCCACCGCAGCTTGAATTTTAAGCCAATAAAACCGTTCTTCAATTAGAGATATGGTTTTGTCCCGACTGAGGTGAGCTGCTAAGCCTCCACCCTAAAGTTCCTTAGTTATATGTTCCCATAGAGAGCAGTTTGGCACACAAAGTTGATTCCCCTTGAATAAATAGACATCTTGGATGTGAAAATCACTCGGAGCTTGATTTTGTTGACAAAGAGCCCAATTTTGAGCAAAGTCAGAATCAGTGGCATATTGGGACTTCATTTCCTCAAACTCAATTATCACTTGGCGTAGAATAGTGAGTAAAGAAGCCCTCCAGCTAAGAGCATCAGCCACTTGGTTGGTCTTTCCCACCTTATGCTGAATCAATGTAATGACCAGAGAAACTTATTAAGAAAATCTAATATTCAATTGGGTTTAATTAATGAATTTACCCTTAAACATTGTATTTTTTGTAAAAATTACGATAATGTATAAACAAACAATATTAAATGGATATTTCACTGCAAACATGATGCAATACTGGATATTATTAATACCGATTTTATGAGTTTAAATACTCATGAATTTGTAAATAATATCCATAAAATGAATTTTAAATCATAATTAATTGTAACATTGTGATATACACGGATGGATAATTATAGTATGAATAGGATACAGAGTTCACAAAAACCCAGAACCAGTGTGAAAAGGGGGCCAAAGCAATATAGGAATACTGTTAAGTGACAACACAGATATAGAAAATGTTATGTTTGGCCTCCAAAAATGCACCGAAGGTAAGTAAAAATATTTTATACAGTCTAAGGATATGATTTGCACTGATTTTACTACGACAGTATAAGAAAAATACTGTTTGGTAAAAAATTATATAGTGTAAATTTTTAGGGGCCCACCAAGTGGACACCCACTAAGATTTCATTGGGCCACATGCCTTGAAAGGTGGCCCAATCACATTAGGCCACATTAGTGAACCAATGGCTTACTTGGTAAGTCACCTTAAAGGATAAGCATGCATTAAATGTGATTTTAGCCAAAATTTTTTCACTTCTCCTACTCCAACCCACGGCCACCATTGAAGCTCACACCCAAGAATTTTTCAACTTCACATCTTTGCAAAATTAACCCCATTTAAGTTCAAGAAGCAAAGCCCAAGGAATTTTATCAAGTTTTAAGGTAAAAACTAAAACTTTTTTCAAGTTTTCTTAGGTTTTTCTTGGGTGAAGAAAGGAAAGTTAATCCAAGGTGTTTTTACATGAAAATGGTGTCTAGGAAGGAGTTTCAAAGGAACCTTGGAAGATTAAAAGCACAAAGTGTTATTTGTGTAAGTTTTGATTTTTCAAAGTTTTGAAATTATGTGATTTTTATTTTGATTTTCATTCTTTCAAAGGTATGTGGTTTTTCAAGCAAAGTTTTGCTTAAATCCCATAGATACATGAATTATGGCATGGTGAGTGGTCTCGCATCTATTTACGCATTCTAAATTAATCCAAGTACAAGGTTGTCTCAAGTAATATTTTCTCGGTGAATCCGAGGTCGAACCCACAAGGAAGGATTTATTCAATTCCAGTACATGTGTTATACTAACTTTTTCTTTTTATTTAAACTAAAAATTTTGAGGATTAATATTTATTATTCACAGAATGTATTTACAATATTTACACATTTTTTTACAACATTTTCATCTTTAAATTTTGATAATTTGGAACTTTAATAACAAGACATGCAAATAGTAACTTACGCAAAGTAACAACAATAATAACGATAATTTAAAGAAGTAAAACAATAATAATAACAAGACTGAGGTTCAAAGGTTCTATTCTGACAATTATCTTTAATATATTTTAATTTCTCTTTTTATTTATTAGTTGATTTAGGTATACACTATGCCATCCTATGTCGACAATAAATCAAGATTTACCAAGCATTTACTGTGCTATTCCATGTTTATAATGTAGCAAAAACACAACTTAATAAATAAGCAGCATTTCAACATAACTTAACTAAAATAACAACCAAGATAGTAAGTTAAGCATTTACCGAGCCATTCTCTATCTACGAGTAATCAAGGTCCTCCCAAACATTATCCGTGCCAATCTATGACGTCGATAAATCAAAACCGTAATTTTGGCAGAGTTTCAGCTAAGAAAATATTGAAATTCTAACTTTTCTAAGGAAATATTTTGACATTACAACAGCTTAGAAAACTAAGAAAAACCAAAAATATTTAAGATAATTTTGCCAGAATTTCCCCCTCTCCCTTCAGTTAAAAAGAAATTTAGAAAGACATAATTAATAAAGTACTACTGATATTATTGCGCATAATTTTTACAACATAAACTAGAAAATATTTTACAAGAAACTAGACTGAAAACTAAAATAAAAACTAGACTATAATTTTTACAACAGCATTTTCATGCTGCGAGAGGGGCTTTTTAACTGAGGCAAATGAGGTATTTATAGGGGATTACATTTGCTAACGACCATTTGAAATTAATGCTTTTTCCTGTTGAAAGTTGACCGATTCGCATTATTTTCTTCCTTTTCTTCTTCACGCTGGGCCTCTCGTGAGAATGCAAGAATTCGTTTGTGATTCTCTGCTTTGCGGTACACGACAGCACTGAAACAGACTGATCGTGACCGTTAATCGCATGATCCAACGGCTGTCAGATGCTCGTAAATTGGGCCCAGGTGGGACCGAATTTTAAGGCGATGGATGAGTCAAAGTATTCAGATCTGACAGTTCAGAGAACGGATGCACGTGGACATGACCGCACACGATCCAAAGCGGCCTGAGACTCCCCTGCCTCGCCTGCAGCCTTGTCGGCGAGTGTAACGCACGCGCCAATCAGATTTAGACACGTGGACTGCACGCTAAGATTTCGCTGACGCACCAGATGACGTGTTGATACGTGTCTCTTCCTCAGACGGCTTAGATTATTTTTTCAGTTGATCTGGTGGTCCTTGTTACGCCACATGTCCCTACTATATGAATCTGAATATTTTAAGGATCTTTTTATGCATTTGGTGTCCGATTTTATCCGTTTTGGTGTCATTTTGCTCCGTTTTTCCTCTAGATTTCAAATCTAAAAATCACAAACACACTAATATTAATTATTTTATAAACATAATGTTTACAAAAATATTAAAAATATTTATTTTACAATAAAACACACAAAAATAGATAAAAACTCCTAAAATTTTCAGTCTCTTATGGTTTAGCACAAATAGAATTTTTATGACTTGAAAATATTTTTAAAAATAACAAGACATATTTATAAACTTTGAACACACTATCAAACACACTAAAACTCAAAATAAAATAACCACACTACTTTTACAGTTTTAACTATTTACAGACTAGACACTTATTTAACACACCAAAATGACTCTAAAAATTACTAAAAACATAAAAATACACTAAAAATGCATTTTTAAACATATTTTTACACCAAGACACAAAAATACTTATTAACACAAAATGCTATTAATTAGAGGATTTAATGAGAAATAAAAGCGTAAAAAAATGATTTCAGCCTTAGAAAATGTACGCTTTTTGCAGTCTCATCAGTGAGTTGTGAAATTTAGGGTTGAATGTTGAAAATGTTAATTTTTGCAAAATATACAATTTTTGAAATTCTAATGATAGTTTTTCAAAAATGGTGATTGGGGATAAAAATGACCTAGGCAAAGGTTGAATCTGCTTATACAGTGGCTGGAAGGCAGTTTTGAAACAGACTCTTAAAAAAATAACCCAAGGACTAAATTGTAAGAAAAAGTTTTCCCTCAGCAGAATTAAAAAATGCCCAAAAACACCCGTATGCAGTGAGAATTTCAAAAAAGTTAAAACACGAAAGATGTAGATCTCGATAAAATTGTTAGGCTTCGTGAACAATTTGTCAAAAATCTCAACCGTTTGTGAGATTTTAATTTTACAAGAATTTTTTAAAATTGAAAAAAAATTTAAAAGGGCAAAATTTCATTTTTCCAAAGGATTTTGAATATAGTACTTTGAGCAAAAATGTTCCTCGTGAAAAATAGAAAATTTTGGTTTAAAGAGATTAATTTCAGTTCTAGGGTAAAATTGTTAAAATTTTCAGTTAAGGGGCAAAATTACAATGTTTTATAAAAAGGGCATCTAGATGTAAAATAAGGAGACCCAACATCTCAGGGTATTATTCTAAGGTCGATATGTGGCTATTTTTGCTAGAATAGAGAAGTTGAACTCGGAAAGTTTAGTAGGCCCGCCAAGGGCAAAACCATCATTTTTCCCCAATGATTCAAATTACTCGGGAACGTTTCAAAAAGAGGAAAAGGAATGATTAGGAAGTTTTTCACTCTTCATTAGAGACGATAGGGAAGAATGAGAAAACCAGTGGGGTTTCAGAGTTGTATATAGTTATGCAACTCGAGTTATTAATTAACGATCATTTTATAATGATACATAGAGCTATGAAGAAGTAGTGAACATTTGGCTAATAGCTTTATAATTGGCCAACAGGATCCTAGAAGTCTAGGAGAGAGGGAATTGAAGTCAAGTGCAAGGAAACCTAAATCAAGTAAGTTTTCTTCCCACCTATAGTATGAAATTATAGGTATAAAATGTGAAATATATATATATGTATACCTGTGCGTATATCAAGGTGCATGCTATAACATGAATACCTATAAGTACATTAGTGTATTCCTGTGAGTATACAGAATAACTACCTGTGTGTATATTATGCCATGTACCTGTATGTATATAATGACATGTACCTGTGTGTACATTATGCTATGTACCTGTGTGTATATTAATGTATACCTATGTCTATATAAAGTATGTACTTGTATGTACTATGTCGCACAAGAGCATTTATGTTTGTGTATAACATGTGATTATCACTTCATGCATGGTATAATAATCATAATAAGTGGACTGGTAAATATATCACCAGAAGTTAAGAAAAGTGTTATACCGACTCCTGACTCAAGAGGAGTTTAAGGATATAGTATGGTCTTGGTGTTACGAAGACCTAAGTGCGCATGGTACGAACACTTGGTTATTAGTAAGAGATAAGATATGAAAAGGATAAAGAATGATCATAAGAAAGCATAATCGGATCACGCATTGTATTGAATATGCATGTGGACTATATTGGGACTTACTGGGTGTAAGCTCGCTAAGTATTTCATGTTGTAGGTATTTCGACAAGAAGGTCATAATAAATTCATAGTTGAGCTGGTGGTGGGATGAGTAATGTGCAGAATGGGTATGGATACCGCCACAAGTTTTGTTTCTGCTGTAACATATTTTATATTATTTTGAAACGAAAGGTTTAGCAAACAGTATAATAAAAGAAAAGTTGTTTATATAAATATATATATATGTTTGTATTTCAAAAGTTGTTAAAACTAGTAGATGTGAAATAGTTATAAAAAAAATTCTAAGTTTTCCTCTATATGTAAGTAAGAAAAGGTTTATCATAGCCCAAAAAGGCGGGTTGTGATAGTTAGTATGAGAGCGAAAATCTTGCCACCCTACTGCACATTCTCGTTTGCTCCACCGCCATAGCTCAAGTAAAATAGTTCAATTTTTAACATAGGAATACTGAATTATGATTCTATGTGAGAATATAATGTTAATTGAGATAATAAATATAGTATATGGTAGAGCCGCATAATAACCATGACATGGAGACAGACTAGAGAGTGACTATTGCCTTCTAAGAGACAATACCTCTATGCTACAATGGCAGTCGATGACCGATGATCTTGACAAAATGGTTTCACAAGATAGAAGTAATTTTTGAGACTTGCCATACCCCACAACATTTACAAGTTCCACTAGCCTCAGGGCGACTGGCAAGGGCAGCCTTGGAATGGTGGATCGAGCTCGGACCAAAAGAGCGGCAACATAACTGGGAAGGATTTAAAGCATAGATCTCAGAAGCATTCGCACCGTTCCCGCCTGTTGATAACATGCAAGTTCAAGTGATTCCAATTTTATGGGCAGATTGGCATCGTAGGTTGCATTTACGCATAGAACCGTTATGGGTTTGGTACGTAGGTAAGCCAGTGGATTATTATATCCTAAGGTTTCGTCGTACTATGGTACTGTTGATCCCGTCGAAAATACCCTCGCGGTGAATTTGTGACCTTATCTAGAGAGATCTTTCTGAAGCAGTCCAGCATCAGATACCGTACCCTAGAGATTTTCTCAGTCTCAACGATTTTCTTATGGAAGTATTACATGCGGAACAAAATGTGGCCACGCCCTTAGAGGATTCCCTAGTAGACATGGAAGAGGATGATGAAGACGACGATGATGAAGATGATGCTGATGGCGAGGATGATAATGAAGAGCTTGAATTCTTTCCAGTACCTTCGGAACCTATTATCACCAGTGACGACGAGTCTACTGACTCTAGTGAAGAGAGGAGGAAGAGGACCCTGAGGAGGATCTCGAACATAGTGACATGTCAGGAATAAAGTCAAATTAGAAAGTAAATGGACTTATGAGATTTTTTTGTATTAAGATCTACTCAGATGTGTGATTAGTACAGTTTTGGCTTTGTTGCCTTTATATATGAGTGTACATCCGGCAAATGGTATCCTTAGCGGCGATAGGGTATATGTAGCCGGAAGAGATAATTGCTTCTGAAAATGATATGAACAGTTATGTAAGGAAGGAAAGAAAGTATGTATGTTAGTCACTTACGTAATGTAAAAGAAAAGGAAAGAAGTTAAAGAAATGAAATGTATGAGATGAGATATTAAGTTTAAGTTAATAGTATATACTAACGTAATAATAAAATCGTATGGTAGGCATCTAAGATTATTATCGATGGCTAATGTACCCGGAGGACCTACGAACCAGGACCTAATAAACATGATTACAGAATTACAACAAAAACTTTGAGCTCAGGAGTTAGAAATGCAAGAATTAAGAGAATAGTTAGTGAACCAGAATCCTGAACCATAGGCACGCGCGAACTCGTCACCCCCCGTACCACCGCCTCAGTAAGTGGAACTAGCTATACCAATTGTTCCAGCTGCTCTAATAGCATCTTCTACTGAATTTTATGAAAGATTTCGATGGATGAAAGCCCCGAAATTTGACGGATCTACTGATCCACTAGAAGCCGATGATTGGCTTACTGGCATAGGGAGGGTTTTGAAATTTATGGGGCTCAATGGCCGTGAAAAGGTCTTATGTGCCTCATTTTCTCTTACTAAGGATGCTTGGAGATGGTGGGAGTCGGTAGAACATAGAAGGAACGTAGACGAAATGTCATGGCCAAATTTTGTGGAAGAATTTGGAAGGGCTTATTTTAATGTGGAAACAATGGCAGCCCAACAAGAAGAATTCAACAACTTTAAGCAGGGCAACATGTTAGTGGCTGACGCTATAAAGAGATTTAATCAATTGGCACGTTTATGTCCCGAATTAGTACCTACTGATCGAGAGCAGATAAGAAGATTAATACGGATGTTCCAAACTGACATCGCCCTTGTAGTCATAGTGGAGGGCAAGCTCCTAAGGATGTGGAGGATTGCATCAAATGGGCTACTAGGGTTTAGAATTGCCCGTGATAAGGAAGAGAAAGCAAGAATTTTTCAAGTTCAAAAGGAGGAGAAAGCTTTAGCCAAATAGAGTCAAACCGTACAAGCAGAAGGACAAGGAAGCGTTCCAAATCAAGGGTGTTCCAAATCAAGGGCAGTCCTAGAGTCATCCAGTTGGACGCTACCGTAATGTTAATAATAAAAGGAAATGGAACGTGGTTAATCCAAAGAATCAGAAAGGACAACCCCAGAAGAGGATCAGTGATGGAGGAAATAACAAGCCTCTTCGCGGGCAATGCAGGAAAAGGCATGCGGGAGAGTGTAAGGCTAGCACTAACAAGTGCTTCCTCTATGGTAAAGAAGGGCACTATGGTAGAAACTATTTTTCCAATCCCTAGAATCAAAATGCTTAGATTCAGCAAAGGCCTTAGGGAAACCAATTTCATGCAGTCCAAGCACAGATTGAAGGCCCTAGCATCAGTTAGGGACGCTTGGAAGCTCTGGAACCCAGTGGACAGATCTATGCCTACACAAAGAAAGAAGATTATGCGGGAACTTCATCAGTGGTGACAGGTCAGTTTTCTGTTGCCAATACTGATGCCTATGTTTTATTTGATTATAGAGCAACGCATTCATGTGCATCGCTTAAGTTTGCTAAACAGATAGGAAATGAAGGGGATAGGATAGAACAGACTTTTAGGACTGCGCTTCCCTCTAGGAAGGTGTTGAATTTCGATTATTGGTTACGTCACGTACCCATTATCGTTTATGGACAAGAATTGTATATCGATTTAATAATAATCGATATACAAGATTATGACGTTATCTTGGGAATGGATTTTCTAGGAAAGTACACTGCCAAGATCAACCGCCAACAACGTAAGGTTACGTTTCGACCTTCTGAAAGTGAGAAGTTCGTGTATTCGAGGAAGATTCCTAAGGCCCCAAAGGCACTAATTTTGACGTTGAAAGCAAAGAGAATGTTGGAAAGTGGGTGCACCGATTATTTGGTGAATTTAGTAAATAGGGAACAAGAGGCTCAGTTATGACAAGGGAATGTCCCCGTAGTAAAAGAATTCATTGACGTGTTTCCGGACGAGTTACCGGGCTTACCACTAGAGCGGGAGATTTCATTCGAAATTGAATTAACGTCAGGTACAGCCCCAATTTTGAAGGCACCGTATCGTATGGCCCCAGGAGATCTCAAAGAGCTGCAGGTGCAATTACAAGAATTACTAGACAAAGGGTTTTTTTCACCGTGTCATTTCCCATAGGGAGCGCCTGTATTATTTGTCAAGAAGAAAGATGGAATGTTACAAATGTGCATTGATTACCGGGAATTGAACAAAGTCATGATTAAGAATAAGTATCCACTTTCGAGAATTAATGATCTATTTGATCAATTGAAGGGAGTAGTAGTATTTTCGAAGATCAATTTACGTTTCGGGTATCATCAACTTCGGGTTAAAGAGGAGGACATGCCGAAGATGGCGTTTCGAACGCGGTATGGGCATTATGAGTTTTGTGTCATGCCATTTGGACTTACTAATTCCCTGGCAGCATTTATGGACCTTATGAACTAGATTTTCAAGGACTACCTCGACAAGTTCGCCATCGTTTTCATCGATGATATCTTGATTTACTCAAGAACAACAAAAGAGCATGAGGAACAATTGAAGTTTGCACTGCAATTATTGAGGAAGCATCAATTGTATGCCAAGTTCTCAAAATGTGAATTTTGGCTAGAAAAAGTTCATTTCTTAGGACATGTGGTCTCATGAAATGAAGTCTCTATTGACCCTTCAAAGTTAGAAGTAGTAAATAAGTGGCCTATGCCGAAAAGTGTTACTGAGATCAGGAGTTTCCTCGGTCTAGCGAGCTATTATCGACGTTTTGTGGAAGGGTTCTCTAGACTCGCAGCACCACTCACAGCCCTTACACAGAAAGTAGCTAAATATGAATGGACCAAGAAGTGCGAGGAGAGTTTCTAGGAACTAAAAAGGCGACTCACGAGCAGCCCGGTGCTGACCATACCGGATCTGAACCTAGAAAACTTCATGATTTACAACAATGCATCAAAAACGGGATTAGGAACCATACTTATGCAAAATGTGAAGGTGATTGTGTATGCATCCTGACAGCTAAAGGATTATGAAAGAAACTACCCAACACATGACTTGGAATTAGCGGCGATCGTGTTTGCACTGAAGATTTGGCGTCACTATCTGTATGGAGCTAAATGCGAGATTTATATAGACCACCAGAGTCTGAAGTATATTTTCACCCAAAAGGAGCTCAACATGAGACAGCGAAGATGGCTCAAGCTGGTTAAGGACTACAACTGTGAAATTTTATATCACCCTGGAAAGGCTAACCGAGTAGTTGATGCACTCGGTCATAGAACGATGTCTTCGCTTGCAATGGTGCAATCAATACCAAGACCTCTTCAAAAAGACTTGGTAGAAGCGAGAATAGAGATAATCACTGGAGGACTAGCCAACCTATCCTTTCGACCAGTTATCTGGGAGAATTTAAAGGAGCGACAAGAAGTAGATCCATCGCTGTTCAGATATAAGAATGAGGTCCTTGAGAATAAAGGAACATAATTTAGCATATTGGAAGATGGCATTCTCCATTATAAAGGCAGATTATGCATTCCCAATGATGAAGAATTAAAGAGGTGAATATTGCAAGAGGCTCATGAGGCACCATATGTTGCTCATCCAAGAGCTACCAAAATGTATCAAGATTTGAAAGAACACTATTGGTGGCATGGAATGAAGAATGACGTTGCAAAATTCGTTAGTAAATGTCTCACATGTCAAAAAGTGAAAGCCGAACACCAGCGACCAGCAAGTGAGCTACAAAAGATAGATATTCCAGAATAGAAATAGGACCAGATAACTATAGATCTGGTGACTGGGTTACCCAAAACTATGGAAGGACACGATGCTATATGGGTAATCGTGGACAGATTGACCAAATCAGCACACTTTTTACCCATTAAACTCAGCAGTTCTATAGAACAATTAGCTAAACTGTATGTTGCCTAGATAGTTAGGTACCATGGAGTTCCAAAGTCCATTTCTTATCAGGATGGCCAGTTCACTTCCAAGTTTTGGAGGAGCGTTCACCAAGCAATGGGAACAAAGCTGACTTTCAGCACAACTTTCCACCCTTAAATGGATGGTCAGTCGGAAAGGACCATCCAGACTTTGGAAGATATGTTAAGAGTCTGTGTGCTAGATTTTTAAGGAGGGTGGGATAAAAAGCTTTTTTTGATTGAATTCGCTTATAATAACAACTATCAAACCTCCATAGGAACGGCTCCATATGAAGCTCTCTATGGTAGAAGATGTAGATCGCCACTACATTGGTATGAAACTGGAGAAAAGACGTTATCGACTACGGATTTCATGCAAAGGACGACGAAGGACGTGAAACTGATCCGTCAATGGATGAAAACTGCTTTTGGCCGTCAGAAGAGTTATGCAAATCGACGGCAAAGGAACCCTAGAATTCCAAGTAGGAGATCTGGTCTTTTTAAAGGTAACGTCAATGAAAGGAGTAATACGGTTTGGAAATAGAGGAAAACTCGGCCCAAGATATATTGGACCATTTGAAATCCTAGAAAGAGTATGTAATGTAGCTTATAAGTTGGCCCTAAGGAGTAAAAATGTAATACGTTTTTGGAGACATTTTTATCAATAAAGAATTTATTCATTTATATATACCAAATCTTGTCCTCTTTACGTTCATATTTGTTGAATGTATGATAAGCAAACAGTAGTCTGAGACTGTCAGTCTAAACCTTAAGATTGGGCATATGATAGGATGATTATGCGGTAGACACGATTCTTAAGGTGATGGTCTAAAACATATGATCCACAATCGAGGGAATAAAGTTGGGTGCTTTATTCATGTAAAGATTGTTATGTTGTCTATATCCCTTTTGGGAGAAGGTTTGTCTAGACCATTGGAGTTGGACTCCGTAAATAGAAACATTGGCGCGTTGTCATAGGTGACGACGTGTTGGATCGGGACATAGAGTGAATTGATTTGGATTAATAATTCTATCTTGGCAAATCGATTCACTTTAGACAGTCATTTGTATTGTATCTTAATCCTGAGATGAATAGTGGGCCCGTTGTCTCGACTTGTGCCTTTTGATGTACCAATGGGTGACTCCCACATCTCTATAGTGGTATGCATGCCGGTACGTTGGAGGCATGACTCTTGATAGCGTAGACTTGTTATTCATAGATATGGAATCCATAGCTCCTCTTTAGGAGTAATGATATCCTCTTATATGCGTTGTCCTGTAATTGAAAAACCGGAGCGCTCAACCATTTGGATACATAGGTGTAACCGAATGGTATACTATCTTTGGATGGTAAGTTTTCTAGTGGTGAGACAATGGAACGTAAGATAAAAATAATAGGGAAGGTAAGACAGAACTTGTCCTTAAGCCGATTATGGATTATCATATAGGGATACAATACACTATGATATGTCATGGAGACTTAGCTACACGAGCTTCGTAATTCTATAAAGTTGAGTGAATTGATTTGGATTAATAATTCTGACTTAGCAAATTGATTCACTTTAGACAGTCATTTGTATTGTATCTTAATCCTGAGATGAATAGTGGGCCCGTTGTCTCGACTTGTGTCTTTTGATGTACCAATGGGAGACTCCCACATCTTTATAGTGGTATGCATGCCAGTACGTTGGAGGCATGACTCTTGATAGCTTAGACTTGTTATTCATAGATATGGAATCCATAGCTCCTCTTTAGGAGTAATGATATCCTCTTATATGCGTTGTCCTGTAATTGGAAAACTGGAGCGCTCAACCATTTGGATACATAGGTGTAACCGAATGGTATACTATCTTTGGATGGTAAGTTTTCTAGTGGTGAGACAATGGAACGTAAGATAAAAATAATCGGAAAGGTAAGACAGAACTTGTCCTTAAGCCGATTATGGATTATCATATAGGGATACGATACACTATGATATGTCATGGAGACTTAGCTACACGAGCTTTGTAATTCTATAAAGTTCGAGAGTGCAGCTCCAAGCTTTTAGTGGAGTAGCGTTGGAGTTGATAATTGTAAAATGTATATCTGGGATATTGGGTTTCATAATTATCATGAGCTTGAACTTTATAGGTCCATTTTGGTCCCCTTTGCTAGCTCGTGTAACGACATGGCGTGCTTTTTCAATAATTGGTGACTTATGTCGGATTTATCATATTGGTTTAAAATTTGTAAGAATCAAGTAATTCATGTCTGTTTATTGGTTGAATTAATTTTGTAAGAAATTAGTTCAAGATAAACTTGTTGAATTATTGTGATCAGATAATTCTTGTCTGTTTATCGGTTGATTTAATTTTGGATAAATTAGATCAAGATAAACTTGTAGAATTATTGTGAATTGATTTATTTTCTTAGAGATTATCTTGATAAAGTTTGTTTTGATCAGATATCTTCTCTATTGGGTTATTTGAATCAAAACTGAGACTTTATCCTCTAGAATCTCGGGTGGAAAATAAAAGATTCGCGGAGATTTTTTCTCGGGAGTTCGGCCTGTCGGATGACGTGTTCGGCCTGCCGAACTGGCCAGTTCGGCCTGCCGATCAGCGGAGATAAGATTACGCATATTCACGTGGATCTTATTAGATATTGATCCGAATTTGATTCTGTTTCGAGTTTTTGAGACCTAATCTGATATGGACTGACCCCAGGACCAATAGGTATAAAAAAGGGAGTGAGTCTCATGATTTACTCAGATCAATTTGAGAGATTAAGAGTGATACTCTTCTAGTGAGCATCTGAAAACTCCCTAAGAGCTTTTGTTCACAAATCACGAACACTAGCTTCGGGTTCTCTCTGTTGGTTGGAAGGAGAGTCACCGGTGAAAGAGCTGTACATGTGAGCCCACACTCACTTCGGTTGTGGATAGAGAATAGCAAAGAAGACCAGTTGGTTGAGGCTCTTCTGGAACGTTACTTCTCTACACGAATTGCAGAGGTTCTTCGGCACACTGAGGTTAGTAAGATCTGTCTAATTTATACATATAACATGTCAAACTTGTGTTTTGGAAATTACTCTGATGAAAAATTTTTAAAATTCCGCTGCGCACTTTGTTTCCAACATTTACCCCCTGAAATGGCATCAGTACATAATATACTCCATGTATCCATGCTAAAAATATATATATGTACCTGATCCCTTGCATATACTTCAACATGAGCCTATTGAAGTGCAAGAGAACTTATCTTATGAGGAGAAACCAGTTCAAATCAGCTCGAGAAGAGAAGGAGTTACGGAACAAAAAGACACCACCCGTCAAAGTTTTATGGCGTAATCAACAAGTGGAAGAAGCAACCTGGGAATGAGAAGATGAAATGAGAAGTGTCTACCAAGAATTGTTCCAATTTTCTAGGACGAAAATTTTTAAGGAAGGTAGGTTGTAATGACCAAGAAAATTTATTAATAAAATCTAATATTTAATTTGGTTTGATTGATGAATTTACCCTTAAAAATTGTATTTTTTTGTAAAAATTACGATAATGTATAAATAAGCAGTATTAAATGGGTATTTCACTGTGAACGTGATGCAATGTTAAATATTGTTAATACCGATTTTATAAGTTTAAATACTCATAAATTTGTAAATAATATCCATAAAATGAATTTTATATCACAATTAATTGTAAAATTATGATATACATAGATGGATAATTATGGTATGAATGGGATACAGAGTTCACAAAAACCCAAAACCAGTGTGAAAAGGGGGCCAAAGCAGTATAGGAATACTGCTAAGTGACAACGTAGATATAGAAAATGTTATGTTTGGCCTCCAAAAATGCACCAAAGGTAAGTAAAATATTTTATACAATCTAAGGATATGATTTACACTGATTTTACCAAGACAGTATAAAAAAATACTGTTTAATAAAAAATTATACAATGTAAATTTTTGGGGGCCCACCAAGTGGACACCCACTAAGATTTCATTGGGCCACATGCCTTGAAAGGTGGCTCAATCACATTAGGCCACATTAGTAAACCAATGGCTTACTTGGTAAGTCACCTTAAAGGATAAGCATGCATTAAATGTGATTTTAGCCAAATTTTTTTCACTTCTCCTCCTACAACCCACGGCCACAATTGAAGCTCACTCCCAAGAATTTTTCAATTTCACATCTTTGCAACATTAACCCCATTTAAGTTCAAGAAGCAAAGCCCAAGGAATTTCCTCAAGTTTTAAGGTAAAAACCTAAACTTTTTTCAAGTTTTCTTAGGTTTTTCATGGGTGAAGAAAGGAAAGTTAATCCAAGGTGTTTTTACATGAAAATGGTGTCTAGGAAGGAGTTTCAAAGGAGCCTTAGAAGGCTAAAAGCACAACGTGCTATTTGGGTAAGTTTTGATTTTTCAAAGTTTTGAAATTATGTGATTTTTATTTTGATTTTTATTTTTTCAAAGGTATGTGGGCTTTCAAGCAAAGTTTTGCTTAAATCCCATAGATACATGAATTATGGCATGGTGATGTTGTGAAATTTAGGGTTGAATGTTGAAAATGTTAATTTTTGCAAAATACGATATTTTTGAAATTTTAATAATAGTTTTTCAAAAATGGTGATTGGGGATAAAAATGACCTAGGCAAAGGTTGAATCTGCTTATATAGTGGTTGGAAGGCAGTTTTGAAATAGATTTTTACAAAAATAACCCAAGGACTAAATTGTAAGAAAAAGTTTCCCTCACTAAAATTGAAAAATATCCAAAAACACCCATGTGCAGTGAGAATTTTGAAAAAGTTAAAACACGAAAGATGTAGATCTCTACAAAACTATTAAGTTTCATGAACAGTTTGTCGAAAATCTTAACCGTTTGTGAGATTTTAATTTTACAAGAATTTGTTAAAATTTAAAAAAAAATTAAAAAAGCAAAAATGTCATTTTTTCAAAGGATTTTGAATATAATACTTTGAGTAAAAATTTACCTCATGAAAAATTGAAAATTTTGGTTTAAACAGATTAATTTCAGTTCTGGGGGTAAAATTGTCAAAATTTTCAGTTAAGGGACAGAATTATAAAGTTTTATAAAAAGGGGGTATAGATGTAAAATAAAGAGACCTGCCATCTCAGGGTATAATTTTAAGGTCGATACGTAGCTATTTTCGCTAGAATAGAGAAGTTGAACTCGAGAAGTTTAGTAGGCTCACTCAGGGTAAAACCGTCATTTTTCCCAAATGATTTGAATTACTATGGAACGTTTCAAAAACAGGAAAAGGAATAATTATGAAGTTTTTCGCTCTTTGTTAGAGACGATAGGGAAGAATAAGAAAACTTGTGGTTTCTGGAGTTGTATATAGTTATACAACTCGAGTTATTAATTAACGATCATTTTATAATAATACATAGAGCCGTGAAGAAGTAGTGAATATTTGGCTAATAGCTTTGTAATTAGCCAACAAGATCCTCGAAGTCTAGGAGAGATGGAATTAAAGTCAAGTGCATGGAAACCTAAATCAAGTAAGTTCTCATCTCAACTACAGTATGAAATTGTAGGTATAGAATGTGAAATATATATATGTATACATGTGTGTATATCAAGGTGTATATCTGTGTGTATGCTATAACATAAATACCTACAAGTACATTAGTGTATACCCGCGAGTATACAGAATAACTATCTGTGTGTATATTATGCCATGTACCTATGTGTATACAATGACATGTACCTGTGTGTATATTAATGTGTACCTGTGTATATATAAAGTAAGTATCTGTGTATACTATGTCGTACAAGAGCATTTATGTTTGTGTATAACATGTGATTATTACTTCATGCATGGTATGGTAACCATAATAAGTGGACTAGCAAATATATCACCAGAAGTTAAGAAAAGTATCGTACCGACTCCTGACTCAAGAGGAGTTTAAGGATATAGTATGGTCTCGATGTTACCAAGACCTAAGTGCGCAATGGTACAAAAACTTGGGTCCTAGTAAGAGATAAGATATGAAAAGGATAAAAAATGATCATAAAAAGGATAATTGTATCACGCATTGTATTGAATATGCATGTGGGTTGTATTAGGACTTACTGGGTGTAAGCTCGCTAAGTATTTCATGTTGTAGGTATTCCGATAAAAAGGTCAAAATAAATTCATAGTTTAGCTGACGGAGGGATGAGTAATGTGCAGAATGGTTATGGATACCGCCACAAGTTTTGTTTCCGCTGTAACATATTTTATGTTATTTTGAAACGAAAGGTTTAGCAAACAGTATAGTAAAAGAAAAATTGTTTATGTAAATATATGTATATGTTTGTATTTCAAAAGTTAACAAAACTAGTATATGTGAAATAGTTATTAAAAAAAAATTCTAAGTTTTTCTCTATATGTAAGTAAGAAAAGGTTTTATCACAGTCTGAAAAGGCAGGTTGTAACAATCAAAAGGTAAAACGCTGCAAAAAGATGGCCCTAAGTGCATGTAATCGGCTAAGTGACTTCCAGGATTGGAGAAAATTAAGAGTTTGATGATCGGTGTGGAGAACAAACTCTGGCATGAAGAAGACAATGCTCCTAATGTTTCAAGGATTGAACTGTAATGAACAATTCTTTTCATATGTGGTCCACTTTTGACAGGCTTCATTAAGTTTCTCACTTAAATACTCGACCGGTATCCCTTCTTGCTTTAGGACAACACCAATGCCAACCATTGAAGCATCAGTTTCGACTTCAAATAGCTTGCTAAAATCAGGGAGAGCAAAAACTAGGGCAGAAACAAGCTTTTCCTTGATAGTGGCAAAACTAGAATCTTGCTCGGGCCCCATTGAAACTTTCTTCTTGAGAAAGTTGGTAACGAAAGCAGCGAGTGTACTAAAGCCTCGGATAAAACGATGATAAAAAGTGGCCAAGCCATGGAAACTTCGGACGTCGTGGATGGTCTGTGGGGTCGGCCACTCACTAACAGGTTGAACCTTCTTAGGATCGGCCTCAATCCCTTGTTCATTAATCATGAAACCAAGAAATAGCAGCCGAGATTTAAGGAAGTCGCATTTCTTTAAATTCATGTATAGCTTGTTGTCGTGCAGTACCTGTAGAAACTCTTTCAAGTGCACCAAGTGATCCAAAAATTTGCGCTATAGATAAGTATATCATCAAAATATACCACAACAAAACGACTAATAAAGGGTTTGAGGACCTGAGTCATGAGGCGCATGAAAGTTCTCGGCGTGTTGCATAGGCAGAAAGACATCACGAGCCATTCCCACAGTCCTTCACGTGTCTTGAAAGCCGCCTTCCACTCAATGCTGAGGCGGATGCAGATTTGATGATAGCCGCCTTGAAGATCAAGCTTAGAAAACAATTGAGAGCCGGCAAGTTCAGCTAACATGTCCTCTAACCAGGGAATAGGAAATCGGTATTTCATGTTGATTTTATTGATCGTGCGGCGGTCCATGCACATGCACCAAGAGCCATCCTTTTTGGTAACTAAAAGAGCAGGATCGGAACATGGACTCATGCTTGGGCGTACAAGCTGCTTGTTCACTAGTTTGTCGACCAAGGATTGAAGGATATCGTGGTGTGGTAGATTCAGTAAACTTGCCCCAGAAAGGAGATCAATGTGATGTTGTATATGTATAGGTGGGCGTTCGGCTGGTAAATCATGAGGTGCAAGATCGGAGAACTTGTCGAGTAAGGCTTGCACTTCGAGAGGCAAACTAGACATTGAGTCTTGTTGTTCCGCCAGGAACAAAGCTATTATGGGGGACTTAGATGTGACTTCCTTAATAAATTGAGGGCCTAGAACTGTACAGTAAAGAGTTTTCTTGTCATTGCCTTCAACTTGAGAGGTTGATGGAAGCAACATAATCTTTCTTCCCTTCCAAACAAAAGAATAAGTGTTGTCCCTCCCATGATGCATAGCTTTAACATCAAATTGCCATGGTCTCTCGAGTAACAAATGGCATGCATCCATTTCCAAGACGTCACAAGTAATATCATCTTGGTAAAATTTCCCAATGGACAAGGAAACCCAACATACCTTAGTGACTTGAGACTTAACACCCTTCTTAATCCAACCAACATTGTAGGGATGTGGATGTTTCTCAGTAGCTAAACTCAAGGATGTAACAAGCGAACAAGAAACAATGTTTTCGATACTGCCACTATCCACTATGACTTCACAGACCCTTTTTTGAGTTATGCAGCGAGTCCGAAATGGGCATGACGTTGAGAAACCACAGGTTGTTGAGGGGCGAAAAGAATTTTTTGAACTACACAGGACACAACTTCCCCTTCATCAGGTTCCACAAAGTTCTCTTCCTCATACAATTCAACACCTCCGCAATCATCTCCATAATTCTCATCGTCAGCACCGTCTACCAAGTTAGTTAACCGTCGATGTGGACATTCATTCGGTCGGTGGCCGGGCATATTGCATCGGAAGTATTTGCAAGTTGGGGTCGGCCATAAGGGTTGTTTTTCACGGGTTGGTGGGCTGGTTTTGTGTTCTCAGTAGGATTAGTGGGTTGTTCTGTAGGGGAGGATTTGGTTTGGTTTTGGTGTGGGCCGTTGGCAAGGAGTTGGTGTTTGAGTTTATTAAGGGAAGGGACACTAGTGTTTTTGCCGGTGTATGAAGGTCGGTAATTGGGACTCTTTAATTGATTCTCAATTCTATGAGTAAAATTTACTACCTCATATAATTTCCAAAGAGTTCTTCGATTCAATTGGTCCCAAATTTGTTCTTTCAAGGCGACTTGCTGTCTCAGCCAAATCATTCTGGGCATTCAAACGATAAAATTCCTGTATATAGTCTAAAATAGAGCGGGAGCATTGCTTACAATTTTGGAACTGTTGGTATAGCATTTGTTCATAGTCAGGTGGAAGGAAACAGTTGTGAAGGAGCTGACGCATTCCCGGCCAAGGATGAACGGCTCATCGGCCTTCGCATCGCCTGCCCACCGTGCCGAAGTGCCCCTATGCAGCTTATAGGAAACAAGCTTGACTTTCATCACATCGGGTATCTCCATATAATCGAAAAAATTCTCAACGGCATGCAGCCAATCAAGGAAATCTTCACATGTGAAAATGTCCATCCAAGCTGAGTAAGCCAATCTTCATTTTAAACTCATTGCCAGGAGTAGTGCGATGGATATGAGCATACCAATGCCCATGGAAGCAAGGAACGCCGCGAGCCTAGTCCTCAATCTCCTTGTCGATGTCCAACGGATTTTGGATTCGGCATTGCCAACCACCACGAGCTGGTTCGTCGTCCAATTCATCAGATCTAGCAACGACAGATTGGTTTTGAATGCATCAAAATGGTGCTGGTTGGTGGTTTTGGTCCTCCATGGGTGGAGCTGGAGACGGTGGTAGTCGCTCCGCTCTTGGCCCTTGAGTCATGAATTGACCCAAAATCTGCCTCATCTTTACAACAAAGGAATCAAGCTTGGTTTCCAAATGAGTTATGGCACCCCAAAGAGCTTGGTTGTCTTAAGCTTCAGTGGTCTGTGAATGGCTACCTCCATCACCAGCCATCTTCCCCCACAGGTAGGTCTCGTGGCTCTAATACCAAATGATGTAAGAAGACAAGTTTTTTTTCTAAAGAAACCTTGTCATTTGGAAAAATGACTTTAAGGAAAAATTATTTTAAACAAATATTTTTTTTTACAGTTTTTTAGCATCAAAAAATATATTTTTTAGGCATAAAAATTATTTTAGTTTTTTTTTTTACTCTATTGAGGTTTCTCTTTTCGTTACAGTTATTTTCGTCTTTTTTTTGAAAAAAAATGAGACAGTTTATCTACTTGAAAAAGCGTATTTTTTGTGCCAAAAAAAAAAGAACATTTTCTCAATTAGGAATTTTTTTTTTTGCCCTTTTTTCAAATTCTTCCAAAAAAACCTCTTCAGAAGGAGTAGAATTGTTCCTAATCTTGGAGAGATAATTTCATTCAATCTCATCAACGACAAAATAGAGGAATCATCTTCCGAAAGGAATAGGCTGATTGATTAATGAATATTTTATTCATAAATTAAGCCTTTCTTGAGCTTAAATATTATAAAAATCTTTTTAAGTATTTGTGTTATTTTAATGTTTTTAGCGTTATTTTGTAGAAAATTAATAAATTGAAATTTAACAACCAAAAAGGCATAGAAAAAATGACCCAAATATTTAAAACATGAAATTTATAAACATTTATTATATATGTATATACTTTTTTTCATTTTTTTATCATTTATTTTATTTTTCTCTTCTTCTTTTTTCCTCATGAACTCTAGAACCCATTTTAGTAAAACTCGAGGTGAAATCCTTGGTTAGGTATCATTGAAGAGATACTCGAGGTATTTTGTTAGACCGTTTAAGCCTTTAAAGCCAACCTATGTAAACTTCACTACTAGTTTTTCCCATTGTTTTTTTGACCTATTTCATTCATTGCTTATGTACGAAGCCATTTCATGAATTTTCTTTCACTTAATTAATCACTAAAGACATGTTTGCATCCTTCCTTGAACTTGAAGATTGATTGTGAGAGTGAGTATAGAAGTTGATGTGATTTAAATTTGTAGTTTGGTTGTATCCATAAAGTGACTCATTTATGTTTTTGTATTATTCTTCATTTGTTTTCGACGTTTCATTGATGTCTTTCTCCCCATTATCCAAATGTATAAAACTAGATTAGTTTAGCACAGTCTCAACCAAAAAAAAAAAAGAAAGAAAAAAAGAAGAAAAAATGAATAATGAAAAAATGAAATAAAAAAGAAGAAAAATATGTACATAGAGAATAAATTCTTGTAAATTTCATGTTTTGAGCTTCTAGGGTCATTTGTGAGTCATGCTTCGTAGGAGTGTTTGAAGATAGAGTATCAATTAAGTCGAGAGGCAAAATGTGAATTTCCATTCGTCCATGTAAAGTCCAAGGTGCATTATATGTCTAGAATGATTCAAGCCAAAAATTTTCCTTTCTCATCTACCTATCGCCCTAGCCATACATTACAAGCCTTGGAAGTCCTCAATCTTTGATGACATGCTAGCCTACATTAGTGGAGAGGCACACAAATAATGGCCTTATGGTAGTTTCGAATTTCACTATCTAGAGATTTTTCATTGTCTGTCTAGTATCACATAAGTTTATCTAGGGTTAAATTCGTAGAGTGAGGGTGATTTAGCACAAACGTATACATAGAGGGACTTCAATTGAGTGAAATTGGTGTTTATTGTTGAAATTCTAGACAATTTCAATACTTGCATTTCTTTTGAGCTTTGAAGCATTTTGTGGCATTGAGATTTTTTATTGTGCAGTTATCGAATAGCTACAAAACTCACACTTTGTTTTCCTTTCATGTTTTTGTTGGGTTATTCCTCAATGTTCTTGTGTTTGCTTTAGGACAAGCAAATATTTAAGTTTGGGGGTGTTTGATGAATGAGTATTTTACTCATATATCAAGCATTTCTTAAGCTTAACTATTGTAAAAATCTTCAAGCATTTGTGTTATTTTGATCTTTTTAGTGTTATTTTATAGGGAATTAATAAATTGGAGTTTAATAGAAAAATGACATCAAAAAAGGAGCTAAAACAACAAAAATTGGAGGAAACAACCGTCGTTGTGTGCCTCAAAGGCCTAGCAGGCCCCTCACACAGCCGTGTAGGCTACAGTGCATGTCCATCATGCAGAATGGGCTGTGCGCCTGCAGATCCGCTAAGGCGGCCTACGCATTGTACGTAGCCACTCGCATGCACCCTTTGCATGCTAATGGCCATTTCGATGGCTGATTTCACCCTTTCTTCAATCCAACGGCCAATATTTGTTGCTGATTGAAGCCTAATGTCTTAAAAATCCTAGAGCCCATATTTTTGTGGATGAGGCCTCCATTTTTGGAGGAGAGGCACATATTCTCAAGAGGATTTTGCTGATTCCAAAGGAAAAAAGGGGGAAAGGACATAATATTTTCTTTGTTTTAGTTTAAGATTTTAGTTCTAGTTTTTAAATTTAGATTTTCTTCTCAATAAATTATCGTGGAAGATGCATTTGGAGATCAAGAAATTGGAGAGGAGAAGAAGAAGAAGAAGAAGAAGCAGAAGAAGAAAAACTTGGAGCCTATGACAACTTCAAAATGGGTTTTTTCATTCTCGTTCTCTTCTTTGTATTTTTGTGATTTGTAAATGTTAAACCCTTGATGTTGGTTTGTTTAATTTTAGTTATGGAATAATTGTTTTTTTAGAGCTTTGATTTTCCCTTATTATGATGTGATGATTTATTTTAAGTGCTTTGTCATGGTTTGATTTGTGTTGTCCTACATTTAATGTTTCTAATTTATTTGACCAATGCATTAGATGATTTGATATATGAGTTAGGCACTCGGGAGAGGTAATTATGTGTCCGATTTGGATAGCACAACTTAGGTTTTTAGAGCTCGGGAGGCCTAAAATACCTTTGTAGTTATCAAAAGAACTAAAGCTAAATGATGTTTGATTTACTCGATTTTTAATAGGAATATTGGAATTAGATTTTAAGCATATTATCCAATTAGGCACTCGGGAGAGGTAATTAGATTACTTAAGTGTTTCTCGACTAATTAATCATGAGATTTACTTAATTATAAAATTAATACAAATTAATTATGATGAAATTGATGCTTTAATATTTTTTGTTATTTGTTATTTTGTTAATTTTATTTGCTTAGATATATTTATTAGTTTCTTTTATTTGGTCCTACAAATAATCCTAAAGTCTAATCTAATTTTGGCCATTAATGCAAAATTAACACAATTTTTGTGGGATCGACATTCAGACTTCCGTATTACTTTATTACTTACAACCGTGTACACTTGTGCGCGTCTCAATAATGATCCTTTGGTAAAACCAGATCAGCTAAAAGGTTCAAAACGACAAATACGTTAGCTAATAAAGAAGAAAACACAAGCAACTCAATAAAGATAGAAGACCACACTACACTTCAGAGGCATGAAACATCAGGTCATGTGGGCTTCTACATCAAATACATATTCAAGAGAAGCCATGAGATTACATTTTGGGGGTGACTCGTGGCTGGGAAAAAGATAAGTTTGTAAGTTTTCAGGTTCTGCTTCAGGGAGATTAAACTGAGCACAATTTGTTTATCCTAGATGACGAATGACGACAACATACTGCTTGCTACCTGCAAAAACATATGAAGTTGGGTCATGGATAAAATTAATCAGTCTGGCTCAAAACACAGGGACCAGTTGGTTAAACATAACTAAATTCGAGTTTCGAAATGAGAAACCATGGCCATGGCAAAGCTATTGACATGGTGCGCATTGGTTATAGAATGAGTTGGGAAGGCAAGGATAATGGAAAAGAAGAGGGGGAAGGAATGAGAATGGGATGAGATGGTAAGAAAGACATACAACTTATGTCCCCCTTTTTCCTTCACCAAAAATTATGACCATCTACACGACATAATTGCTCTATCCAGCATGAGCCTTGAAACAGGTAAATTATATGACAAGGACATATAAATAATAGTAAGTGCAAGCAATTGGAAAAAAGGTTATGTCGTTCAGCATTTCCTTTCCCGTCATAATGGTGTACATAATCCGTGTACTTGATACCTTGCATAGCGTTTGAAGCAATCTGGCAAGGATGGCGCATTTCACTTTGTCCCAGCAATTTGGCTTATGCTGATAAAATGTCCTTAGGTACAGAGAGCGTTTGCACTCTGGAGAAGTGAGGTTTAGTGCTCTCCATGCATGGTGACCTGAGGTGCCCTAGAAGTAACATCAAGTAGATGCTTATTAAGATAAGCTTGCTCTGTACTCTCGCTCCACAACCTTAAATCGTTAACAACATCAACATGAGTGTAGTGTTTCAGTACCTAAATTATCCCAGGGAAAAGATGCAACTTCCTTTTCGACCATTTAAGAAAACTCCAAGGCAATTTGCAGGGTCAACTCCTGTACGTCCAAAAGAAACTCAAGTGGTGATTGCAAAACTTTTCATCAAATCATCGATGACTGAGAAACTCAAGTGGTAATTATAATACTTCTCATCAAATTCTCACTTTCAATGGAACGTTGATAATTGCTAAGCTTTGCTTCCTCCTTTCACAAAAGAACAAGAAAAAAAGAGAAATAAATAACTACTCAATATTCTTAAATCCATAACGTCGTTGTCTACATTGGAAGGATCGTAAAGCATCTAGAAATTCAAGTTCTCCAAAATCAGGCCAGAGGGATTGTGAAAAGAACAGTTCTGTATATGCCAACTGCCACAAGAAGAAATTGCTAATCCTAAGTTCACCACTAGTCCGTATAAGTAGATCGGGGTAAGGGAACTCGGTACAATTTGTCACCAGTTCCTCTTCAATTAGAGACTCAGTCACATCCTCAGGCGCGAGAACACCATCCTTTACTTTCACGGCAATCTTTCTGCACGCTTGAACAATGTCATACTGACCAGTATAGCTCACTGCAACAACCAGTTGGAGACGAGTATTTTTCTTTGTGCTTTCCTCTATGTTGGCTATCAATTCCTGTAGTGAACTTGAGAGCTTAGATGTATCCCCAATTACAGAAACTCGGATGTTTTCCCTGTTACAACAGATCAATCAAGTACACTCACACATTGTTTCTAGCCAGTAATCGCAAAAGAAAATCCTGAGCTCCAACATATAGAAAAGCTAACAAATTTCATCCCTTTGAACTACGACTGCCCAGTGCATTATGGATTACTCTTTGGGAGCATTTACCATACTGTGAGAGAATGTAATAGGAAAGGTAATACGGTTGAAAAGGAAAGGAAAGGAATAAGAATAAAGATATTTGATTCATTACTTATTTATCAATGGTGGAATGGTAAACAATGTAACTCACTTTTTAGTCTTACAATGTAATTATTAAAACTATTCTTTTTGCACAATTAAATAATCATCGGCAACATCTGAACTTATCAAGGATACATGAGTAAATTTGGCATTTATTTATTTTTTTAAATTAGAAATCGATACTAGGGTGCAAGGATTGACAATTTTATTTGGTCATTAACAAGTAATTTGTAAGTAAACATGTAATTAGATGCGAAAGAAAATCACTCCTCTTTTATCCTTTCCCCTTCATTTGAAGTAAACGTGATCTTAGATGACAACTGTATAATCTAAGATAAGAGTGGTCTAATGTAAAATATGATTTTAACAAAGATTATTTTTATAATCCGGTGATTGCAAAAGAAAATGTTCAAAGTAAACACATGTGGAATTTGAACCACAACCAGGAAATCTCAATCAGTTCCAGAAGGTTTACCTCAGAAAGCTCCCTAATTCCTCTCTCGCTCCTTGTTCCAATAGACTCATCAAGAACTCTACTTCCACCTTCATCAGAGAAATTCAATTTCTCCATCAAATGACGTAATCGTTAACTGTGATTTAAAGAAAGTAACCATTGAAACAAGCATCAATATCACCGCTTCCTCACCAGTTACAACATGTGTCACATTATGGTCAACTTTGAAATGTATCATTTATCAGAATCTCAAATTAAATTATGGAAGAAAAAGCCCTCCTAATAACAGTTGAAAGAGAATCTAAAATCTGAGATATAACACAAAAGAAGACAGATGATACTGACTTTTGGACGGAACCAATTGTCGATCGAGAACGCGAAGACAGTGAGAACCTCAATCCCTAATTTGCAACAAAGCTCAACCACCACTCTAAGTGACCGAAGACCGGCCTCGTAGCCGGAACCCACCGGCAAATCCCTGAGGCGGGCCCAGCGGCGGTTCCCGTCCATGATAACAGCCACGTGCTTGGGAAGAGACTCTCGCCGGAGCCCGGCCGAGAATAGGTAGAGATCGTCGGATTGTTTCCCTTCCGGCGACGGAGCTTCGAACCCTAAGGGCTTCTTCAAGTTCCCAATGTTGCCTCTCTCATCACCGTCTTCTTCTTCTTCCTCTTCTTCTGTTATTTCGCGCTGCATGGAGATGCGGACAGGCACGTGCCGATTCGGCGGGAGGAAGAGGCGCCGCACGTGGGAGTTTGGCGGGATGGAAATGTGGTTGGGAGGAGGGAAGAGAGGGTTCGCCATTGCTGAGGGAAGTGAGAGTTGCAGAGATAGAGGCATTATTACAGAGACACAGAAAGACAGACAGAATTGGTGAAGAATGTTTCGTGGGTTTAAAGAACAGATATTCTTCCCTGTTATTTTGTGTAAATGTTTTTCACATGTACTTTCGGCGCGAGATTTTTTTGTTTTCTTGTTGTTGTTGTTGTTGTTGTTGTTGTTATTTTCTAATTTTGGCTTTTAAGCGTGCGAAATTCACTTATTCGTTTACATTACTGATTTTAAAATTTTTGTCGCAGGTGTAAATCGTGTATCACCGTAACAAAAAATTATCAGAAAAGTGATTGATTCCGTCTAAAATTAATGGAATATGACCAGAAGTAGTAATTTGAGACGAATGTTTTAAGTCTAGGAACTACATGTATAGCATATTAATGCGATACAAATGAATTAACGCCTCACCCCTCTTTTTCATTTTTCTTGGTAGGAAAGGATTTTTCAATTTTTTTTACAAGAAAAAAGATTGCAATTATCATTTCCTAGTTTTCGGATTAGCACCTTGAAATTTTGTCCCACCCTTAACAAGTCTTGTATTTACCGCCGTATTGTTAAAACATAATTATTTTGTTAGACAATTATACCTTTTTAATAAACAAGTATTTCAACAACAAAAAAAACATAAAGCTTAACCGACAAAGCCGTAGAACTTTAGGGTATATTTTTGTATTCTAAATATATCGTGTGACATAACTGTAGCATTTTTTATAAATATTTTTTTTTCTTGTGACATAAATCAATTCAAGTTTATAATTTGTGGTATATTATAATCGTTCTTAATAGAGTTGGAGCCTTGAGCGGCTAATTTCAATAATGCATTTTGTAAAATTGTTACAACAGGTGATGGTCCTTTTATCTAAAGTATTTAGAGTATTTCGAGTTTTAGGGGGAAAAAAAAACCAAAAATATGAGAACCAAGCCTTGCTTTTTTTCTTTTTCTTTTTCTTTTTTGCCCCTTTCACTGATATTCTTGTGCTATTCTAATTAGTCACCAACAGTGGTCTTGATATTGTTAGTTTAATCATAGGGTGCTAAAACACATCTACTTCTATGTGACAATTTGTAATCGATTCTACTCTTCTTCTTTTTTTAAACAAAAAAAAAAGACAGAATTTGTAATCAACTCTACTTTAATATATATATATATACACACACACACGCACATACATGCTAGCATTTGAGTTTTGGATACGTTTGTTTAAACAAAAAATTCCATTCAAATCCATTTTTTTTTCGTCTTCCCAATCCAACCCAACACTTCTTTGGGAGAGTATAAGTGTGAATTAAAAAAAAATTCCATTTTTTTTTCTTTTTCTTTTACTTTTTCCCTCTCTTTTGGCATCTTTTCTTCAGTCAAAGGGTACAATGTCAATTACAACATAAGTAGCGTTAATGGCAATGCAAAGGTCCATCTAAAACTTAAAAACTACCATAACCAACTCCTCATGAATGCAATGCCAAAGTCCTTGTAGGCAGATCACTATCATGCCAAATAACCTTTTGAAAGACACAAAGGAACCACCTTTTGAAAGGCACACAGTAGAAAACTCGGTCCCAAACTGGTAACAAAGACATTTGAGAAATCAAACAGGATCCATTTGGTCGATGAAAACTTCCTTAGGGACTCTTAATTTGATTTTATTTGTATCCCATCCAGTCTGATTCAACTGTTGGATGAAGTCCTCAAAGCTATCTTCCATCTTCGTCAGGCTGTGTGCAATCTGGTCCAAGGCACTATCTTGATGGTTCCAGTTCTCGTGTAACCAATAAGTCTGCCACACACAACGCAAAACCGAGATACTGCTCGCGCCAACCTGCATTGGCATTCAGGAATTGAAGATTAATAAAGATTGGAATAGCTGGTTTCTACAGTTGATTCAAATGATGACTTTATACCTTGAATGAAACAAAGAACTCAAAGCTGCTCTCTTGTTGGTTGACCGCTAGAATATATTTCTCCTTCTCATATAGTTTCAGAAGTGACTTCAACTGTAAATCAAAAGAGTGAATAGTAGGTAATGAGTATAGCAACAGGAATTACAGGATACAAGTTCAAATATGCTTCCTGATGATAAAATTCAACTAAATAAAGGAGAGACTCTTGAAAGTAAATGGACTATCAGCGTAAGCATTTCATAATACCGAAAGAGGTCAGATAATTATATGCATCTTCAAAAAAACCTTTTTTCCCCCGTGAAAAAGATATGTGCTCTCAGCACCGATATGAGTCCATACAAATAGTACACATCAGGTTTTAACACCTTTCACAAATTGAACATTAAGCACAAGATGGCTCCATCAAATTTCTCTTTTCCCCCCCTTCACATACAATAAAATAAGGAGTGTAAAAGGATTACCATGGAAACCGATCTCTCAGCACCCATAAGCTCTTCCAAAGGCATGCCAAAAACAATTCGCGGCTTTATGAAGCTTTGCCACAATAATATATTTTCTTTCTTATTGCAATCAATATATCCTGAAATGAAGCTATCCAATGGATTGTTCATCCTTGGTCTCAGTTTTTTATATAATGTTTATGAAAAATGACCATTTGAAATCTCTACCTGGAACAGTAGAATGTAATATGTGTGATTTTACTAGTATACGAGCACGCTTAAGATTTATCTGTCCGGAAAATAGAACAAGAATAAGAGTTCAACAAATTAACCAAAAAAAAAAAAAGACGAACTTTTTTTTAACTGTCTTCTGATTATAATGCAGTCAATACTCGGATAATATGAAATGAATGTAGAGCAGAAAAAGTAATTCATTCCATCCACCTACTCTAACCTTAAATAAGTTTTCTGACATTTTATCATCCTTTATCTTGGATGGAGTAAGTGGAACGTGGTAAGAAGAGGAACTGGTGATATAATCTTCTTACTGTGTTGAACTGTAGAACTGAAAGTGATTGATAACGTAGCCAAAGGTGCAGAAGCCTCATGCCCAACCACGTAAGTGCTAGAACAGGGTATGCTCGTACAAGGCCAGGACTATCCTGCATTCATTGTTCCAAATATCATTTAAATGAAACATCAAAAAAGTTGATGGTTGGTAAATGGTTGTTCCTGTGATTAAAATACAGGATTATTAAAAAAAGTTCCAGCAAAATACCAGGATTAGTATGCCCAAACAAAGGCCAACCAGCTGAGCAGCTACTTCCCAAACTTCCTCCTAAAATCTTGCAATAATTAATTGTGAAGTTATAAGGAAATTAGTCCATTTTGGGAAGTTAATTCAATTTAAGTTAGGTAATGATCAACATCTCGATCAGGTTCTAAATTAACAATTACTTAAATGATTTCTTGAACCAAGTATTGTCAAATAAGACTCTTTTTTTTTTAAATTAATGAATAAATAAAGAAAGCAAAGTTACTCTAATATAGTTATTTATGAATAAGCCAGGCATAAATCAGGAAAAACACATACCACACATATTCTAATCTTAGGTGGGCAGAAGCAATAAGCTCACTGATACATCATACAAGCTAAGCTACCCAACTAACTTGTACAGCTTCAGATCAAATAATACATGAAAAATCACTGTAAGGTGCAAAACTTCCATCGATTGATTAGTAGTGAAACTGTTGCCCTCACTCCACTCACCAGCACATCAGACCCAGCTTGAGATTAAGTGCCCATTTTCTACATTGGTTCCTACAGTTTTGAACCCATACCCATGGACCCACCAAAACTTGCGTTGGGTAAGAAATGTAAAATCCCGGTTTTGAAACGTTAACATTGGTTTAAACCGACCAAGCTGTCAGTTTTAAAAACTTGACTATCCCACCCCCAAAAAATTTTAAATGTGTTGAATCATTCTATATAGTAAAAAGGCACCCAATTTTCGTTTTACTTCCTAAACCATGATTTAAATTGATATTTCGAAACCCCAGTTCTCTAATGTGATGTTTTATTCCCTATTTACGCCTTTACATTCCAAATGGCAATTTGAAACCACCGCTTGAATCACATAGACTTGTGTTTGGCTAAGGGTGGTTCACACCACAAACTCAGTTATAAACAGTGTAAAGCTCTTACATACTACAAGAAAAAGAAAAAAAGTTACTACAGTGTAACGCTCTCACATGCTACAATAAAAACGGTTCTTACCAATGGTTCCCACCATTAGCCAAACACCCTAAAGTCATTAGTTCAAACCACAAAGTTCGAAACCACATCAACTTGAATCCATCTACCAAACAAATCCTAAGCTTTTGTTGAGATGAGTGGATTCTTTGGACAAACTCAGGGGCAGGGAATATTTAAAAAAAGAAAAAATAATCAATTAAATATTAGAATAGAAATTTTGTTTTCCCAGTCTCAAAAGTCAAAATAAATGAATAGGCACAGTCATGAGACAATAGAGCTGACATGAACACAGCTGAAGAATATCATTAATACTCAAAGTGTGACGCACTAAGAATATTATACCTTTGCAGCCACCTCACCCAGATTTCCTGAGATTGCAAAATGATTTTGAATCACACGAAAAGAAGGATCTTTCAGTCCTCTTGCCACAGCCTGCTTGATTGGCAAGCTTTTCATACTTAAAAAGTGCATATTTTAGAAATATACGAAATATTAGATATTAATGTCTAACATATGATCATAATATTTAAGAGAAAGAGAGAGAAACCATTTTTACCGAGTAGTAAAATACCTTTGCAAGATTCCCTATGGATGCCAGTGGCAGGAAATAGGCAGGATACAATGGCGTTAAAAGATCAAAAATGCTGCACAAGGAATTAGCAAGGTAAATGATTCATTACTTCTATTGTAATTTAACTTATCTGTCGTCATCAAACAAAAAGCTCGAAAGACAACCTTCCTGCACTTCCAATAAAGTCAGCATACAAACGCCATTGTTTGGGATCATCATCAAAGAGATTTCCAAATCGCCCACCTGTAAAACAGAGCAACAGTCACTGAAAACCCCACACTTAACCTTATGTTCCTTTAGTTCAAAGTGCCAGACCAATGAATAGGCGCCCGACAGCTCCAATGCCATCCTTTGATACCCATCTGCAGAAACAATCTTATAACCTACAGTTCAATCCAGCGACAGGCTAATTTGATCTGATAATGCAAATTTCTAAATGCATACAACACTTCGGAATAAGTACAGAAATAAAACACTCATAAAGAATTTCCCATGTTTTAATTGTGGAAAGATCTGAGGCTTAAATCTGAGTAGACTAGGAAACTAAAGCTGCCCATTACAATGGAACTGTTCCATGTACAGAAAGGAAAAAACAAATAAAAGTTCACCTGATGGCAGCAGCAGAAGCAGCAGCAGTACCTCCGGAGAATGAGCCAACGCCAACAGCCTACAAGTCAAGCACAACAAGCAGAACGGTGTATAAATACACACAAACAATACGATAAGATGCTAGGTTGCTGCTCACTAATAGATATCGATCACAGGACGCACTAAATGATAACAAGAATCCAAATAGCAAACCAACTGAACTCTTGATAATAAAACAATTTTTTTTCCTGACCATGAAACAACAATACACTCAACTTTAAGTCTTTAACATTAACAGTAAGACTGAAGAATATTGGTATCTTCTGAATTAAAGTCTTTATTCTCTAAACGTCCACATTTTCTCAGATATTCAAGCAGTACAAATAGGTTGCCAAGAAAGACCATTCGAGGTTAGAGACCTGAGATATTAACAACCTTTAGGAGACTCGACGTGACCAATGTGTGGCATATCCATGCAGTAACATTGGTAGGAAACTGTAACAACATGTACGGCAAATAATCATCTGATATGGATCCTGTATTGGATACAAAGAACAACAAGAACTTAGACAGTAAGACGACTAAGGTTAGGTATCTAACTTGACCAAATTATTAGAAAAAAGATGTTTATCGTAAGCCAAAATTTCTTTATCGCTTCTCTTTTGCAGTAATTTTGTTAGCATTTAGACCCTAATCTATAATATACGAGGGCAATATATAAGGCAAAGAAAAGTGATAAACAAAGCACACACAAGATTTATAGTGGTTCATGCTCAATGTGAAAACTATGCCCATTTTTCACTGCACATTTTCACTATATAACGAGCACAAGATGATCTTACACTTCTAAAATTGTCTCACAAGATGCCTCACTTGTCTCTCAAGATTAGTGTCAAAAATGGCTGGCCAACAAAAGCCCTTTAATAGCACAAATGTTAGGGCAGACTAATACAAAGTAGAACTGCTGTACAGTATAATTAGGCTCCACTCAACTTGAGAATTTTCTCCAAGAATTTAATCATGGACTAGATTTTCTTTATCACCCCTTTTATTTGCTAGGAAAATTTATCCACGTATGATATTATTGTTTTAAGAGTCCAGCTACTAATTTAAGAACAAAGAACAATGTTTTTAAAAAAAAAAGGCATGGAAAAGAAACCAATGTTAGTCACCTGGGAAGCCTGCAGGGAAAATAAAGTCACTGATGATATCTGGAACCCAATTTAAAAATGTGTTGGAGAATTCTGATTTTTCTGAATTTTTAGATATGGGTCTATGTTCCTCAAGAAAAGTTCGTAATTGCAAGTCATCATCCACAACAAACCTGCTTGAGAAACCGCAATTGGAAAAAAATAAAAAAATAAAAAAAATAAGAGCTGGAAATTTAACATTCATTCATATAAAATAAGCGTAAGTTATTGTCAAGGAAAATGGTTGAACGGTTTATAACTAAATTAGTCAGAGTAAAATAGCTTGTAAATACTAATTAGTTGTTAGTTCAGACGTTAGTTAGAGCCTACTAGACTACACTATTTAAGTCCCTTATGTGTACAAGTTACAGAATTAACGCGAATTACAGAATATTCATTCTCCAGAGAAAATCTTTATTTCGTTGAAAACCTAATATTTAATTATCCAAAACATCGTATAAATCACAAAGAAAAAGAAAAAGCAAATCGTGTCCAAGGAAGAAACCTCTTAGCAGTACCATTGCCGTATCTCTCGACCAGTATCACATTCTCGCCTTCATCACACCTAACAGTAACTCAAACAAAACAACAAAGAAATTAAACCAAACAACATAAAATGACAATTGAGGATTGAAATTTCAATTTTCACATTCTTATGTTTTCTCGGCAACCAAACAGAAAAATTATACCTGCGACGAGGAGGGGGATTCTCTCCTCCATTTTGGAGATTTGATTGCGTGGAAGAGCAGACGGTTTGAAGGCAGCGAGCACTTCTGTAACTCGAAATCCTACTTGTGGAATGTTCAAAAGCAGACATGGGGAATTGCAGACAGGAAGCCATTTTTTTGCCCCTAGTGAACAAGCGTGGTGCGGTTTGAGTTCAAAGGGAAAACGAAGCAAAGCGGGGACACGTGTAAACAAGCTATTTATATTTGTTGCTTTATCGAAACGGTGTCTGGAACGGATAACAGTATGACCAGCAGCAAAGGATGTCGTTTTACATCGCCTAATGTCAATTTGGGCCGACGCAAATGACTCCACCTTGGGCCCGTCTCTCTAATCCAGTACTCCGCCCATCTAAAGACTCAAGCCAGGATGGGCCAAGATATTGAGAAAATTACATATTATGTCACTTTTTTACCATACCATTGTTTAATGTCACAAAAAAGTAATACCATAAAAAAAAATAATGCCACATTTTTTTTTTCATTTTTTTCCTATCACATTCTTTTTTCTTGATTTTCCCCCCCACTCTTGTCTCTTTATCCCCGTTTCTCACTCTCTCTTTCATCATTTCCGGTGACCAAAATCTGCCTGCGCACCCGTCGTTGTCGCCATTGCTTTCCCGAATCTATCACTATTGCTACCGCCATGACTGTAGATCATCGTTGTTCTTGTCGTTGTCCCCATCCCAAGCTGAGCATGGCATCCATTTAGATCTAAAGACTTCTCCTCCTTCGCCACCGCCATCGCCATTTCCTTCCTTCTTGACCTCATCCTCAATAACTTCTAGGTCATCGAACTTATTGCAAACCATGAGGACTTCTGGGCTCAGAAACTGGCTTGATGCCCATGATTTCCCTCTACAGTTGTGCCAGTAACCTCTCTTTCTACCACCGTGGCTCGAACCAATAAATTTATTTATTTGCGAAGTTCTTATAAAAGTGATGTCTTTAGATTATCCTTTGTTTTGTACGGATAATATTGAAAAGAAAGTAGGAGGAAAAGAAAGAATAGGCTACTAAAGATAGTTTGCTATCATAATAGTATTGACGATTAAGGTGAATCGGCCTTCTCTTTTCAAAATTGTATTTATATTTCTTAAAAGTTGGTTTTTTTTTCCACACTTGTTATAAAAAATATTATTAACTTATTTCCATTAGGAATTTTTTTTTTTTTTTGTAAATTTTGGACATTTATTTGAACGATATGTGACACTCTGATTGGTTTGCTTATATTTTTGGGATGGAATTTGAAGAATTTTGTGTTGGAACCTAACAAGTTCCCAGAGAGAATTTTGTGAGCTCCAAGATGGAACCTAACAAATTCCATTACACTTTGGCACCCTGCACCGATGACTAGAGGTGGCAACACATTTCTTTGTTTGAAAGAAAATAAGTTGGAATCTAGTAATCCTCCACTTTGGAGCCTACTAGGTTACAACCCTGCACCCCCTGTCGGCAATTGGAGACAGTTGACACTTCTTTGTTTCAAAAAAATATTAGAACCTTGTAGGTTCCAAGTTAGAACCTTGCAGGTTACAATCTAGTACCTCATTGCAATGACCAGAGACGGGTTTTGACGGGTTCCAAGATGAAACCTGGTGGGTTTCGAGATGGAATATCGAAACCCACCAGGTTCTAGGATAGAACCGGGCAGTTTCTATTTCTAGAGGAAGGATAATTTGGTCTTTTAATAAATCATTAATTTGAAATAAAGGGGCAGTTTTGATAATTAGTTTGTTGGAGGACATTTTTAATAAAATGGTGCATTTAGGGTGCATTCTTGTAAGTTACTCTTTCATATTTCTTTATATAAAATGTGGACTTGCCCAAATCTGTTCTAGGCCCATGTAGGCTTTTGAACTAACCTATTTTTCCTTTGGGCCTGCATGGGTTGTCTTGGGCGAGACAACCACATTGACAAGTTTGGTCTAGTTGGTAGTGCTGTAGATTTTGAAACCAATTGAGTGTTTGATAAATTGTAATTTAAAAATAAAGTTAGTTATAAAACTACACCTCCTAATTTTAATTAGTTCTCAATTAATCCCTTTGTTTTAAAATACTTGTTTTAAAAACTACAAAAGTATTATTTGAATTTGAAAAACTTGTTTCAATTTTATCTCTCGTAGATTTTTTAGGTAAAAGAACATGGAGATAAAACAAAAAAAAAAATACTTAATTAGACCGAATTTGTTTCTAAAATATATTTTTCTTCTTGAAAAAAATTTTTGAAAAAATATTCTTCCAAAAAAGCCATAAAACTTAAGATATTCTCTTGAAATTTGATGTTTTGTTCAAAGAGTTTTTATATTTTCAAATCTATAAGATATTTTTCATAACTATTGAAAGGAATCATTCCAACTGGCAACAACAAAAGTAGAGTTTGGCATAAGTCAAAGGGGAAAGCAGCGAGGAATTCTAAAGTGGAAAGGAAAAGGGCAGTTCCAAGAGGGGCAACTGCTTTACTGGATCAACATTAAATTTTTGAAAAAGACCCTACCATAGATATCAAGATAAGAGTAGAATCCGCTTTGGTTTCTAGCTAATTATGTCATTTTGCCTATTTTTTTTTCTATTTATAGGGATGAAATTAAAACAATTTTTTTTGAGATAATCCTTGAATACCCTGTTCATCAAGTTCATAAAAGTTGCAGGTGCATTCGTTAGACCAAAAGGCATATCCACAAATTCATAGTGTCCATACCTCGATCTAAAAGCTGTCTTAGGAATGTCTTCTTTTTTTATCTTCAGTTGATGACATCCCGATTGCAAATCAATCTTTGAGAACACAAATGCACCTTTAAGCTAATCAAACAAATCATCAATTCGGGGCAACAAGTACTTGTTCTTGATCGTCACCTTGTTTACCTCTTGGTAGTCGATACAGAGTCTCATGGAGCCATCCTTCTTCTTTACAAACAAAACTGGTACTCCCCATGGTGAGTGACTAGGTCGGATGAAACCTTTGTCAAGAAGTTCCTTTAATTGAGAGTGTAACTCTTTCAATTCCACTAGAGCCATTCTATATGGTGCCTTGGAAATTGGTTAGTGCCTGGAGCGAGCTTGATCTTAAATTCAATTTCTCTATCTAGAGGTGGGCTTGATAGATCATCCGAAAATACCTCTGGAAATTCTCGAACCACCATAACATCTTTAATCTTTGCCTTTTCTTCTTGACTTTTATCTACAATGTTTGCCAAAAAACCCATACAGCCACTTGCTAACAACTTTCTTGCTTTCATGACTGATAGAAACATGTTTGGCTTCTTTTTTGACTCGCCCACGAACGCGAATCTTTGTTCACCTTTCGGATGGAAAATCAACTTTTGTTTTTGACACCCAATAGAAGCATTATACTTACTCAGGAAATCTATCCCAAGAATCATATCATAGTCATACATATTGATTACAATAAGATCAACAAAAAGTTCTCTTTCGAAAATCTACAAAGGAACTGTGTGCAAATAATGCGTAGATATCATCACTTCCCTAGAGGATACTGTTCTAGTGAACCCCTGTCTCATAGGTTCTAGATGTACTCCTTGTTACTTAGTAAAAGATGAGGATATAAATAAATGTGTGGCATCCACATCAAATAGGGCATGTGCATTAAAAGAAAGACTTGAAATCTGACCTGTGTCAACATTAGAGGTTTCAGTTGCCACTTGATCCTTTGTCATTGCATAAATTCAAGCATTGGTAGGTGGGGCTGTTAGACATGTATGCTCTAAGGAGTAAAAATGTAATACGTTTTTGGAGACATTTTTATCAATAAAGAATTTATTCATTTATATATACCAAATATTGTCCTCTTTACGTTCATATTTGTTGAATGTATGATAAGCAAACAGTAGTCTGAGACTGTCAGTCTAAACCTTAAGAGTTGGGCATATGATGGGATGATTATGCGGTAGACACGACTCTTAAGGTGATGGTCTAAAATATATGATCCGCAATCGAGGGAATAAAGTTGGGCACTTTATTCATGTAAAGATTGTTATGTTGTCTATATCCCTTTTGGGAGATGGTTTGTCTTGGCCATCGGAGTTAGACTCCGTGAATAGAAACATTGGCGCGTTGTCATAGGTGACGATGTGTTGGATCGGGACATAAAGTGAATTGATTTGGATTAATAATTCTGTCTTGGCAAATCGATTCACTTTAGACAATTATTTGTATTGTATCTTAATCCTGAGATGAATAATGGGCCCGTTGTCTCGACTTGTGTCTTTTGATGTACTAATGGGTGACTCCCACATCTCTATAGTGGCATGCATGCCGGTACGTTGGAGGCATGACTCTTGGTAGCATAGACTTGTTATTCATAGATATGGAATCCATAGCTCCTCTTTAGGAGTAATGATATCCTCTTATATGCGTTGTCCTGTAATTGGAAAACTGGAGCGCTCAACCATTTGGATACATAGGTGTAACCGAATGGTATACGATCTTTGGATGGTAATTTTTCTAATGGTGAGACAATGGAACGTAAGATAAAAATAATAGGGAAGGTAAGACAGAACTTGTCCTTAAGCCGATTATGGATGATCATATGGGGATGCGATACACTATGATATGTCATGGAGACTTAGCTACACGAGCTTCGTAATTCTATAAAGTTCGAGAGTGTAGCTCCAAGCTTTTAGTGGAGTAGCGTTGGAGTTGATAATTGTGAAATATATATCTGGGATATTGGGTTTCATAATTATCATGAGCTTGAACTTTATAGGTCCATTTTGGTCCCCTTTGCTAGCTCACAAAATCCTGTAACGACACGGCGTGCTTTTCCAATAATTGGTGACTTATGTCGGATTTATCAGATTGGTTTAAAATTTATAAGAATCAAATAATTCATGTCTGTTTATCGGTTGAATTAATTATGTAAGAAATTAGTTCAAGATGAACTTGTTGAATTATGGCGTTCGGATAATTCTTGTCTGTTTATCGGTTGTTTTAATTTTGGACAATTAGAACAAGATAAACTTGTAGAATTATTGTGAATTGATTTATTTTCTTAGAGATTATCTTGATAAAGTTTGTTTTGATCAGATATCTTTTCTATTGGGCTATTTGAATCAAAACTGAGACTTTATCCTTTAGAATATCGGGTGGAAAATAAAAGATTCGCGGAGATTTTTTGTCGACAGTTCGGCATGCCGGATGACGTGTTCGGCCTGCCGAACTGGCCAGTTCGGCCTGCCTATCTCACAGTTCGGCATGCCGACCGCGACAGCTAAGATTACGCGTTTTTCACGCGTATCTTATCAGATATTGATCCGAACTTGATTCTGTTTCGATTTTTGAGACCTAATCTGATATGGACTGACCCCAAGGACCAATAGGTATAAAAAGGGAGTGAGTCTAATGATTTACTCAGATCAATTTGAGAGATTAAGAGTGATACTCTTCTAGTGAGCATCTAAAAAAACTCCCTGAGAGCTTTTGTTCACAAATCACGAACACTAGCTTTGGGTTCTCTCTATTGGTTGGAAGGAGAGTCACCGGTGGAAGAGCTGTACGTGTGAGCCCACACTCACTCCAGTTGTGGATAGAGAATAGCAAAGAAGACCAGTTGGTTGAGGCTCTTCTGGAACGTTACTTCTCTACACAGGTCGCGGAGGTTCTTCGGCACACTGAGGTTAGTAAGATCTGTTTAATTTATACATATAACATGTCAAACTTGTGTTTTGGAAAATACTCTGATGAAAAATTTTAAAAATTCCGCTGCGCACTTTGTTTCCAACAATTGGTATCAGAGCCGAGGTTTTTACATAAATTTGCAAGTTTGTGATCATGTTATATGCATAAATTTTGTGATCTTAATCTCTCCAATGCTTGAATTAAATTTTATAGAGAGATGGCACTCTAGGTTTCTATATAATATATATGTTGTCATGGATTATATGGTGAATGTTTATTAATTAATTATGGTTGATTAAATTGTTGTTTAATTATTTATTAATTAATTAATACCGGTTATGGTTCCTTAGAGGTTAGAATGTGTATCTAGGTTTTTCATGTAATTAGATGGCGGACTATCATCTCCGTCTAGGAATTATTATATAATTTTTAATTTGTAAGAATTTTGTAATTAAATAATTATTCGGAGAAGACGGAACGAGAAGTCAGAACTTAAAGATTGATGATGGCGTCTCCAGGTATTTCCTGAGTCTCTAATTTTATGTTTTTGAATTGTTGAAAATAAAATTGATGAATTGCATTAAAATTGTATTTTCTGGATTGAGGGTTTTCTGCTCGGTTGGCATGCCGGACCTCACAGTTCGGCAGGCCGAAGGTCACAGATCGGCAGGCCGGACGTACAGTCCGGTAGGCCGACAGTGGGGCAGAAATTTTGGTGCTCTGCCGGCAGGCCGAACCTTCATGTTCGGCAGGCCGAACCTCCATGATCGGTAGGCCGATCACCTAGATCGGCCTGCCGACCGAGAGCAGCCAGGTGTCCAGAAAAGGTGCAATTTTTTGGTGCAGTTTTAATTTTATTTTTGGAACGATTCTGAGAAACATTAAATTTGGATATGACCGGAAATATGAAGTGTTCGATTCATACGGGATTGAGGACTTGAAGATGGATATTACATGAAGAAGGATACAGCTTGAGGATTCAAGGATGAAGAATCGATAAATGTCTCGATTATTCTCTTGTAATCTTAGTTTTTCTATTCTCTAGGGTGGAACCATAATATTACGGTTATTATTATTATTGTGCTTGTAGCTTTGCTTGATTGCGTTGCTTGTCTGCATTATAATATGATTTACCATGTATATTGATAACATGTCATATAGAATAGGGAGTGCCGCTCATATTAAAATTGTTCATGCATAATTTTAAAATAAAACCTTGACTTCAAAAGATTGAGTGGGAGAAGGTTTTCGAAGAGAGAACCTAAGGCCTCCATCGTTGGTCCATAGGAAGAACATGATGGTCCCAACCCCTAGGAAGGGATTTCTATCATGTACCAGATTGGATCTCTGAAAGGATAAGGTATTTTAGTATGATTTATGGTTGCACACCCCTAGGTGGTGATTATAAATCATGGATAAAATATTAAAACGGTGGTTATACACTCACGTTAATTTTATTATTAACCTCCCCTAGGAGCTCTGTTAATAAAATTAATGGCCAAAGAAACGATTATTAGTATATGCTGGATCATACGGGTCCTGGATGGCATATATTAATCAGGAGGGGATACGTGTTCCTGATTGAATTTGGCATGACTCCCCTAGGAGCTTGTTGAATTCTGAGTTGGGAATTATCGTTGTAAGGTTGTGATATTTTCATGGTTTTGACACATAAACACATTTGTATGATTTTACATGATTGTGTTATCTTACTAAATTATTATATATGTTTGCTTATGTTTGGTATATGATTCTTTATTGTAGATTGAAAATGTCTAAAAACGTTTTATCATCGATACTTGACAAAAACCAATTAACCGGTGAGAACTATAATGATTGGAAATGGAACCTGGACATCGTCCTTTCCTTTGAGAAACTGAAATATGTTCTGACAACCCCTTGTCCTCCCGAGCCTACGGGAGACTCAAGTAATGAGCAATTCCAAGCGTACGACCGCTGGAAAGATGCTAATGATCAGGCCCGCTGCTATGTTATGGCTAGCATGAACAACGTGCTGCAGGCTCAACATCAGGATTATGAGACTGCGAAGCAGATCTTGGATAATCTTGAGGACATGTTTGGAGGCCAGGCCATAACAAAGCGGCAAGGGGCGCTTCGGAAACTCTTAAACTGTAGACAGAGACCGGGGACATCTGTAAAGGAGCACATGATGTTGGTCATGGGTTACCTCGCTGAGGCTCAAACCAATGGAGCCGACATCGATGCTGAAACTCAGATGACTATGGTCTTTGAGACTCTGTCTAAGGAATTTATTCCGTTTAGTGCTACTTTTAATCTAAGCAATAGACGGGATATGACCTTGACAGAACTGATGAAACAGTTACAAGAGTTTGAACTGCTGATCAGGGAGTCTCCTGCTGGTGGAGAGGCCAATATGGTAGCTGCTTCTGGTTCCAATCCTAACTCTGGGAATGGAAAGAAGCAACGGGCCAAAAGTGGGAAGTCTTCTATTCCTATTGCTACCAAGAGCAAGAAGAAGAAGAAGAAGAACCCAAAGAAGCTTAAGTGCTTCTTTTGTGGTAAGGTCGGGCATATAAAGAAGCATTGCAAGGACTTCCTTTCCAAGGGAGGTAGGTGTGATCTTCTATATTTAGAAACTTGTTTGGTTGAGGAATCCAGTGACATTTGGGTCATAGATTCCGGTGCAACTAATCATGTTTGTGTTTCTCTGCAGGGATTCAAAGAAACGAGAAGTCTACTTCGTGAAGACTTAACGCTTCGGATGGGCGATGGATCCTTGGTCTCAGCGGAAGCAGTGGGAGATGTCCATCTTTATTTTGATAATTATAGGAGTTTAATTTTGCGAGATTGTTTTTATGTTCCTAAATTTAAAAGGAATTTAATTTCTGTATCTTCTTTATTTAAAGACTCCTACGTGGTATCTTTTAATGAAAAAGTGGTGATTCGTAAAAACAAATCTTTTATCTGTTCTGGATGGATGCAAAATAATCTATATTTTATCAAACCTAAGATGGACCTATTGCTTAATGCTGAGATAAATGATAATGACTCAAAAAGACTTAAAACTTCTCACTCTAATAAGACTTATCTTTGGCATTTGCGCCTTGGCCATATTAACCTAAATAGGATTCAAAGGTTGGTAAGGGATGGACCTTTAAGTCACTTAAAGGTGGAATCTATACCTCAATGTGAATCTTGTTTGGAGGGTAAAATGACCAAAAGACCATACGGGTCTAAGGGCAATAGGGCCGAAGGGGTTCTAGAACTTGTGCATAGTGATGTTTGCGGACCGATGAACATCCGGGCACGAGGAGGGTATGAGTACTTCGTTACTTTTATTGACGATTACTCAAGATATGGGTATGTGTACCTAATGCACCACAAAAGCGAAACTTATGATAAGTTCAGGGAGTTTCGGGCTGAAGTGGAAAAACAATTGGGTAGACCCATAAAGGCACTTCGATCTGATCGAGGTGGGGAATACCTTTCTGATGAGTTCTTGGGACACTTGTTAGAGAATGGGATTTTATCCCATTTGACTGCGCCGGGCACTCCGAAGCAGAATGGCGTAGCAGAGAGAAGGAATAGGACTTTGTTGGACATGATTCGGTCCATGATGAGTTATTCATCATTGCCTTTATCCTTTTGGGGATATGCACTACAAACCGCATGTTATCTTTTGAACAATGTGCCTTCAAAATCGGTCCCTAAAACTCCTCACGAGTTGTGGACAAGACGGAAGACATCCTTAAACCATATTCGCATATGGGGATGTCCAGCTCATGTCCTGTTTAAGGATCCGAATAAGTTGGAAGCACGTTCAGAAGTTTGCGTGTTTGTAGGATATCCAAAAGGGACTAAAGGGGGTTATTTTTATAACCCAAAGGAAAATAAAGTCGTGGTTTCAACTAATGCAACTTTCCTTGAGGAGAGTTACATGAACGACTTTAAACCTCAAAGCAAAGTGGTGCTTGAGGAGTTGAGGGGTAATCCGTTTACTCCGGAGGTTCCGAACGAAACCATTCCGATCGGTGTAGAAAAACCAAACAAACCTGAACAACAACCTCAGGGGCTTCGGCGTAGTGGGAGGATCGGGCGTCAACCTGAGAGGTATATGTTCAATGGGGAGGTCTTTTTGGCTGAACCGGATGAACATGACAGGGATCCTTATACTTACGCAGAAGCTATGGAGGATGTTGATTCAAGACTCTGGACAGAGGCCATGAACATTGAGATGAAGTCTATGGAGACTAATCGGGTCTGGGAGCTTGTGGATCTTCCCGAAGGGGTAAAACCCATAGGGAGTAAGTGGATCTACAAGAGGAAAAGAGGAGTGGATGGAAAGGTCGAAACCTTTAAGGCTAGACTGGTAGCTAAGGGTTATACGCAAAAGGAAGGAATCGATTATGAGGAAACCTTTTCGCCTGTAGCCATGCTTAAGTCCATCCGGATTCTCTTGTCCATAGCTGCCACTCTCGACTACGAGATTTGGCAGATGGATGTCAAGACTGCTTTTCTGAATGGCTATCTTGATGAGTCCATTTATATGGAACAACCAGACGGGTTCAAGGTCACGGGTCAAGAGGGTAAGGTTTGTAAGTTGCTAAAGTCTATTTATGGACTTAAGCAGGCTTCTCGTTCTTGGAACATAAGATTTGATCATGTGATCAAGACTTATGGGTTCTCACAAAATGTGGATGAGCCATGTGTTTACAAACACATTAAGAATGGGAAGGTGGTTTTTCTACTACTCTATGTAGATGACATTCTGCTAATTGGCAATGACGTTGGGGCGTTGTCATCGGTCAAATTATGGTTGACCAAGCAGTTTGACATGAAGGACTTGGGTGAGGCTAATTTTGTTCTCGGTATCCAGATCTTTCGGGATAGGAAGAACAAAATGATAGCTTTGTCACAGGCCGGCTACATAGATAAAATTCTCATGAGGTTTGCAATGCAGGATTCCAAGAAAGGTGGGCAACCATCTAGGTCTGGAATTACTCTTTCTAAGAAAGACTCTCCAAAGTCTTATGAAGAAAGAGAATACATGAAGAAGGTACCTTTTGCTTCAGCAGTGGGTAGTCTCATGTATGCCATGCTTTGCACTCGACCGGATATTAGCTATGCGATCGGGATTGTGAGTCGATTTCAGGCGGATCCAGGACCGAACCATTGGGTTGCGGTAAAGCATATTTTCAAGTACCTGAGAAGGACTCGAGGGTATATGCTTGTGTATTCGGGTGAGGATTTAACTCCTCTAGGATACACTGATTCGGATTTTCAATCCTGCCTGGATTCTAGGAAATCGACATCGGGGTTTGTGTTTACTTTGGGTGGCGGTGCCATCAGTTGGAGAAGTGCGAAGCAAGATTGCATTTCGGATTCAACGATGGAGGCCGAGTATGTGGCGGCTAGTGATGCTTCGAAAGAAGCAGTGTGGCTCCGCAAGTTCCTTGGGGATCTTGAGGTAGTTCCTGGTATGGATAAAGCGGTATCACTGTATTTTGATAACAGTGCGGCGGTAGCTAATGCTAAGGAACCAAGATTTCACAAGAAGAGTAAGCATATTGATCAGAAGTATCATGTGATAAAGGACTTCGTTGAGAGCGGGCATGTCATGGTATGCAAGATCGCGTCAGAGGACAATTTAGCTGATCCATTTACGAAGACACTTTCTGGGAGAGTCTTCGAAAGGCATGTGGAAGCTATGGGGATGCAAAATTTGCAGTATTTACTCACTTAGTGCAAGTGGGAGATTGTTAGACATGTATGCTCTAAGGAGTAAAAATGTAATACGTTTTTGGAGACATTTTTATCAATAAAGAATTTATTCATTTATATATACCAAATATTGTCCTCTTTACGTTCATATTTGTTGAATGTATGATAAGCAAACAGTAGTCTGAGACTGTCAGTCTAAACCTTAAGAGTTGGGCATATGATGGGATGATTATGCGGTAGACACGACTCTTAAGGTGATGGTCTAAAATATATGATCCGCAATCGAGGGAATAAAGTTGGGCTCTTTATTCATGTAAAGATTGTTATGTTGTCTATATCCCTTTTGGGAGATGGTTTGTCTTGGCCATCGGAGTTGGACTCCGTGAATAGAAACATTGGCGCGTTGTCATAGGTGACGATGTGTTGGATCGGGACATAAAGTGAATTGATTTGGATTAATAATTCTATCTTGGCAAATCGATTCACTTTAGACAATTATTTGTATTGTATCTTAATCCTGAGATGAATAATGGGCCCGTTGTCTCGACTTGTGTCTTTTGATGTACCAATGGGTGACTCCCACATCTCTATAGTGGCATGCATGCTGGTACGTTGGAGGCATGACTCTTGGTAGCGTAGACTTGTTATTCATAGATATGGAATCCATAGCTCCTCTTTAGGAGTAATGATATCCTCTTATATGCGTTGTCCTGTAATTGGAAAACTGGAGCGCTCAACCATTTGGATACATAGGTGTAACCGAATGGTATACTATCTTTGGATGGTAAGTTTTCTAATGGTGAGACAATGGAACGTAAGATAAAAATAATCGGGAAGGTAAGACAGAACTTGTCCTTAAGCCGATTATGGATGATCATATGGGGATGTGATACACTATGATATGTCATGGAGACTTAGCTACACGAGCTTCGTAATTCTATAAAGTTCGAGAGTGCAGCTCCAAGCTTTTAGTGGAGTAGCGTTGGAGTTGATAATTGTGAAATATATATCTGGGATATTGGGTTTCATAATTATCATGAGCTTGAACTTTATAGGTCCATTTTGGTCCCCTTTGCTAGCTCACAAAATCCTGTAACGACACGGCGTGCTTTTCTAATAATTGGTGACTTATGTCGGATTTATCAGATTGGTTTAAAATTTATAAGAATCAAATAATTCATGTCTGTTTATCGGTTGAATTAATTATGTAAGAAATTAGTTCAAGATGAACTTGTTGAATTATGGCGTTCGGATAATTCTTGTCTGTTTATCGGTTGTTTTAATTTTGGACAATTAGAACAAGATAAACTTGTAGAATTATTGTGAATTGATTTATTTTCTTAGAGATTATCTTGATAAAGTTTGTTTTGATCAGATATCTTTTCTATTGGGCTATTTGAATCAAAACTGAGACTTTATCCTTTAGAATATCGGGTGGAAAATAAAAGATTCGCGGAGATTTTTTCTCGGCAGTTCGGCATGCCTGATGACGTGTTCGGCCTGCCGAACTGGCCAGTTCGGCCTGCCTATCTCACAGTTCGGCATGCCGACCGCGACAGCTAAGATTACACGTTTTTCACGCGTATCTTATCAGATATTGATCCGAACTTGATTCTGTTTCGATTTTTGAGACCTAATCTGATATGGACTGACCCCAAGGACCAATAGGTATAAAAAGGGAGTGAGTCTAATGATTTACTCAGATCAATTTGAGAGATTAAGAGTGATACTCTTCTAGTGAGCATCTAAAAAAACTCCCTGAGAGCTTTTGTTCACAAATCACGAACACTAGCTTTGGGTTCTCTCTATTGGTTGGAAGGAGAGTCACCGGTGGAAGAGCTGTACGTGTGAGCCCACACTCACTCCGGTTGTGGATAGAGAATAGCAAAGAAGACCAGTTGGTTGAGGCTCTTCTGGAACGTTACTTCTCTACACAGGTCGCGGAGGTTCTTCGGCACACTGAGGTTAGTAAGATCTGTTTAATTTATACATATAACATGTCAAACTTGTGTTTTGGAAAATACTCTGATGAAAAATTTTAAAAATTCTGCTGCGCACTTTGTTTCCAACAGGGGCTTCAAGTCTTCCTTAGTTTATCAGGGGTCCCTCCAAATTAGCTTACATATGGTGGAGTTGAGCATACGGAACTGTCTACTAAACTTGAACATTGGACTGATTAAGGTAGTTATTGGCAAAGTGATCCTCGCATCCGTAGATAAAATGCTGGTTTGTTATAAGATAATATTCACCTGGATATTTCTTTCTATATTTGGCACATGGTTGTATTTACTTGTTGTTGTTGTTGTACTAGCCACCACTATGTTTCTTGCTGCTTTTACCTTGCTAGTTTTGGAAATTACCCTTTCTCTTGTTTTTCTTCTAGTTTTGGTGGTGGTTGTTGTTGTTGTTGTTGCTTTGCCTTGAGGTTGGTTCTGATTGTTTGCATTATTCGCCAAATGAATTGGTTGAGGTTGGTTTCGTCTTAACTTTGACAAGTGTAATTTAGCTCGTTGCGCCCTCAAAACAACTTGTTCTTGATTTCTAAGTGGACTCGCTCCATCAACAATTGCTGCAATTTCTAGTCGGGGAACTCTGATTAGCCTTTTTACCCTTTCCCTTTTGTTGCTGACCATTCCTAGGCAAAGGCATGCTAACTAGTCAAACTTAACAACCACGTCATTAATAGACATATCACCTTGGTGAAGGTTCTTGAACTCATCATAGTGTTTTTGAGTGATGTTCATATGAAAGAACTTTGCATTAAATTCACAAACAAAATATGTCGATGTCATCTTATCTATGTTTCTGATTTGTTCGATTCCACCCCACCAGACTCTGGCTTCCATAGTTAAGCAGTATGAGGTATAGAGAACCTTCTCGTTGTCAGTAAAACCCATAAGTTTTAGAGTGGCTTTGATTGTCTTCAACCATCAATGTGTTGGAAAATAATACGCAGCGGAATTTTTAAAATTTTATATCAGAGTATTATCCAAAACACAAGTTTGACATGCTATATGCATAAATTAACCAGATCTTACTAACCTTTGATTGCCCAAAGCATGAAGAGAAGTAACGTTCCAGAAGAGCCTCAACCAACTGGTCTTCTTTGCTATTCTCTATCCACGATCGGAGTGAGTGTGGGCTCACAGGTACAACTCTTCCACGAGATGACTCTCCTACCAACCAATCGAGAGAACCCAAAACTAGTGTTCGTGATTTGTGAATAAAAGTTCTCAGGGAGTTTTCAGATTCTCAATAGCAGAGTATCACTCTTAATCTCTCAATTGATCTAAATAACGCTTAAGACTTATTCCCTATTTATAGAGGTTAGGTCCAAGGTCAGTCCTTATTAGATTAGGTCTCAAAAATTCAAACCAGAATCAAAATCGGATCAATATCTAATAAGATCTGCGTAAAAACGCATAATCTTATCCTTCAGTCATCGGCAGGCCGATCAGGATGTTCAACAGGCCGAACAGGCCCATCGGCAGGCCGAACACGTATGTCGGTAGGCCGAACTGTCGAATAAATATCTTCGCGAATCTTTTATTTTCCACCCAAGATTTAATAGGATAGAGTCTCAGTTTTAATTCAAATAACCCAATAGAGAAGTTATTTGATCAAAACAACTTTATCTAGATAATCTCTAAGAAATAAATGAATTCCAAATAATTCTATAAGTTTATCTTGATCTAATTTATCCAAAATTAAATCAATCGATAAATAGACAAGAATTATCTGATCCCAATAATTCAACAAGTTTATCTTGAATCAATTTTATCACAAAAATTAATTCAACCAATAAACAGACATGAATTATCTAATTCTTTCAAATTTCAACCAATCTGATAAATCTGACATAAGTTATCAATTATTGGAAAAGCACGCCGTATCATTACAGGATGTTGTGAGCTAGCAAAGGGGACCAAATGGACCTATATAGTTCAAGCTTTGATAATTACGAAACCCAATATGCTAGATATATATTTCATAATTATCAACTCCAACACTACTCCACTAAAAGCTTGGAGCTGCAGTCTCAAACTATATAGAATTACGAAGCCCATATAGCTAAGTCTCCATGACATATCATAGTGTATCGTATCCTCATAGGATTATCTATAATCGGCTTAAGGACAAGTTCTGTCTTACCTTCTTGATTATTTTTATCTTACGTTCCAGTATCTCACCATCAGAAAACTTACCATCCAAAGACAATATACCATTCGGTTACACCTATGTATCCAAATGGTTGATCGCTCTAGTTTTTTAATTACATGATAACGCATATAAGAGGATATCACTACTCCTATAGAGGAGCTATGGATTCCATATCTATGAATAACAAGTCTACGCTATCAGGAGTCATGCCTCCAACATACCGGCATTCATACCACTATTAAGATATGGGTGTCACCCTTTGGTACATCAAAAGGCACAAGTCAAGACAATAGGCCCATTATTCATTTCAGGATTGAGATACAGTACAAATGATTGCCTAAAGTGAATTGATTTGCCGAGACAAAATTATTAATCCAAATCAATTCACTTTATTTCTCGATCCAACACATCATCACTTATGACAACGTGCCAGTGTTTCTATTCATGGAGTCCACCTCTGATGGTCAAGATAAACCATCTCCCAAAAGGGATATAGACAACATAACAATCTTTGCATGAATAAAGCACCCAACTTTATTCCCTCGATTGTGGATCTTATGATTTAGACCATCACCTTAAGAATCGTGTCTTCAGCATAATCTGTCCATCATAGGCCTAATTCATAAGGTTTAGACTGACAGTCTCAGACTATTGTTTGCTTAACATACATACAACAAATGTGAACATAAAGAGGACAAGATTTGGTATATAAACAAAAAATAAATTCTTTATTAATAAAATTGTCTCCAAAAACTTATTATATTTTTACTCCTTAGGGCATACTTGTCTAACAATCTCCCACTTGCACTAAGTGAGTAAATACGACAAATCTCGCATCCCCATAGCTTCCACATGCCTCTCGAAGACTCTTCAAGTAAGTGTCTTCGTAAATAGATCAGCTAAATTCTCCATTGACACGATCTTGCATACGATGACATACCTGCCCTTAATGAAGTCCGTTATCATATGATACTTCCGGTCCATAAGCTTACTCTTCTTGTGAAATCTTGGTTCCTTAGCATTAGCTACCGCTACACTGTTATCACAGTACAGTGATACCACCTTATCCATACCTAGAACTACCTCAAGATCTCCAAGGAATTTACGGAGCCACGCTGCTTCTTTCGAAGCATCACTAGCTGCTACATACTTTGCCTTCATCGTTGAATCCAAAGTGCAATCTTGCTTAGCACTTCTCCAACTGATAGCATCACCGCCCAGAGTAAACACAAAACCCAAAGTCGATTTCCTAGAATCTAGACAAGATTGAAAATTCGAGTCAGTATATCCTAGAGGAGTCAAGTCCTCACCCGAATATACAAGCATATACCCTCGAGTCCTTCTTAGGTACTTGAAAATATGCTTTACCACAACCCAATGGTTCGGTCCTGGATCCGCTTGAAATTGACTTACAATCCTAACCGCATAACTAATATCCAGTCATGTGCAAAGCATGGCATACATGAGACTACCCACTACCGAAGCATAAGGCACCTTCTTCATGTATTCTCTTTCTTCATATGAATTTGGAGAGTCTTTCTTAGAAAGAGTAATTCCAGACCTAGATGGTTGCCCACCTTTCTTGGAATCCTGTATTGCAAACCTCCTGAGAATTTTATCTATGTAGCTAGCCTGTGACAAAGCTATCATTTTGTTCTTCCTATCCCGAAAGATCTGGATACCAAGAACAAAATTAGCCTCACCCAAGTCCTTCATGTTTAACTGCTTGGTCAACCATAATTTGACCGATGACAACGCCCCAACGTCATTGCCAATTAGCAGAATGTCATCTACATAGAGCAGTAGAAAAACCACCTTCCCATCCTTAATGTATTTGTAAACACATGGCTCATCCACATTTTGTGAGAACCCATAAGTCTTGATCACCTGATCAAATCTTATGTTCCAAGAACGGGAAGCCTGCTTAAGTCCATAAATTGACTTTAGCAGTTTACAAAACTTACCCTCTTGACCTATGACCTTGAACCCGTCTGGTGGTTCCATATAAATGGACTCATTAAGATAGCCATTCAGAAAAGCCGTCTTGACATCCATCTGCTAAATCTCATAGTCGAGAGTGGTAGCCATGGACAAGAGAATGCAGATGGACTTAAGCATGGCTACGGGTGAAAAGGTTTCCTCATAATTGATTCCTTCCTTTTGTATATAACCCTTAGCTACCAGTCTAGCCTTAAAGGTTTCAACCTTTCCATCCACTCCTCTTTTCCTCTTGTAGATCCACTTACACCCTATGTTGGGTTTTACTGCTTTGAGAAGATCCACAAGCTTCCAGACCTAATTTGTCTCCATAGATTTCATCTCTATGTTCATGGCCTCTATCCAGAGTTTTGAATCAACATCCTCTATAGCCTCTGCATAAGTATAAGGATCCTGTTAGACATGTAAGCCCTAATGAGTAAAAATGTATTATGCTTTTGGACACATTTTTATCAATAAAGAATTTATTCATTTATATACCAAATCTTGTCCTCTTTACGTTCATATTTGGTGAATGTATGTTAAGCAAACAGTAGTCTGAGACTGTCGGTCTAAACCTTAAGAATTGGGCATATGATGTAATAATTATGTGGAAGACACGATTCTTAAGGTGATGGTCTAAAACTTATGATCCGCAATCGAGGGAATAAAGTTGGGCACTTTATTCATGTAAAGATTGTTATGTTTTCTATATCCCTTTGCGAGATGGTTTGTCTTGGCCATCGGAGTTGGACTCCGTCAATAGAAACATTGGCACGTTGTCATAGGTGACGATGTGTTGGATCGGGACATAAAGTGAATTGATTTGGAATAATAATTATGTCTTGGCAAATCGATTCACTTTAGACAATCATTTGTATTGTATCTTAATCCTGAGATGAATAGTGGGCTCGTTGTCTCGACTTGTGTCTTTTGATATACCAATGGGTGACTTCCATAACTCAATAGTGGTATGCATGCCGGTACGTTGGAGGCATGACTCTTGATACTGTAGACTTGTTATTCATAGATATGGAATCCATAGCTCCTCTTTAGGAGTAATGATATCCTCTTATATGCATTGTCCTGTAATTGGAAAACTGGAGCGCTCAACCATTTGGATACATAGGTGTAACCGAATGGTATATTGTCTTTGGATGGTAAGTTTTCTGATGGTGAGATAATGGAACGTAAGATAAAAATAATCAAGAAGGTAAGATAGAACTTGACCTTAAGCCGATTATAGATAATCCTATGAGGATACAATACACTATGATATGTCATGGAGACTTAGCTATATGGGCTTCGTAATTCTATATAGTTTGAGACTGCAGCTCCAAGCTTTTAGTGGAGTAGCGTTGGAGTGTTAGACATGTATGCTCTAAGGAGTAAAAATGTAATACGTTTTTGAAGACATTTTTATCAATAAAGAATTTATTCATTTATATATACCAAATATTGTCCTCTTTACGTTCATATTTGTTGAATGTATAATAAGCAAACAGTAGTCTGAGACTGTCAGTCTAAACCTTAAGAGTTGGGCATATGATGGGATGATTATGCGGTAGACACGACTCTTAAGGTGATGGTCTAAAATATATGATCCGCAATCGAGGGAATAAAGTTGGGCGCTTTATCCATGTAAAGATTGTTATGTTGTCTATATCCCTTTTGGGAGATGGTTTGTCTTGGCCATCGGAGTTGGACTCCGTGAATAGAAACATTGGCGCGTTGTCATAGGTGACGATGTGTTGGATCGGGACATAAAGTGAATTGATTTGGATTAATAATTCTGTCTTGGCAAATCGATTCACTTTAGACAATTATTTGTATTGTATCTTAATCCTGAGATGAATAATGGGCCCGTTGTCTCGACTTGTGTCTTTTGATGTACCAATGGGTGACTCCCACATCTCTAAAGTGGCATGCATGCCGGTACGTTGGAGGCATGACTCTTGGTAGCGCAGACTTGTTATTCATAGATATGGAATCCATAGCTCCTCTTTAGGAGTAATGATATCCTCTTATATGCGTTGTCCTGTAATTGGAAAATTGGAGCGCTCAACCATTTGGATACATAGGTGTAACCGAATGGTATACTATCTTTGGATGGTAAGTTTTCTAATGGTGAGACAATGGAACGTAAGATAAAAATAATCGGGAAGGTAAGACAGAACTTGTCCTTAAGCCGATTATGGATGATCATATGGGGATGCGATACACTATGATATGTCATGGAGACTTAGCTACACGAGCTTCGTAATTCTATAAAGTTCGAGAGTGCAGCTCCAAGCTTTTAGTGGAGTAGCGTTGGAGTTGATAATTGTGAAATATATATCTGGGATATTGGGTTTCATAATTATCATGAGCTTGAACTTTATAGGTCCATTTTGGTCCCCTTTGCTAGCTCACAAAATCCTGTAACGACACGGCGTGCTTTTCCAATAATTGGTGACTTATGTCGGATTTATCAGATTGGTTTAAAATTTATAAGAATCAAATAATTCATGTCTGTTTATCGGTTGAATTAATTATGTAAGAAATTAGTTCAAGATGAACTTGTTGAATTATGGCGTTCGGATAATTCTTGTCTGTTTATCGGTTGTTTTAATTTTGGACGATTAGAACAAGATAAACTTGTAGAATTATTGTGAATTGATTTATTTTCTTAGAGATTATCTTGATAAAGTTTGTTTTGATCAGATATCTTTTCTATTGGGCTATTTGAATCAAAACTGAGACTTTATCCTTTAGAATATCGGGTGGAAAATAAAAGATTCGCGGAGATTTTTTCTCGGCAGTTCGGCATGCCGGATGACGTGTTCGGCCTGCCGAACTGGCCAGTTCGGCCTGCCTATCTCACAGTTCGGCATGCCGACCGCGACAGCTAAGATTACGCGTTTTTCACGCGTATCTTATCAGATATTGATCCGAACTTGATTCTGTTTCGATTTTTGAGACCTAATCTGATATGGACTGACCCCAAGGACCAATAGGTATAAAAGGGAGTGAGTCTAATGATTTACTCAGATCAATTTGAGAGATTAAGAGTGATACTCTTCTAGTGAGCATCTAAAAAAACTCCCTGAGAGCTTTTGTTCACAAATCACGAACACTAGCTTTGGGTTCTCTCTATTGGTTGGAAGGAGAGTCACCGGTGGAAGAGCTGTACGTGTGAGCCCACACTCACTCCGGTTGTGGATAGAGAATAGCAAAGAAGACCAGTTGGTTGAGGCTCTTCTGGAACGTTACTTCTCTACACAGGTCGCGGAGGTTCTTCGGCACACTGAGGTTAGTAAGATCTGTTTAATTTATACATATAACATGTCAAACTTGTGTTTTGGAAAATACTCTGATGAAAAATTTTAAAAATTCCGCTGCGCACTTTGTTTCCAACAATTAGTATCAGAGCCGAGGTTTTTACATAAATTTGCAAGTTTGTGATCATGTTATATGCATAAATTTTGTGATCTTAATCTCTCCAATGCTTGAATTAAATTTTATAGAGAGATGGCACTCTCGGTTTCTATATAATATATATGTTGTCATGGATTATATGGTGAATGTTTATTAATTAATTATGGTTGATTAAATTATTGTTTAATTATTTATTAATTAATTAATACCGGTTATGGTTCCTTAGAGGTTAGAATGTGTATCTAGGTTTTTCATGTAATTAGATGGCGGACTATCATCTCCGTCTAGGAATTATTATATAATTTTTAATTTGTAAGAATTTTGTAATTAAATAATTATTCGGAGAAGACGGAACGAGAAGTCGGAACTTAAAGATTGATGATGGCGTCTCCAGGTATTTCCTGAGTCTCTAATTTTATGTTTTTGAATTGTTGAAAATAAAATTGATGAATTGCATTAAAATTGTATTTTCTGGATTGAGGGTTTTCTGCTCGGTCGGCATGCCGGACCTCACAGTTCGGCAGGCCGAAGGTCACAGATCGGCAGGCCGGACGTACAGTCCGACAGGCCGACAGTGGGCCAGAAATTTTGGTGCTCTGCCGGCAGGCCGAACCTTCATGTTCGGCAGGCCGAACCTCCATGATCGGTAGGCCGATCACCTAGATCGGCCTGCCGACCGAGAGCAGCCAGGTGTCCAGAAAAGGTGCAATTTTTTGGTGCAGTTTTAATTTTATTTTTGGAACGATTCTGAGAAACATTAAATTTGGATATGACCGGAAATATGAAGTGTTCGATTCATACGGGATTGAGGACTTGAAGATGGATATTACATGAAGAAGGATACAGCTTGAGGATTCAAGGATGAAGAATCGATAAATGTCTCGATTATTCTCTTGTAATCTTAGTTTTTCTATTCTCTAGGGTGGAACCATAATATTACGGTTATTATTATTATTGTGCTTGTAGCTTTGCTTGATTGCGTTGCTTGTCTGCATTATAATATGATTTACCATGTATATTGATAACATGTCATATAGAATAGGGAGTGCCGCTCATATTAAAATTGTTCATGCATAATTTTAAAATAAAACCTTGACTTCAAAAGATTGAGTGGGAGAAGGTTTTCGAAGAGAGAACCTAAGGCCTCCATCGTTGGTCCATAGGAAGAACATGATGGTCCCAACCCCTAGGAAGGGATTTCTATCATGTACCAGATTGGATCTCTGAAAGGATAAGGTATTTTAGTATGATTTATGGTTGCACACCCCTAGGTGGTGATTATAAATCATGGATAAAATATTAAAACGGTGGTTATACACTCACGTTAATTTTATTATTAACCTCCCCTAGGAGCTCTGTTAATAAAATTAATGGCCAAAGAAACGATTATTAGTATATGCTGGATCATACGGGTCCTGGATGGCATATATTAATCAGGAGGGGATCCGTGTTCCTGATTGAATTTGGCATGACTCCCCTAGGAGCTTGTTGAATTCTGAGTTGGGAATTATCGTTGTAAGGTTGTGATATTTTCAAGGTTTTGACACATAAACACATTTGTATGATTTTACATGATTGTGTTATCTTACTAAATTATTATATATGTTTGCTTATGTTTGGTATATGATTCTTTATTGTAGATTGAAAATGTCTAAAAACGCTTTATCATCGATACTTGACAAAAACCAATTAACCGGTGAGAACTATAATGATTGGAAACGGAACCTGGACATCGTCCTTTCCTTTGAGAAACTGAAATATGTTCTGACAACCCCTTGTCCTCCCGAGCCTACGGGAGACTCAAGTAATGAGCAATTCCAAGCGTACGACCGCTGGAAAGATGCTAATGATCAGGCCCGCTGCTATGTTATGGCTAGCATGAACAACGTGCTGCAGGCTCAACATCAGGATTATGAGACTGCGAAGCAGATCTTGGATAATCTTGAGGACATGTTTGGAGGCCAGGCCATAACAAAGCGGCAAGGGGCGCTTCGGAAACTCTTAAACTGTAGACAGAGACCGGGGACATCTGTAAAGGAGCACATGATGTTGGTCATGGGTTACCTCGCTGAGGCTCAAACCAATGGAGCCGACATCGATGCTGAAACTCAGATGACTATGGTCTTTGAGACTCTGTCTAAGGAATTTATTCCGTTTAGTGCTACTTTTAATCTAAGCAATAGACGGGATATGACCTTGACAGAACTGATGAAACAGTTACAAGAGTTTGAACTGCTGATCAGGGAGTCTCCTGCTGGTGGAGAGGCCAATATGGTAGCTGCTTCTGGTTCCAATCCTAACTCTGGGAATGGAAAGAAGCAACGGGCCAAAAGTGGGAAGTCTTCTATTCCTATTGCTACCAAGAGCAAGAAGAAGAAGAAGAAGAACCCAAAGAAGCTTAAGTGCTTCTTTTGTGGTAAGGTCGGGCATATAAAGAAGCATTGCAAGGACTTCCTTTCCAAGGGAGGTAGGTGTGATCTTCTATATTTAGAAACTTGTTTGGTTGAGGAATCCAGTGACATTTGGGTCATAGATTCCGGTGCAACTAATCATGTTTGTGTTTCTCTGCAGGGATTCAAAGAAACGAGAAGTCTACTTCGTGAAGACTTAACGCTTCGGATGGGCGATGGATCCTTGGTCTCAGCGGAAGCAGTGGGAGATGTCCATCTTTATTTTGATAATTATAGGAGTTTAATTTTGCGAGATTGTTTTTATGTTCCTAAATTTAAAAGGAATTTAATTTCTGTATCTTCTTTATTTAAAGACTCCTACGTGGTATCTTTTAATGAAAAAGTGGTGATTCGTAAAAACAAATCTTTTATCTGTTCTGGATGGATGCAAAATAATCTATATTTTATCAAACCTAAGATGGACCTATTGCTTAATGCTGAGATAAATGATAATGACTCAAAAAGACTTAAAACTTCTCACTCTAATAAGACTTATCTTTGGCATTTGCGCCTTGGCCATATTAACCTAAATAGGATTCAAAGGTTGGTAAGGGATGGACCTTTAAGTCACTTAAAGGTGGAATCTATACCTCAATGTGAATCTTGTTTGGAGGGTAAAATGACCAAAAGACCATACGGGTCTAAGGGCAATAGGGCCGAAGGGGTTCTAGAACTTGTGCATAGTGATGTTTGCGGACCGATGAACATCCGGGCACGAGGAGGGTATGAGTACTTCGTTACTTTTATTGACGATTACTCAAGATATGGGTATGTGTACCTAATGCACCACAAAAGCGAAACTTATGATAAGTTCAGGGAGTTTCGGGCTGAAGTGGAAAAACAATTGGGTAGACCCATAAAGGCACTTCGATCTGATCGAGGTGGGGAATACCTTTCTGATGAGTTCTTGGGACACTTGTTAGAGAATGAGATTTTATCCCATTTGACTGCGCCGGGCACTCCGAAGCAGAATGGCGTAGCAGAGAGAAGGAATAGGACTTTGTTGGACATGATTCAGTCCATGATGAGTTATTCATCATTGCCTTTATCCTTTTGGGGATATGCACTACAAACCGCATGTTATCTTTTGAACAATGTGCCTTCAAAATCGGTCCCTAAAACTCCTCACGAGTTGTGGACAAGACGGAAGACATCCTTAAACCATATTCGCATATGGGGATGTCCAGCTCATGTCCTGTTTAAGGATCCGAATAAGTTGGAAGCACGTTCAGAAGTTTGCGTGTTCGTAGGATATCCAAAAGGGACTAAAGGGGGTTATTTTTATAACCCAAAGGAAAATAAAGTCGTGGTTTCAACTAATGCAACTTTCCTTGAGGAGAGTTACATGAACGACTTTAAACCTCAAAGCAAAGTGGTGCTTGAGGAGTTGAGGGGTAATCCGTTTACTCCGGAGGTTCCGAACGAAACCATTCCGATCGGTGTAGAAAAACCAAACAAACCTGAACAACAACCTCAGGGGCTTCGGCGTAGTGGGAGGATCGGGCGTCAACCTGAGAGGTATATGTTCAATGGGGAGGTCTTTTTGGCTGAACCGGATGAACATGACAGGGATCCTTATACTTACGCAGAAGCTATGGAGGATGTTGATTCAAGACTCTGGACAGAGGCCATGAACATTGAGATGAAGTCTATGGAGACTAATCGGGTCTGGGAGCTTGTGGATCTTCCCGAAGGGGTAAAACCCATAGGGAGTAAGTGGATCTACAAGAGGAAAAGAGGAGTGGATGGAAAGGTCGAAACCTTTAAGGCTAGACTGGTAGCTAAGGGTTATACGCAAAAGGAAGGAATCGATTATGAGGAAACCTTTTCGCCTGTAGCCATGCTTAAGTCCATCCGGATTCTCTTGTCCATAGCTGCCGCTCTCGACTACGAGATTTGGCAGATGGATGTCAAGACGGCTTTTCTGAATGGCTATCTTGATGAGTCCATTTATATGGAACAACCAGACGGGTTCAAGGTCACGGGTCAAGAGGGTAAGGTTTGTAAGTTGCTAAAGTCTATTTATGGACTTAAGCAGGCTTCTCGTTCTTGGAACATAAGATTTGATCATGTGATCAAGACTTATGGGTTCTCACAAAATGTGGATGAGCCATGTGTTTACAAACACATTAAGAATGGGAAGGTGGTTTTTCTACTACTCTATGTAGATGACATTCTGCTAATTGGCAATGACGTTGGGGCGTTGTCATCGGTCAAATTACGGTTGACCAAGCAGTTTGACATGAAGGACTTGGGTGAGGCTAATTTTGTTCTCGGTATCCAGATCTTTCGGGATAGGAAGAACAAAATGATAGCTTTGTCACAGGCCGGCTACATAGATAAAATTCTCATGAGGTTTGCAATGCAGGATTCCAAGAAAGGTGGGCAACCATCTAGTTTTGGAATTACTCTTTCTAAGAAAGACTCTCCAAAGTCTTATGAAGAAAGAGAATACATGAAGAACGTATCTTATGCTTCGGCAGTGGGTAGTCTCATGTATGCCATGCTTTGCACTCGACCGGATATTAGTTATGCGGTCGGGATTGTGAGTCGATTTCAGGCGGATCCAGGACCGAACCATTGGGTTGCGGTAAAGCATATTTTCAAGTACCTGAGAAGGACTCGAGGGTATATGCTTGTGTATTCGGGTGAGGATTTAACTCCTCTAGGATACACTGATTCAGATTTTCAATCCTGCCTGGATTCTAGGAAATCGACATCGGGGTTTGTGTTTACTCTGGGTGGCGGTGCCATCAGTTGGAGAAGTGCGAAGCAAGATTGCACTTCGGATTCAACGATGGAGGCCGAGTATGTGGCGGCTAGTGATGCTTCGAAAGAAGCAGTGTGGCTTCGCAAGTTCCTTGGGGATCTTGAGGTAGTTCCTGGTGTGGATAAAGCGGTATCACTGTACTGTGATAACAGTGCGGCGGTAGCTAATGCTAAGGAACCAAGATTTCACAAGAAGAGTAAGCATATTGATCGGAAGTATCATGTGATAAAGGACTTCGTTGAGAGCGGGCATGTGACGGTGTGCAAGATCGCGTCAGAGGACAATTTAGCTGATCCATTTACGAAGACCCTTTCTGGGAGAGTCTTCGAAAGGCATGTGGAAGCTATGGGGATACGAAATTTGCAGTATTTACTCACTTAGTGCAAGTGGGAGATTGTTAGACATGTATGCTTTAAGGAGTAAAAATGTAATACGTTTTTGGAGACATTTTTATCAATAAAGAATTTATTCATTTATATATACCAAATATTGTCCTCTTTACGTTCATATTTGTTGAATGTATGATAAGCAAACAGTAGTCTGAGACTGTCAGTCTAAACCTTAAGAGTTGGGCATATGATGGGATGATTATGCGGTAGACACGACTCTTAAGGTGATGGTCTAAAATATATGATCCGCAATCGAGGGAATAAAGTTGGGCGCTTTATTCATGTAAAGATTGTTATGTTGTCTATATCCCTTTTGGGAGATGGTTTGTCTTGGCCATCGGAGTTGGACTCCGTGAATAGAAACATTGGCGCGTTGTCATAGGTGACGATGTGTTGGATCGGGACATAAAGTGAATTGATTTGGATTAATAATTCTGTCTTGGCAAATCGATTCACTTTAGACAATTATTTGTATTGTATCTTAATCCTGAGATGAATAATGGGCCCGTTGTCTCGACTTGTGTCTTTTGATGTACCAATGGGTGACTCCCACATCTCTATAGTGGCATGCATGCCGGTACGTTGGAGGCATGACTCTTGGTAGCGTAGACTTGTTATTCATAGATATGGAATCCATAGCTCCTCTTTAGGAGTAATGATATCCTCTTATATGCGTTGTCCTGTAATTGGAAAACTGGAGCGCTCAACCATTTGGATACATAGGTGTAACCGAATGGTATACTATCTTTGGATGGTAAGTTTTCTAATGGTGAGACAATGGAACGTAAGATAAAAATAATCGGGAAGGTAAGACAGAACTTGTCCTTAAGCCGATTATGGATGATCATATGGGGATGCGATACACTATGATATGTCATGGAGACTTAGCTACACGAGCTTCGTAATTCTATAAAGTTCGAGAGTGCAGCTCCAAGCTTTTAGTGGAGTAGCGTTGGAGTTGATAATTGTGAAATATATATCTGGGATATTGGGTTTCATAATTATCATGAGCTTGAACTTTATAGGTCCATTTTGGTCCCCTTTGCTAGCTCACAAAATCCTGTAACGACACGGCGTGCTTTTCCAATAATTGGTGACTTATGTCGGATTTATCAGATTGGTTTAAAATTTATAAGAATCAAATAATTCATGTCTGTTTATCGGTTGAATTAATTATGTAAGAAATTAGTTCAAGATGAACTTGTTGAATTATGGCGTTCGGATAATTCTTGTCTGTTTATCGGTTGTTTTAATTTTGGACAATTAGAACAAGATAAACTTGTAGAATTATTGTGAATTGATTTATTTTCTTAGAGATTATCTTGATAAAGTTTGTTTTGATCAGATATCTTTTCTATTGGGCTATTTGAATCAAAACTGAGACTTTATCCTTTAGAATATCGGGTGGAAAATAAAAGATTTGCGGAGATTTTTTCTCGGCAGTTCGGCATGCCGGATGACGTGTTCGGCCTGCCGAACTGGCCAGTTCGGCCTGCCTATCTCACAGTTCGGCATGCCGACCGCGACAGCTAAGATTACGCGTTTTTCACGCGTATCTTATCAGATATTGATCCGAACTTGATTCTGTTTCGATTTTTGAGACCTAATCTGATATGGACTGACCCCAAGGACCAATAGGTATAAAAAGGGAGTGAGTCTAATGATTTACTCAGATCAATTTGAGAGATTAAGAGTGATACTCTTCTAGTGAGCATCTAAAAACTCCCTGAGAGCTTTTGTTCACAAATCACGAACACTAGCTTTGGGTTCTCTCTATTGGTTGGAAGGAGAGTCACCGGTGGAAGAGCTATACGTGTGAGCCCACACTCACTCCGGTTGTGGATAGAGAATAGCAAAGAAGACTAGTTGGTTGAGGCTCTTCTGGAACGTTACTTCTCTACACAGGTCTGTTTAATTTATACATATAACATGTCAAACTTGTGTTTTGGAAAATACTCTGATGAAAAAATTTTAAAATTCCGCTGCGCACTTTGTTTCCAACATGGAGTTGATAATTGTGAAACGTATGTCTGGGATATGGGGTTTCATAATTATCATGAGCTTGAACTTTATAGGTCCATTTTGGTCCCCTTTGCTAGCTCACAAAATCCTGTGACAACACGGCGTGCTTTTTCCAATAATTGGTGACTTATGTCAGAACTATCAGATTGGTTTAAAATTTGTAAGAATCAAATAATTCATGTCTGTTTATTGGTTGAATTAATTTTGTAATAAAATTAATTTAAGATAAACTTGTTGAATTATTGGGATAGGACAATTCTTGTCTGTTTATCGGTTGATTTAATTTTGGATAAATTAGATTAAGATAAACTTGTAGAATTATTGTGAATTGATTTATTTTCTTAGAGATTATCTTGATAAAGTTTGTTTTGATCAGATATCTTCTCTATTGGGTTATTTGAATCAAAACTGAGACTTTGTCTTTTAGAATCTCGGGTGGAAAATAAAAGATTCGCGGAGATTTTTTCTCGGGAGTTCGGCCTGCCGAATGACAAGTTCGGCCTGCCGATGGAGCCTGTTCGGCCTACCGATCAGGATGTTCGGCCTGCCGACCAGCAAGAAAAAGGATTACGCGTTTTCACACGGATCTCATCAGATATTGATCTGAACTTGATTCTGTTTCAAGTTTTTGAGACCCAATCTGATAAGGACTGACCCCAGGACCAAAGGCTATATAAAGGGTGTGAGTCTCATGATTTACTTAGATAAATTGCGAGATTAAGAGTGATACTCTTCTAGTGAGCATCTGAAAACTCCCTGAGAGCTTTTGTTCACAAATCACGAACACTAGCTTTGGGTTCTTTTTATTGGTTGGAAGGAGAGTCACCGGTGGAAGAGCTGTACGTGTGAACCCACACTCACTCTGATTGTGGATAGAGAATAGCAAAGAAGACCAGTTGGTTGAGACTCTTCTAGAATGTTACTTCTCTACACAGGTTGCGGAGGTTCTTCGGCACACTGAGGTTAGTAAGATCTGTCTAATTTATACATATAGCATGTCAAACTTGTGTTTTGGAAATTACTCTGATGGAAAATTTTAAAATTTCGTTGCGCACCTCGTTTCCAACAATTGGTATCAGAGCCAAGGTTTTTACATAAATTTACAAGTTTGTGATCATGTTATATGCATAAATTTTGTGATCTTTATCTCTCCTATGCTTGAATTTAATTTTATAGGGAGATGGCATTCTAGGTTTCTATAAATTATAAATGTTGTCATGGATTATGTGGTAAATGTTTATTAATTAATTATGGTTGATTAAATCGTTGTTTTAATTAATTATTAATTAATTAATACCGGTTGTGGTTCCTTAGAGGTTAGAATATGTATCTAGGTTTTTCATGTAATTAGATGGCGGACTATCATCTTCGTCTAGGAATTGTTATTTAATTTTAAATTTATAAAATTTTATAATTAAATAATTATTCGGAGAAGACGGATCTAGAAGAATGATGATGGCGCCCCTAGGTATTTCCTGAGTCTCTAATTTTATTTTTTTTTGAATTGTTGAAAATAAAATTGATGAATTGCACTAAAGTTGTATTTTCTGGGATAAGTTTTTCTACTTGGTCGGCATGCCGGACATCACAGTTCGGTAGGCCGAAGGTCACAGATCGGCAGGCCAGACGTGTGGTCCGGCAGATCGACAGTGGGGCAGAAATTGGGGTGCTCTACTGGCAGGTCGAACTTTCAATTCGGCAGGCCGAACCTTCATGGATTGGCAGGCCGATCACCCAGATCGGCCTGCCGACCGAGAGCTGCCAAGTGTCCAGAAAAGGTGCAATTTTTCCGGTGCAGTTTTAATTTTATTTTTGAGACGATTCTGAGAAACATTAAATTTGGATATGACCGAAAATATGAAGTTTTTGATTCATACGGGATTGAAGACTTGAAGATGGATATTGCATGAAGAAGGATACAGGTTAAGGATTCAAGGATGAAGAATCGATAAATGTCTCGATTATTCTCTTGTAATATTATTTTTTTACTCTCTAAGGTGGAACCATAATATTACGGTTATTATTATTTTTCTTGTAGCTTTGCTTGATTGCTTTGCTTGTCTGCATTATAATATGATTTACCATGTATATTGATAACTTGTCATATAGAATAGGGAGTGCCGCTCATATTGAAATTGTTCATGCATAATTTTAAAATAAAACCTTGATTTCAAAAGATTGAGTGGGAGAAGGTTTTCGAAGAGAGAACCTAAGGCCTCCATCGTTGGGCCATAGGAAGAACATGGTGGTCTCGACCCCTAGGAAGGGATTTCTATCATGTACCAGATTAGATCTCTGAAAGGATAAGGTATTTTAGTGTGATTTGTGGTTGCACACCCCTAGGTGGTGATTATAAATCATAAATAAAATATTGAAACGATGGTTATACACTCACGTTAATTTTATTATTAACCTCCCTTAGGAGCTCTGTTAATAAAATTAATGGCCAAAGAAACGATTATTAGTATATGCTGGATCATGCAATCCTGGATGGCGTATATTAATCAGGAGGGGATCCGTGTTCCTGATTGAATTTGACATGACTCCCCTAGGAGCTTGTTGAATTCTGAGTTGAGAATTATCGTTGTAAGGTTGTGATATTTTCAAGGTTTTGACACATAAACACATTTGTATGATTTTACATGATTGTGTTATCTTACTAAATTATTATATATGTTTGCTTATGTTTGGTATATCTTCTTTATTGTAGATTAAAAATATCTAAAAATGCTTTATCATCGATACTTGACAAAAACCAATTAACCGGTGAGAATTATAACGATTGGAAACGGAACCTGGACATCATCCTTTCCTTTGAGAAACTAAAATATGTACTGACAACCCCTTGTCCTCCCGAGCGTACGGGAGACTCAAGTAATGAACAATTCCAAGCGTACGATCGTTGGAAAGATGCTAATGATCAGGCCCGCTGCTATGTTATGGCTAGCATGAACAACGTGTTGTAGGCTCAACATCAGGATTATGAGACTACGAAGCTGATCTTGGATAATCTTGAGGATATGTTCGGAGGCCAGGCCATAACAAAGCGGCAAAGGGTGCTTCGGAAACTCTTAAACTGTAGACAGAGACCGGGGACATCTGTAAAGGCGCACATGATGTTGGTCATGGGTTACCTCGCTGAGACTCAAACCAACGGAGCCGACATCGATGCTGAAACTCAGATGACTAGGGTCTTTGAGACTCTGTCTAAGGAATTTATTCCATTTAGAGCAACTTTTAATTTAAGTAATAGACGGGATATGACCTTGAAAAAACTAATGAAACAGTTACAGGAGTTCGAACTGCTGATCAGGGAGTCTCCTGCTGGTGGTGAGGCCAACATGGTAGCTGCTTCTAGTTCCAATCCTAACTCAGGGAATGGAAAGAAGCAACAGGCCAAGAACGGGAAGTCTTCTATTTCTGCTGCTACCAAGAGCAAGAAGAAGAAGAAGAAGAACCCAAAGAAGCTTAAGTGCTTCTTCTGTGGTAAGGTCGGGCATATAAAGAAGCATTGCAATGACTTCCTTTCCAAGGGAGGTAGGTGTGATCTTCTATATTTAGAAACTTGTTTGGTTGAGGAATCTAGTGACATCTAGGTCATAGATTCCGGTGCAACTAATCATGTTTGTGTTTCTCTGCAGGGATTCAAAGAAAGAAGAAGTCTACTACGTGAAGACTTAACGCTTCGGATGGGCGATGGATCCTTGGTCTCAGCAGAAGCAGTGGGAGATGTCCATCTTTACTTTAATAATTATAGAATTTAATTTTGTGAGATTGTTTTTATGTTCCTAAATTTAAAAGGAATTTAATTTCTGTATCTTCTTTATTTAAAGACTCCCACATGGTATCTTTTAATGAAAAAGTGGTGATTCATAAAAACAAATCTTTTATCTGTTTTGGATGGATGCAAAATAATCTATATTTTATCAAACCTAAGATGGACTTATTGCTTAATGCTGAGATAAGTGATAATGACTCTAAAAGACTTAAAACTTCTCACTCTAATAAGACTTATCTTTAGCATTTGCGCCTTGGCCATATTAACCTGAATAGGATTCAAAGATTGGTAAGGGTGGACCTTTAAGTCACTTAAAGGTGGAATCTATACCTCAATGTGAATCTTGTTTCGAGGGTAAAATGACCAAAAGACCATACGGGTCTAAGGGCAATAGGGCCAAAGGGGTTCTAGAACTTGTGCATAGTGATGTTTGTGGACCAATGAACATCCGGGCACGAGAAGGGTATGAGTACTTCGTCACTTTTATTGACGATCACTCAAGATATGGGTATGTGTACCTGATACACTCTAAAAGCGAAACTTATGATAAGTTCAGGGAGTTTCAGGCTGAAGTGGAAAAGCAATTGGGTAGACCCATAAAGGCACTTCGATCTGATCGAGGTGGGAAATACCTTTCTGATGAGTTCTTGGGACACTTGTTAGAGAATGGGATTTTATCCCATTTGATTACGCTGGGCACTCCGCAGTAGAATAAAGTAGCAGAGAGAAGGAATAGGACTTTGTTGGACATGATTAGGTCCATGATAAGTTATTCATCATTGCCTTTATCCTTTTGGGGATATGCACTACAAACTGCATGTTATCTTTTGAACAATGTGCCTTCAAAATCGGTCCCTAAAACTCCTCACGAGTTGTGGACAAGAAGGAAGACATCCTTAAACCATATTCGCATATGGGGATGTCCGGCTCATGTCCTGTTTAAGGATCTAAATAAGTTGGAAGCACGTTCAGAAGTTTGCGTATTTGTAGGATATCCAAAAGGGGCTAAAGGGGGTTATTTTTATAACCCAAAGGAAAATAAAGTCGTAGTTTCAACTAATGCAACTCTCCTTGAGGAGAGTTACATGGACGGCTTTAAACCTCGAAGCAAAGTGGTGCTTGAGGAGTTAAGGGGTGATCCGTTCACTCTGGAGGTTCCAAACGAAACCATTCCGATCGGTGTAGAGAAACCAAACAAACTTGAACAACAATCTCAGGGGCTTTGGCGTAGTGGGAGGATCGGGCGTCAACCTGAGAGGTATATGTTCAATGGGGAGGTCTTCTTGGCTGAACTGGATGAACATGATAGGGATCCTTATACTTACGCAGAAGCTATGGTGGATGTTGATTCAAAACTCTGGACAGAGGCCATGAACATAGAGATGAAGTCTATGAAGACTAATCGGGTCTGGGAACTTGTGGATCTTCCCGAAGGGGTAAAACCCATAGTGTGTAAGTGGATCTACAAGAGGAAAAGAATAGTGGATGGAAAGGTCAAAACCTTTAAGGCTAGACTGGTAGCTAGTGGTTATACGCAAAAGGAAGGAATCGATTATGAGGAAACCTTTTCACCTGTAGCCATGCTTAAGTCCATCCGGATTCTCTTGTCCATAGCTGCCGCTCTCGACTACGAGATTTGGCAGATGGATGTCAAGACGGCTTTTCTGAATGGCTATCTTGATGAGTCCATTTATATGGAACAACTAGACGGGTTCGAGGTCGCGGGTCAAGAGGGTGAGGTTTGTAAGCTGCTAAAGTCAATTTATGGACTTAAGTAGGCTTCCCGTTCTTGGAACATAAGATTTGGTCAAGTGATCAAGACTTATGGGTTCTCACAAAATGTGGATGAACCATGTGTTTACAAACACATTAAAGATGGGAAGGTGGTTTTTCTACTACTCTATGTAGATGACATTCTGCTAATTGGCAATGACGTTGGGGCATTGTCATCGGTCAAATTATGGTTGACCAAGCAGTTTGACATGAAGGACTTGGGTGTGGCTAATTTTGTTCTCGGTATCTATATCTTTCAGGATAGGAAGAACAAAATGATAGCTTTGTCGCAGGCCAGCTACATAGATAAAATTCTCAGAAGGTTTGCAATGCAAGATTCCAAGAAAGGTGGGCAACCATCCAGGTTTGGAATTACTCTTTCTAAGAAAGACTCTCCAAAGTCTTATGAAGAAAGAGAATACATGAAGAAGGTGCCTTATGCTTCAGCAGTGGGTAGTCTAATGTATGCCATGCTTTGGACACGACCGGATATTAGCTATGCGGTCGAGATTGTAAGTCGATTTCAGGCGGATCCAGGACCGAACCATTGGGTTGCGGTGAAGCATATTTTTAAGTACCTGAGAAGGACTTGAGGGTATATGCTTGTGTATTCGGGTGAGGATTTAACTCCTCTAGGATACACTGATTCAGATTTTCAATCCTGTCTGGATTCTAGGAAATCGACTTTGGGGTTTGTGTTTACTCTTGGCGGCGGTGCCATCAGTTGGAGAAGTGTGAAGCAAGATTGTACTTCGGATTCAACGATGGAGGCCGAGTGTGTGGCGGCTAGTGATGCTTTGAAAGAAGCAGTGTGGCTCCGCAAGTTCCTTGGGGATCTTGAGGTAGTTCCTGGTATGGATAAAGCGGTATTACTGTACAGTGATAACAGTGCGGCGGTAGCTAATGCTAAGGAACCAAGGTTTCACAAGAAGAGTAAGCATATTGATCGAAAGTATCATGTAATAAAGGACTTCGTTGAGGGCGGGCAAGTCACCGTGTGCAAGATCGCGTCAGAGGACAATTTAGCTGATCCATTTACGAAGACACTTACTGGGAGAGTCTTCGAGAGGCATGTGGAAGCGATGAGGATGTGAAATTTGTTGTATTTACTCACTTAGTGCAAGTGGGAGATTGTTAGACATGTATGCCTTAAGGAGTAAAAATGTATTATGTTTTTGGAGACATTTTTATCAATAAAGAATTTATTCATTTATATACCAAATCTTGTCCTCTTTACGTTCATATTTGGTGAATGTATGTTAAGCAAACAGTAGTCTGAGACTGTCGGTCTAAACCTTAAGAATTGGGCATATGATGGGATGATTATGCGGAAGACACGATTCTTAAGGTGATGGTCTAAAACATATGATCCGCAATCGAGGGAATAAAGTTGGGCGCTTTATTCATGTAAACATTGTTATGTTGTCTATATCCCTTTGGGAGATGGTTTGTCTTGGCCATCGAAGTTGGACTCCGTGAATAGAAACATTGGCACGTTGTCATAGGTGACGATGTGTTGGATCGGGACATAAAGTGAATTGATTTGGATTAATAATTTTGTCTTGGAAAATCGATTCACTTTAGACAATCATTTGTATTGTATCTTAATCCTGAGATGAATAGTGGGCCCGTTGTCTCGACTTGTGTCTTTTGATGTACCAATGGGTGACTTCCACATCTCAATAGTGGTATGCATGCCAGTACGTTGGAGGCATGACTCTTGATAGCGTAGACTTGTTATTCATAGATATGGAATCCATAGCTCCTATTTAGGAGTAATGATATCCTCTTATATGCATTGTCCAGTAATTGGAAAATTGGAGCGCTCAACCATTTGGATACATAGGTGTAACCGAATGGTATACTATCTTTGCATGGTAAGTTTTCTAATGGTGAGACATTGGAACGTAAGATAAAAATAATCGGGAAGGTAAGACAGAACTTTTCCTTAAGCCGATCATGGATTATCATATGGGGATACGATACACTATGATATGTCATGGAGACTTAGCTACACGAGCTTCGTAATTCTATAAAGTTCAAGAGTGCAGCTCCAAGCTTTTAGTGGAGTAGCATTGGAGTTGATAATTGTGAAATGTATATCTGGGATATTGGGTTTCATAATTATCATGAGCTTGAACTTTATAGGTCCATTTTGGTCCCCTTTGCTAGCTCACAAAATCCTGTGACGACACGGCATGCTTTTTCCAATAATTGGTGACTTATGTCGGAATTATCAGATTGGTTTAAAATTTGTAAGAATCAAATAATTCATGTCTGTTTATTGGTTGAATTAATTTTGTAATAAAATTAATTTAAGATAAACTTGTTGAATTATTGGGATCGGATAATTCTTGTCTGTTTATCGGTTGATTTAATTTTGGATAAATTAGATCAAGATAAACTTGTAGAATTATTGTGAATTGATTTATTTTCTTAGAGATTATCTTGATAAAGTTTGTTTTGATCAGATATCTTCTCTATTGGGTTATTTGAATCAAAACTGAGACTTTATCCTTTAGAATCTCGGGTGGAAAATAAAAGATTCGCGGAGATTTTTTCTCGGGAGTTCGGCCTGCCTATGGAGCCTGTTCGGCCTGCCGATCAGGATGTTCGGCCTGCCGACTAGCGAGAAAAAGGATTACGCGTTTTCACATAGATCTTATCAGATATTGATCCGAACTTGTTTTTGTTTCGAGTTTTTGAGACCTAATCTGATAAGGACTGACCCCAGGACCAATGGCTCTATAAAGGGAGTGAGTCTCGTGATTTACTCAGATCAATTAAGAGATTAAGAGTGATACTCTTCTAGTGAGCATCTGAAAAACTCCATGAGAGCTTTTGTTCACAAATCACGAACACTAGCTTTGGGTTCTCTCTCTTGGTTGGAAGGAGAGTCACTAGGTGGAAGAGCTGTACGTGTGAGCCCACACTCACTCCTGTTGTGGATAGAGAATAGCAAAGGGGACCAGTTGGTTGAGGCTCTTCTAGAACGTTACTTCTCTTCACAGGCTACGGAGGATCTTCATACAAAGGTTAGTAAGATCTGTCTAATTTATACATACAGCATGTCAAACTTGTGTTTTGGAAAATACTCTGATGGAAAATTTTAAAATTCCGCTGCGCACCTCGTTTCCAACAGATCCTTGTCATGTTCATCCGGTTCAGCCAAAAAGACCTCCCCATTGAACATATATTTCTCAGGTTGATGCCCGATCCTCCCACTACGCTGAAGCCCCTTAGGTTGTTGTTCAGGTTTGATTGGTTTTTCTACACTAATCGGAATGGTTTCATTCAGAACCTTCGGAGTAATCGGATCACTCATTAACTTCTCAAGCACCACTTTGCTTTGAGATTTAAAGTCGCCCATGTAACTTTCCTCAAGGAAAGTTGCACTATTTGAAACCACGAATTTATTTTCCTTTGGGTTATAGAAATAACCCCCTTTAGTCCCTTTTGGATATCCTACAAACACGCAAACTTCTAAACGTGCTTTCAACTTATTTGGATACTTAAACAAGACATGAGCTGGACATCCCCATATGCGAATATGGTTTAAGGATGTCTTCCTACTCGTCCACAACTCGTGAGGAGTTTTAGGGACTGATTTTGAAGGCACATCCGCAAAAGATAACATGCAGTTTATAGTGCATATCCCCAAAAGGATAAAGGCAATGATGAATAACTCATCATGGACCTAATCATGTCCAACAAAGTCCTATTTCTTCTCTCCGCTATGCCATTCTGCTGCGGAGTGCCCGGCGCTGTTAAATGAGATAAAATCCTATTTTTTAATAAGTGTCCCAAGAACTCATCAGAAAGGTATTCCCCACCTTGATCAGATTAAAGTGCCTTTATGGTTCTACCCAATTACTTTTCCACTTCAGCCCGAAACTCCCTGAACTTGTTAAAAGTTTCACTTTTGTGGTGCATCAGGTACACATACCCATATCTTGAGTAATTGTCAATAAAAGTGACAAAGTACTCATACCCTTCTCGTGCTCGGATGTTCATCGGTCCGCAAACATCACTATGCACAAGTTTTAGAACCCCTTTGGCCCTATTGCCCTTAGACCCGAATGGTCTTTTGTTCATTTTACCCTTCAAACAAGATTCACATTGAGGTATAGATTCCACCTTTAAGTGACTTAAAGGTCCATCCCTTACTAATCTTTGAATCCTATTCAGGTTAATATGACCAAGGCGCAAATGCCAAAGATAAGTCTTATTAGAGTGAGAAGTTTTAAGTCTTTTAGAGTTATTATCATTTATCTCAGCATTAAGCAATAAGTCCATCTTAGGTTTGATAAAATATAGATTATTTTGCATCCATCCAGAACAGATAAAAGATTTGTTTTTACAAATCACCACTTTATCATTAAAAGAAACCAAATAGGAGTCTTTTAGACTTCTTGTTTCTTTGAACCCCTGCAGAGAAACACAAACATGATTAGTTGCACCAGAATCTGTGACCTAAATGTCACTGGATTCCTCAACTAAACAAGTTTCTAAATATAGAAGATCACACCTACCTCTTTTGGAAAGAAAGTCCTTGCAATGCTTCTTAATATGCTTGATCTTCCCACAGAAGAAGCACTTAAGCTTCTTTGGGTTCTTCTTCTTCTTGCTTTTGGTATTAGTAGGAACAGAAGAGTTCTCGTTCTTGGCCCGTTGCTTCTTTCCATTCCCAGAGTTAGGATTGCAACTAGAAGTGGCTACCATATTGGCCTCACCACTCATAGGAGACTCTCTAATCAGTAGTTTGAACTCCTGTAACTGTTTCATTAGTTCTGTCAAGGTCATATCCCGTCTATTGCTTAAATTAAATGTAGCTCTGAATGTAATAAATTCCTTTGACAGAGTCTCAAAGACCATAGTCATATGAGTTTTAGCATCGATGTCGGCTCCATTGGTTTGAGCCTCACTGAGGTAACCCATGACCAACATCATATGCTCCTTTACAGATGTCCTCGGCCTCTGTCTACAGTTTAAGAGTTTTTGAAGTACCCTTTACCACTTTGTTATGGTCTGGCCTCCAAACATATCCTCAAGATTATCCAAGATCTGCTTTGCAATCTCATAATCCTGATATTGAGCCTGCAGCACATTATTCATGCTGGCCATAACATAGCAGTGGGCCTGATCAATAGCATCTTTCCAGCAATCATACACTTGAAATTGCTCATTAGATGAGTCTCCCATAGGCTCGAGAGGACAAAGGATTGTCAGTACATATTTCAGTTTCTCAAAGGATAGGATGATATCCAGGTTCCATTTCCAATCATTATAGTTCTCTCAGGTTAATAGGTTTTTGTTAAGTATCGATGATAAAGCTTTTTAGACATTTTTAATCTACATTAAGGAATTATATACCAAACATAAGTAAACATGTAATAATAATTTAGTAAGATAACACAGTCATGTAAAAACATACAAATGTGTTTATGTGTCAAAACCTTGAAAATATTACAACCTTACAACGTAATTCCCAACTCAAAATTCAACAAGCTCTTAGGGGAGTCATGCCAAATTCAATCAAGAACATGGATTCCCTCCTAATTAATATATGCCATCCAGGACTCGTATGATCTAGCATATATTAATAATCATTTCTTTGACCATTAATTTTATTAACAAAGCTCCTATGGGAGGTTAACAATAAAATTAACGTGAGTGTATAACCATCGTTTCAATATTTTATCCATGATTTATAATCACCACCTAGGGGTGTGCAACCATAAATCATGCTAAAATACCTGATCCTCTCAGAGATCCAATCTAGTATATGATAGAAATCCCTTCCAAGGGGTCGGGACCACCATGTTCTGCCTATGGACCAACGATGGAGGCCTTAGGTTCTTTCTTCGAAAACCTTCTCCTACTCAATCTTTTGAAATCAAGGTTTTATTTTAAGAACATGCATGAACAATTTTAATATGAGCGGCACTCCCTATTCTATATGACATGTTATCAATATACATGGCAAATCATATTATAATGCAGATAAGCAAAGCAATCAAGCAAAGCTACAAACAAAATAATAATAACTGTAATATTATGGCTCCACCCTAGAGAATAGAAAACTAAGATTTCAAGAGAATAATCGAGACATATTATCGATTCTTCATCCTTGAATCCTTAAGCTGTATCCTTCTTCATGTAATGCCCATCTTCAAGTCTTCAATCCCGTATGAATCGAATACTTCATATTTTCGATCATATCTAAATTTAATGTTTCTCAGAATTGTCCCAAAAATAAAATTAAAACTATATCGAAAAAACTGCACCTTTTCTAGAAATTTTCTAGCTCTCGGTCGGTAGGCCGATTTGGGTGATCAGCCTGGGTGATCGGCCTGCCAGTCATGCAGGTTTGGCCTGCCACCAAAGCCTCTTAATTTCTGCCCCACTGACGGCCTATCGAACCTCATGTCCGGCTTGCCGGTCTGTGCCCATCGGTCTGCCGAACTGGAAGGTTCGGCATACCGACCAAGCAAAAATCTCTTATTCCTGAAAATAGAATTTTTAATGCAATTCATCAATTTTACTTTCAACAATTCAAAAACATAGAATTAGAGACTCAGAAAATACCTAGGTGCGCCATCATCCATCTTCTAGATCCGCCTTCTAGATCTGTCTTCTCTGAATAATTATTTAATTACAAAATTCTTACAAATTTAAAATTAAACAATAATTCCTAGATGGAGATGATAGTCCACCATCTAATTACCTGAAAAACTTAGATACACATTCTAACCTCTAAGTAACCATAACCGACATAAATTAATTAATTAATAAATAATTAAATAATGATTTAATCAACCATAATTAATTAATGACCATTCACCACATAATCCATGACAATATATAAAATATATAGAAACCTAGAGTGCCAACTCTCTATAAAATTAAATTCAAGCATAGGAGAGATTAAGATCACAAAATTTATACATATAGTATGATCACAAACTTGTAAATTTATGCATAAACCATGGCTCTGATACCAATTGTTGAAAAAATAGTACGCAGTAGAATTTTAAAAATTTTATATTAGAGTATTATCCAAAACATAAGTTTGACATGATATATGCATAAATTAACCAGATCTTACTTACCTTTGATTGCCGAAGAACCTTCGCAAAGCATGAAGAGAAGTAATGTTCTAGAAGAGCCTCAACAAACTGGTCTTCTTTGCTATTCTCTATCCATGATCAGAGTGAGTGTGGGCTCACACGTACAGCTCTTCCACGAGATAACTCTCCTTCCAACCAATCAAGAGAACCCAAAATTAGTGTTCGTGATTTGTGAACAAAAGTTCTCAGGGAGTTTTCAGATTCTCAATAGCAGACTATTACTCTTAATCTCTCAATTGATCTAAATAACACTTAAGACTTATTCCCTATTTATAGAGGTTGGGTCCAGGGTCAGTCCTTCTTAGATTAGGTCTAAAAAATTCAAACCAGAATCAAAATCGGATCAATATCTGATAAGATCTACGTAAAAACGCATAAACAGACATGAATTATCTAATTCTTCCAAATTTCAACCAATCTGATAAATCTGACATAAGTTACCAATTATCAGAAAAGCATGCTGTATCATTACAGGATGTTGTGAGCTAGCAAAGGGGACCAAATGGACCTATATAGTTCAAGCTTCGATAATTACGAAACCCAATATGCCAGATATACATTTCATAATTATCAACTCCAACGCAACTCCACTAAAAGCTTAGAGCTGCAGTCTCAAACTATATAGAATTACGAAGCCTGTATAGCTAAGTCTCCATGACATATCATAGTGTATCGTATCCTCATATGATTATCCATAATCGGCTTAAGGACAAGTTCTGTCTTACCTTCTCGATTATTTTTATCTTATGTTCCATTATCTCACTATCAGAAAACTTACCATCCAAAGACAATATACCATTCGGTTACACCTATGTATCCAAATGGTTGAGCGCTTCAATTTTTCAATTATAGGATAACGCATATAAGAGGATATCACTACTCCTAAAGAGGAGCTATGGATTCCATATCTATAAATAACAAGTTTACGCTATCAGGAGTCATGCCTCTAATGTACCGGCATGCACACCACTATTAAGATGTGGGTGTTACCCTTTGGTATATCAAAAGACACAAGTCAAGACAACGGGCCCACTATTCATTTCAGGATTAAGATACAGTACAAATGATTGTCTAAAGTGCATAGATTTGCTGAGATAGAATTATTAATCAAAATTAATTCACTTTATGTCCCTATCCAACACATCGTCACTTATGACAACATGCCAATGTTTCTAGTCATGGAGTCCACCTTCGATGGTCAAGACAAACCATCTCCTAAAAGGGATATAGACAACATAAAAATCTTTGCATAAATAAAGCACCCAACTTTATTCCCTCGATTACGGATCTTATAATTTAGACCATCACCTTAAGAATCATGTCTTCAGCATAATCTGTCCATCATATTCCCAATTCTTAAGGTTTAGGCCGACAGTCTTAGACTATTGTTTGCTTAACATACATTCAATAAATATGAACATAAAGAGGACAAGATTTAGTATATAAACAATAAATAAATTCTTTATTGTTAAAAATGTCTCTAAAAACTTATTAAATTTTTACTCCTTAGAGCATACATGTCTAACACATTGAGCAACCAAGGGATCCTTAGAACCTTCAAAGTCTACTAGCTTAACACGCTTCCACCTAACCAATAAGGGTTCTTGGTAAATAGGTTTTGCTTCTGGTGTAGGAGCTGGGGCTTCCTTTCTTTGCAGCTGAGGAGGAGGTGGCATGTTTTCACCTTGTCTTTCGCCTCCTTAACTACTCGGTCTAAGCTCCTCGATCTGTCTTTTTTGATCTTGAAGTTGTCTTTGTAGTTTAGCAATCATCGTCATCAGTCTCACATTGGCCGAATTGTCATTTCTAGCACTAGTTTGAGCATGAGTCTAAGTCCTTCTATGGTTATTCATCTTTGTTTTCCTAAAAGAATTATGAGCTTAAGAATGAACTTCCAATTTTATCGAATGAGATAGGATTTTGTTACTAAATTATGCACTAGGACATTTATCACTATACATCTAAAACTTATACTTATCATTAAACTTACATCCACATCATTTAGCTTAAAACATACTTACTTGTAGGACTCGAATTGATGGGTGGCAATGCGTATTGGAAACAAAAATGCACTCTGATACTAAAACCTATAACGCCCCCTTAAGGACATCACAAATGTCATTACTTTTACCCTTGTTATCATTATTTTAAGATAAACTATTCAAATAAAGAATAGTTTAATAAACATATCCAAAATTTAGCTTCAAATAAATTTAGAACAATTCAAAACATATAGTTGAACTCAATAGTAAAATTAACTTTAAATACAATAGACAGTGAACACCCTATGATTAACATTTTTAAAAAATAAAAATAAAATTACTTTGTCCCTAAAATTTTTATAACAATTTATAAACATATAAGTACAATACTAGAAAATATTTTGTTGACAAACAAATTCATTTAGCTATACTAAGAAGTCATACAAACAAGAGGTCAAGAATTTACAAGTTTGACAGTGTGTCACGCCCCAGAGTACGGGAGGTGACGTGGCGGATTATTTAAATTAATTAAAGGAGAGTTTAATTAAAATCAAGGGTTTAGGGGTTTAAATAAAATATAAAATGTGAAAATTTAAAGAAAACCATTGCATGAATAATTGATATAAAAGAATAACATGGTGAGTATGGGTCCCACAGACCTACAACTTGTGCACACACATGGTACTGACAATATCATAAATACAATCACAGTCCAAGTACAAATAAAATTAAAATCTTACATGCCTTGATTTAAATAATACAAATGAATTTACTAATCCTCTACTGCTCCTGAGTCTTGTCTGAAGATTCCTCTCCAAACCTAAATGGAAAACCACCTAGAGAGGGAAATTTAAAACAAATAAAACGTGAGCGAAAGGCTCAGTAGGACTATGTTTTATAAAATAATTTAATTTAAAGAAACAGGTCATTATTCAGGAGTTATATTAAAGAAACCTTGAATAAATAAATAAATAAATAAACAAAATTAAGTAAAACTATCCTCACCTAGAACAGTTTACTTGAATAACCAGAAATATCATTTTCTTTTTCCTAGGCAAACCATAGTATCACCACCGTAGTGGCCCAGCTGGGTTTCGGGACCTGCCCCCAAGGTCGATCGCTACATGACCCGATCTCTGATATGGCATCATGCCTATGTGTTTATTATCATCATCATTCAAAACCCAATTACCGAGTGTTGTTATTTACATTCATTATGAAGTTCATTTCAATTCACGGTGTATTGAAATATAACCGATAAATTCATTTTCAAACAACCGTTGAAAACATTTTAATAGGAATCCTTTTTGAAGCCAAATCATTTCAAAACCAGGCTACCAAAGAAATAGGGTAGAAGTCCTACCTCAATACTCGTGCCTGTGCCCCACACCGTAATCCCGGTCTGCTATAAGTTTACTCCGCGGAACCACGAACGATCCTAGATGCAAACTAAGTCGATCAATATCTAGTTCGAGACATTCTATGTTACTAAACCATTTCATGATGTCCTAGTGTGCCATTTGTATCTTTAAAATCATTCTATAAGGTTGGAATTTAAATCGGGGTTCAAAACAGTGAAAACGGGTGAAAATCACAAAATTTTCCATGCCTCGGTCGGCCTGCCAGACTCCCTGCTTCGGCCGGCCGAACTGTACAGTTTGGCCTGCCGGAAGCCAGGTCTGGTCGGTCGGTCATTTCCCCAGGTTTGGCCTGTCGGACGGAAGAACACCGGCCTGTCGATCCCTATCCTGGCCTGCCAAACACGCAGTTCGCCCTGCCGAACTGGGAAAACCCAGAAATCCAGCCACGGGTTTCTCGATCCCCAAAATTCAAATCTTGATTCTAACCTGTTTTTCTCAAATCCCAGGCATAGAAAACAATCATAGTTGATAGAAAAACATATTAAAACACATTTGGACTCATTTAAACAAGATTTAAACTCAAAAACCTCAAAAATCTGAAAATGAGAAAATGAGGACAAAAATTGAAAAATCTTGAATCCAATATGTTTTTCTTCAATCTAAGCTTAGATTCTAGTTGTTCTAAGTTCATTTAACTCAAATCCAAGGTTTTCTAAGCTTAAACAAACCTAGATTTCAAAAATGCACAAAATTGAAAATTTTGGAAAAAGTTTAGCTTCAATCCGTGTTCTCGGTAGCCAAATCACGTCCCTGAGCTTCCTCCTTGCTACCCCGAAGCTTGGATCCAAATTTGATTCAAAATTTGAAAGAGAATTTGAGAGAGAGAGAGAGGAAACCGAGAGAGGGAGTGAGAGAGCCCACAGGAGAGAGGAGAGAGAGTGAGAGCTGAGAGAGTGAAGAGAAAGAGGGAGAGAAAGGAAATAAATAGAGAAAATCAGTGGGCGGTTTTACTGTGCGAAAACCAAGTGCCGCCCATGGTTTTGTAAAACGGATTATTTTTAACATTTTACAAGTCGTTATTTTTTAAAACTCAAAACATCATTTTAAACAATAAGAAATCATTTGAATTCATCAAATTAACAAAACAACAAAAAATTCAAAATCCAACCCAATAATCAAATTGATGTTAAAACATTAATTATGGCACACTAATTCATCATTTATATTACATTGACATTAAATAAATTTCAGAGCGTTACAACTCTCCACCCCTAAAAGAAATTTCGCCCTCAAAATTTACATCTCATTTCAGAAACAAAACAAATGCGGATACAATTCCCGCATACTCGACTCTAGTTTCCAAGTGGCTTCATCAACCCCATGACGTTGCCACACGAATTTTACCAACGGTATTTCATGACGATGCAAACTAATCACCTTCCGGTCAGTAATCTGAATCTGCACTTCTTCGTACCTCGTATCCTCCTGAATCTGCACATCGCGAAATGAAACTACCTTACCCTACTCAAGCGGACACTTCCTAAGCATCGACACATGAAACACATCGTGAACATGAGAATGTTCGGGCGAAAGATCAAGCTGATAAGCGACCACACCAACACGCTGAGTGATCTCGAACGGCCCAATATACCTCGGCGCGAGCTTTCCACTCACCCGGAACCGCATAGTTCCCTTACGAGGTGATACCCTCAAGAGAACAAAATCTCCAACCTTGAACTCTAAGGGTCTACGTCTCCTATCCACGTAGCTCTTCTGGCGACTCTGAGTTGCCCTTAACCGATCTCGAATCACCGCGACTTTCTCGTCGCTATCACGAATCTCATCTGGCCCAAGAATAACCCTATCTTTCGGCTCAGCCCAACACACAGGTGACCGACACGGTCACCCATACAAGCCTCAAACGGTGCCATACCAATACTCACCTGATAACTATTGTTGTATGTGAACTCTGCCAAATGCAAACATTGCTTCCAATTCCCGCCGAAGTCCAATGCAAAGGCATGTAACATATCCTCGAGAATCTGAATAACCCGCTTAGACTGCCCATCAGTCTAAGGATGAAACACCGTACTGAAGTTCAAATCTGTACCTAAAGCCTCCTGAAAACTCCTCCAGTACTTAGGATTAAACTTGGTGTCTCGATCAGAAGTGATGGACAAAGGAACTCCATGCAACCTCACAATGTTCTGCAGATACAAATCCCCAAGAACCTTCCTCGAACACGTCAACCTAAACGGAATGAAATGCACCGATTTTGTCAACTTGTCGACCACGACCCAAACTGCATCATGGCGCTGCTCCGTCCTCGGCAAACCTGTGAGGAAATCCATCGTCACATGCTCCCATTTCCACCTTGGAATAAGAAGCAGCTGAAGCTGACCTACAGGCTTCTGATGCTCGGCTTTCACCTGAAGACACGTTGAACACTTGGCAACATACTCTCGAACATCTCTTTTCATGCCTCTCCACCAATACTGCCTCTTCAAATCACGATACATCTTTGCGCTCCCCGGATGAATAACGAACTGAGACCTATGAGCTTCGTCCAAAACGGCTTTCGTCACCTCGACGATAGCTGGAACTGCAAGACGCTCCCAGAAGTACAACGATCCATCTGCATGCACGCTCCATTCCTCGAACTGCTCCCTGTTCTGAATCTGTGACCAAATCCCCTGCAAATGCCGATCCTACCACTGACTTTGCATCACCATCCGAACAAGAGCTGGAGTCGCTTCCACATGATACACCGAAACTCGATCACATTCTTCATGATACCGTAGCCTTAACTCGCTCACCGTCGTATCCCTGCTCCAGTCCTCAAAAGCCAAACAAGCGAGAATCCCTGAAGACTTCCTGCTAAGTGCGTCCGCGACCACATTAGCTTTCCTGGGATGATACTGCAATGCAAAATCATAATTCTCTATATACTCTATCCATCTACGCTGCCTCAAATTAAGATCCCTCTGAGTGAACAAATACCTCAAACTCTTGTGATCGGAGAAGACCTAAAACGACGCTGCATACAAGTAACACCTCCAAATCTTCAGCGCGTAAATCACCACTGCGAGCTCCAAATCATGAGTAGGATAATTCCGCTCGTGAGGTCGTAGCTGTCTCGATCCGTACGCAACCACACGTCCATGCTGCATCAACACGCATCCAAGTCTGCGCCCTGAAGCATCTGCATAACCCTCATGCGGCTCGTCACTACTAGGAATAACCAACACTGGAGCTGAAGTCAACCGGTTCTTCAATTCCTAAAAAGCAAGCTCACAATCTTCATTCCACTCAAACCTAACATTTTTCTTGATCAATCTCGTCAACGGAGCTGCAATCTTCGAAAAATCCTTTACAAATTTCCTGTAATAACCAGCAAGACCTAAGAAGCTGCGAATCTCCACTACATTCCTTGGTTGATCCCACTCCAATATAGCTTCAATCTTGGACGGATCCACAGAAATACCATGCTCTGAGATAACATGACCCAGAAACTTGACCTCAGTCAACCAAAACTCGCACTTTTCCCTCTTAGCATACAACTGGTGCTCCCGTAGAGTCTGAAGCACGATCCGAAGATGCTGCTCATGCTCCTCCCAAGTCTTAGAATACACAAGAATATCATCGATGAACATGATCATGAACTGATCCAAATATGACCTAAATACCCTGTTCATCAAATCCATGAAAGCTGCCAGAGCATTCGTCAACCCAAACGACATAACCAGAAACTCAAAGTGCCCATACCGAGTCCTAAAAGCTGTCTTGGGAATATCCTCCTCCTTAATCCTAAGCTGATGATAACCTGACCGCAAATCAATCTTTGAAAAGTACCGTGAACCTCCCAACTGATCAAACAACTCATCAATCCTAGGCAAGGGATACTTGTTCTTCACCGTAACATGATTTAGCTGCCGATAATCCACACACAACCTGAGAGTCCCATCATGATTCTTAGCAAACAAAATCGGTGCTCCCCACAGAGATGTGCTTTTTCGAATATACCCTTTATCAGCGAGCTCCTGAAGTTGCTTCCTCAATTCCTTCATTTTTGCCGGCGCCATCTGATAAGGTGCCATAGAAATCGGTGCTGTTCCCAGAAACAACTCAATACCAAACTCAATCTCCCGATACGGTGGTAATCCTGGCAACTCATCGGGGAAGACATCCACGAAGTCATCAACCACTGGAATCGTCACACTACCACTCGAAGCATAGGGCTCGCAATCTAGATTGGCAAAAAAAGCACAACAACCTAGATTCCTTCACCCTCCTAGACACAACTTCATGAGACGCTTACTCATTAACCAATCACCACCACCCTAGTAAGTGATCATCGTCCCCCTATCAGACACTAGGGTCACTTTTCTAAGTTGGCAGTCTACAACTGCATTATACTTGGACAACCAGTCCATCCCTAGAATTACATCATAGGAGCTCATGGGGAGTATAATCAAATCACTTTTCAAAATCTAATCCCCAATCTTTATTTTACAAGATTTACACATACAATTTACACACATCCGCCCCAAGGGAGAAGTTATGACTAGGGGTTCATTAAACTCTTCTATCTCTAATCCCAAGGCATGTACAAAAGAACTCGAAATGAGAGAATGAGAGGCACCGGTATCAAATAAAACGAGAGCTAAAGATCTGGAAACCAAGATCGTACCATCGACAACCGCGTTACCAACATGATCCTCTAGATGCCATTGCATGAACTTGCACTGGCGCCTTTCCTTTTCCTCTACCAACATTGCTGGGTCCGGGATTATTTTGCCGATGCTGCTGGGATGGAGATGACTACACACTACCTGAACTCGACGCTCGATATTGAGGACACTACGTTGGAAATGCTGTAGCTGTTGCCCCCCTGTCGGATATGAGAATTGCTGAGGAGAGAACTGGGGATACTGCAACTGCGGGTACTACTGAGCCGGAGGTAGGGTCTGAGGCTGAGACTGACGACTGGCATCCTCCCCGATCTGAGATCCAAGACGAGCACTCCTGCTCGGCCAATTCCTCTTGATGTTTCTGGGCTATTGACAGAAATGACAATGGAAGCTGTAGGAACTGTTGCTACCACTGGTCGCGCCACCTTGCTTGCCCTTCCCCGAAGCTGGACAACTACTGGTGCTCTTCTTGCCACTCCTCTGTGGTCCTCCTGAAGCCTTGGTTCGGTCCTCACAATACTGCACATAATCATTCTCCATGGAGATCGTCGACGACACAAGCTCTTCGAAACTCCTAACCCGTAGAGCAACCAACTGCCGCCGAATAGGAGCCTTGAGCCCTTCCTGAAACTTAATACACTTTTCACGCTCCGATGCCAGAGCTAATGGAGCAAACCTAGTCAACTCATTAAACTTTGCCTCATACTCCCGAACTGACAGATCACCCTGTTGCAACCTGTAGAACTCAGTTGCCTTCTGATCTCTATACCCCTACGGAATATATCGATCATAGAACAGCTCCTCGAACCTGTCCCAACGGATATCACCATCGCGCTCCAAACGGTTAGCTTGTTTCCACCAAGTATTAGCGCCACCCTCGAGCTTATACGCAGCAAACTCTACACGATACTCCTTAGGCACACCAAGGGTATCCAAGTTCTTCAAGATTGAATCCAGCCAATACTCTACAACTGTGGTTCCCCATTACCATCAAAAGTCAGAATGGACGCCCGTCGAAATTCCTTAAAGTACGCATGCTGACTACTAACACTAGAATCTTTTGGTCTAGCCCTGGCTGCCATCTGTCGAAAAGCCGCAAACATAGACCTCATCAAGCTCTCATCATTCCTGAACTCGGCGTCGGCTGTCGAACGACGTCTAGGTGCCATTCTCTCACTTCTGAAAATAAAATTTGGACTGTCAGAGGTATTTCATTGTCAAACCTATGTGTGCACAATTCCCAAGGTTCATAACCTTGAGCTCTGATACCATTCTGTCACGCCTTGGAGTACGGGAGGTGACGTGGTAGATTATTTAAATTAATTAAAGGAGAGTTTAATGAAAATCAAGGGTTTATGGGTTTAAATAAAATATAAAATGTGAAAATTTAAGAAAACCATTGCATGAATAATTGATATAAAAGAATAACATGGCGAGTATGGGTCCCACAGACCCACAACTTGTGCACACACATGGTACTGACAATATCATAAATATAATCACAGTCCAAGTACAAATAAAATTAAAATCTTACATGCCTTGATTTAAATAATACAAATGAATTTACTAATCCTCTACTGCTCCTGAGTCTTGTCTGAAGATTCCTCTCCAAACCTAAATGGAAAACCACCTAGAGGGGGAAATTTAAAACAAATAAAACGTGAGCGAAAGGCTCAGTAGGACTATGTTTTATAAAATAATTTAATTTAAAGAAACAAGTCATTATTCAGGAGTTATTTAAAGAAACCTTGAATAAATAAATAAATAAACAAAATTAAGTAAAACCATCCTTACCCAGAACAGTTTACTTGAATAACCAGAAATATTATTTTCTTTTTCCTAGGCAAACCATAGTATCACCACCGTAGTGGCCCAGCTGGGTTTCGGGACCTGCCCCCAAGGTCGATTGCTACACGACCCGATCTCTGATATGGCATCATGCCTATGTGTTTATTATCATCATCATTCAAAACCCAATTACCGAGTGTTGTTATTTACATTCATTATGAAGTTCATTTCAATTCACGGTGTATTGAAATATAACCGATAAATTCATTTTCAAACAACCGTTGAAAACATTTTAATAGGAATCCTTTTTGAAGCCAAATCATTTCAAAACCAGGCTACCAAAGAAATGGGGTAGAAGTCCTACCTCAATACTAGTGTCGATGCCCCACACCGTAATCCCGGTCCGCTATACATTAGCTCCGTGGAACCACAAACGATCCTAGATGCAAACTAAGTCGATCAATATCTAGTTCAAGACATTCTATGTTACTAAACCATTTCATGATGTCATAGTGTGCCATTTGTATCTTTAAAATCATTCTATAAGGTTGGAAATTAAATCAGGGTTTAAAACAATGAAAACGGGTGAAAATCACAAAATTTTCCGTGCCTTGGTCGGCCTGCCGGATTCCCTGCTTTGGTCGGCCAAACTGTACGCCGGAAGCCAGGTCCGGTCGGCCAGTCATTTCCCTAGGTTCGGCCTGCCGATCCCTATCCTGGCCTGCCGAACTGGGAAAACCTAGAAATCCAGCCACGGGTTTCTCGATCCCCAAAATTTAAATCTTGATTCTAACCTGTTTTTCTCAAATCCCAGGCATAGAAAACAATCATAGTTGATAGAAAAACATATTAAAACACATTTGGACTCATTTAAACAAGATTTAAACTCAAAAATCTCAAAAATCTAAAAATGAGAAAATAAGGAGAAAAAATGAAAAATCTTGAATCCAATCTGTTTTTCTTCGATCTAAGCTTAGATTCTAGTTGTTCTAAGTTCATTTAACTCAAATCCAAGGTTTTCTAAGCTTAAACAAACCTAGATTTCAAAAATGCACAAAATTGAAAATTTTGGAAAAAGTTTAGAAATTTCAAAACTAACCTCGAATTGAAGCTTCAATCTGTGTTCTCGGTAGCCAAATCACGTCCCCGAGCTTCCTCCTTGCTACCCCGAAGCTTGGATCCGAATTTGATTCAAAATTTGAAAGAGAATTTGAGAGAGAGAGAGAGGAAACCGAGAGAGGGAGTGAGAGAGCCCACAGGAGAGAGGAGAGAGAGTGAGAGCTGAGAGAGTGAAGAGAAAGAGGGAGAGAAAGGAAATAAATAGAGAAAATTGGTGGGTGATTTTACTGTGCGAAAACCAGGTGCCGCCCACAGTTTTGTAAAACAGAGTATTTTTAACATTTTACAAATCGTTATGTTTTAAAACTCAAAACATCATTTTAAACAATAAGAAATCATTTGAATTCATCAAATTAACAAAACAACAAAAAATTCAAAATCCAACCCAATAATCAAATTGATGTTAAAACATTAATTATGGCACACTAATTCATCATTTATATTACATTGACATTAAATAAATTTCAGGGCGTTACATAGTGACAGTGACATGACTTAACAAAAGTTCAATAACTCATAAACTATTCATAGAACCACTATAAAACTTTCCAAATCAGAACCTAACATATAATTGAATTTTTCTACAAAATTTCATAGAAAGCAAAATTCGTTTGCCCCTTCAAAGTAGACTATGTTTTTGAAAAACTTTACTGATCAACAATAATTTGATCATGAGTGGCAGAGAATGAAAATTCAATATTAAAGCATGGACAACACCAAATGACATGAAACTTTGAACAATATCATTTAACACATACATAAACATCATACTAAAATTTCATAGAAAATGGAGATTTGTAGACAAAGTTATGGAAGTCGGAATCCAAGAGAAAATGAAAACACAAATTAAACCTAAAATAGATTCTTACTTGAATATGGAGCTTTCTCTAGGTTCCCTTGAAGTTGGCTAAAAGAAAGTTTGAGATTTCCTTGATGTTTTTCCTAGTCCTTTGTAGCAAAATAAGGAGGAGAAGAAAAAGAAGGAAATGTGGAGCAAGAGAGGTTAAGAGGATTTGGTGAGAGAGGGAGAGATGTGAAGAAAGGAGTGATTGGAATATGATTGAGTAGCTTTCTTTATTGGAAGTAGATTTTTCATTTAAAATGGAGTGTATACCAATTGTAGATGGAGAGAAAAGTCTAAGAATCAATGGGAGATATGATGATAGCATCTTGACCAACCATGTGATTTTTTTTTTCAAATAAGACAACTAATCAACCATTAAAGAAATAAAAGGATTCAAAGATAGTATAGGATTCCAAAATTTGCTCCAGATTCTTCTCATTGACAAACCTTGTATTCCAAAATTCATGCTCCATATGCCTAATTTTAATTGTCAAAATAGAAAGCCTTATCATGAAATCCAATCACCATTAATAAAAAGTCAACTACTCCCCCACGTGGAATAAGGAAAGAAATAGTAATATGCCAATAAGTCAAATTATACAACCTATTATTTTAATCATCGTTGCCACCTTGTTCTAAGATTGTCTATTGATTACTCGTCAACAGCCTTCGGCTTGTTGATTGAATCCATCGGCCTACCAATTGAGGAGGATTATTTAGCCTATCGAATTAAGAAGATTCGGCCTGCCGAAGTGCCATGTTCAATAGTACACGAATAAAACATTGATTATTTATTATGTTTAACATCATTAATGACACAAACATTCCGAGCACATGAATTCCATGTAACCGTCACCTGCCATAAATCTCAAAATAAATGGTTAATAGCATTATTTCATAAAAAAATTACATAGCATCGTTAAATATTAAGCACTTATCATTACAAGAAAAATAGCAGGTGTTACAATTCGAAAATGCAGTAAAGTGAATCCTATAAGATTGAGTTTCCTAGGAATCCAAAAATCATAATTCTTATACCAGATGTAGGAGTCTTAGAGATTCCCATTCCTAACCCTCAAGATTGTTGCGTACCAAATGCCATTTGTAATTTCAGTTTACTTTGTAATTTCATAAAAAAGAAAAAAAAAGTAAAAATAAAAAATATAGAATTTTATCATTGAGAAAATAAAAATAAAAAAGTTAGAAAAAGAATTAAAAAAAGGTTGAATAGAAAGTGGATGATACAAGATTGTTTATTTCAAGTTCGGGTTTGTTACTTGGGAAACAGATTGTATGTTTTAAAGGTTATAAATAGTGTGTCTTATGGGTGAATTAAGCCAGAAATGTATTATTTGTCCTACCTTTTTACCCTAGCCTTGTATTACAAGCTGAATAAAGCCCAAATGGCCCTTGATTTAGTGTTAAACTACATTAGTGGAGAGAGGGTGAAAAACAAACCTATGAGATTTCATTAAAATAAACCAATCTATATTAAGGTAAATTTATCTAGGTTGTATGCATTGACTAGTAATAGAAAGAATACACACATGGTAAAATCTGACTTAAATATGAGAAATACTCTTAAAATGAACCATAAACTTGAATAATATCAATATTTTACTATGAGCTATGAATCTGAGAGAACATCTAAGGAAACTCTATAAGAAATTATCAGCTTTTGTGAAATCTTTGTTTGTTTTTAATATTTTATCTCTTCAATTACTAGAGACTAGTAAAAAGCTGGTTAGACAGTGTGATGAACACATAAAAATGCACATTTCATAAGGCTAAAATAATTTGTTTTGCTTTTCTGTTTGTCATAAAAACCCTTGATTACAACATTTTCATGTTAAATAGTATTTTTTGTATCTTAGTGTGAACATATGATTAATTAAGTGTTTTTAATGTATTTTTAAGTTTAACAATATTTTTAGTGATTTTTAGAAATATTCTTGTGTGTTAAATAAATAATTTGTGTGAAATAAATTAAAACCATGAAATTAATATGTTTAGATCTATTTTTATGTGTGTTTGTGTGTTTTATATATTTTTGTGTTTATTTAGTATTTATAAATATTTACCTAATTTTAGTAATTTTAGTTTTGTAAAATAATTAATTTCTTTTGGTTTATTTGTTAGGAATTTAGAATCTAGGGCCAAAATGAAGGAAAATGATACAAGAAATCTCAAAATTGAAATTCAAGATTAAAATCTTATTAATGGAATCTTGCAATAGCGTTGACATCATCAGGGCCCCATATGTCTGTCACCATCTCAGCAAAGGTGTCACTTGTGTGTAGTCACTCATATGTAAAGTTTCATGCTCTTAGCTCCTTATTCGATGATCAAGTCTAGCTAATCACATCCAACGGTCTGTGTAAGGCAAAGTCTACTTTTTACTTTGACATTAATCTAGTCTATCTTTTTGGTCTAAGTAAGCTCATCTGATGGTCTAAAAATGCATGCACATGTCTTCCCTTGATCTGTGAAATACTGGATCTCAAGCCAATATTCTCATAAGGAAGAAGGCTGACCCAAACAATATAAGGAGGAAAATTACAAATAAAAACCCACCTACTTTAAGACTTTGGCTTGAATGATTTTATCTGTCATCGTCCATTTCTTTCAGGTAGCCCTATTGCATTCTATATCTTATTAGTAAAATATTTGTAGGCTTTTGTAGGCATTCCTCTATAAATAGCATGCAATTGTTCACTATTTCCTTCACCCAGAAATATGTTATAATACTAGGTTTGTAAACTTCATTTCAAACATAATTTTATGACCTTTTCTTTCTCTTTTTATGCTAGGTTTTGTACCATTTAAATAGTTTTAAGTCATGTTTTATCTTAAAAAGATTGTTATTGTTGTTGTTGTAACAATGTATTTCTAAGTTTCTTTTTGCTAAGGTAAGAGGTGAAACTCTAGATGTTTTAATCTGGTTAGTTTTAGTTTTTCTAGTTTTCTAAGCTGTTATAATGCGAACATCATTTTCTTAAAAAACCTATGTATTTAAAATTAGTTTAGGTTGTTTTCTTGTAAAATTAAAGAGTTTGATTTATTGTAGACATAGACTAGCATGCGTAATGCTTGGTAATTATTGATTAGTTGTCGGTAGGGAATGACTCAATAAATGCTAAGGACCCTTTTTCAAGGTAAATTTCCTAATTAATTTTAAGTTCATATCAATATGTTAAAACTAAGTTTTTCCGATATTATAGACATGAACTGATACAGTTAATACTTAGGATGATTTTAATTAATCATAGACAGAAGATGACATAGTATATTCTTAAACTATTTTAGCAAATGTTTTTAGAAAAATAAAAATAAACTTTAAGTTAAAAACCAGAGTGGATCTTTAAACCTCACCATTTTTATAAATCTATTTTCTTAAAATTAAACTGCATTTCTTGTTGTTAAAATTTCAAATTATTAAAATATTCAAAATAGAAAAACTTGTAAAAATTGTAAATAATTAATTATAATTTTTAACTTAGTAAACAAGTAACTTGCACTTTGGATAAACAATAAACTTAATATATTTGGACTAAGACTCTTCCCTTGGGACTCGACCTCAGACTCACCGTGACTTGATTACTTGTGACAATTTTATACTTGAGGTTATATCGGACGAAATTTTTAAGGACCAAACAAACATCCTAAGAAAAGAATGTATGGTGTTGAATACCCCTTTGTAACCAAGAGCTTCACTTGTTAGATATGTATGCCCTAAGGAGTAAAAATGTAATAAGTTTTTGGAGACATTTTTATCAATAAAGAATTTATTCATTATTTATATACCAAATCTTGTCCTCTTTACGTTCATATTTGTTGAATGTATGTTAAGCAAACAATAGCCTAAGACTATATATCTAAACCTTAAGAATTGGGCATATGATGGACGGATTCTATGGAAGGCACGATTCTTAAGGTGATGGTCTAAAACATACGATCCGCAATCGAGGGAATAAAGTTGAGCGCTTTATTCATGCAAAGATTGTTATGTTGTCTACATCCCTTTTGGGAGATGGTTTGTCTTGACCATTGGAGGTGGACTCTATGAATAGAAACATTGGCATGTTGTCATAAGTGACGATGTGTTCGATCGGGACATAAAGTGAATTGATTTGGATAAATAATTCTGTCTCAGCAAATCGATTCACTTTAGACAATCATTTGTGTTGTCTCTTAATCCTGAGATAAATAGTGGGCCCGTTGTCTTGACTTATGTCTTTTGATGTACCAAAGGGTGACACCCACATCTTAATAGTGGTATGCATGCCGGTACGTTGGAGGCATGACTCTTGATAGCATAGACTTGTTATTCATAGATATGGAATCCATAGCTCATCTTTAGGAGTAATGATATCCTCTTATATGCGTTATCCTATAATTAAAAAACTAGAGCGCTCAACCATTTGGATACATAGGTGTAACCGAATGGTATACTTTCTTTGGATGGTAAGTTTTCTATGTTGGAAACAAAGTGCGCAGCGGAATTTTAAAAATTTTTTCATCAGAGTAATTTCTAAAACACAAGTTTGACATGTTATATGTATAAATTAGACAGATCTTACTAAACTCAGTGTGCCGAAGAACCTCCGCAACCTGTGTAAAGAAGTAATGTTCCAAAAGAGCCTCAACCAACTGGTCTTCTTTGCTATTCTCTATCCACAACTGGAGCAAGTATGGGCTCATACGTACAGCTCTTCCATTGGTGACTCTCCGTCCAACCAATAGAGAGAACCCAAGGCCAGTGTTCGTGATTTTTGAACAAAAGCTCTCAAGGAGTTTTCAGATGCTTACTAGAAGAGTATCACTCTTAATCTCTCAAATTGATATGAGTAAATCATGAGACTCACTCCCTTTATATAGCTATTGGTCCTGGGGTCAGCCCGTATCAGATTAGGTCTCAAAAACTCAAAACATTATCAACTTCTGATCAATATATGATAAGATCTGCGTGAAAACGCGTAATCTTATCTCTCGTTGATCGACAGGCCAAACAGGCCCCATCGGCAGGCCGAACAGGCCCCTTTGACAGGCCAAACATGTCATCCGGCAGGCAGAACTCTGGAGAAAAAATCTCCACGAATCTTTTATTTTCCACCAAAAATTCTAAAGGATAAAGTCTCAGTTTTAATTCAAATAACCCAAAAGAAAATTTATCTAATCAAAACAAACTTTATCAAGATAATCTCTAAGAAAATAAATCAATTCACAATAATTCTACAAGTTTATCTTGTTCTAATTTGTCCAAAATTAAAACAACCGATAAACAGACAAGAATTATCTGATCACAATAATTCAACAAGTTTATCTTGAACTAATTTCTTACAAAATTAATTCAAACGATAAACAGACATGAATTATTTGATTCTTACAAATTTTAAACCAATCTGATAAATCCGACATAAGTCACCAATAATTGGAAAAGCACGCCGTGTCGTTACAGGATTTTGTGATCTAGCAGAGGGGACCAAAATAGACCTATAAAGTTCAAGCTCATGATAATTATGAAACCCAATATCCCAGATATACATTTCACAATTATCAACTCCAACGCTACTCCACAAAAAGCTTGGAGCTGCACTCTCGAACTTTATAGAATTACGAAGCTCGTATAGCTAAGTCTCCATGACATATCATAGTGTATCGTATCCCCATATGAAAATCCATAATCGGCTTAAGGACAAGTTCTGTCTTACCTTCCCGATTATTTTTATCTTACGTTCCATTGTCTCACCATTAGAAAACTTACCATCCAAAGATAGTATATCATTTGGTTACACCTATGTATCCAAATTGTTGAGCACTCCAGTTTTTCAATTACAGGACAACGCATATAAGAGGATATCATTACTCCTAAAGAGGACCTATGGATTCCATATCTATGAATAACAAGTCTACGCTATCAAGAGTCATGCCTCCAACATACCAGCATGCAAACCACTATTGAGATGTGGAAGTCACCCTTTGGTACATCAAAAGACATAAGTCGAGACACCGGGCCCACTATTCATCTCAGGATTAAGATACAATACAAATGACTGTCTAAAGTGAATCGATTTGCCAAGACAGAATTATTAATCCAAATTAATTCACTTTATGTCCTGATCCAACACATCGTCACCTATGACAACGTGCCAATGTTTCTATTCATGGAGTCTAAGTCTGATGGTCAAGACAAGGCATCTCCCATAAGGGATATAGACAACATAACAATCTTTACATGAATAAAGCGCCCAACGTTACTCCCTCGATTGCAGATAATATGTTTTAGACCGTCACCTTAAGAGTCGTGTCTTCTGCATAATCAGTCCATCATATGCCCAATTCTTAAGGTTTAGACTGACAGTCTCAAACTACTGTTTGCTTATCATACATTCAACAAATATGAACATAAAGAGGACAAGATTTGGTATATATAAATGAATAAATTCTTTATTGATAAAAATGTCTCCAAAAACGTATTACATTTTTACTCCTTAGGGCATACATGTCTAACAATTTCCCACTTGAATCCTATTTAGGTTAATATGTCCAAGGCGCAAATGCCAAAGATAAGTCTTATTAGAGTGAGAAGTTTTAAGTCTTTTTGAGTCATTATCATTTATCTCAGCATTAAGCAATAAGTCCATCTTAGGTTTGATAAAGTATAGATTATTTTGCATCCATCCAGAATAGATAAAAGATTAGTTTTTACGAATCACTACTTTTTCATTAAAAGATACCACGTAGGAGTCTTTAAATAAAGAAGATACATAAATTAAATTCCTTTTAAATTTAGGAACATAAAAACAATCTCACAAAATTAAATTCCTATAATTATCAAAATAAAGATGGACATCTCCCACTGCTTTCGCTGAGACCAAGGATCCATCGCCCATCTGAAGCGTTAACTCTTCATGTAGTAGACTTCTCGTTTCTTTAAATCCCTGTGGAGAAACACAAACATGATTAGTTGCACTGGAATCTATGACCCAGATGTCACTGGATTCCTTAACTAAATAAGTTTCTAAATATAGAAGATCACACCTACCTCCCTTGGAAAGGAAGTCCTTGCAATGCTTTTTTATATGCCCGACCTTACCACAGAAGAAGCACTTAAGCTTCTTTGGGTTCTTCTTCTTCTTCTTCTTGCTCTTGGTAACAGCAGGAATAGAAGACTTCCCACTTTTGGTCCGTTGCTTCTTTCCATTCCCAGAGTTAGGATTGGAACCAGAAGCAGCTACCATGTTGGCCTCACCACCAGTAGGAGACTCCCTGATCAGCAGTTCAAACTCTTGTAACTGTTTCATCAGTTCTATCAAGGTCATATCCCGTCTATTGCTTAAATTAAAAGTAGCTCTAAATGGAATAAATTCCTTAGACAGAGTCTCAAAGACCATAGTCATCTGAGTTTCAACATCGATGTCAGCTCCATTGGTTTGAGCCTCAGCGAGGTAACCCATGACCAACATCATGTGCTCCTTTACAGATGTCCCTGGTGTCTATCTACAGTTTAAGAGTTTTCGAAGCGCCCCTTTCCGCTTTGTTATAGTTTGGCCTCCAAACATGTCCTCAAGATTATCCAAGATCTACTTCGCAGTCTCATAATCCTGATGTTGAGCCTGTAGCATGTTGTTCATGCTAGCCATAACATAGCAGCGGGCCTAATCATTAGCATCTTTCCAACAGTCGTACGCTTGGAATTGCTCATTACTTGAGTCTCCCGTAGGCTCGGGAGGACAAGGGGTTGTCACTATATATTTCAGTTTCTCAAAGGATAGGACGATGTCCAGGTTCCGTTTCCAATCATTATAATTCTCACTAGTTAATTGGTTTTTGTCAAGTACCGATGATAAAGCATTTTTAGACATTTTCAATCTACAATAAAGAATCATATACCAAATATAAGCAAACATATATAATAATTTAGTAAGATAACACAATCATGTAAAATCATACAAATGTTTTTATGTGTCAAAACCTTGAAAATATCACAACCTTACAACGATAATTCCCAACTCAGAATTCAACAAGCTCCTAGGGGAGTCATGCCAAATTCAATCAGGAACACGGATCCCCTTCTGATTAATATATGCCATCCAGGACCCGTATGATCCAGCATATATTAATAATCGTTTCTTTGGCCATTAATTTTATTAACAGAGCTCCTAGGGGAGGTTAATAATAAAATTAACGTGAGTGTATAACCACCATTTCAATATTTTGTCCATGATTTATAACCACCACCTAGGGGTGTGCAACCATAAATCATACTAAAATACCTTATCCTTTCAGAGATCCAATCTGGTACATGATAGAAATCCCTTCCTAGGGGTCGGGACCACCATGTTCTTCCTATGGATCAACGATGGAGGCCTTAGGTCCTCTCTTCGAAAACCTTCTCCCACTCAATCTTTTGAAGTCAAGGTTTTATTTTAAAATTATGCATGAACAATTTTAATATGAGCGGCACTCCCTATTCTATATGACATGTTATCAATATACATGGTAAATCATATTATAATGCAAACAAGCAAAGCAATCAAGCAAAGCTACAAGAAAAATAATAATAACCGTAATATTATGGTTCCATCCTAGAGAATAGAAAACTAAGATTACAAGAGAATAATCGAGACATTTATCGATTCTTCATCCTTGAATCCTCAAGTTGTATCCTTCTTCATGTAATATCCATCTTCAAGTCTTCAATCTCGTATGAATCGAATACTTCATATTTTCGGTCATATCCAAATTTAATGTTTCTCAGAATTGTCTCAAAAATAAAATTAAAACTACACCGAAAAATTTACACCTTTTCTAGACACTTGGTAGCTCTCGGTCAGTAGGCCGATCTGAGTGATCGGTCTGCCGGTCATGCTTCATCGGCGTGCCGATCTGATACATCAGCCTGCCGATTCATAAAAGATTCAGTTCGGCCTGCCGGCAGAGCACCCTAATTTCTGCCCCACTGTCAGCCTGCCGGACCACACGTCTGGCCTGTCGATTTGTGACCATCGGCCTGTCGAACTGTGACGTCTGGCATGCCGACCTAGTAGTAATCACTTGTTCCAGAAAATACAACTTTAATGCAATTTATCAATTTTATTTTCAACAATTCAAAAACATAAAATTAGAGACTCAGGGAATACTTGGAGGCACCATCATCAATCTTCTAGATCCGTCTTCTCTGAATAATTATTTAATTACAAAATTCTTACAAATTTAAAATTAAATAATAATTCCTAGACGGAGATGATAGTCCGCCATCTAATTACATGAAAAAACTTGATAGACATTCTAACCTCTAAGGAACCATAACCGGTATGAATTAATTAATTAATAAATAATTAAACAATGATTTAATGAACCATAATTAATTAATAAACATTCACCACATAATCCATGACAACGTATATATTACATAGAAACCTAGAGTGGCATCTCTCCATAAAATTCAATTCAAGCATAGGAGAGATTAAGATCACAAAATTTATGCATATAACTTGATCACAAACTTGCAAATTTATGTAAAAACCATGGCTCTGATGCCAATTGTTGGAAACAAAGTGCGCAGTGGAATTTTAAAAATTTTTTCATCAGAGTAATTTCTAAAACACAAGTTTGACATGTTATATGTATAAATTAGACAGATCTTACTAACCTCAGTGTGCCGAAGAACCTCCGCAACCTGTGTAGAGAAGTAACATTCTAGAAGAGTCTCAACCAACTGGTCTTCTTTGCTATTCTCTATCCACAATCGGAGTGAGTGTGGGCTCACACGTACAGCTCTTCCACCGGTGGCTCTCCTTCCAACCAATAGAAAGAACCCAAAGCTAGTGTTCGTGATTTGTGAACAAAAGCTCTCAGGGAGTTTTTAGATGCTCACTAGAAGAGTATCACTCTTAATCTCTCAAATTGATCTGAGTAAATCATGAGACTCACTCCCTTTATATAACTATTGGTCTTGGGGCCAGTCCGTATTAGATTTGGTCTCAAAAACTCGAAACAGAATCAACTTCGGATCAATATCTGATAAGATCTGCGTGAAATGTGTAATCTTATCTCTTGCTGATCGGCAGGCCGAATAGCCTGATCGGTAGGTCGAACACGTCATCCGGTAGGCCGAACTCTAGAGAAAAAATCTCCGTAAATCTTTTATTTTCCACCTGAGATTCTAAAGGATAAAGTCTTAGTTTTGATTCAAATAACCCAATAGAAAAGTTATCTGATCAAAACAAACTTTATCAAGATAATCTCTAAGAAAATAAATCAATTCACAATAATTCTACAAGTTTATCTTGTTCTAATTTGTCCAAAATTAAAACAAACGATAAACAGACAAGAATTATCTGATCGCAATAATTCAACAAGTTTATCTTGAACTAATTTCTTACAAAATTAATTCAAACGATAAACGGACATGAATTATTTGATTCTTACAAATTTTAAACCAATCTGATAAATCTGACATAAGTCACCAATTATTGGAAAAGCACGTCGTGTCGTTACAGGATTTTGTGAGCCAGCAAAGGGGACCAAAATGGACCTATAAAGTTCAAGCTCATGATAATTATGAAACCCAATATCCCAGATATACATTTCATAATTATCAACTCCAACGCTACTCCACTAAAAGCTTGGAGCTGCACTCTTAAACTTTATAGAATTACGAAGCTCGTATAGCTAAGTCTCCATGACATATCATAGTGTATCGTATCCCCATATGAAAATCCATAATCGGCTTAAGGACAAGTTCTGTCTTACCTTCCCGATTATTTTTATCTTACTTTCCATTGTCTCACCTTTAGAAAACTTACCATCCAAAGATAGTATACCATTCGGTTACACCTATGTATCCAAATAGTTGAGCGCTCCAATTTTCTAATTATAGGACAATGCATATAAGAGGATATCATTACTCCTAAAGAGGAGCTATGGATTCCATATCTATGAATAACAAGTCTACGTTATAAAGAGTCATGCCTCCAACGTACCGGCATGCATACCACTATTGAGATGTGGAAGTCACCCTTTGGTACATCAAAAGACATAAGTCGAGACACCGTGCCCACTATTCATCTCAGGATTAAGATACAATACAAATGACTGTCTAAAGTGAATCGATTTGCCAAGACAGAATTATTAATCCAAATCAATTCACTTTATGTCCTGATCCAACACATCGTCACTTATGACAACGTGCCAATGTTTCTATTCACGGAGTCTAACTTCGATGGTCAAGAAAAACCATCTCCCATAAGGGATATAGACAATATAGTAATCTTTACATGAATAAAGCGCCCAAATTTATTCCCTCGATTGCGGATCATATGTTTTAGACCGTCACCTTAAGAGTCGTGTCTTCCGCATAATCAGTCCATCATATGCCCAATTCTTAAGGTTTAGACTGACAGTCTCAGACTATTGTTTGCTTATCATACATTCAACAAATATGAATGTAAAGAGGACAAGATTTGGAATATATAAATGAATAAATTCTTTATTGATAAAAATGTCTCCAAAAACGTATTACATTTTTACTCCTTAGGGCATACATGTCTAACATTCTAATGGTGAGATAATGGAACGTAAGATAAAAATAATCGAAAAGGTAAGAAAGAACTTATCCTTAAGCTGATTATGGATTATCATATGGGGATACGATACACTATGATATGTCATGGTGACTTAGCTATACGAGCTTCGTAATTCTATGTAGTTCGAGAGTGTAGCTCCAAGCTTTTAGTGGAGTAGCATTGGAGTTGATAATTATGAAATGTATATCTGGGATATTGGGTTTCATAATTATTAGCAGCTTGAAATGTATATAGGTCTATTTGGTCCCCTTTGCTAGCTCACAACATCCTATAATGACACGGCGTGTTTTTTCAATAATTGGTGACTTGTGTCGGATTTATCAGATTGGTTAAAATTTAGAAGAATTAAATAATTCATGTTTGTTTATCGGTTGAATTAATTTTGTAAGAAATTAATTCAAGATAAACTTGTTGAATTATTGGGATCAGATAATTCTTGTCTATTTATCGGTTGATCTAATTTTTGATAAAATAGATCTAGATAAACTTGTAGAATTATTGAGAATCGATTTATTTTCTTAGAGATTATCTAGATAAAGTTGTTTTGGTCAGATAAATTCTCTATTGGGTTATTTGAATTGAAACTGAGATTTTATCTTATAGAATCTCCGGTGAAAAATAAAAGATTCGCGAGATTTTTTATTTGACAGTTCGGCCTTTCGATGGACGTGTTTGGCCTGTCGATGGGACCTGTTCGGCCTGCCTATCAGGTGGTTCAGCCTGCCGATCATCGAAGGATAAGATCATGCGTTTCCACACATATCTTATCAGATATTGATCTGAATTTGAATCTGATCTGAATTTTGAGACCTAATCTGATGAGGACTAACCCTAGGACCAACCTCTATAAATAGGGAGTGATTCTCATAAGTTACTTAGATCGATTGAGAGATTAAGAGTGATACTCTACTAAGTGAGAATTTGAAAACTCCTCGAGAGCTTTTGTTCACAAATCATGAACACTTGCTTTGGGTTCTCTCGATTGGTTGGAAGGAGAGTCACTGGTGGAAGAGCTGTGTGTGTCAGTCCACACTCACTCCCATCGTAGAAAGAGAATAGCAAAGAAGACCAGTTGGTTGAGGCTCTTCTGGAACATTATTTCTCTTCACAAGATTGCGGGAGGTTCTTCAGCGTACAAAGGTTAGTAAGATCTGGTTAATTTATGCATATAGCATGTCAAACTTGTGTTTTGAAAATTACTCTGATGAAAAAATTTTAAAATTCCACTACGCACTATTTTTCTAACAATTGGTATCAGAGCCATGTTTTTTTTTTTACATAAATTTATGAGTTTGTGATCATGTTATATGCATAAATTTTGCGATCTTAATCTCTCCTATGCTTGAATTGAATTTTATAGAGAGTTGACACTCTAGGTTTCTATAAATTATATATGTTGTCATAGATTATGTGGTGAATGTTTATTAATTAATTATGGTTGATTAAATCATTGTTTAATTGTTTATTAATTAATTAATTTATACCGGTTATGGTTCCTTAGAGGTTAGAATGTGTATCTAAGTTTTTCATGTAATTAGATAGCAGACTATCATCTCCGCCTAGGAATTATTATTTATTTTAGATTTGTAAAAATTTTGTAATTAAATAATTATTCAGAGAAGACGGATCTAGAAGATTGATGATGATGCTCCCAGGTATTTCATGAGTCTCGAATTTTATGTTTTTGAATTGTTGAAAATAAAATTGATAAATTGCTTTAAAATTGTATTTTTAGGAATGGAGATTTCTGCTCGGTCGACATGCCGAACATCACAGGTCGGTAGGTGTAGTTTTGCCAAATGCAGTTTTAATTTTATTTTTGGGACAATTCTAAGAAACATTAAATTTAGATATGACCGAAAATATGAAGCGTTCAATTCATACGGGATTAAAGACTTGAAGATAGAATTACATAAAGAAGGATACAGCTTGAGGATTCAAGGATGAAGAATCGATAATATGTCTCGATTATTCTCTTGTAATCTTAGTTTTCTATTCTCTAGGGTGGAGCCATAATATTACAGTTATTATTATTATTTTGCTTGTAGCTTTGCTTGATTGCTTTGCTTGTCTGCATTATAATATGATTTTCCATGTATATTGATAACATGTCATATAGAATAGGGAGTACCATTCATATTAAAATTGTTCATGCATATTCTTAAAAAAAAGCCTTGATTTCAAAAGATTGAGTGGGAGAAGGTTTTCAAAGAGAGGACCTAAGGCCTCCATCGTTGTTCCATAGGCAGAACATGGTGGTCCCGACCCTTAGGAAGGGATTTCTATCATGTACCAGATTGGATCTCTGAGAGGATAAGGTATTTTAGCATGATTTATGATTGCACACCCTTAGGTGGTGATTATAAATCATGGATAAAATATTGAAACGATGGTTATACACTCACGTTAATTTTATTATTAACCTCCCTTAGGAGCTCTGTTAATAAAATTAATGGCCAAAGAAACGATTATTAATATATGCTGGATCATACGGGTCTTGGATGGCATATATTAATCAGGAGGGGATCTGTGTTCCTGATTGAATTTGGCATGACTCCCCTAGGAGCTTGTCGAATTTTGAGTTTGGGATTATCGTTGTAAGGTTGTGATATTTTCAAGGTTTTGACACATAAACACATTTGTATAATTTTTACATGATTATGTTATCTTGCAAAATTATTATTATATGTTTGCTTATGTTTGGTATATGATTCTTTATTGTAGATTAAAAATGTCTAAAAACGCTTTATCATCAATACTTGACAAAAACCAATTAACCGGTGAGAACTATAACGATTGAAAACGAAACCTAGATATCGGCCTGCCCTTTGAGAAATAAAATATGTACTGACAAACCCTTGTCCTCCCGAGCCTACGGGAGACTCAAGTAATGAGCAATTTCAAGCATATGATCACTGGAAAGATGCTAATGATTAGGCCCGCTGCTATGTTATGGCTAGCATGAACAACGTGCTGTAGGCTCAACATCAGGATTATGAGACTACAAAATAGATCTTGGATATTCTCGAGGATATGTTTAGAGGCCAAGCCATAACAAAGCGACAAGGGGCGCTTCAGAAACTCTTAAACTGTAGACAAAGGCCGGGGACATCTGTAAAGGAGCACATGATGTTGGTCAAGGGTTACCTCGTTGAGGCTTAAACCAATGGAGCCGACATCGATGCTGAAACTCAGATGACTATGGTCTTTAAGACTCTATCTAAGGAATTTATTCTGTTTAGAGCTACTTTTAATTTAAGCAATAGACGGGATATGACCTTAACAGAACTGATGAAACAGTCACAAGAGCAAGAAGAAGCAATCAGGGAGTCTCCTGCTGGTGGTGAGGCCAACATGGTAGCTGCTTCTAGTTCCAATCCTGACTCTGGGAATGGAAAGAAGCAACGGGCCAAAAATAGAAAGTCTTCTATTCCTGCTACTACCAAGAGTAAGAAGAAGAAGAAGAAGAACCCGAAGAAGCTTAAGTGCTTCTTCTGTGGAAAGGTCGGGCATATCAAGAAGCATTGCAAGGACGTCCTTTCCAAAGGAGGTAGGTGTGATCTTCTATATTTAGAAACTTGTTTGGTTGAGGAATCAAGTGACATATGGGTCATAGATTCCTATGCCACTAATCATGTTTGTGTTTCTCTGCAGGGGTTCAAAGAAATGAGAAGTCTACCACATGAGGACTTCACGCTTTGGATGGGTGATGGATCCTTGGTCTCGGCGGAAGCAGTGGGAGACATCCATCTTTATTTTGATAATTATAGGAATTTATTTTTACAAGATTGTTTTTATGTTCCTAAATTTAAAAGGAATTTAATTTCTGTAGCTTGTTTATTTAAAGACTCCTTCTTGGTTTCTTTTAATGATAAAGTGGTGATTCGTAAAAACAAATCTTTTATCTGTTCTGGATGGATGCAAAATAATCTATATCTTATCAAACCTAAGATGGACTTATTGCTTAATGCTGAGATAAATGATAATAACTCTAAAAGACTTAAAACTTCTCACTCTAATAAGACTTATCTTTGGCCTTTGCACCTTGGTCATATTAACCTGAATAGGATTCAAAGGTTGGTAAGAGATGGACCTTTAAGTCACTTAAAGGTGGAATCTATACCTCAATGTGAATCATGTTTAGAGGGTAAAATGACCAAAAGATCATTCGGATCTAAGGACAATAGGGCTAAAGGGGTTCGAGAACTTGTGCATAGTGATGTTTGCAAACCAATGAACATCTGGGCACGAGGAAGGTATGAGTACTTCATCACTTTTATTGACGATTACTCAAGATATGGGTATGTGTACCTGATGCACCACAAAAGTGAAACTTTTGACAAGTTTAGGGAGTTTCGGGCTGAAGTGGAAAAGCAATTGGGTAGACCCGTAAAGGCACTTCAATCAGATCGAGGTGTGGAATACCTTTCTGATGAGCTCTTGGAACACTTGTTAGAGAATGGGATTTTATCCCATTTGACTGCGTCGGGCACTCCACAACAGAATGGCTTAGCGGAGAGAAGAAATAGGACTTTGTTGGACATGATTAGGTCCGTGATGAGTTATTCATCATTGCCATTATCCTTTTGGGGATATGCATTACAAACCGCATGTTATCTTTTGAACAATGTGCCTTCAAAATCGGTCCCTAAAACTCCTCAAGAGTTGTGGACAAGTAGGAAGACATCCTTAAACCATACTTGCATATGGGGATGTCCGGCTCATGTCTTGTTTAAGGATCTGAATAAGTTGAAAGCACGTTTGGAAGTTTGCGTGTTTATAGGATATCCAAAAGGGACTAAAGGGGGTTATTTTTATAACCCAAAGGAAAATAAAGTCATGGTTTCAACAAATGCAACTTTCCTTGAGGAGAGTTACATGGACGACTTTAAACCTCGAAGCAAAGTGGTGCTTGAGGAGTTAAGGAGTGATCAGATCACTCCGGAGGTTTCGAATGAAACCATTCCGATTGGTGTAGAAAAACCAAACAAACCTGAACAACAACCTCAGGGGCTTTGGCATAGTGGGAGGATCGGGCATCAACCTGAGAGGTATATGTTCAATGGGGAGGTCTTCTTGGTTGAATCGGATGAACATGATAGGGATCCTTATACTTACGTAGAAGCTATGGAGGATGTTGATTCAAAACTCTGGACAGAGGCCACGAACATTGAGATGAAGTCTATTGAGACTAATCAAGTTTGGGAGCTTATGGATCTTCCCAAAGGGGTCAAACCCCTAGGGTGTAAGTGGATATACAAAAGGAAAAGAGGAGTGTATGGAAAGGTTAAAACCTTTAAGGCTAGACTAGTAGCTAAGGGTAATACGCAAAAGGAAGGAATCGATTATGAGGAAACCTTTTCGCCTGTAGCCATGCTTAAGTCCATCTGGATTCTCCTATCCATAATTGTCGCTCTCGACTATGAGATTTGGCAGATGGATGTCAAGACGGCTTTTTTGAATGGCTATCTTGATGAGTCCATTTATATAAAACAACGAGATGGGTTCAAGGTCACGGGTCAAGAGGGTAAGGTTTGTAAGCTGCTAAAGTCAATTTATGGACTTAAGCAGGCTTCTCGTTCTTGGAACATAAGATTTGATCAGGTGATCAAGACTTATGGGTTCTCACAAGATGTGGATGAGCCATGTGTTTATAAACACATTAAGGATAGGAAGGTGGTTTTTCTACTACTCTATATAGATGACATTCTGCTAATTGGAAATGACGTTGGGGCATTGTCATCGGTCAAGTTATGGTTGACCAAGCAGTTTGACATGAAGGGCTTAGGTGAGGCTAGTTTTGTTCTCGGTATCCAAATCTTTCGGGATAGGAAGAACAAAATGATAGCTTTGTCACAGGCTGGCTACATAGATAAAATTCTCAGGAGGTTTGCAATGCAGGATTCCAAGAAAGGTGGGCAACCATCTAGGTCTGGAATTACTCTTTCTAAGAAAGACTCTCCAAAGTATTATGAAGAAATAGAATACATGATGAAGGTGCCTTATGCTTCGGCAGTGGGTAGTCTCATGTATGCCATGCTTTGCGCACGATCGGATATTAGCTATGCGGTCAGGATTGTGAGTCGATTTCAGGCTGATCTAGGGCCGAACTATTAGGTTGCGGTAAAACATATTTTCAACTACTTGAGAAGGACTCGAGGGTATATGCTTGTATATTCAGGTGAGGACTTGACTCCTCTAAGATATACCGACTCGGATTTTCAATCCTGTCTGGATTCTAGGAAATCGACTTCAGGTTTTGTGTTTACTCTAGGAGGCAGTGCCATCAGTTGGAGAAGTGTTTTGCAAGGTTGCACTTATGATTCAACGATGGAGGCTGAGTATGTAGCAGCTAGTGATGTTTCGAAAGAAGCAGTGTGGCTCCGCAAGTTCCTTGGGGATCTTGAGGTAGTTCCTGGTATGGATAAAGTGGTATCACTATACTATGATAACAGTGCGGTGGTAGCTAATGCTAAGGAACCAAGATTTCACAAGAAGAGTAAGCATATTGATCGAAAGTATCATGTGATAATGGACTTCATTGAGGGCGAGCATGTCAAGGCGTGCAAGATCGCGTCAGAGGACAATTTAGCTAATCCATTTACGAAGACACTTACTAGGAGAGTCTTCGAGAGGCATGTGGAAACTATAGGGATGCGAGATTTGTCATATTTACTCACTTAGTGCAAGTGGGAGATTGTTAGACATGTATGCCCTAAGGAGTAAAAATGCAATAAGTTTTTGGAGACATTTTTATCAATAAAGAATTTATTCATTATTTATATACCAAATCTTGTCCTCTTTACGTTTATATTTGTTGAATGTATGTTAAGCAAACAATAGGCTGAGACTATCGATCTAAACCTTAAGAATTAGGCATATGATGGACAGATTTTGCAGAAGACACGATTCTTAAGGTAATGGTCTAAAACATACGATCCGCAATTGAGGGAATAAAGTTAGGCGCTTTATTCATGCAAAGATTGTTATGTTGTGTATATCCCTTTTTGGAGATGGTTTGTCTTGACCATCGGAGGTGGACTCCATGAATAGAAATATTGGCACGTTGTCATAAGTGACGATGTGTTGGATCAGGACATAAAGTGAATTGATTTGGATTAATAATTCTGTCTCGGTAAATCGATTCACTTTAGACAATCATTTGTGTTGTATCTTAATCCTAAGATGAATAGTGGGCCTGTTGTCTTGACTTATGTCTTTTGATGTACCAAAGGGTGACACCCGCATCTTAATAGTGGTATGCATGTCGGTATGTTGGAGGCATGACTCTTGATAGCGTATACTTGTTATTCATAGATATGGAATCCATAGCTCCTCTTTAGGAGTAATCATATCCTCTTATATGTGTTATCTTGTAATTGGAAAACTGGAGTGCTCAACCATTTGGATACATAGGTTTAACCGAATGGTATACTGTCTTTGGATGGTAAGTTTTCTAATGGTGAGATAATGGAACGTAAGATAAAAATAATCAGGAGGTAAGACAAAACTTGTCCTTAAGCCGATTATGGATTATCATATGAGGATACAATACACTATGATATGTCATGGAGACTTAGCTATACGAGCTTCGTAATTCTATATAGTTCGAGAGTGCAGCTCCAAGCTTTTAGTGGAGTAGCGTTGGAGTTGATAATTATGAAATGTATATCTGGGATATTGGGTTTCATAATTATCAAGGGCTTAAACTATATAGGTCCATTTGGTCCCCTTTGCTAGCTCACAACATCCTGTAACAACACGGCGTGTTTTTCCAATAATTGGTGACTTGTGTCAGATTTATCAGATTGGTTAAAATTTGGAAGAATTAAATAATTCATGTCTATTTATCGGTTGAATTAATTTTGTAAGAAATTAATTCAAGATAAACTTGTTGAATTATTAGGATCAGATAATTCTTGTCTGTTTATCGGTTGATTTACTTTTGGATAAATTAGATCAAGATAAACTTGTAGAATTATTAAGAATTGATTTATTTTCTTAGAGATTATCTAGATAAAGTTATTTTGATCAGATAACTTCTCTATTGGGTTATTTGAATTAAAATTGAGACTTTATCCTATAGAATCTCGGGTGGAAAATAAAAGATTTGTGAGATTTTTTATTTGACAGTTTGGCCTGTCGATGGACGTGTTCGGCCTGTCGATGGGACCTATTCAGCCTGCCTATCAGGTGGTTCGGCCTGCCTATCAGCGAAGGATAAGATCATGTGTTTCCACACGGATCTTATTAGATATTGATCCGAATTTGATTCTGATCCAAATTTTGAGACCTAATCTGATGAGGACTGACCCTAGGACCAACCTCTATAAATAGGGAGTGATTCTCACAAGTTACTTAGATCGATTGAGAGATTAAGAGTGATACTCTGCTAAGTGAGAATTTGAAAACTCCCTGAGAGCTTTTGTTCACAAATCACGAACACGTGCTTTGGGTTCTCTCGATTGGTTGGAAGGAGAGTCACTGGTGGAAGAGCTGTACATGGGAGCCCACACTCACTCCGGTCCTGGATAGAGAATAGAAAAGAAGACCAGTTGGTTGAGGCTCTTTTGGAACGTTATTTCTCTTCACAAGATTGCAGGAGGTTCTTCAGCGTACAAAGGTTAGTAAGATCTAGTTAATTTATGCATATAGCATGTCAAACTTGTGTTTTAGAAATTACTCTGATAAAAAAATTTTAAAATTCCGCTGCGCACTATTTTTCCAACATCACCACCTTCTTAAAATTATGGAAGATGGTATCTTTGACCTTTATATGGTCTTAAAATTGTTTCATTTGTAGGTATCGTGCATGAATATTGACAACATGTTAAAGAATAAATAAAAAAAATTGCAGAAAGAGTAACCTTTTAGTGGTTGTGAAATGTTTGCTCGTGGTTAACGTAAAGCTGATAAAAATATTCTTATATTATGAGTCATGCTTTTTCAATATGTATGCATTAAGAAATTGCGTATTTAAATAACATGTGAGTTGAAATTCTTTTTTCTATAAGTAAAAGGCACTTGATCTTTTAGAGCTATTGAAGCAAGCACATAGAACCTCAGGACACAAACAAACCCTACTATTTATGCCTAACTAGTGACCACAAAGAACATAAAGTTGGAATCACAATATAACTTTGGAGTTAGTGTTTGGCAAAGCTTAGAGATTAAGTTGATGATAAAGTAGAAAGAAAATAAAAAAAATAATATTTACTTTACATAAGTGTCAATGATAACATTGTTCTTTTTTTTTTACTAAAACTCACTATTGTGGTCGAAAAGTTCTCCCTTACTTTTCTTTTTCTTTTTTCCTCTTTTTTTTTGGATCTGATGCCTGGTTTTGTTTTTTAGTTGTTTGTGATGTTAGGGCTGGAACCTTTTTGTCCTCTTCTTTCTTTTTTTCTTTTTTCTTTTTAAATTGTTAACCTTTTAGAGAATTTGTAGGAACTGTTCTTTTTTACTTGCTGGTAGGAACTGTTCTTTTAGCTTTATAGGTCATTTGGGAAATGAGTTGAAACAAAGAGTTTGAACTAAAAACACTGTAACATGTGAGAGAAAATATTGTGGAAATATTAGTTAGAATTGTAAAAAACGGTTTGAGTCGTTGTTCCAAATAACTTAATAGATTAATTTTATGATTGAAAATAATTGTGTCACATAATAAAAATTTTTAAGGTGGACAGATCAAACAACTGAAAAATTGATTTGCTATTTATAAGGAAAAAGGTTCATACCATATAGGAACCTAGCTTTTTGTTCTTTAAATCTTATTGTATCTTTAGATAGGTCCTATTTATGTTAGTTTTTTTATTGGTCTCTATTAATTTTTTTTAAATGTATCTCTACTAAATTTTTTTTGTCTACTTGTCAATGTATTAACAGTGTCCTTTAAAAATTTATTGTAAATTGATCTATTAAAATAAAGCTTCTCAAATATATCCTTACTGTATTTTACACAACCTATCATGTATTCTTTAAAAATTACTACTCTTTCTCCAATTTGTTCATGTTGAATTAATTTTTATCAAATGTGTCCCTACTTAAACATTTTTTTTTATTTAAGTGACCCACTTTTTTAATTATGTTTTCCAAATGTGTCTTTGCTTAATTATTTTTCATCTACTTTTTAATATATTAATAATGCTCTTTATAAATTTCTTATGAATTTGCACGCAAATAAATTTTCTCAAATGTGTCCCTACAAAATTGCCCCCATGTGCATGGCACGTGGCTTTCAACTAGTAATAAAAAAAAGAAAGAAAAATCATGCTTACATCACAATCATATTTGCACAATGATTTAACTACAATTTTTATTAATTGTGATTTTGAGTTTGTGAGATAGATTTCTCTACTCACCATAGTGGTGTCAATCCAAGTTCCCTGACTCGACCGAGGTGGGCAGGGAAAAATGGGCTGGCCTAGAAAAGAGGAGAGACCTAGCATGGTGTCACCTAGAGCCATATTTTTATACAGATTTATAAACATTAAAAAATAGCAACTTACAAGAATGCTTTCCAAATTTATCACCTCATTAAAAATGCCCTCCAATAAACTACTTATCAAAACTACCCCTTTATTAGAAATTGAGGATTTATTAAAAGACCAACTTACCCTTCCTCCCACTCATTCATGGGAATGTCGAAATAGAACCTACTAGGTTCTGTCCTGACCCAAAACTCGTCAGAACCTATAGGTCTCATCATGGAACCCACTAGGTTCCATCTTGGAACCTACCAGATTCTGTCATAGAACTGTCGGAACCCATCTCTGGTCACCAACACGAGGTGTCGGATTGGAACCTAGTAGGTTCCAACATTCCAACATATTTTCTTTGAAAAAGGGGGCACCAACCGCCTTCGGTCGCCAGCATAGGGTGCTCTATTGTAACCTGCAAATGGAACCTATCAGATTCTAATATATTTTCTTTGAAATAAAGAAACACCAACCGTTTCTGGACATCGGCATGGGGTGCCGAATTGGAACCTACCAAATTCCAACGTATAAATATTTTTTGAAACAAAGAAGCACCAACCGCCTTTGGTTGCCGAAGTGGGTACCACTAGATTCCAAGTTGGAACCACTAGATTCCAACATATTTTTTTGAAACAAAGAAGTGTCGACCATCTCCAATTGTTGACACGGGTGTCAGATTGTAATTTGCCAGGTTCCAACTTAGAATCTTCTAAATTCTAATATATATTTTTTGAACCTACTAGATTTTATCTTGGAACCCACCAGGTTTCGTCCTCGAACTAGCTAAAACCCGCCATATTCTGACCTAGAACTCGCTAGATTCCAACATGGAACCCAGTAGATTTCATCCAAAAATCACAGGAATTGTTAAATTCCATTCCAAAGCTTGCCAGATTCGAAATCAGAATCTAATAGATTATTTTTTTCCTAACAAATACTACTGCATTACAATTATTTTTGCAAAATCATTATAAAATAAAAACATTATAGAATATGAGAGGCACTTGGGTAAACAAAGTTATCATGCAATGCACACCACTATATTTCAAATATACACAATGAACAAAAACATGAATTCAATACTTTTTGCCACTGCAACGCTCCCAAAACTTTGCTCTAGAACAACATTCCAACCCTGCAAAGAACAAAAACAACACCAAAAACTGTCCTCATAACTCAAACACCCCATTGCAAAAGGCAAAGAACCACCGATTACCAATTACAAACTAAAATTTCTAACAAGTCAATTGCAATCAGGTGATTATATAAAAAAATTGAATATGAATGAAATTCCAATAATCCATGCATAATGTAACCATTAAAAGTGACTTACTTAAGGTTTCACTGTCAACTTTAATAGGATTAAGATCAAACTCTACAGATCTTTCATGCTATTCATCAAGAATAATAACCTTAGAGTTAAAAACATGGAAGAGAAGATTCCAACAAACTACAGGCAGATGAATAGACAAAATTGGACTTTTCCAAAAGAAAGTGAAAGAAAATACCGTGTTAAATTAATAGAATTGACAAAAAAAAAATAATGAATTTGACTCAATTGAATCGACAATATACAAATGAAAAACTAGCTAAAATTATATATTTTCTTAATCGTATGTCATTGTTCCTTACATCACTGAACCAAATTCTAAAAATTCAACAAAAGATATATTAGATTTTTTAGGAAAAATAAAAAAAATTTCATATGAAAATTTCGTATGTCATATGAAAAAAAATTTTCCTGATTTTTCAGAGGCGTAAATGGAAATTTCAAATGATTTTCTAGATTTTTTAGGAAAAATAAAAAAGAATTTGATTAATCTCTATTATTTCACTAACTTCTCATCCACAAAAAGAAAAATAACAAGTATATAAGACCAAAACCTAGTTCTATTTTCTATTTCTAGCATTGTCTCTACTTCTAAACAAAACACAACAAGAAATAGATGTTTATAAATGGATTGAAGAGAGAGAGAAACGTACCAAGAACTTGTAAGGACCTCCTCCAATGATGTAGATTTTGTCAAAGACGAAGGTTTCACTGCAAAACGACAAAGGCGATCTCTACAACTCCATCCGGAGCAGCACCTGCGTTGTCTCCACCTCCGATTCAAGCCCATCTGATGAAACCAAAACTCGTAGATGAAATCTGACATCAAAGAAGCAAATGACAGCCATTCAATCGCCGTTTGTTGCATGGGGGTCCGAGCTTCCAATTGTGACTCAATCGTTAGTCGTGGTCAATCCAAGCTTCCATGACGGTTTCGGCGACAATGACTTGGAGGAGAGAAAGAAGAGAGAGAGAGAGAAGAATGAGAAGGAGAGAGAGTGCGAGAGAACAGATATGAAAAATCAGAAGAAAAGAAAAGGGAAAAAATGGACATTAGGGGTAAAATGGACAATTAAAAATAAAACTAAAGAAAAAATAAAATGACAAGGGGTAGTTTTGAAAAGGTAAAAAGGAGGTATTTTTAATAAAGAGTACTCATAAGAGGTTATTCTATGTAGTTTTCTCTTAAACAAAAAAAATCTATATCCAATTGATGGGTTGAAGACCTAGTCTTAGCCCAAATAGAGGGCTTGACCTAGGATAGCCCAACTTGAGTCTTTATGTGGGTTGAACTGCACCAGGTCAAATGCTGTACCAATGAGGCGGATCTCGAACAACCTATTTGTTGGAAAAACAGTAAGCAGCAAAATTTTAAAATTTTTATACCAGAGTATTTTTCAAAACACAAGTTTGACATGCTACATTCATAAATTAACTAGATCTTACTAACCTTGTAAATGCAGAAAAGCTCCCACAATCTGTGAAGAGAAGTAACGTTCCAGAAAAGTCTCAACCAACTAGTCTTTCTTTGCTATTCTCTATCCACGGTAGGAGTGCGTGTGGGCACACATCTTCAGCCTTTCCCCAGTGATTGTCCTTCCAACCAATTAAGAAAACCCAAAGCTAGTGTTTGTGATTTATGAACAAGAGCTCTTAGGGAGTTATAGAGTTTCACCAGCAGAGTCTCACTCTTAATCTCTCAATTGATCTGAATAACTTATGAGATTCACTCCCCATTTATAGAGGTGGGGCCCAAGAGCCAGTCCTTATCAAAAAATGTTGGACAAATCATACGGAATGAAATTTTAAATTTTTTTTTATATTAGAGTATTTTTCAAAACACAAGTTTGACAAGCTATACGCATAAATTAACTATATCTTACTAACCTTCTAAATGCCGAAAAGCTTCCTCAATCAGTGAAGAGAAGTAATGGTCCAGAACGACCTCAACCAACTGACCTTCTTTGCTATTCTCTATCCACGATCGGAGAGAATGTGGGCTCACACGTACGACTTTTTCACCAGGCGACTCTCCTTCCAACCAATTGAGAGAACCTAAAGCTAGTGTTCATGATTTGTCAACTAGAGCTCTCAAGGAGTTTTCAGAATCTCACCAGCAAAGTTTCACTCGTAATCTCTCAATTGATCTGTAACGCCCCTGAATTTTAAAGTAAGATTAGTTATGTTAAGTTTAATTGTTATGTGTGCCAGTGTAAATTTTGTTGTTAGTTTTAGTCATTCAAAGATTTTGTTGCATTTTTCATATTTAATATTTGATTTTTAGCGTTAAAATACCAAATGACATTTTTACCCCACATTTTCCCCATATTTACTAGAACGCTCTTGGGCTTTTCTTTTTCTTTTCTTTCCCTTTCCTTTTTCCTTTCACGCTCAACTCTCCCTCTCTTTTTCTCTCATTCCTTTCTCTCTCTTTCTCTCATTTCTCAACAAAAGTTTATTTCCAAGCTTTAAACTCGTTGATTTGAAGCTAAGAGACGGAGATTCAAGCCAAAAACTCTCTTAAAAAATGATGATTAAAGGTTAGGCCTTTTTCTCTAAAACTTTTGATTTTCGTTTTGAATCTTTGATGTATTTTGCAATCTGAGCTTTGGTGAGCTTAGATAATGTTTAATCTAAGCTTATAGGGCTTGTTTTACAATGAATCTATGCTCTATTTGAACAAAATTTGATTTAATCAAGTTTTGACATTTTTCTTTGATTTAAATCAAAGGTGAAATTGAGTTTAAATTTGAGGAAAATGCTTTAAATTTGTTCTACTATGATTTTATATGCTTTCTATGTGATTTTTATGCTCTGGGATTGAGAAAACAGGTTTTAAAATTTGATTTTGAGCTTGGGGAGGTCGAGACTCAACGTCTCGGGTCCCCAGATTTTGCCAGTTTAACAGGCCAAACTTGATCTTCGGTAGACCAGATTCATAAGTTCGGCAGGTCGGATTCATCAGTTCAGTAGGCCAAACCAGGGAAAGTTCGGCAGGCCGGTCTTGGTTGGTCGGCAGGCTAAACTGTGCAGTTCAATAGGCCGGTTTAGGGTGTTTGGCAGACCAACTGCAGACTTGGAAAATTGTGTTTTTACTTCGACTTTCAATGTTTGATGAATCCGAAATGTTTCAAAAAGGATTATGATTTTGGGTTATGATTATTTTGAGTCAAATGGCACACTGATAATTGAATTAATATAATGATATTTGTTAAAGATGATTTCTAATTTTAAATGCAGTTTTAAGCTTTTGAATATTTATTGGAGCTTACGTTGGATTATTTTGAGTCAAATGGCACATATTTTTATCCATTTCTTTGGCAACCCTTTTTAAACTGTTTGGGCCAAATGCTTGACCTTTTGAATGATGATATTACTATACCTTTCTTTGGTAGCCCCTTTTAAATTGTTTTGGCCAAAGTTTATTTCTTAGATGTTTCCTCTAAGAACTATTTTTGTGTTTGATTTTGAAGAATTGTATTTTGATGTTCCTTTCGGATTTCCAAAACCCATACGATGATGTTTTATCAAGATTTATTCAAGTAAGTATTTATCAATCTTTATAAATAATTTTTGAGACTTCTTGTAGTAAATATGATTTGTGAATGGTATTTTAAATAACTTGTTTTTAACTAATTATCCTACTGAGTCTTCCGCTCATATTTTCTTGTTTTTAAAATCCTCCTTCTAGGTTTGGGGAGGAAGGATGGACCCAGGATCGAAACCTGGCTCTTTGGATTGAAATGGTATTTTCTTTAGAACTGTGGTATAATACGTGTACTGTATAACTAGTCCCGATGTCGTCCTTTATATTAAATACATGCTTTGATTGTTGGAAAAAGAGTGTACAGTGGAATTTTAAAAATTTTATATCAGAGTATTTTTCAAAACACAAGTTTGACATGCTATATGCATAAATTAACCAGATCTTACTAAGCTTTGTATGCCAAAGAACCCTTGCAAAACGTGAAGAGAAGTAACATTCTTGAAGAGCCTCAACCAACTAGTCTTCTTTACTATTCTCTATTCATGACCGGAGTGAGTGTGGGCTTACACGTACAGCTCTTCTACCAAGTGACTCTCCTTCCAACCAATCAAGAGAACTCAAAGCAAGTGTTCGTAATTTGTGAACAAAAGCTCTCAGGGAGTTTTCAGATTCTCACAAGCAGAGTATCACTCTTAATCTCTCAATTGATCTGAGTAACTCTTAAGACTTACTCCCTTTATATAGAGGTTGGGCCTAGGGTCAGTCCTTATAAGATTAGGTCTCAAAAACTCAAAACAGAATCAAGTTTGGATCAATATCTGATAAGATCTATGTGGAAACGTGTAATCTTATCCTTCGCTCATCAACAGGCCGATCAGGATGATCGATAGGTCGAACAGCTCCATCAGCAAGCCGAACACATAGATCGGCAGGCCGAACTGTCGAAAAAAAATCTCCGCAAATCTTTTATTTTCCACCTGAGATTCTATAGGATAAAGTCTCAGTTTTAATTCAAATAACCCAATAGAGAAGTTATCTGATCAAAACAACTTTATCTAGATAATCTCTAGAAAAATAAATCAATTCCCAATAATTCTACAAGTTTGTCTTGATCTAATTTATCCAAAATTAAACCAACTAATAAACAGACAATAATTATCCGATCCTAAAAATTCAACAAGTTTATCTTGAATCAATTTTATCACAAAATTAATTCAACCGATAAACAGAGATGAATTATCTGATTCTTACAAATTTTAACCAATCTGATAAATCCGACATAAGTTACTAATTATCGGAAAAGCACGCTGTATCGTTACAGGATGTTGTGACCTAACAAAGGGGACCAAATGGACCTACATAGTTGAAGCTCTCGATAATTTTGAAACCCAATATCCCAGATGTATATTTCATAATTATCAACTCCAATGCTATTCCACTAAAAGCTTGGAGCTGCACTCTCGAACGGCATAGAATTACGAAGCCTGTATAGCTAAGTCTCCATATCATATCATAGTGTATTGTATCCCTATATGATAATCCATAATCGGCTTAAGGACAAGTTCTGTCTTACCTTCTCGATTATTTTTATCTTACATTCCATTATCTCACCATCAGAAAACTTATTATCCAAAGATAGTATACCATTCGGTTACACCTATGTATCCAAATGGTTGAGCGCTCTAGTTTTTCCAATTACAGGATAACGCATATAAGAGGATATCATTACTCCTAAAGAGGACCTATGGATTCCATATTGATGAATAACAAGTCTACGCTATCAAGAGTCATGCCTCCAACGTTCTAGCATGCATACCACTATTAAGATGTGGGTATCACCCTTTGGTACGTCAAAGGACACAAGTCTAGACAACGGGCCCACTATCCATCTCAGGATTAAGATACAACACAAATGATTGTCTAAAGTGAATCAATTTGCTGAGACAGAATTATTAATCCAAATCAATTCACTTTATGTCCCGATCCAACACATCGTGACATGCCCGCCCTCAACAAAGTCCTTTATCACATGATACTTCCAATCAATATGCTTACTCTTCTTGTGAAATCTTAGTTCCTTAGCATTAGCTACCACTGTACTGTTCTCACAGTACAGTGATACCGCTTTATCCATACCAGGAACTACCTCAAGATCCCCAAGGAACTTGCAGAGCCACACTGCTTCTTTCGAAGCATCACTAGCTACCAATACTCGGCCTCCATCGTTGAATCCAAAGTGCAATCTTGCTTAGCACTTCTCCAACTAATGGCACCTCTGCCCAAAGTAAACACAAAACCCGAATTCAATTTCCTACAATCCAGATAGGATTAAAAATCCAAGTCAGTATATCCTAGAGGAGTCAAGTACTCACCCGAATATACAAGCATATACCCTTGAGTCCTTCTTAGGTACTTGAAAATATGCTTTACGACAACCCAATGGTTTGGTCCTGGATCCGCCTGAAATCGACTTACCATCCCGACCGCATAACTAATATCCGGTCGTGTGCAAAGCATTACATACATGAGACTACCCACTGCCAAAGCATAAGACACCTTCTTCATGCATTTTCTTTCTTCATAAGACTTTGGAGAGTCTTTTTTAGAAAGAGTAATTCTAGACCTAGATGGTTGCCCACCTTTCTTGGAACCCTGCATTGCAAAACTTATGAGAATCTTATCTATGTAGTCGGCCTGAGGCAAAGCTATCATTTTGTTCTTCCTATCCCAAAAGATTTGGATACCAAGAACAAAATTAGCCTCTCCTAAGTCCTTCATGTCAAACTGCTTGGTCAACCATAATTTGACCAATGACAATGCCCCAATGTCATTGCCAGTTAGCAGAATGTCATCTACATAGAGCAGTAGAAAAACCACCTTCCCATCCTTTATGTGTTTGTAAACACATGGTTCCTCCACATTTTGTGAGAACCCATAAGTCTTGATCACCTAATCAAATCTTATGTTCCAAGAACGGGAAGACTGCTTAAGTCCATAAATTAACTTTAGCAGCTTACAAACCTTACCCTCTTGGCCCGTGACCTTGAACCCGTCAAGTTGTTCCATATAAATGGACTCATCAAGATTTCCATTTAGAAAAGTCATCTTGACATCCATCTATCAAATCTTGTAATCAAGAGCGGCAGCTATGGTCAAGAGAATCCGGATAGACTTAAGCATGGCTACAGGCGAAAAGGTTTCCTCATATTCGATTCCTTCCTTTTGCATATAACCCTTAGCTATCAGTCTAGCCTTAAAGGTTAAAACCTTTCCATCCACTCCTCTTTTCGTCTTGTAGATCCACTTACACCCTATGGGTTTTACCCCTTCGGGAAGATCTACAAGCTCCTAGACCTGATTAGTCTCCATGGACTTCATCTCAATGTTCATGGCCTCTGTCCAGAGTTTTGAATGAACATCCTCCATAGCCTCTGCGTAAGTATAAGGATCCCTGTCATGTTCATCCGGTTCAGCCAAGAAGACCTCTCCATTGAACATATACCTCTTAGGTTAACGCCCGATCTTCCCACTACGCCGAGGCCCCTAAGGTTGTTGTTCAGGTTTGTTTGGTTTTTCTACACTAATCAGAATGGTTTCATTTGGAACCTCTGGAGTGATCGGATCACTCCTTTACTCCTTAAGCACCACTTTGCTTCAAGGTTTAAAGTCATCCATGCAACTCTCCTCAAGGAAAGTTGCATTAGTTGAAACCACGACTTTATTTTCCTTTAGGTTATAAAAATCACCCCCTTTAGTCCCTTTTGGATATCCTACAAACACGTAAACTTCCGAATGTGCTTCCAACTTATTCAGATCCTTAAACAGGACATGAGCCTGACATCCCCATATGCGAATATGGTTTAAGGATGTCTTCCTATCCATCCACAACTCGTGAGGAGTTTTAGGGACCGATTTTGAAGGCACATTGTTGAAAAGATAACATGCGGTTTGTAGTGCATATCCCCGAAAGGATAAAGGCACTAATGAATAACTCATCATGGACCTAACCATGTCCAACAAAGTCTTATTTCTTCTCTCCTCTACGCCATTCTTCTGTAGAGTGCCTGGCGCAATCAAATGGAGTAAAATCTCATTCTCTAATAAGTGTCCCAAGAACTCATCAGAAAGGTATTCTCCACCTTGATCAGATCGAAGTGCCTTTATGGGTCTACCCAATTGCTTTTCCACTTCAGCCCAAAACTCCCTGAATTTGTCAAAAGTTTTGCTTTTGTGGTGCATCAGGTACACATACTCATATCTTAAGTAATCGTCAAAAAAAGTGACGAAGTACTCATACCCTCCTCATGCCCAGATGTTCATCGGTCTGCAAACATCACTATGCAGAAGTTCTAGAACCCCTTCGGCCCTATTCCCCTTAGACTCGAATGGTCTTTTGGTCATTTTACCCTCCAAACAAGATTCACATTGGGGTATAGATTCCACCTTTAAGTGACTTAAAGGTCCATCCCTTACCAACCTTTAAATCCTATTCAAGTTAATATGACCGAGGCGCAAATGCCAAAGATAAGTCTTATTAGAGTGAGAAGTTTTAAGTCTTTTAAAGTCATTATTATTCATCTCAGCATTAAGCAATAAGTCCATCTTAGGTTTGATGAAATATAGATTATTTTGCATCCATCTAGAACAGATAAAAGATTTGTTTTTACGAATCACCACTTAATCATTAAAAGAAACCAAATAGGAGTCTTTAAAAAAACAAGCTATAGAAATTAAATTCCTTTTAAATTTAGGACCATAAAAACAATCTTGCAAAAATAAATTCCTATAATTATCAAAATAAAGATGGACGTCTCCCACTGCTTCCGCTGAGACCAAGGATCCATCGCCCATCCGAAGCGTGAAGTCTTCATATAGCAGACTTCTTGTTTCTTTGGACCCCTGTAGAGAAACACAAACATGATAAGTTGCACCGGAATCTATGACCCAAATGTCACTAGATTCCTCAACCAAACAAGTTTCTAAATATAGAAGATCGCACCTACCTCCTTTGGAAAGGAAGTCCTTGCAATGCTTCTTGATATGCCCGACCTTTCCACAGAAGAAGCACTTAAGCTTCTTTAGGTTCTTCTTCTTCTTCTTCTTGCTCTTGGTGCTAGTAGGAATAGAAGACTTCTCGCTTTTGGCCTGTTGCTTCTTTCCATTCCCAGAGTTAGGTTTGGAACCAGAAGAAGCTACCATGTTGGCCTCTCCACCTGCAGGAGGCTCCCTAATCAGCAATTCAAACTCTTGTAACTGTTTCATCAGTTCTGTCAAGGTCATATCCCGTCTATTGCTTAAATTAAATGCAGCTCCAAACGGAATAAATTCCTTAGACAGAGTCTCAAAGACCATAGTCATCTGAGTTTCAACATCGATGTCGGCTCCATTGGTTTGAGCCTCAGCGAGGTAACCCATGACCAACATCATATGCTCCTTTATAGATGTCCCTGGCCTCTGTCTACAGTTTAGAAGTTTCTAAAGTGCCCCTTGCCGCTTTGTTATGGCCTGGCCTCAAAACATATCCTCAAGATTATCTAATATTTGCTTCGTAGCCTCATAATCCTGATGTTGAGCCTACAGCACATTATTCATGCTGGCCATAACATAGTAGCGACCCTGATCATTAGCATCTTTCCAGCGATCATACGCTTAGAATTGCTCATTAGTTGAGTCTCCTATAGGCTCAAGAGGACAAGGGGTTGTCAGTACAGATTTCAGTTTCTCAAAGGATAGGACGATATCTAGGTTCCATTTCCAATCATTATAGCTCTCACTGGCTAATAGGTTTTTGTCAAGTATCAATGATAAACGATTTTTAGACATTTTTAATCTACAATAAAGAATCATATACCAAACATAAGCAAACATATCATAAAAATTTAGTAAGATAACACAACCATGTAAAAATACAAATGTGTTTATGTGTCAAAACCTTGAAAATATCACAACCTTACAACGATAATTCCCAACTTAGAATTCAACAAGCTCCTAGGGGAGTCATGCTAAATTCAATCAGGAACACGGATCCCCTCCTGATTAATATATGCCATCTAGGACCCGTATGATCTAGCAGATACTAATAATCATTTCTTTGGCCATTAATTTTATTAACATAGCTCATAGGGGAGATTAATAATAAAATTAACGTGAGTGTATAACCATTGTTTCAATATTTTATCCATGATTTATAATCACTACCTAGGGGTGTGCAACCATAATCATGCTAAAATACCTTATCCTCTCAGAGATCCAATATAGTATATGATAAAAATCCCTTCCTAGGGGTCAGGACCACCATGTTCTGCTTACAGACCAATGATGGAGGCCTTAGGTCCTCTCTTCGAAAACCTTCTCCCACTAAATCTTTTGAAATCAAGGTTTTATTTTAAAAGTATGCATGAACAATTTTAATATGAGCAGCACTCCCTATTCTATATGACATGTTATCAATATACATGGCAAATCATATTATAATGCAGACAAGCAAAGCGATCAAGCAAAGCTACAAGCAAAATAATAAATAACCTTAATATTATGGCTCTATCCTAGAGCATAGAAAACTAAAATTACAAGTGAATGATCGAGACATATTGTCGATTCTTCATCCTTGAATCATCAAGCTATATCCTTCTTCATGTAATACCCATCTTCAAGTCTTCAATCCCATATGAATCGAATACTTCATATTTCTGGTCATATCCAAATTTAATGTTTCTCAGAATTGTCCCAAAAATAAAATTAAAACTACACCGAAAAACTACATCTTTTATGGAAATTTTTCAGCTCTCGGTTGGCAGGCCGATCTGGGTGATCTGCCTGCTAGTCATGCTCCATCGGCCTACTGATCTGGAAGATCGGCCTGCCGACTCATGAAAGTTTGGCCTGCCGAACCAGAAGTTTGGCCTGTCGAACCAGAAGTTTGGCCAGTCGCCAAAGCCTTCTGATTTCTGCCTCACTGACGGCTTGCTGAACCATACGTTCGGCCTGTCGATCTGTGACCATCGGCCTACTGAACTATGATGTTTGGCATGCCGACTGAGCAGAAACCTCCTATTCTAGAAAATACAATTTTTAATGCAATTCACTAATTTTATTTTTAACAATTCAAAAACATAAAATTAGAGACTCAGGAAATACCTGGGAGCGCCATCATCATTCTTCTAGATCCGTCTTCTCCGAATGATTATTTAATTACAAAAATTCTTACAAATTTAAAATTGAACAATAAAACCTAGACGGAGATGATAGTCCGCCATCTAATTACATGGAAGAAAACTTAGATATACATTCTAACCTCTAAGGAACGATAACTGGTATAAATTATTTAATTAATAAATAATTAAATAACCATCTAATCAACCATAATTAATTAATGAACATTCACCACATAATCCATGACGACATATATAATATATAGAAACCTACAGTGCCAACTCTCTATAAAATTAAATTCAAGCATATGAAAGATTAAGATCACAAAATTTATATATATAACATGATCACAAACTCGTAAATTTATGTAAAAACCATGGCTCTGATACCAATTGTTGAAAAAATAGTACTCAGTGGAATTTTAAAAATTATACATCATAGTATTTTCTAAAACACAAATTAACCATATCTTACTCACCTTTGATTGCTGAAGAACCCTTGCAAAACGTGAAGAGAAGTAACGTTCTAGAAGAGCCTCAACCAACTAGTCTTCTTTGCTATTCTCTATCCATGACGGGAGTGAGTGTGAGCTCACACGTACAGCTCTTCCACCAGGTGACTATCCTTCCAACCAATCGAGGAAACCCAAAGCAAGTGTTTGTGATTTGTGAACAAAAGCTCTCAGGGAGTTTTTAGATTCTCACTAGCAGAGTATCACTCTTAATCTCTCAATTGATCTGAGTAACTCTTAAGACTTACTCCCTTTATATAGAGGTTGGGCCTAGGGTCAGTCCTTATTAGATTAGGTCTCAAAAACTCGAAACAGAATCAAGTTCGGATCAATATCTGATAAGATCCGCGTGGAAACGCGTAATCTTATCCTTCGCTCATTGACAGGCCGATCAAGATGATCGGTAAGCTGAACAGCTCCATCGACAGGCTGAACACGTAGATCGACAAGCCAAACTGTCGAAAAAAAATCTCTGCAAATTTTTATTTTCCACCCAAGATTCTATAGGATAAAGTCTCAATTTTAATTCAAATAACCCAATAAAGAGTTATCTGATCAAAACAACTTTATCTAGATAATCTCTAGAAAAATAAATCAATTCCTAATAATTCTGCAAGTTTATCTTGATCTAATTTATCCAAAATTAAATCAACTGATAAACAGACAAGAATTATCCGATCCCAATAATTCAACAAGTTTATCTTGAATCAATTTTATCACAAAATTAATTCATCCGATGAACAGACATGAATTATCTGATTCGACCAAATTTTAACCAATTTGATAAATTCGACGTAAGTTACCAATTATTGGAAAAGCACGTCGTATCGTTACAGGATGTTGTGAGCTAGCAAAGGGGACCAAATGGACCTACATAGTTCAAACTCCTGATAATTACAAAAGCCAATATCCCAGATATACATTTCATAATTATCAACTCCAACGCTACTCTACTAAAAGCTTGGAGCTGCACTCTCAAACTATATAGAATTACGAAGCCCATACAGCTAAGTCTCCATGACATATCATAGTGTATCGTATGCCCATATGATAATCCATAATCGGCTTAAGGACAAGTTCTGTCTTACCTTCCCGATTATTTTTATCTTACGTTCCATTATCTCACCATCAGAAAACTTACTATCCAAAGATAGTATACCATTCAGTTACACCTATGTATCCAAATGGTTGAGCGCTCCAGTTTTTCCAATTACATGATAACGCATATAAGAGGATATCATTACTCCTAAAGAGGAGCTATGGATTCCATATCTATAAATAACAAGTCTACGCTATCAAGAGTCATGCCTCCAACGTACCGACATGCATACCACTATTAAGATGTGGGTGTCACCCTTTGATACATCAAAAGACACAAGTCTAGACAACGGGCCCACTATCCATCTCAGGATTAAGATACAACACAAATGATTGTCTAAAGTGAATCGATTTGCCGAGGTAGAATTATTAATCTAAATCAATTCACTTTATGTCTCGATCCAACACATCGTCACCTATCACAACATGCCAATGTTTCTATTCACGGAGTCCACCTCCGATGGTCAGGACAAAGCATCTCCCTTTAGGGATATAAACAACATAACAATCTTTACATGAATAAAGCGCCCAACTTTATTCCCTTGATTGCGGATCTTATGATTTAGACCGTCACCTTAAGAATCGTGTCTTCCGTATAATCTGTCCGTCATGTGCCCAATTCTTAAAGGTTTAGACCGACAGTCTTAGACTATTGTTTGCTTAACATGCATTCAACAAATATGAATGTAAAGAGGACAAGTTTTGGTATATAAATAATGAATAAATTCTTTATTGATAAAAATGTCTCCAAAAACTTATTACATTTTTACTCCTTAGGGCATACATGTCTAACATTAATATATTCTATAAATAATAATTCACAATGATTTTGTTATTATTATTATTATCCGTATTTTACTATGTCATTTTCGTCTTTATGAGTCCCACCACTTGTCTAATTTCAAAGATGATGATTTGTGATGATTTTCAATGGTTTGTATTATTGATATTATTATTTACTATTTATCTACCTACCCACCTTCGTGGTAAGCGACCACGTGATGGTGAATGAGAATAAGATCTTGGCCCCACCTTCGTGGCATTCATGTGACGATGATCGTCGATGATAATATTTATTTTTGATGATATTTATTTACTTTCTATATATATTTATTTTTTCTTTAATTACTTCATTTATTTCATCTTATTTACCTAAAACTCCTAAATCTCTAGTACTTCGGGGCATCATAGAATGGTATCAGAGCGTAGGCTTCAGATCTTTCGAGAACTGAACCTATGAGATTTTTACTGTTTTATTTTGATTTTTCAAGTGTTATGTCGGGACAGTTATCATTACAGTTGCGTTTAAGTACACAGTGTTTATGATTTTAAACTTAAGATATTTGAAAATTTCAAGGATGAAATTTCTTTTAAGGAGGATGGATTGTAACACCCCTGAATTTTAAAGTAAGATTAGTTATGTTAAGTTTAATTATTATGTGTGCCAGTGTAAATTTTGTTGTTAGTTTTAGTCATTCAAAGATTTTGTTGCATTTGTCATATTTAATATTTGATTTTTAGCGTTAAAATTTCAAATGACATTTTTACCCCACATTTTTCTTATATTTACGAGAACGCTCTTGGGCTTTTCTTTTTCTTTTCTTTTCCTTTCCTTTTTCCTTTCACGCTCAACTCTCCCTCTCTTTTTCTCTCATTCCCGTCTCTCTCTTTATCTCATTTCTCTACAAAATTTTATTTCCAAGCTTTAAACTTGTTGATTTGAAGCTAAGAGATGGAGATTCGAGCCAAAAACTCTCTTCAAAAATGATGATTAAAGGTTAGCCCTTTTTCTCTAAAACTTTTGATTTTCATTTTGAATCTTTGATGTATTTTTCAATCCAAGCTTTGGTGAGCTTTGATAACGTTTAATCTAAGCTTATAGGGCTTGTTTTACAATGAATCTAAGCTCTATTTGAACAAAATTTGATTTAATCAAGTTTTGACATTTTTCTTTGATTTTTAAATCAAAGGTGAAATTGAGTTTAAATTTGGGAAAAATGCTTTAAATTTGTTCTACTATGATTTTCTATGTTTTTTATGTGATTTTTATGCTCTGGGATTGAGAAAACAGGTTTTAAAATTTTATTTTGAGCTTGGGGAGGTTGAGACTCGAAGTCTCGGGTCCCCAAATTTTGCCAGTTTGACAGGCTGAACTTGATCTTCGACAGGCCAAATTCATAGGTTTGGCAGGTCAGATTCATCAGGTCGGTAGGCCAAACCTAGGAAAGTTCGGTAGGCCGGTCTTGGTTGGTCGGCAGGCCAAACTGTACAGTTTGGTAGGCCGGTTCAAGGTGTTCTGCAGGCTAACTGCGGACTTGAAAAATTGTGTTTTTACTTTGGTTTTCAATGTTTGATGATTCAGAAATGTTTCAAAAAGGATTATGATGTTGGGTTATGATTATTTTGAGTCAAAAGGCACACTGATAATTGAATTAACATAATAATATTTGTTAAATAGGATTTCTGATTTTAAATGCAGTTTTAAGCTCTTGAATATTGATTGGAGCTTACGTTGGATTTTATTTAGAGCTTACGATATTAGATTTAAATGAGGTAGGATATACACATATTTCTATCCCTTTCTTTGGTAGCCCTTTTTAAACTGTTTGGGCCAAATGCTTGACTTTTTGAATGATGATATTACTATACCTTTCTTTGGTAGCCCCTTTTAAATTGTTTTGGCCAAAGTTTATTTCTTAGATGTTTCCTTTAAGAATGATTTCTGTGTTTGATTTTGAAGAATTGTATTTTGATGTTTCTTTCGGATTTCCAAAACCTGTACGACGATGTTTTATTAAGATTTATTCAAGTAAGTATTTATCAATCTTTATAAATAATTTTTGAGACTTCTTGTAGTAAATATGATTTGTGAATGATATTTTAAATAACTTGTTTTTAACTAATTATCCTACTGAGCCTTCCGCTTATGTTTTCCTGTTTTAAAATCCCCTTTCAAGGTTTGGAGAGGAAGGATGGACCTAAGATCGAAACCTGGCTCTTTGGATTGAAATGGTATTTTTTTTAGAACTGTGGTATAATACGTGTACTGTATAACTAGTCCCGATGTCATCCTTTATGTTTAATACATGCTTTCATATATTCCGTAAATAATAATTCACAATGATTTCATTATTATTATTATTATCCGTATTTTACTATGTTATTTTCGTCTTTGTGAGTCCCACCACTTGTCTAATTTCAAAGACGATGATTTGTGATGATTTTCAATGGTTTTGTATTATTGATATTATGATTTACTATTTATCTACCTACCCACCTTCGTGGTAAGCGACCACGTGATGGTGAATGAGAATAAGATCTCGGCCCTACCTTCGTGGCATTCACGTGATGGTGATCGCCGTTGATAATATTTATTTCCGATAATATTTATTTACTTTCTACATATATTTACTTTTTCTTTAATTACTTCATTTATTTCATTTTATTTACCTAAAACTCCCAGATCCCCGCTCCGGGGAGTCACATGATCTAAAATAACTTTTGAGACTTACTCCTTTTTAATAGAGGTTGGGCCTAGGAGTCAGTCCTTATCAGATAAGGCCATAAAAATTCAAATCAGAATCAAATTTGGATCAATATCTGATGAAATCTACATGAAAATACGTGATCTTTTTATCACATGGTCTGCATGCTGACCTGTCTAACAGGCATGCCGAACTTGCCCCATCGGCAGGCCGAACTTGAGGATTATCATGTCGAACCTGCAATAAAAATCTTAACGAATCTTTTATTTTTCACCTGAGATTCTATAGAATAAAGTCTCAGTTTTAATTCAAATAACCCAATATAAAAGTTATCTAATTAAAACAACTTTATCTAAATGAACTCTAGGAAAATAAATAAATTCTTGATAATTCTACAAGTTTATATTGGTTTAATTTATTCAAAATTAAATCAACTGATAAATAGACAATGGTTATTTGATCCCAAAAATTCAACAAGTTTAGGTTGAATTAATTTTATCACAAAATTAATTCAACCGATAAACAAACATGAATTCTCTGATTTTACTGAATTTCAACCAATCTGATAAATCTGACATAAGTCACCAATTATTAGAAAAGCACTCTGTATCATTATAGGATTTTTATGAGCTAGCAAAGGGGACCTGATGGACCTATATAGTTTAACCTCCTGATAATTATGAAACCCATTATCCCAGTTATATATTTCATAATTATTAACTCTAACGTTACTCCACTAAAAGCTTGGAGCTGCACTTTCGAACTATATAGAATTATGAAGCCCGTATATCTAAGTCTCCATGACGTATCATAGTGTATCGTATCCCCATAGGATTATCCATAATCGACTTAAGGACAAGTTTTGTCTTACCTTCCAGATGATTATTTTTATCTTACGTTTCATTATCTCACCATTGAAAAACTTACCATCCAATGACAGTATACCATTTGGTTCCACCTATGTATCCAAATGGTTGAGTGCTCTAGTTTTCTAATTACAGGATATCGCATATAAGAGGATATCACTACTCTTAAAGAGGAGTTATGGATTCTATATCTATGAATAACAGGTCTACACTATCAAGAGTCATGCCTCCAATGTATCGGCATGCGTACCACTATAAAATGTGGATGTCACCCTTTGGTACATCAAAAGACACAAGTCAAGACAATTGGCCCACTATTCATCTCAGGGTTAAGATACAATACAAATGATTGCCTAAAGTGAATCGATTTGCCAAGATAGAATTTTTAATCCAAATCAATTCACTTTATGTCCCGATCCAACACATCATCATCTATGACAATGTGTCGATGTTTCTATTTGTAGAGTCCACCTCCGATGGCCAAAACAAACCATCTCCCAATAAAGATATAGACAACATAACAATCTTTATATAAATAAAGTGCCCAACTTTATTCCCTCAATTGTGGATCTTATGATTTAGACCGTCGCCTTAAGAATCGTGTCTTCCGCATAATCTGTATATCATATGCCCAATTCTTAAAGGTTTAGAATGATAGTCTTAGGCTTTTGTTTGCTTAACATACATTTAACAAATATGAACATAAAGATGACAAGATTTGATATATGAATAATAAATAAATTCTTTATTGATAAAAATGTCTCCAAAAACATATTACATTTTTACTCCTTAGGGCATACACATCTAACAATCTCCCACTTGCACTAAGTGAGTAAATATTAGAAATTTCGCATCACCATAGCTTCCACATGCATCTTGAAGACTCTCCTAGTAAGTGTCTTCATGAATGGATCAGCTAAATTATCATCTGACGTGATTTTGCACACCATGACATGCCCGCCCTTGATGAAGTCCTTTATCACATGATACTTCCAATCAATATGCTTACTCTTCTTGTGAAATCTTGGTTCCTTAGCATTAGCTACCACTGCACTGTTATCACAATACAGTGATACTGCCTTATCCATACTAGGAACTACCTCAAGATCCCTAAGGAACTTGCGGAGCCACATTGCTTTTTTTGAAGCATCACTAGTTGCCACATATTCAGCCTCCATCATTGAATCCGTAATGCAATCTTGATTCACACTTCTCCAATTGATGGCACCGCTGCCTAGAGTAATCACAAAACCCAAAATCAATCTCCTCGAATCCAGACAGGATTGAAAATCCGAATCATTATATCCTAGAGTTGTTAAGTCCTCATCGAAATATACAAGTATATACCCTCAAGTCCTTCTCAGGTACTTGAAAATATGCTTTACCACAACCCAATGGTTCCATCTAGGATCCACCTGAAATCGACTTAAAATCCTACTGCCGAAGCATAAGGCACCTTTTTCATGTATTCTCTTTCTTCCTCAGACTTTGGAGAGTCTTTCTTAGAAAGAGTAATTCCAGACCTAGATGGTTGCCCACCTTTCTTGGAATCCTATATTGCAAACCTTCTAAGAATCTTATCTATGTAGCTGGCCTGAGACAAAGCTATCATTTTGTTCTTCTTACCCTGAAAGATCTGGATACCAAGAACAAAATTAGCCTCACCAAAGTATTTCATGTCAAACTGCTTGGTCAGCCATAATTTGACCGATGACAATGCCCCAACGTCATTACCAATTAGCAGAATGTCATCTATATAAAGTTGTAGAAAAACCACCTTCACATCCTTAATGTGTTTATACACACATGGTTCAACCACATTTTGTGAGAACCCATAAGTCTTGATCACTTGTTCAAATCTTATGTTCCAAGAATGGGAAACTTGCTTAAGTCCATAAATTGACTTTAGTAGCTTACAAACCTTACCCTCTTGACCGTTGACCTTGAATTCGTCTAGTTATTCCATTTAAATGGACTCATCAAGATAGCCATTAAGAAAAGCCATCTTGACATCCATCTGTCAAATCTCGTAGTCGAGAGTGGCAGTTATGGACAAGAGAATCCGAATAGACTTAAGCATGGCTACAGGCGAAAAGGTTTCCTCGTAATCGATTCCTTCTTTTTGCGTGTATCCCTTAGCTACTAGTCTAGCCTTAAAGGTTTTGACCTTTTCATCCACTCTTCTTTTCCTCTTGAAGATCCACTTATACCTTATGGTTACCGCTTCAGGAAGATCCACAAGCTAGAATCCTTGTCATGTTCATCTAGTTCAGCCAAGAAGGCCTCCCTATTAAACATATACCTCTCGGGTTGACGCTTGATCCTCCCACTATGCCAAAGCCCCTTAGGTTAATGTTCGGGTTTGTTTGGTCTTTCTACACCTATCGGAACGGTTTCATTCAAAACTTCCGAAGTGATTGAATCACTCCTTAACTCTGTAAGAACCACTTTGCTTTGAGGCTTAAAGTCATCCATGTAACTCTCCTCAAGGAAAGTTGCATTCGTTGAAACCATGACTTTATTTTCTTTTGGGTTATAAAAATAACCCCCTTTAATCCCTTTTGGATATCCTACAAACATGCAAACTTCTGAATGTGCTTCCAACTTGTTCACATCTTTAAACTGGACATGAGCCAGACATCCCCAATTGCGAGTCTGGTTTAAGGATGTCTTCTTGCTGTCCACAACTCGTGAAGAGTTTTAGGGACCGATTTTTGAAGGCACATTGTTCAAAAGATAACATGCAGTTTGTAATGCATATCCCTAAAAGGATAAAAGCAATGATAAATAACTCATCATAGACCTAACCATCTCCAATAAAGTCCTATTTCTTATCTCTGCCATGCTATTCTACTACAGAGTACCCAGTGCAGTCAAATGGGATAAAATCCTATTTTCTGATAAGTGTCCTAAGAACTCATCAGAAACATACTAACCACCTCGATCGGATCGAAGTGCCATTATGGGTCTACCCAATTGCTTTTCCATTTCAACCCGAAACTCCCTAAGCTTGTCATAAGTTTCGCTCTTGTGGTGCATTTGGTACACATACCCATACCTTGAGTAATCATCAATAAAAGTGACGAAGTACTCATACCCTCCTCGTGCTCAGATGTTCATCGATTTACAAACATCACTATGCACAAGTTCTAGAACCCCTTCGGCCCTATTGTCCTTAGACCGGAATGGTCTTTTGGCCTTTTTACCCTTCAAACAAGATTCATATTGAGGTATAGATTCCACCTTTAAGTGACATAAAGGTCCATCCCTTACCAACCTTTGAATTCTATTGAGGTTAATATGACCAAGGCGTAAATGCTAAAGATAAGTCTTATTAGTGTGAGAAGTTTTAAGTCTTTTAGAGTTATTATCATTTATCTCAGCAGTAAGTCCATCTTAGGTTTGATAAAATATAGATTATTTTGTCTCCATCCAGAGTAGATAAAAGATTTGTTTTTACGAATCACCACTATTTTATTAAAAGAAACTAAATAGAAGTCTTTAAATAAACGAGCTACAGAAATTAAATCCTTTTTAAATTTAGGAACATAAAAAAGAATCTCACAAAATTAAATTCCTATAATTATCAAAATAAAGATGGACATCTTCCACTGCTTCCACTAAGACCAAGGATCCATCACCCATCTGAAGCGTGAAGTCTTCACGAAGCAGACTTCTTGTTTCTTTGAACCCCTACAGAGAAATACAAACATGATTAGTTGCACTAGAATCTATGACCTAAATGTCACTGGATTCCTCAACCAAACAAGTTTCTAGATATAGAAGATCACACCTACCTCCTTTGAAAAGAAAGTCCTTGCAATGCTTCTTGATGTGCCCTACCTTCCCACAGAAGAAGCATTTTAGCTTCTTTGGATTCTTCTTGCTCTTGTTGTTAATAGGAATAGAAGACTTTCCCTTTTTGGCCTGTTGTTTCTTTCCATTCCCAAGGTTGGGATTGGAACCAGAAGCAACTGCCAAATTGGCCTCTCCACCAGCAAGAGACTCCCTGATCAACAATTCGAACTCTTGTAACTATTTCACCAACTCTGTTAAGGTTATATCCCACCTATTGCTTAAATTAAAAATAGCTCTAAATGGAATAAATTCTTTGGACAGAGTCTCAAGGACCATAGTCATCTGAGTTTCAGCATCGATGTCAGCTCCATTAGCTTTTGCCTCAGTGAGGTAACCCATGGCCAACATCATGTGCTCCTTTATAGATGTCCCTAGTCTTTGCTTATAGTTCAAGAGTTTTTGAAGCATTCCTTGTCGCTTAGTTAAGGCTTGGCCTCCAAATATGTCTTCTAGATTATCCAAGATCTGCTTAGCAGTCTCATAATCCTCATGTTAAGCTTGTAGCACGTTGTTCATACTAGCCATAACATAGCAGCAGGTCTGATCATTTGCATCTTCCCAATGATCATAGGCATGGAATTGATTGTTGGTGGAATCTCTCGTATGCTTGGGAGGACAAGATGTCGTCAGTACAAATTTTAGTTTCTCAAAGGAGAGGACGATGTCCAGGATTCGTTTCCAATCATTATAATTCTCTTCAGTTAATTGGTTTTTGTCAAGTATCAAAGATAAAGCGTTTTTAGACATTTTTAATCTACAATAAATAATCGTATGACAAACCTAAGCAAACATAGCATAATAATTTAGTAAGATAACACAATCATGTAAAAACATATATATGTGCTTATGTGTTAAAACTTTGAAAATATCACAACCTTACAACGATAATTTCCAACTCAGAATTCAACATGCTCCTACGGGAGTCATGCTAAATTCAATCAAGAACACAGATCCTCTCTTGATTAATATATGTCATCTAGGACCCGTATGATCTAGCATATATTAATAATCGTTTCTTTGGCCATTAATTTTATTAACAAAGCTCCTAGGAGAGGTTAATAATAAAATTAACATGAGTGTATTACCATCGTTTTAATATTTTATCCAAGATTTATAATCACCATATAGGAGTGTGCAACCATAAATCATGCTAAAATAACTTATCCTCTCGAAGATCCAACCTAGAACATGATGAAATCCCTTCCTAGGGTCAGAACCACCATGTTCTATCTATGGACCAACGACGGAGGTCTTAGGTCCTCTCTTCGAAAACCTTCTCCTACTCAATCTTTTGAAATCAAGGTTTTATTTTAAAAGCATGCATGAACAATTTTCAATTGAGTGGCACTCCCTATTCTATATGGTATGTCATCAATATATATGACAAATCATATTATAATGCAAACAAGCAAAGTAATCAAGAAAAACTACAAGCAAAATAATAATAAATAACCGTAATATTATGGTTTTACCCTACCTAGAAAACAAAGATTACGAGAGAATAATCGAAACATTTAATCGATTCTTCATCCTTGAATCCTCAAGCTGTATCCTTCTTCATGTAATGTCCATCTTCAAGTCTTCAATCCCTTATGAATTGAATACTTCAAATTTTCAGTCATATCCAGATTTTAATATTTCTCAAAATTGTCCCAAACATAATGTTAAAACTACATTGAAAACTTCACCTTTTTTGAAAAAATTTATAGCTCTCTGACGGCAAGCTGATCTAGGTGATCGACTTGCCAGTCATGACCCACCGACCTGCTGACTGGCCTGTCAATCTTCACAAATCAGCCTGCCGGTTCATGACTAATTGGCCTGCTAAACTAGAAGTTTGGCCTGCCGCCAGAGCCACCTGATTTCTACCCCATTGACGGCCTGCCAAATCTCACATCCAGCCTATCGATCTGCGACCACCGGCTTGCCGAACTAAAAGGGTTCGGCATGTCGATCAAGCAAAAACCACCCTTTTTAGAAAATACAGTTTCTAATGCAATTAATCAATTTTATTTTTAACAATTCAAAAACATAAAATTAGAGACTCAAGAAATACCTGAGAGCGCCATTATCTATCTTCTAGATCTGCCTTCTAAATCTGTCTTTTAGATCCGTCTTCTCTGAATGATTATTTAATTACATAATTCTTACAAATTTAAAATTAAATAATAATTCCTAGACAGAGATGATAGTCTGCCATCTAATTACATGAAAAACCTAAATACACATTTTAACCTCTAAGGAACCATAACCAGTATAAATTAATCAATTAATTAATAATTAAATAATAATTTAATCAACCATAATTAATTAATAAGCATTCACCATATAATCCATGACAGCATATAGATATATAGAATCCCTAGAGTGCCAACTCTTTAAAAAATTAAATTCAAGCATAGGAGAGATCAAGATCACATAATTTATACATATAGCATAATCACAAACTCGTAAATATATGTGAAAACCATGGCTCTGATACCAATTGTTAGAAAAATAGTACGTAGGAAAATTTTGAAATTTTTAATATTAGAGTATTTTTCAAAACACAAGTTTGACACGCTCTATGCATAAATTAACCAAATCTTACTAACCTTGTAAATGCCGAAAAGCTTCCTCAATCAATGAAGAGAAGACACGTTCCAAAAAGACCTTAATCAACTGACCTTCTTTACTATTCTCTATCCATGATTGAAGTGAGCGTGGGCTCACACATGCAGCTCTTTCACCAGATGACTCTCCTTTTAACCAATTGAGAAAACCCAAAGCTAGTGTTCATGATTTGTGAACAAGAGCTCTCAGGGAGTTTTCAAGATCTCACCAATAGAGTTTCACTCTTAATCTCTCAATTGATCTAAAATAACTTATGAAACTCACTCCCCTTTTATAGAGGTTGGGCCCAAGAGTCAATTCTTATCAGATAAGGCCTTAAAAATTTGAATCAGAATCAAATTCAGATCAATATCTAATGAAATCTGCGTGAAAACACGTGACATTTTCATCGCATAGTCGGCATGCCGATCTATCTAACCGGCAAGCCAAACTTACCCCATCGGCAAGCCGAACCTAAGGATCGGTACACCAAACCAATGATAAAAATCTCAGCGAATCTTTTATTTTTCACCCGAGATTCTATAGGATAAAGTCTCAGTTTTAATTTAAAGAACCCAATAGAAAAGTTATCTATTTAAAACAACTTTATCTAGATAATCTCTAGGAAAATAAATAAATTCTTGATAATTCTACAAGTTTATCTTAATTTAATTTATTCAAAATTAAATCAACTGATAAACAGAAAAGAATTATCTGATCCCAATAATTCAACAAGTTTATCTTGAATTAATTTTATCACAAAATTAATTCAACTGATAAACAAACATGAATTATCTGATTTTACCAAATTTCAGCCAATCTGATAAATTTAACATAAGTCATCAATTATTGAAAAAGCATGCCATGTCATTATAGGATTTTTGTAAGCTGGCAAAGGGGACCTGATGGACCTATATAGTTCAAGCTCCCGATAATTATGAAACTCAATATCCTAGACATACATTTCATAATTATCAACTCCAACGCTACTCTACTAAAAGCTTGGAGCTGTACTCTGGAACTATATAGAATTACGAAGCGCATATAGCTAAGTCTCCATGACATATCATAGTGTATCGTATCCCCATAGGATTATCCATAATTGCCTTAAGGGCAAGTTCTGTCTTACCTTCTTGATTCTTTCTATCTTATGTTCCATTATCTTACCATCGAAAAACTTACCATCCAATGACAGTGTACCATTTGGTTACACCTATGTATCCAAATGGTTCAACGCTTCAGTTTTCCAATTACAAGATAACGCATATAAGAGGATATCACTACGCCTAAAGAGGAGCTATGGATTCCATATCTATGAATAACAAGTCTACGCTATCAAGAGCCATGCCTTCAACGTACCGACATGCGTACCACTATAAAATGCGGATGTCACCCTTTGGTACCTCAAAAAACACAAGTCAAGATTGTTAGACATGTATGCCCTAAGAAGTAAAAATGTAATAAGCTTTTGGAGACATTTTATCAATAAAGAATTTATTTATTGTTTATACACCAAATCTTGTCCTCGTTATGTTCACATTTGTTGAATGTATGTTAAGCAAACAATAGTCCGAGACTGTGTCAAGCCCTAGAGCACGGAAGGTGACGTGTTGGATTGTTTAAATTAATTAAAAGATGAATTTAATTAAAATCAAGAATTTTAAGGGTTAAGTCAAATATATAAAAATGTGAAAGTTTCAAAACAACAGTGTATGAAAGAGTTCTTAAACATTAAGCAAATAATAAAATAATAAAGAATCGCGAGTATGGGTACCACTGACCCACAACTTGTGCACACACATGGTACGGATAATATAATAATACAACTACAGTCCAAGTACAAATAGAATTAAAACATTACATGCCTTGTCCAATTATTACAAATAACATACTAATCCTTCTACTGCTCTTGGGTTCTGTCCGTTGAGTCCTCTCTGAATCTAAATGGGAATCCACCTGGAGGGGGGAAATTTAAGAAAAACAAAGAAAAGGTGAGCGAAAGGCTCAGTAGGACTATATTTTAATAAATCATTTAATTTGAAGAGAAGTTTCACTATTTAGGGAATTATTTAAAAGAAACCTTAAATAATTAAATTCAATAAAACCGTTCTTACCCAAAACAATTTATTTAGTCGACCAGAAATATCGTCATTTTCTTTTCCTAGGCAAACCATAAGGATATAACCACCGTAGTGGCCCAGCTGGGTTTCGGGAGCTGCCCCCAAGGTTGATCACTACACGACCCGATCTCAGATATGGCATCATGCCCTTATATCCATCTCTATTATCATACAAAGTCCATTTACCAGATATTCTCATTAACATTCATTATGAAGTTCATTATGAGATTCACTTCAATTCACAGTTTATAAAAATAACCGATAAAATCTCATTTTTCAATCAATCGTTGAAAATATTTTTATAGAAACCCTTTTCAAAGCCAAATCATTTTGAAACTGGGTTACCAAAGATAGGGTAGAAGTCCTACCTCGATACTCGTGCCGATGCCCCACACTGTAATCCTGGTCCGCTATACGTTAGCTCCGCGGAACCACGAACGATCCTAGATACACACTAAGTTGATCAATATCTAGTTCGAGACATTCCATGTTACTAAACCATTTCATGATGTCCTAGTGTGCCATTTGTATCTTTAAAATCATTTTACAAGGTTGGAATTTAAATTGGGGTTCAAAATAGTGAAAACAGGTGAAAAATCAAAAAATTTTCCATGCCCTATCAGCCTGCCGGACTCCCTGCTTCGGCCGGCCAAACTGTGCAGCTCGGCCTGCTGGAAATTGGGTCGGTCGGCCAAACATTTCTAGGTTTGGCCTGCCGAAAGGTGCAGTCTAGCCTGCCGATACATTGAATTCGGCCTACCGAACACGTTGTTTGGCCTGCCGAACTGAAAAAACCTAGAAATTCCAGCCACGGGTTTTGGTTCCCCCAAAATCTAAATCTTGATTTTAACTTGTTTTTCTCAAATCTCAGGCATGGAAAGCATTCAGAGATGATAAAAAAAACATACTAGAACACTTTTGAACTCATTTAAACAAGGTTTAAACACAAAAATCTCAAAAATCTAAAAATGGGAGAAAATGAGGAAAAATAGAAAATCTTGAATCTAATATGTTTTTCTTCAATCTAAGCTTGGATTCTAGTTATTCTAAGTTCCTTTAACTCAAATCAAGGGTTTTCTAAGCTCAAACAAACTTATATTTCAAAAATGCACAAAAATTGAAAATTTAGAAAAAGTTTAGAAATTTCAAAACTAACCTCGAATCGAAGCTTCAATCCGCGTTCTTGGTTGTTAAATCTCATTCCTGAGCTTCCTTCTTGCTAACCCGAAGCTTGGATTCAAATTTGATTCAAAAATTTGAGAGAAAAATTGAGAGAGAAGAGAGAAACCAAGAGAGGAAATGAGAGAGATCACACGGGAGAGAAGAGGAGAGAGAGAGAGAGTGATCATGGAGAGTGAGAGGAAGAGAGTGAGAGAGAGAATAAATAGAGGAAAATGGTGGGCGGTTTTTGTTGGAAACAAAGTGCGCAGCAGAATTTTAAAAATTTTCATCAGAGTAATTTCCAAAACACAAGTTTAACATGTTATATGTATAAATTAGACAGATCTTACTAACCTCAGTGTGCCGAAGAACCTCCGCAACCTGCGTAGAGAAGTAACGTTCCAGAAGAGCCTCAACCAACTGGTCTTCTTTGCTATTCTCTATCCACAACCAGAGTGAGTGTGGGCTCACAAGTACAGCTCTTCCACCGGTGACTCTCCTTCCAACCAATAGAGAGAACCCAAAGCTAGTGCTCGTGATTTTTGAACAAAAGCTCTCAGGGAGTTTTCAGATGCTCACTAGAAGAGTATCACTCTTAATCTCTCAAATTGATCTGTATTGATCTGAGTAAATCATGAGACTCACACCCTTTTTATAGCTATTGATCCTGGGGTCAGTCCATATCAGATTAGGTCTCAAAAACTCAAAACAAAATCAAATTCGGATCAGTATCTGATAAGATCTGCGTAAAAATGCGTAATCTTATCTCCCGTTGATCGGCAGGCCAAACTGTCTGATCGGTAGGCCAAACAGGCCAGTTCAGCAGGCCGAACACGTCATCCGGTAGGCCAAACTCCCGAGAAAAAATCTCAGTAAATCTTTTATTTTCCACCCGAGATTCTAAAGGATAAAGTCTTAGTTTTGATTCAAATAACCCAATAGAGAAGCTATCTGATCAAAACAAACTTTATCAAGATAATCTCTAAGAAAATAAATCAATTCACAATAATTCTACAAGTTTATCTTGTTCTAACTTGTCCAAAATTAAAACAACCGATAAACAGACAAGAATTATCTGATCGCAATAATTCAACAAGTTTATCTTGAACTAATTTCTTACAAAATTAATTCAACCGATAAACAGACATGAATTATTTAATTCTTACAAATTTTAAACCAATCTGATAAATCCGACATAAGTCATCAATTATTGGAAAAACACGCCGTGTTGTTACAGGACTTTGTGAGCTAGCAAAGGGGACCAAAATGGACCTATAAAGTTCAAGCTCATGATAATTATAAAACCCAATATTTTTTAGATATACATTTCACAATTATCAACTCCAACGCTACTCCAATAAAAGCTTGGAGCTGCACTCTCGAACTTTATAGAATTACGAAGCTCGTGTAGCCAAGTCTCCATGACATATCATAGTGCATCGTATCCCCATATGATAATCCATAATCGGCTTAAGGACAAGTTCTGTCTTACCTTCTCGATTATTTTTATCTTACGTTCCATTGTCTCACCATTAGAAAACTTACCATCCAAAGATAATATACCATTCGGTTACACCTATGTATCCAAACGGTTGAGCGCTCCAGTTTTTCAATTACAAGACAACGCATATAAGAGGATATCATTACTCCTAAAGAGGAGCTATGGATTCCATATCTATGAATAGCAAGTCTACGCTATCAAGAGTCATGCCTCCAATGTATCGGCATGCATACCACTATAGAGATGTGGGAGTCACCCTTTGGCACATCAAAAGACACAAGTCAAGACAACGGACCCTCTATTCATCTCAGGATTAAGATACAATACAAATGACTGTCTAAAGTGAATTGATTTGCCAAGACAGAATTATTAATCCAAATCAATTCACTTTATGTCCCAATCCTACACATCGTGACCTATCACAACGCGCCAATGTTTCTATTCACGGAGTCCAACTCCGATGGTCAAGACAAACCATCTCCCATAAGGGATATAGACAACATAACAATCTTTACATGAATAAAGTGCCCAACATTATTCCCTCAATTGCGAATCTCATGATTTAGATCGTCACCTTAAGAATCGTGTTTTTTGCATAATCTGTCCATCATATGCCCAATTCTTAAAGGTTTAGACCGACAGTCTCAGACTATTGTTTGCTTAACATACATTCAACAAATATGAACGTAAAGAGGACAAGATTTGGTATATATAAATGAATGAATTCTTTATTGATAAAAATGTCTCCAAAAACCTATTACATTTTTACTCCTTAGGGCATACATGTCTAACAATCTCCCACTTGCACTAAGTGAGTAAATACAGCAAATTTTGCATCCCCATAGCTTCCACATGCCTCTTGAAGACTCTCCCAGTAAGTGTCTTCGTAAATGGATCAGCTAAATTGTCCTCTGACGCGATCTTGCACACCGTGACATGCCTGCCCTCAACGAAGTCTTTTATCACATGATACTTCCGATCAATATGCTTACTCTTCTTGTGAAATCTTGGTTCCTTAGCATTCGCTACCACCGCACTTTTATCACAGTACAGTGATACCGCTTTATCCATACCAGGAACTACCTCAAGATCCCCAAGGAACTTGCGGAGCCACACTGCTTCTTTCAAAGCATCACTAGCCGCCACATATTCGGCCTCCATCGTTGAATCCGAAGTGCAATCTTGCTTCGTACTTCTCCAACTGATAACACCGCCACCCAGAGTAAACACAAACCCCGAAATCGATTTCCTAGAATCCAGACAGGATTGAAAATCTGAATCAGTGTATCCTAGAGGAGTGAAGTCCTCATGAATACACAAGCATATACCCTTGAGTCCTTCTCAGGTACTTGAAAATATGCTTTACCGCAACCCAATCGTTCGGTCCTGGATCCTCCTGAAATCGACTTACAATCCCGACCGCATAGCTAATATCCGGTCAAGTACAAAGCATGGCATACATGAGGCTACCTACTGCCGAAGCATAAGGCACCTTCTTCATGTATTCTCTTTCTTCATAAGACTTTGGAGAGTCTTTCTTAGAAAGAGTAATTCCAGACCTAGATGGTTGCCTACCTTTCTTAGAATTCTGCATTGCAAACCTCCTGAGAATTTTATCTATGTACCCAGCCTGAGACAAAGCTATCATTTTGTTCTTCCTATCCCAAAAGATCTAGATACCGAGAACAAAATTAGCCTCACCTAAGTCCTTCATGTCAAACTGCTTGGTCAACCATAATTTGACCGATGACAACGCCCCAACGTCATTGCCAATTAGCAGAATGTCATCTACATAGAGCAGTAGAAAAACCACCCTCCCATCCTTTATGTCTTTATAAACACATGGTTCATCCACATTTTGTGAGAACCCATAAGTCTTGATCACTTGATCAAATCTTATGTTCCAAGAACGGGATGCCTGCTTAAGTCCATAAATTGACTTTAGCAGCTTACAAACCTTACCCTCTTGACCCAAGCCCTTGAACCCGTCTGGTTGTTCCATATAAATGGACTCATCAAGATAGCCATTCAGAAAAGCCGTCTTGACATCCATCTGCCAAATCTCGTAGTCGAGAGCAGCAGCTATGGACAAGAGAATCCGCATGGACTTAAGCATGGCTACAGGCGAATAGGTTTCCTCATAATCGATTCCTTCCTTTTGCGTATAACCCTTAGCTACCAGTCCAACCTTAAAGGTTTTGACCTTTCCATCCACTCCTCTTTTCCTCTTATAGATCCACTTACACCCTATGGGTTTTACCCCTTCGGGAAGATCCACAAGCTCCTAGACCTGATTAGCCTCCATAGACTTCATCTCTATGTTCATGGCCTCTGTCCAGAGTCTTGAATCAACATCCTCCATAGCTTCTGCGTAAGTATAAGGATCCCTGTCATGTTCATCCGGTTCAGCCAAAAAGACCTCCCCATTGAACATATACCTCTCAAGTTGACACCCGATCCTCCCACTACGCCGAAGCCCCTGAGGTTGTTGTTCAGGTTTGTTTGATTTTTCTACACCAATCGGAATGGTTTCATTCGGAACCTCCTGAGTGAACGGATCACCCCTTAACTCCTCAAGCACCACTTTGCTTCGAGGTTTAAAGTCGTCCATGTAACTCTCCTCAAGGAAAGTTGCATTAGTTGAAACCACGACTTTATTTTCCTTTAGGTTATAAAAATAACCCCCTTTAGTCCCTTTTGGATATCCTACAAACACGCAAACTTCCGAACGTGCTTCCAACTTATTCGGATCCTTAAACAGGACATGAGCCGGACATCCCCATATGCGAATATGGTTTAAGGATGTCTTACGTCTTGTCCACAACTCGTGAGGAGCTTTAGGGACAGATTTTGAAGGCACATTGTTCAAAAGATAACATGCGGTTTGTAGTGCATATCCCCAAAAGGATAAAGGCAATGATGAATCACTCATCATGGACCGAATCATGTCCAACAAAGTCCTATTCCTTCTCTCCGCTACACCATTCTGCTGCGGAGTGCCCGGCGCAGTCAAATGGGATAAAATCCCATTCTCTAACAAGTGTCCCAAGAACTCATCAGAAAGGTATTCCCCACCTCGATCAGATCGAAGTGCCTTTATAGGTCTAGCCAATTGCTTTTCCACTTCAGCCTGAAACTCCCTAAACTTGTCATAAGTTTCGCTTTTGTGGTGCATCAGGTACACATACCCATATCTTGAGTAGTCGTCAATAAAAGTGACGAAGTACTCATACCCTCCTCGTGCCCGGATGTTTATCGGTCCGCAAACATCACTATGCACAAGTTCTAGAACCCCTTCGGCCCTATTGCCTTTAGACCCGTATGGTCTTTTGGTCATTTTACCCTCCAAACAAGATTCACATTGAGGTATAGATTCCACCTTTAAGTGACTTAAAGGTCCACCCCCTACCAACCTTTGAATCCTATTCAGGTTAATATGGGCAAGGCACAAATGCCAAAGATAAGTCTTATTAGAGTGAGAAGTTTTAAGTCTTTTTGAGTTATTATCATTTATCTCAACATTAAGCAATAAGTCCATCTTAGGTTTGATAAAATATAGATTATTTTGCATCCATCCAGAACAGATAAAAGATTTGTTTTTACGAATCACCACTTTTTCATTAAAAGATGCCACGTAGGAGTCTTTAAATAAAGAAGATGCAGAAATTAAATTCCTTTTAAATTTAGGAACATAAAAACAATCTCGCAAAATTAAATTCCTATAATTATCAAAATAAAGATGGACATCTCCCACTGGTTCCGCTGAGACCAAGGATCCATCGCCCATCCGAAGCGTTAAGTCTTCACGAAGTAGACTTCTTGTTTCTTTGAATCACTGCAGAGAAACACAAACATGATTAGTTGCACCGGAATCTATGACCCATATGTCATTGGATTCCTCAACCAAATAAGTTTCTAAATATAGAAGATCACACCTACCTCCCTTGAAAAGGAAGTCCTTGCAATGCTTCTTTATATGTTCGACCTTACCAGAGAAGAAGCACTTAAGCTTCTTTGGGTTCTTCTTCTTCTTCTTCTTGCTCTTGGTTACAGGAGGAATAGAAGACTTCCCACTCTTGGCCCGTTGCTTCTTTCCATTCCCAGAGTTAGGATTGGAACCAGAAGTAGCTACCACATTGGCCTCACCACCAGCAGGAGACTCCCTGATCAGCAGTTCAAACTCCTGTAACTGTTTCATCAGTTATGTCAAGATCATATCCTGTCTATTGCTTAAATTAAAAGTAGCTCTAAATAGAATAAATTCCTTAGACAGAGTCACAAAGACCATAGTCATCTGAGTTTCAGCATCGATGTCGGCTCCATTGGTTTGAGCCTCAGCGAGGTAACCCATGACCAACATCATGTGCTCCTTTACAGATGTCCCCGATCTCTGTCTACAGTTTAAGAGTTTCCGAAGCACCCCTTGCTGCTTTGTTATGGCCTGGCCTCCAAACATGTCCTCAAGATTAACCAAGATCTGCTTCGCAGTCTCATAATCCTGATGTTGAGCCTGTAGCACGTTGTTCATGCTAGCCATAACATAGCAGCGGGCCTGATCATTTGCATCTTTCCAGCGATCGTACGCTTGGAATTGCTCATTACTTGAGTCTCCCGTAGGCTCAGGAGGACAAGGAGTTGTTAGTACATATTTCAGTTTCTCAAAGGAAAGGACGATGTCCAGGTTTCGTTTCCAATCGTTATAGTTCTCACCGGTTAATTGGTTTTTGTCAAGTATCGATGATAAAGCATTTTTAGACATTTTCAATCTACAATAAAGAATCATATACCAAACATAAGCAAACATATATAATAATTTAGTAAGATAACACAATCATGTAAAATCATACAAATGTGTTTATGTGTCAAAACCTTGAAAATATCACAACCTTACAACGATAATTCCCAACTCAGAATTTGACAAGCTCCTAGGGGAGTCATGCCAAATTCAATCAGGAACACGGATCCCCTCCTGATTAATATATGCCATCCAAGACCCGTATGATCCAGCATATACTAATAATCGTTTCTTTGGCCATTAATTTTATTAAGAGAGCTCCTAGGGGAGGTTAATAATAAAACTAACGTGAGTGTATAACCACCGTTTCAATATTTTATCCATGATTTATAATCACCACCTAGGGGTGTGCAACCATAAATCATACTAAAATACCTTATTCTTTCAGAGATCCAATCTGGTACATGATAGAAATCCCTTCCTGGGGGTCGGGACCACCATGTTCTTCCTATGGACCAACGATGGAGGCCTTCGGTCCTCTCTTCGAAAACCTTCTCCCACTCAATCTTTTGAAGTCAAGGTTTTATTTTAAAATTATGCATGAACAATTTTAATATGAGTGGCACTCCCTATTCTATATGACATGTTATCAATATACATGGTAAATCATATTATAATGCAGACAAGCAAAGCAATCAAGCAAAGCTATAAGCAAAATAATAATAACCGTAATATTATGGTTCCACCCTAGAGAATAGAAAACTAAGATTACAAGAGAATAATCGAGACATTTATCGATTCTTCATCCTTGAATCCTCAAGCTGTATCCTTCTTCAAGTAATATCCATCTTCAAGTCTTCAATCTCGTATGAATCGAATACTTCATATTTCCGGTCATATCCAAATTTAATGTTTCTCATAATCGTCTTAAAAAAAAATTAAAACTGCACCGGAAAAATTGCACCTTTTCTGGACTTCTGGCAGCTCTCGGTCGGCAGACCGATCTGGGTGATCGGCCTGCCGTTCATGGAGGTTCAGCCTGCCGGCAGAGCACCAAAATTTCTACCCCACTGTCGGCCTGCCGGACCACACATCCAGCCTGCCGATCTGTGACCTTCGGCCTGCAGAATTGTAAGGTCTAGCATGCCGACCGAGCAGAAAATGCACATTCCAAAAAATACAATTTTAATGCAATTCATCAATTTTATTTTCAACAATTCAAAAACATAAAATTAGAGACTCAGGAAATAACTGGAGGCGCCATCATCAATCTTCTAGATCTGACTTCTCGATCTGTCTTCTCCGAATAATTATTTAATTACAAAATTCTTACAAATTAAAAATTAAATAACAATCCCTAGACGGAGATGATAGTCCGCCATCTAATTACATGAAAAACCTAGATACACATTCTAACCTCTAAGGAACCATAACCGGTATTAATTAATTAATAAATAATTAAACAATAATTTAATCAACCATAATTAATTAATAAACATTCACCACATAATCCATGACAACATATATATTATATAAAAACCTAGAGTGCCATCTCTCTATAAAATTCAATTCAAGCATAGGAGAGATTAAGATCACAAAATTTATGCATATAACATGATCACAAACTTGCATATTTATGTAAAAACCTCGGCTCTGATACCAATTGTTGGAAACAAAATACGTAGTAGAATTTTAAAAATTTTCATCAGAGTAATTTCCAAAACACAAGTTGGACATGTTATATGTATAAATTAGACAGATCTTACTAACCTCAGTGTGCCGAAGAACCTCCACAACCTGTGCAGAGAAGTAACGTTCCAGAAAAGCCTCAACCAACTAGTCTTCTTTGCTATTCTCTATCCACAACTGGAGTGAGTGTGGGCTCACACGTACAGCTCTTCCACCGGTGACTCTCCTTCCAACCAATAGAGAGAACCCAAAGCTAGTGCTCGTGATTTTTGAACAAAAGCTCTCAGGGAGTTTTCAGATGCTCACTAGAAGAGTATCACTCTTAATCTCTCAAATTGATCTATATTGATCTGAGTAAATCATAAGACTCACTCCCTTTTTATAGCTATTGGTCCTGGGGTCAGTCCATATCAGATTAGGTCTCAAAAACTCAAAATAGAATCAAATTCGGATCAGTATCTGATAAGATCCGCGTAAAAATATGTAATCTTATCTCCCGCTGATCGGCAGGCCGAACTGTCTGATCGGTAGGCCGAACACGTCATCCGACAGGTCGAACTCTCGAGAAAAAATCTCCGCGAATCTTTTAATTTCCACCTGAGATTCTAAAGGATAAAGTCTCAGTTTTGATTCAAATAACCCAATAGAGAAGCTATCTGATCAAAACAAACTTTATCAAGATAATCTCTAAGAAAATAAATCAATTTACAATAATTCTACAAGTTTATCTTGTTCTAACTTGTCCAAAATTAAAACAACCGATAAACAGACAAGAATTATCTAATCGCAATAATTCAACAAGTTAATCTTGAACTAATTTCTTACAAAATTAATTCAACCGATAAACAAACATGAATTATTTGATTCTTACAAATTTTAAACCAATTTGATAAATCCGACATAAGTCACCAATTATTGGAAAAACACGCCGTGTCGTTACAGGACTTTGTGAGCTAGCAAAGGGGACCAAAATGGACCTATAAAGTTCAAGCTCATGATAATTATAAAACCCAATATCCCAGATATACATTTCACAATTATCAACTCCAACGCTACTCCACTAAAAGCTTGGAGCTGCACTCTCGAACTTTATAGAATTACGAAGCTCGTGTAGCCAAGTCTCCATGACATATCATAGTGCATCGTATCCCCATATGATAATCCATAATCGGCTTAACGACAAGTTCTGTCTTACCTTCTCGATTATTTTTATCTTACGTTCCATTGTCTCACCATTAGAAAACTTACCATCCAAAGATAATATACCATTCGGTTACACCTATGTATCCAAATGGTTGAGCGCTCCAGTTTTTCAATTACAGGACAACGCATATAAGAGGATATCATTACTCCTAAAGTGGAGCTATGGATTCCATATCTATGAATAGCAAGTCTACGCTATCAAGAGTCATGCCTCCAACGTACCGGCATGCATACCACTATAGAGATGTGGGAGTCACCCTTTGGCACATCAAAAGACACAAGTCAAGACAACGGGCCCACTATTCATCTCAGGATTAAGATACAATACAAATGACTGTCTAAAGTGAATCGATTTGCCAAGACAGAATTATTAATCCAAATCAATTCACTTTATGTCTCGATCCAACAAATCGTCACCTATGACAACGCGCCAATGTTTCTATTCACGGAGTCCAACTCCGATGGTCAAGGCAAACCATCTCCCAAAAGGGATATAGACAACATAACAATCTTTACATGAATAAAGCGCCCAACTTTATTCCCTCGATTACGGATCATATGTTTTAGACCGTCACCTTAAGAATCGTGTCTTCTGCATAATCAATCCATCATATGCCCAATTCTTAAGGTTTAGACTGACAGTCTCAGACTACTGTTTGCTTATCATACATTCAACAAATATGAACGTAAAGAGGACAAGATTTGGTATATATAAATGAATGAATTCTTTATTGATAAAAATGTCTCCAAAAACGTATTACATTTTTACTCCTTAGCGCATACATGTCTAACAGTTTTACTGTGCGAAAACCAAGTGCCACCCACGGTTTTGTAAAACAGAATATTTTTAACATTTTACAAACGGTTGTGTTTTAAAACTCAAAACAACATTTTAAAACAATAAGAAATCATTGGAATTTATTAAATTAACAAAACAACCTAAAATTTAAAATTTATCCAATTAATCAAATTAATGTTGAAACATTAATTATGGCACACTAATTCATCATTTGACATTACAATAACATTAAATAAATTTTGAGGCGTTACAATTCTCCACCCCTAAAAGAAATTTCACCCTCGAAATTTACAACTCAATTTAGAAACAAAACAAATGCGGATACAATTCCTGCATACTCGATTCTAGTTCCCAAGTGGCTTCATCAACCCCGTGATGCTGCCACACGACCTTTACCAATGGTATCTCACGACGACGCAAACTGATCACTTTTCGATCGATGATCTGAATCGGCACTTCTTCGTATGTCGTATCTTCCCGAACCTGCACACCGCGAAATGAAACTATCTTGCCCTGCTCAGGCGGACACTTCCTAAGCATCGACACATGAAACACATCATGAACATGAGAAAGTTCAGGCGGAAGGTCAAGCCGATAAGCAACCACACCAACACGCTGAGTGATCTCAAACGGTCCAATATACCTCGGTGCTAGCTTCCCACTCACCCCGAGCCGCATAGTTCCTTTACGAGGTGATACCTTCAAGAGAACAAAATCTCCTGTCGTGAACTCTAAGGGTCTATGTCTTCTATCCGCATAACTCTTCTGTCGACTCTGAGCTGCCCTCAATCGACCTCGAATCACAGCGACTTTCTCGTTGTTATCAAGGATCTCATCCGGCCCAAGAATAACCCTATCTTCTAGCTCTGCCCAACACATTGGTGACTGACACGGTCGCCCATACAACGCCTCAAATGGTGCCATACCAATACTCGCCTGATAGCTATTGTTGTACGCAAACTCTGCCAGATGCAAATATTTCTTCCAATTCCCGCTGAAGTCTAACGCACAGGCACGTAACATATCCTCGAGAATCTGAATAACCCGGTCAGACTGCCCATCAGTCTGAGGATGAAATGTCGTACTAAAGTTCAAATCCGTACCTAAAGCCTCCTGAAAACTCCTCTAGTACTTAGCATTAAACCTGGTGTCTCGATCAGAAGTAATGGATAAAAGAACTCCATGCAACCTCACTACGTTCTGCAGATACAAATCCCCGAGAATCCTCCTCGAACATGTCAACCTAAACAGAATGAAATACGTTGATTTCGTCAACCTATCGACCATGACCCAAACTGCATCATGCTGCTGCTCCGTCCTCGACAAACCTGTGAGAAAATCCATCGTCACATGCTCCCATTTCCACCCTGGAATAGGAAGCGGCTGAAACTGACCTGCAGGCTTCTGATGCTCGGCTTTCACCTGAAGACATGTCATACACTTGGCCACGTACTCTCGAACATCCTTCTTCATGCCTCTGTACCAATATTGCCTATTCAAATCATGATACATCTTTGTGCTCCCTGGATGAATAGCGAACTGAGACCTATGAGATTCGTCTAGAACAGATTTCGTTACCTCTACGATAGCTGGAACTACGAGACGCTCCTGAAAATACAACGATCCATCTGCATGCATACTCCATTCTTCAAACTGCTCTCCGTTCTGAATCCACGTCCAAATCCCCTGCAAATGCTGATCCTGCCATTGATTTTGCTTCACCATCTGAACAAGAGCTAGGGTCGCCTCCACATGATACACCGAAACTCGATCATAGTCTTCATGATACCGTAGTTCATACTCCCTCACTGTCGCATCCCTGCTCTAGTCCTCAAAAGCCAAACAAGCGAGAATCCCTAAAGACTTCCTGCTAAGCGCATCTGCGACCACATTAGCTTTCCCGGGATGATACTGTAACACAAAATCATAATCCTCCATATACTCTATCCATCTATGCTGCCTCAAATTAAGATCCCTCTGAGTGAACAGATACCTCAAACTCTTATGATCGGAGAAGACCTGAAATGACGCTTCATACAAATAACACCTCCAAATCTTCAGCGTGTGAATCACTGTCGCGAGCTCCAAGTCATGAATAGGATAATTCTGCTTGTGAGGTCGTAGCTGTCTCGATCCATACACAACCACGCGTCCATGATGCATCAACACGCATCCAAGTCCGCGCCCTGAAGCATCTGCGAAAAACCTCATACGGCTCGTCACTGCTAGGAATAACTAACACTGGGGCTAAAGTCAACCGGTTCTTCAATCCCTGAAAAGCAAGCTCACATTCTTCATCCCACTCAAACCTGACATTTTTCTTGATCAATCTCGTCAACGGAGCTGCAATCTTCAAAAAATCCTTTATAAATTTCCTATAATAACCAGCAAGACCCAAGAAACTACGAATCTCTGCTACATTTCGTGGTCATTCCCATTCAACTATAGCTTCAATCTTGGACGGATCTATAGAAATACCATGCTCAGAGATGACATGACCCAAAAATTTGACCTCAGTCAACCAAAACTCACACTTTTCCCTCTTGGCATACAACTGGTGCTCCCGCAGAATCTGAAGCACGATCCAAAGATGCTACTCATGCTCCTCCCAAGTCTTAGAATACACTAGAATATCATCGATGAACACGATCACTAACCGATCCAGATACGGCCTAAATATCCTGTTCATCAAATCCATGAAAGCTGCTGGAGCATTCGTCAACCCCAAACGACATAACCAGAAACTCAAAATGTCCATATCAGGTCCTGAAAGCTGTCTTGGGAATATCCTCTTCCTTAATCCTAAGTTGATGGTAACCAACCGCAAATCAATCTTCGAGAAGTACCACGAACCTGCCAACTGATCAAACAACTCATCGATCCTGGGCAAGGGATACTTATTCTTCACTGTAACACAATTTAACTGCCAATAATCTACATACAACCTGAGAGTCCCATCATGTTTCTTAGCAAACAAAACCGGTGCTCCCTACGGAGATGTGCTATTTTGAATATATCCATTATCAGCAAGCTCCTGAAGTTGCTTCCTCAATTCTTTCATTTCTACCGGCGCCATTCGATAAGGTGCTATAGAAATCGGTGTTGTTCTTGGAAACAACTCATACCAAACTCGATTTCCTGATGTGGTGGTAATCCTGGCAACTCATCGGGGAAGACATCCTCGAACTCATCAACCACCGGAATCGCTATACTTCCTCTTAAAGCATGGGCTCACACTCTAGGTTCGTAAGAAAAGCACAACAACCTAGATTTCTTCACCCTCCTAGACACGACTTCATGAGCCGCTCACTCATTAACCAATCACCACCACCCTGGTAAGTGATCATCATCCCCCTATCAGATACTAGGGTTACTTTCCTAAGTTGGCAGTCTATAACTACATTATATCTGGACAACCAGTCCATTCCTCGAATTACATCATATGAGCTCATGGGGAGTATAATCAAATCACTTTTCAAAATCTCGTCCCCAATCTTTATTTTACAAGATTTACATACACAATTCACACACACCCGCCCCAAGGGAGAAGTTATAACTAGGGGTTCATTGAACTCTTCTATCTCTAATCCCAAGGCATGTACAAAAGAACTCGAAATGAGAGAAAGAGAGGCACCTGTATCAAATAAAACGTGAGCAAAAGATTGAGAAACTAAGATCGTACCATCGACAACCACGTTACTAGTTTGAGAATCTGAACCTCCAGATGCCATCGCATGAACCTGCACTGGTGCCTTTCCTTTTCCTCTCTAAACATTGCTAGGTCCTGGATTATTCTGTCGATACTGCTGAGACAGAGACGACTGCACACTAGCTGCACTCAGGGCTCGATACTGAGGGACGTTGCACTGGAAATGCTGTGGCTGCTGCCCTCGTGCCGGATACAAAAACTGTTGAGGGGAGAACTGAGGGTACTGCAACTGTGGGTACTGCTGAGGCGGAGTAGGGTCTGAGGCTGAGGCTGACGACTGGCATCTCCTCCGGTCTGAGATCCAAGACCGGCACTCTTGATTAGGCAATTCCTCTTGATGTGTCCTGGCTGCTGACAAAAATGACAATGGAAGCTGTAGGGATTGCTGCGCCTGCTAACAGATGAACTGCTGCTGCAACTATTCGCGCCACCCTACTTGTTCTTTCCCGAAGTTGGACGGCTACTAGTGCTCTTCCTGCCGCTCCTCTGTGATCCTCCTGAAGCCTTTGCTCGATCCTCACAATACTGCGCATAATCATTCTCCACTGATATTGCTGACGACACAAGCTCTCCAAAACTCCTAAGTCACAGAGCAACCACCTGTCGTCGAATAGGAGCCTTAAGCCCTTCCTGAAACTTAATGCATCTCTCGCGTTTCGATGCCACTACTGATGGAGCAAACCTGGCCAACTCATTAAATCTTGCCTCATATTCCTGAACTGACAAATCACCCTACTACAACCTATAGAACTCAGCTGCATTCTGATCTCTATACCCCTGCAAAAAATACCGATCATAAAACAGCTCCTCGAATCTATCCCAACTGATATCACCATCGCATTCCAAATGCTTAGCTTGTATCCACCAAGTATTAGCACCACCCTCGAGCTTATATGCAGCAAACTCCACACGGTACTCATCAGGCACACCAAGGGTATCCAAATGCTTCACGATCGAGTCTAACCAATATTCTACCAACTGCGGATCCCCATTACCATCAAAAGTCAGAATAGACACACGCCAGAATTCCTTAAAATACGTATGTCGACGACCAACATCAGAATCCTCTAGTCTAGCCTTGGCTGCCATCTGTCGAAAAGCCACAAACATAGACCTCATCGTTTTCAAACTCGACATCAGCTGTCGAACGATGTCTAGGTGCTATTCTCTCACTTCTCAAAACAAAATTTTGGACTGTCAAAGGTATTTCATTGTCATACCTATGTGTGCACAATTCCCAAGGTTCATAACCTTGCGCTCTGATACCATTCTGTCACACCCCGGAGTACAGGAGGTGACGTGGCAGATTATTTAAATTAAATAAAAGAGAAATTTAATTAAAATCAAGAATTTTAAGGGTTAAGTCAAATATATAAAAATATGGAAGTTTCAAAACAACAGTGTATGAAAGAGTTCTTAAACATTAAGCGAATAATAAAATAATAAAGAACCGTGAGTATAGGTCCCACTGACCCACAACTTGTGCACACACATAGTACGGACAATATAATAATACAACCACAGTCCAAGTACAAATAGAATTAAAACATTACATGCCTTGTCCAATTATTACAAATAACCTACTAATCCTTCTACTGCTCTTGGGTTCTGTCCATTGAGTCCTCTCTGAATCTAAATGGGAATCCACCTAGAGGGGAGAAATTTAAGAAAAACAAAGAAAAGGTGAGCGAAAGGCTCAGTAGGACTATATTTTAATAAATCATTTAATTTGAAGAGAAGTTTCACTATTCAGGGAATTATTTAAAAGAAACCTTAAATAATTAAATTCAATAAAACCGTTCTTACCCAAAATAGTTTATTTAGTCGACCAGAAATATCGTTATTTTCTTTTACTAGGCAAACCATAAGGATATCACCACCATAGTGGCGCAGCTGGGTTTCGGGACTGTCCCCAAGGTCAATCGCTACACGACCCGATCTCTGATATGGCATCATGCCCTTATATCCATCTCTATTATCATACAAAGTCCATTTACTAGATATTCTCATTAACATTCATTATAAAGTTCATTATGAAATTCACTTCAATTCATGGTTTATAAAAATAACCAATAAAATCTCATTTTTCAATCTCATTGAAAACATTTTTATAGAAACCCTTTTCAAAGCCAAATCATTTTGAAACTAGATTACCAAAGATAGGGTAGAAGTCCTACCTTGATACTCATGCCGGTGCCCCACACCGTAATCCCGGTCCGCTATACGTTAGCTCCGCAGAACCACAAACGATCCTAGATACACACTAAGTCGATCAATATCTAGTTCGAGACATTCCATGTTACTAAACCATTTCATGATGTCCTAGTGTGCCATTTGTATCTTTAAAATCATTTTACAAGGTTGGAATTTAAATTGGGGTTCAAAACAGTGAAAACGGGTGAAAAATCACAAAATTTTCCATGCTCTGTCGGCCTGCCGGACTCCCTGCTTCGGCCGGACGAACTGTGCAGTTTGGCCTATCGAAAATCAGGTCTGGTCGACTGGACATTTTCCAGGTTTGATCTACCGAATGGTGCAGTCTGGCCTGCCGATCCTTTGAATCTGGCTTGCCGAACATGTAGTTCGGCCTGTCGAATTGGAAAAACCCAGAAATTCCAGCCACGGGTTTTGGTTCCCCAAAAATCCAAATCTTGATTTTAATCTGTTTTTCTCAAATCTCAGGTATGGAAAACATTCATAGATGATAGAACTACATACTAGAACACTTTTGAACTCATTTAAACAAGATTTAAATACAAAAATCTCAAAAATCCAAAAATGACAGAAAATGAGGAAAAATAGAAAATCTTGAATCTAATCCGTTTTTCTTCAATCTAAGCTTGGATTCTAGTTATTCTAAGTTCCTTTAACTCAAATCAAGGGTTTTCTAAGGTCAAACAAACTTATATTTCAAAAATGCACAAAAATTGAAAATTTAGAAAAAGTTTAGAAATTTCAAAACTAACCTCGAATCGAAGCTTCAATCCGCATTCTTGGTTGTCAAATCTTGTTCCCGAGCTTCCTTCTTGCTAACCTAAAGCTTGGATTCAAATTGGATTCAAAAATTTGAGAGAAAAATTGAGAGAGAAGAGAGAAACCGAGAGAGGAAATGAGAGAGATCACACGGGAGAGAAGAGGAGAGAGAGAAAGAGTGAGAGGAAGAGAGTGAGAGAGAGAATAAATAGAGGGACATGATGGGTGATTTTATTGTGTGAAAACCAAGTGCCACCCACGGTTTTGTAAAACGGAATATTTTCAACATTTTACAAACGGTTGTGTTTTAAAACTCAAAACAACATTTTAAAACAATAAGAAATCATTAGAATTTATTAAATTAACAAAACAACCTAAAATTTAAAATTTATCCAATTAATCAAATTAATGTTGAAACATTAATTATGGCACACTAATTCATCATTTTACATTATAATAACATTAAATAAATTTCAGGGCGTTACAGACTGTCGGTCTAAACCTTAAGAATTGGGCATATGATGGACAGATTATGCTGAAGACACGATTCTTAAGGTGATGGTCTAAATCATAAGATCCGCAATCGAGGGAATAAAGTTGGGTGCTTTATTCATGCAAAGATTGTTATGTTGTCTATATCCCTTTTAGGAGATGGTTTTTCTTGACCATCGGAGGTGGACTCCATGAATAGAAACATTAGCACGTTGTCATAAGTGACGATGTGTTAGATCGGGACATTAAGAGAATTGATTTGGATTAATAATTCTGTCTCGACAAATCAATACACTTTAGACAATCATTTGTACTGTATCTTAATCCTGAAATGAATAGTGGGCCTGTTGTCTTGACTTGTACCTTTTGATGTACCAAAGGGTGACACCCACATCTTAACAGTGGTATGCATGCTGGCACGTTGAAGGCATGACTCCTGATAGCGTAGACTTGTTATTCATAGATATGGAATCCATAGCTCCTCTTTAGGAGTAGTGATATCCTCTTATATGCGTTATCCTGTAATTAGAAAACTAGAGCACTCAACCATTTGGATATATAGGTATAGCCGAATGGTATACTGTCTTTGGATGGTAAGTTTTATGATGGTGAGATAATGGAACGTAAGATAAAAATAATCGGGAAGGTAAGACAGAACTTGTCCTTAAGCCGATTATGGATAATCATATGAAGATACAATACACTATGATATGTCATGGAGACTTAGCTATACGGGCTTCGTAATTCTATATTGTTTGAGAGTGTAGCTCCAAGCTTTTAGTAGAGTAGCGTTGGAGTTGATAATTATGAAATGTATATCTGGGATATTGGGTTTCATAATTATCGGAAGCTTGAACTATATTGGTCCATTTCGTCCCTTTTGCTAGCTCACAACATCCTATAATGATACAGCATGCTTTTCCAATAATTGGTAACTTATGTTGGATTTATCAGATTGGTTAAAGTTTAGAAGAATTAGATAATTTATGTCTGTTTATCAGATGAATTAATTTTGTGATAAAATTGATTCAAGATAAACTTGTTGAATTATTGGGATCGGATAATTCTTATCTGTTTATCAGTTGATTTAATTTTGGATAAATTAGATCAAGATAAACTTGTAGAATTATTGGGAATTCATTTATTTTCCTAGAGATTATCTAGATAAAGTTGTTTTGATCAGATAACTTCTCTATTGGGTTATTTGAATTAAAACTGAGACTTTATCCTATAGAATCTCGGGTGAAAAGTAAAAGATTCATTGTGATATTTATTCGGCAGTTCGGCATGCCGATTCACGTGTTTGGCCTGCTGATGGGGCCTATTTAGCCTGCCGATCAGGATGTTTGGCCTACCGATGAGCGAAGGATAAGATCACGCGTTTTTACCTGGATCTTATTAGATATTGATCCGAACTTGATTCAGTTTAAAGTTTTTGAGACCTAATCTGATAAGGATTGACCTTGGACCCAACCTCTATAAATAGGGAGTAAGTCTTAAGAGTTATTAAGATCAATTAAAAGATTAAGAGTGATAATCTGCTATAGAGAATCTGAAAACTGCCTGAGAACTTTTGTTCACAAATCACGAACACTAGTTTTGGGTTCTCTCGATTGGTTGGAAGGAGAGTCATCTCATGGAAGAGCTGTACGTGTGAGCCCACACTTACTCCGATCGTGGATAGAGAATAGTAAAGAAGACCAGTTGGTTGAGGCTCTTCTGGAACGTTACTTCTCTTCACACACTGCGATGGTTCTTTGGCAATCAAAGGTTAGTAAGATCTGGTTAATTTATGCATATAGCATGTCAAACTTGTGTTTTGGATAATACTCTGATATAAAATTTTAAAAATTCTACTGCTTGCTATTTTTCCAACAAAGACAACGGGACCACTATTCATCTCAGGTTACAAATGATTGTCTAAAGTGACGCGATTTGCTGAGACAGAATTATTAATCCATATTAATACACTTCATGTCTCGATCTAACACGTCGTCACCTATGGCAATGTGCCAATATTTTTATTCACGGAGTCAACCTCTGATGGCCAAGGCAAACCATCTCCCAATAGGGATATAGACAACATAACAATCTTTACATGAATAAAGCACCCAACTTTATTCCTTCGATTGCGGATCTTATGATTTAGATCGTCACCTTAAGAATCGTGTCTTTTGCATAATCTGTCCATCATATGCTCAATTCTTAAAGGCTTAGAACGATAGTATTAGACTTTTATTTTCTTAACATACATGCAACAAATATGAATGTAAAGAGGACAAGATTTGGTATATACATATAAAAATGTCTCCAAAAACATATTACATTTTTACTCTATAGGGCATACATGTCTAACAGATAAGGCCTTGAAAACTTAAATCAGAATCAATTCAGGATCAATATCTAATAAAATCCATGTGAAAACACGTGATCTACTTTCGCTCAGTCGACAGACTGAACTGGTAAGTCAACCTGCTGAACTACTCCATCGACAAGCTGAACTTACGATAAGTAATCCCTATGAATCTTTATTTTGCACCCGAGATTCTTAGGATAAAGCCTCAATTTTAATTCAAATAACCCAATAGAGAAGTAATCTGATTAAAACCATTATATCTAGATAATCTCTAGGAAAATAAATATTCATGATAATTCAACAAGTTTATCTTAAATTAATTTATTCAAAATTAATCCAACCGTTAAACAAACATGAATTATTTGATCCTGATAATTTAACAAGTTTAAATTGAATTAATTTTTCACAAAAGTAATTCAACCGATAAATAGACATGAATTATCTATTCCTATCACATTTTCAGCCAATCTGAAAATTTGACGCAAGTCACCAATTATCAGAAAAGAACGTCGTATCGTTATAGGATTTTTTATGAGCTAGCAAAGGGGACCTGATGGACCTATAAAGTTCAAGCTCCTAATAATTATGAAACCCAATATCTTAGATATACATTTCATAATTATCAGCTCTAACGCTTCTCCACTAAAAGCTTAGAGCTACACCCTCGAACTATATAGAATTACGAAGCCCGTATAGCTAAGTCTCTATACATATCATAATGTATCATCTCCTCATAGGATTATCCATAATCGGCTTAAGGACAAGTTTTGTCTTACCTTCCAGATTATTTTTATCTTACATTCCATTATCTCACCATTGGAAAACTTACCATTCAAAGACGGTATACCATTCAGTTACACCTATATATCCAAATGGTTGAGCGCTCTAGTTTTTTAATTACAAGATAACGCATATAAGAGAATATCACTACTCATAAAGATGAGCTATGGAGTACATATCTCTAAATAACAGGTCTATGCTATCAAAAGTCATGTCTTTAATATACCGGCATGCATACCACTATAAAAATATGGATGTCACCCTTCGATACACCAAAAGACACAAGTTAAGACAGCGGGCCCACTATTCATCTCAGGATTAAGATAAAACACATGTGATTGTCTAAAGTGAATCAATTTGCTGAGATAGAATTATTAATCCAAATCAATTCACTTTATGTCCCGATCCAACACATCATCACCTAAGACAATGTGCTAATGTTTCTATTTACGGGTCTACCTCTGGTGGCCAAGACAAACCATCTCCTGTTAGGGATATAGACAACATAACAATCTTTGCATGAATAAAGCGCCTAACTTTATTCCCTTGATTACAGATCTTGTAGTTTAGATCATCACCTTGAAAATCATGTCTTCTGCATAATCTGTCCATCATATGCCCAATTCTTAAAGGTTTAAACTAACAGTCTCAGACTATTGTTTGCTTATTATACATTCAACAAATATGAACATAAAAAGGACAAGATTTAATATATAAATAATAAATAAATTCTTTGTTGATAAAAATTTCTCCAAAAATATATTACATTTTTATTCCTTAGGGCATATATATTCAACAATCTCCCACTTGCACTAAATGAGTAAATATGACAAATCTCGCATCCCCATAGCTTCCACATGTCTCTCAAAGACTTTTTCAGTAAGTGTCTTCGTGAATGGATTAGCTAAATTGTCCTCTGACGCGATTTTGCACGCAGTGACATGCCCATCTTCTACGAAGTCCTTTATCACATGATACTTTCGATCAATATGCTTACTCTTCTTGTGAAATCTTGGTTCCTTTGCATTAACTACCGCCGCACTGTTATCACAATACAGTGATACCACGTTATCCAAACTAACCTCAAGATCCCCAAGGGAGTTGTGGAGCCACACTGCTTCTTTCAAAGCATCATTGGCCGCCACATACTCGGCCTCCATCGTTTAATCCGAAATGTAATCTTGCTTCACACTTCTCCAACTGATGGCACTACCGCTCAGAGTAAACACAAAACCTAAAGTTGACCTCATAGAATCTAGATAGGATTGGAAATCCGAATCAATATATCCTAAAGGAGTTAAGTGCTTATTCGAATACACAAGCATATACCCTCGAGTCCTTCTTTGGTACTTGAAAATATGCTTGACTACAACCCAATGGTTTCATCTTGGATCCGCCTGAAATTGAATTACAATCCCGACCACATAACAAATATCTGGTCGTGTTAGCCACTGCCGAAGCATAAGGCACCTTCTTCATGTATTCTCTTTCTTCCTCAGACTTTGGAGAGTCTTTCTTAGAAAGAGTACTTCTAGACCTAGATGGTTGCTCACCTTTCTTAGAATCCTACATTGCAAATCTCCTGAGAATCTTATCTATGTAGCCGGCCAGGGATAAAGCTATCATTTTTTTATTCATATCCCAAAAAATCTAGATACTGAGAACAAAATTAGCATCACCCAAGTCCTTCATGTTAAATAGCTTGGTCAACCATAATTTAACCAATGATAATGCCCCAACGTCATTGCTAATTAGCAAAATGTCATCTATATAGAGCAGTAGAAAAACCACCTTCCCATCCTTAATGTATTTGTACAAACATGGTTCATCCACATTGTGTGCAAACACATAAGTCTTAATCACTTGATCAAATATTATGTTCCAAGAATGGGAAGTCTACTTAAGTCCATAAATTGACTTCAGCAGCTTATAAACCTTATCCTCCTGACTCTTGACCTGGAGCCTGTTTGGTTGTTACATATAGATGGACTCATCAAGATAGACATTTAGAAAGGCTGTCTTGACATCCATCTATCAAATCTCATAGTCGAGAATAGCATTTATGGACAAGAGAATCCGGATGGACTTAAGCATGGCTACAGACGAAAAGGTTTTCTCATAATCGATTCCTTCCTTTTTGCGTGTATCCCTTAGCTACCAGTCTAGCCTTAAAGGTTTCGACTTTTCCATCCATTCCTCTCTTTTTCTTGTAGATCCACTTACACCTTATGGGTTTTATCCTTTTGGGAAGATCCACAAGCTTCTAGACCCGATTAGTCTCCATAGACTTCATCTCTGTGTTCATAGCCTTTGTCTAGAGTTTTGAATCAACATCCTCCATAACTTCTACATAAGTGTAAGGATCCCTGTCATGATCATCCGATTCAACCAAGAAGGCCTCACCATTGAATATATACCTCTTGGGTTTATGCCCGATCCTCCCACTATGTAGAAGCTCCTTAGGTTGTTGTTTGGGTTTGTTTGGTTTTTCTACATTGATTGGAGTGGTTTCTACCAGAACCCCTAGAGTGATCGGATCACTCCTCAACTCCTAGAGCACGACTTTGCTTCAAGGCTTAAAGTTGTCCATGTAACTTTCCTCAAGGAAAGTTGCATTAGTTGAAACCATGACTTTATTTTCCTTTGGGTCTAGAAATAACCCCCTTTATTCCTTTTTGGATATCCTACAAACACACAAACTTTCGAATGTGCTTCCAACTTATTCGTGTTGGGTTTTGTTGGATTTTATGATTCAAATAAGCAGTAGAAAACAAAAATTAATTCTTACAAAACCCTCGCAGGATCTATGCAATTCGATTAGATTGATATGAAAGTCATAGAATCTTACCAGGATGACAAAAATGGGCAAGATTTCTGGAAGAAAGAAAGCGGGTTCACTCCGGCGACACCCTAACTCGAGCTTTTCGTATTCAGGATCAGATTTAGATGTTGTTACCTAGATCAACACCTTCTACAGGTGTCCACACGAATAAACTCTCTCAAAAACCGATTTAGCATGCTAACACCCTTTCCTTGCGTTAAATGAGTCTCTCTGATTTTAGGGTTTTAATGTTCTCACCTTTTAGAATAAGGGAATGCCTTTTCTCATCTAATCTTACTAGAAACCCTAAAACATATATATATATATATATATATTGACTTCGAGATAGGGTCAAATTTTAACTAGGATAAACTGTAATTCGAATATGATTCAGAGAATCTAGATAATGTCAGATTCAATGAACCCAGACATATCTAGTATATCAAATCTGGACATTATCAGGTCCATTGAACCGAGACACAGTAAACCCAAAATTCATTTTTGGTCTGTTCTGGGTGTGCGACTCGTAGGATCACATAACGTTGGTAGTGGGCTTCAAATTATGTTTCTGGCCCACAAATCAGAAGCGGCCTCTAGCAAGACAATGATTACCCAAGTTATGTGAATGTTAATAATCTGACATAACTTAATCCACAATAAGTATTAAAGTCCTTTTGTCACTAGATACCTTGATTGAACATAAGGCATGGTTTCTGTCATCCTTATACTATTCAATCATATTATTTCTCGATCTTAAGTAGACTAATATTGATAACCCTTATCAATTCATTCCAGTATGGCCATACATTTTTCTTTAGTCTAACTTATCGAGGGACCCATAGATAACTTTCTCATAATAAATGAGGGACAAATTTCTTCTTATTCACTCACATTCCTCATATGATTTACTCTATATCCAACAACAATCCATTCCATCATCTTGTTAAAGATAATATTAGAATGTGTCAAAATATAGAACTTGTCATGTAGGAAACAATGGTGATTTTAGGTAAGAGGACTAGGATACTACTGTTGTGATGAGAATCACTTATGATAATTATCCATGTAGTATTCACATAGCTAGTCGATCCAATACATCATTTCTCAAATATGTATCTATGAGTTGACTTAATATCTCATACACATGATTAGTAAAACATAATTATCAATCAAACTTCATACTAGTCTTCATTCATAATTATCCTAATAATAATGACCGACTAGGGATAATTTAGAATAGAATTAAATTTTCACCTAAGAGTTTTACTATCAAGTCACGTACTTAATGACCTTAGTGTTACACATGTATGCCCCAAGGAGTAAAAATGTAATAAGTTTTTGGAGACATTTTTATCAATAAAGAATTTATTCATTGTTTATATACCAAATCTTGTCCTCTTTACATTCATATTTGTTGAATGTATGTTAAGCAAACAATAGTCTGAGACTGTCAGTCTAAACCTTAAGAATTGGGCATATGATGGACAGATTATGCAAAAGACACGATTCTTAAGGTGATGGTCTAAATTATAAGATCCGCAATCGAGGAAATAAAGTTGGGCACTTTATTCATGTAAAGATTGTTATGTTGTCTAAATCCCTATTGGGTGATGGTTTGTCTTGACCATAGGAGGTGGACTCTATGAATAAAAAATTGGCACATTGTCATAGGTGACGATGTGTTGAATCGAGACATAAAGTGAATTGATTTGGATTAATAATTCTGTCTTGGCAAATCGATTCACTTTAGACAATCATTTGTATTGTATCTTAATCCTGAGATGAATAGTGTGCCTGTTGTCTTGATTTGTGTCTTTTGATGTACCAAAGAGTGACACCCACATCTTAATGGTGGTATGCATGCTGGTACATTAGAGGCATGACTCTTGATGGCATAGACCTGTTATTCATAGATATGGAATCTATAGCTCCTCTTTAGGAGTAGTGATATCCTCTTATATGCGTTATCTTGCAATTGAAAAACTGGAGTGCTCAACTATTTAGATACATAGGTGTAACCGAATAGTATACTGTCTTCAGATGGTAAGTTTTCCAATGGTGAGATAATGGAACGTAAGATAAAAATAATCGAGAAGGTAAGACAAAACTTGTCCTTAAGCCAATTATGGATAATCATATGAGGATATGATACACTATGATATGTCATGGACACTTAGCTTACGGGCTTCGTAATTCTATGTAGTTTGAGAGTGCAGCTCCAAGCTTTTAGTGAAGTAGCATTGGAGTTGATAATTATGAAATACATATCTGGGATATTGGGTTTCGTAATTATCAGAAGCTTGAACTATATAGTTCCATTTGGTCCCCTTTGCTAGCTCACAACATCCTGCAACGATAAGGCGTGCTTTTCCAATAATTAGTAACTTATGTCAGATGTATCAGATTGGTTAAAATTTGAAAGAATCAGATAATTCATGCTTGTTTATCAGTTGAATTAATTTTGTGATAAAATTGATTCAAGATAAACTTGTTGAATTATTGGGATCAGATAATTCTTGTCTATTTATCGGTTGATTTAATTTTGGATAAATTAGATCAAGATAAACTTGTAGAATTATTAGAAATTCATTTATTTTCCTACAGATTATCTAGATGAAGTTGTTTTGATCAGATAACTTCTCTATTGGATTATTTGAATTAAAACTGAGACTTTATCCTATAGAATCTCGTGTGGAAAATAAAAGATTCGCTGTGATATTTATTCGATAGTTCGGCATGACGATTCACGTGTTCGGCCTGCCGATGAAGTTGTTCGGCCTGTCGATCATCCTGATCGTGTAACGCCCCCTTGCGGACATTACAGATATCATACATTCATTCATAACATACTTTTATTTAAGGTAAACTATTTGATTAAAAAGTTTGTTTCAAAAACATAACCCAATATCCATGCATACACATTTTTTTTATATATCATTAATAATTTAATGCTTGATCAATAAAATGATTTACTTGATCATAAACATCCTTAAATAAAGTAAATATACTAAATATTAAAAATCACAACTTAAATAAACATCACAACATTTTAAAACCATTTGCTCTCCTAGTTTGGCAAACCGAACTTGGGACTTCAACAAGCCAAACATGATCGGCAGGCCGGAGTTCGTCCACCGGCAGGCCGACAGAGGCTTTGTAAAACGGGGTTTCAAAACTAATATGTTTGGCAGGCCGATCAACACTTCGGCAGTCCGACCATTAATGGTCGGCAGGCCGAACAGCTTTAGAAAATTAAGATTTTTCAATCAAACTTAATAATTTAAAAGCGGAAGACATATCTTAAAGAAAAACATAGTAAAAAGGGGTCATCGTTCCAATCCTTAAAATTTAAGCAAGTAAACGTAATCAAAATTATAAAATATAGTTTAATCCATAAAAGCTTCCTTCCTTGGTGTTTTTCTGACTACAATTCATCTTGCTTAGCTCACATGTCTTTCTATATCCTCCACCTAGTCCATGACCTTCTTACCCTTATCTGCAACATGATATAAACTTGAATAAGCTAATGCTTAGTAAGTACATATATTTCTCACAATTTAAAAACATTTCATAAACATCATCATCATCATCACCATCATCATTTTCATAATAGTGCATTAAGCACATTTTCATAGAAACATGTCTTTCATTACTATGACCATATTAAAACTTATTCCATTTTATCTTAAGGGCCCAAGTGTTGCACCATCATCATCATTGTAGGTGCGCCGTCATGAGAGGAGAAGGGTAGCTAAGCCTAAACCAAACATGACATCATATCATATCATTTCATAACATTGGTGTGCAACACTTATTTAGGTGATACATATATACATATATAAACTTTCATACTTTTGAAATACATCATCATATATGCATAACTTTTGAGCATCAAATCTTTCATGAGAATAAAAATGAAACCATCATATAATCATCATAGATATCATCATGAACATAATTTCAAACCTTTTATAAAATATATCATGTTGCAGGTGAGAATGTACTTACTTGTATAGCTTACTTAACCATAACTTAGTAGACTTAGTAGGTGACAACGCCGCGGTCTCGATGTGCTCGCTTCATCATGTGTTCATGTCATACATTCATAAAATAGCAATTAACATTTACTTTCATAAAACTATAAAATCATCATCACATAATAACTTCTATTTGCATATTCCATCACATATCCTTTCCTTTCATGAAATTATAAATTTCATAACCATTTCATCAATATTAAAGCATTAGCATCACCCATCAACACAAAACACTTCACTGACCTACATGGATTCAAGACTTAAAAACTCAACATTCACATATACTTTAGGCACCACACTTGACAGGGGTAAAGTTAATACATAAACATATTACCATGATTTTTCTTTAGTCATAAAAATTACATTAAGTATCTAAAACAAGTCATACATAACAAACATGAAATCTGCCATTAACTTACACTGTGAGTCACATAAATTCATCATTTTCAAATAATTAAAACACATGTATTTTAACTCTAAAATTCATACTAACAACTTACTAACATATATTACAATATCATAAAATATTTCATCATCAATAAAATCATTTAAACATACAAAACATCACATAATACAAAAGTCTAATAATAACACTGTTAAAGCAGTTTCTTGACCTAGTCTCAATAAAAATTTCGTAACACATAAAATACTCATCAACTAATCACCAAACTTTCCAGTTCATAACTTAACATATACATGAACATTCTAGCCAAATTTTGTAGCAAACAAAGCACATTTACCCCTTGAACACAAATCACATTTTCGTGCATCATAACCAAACAGCAATATTTTACTGTGAGTGGTAGAGGGTAGAAAATTCATAACTTAATTTAGAAAAATCGAAATGACTTGAAACTTCAAAGAACATTAACATAACACACATATAAACATCATATTAAAAATTCAGAACAAAATAAAATGCCTAGGCAAAGTTACGGCAGACGGATTTAGGAGGAGAAATGCTTTTCAGAATTACCGAAAAAAATGAGTTCTTACCTTAAAAATTTCTTCTCAAAATCCTTGAACTTAACGCCAATGGAAACTCAATATTTCTTACAAATAATAGCAGAGAAAATTTGAGAAGGAATGAAGAGGAAACATGAAAAAGAGAGAGAGGAGAGAAATCGAGAGAAAGAGAGAGAGAGAGAGTAAAAATTTTATCGTGAAAAGAGAATAACATAAATGAGCATAACGTAAAAAAAAATGGAGTCAAAACTCTCTATTAAGTGAAAAAAATTCTGACTAAATTAGAGGCCATCATCACGTGGGAATGGAGGGAATTGAGGGGGAAAAAGTCAAACTTCCAAGAATGGCTCAAGTTAACATATTTCTTGATTTCAAAATGGGGAAACCTTATCAAATACATTCAATCAATCAAAAGTCAATGATTTTATTTCCTTAAATGAGGAAATTAATCTATAAATATGTCAATTAATCACATTAAACCATCCAATCATCGTAATCATCTCAATCACAAATTTGGAGAGATTTCTGCTGACTGCTCGTCAGCTGTCATCGGCCTGTCGATTTCATGAGGTTCGGCCTGCCGATTATTATCATCGGCCTGCCGAACTTGAAAGTCCGGCCTGCTGAACTGTCCTTAAAATACAATACATCATAGCATTCAAGTCATCATTGCATCATAAATAAACATACATTGTAATTAACATGAACACTTGAGCACATCAATTCCATCCGATCGTCACCTGTCATAAAACTTAAAATAAATGGTTAGTGACAATAATATCATAAATAAATATGGATAACACTTAACGTCGTTACTATCATTACTTCATTCCATTACATGAAATAGGCAGGTGTTACAGAACGGCCTGCCGATGAACGAAAGATAAGATCACGCGTTTTTACATGGATCTTATTAGATATTGATCCGAACTTGATTCTGTTTCAAATTTTTGATACCTAATCTAATAAGGATTGGCCCTAGGACCAACCTCAATAAATAGGGAGTAAGTCTTAAGAGTTGCTTAGATCAATAGAGAGATTAAGAGTGATACTGTGCTAGTGAGAATCTGAAAACTCCCTGAGAGCTTTTGTTCACAAATCACAAACACTTGCTTTGGGTTCTCTTGATTCGTTGGAAGGCGAGTCACCTGGTGGAAGAGCTGTATGTGTGAGCCCACACTCACTCCAGTCGTGGATAGATAATTGTTGGAAACAAAGTGCGCAGCGGAATTTTTAAAATTTTTTCATCAGAGTATTTTCCAAAACACAAGTTTGACATGTTATATGTATAAATTAAACAGATCTTACTAACCTCAGTGTGCCGAAGAACCTCCGCGACCTGTGTAGAGAAGTAACGTTCCAGAAGAGCCTCAACCAACTGGTCTTCTTTGCTATTCTCTATCCACAACCGGAGTGAGTGTGGGCTCACACGTACAGCTCTTCCACCGGTGACTCTCCTTCCAACCAATAGAGAGAACCCAAAGCTAGTGTTCGTGATTTGTGAACAAAAGCTCTCAGGGAGTTTTCAGATGCTCACTAGAAGAGTATCACTCTTAATCTCTCAAATTGATCTGAGTAAATCATTAGACTCACTCCCTTTTTATACCTATTGGTCCTTGGGGTCAGTCCATATCAGATTAGGTCTCAAAAATCGAAACAGAATCAAGTTCGGATCAATATCTGATAAGATACGCGTGAAAAACGTGTAATCTTAACTGTGTGATAGGCAGGCCGAACTGGCCAGTTCGGCAGGCCGAACTTTCTGATAGGCAGGCCGAACTGCCGAGAAAAAATCTCCGCGAATCTTTTATTTTCCACCCGAGATTCTAAAGGATAAGGTCTCAGTTTTGATTCAAATAGCCCAATAGAAAAGATATCTGATCAAAACAAACTTTATCAAGATAATCTCTAAGAAAATAAATCAATTCACAATAATTCTACAAGTTTATCTTGTTCTAATTGTCCAAAATTAAAACAACCGATAAACAGACAAGAATTATCCGAACGCCATAATTCAACAAGTTCATCTTGAACTAATTTCTTACATAATTAATTCAACCGATAAACAGACATGAATTATTTGATTCTTATAAATTTTAAACCAATCTGATAAATCCGACATAAGTCACCAATTATTGGAAAAGCACGCCGTGTCGTTACAGGATTTTGTGAGCTAGCAAAGGGGACCAAAATGGACCTATAAAGTTCAAGCTCATGATAATTATGAAACCCAATATCCCAGATATACATTTCACAATTATCAACTCCAACGCTACTCCACTAAAAGCTTGGAGCTACACTCTCGAGCTTTATAGAATTACGAAGCTCGTGTAGCTAAGTCTCCATGACATATCATAGTGTATCGCATCCCCATATGATCATCCATAACCGGCTTAAGGACAAGTTCTGTCTTACCTTCCCGATTATTTTTATCTTACGTTCCATTGTCTCACCATTAGAAAACTTACCATCCAAAGATAGTATACCATTCGGTTACACCTATGTATCCAAATGGTTGAGCGCTCCAGTTTTCCAATTACAGGACAACGCATATAAGAGGATATCATTACTCCTAAAGAGGAGCTATGGATTCCATATCTATGAATAACAAGTCTACGCTACCAAGAGTCATGCCTCCAACGTACCGGCATGCATGCCACTATAGAGATGTGGGAGTCACCCATTGGTACATCAAAAGACACAAGTCGAGACAACAGGCCCATTATTCATCTCAGGATTAAGATACAATACAAATGATTGTCTAAAGTGAATCGATTTGCCAAGACAGAATTATTAATCCAAATCAATTCACTTTATGTCCCGATCCAACACATCGTCACCTATGACAACGCGCCAATGTTTCTATTCACGGAGTCCAACTTCGATGGCCAAGACAAACCATCTCCCAAAAGGGATATAGACAACATAACAATCTTTACATGAATAAAGCACCCAACTTTATTCCCTCGATTGCGGATCATATATTTTAGACCATCACCTTAAGAGTCGTGTCTACCGCATAATCATCCCATCATATGCCCAACTCTTAAGGTTTAGACTGACAGTCTCAGACTACTGTTTGTTTATCATACATTCAACAAATATGAACGTAAAGAGGACAATATTTGGTATATATAAATGAATAAATTCTTTATTGATAAAAATGTCTCCAAAAACGTATTACATTTTTACTCCTTAGAGCATACATGTCTAACAATCTCCCACTTGCACTAAGTGAGTAAATACTGCAAATTTCGCATCCCCATAGCTTCCACATGCCTTTCGAAGACTCTCCCAGAAAGTGTCTTCGTGAATGGATCAGCAACATTGTCCTCTAACGCGATCTTGCATACCGTGACATGCCCGCTCTCAACGAAGTCCTTTATCACATGATACTTCCGATCAATATGCTTACTCTTCTTATGAAATCTTGGTTCCTTAGCATTAGCTACCGCCGCACTGTTATCACAGTACAGTGATACCGCTTTATCCATACCAGGAACTACCTCAAGATCCCCAAGGAACTTGCGGAGCCACACTGTTTCTTTCGAAGCATCACTAGCCGCCACATACTCGGCCTCCATCGTTGAATCTAAAGTGCAATCTTGCTTCGCACTTCTCCAACTGATGGCACCGCCACCCAGAGTAAACACAAACCCCGATGTCGATTTCCTAGAATCCAGGCAGGATTGAAAATCCAAATCAGTGTATCCTAGAGGAGTTAAATCCTCACCCGAATACACAAGCATATACCCTCGAGTCCTTCTTAGGTACTTGAAAATATGCTTTACCGCAACCCAATGGTTCGGTCCTGGATCCGCCTGAAATCGACTCACTATCCCGACCGCATAGCTAATATCCGGTCGAGTGCAAAGCATGGCATACATGAGACTACCCACTGCCGAAGCATAAGGCACCTTCTTCATGTATTCTCTTTCTTCATAAGACTTTGGAGAGTCTTTCTTAGAAAGAGTAATTCCAGACCTAGATGGTTGCCCACCTTTCTTGGAATCCTGCATTGCAAACCTCCTGAGAATTTTATCTATGTAGCCGGCCTGTGACAAAGCTATCATTTTGTTCTTCCTATCCCGAAAGATCTGGATACCGAGAACAAAATTAGCCTCACCTAAGTCCTTCATGTCAAACTGCTTGGTCAACCATAATTTGACCGATGACAATGCCCCAACGTCATTGCCAATTAGCAGAATGTCATCTACATAGAGTAGTAGAAAAACCACCTTCCCATTCTTAATGTGTTTGTAAACACATGGTTCATCCACATTTTGTGAGAACCCATAAGTCTTGATCACTTGATCAAATCTTATGTTCCAAGAACGAGAAGCCTGCTTAAGTCCATAAATTGACTTTAGCAGCTTACAAACCTTACCCTCTTGACCCGTGACCTTGAACCCGTCTGGTTGTTCCATATAAATGGACTCATCAAGATAGCCATTCAGAAAAGCCGTCTTGACATCCATCTGCCAAATCTCGTAGTCGAGAGCGGCAGCTATGGACAAGAGAATCCGGATGGACTTAAGCATGGCTACAGGCGAAAAGGTTTCCTCATAATCGATTCCTTCCTTTTGCGTATAACCCTTAGCTACCAGTCTAGCCTTAAAGGTTTCGACCTTTCCATCCACTCCTCTTTTCCTCTTGTAGATCCACTTACTCCCTATGGGTTTTACCCCTTCGGGAAGATCCACAAGCTCCCAGACCCGATTAGTCTCCATAGACTTCATCTCAATGTTCATGGCCTCTGTCCAGAGTCTTGAATCAACATCCTCCATAGCTTTTGCGTAAGTATAAGGATCCCTGTCATGTTCATCCGATTCAGCCAAAAAGACCTCCCCATTGAACATATACCTCTTAGGTTGACGCCCGATCCTCCTACTACGTCGAAGCCCCTGAGGTTGTTGTTCAGGTTTGTTTGGTTTTTCTACACCGATCGGAATGGTTTCGTTCGGAACCTCCGGAGTAAACGGATTACCCCTCAACTCCTCAAGCACCACTTTGCTTTGAGGTTTAAAGTCGTTCATGTAACTCTCCTCAAGGAAAGTTGCATTAGTTGAAACCACGACTTTATTTTCCTTTGGGTTATAAAAATAACCCTCTTTAGTCCCTTTTGGATAACCTACAAACACGCAAACTTCTGAACGTGCTTCCAACTTATTCGGATCCTTAAACAGGACATGAGCTGGACATCCCCATATGCGAATATGGTTTAAGGATGTCTTCCGTCTTGTCCACAACTCGTGAGGAGTTTTAGGGACCGATTTTGAAGGTACATTGTTCAAAAGATAACATGCGGTTTGTAGTGCATATCCCCAAAAGGATAAAGGCAATGATGAATAACTCATCATGGACCGAATCATGTCCAACAAAGTCCTATTCCTTCTCTCTGCTACACCATTCTGCTGCGGAGTGCCCGGCGCAGTCAAATGGGATAAAATCCCATTCTCTAACAAGTGTCCCAAGAACTCATCAGAAAGGTATTCCCCACCTCGATCAGATCGAAGTGCCTTTATGGGTCTACCCAATTGCTTTTCCACTTCAGTCCGAAACTCCCTGAACTTATCATAAGTTTCGCTTTTGTGGTGCATTAGGTACACATACCCATATCTTGAGTAATCGTCAATAAAAGTAACGAAGTACTCATACCCTCCTCGTGCCCGGATGTTCATCGGTCCGCAAACATCACTATGCACAAGTTCTAGAACCCCTTCGGCCCTATTGCCCTTAGACCCGTATGGTCTTTTGGTCATTTTACCCTCCAAACAAGACTCACATTGAGGTATAGATTCCACCTTTAAGTGACTTAAAGGTCCATCCCTTACCAACCTTTGAATCCTATTTAGGTTAATATGGCCAAGGCGCAAATGCCAAAGATAAGTCTTATTAGAGTGAGAAGTTTTAAGTCTTTTTGAGTCATTATCATTTATCTCAGCATTAAGCAATAGGTCCATCTTAGGTTTGATAAAATATAGATTATTTTGCATCCATCCAGAACAGATAAAAGATTTGTTTTTACGAATCACCACTTTTTCATTAAAAGATACCACGTAGGAGTCTTTAAATAAAGAAGATACAGAAATTAAATTCCTTTTAAATTTAGGAACATAAAAACAATCTCGCAAAATTAAACTCCTATAATTATCAAAATAAAGATGGACATCTCCCACTGCTTCCGCTGAGACCAAGGATCCATCGCCCATCCGAAGCGTTAAGTCTTCACGAAGTAGACTTCTCGTTTCTTTGAATCCCAGCAGAGAAACACAAACATGATTAGTTGCACCGGAATCTATGACCCAAATGTCACTGGATTCCTCAACCAAACAAGTTTCTAAATATAGAAGATCACACCTACCTCCCTTGGAAAGGAAGTCCTTGCAATGCTTCTTTATATGCCCGACCTTACCACAAAAGAAGCACTTAAGCTTCTTTGGGTTCTTCTTCTTCTTCTTCTTGCTCTTGGTAGCAATAGGAATAGAAGACTTCCCACTTTTGGCCTGTTGCTTCTTTCCATTCCCAGAGTTAGGATTGGAACCAGAAGCAGCTACCATATTGGCCTCTCCACCAGCAGGAGACTCCCTGATCAGCAGTTCAAACTCTTGTAACTGTTTCATCAGTTCTGTCAAGGTCATATCCCGTCTATTGCTTAGATTAAAAGTAGCTCTAAACTGAATAAATTCCTTAGACAGAGTCTCAAAGACCATAGTCATCTGAGTTTCAGCATCGATGTCGGCTCCATTGGTTTGAGCCTCAGCGAGGTAACCCATGACCAACATCATGTGCTCCTTTACAGATGTCCTCGGTCTCTGTCTACAGTTTAAGAGTTTCTGAAGCGCCCCTTGCCACTTTGTTATGGCCTGGCCTCCAAACATGTCCTCAAGATTATCCAAGATCTACTTCGCAGTCTCATAATCCTGATGTTGAGCCTGCAGCACGTTATTCATGCTAGCCATAACATAGCAGCGGGCCTGATCATTAGCATCTTTCCAGCGGTCGTACGCTTGGAATTGCTCATTACTTGAGTCTCCCGTAGGCTCGGGAGGACAAGGAGTTGTCAGAACATATTTCATTTTCTCAAAGGAAAGGACGATGTCCAGGTTCCGTTTCCAATCATTATAGTTCTCACCGGTTAATTGGTTTTTGTCAAGTATCGATGATAAAGCGTTTTTAGACATTTTCAATCTACAATAAAGAGTCATATACCAAACATAAGCAAACATATATAATAATTTAGTAAGATAACACAATCATGTAAAATCATACAAATGTGTTTATGTGTCAAAACCTTGAAAATATCACAACCTTACAACGATAATTCCCAACTCAGAATTCAACAAGCTCCTAGGGGAGTCATGCCAAATTCAATCAGGAACACGGATCCCCTCCTGATTAATATATGCCATCCAGGACCCGTATGATCCAGCATATACTAATAATCGTTTCTTTGGCCATTAATTTTATTAACAGAGCTCCTAGGGGAGGTTAATAATAAAATTAACGTGAGTGTATAACCACCGTTTTAATATTTTATCCATGATTTATAATCACCACCTAGGGGTGTGCAACCATAAATCATACTAAAATACCTTATCCTTTCAGAGATCCAATCTGGTACATGATAGAAATCCCTTCCTAGGGGTTGGGACCATCATGTTCTTCCTATGGACCAACGATGGAGGCCTTAGGTTCTCTCTTCGAAAACCTTCTCCCACTCAATCTTTTGAAGTCAAGGTTTTATTTTGAAATTATGCATAAACAAATTTAATATGAGCGGCACTCCCTATTCTATATGACATGTTATCAATATACATGGTAAATCATATTATAATGCAGACAAGCAAAGCAATCAAGCAAAGCTACAAGCATAATAATATTAATAACCGTAATATTATGGTTCCACCCTAGAGAATAGAAAAAACTAAGATTACAAGAGAATAATCGAGACATTTATCGATTCTTCATCCTTGAATCCTCAAGCTGTATCCTTCTTCATGTAATATCAATCTCCAAGTCCTCAATCCCGTATGAATCGAACACTTCTTATTTTCGGTCATATCCAAATTTAATGTTTCTCAGAATCGTCCCAAAAATAAAATTAAAACTGCACAAAAAAATTGCACCTTTTCTGGACACCTGGCTGCTCTCGGTCGGTAGGCCGTTCTGGGTGATCGGTCTGCCGATCATGGTGGTTCGGCCTGCCGAACATGAAGGTTCGGCCTGCCGGCAGAGTACCAAAATTTCTACCCCATTGTCGGCCTGCCGGACCGTACGTCCGGCCTGCCGATCTGTGACCTTCGGCCTATCGAACTGTGAGGTTCGGCATGCCGACCGAGCAGAAAACCCTCAATCCAGAAAATACAATTTTAATGCAATTCATCAATTTTATTTTCAACAATTTAAAAACAAAAAATTAGAGACTCAGGAAATACCTGGAGGCGCCATCATCAATCTTTAAGTTCCGACTTCTCGTTCCGTCTTCTCCGAATAATTATTTAATTACAAAATTCTTACAAATTAAAAATTAAATAATAATTCCCAGACGGAGATGATAGTCCGCCATCTAATTACATGAAAAACCTAGATACACATTCTAACCTCTAAGGAACCATAACCGGTATTAATTAATTAATAAATAATTAAACAACAATTTAATCAACCATAATTAATTAATAAACATTCACCATATAATCCATGACAACATATATATTATATAGAAACCTAGAGTGCCATCTCTCTATAAAATTTAATTCAAGCATTGGAGAGATTAAGATCACAAAATTTATGCATATAACATGATCACAAACTTGCAAATTTATGTAAAAACCGCATCTCTGATACCAATTGTTGGAAACAAAGTGCGCAGTGGAATTTTTAAAATTTTTTCATCAGAGTATTTTCCAAAACACAAGTTTGACATGTTATATGTATAAATTAAACAGATCTTACTAACCTCAGTGTGCCGAAGAACCTCCGCGACCTGTGTAGAGAAGTAACATTCCAGAAGAGCCTCAACCAACTGGTCTTCTTTGCTATTCTCTATCCACAACCGGAGTGAGTGTGGGCTCACACGTACAGCTCTTCCACCGGTGACTCTCCTTCCAACCAATAGAGAGAACCCAAAGCTAGTGTTCGTGATTTGGGAACAAAAGCTCTCAGGGAGTTTTCAGATGCTCACTAGAAGAGTATCACTCTTAATCTCTCACATTGATCTGAGTAAATCATTAGACTCACTCCCTTTTTATACCTATTGGTCCTTGGGGTCAATCCATATCAGATTAGGTCTCAAAAATCGAAACAGAATCAAGTTCGGATCAATATCTGATAAGATACGCGTGAAAAACGCGTAATCTTAACTGTCGCGGTCGGCATGCCGAACTGTGTGATAGGCAGGCCGAACTGGCCAGTTCGGTAGGCCGAACTTTCTGATAGGCAGGCCGAACTACCGAGAAAAAATCTCCGCGAATCTTTTATTTTCCACCCGAGATTCTAAAGGATAAAGTCTCAGTTTTGATTCAAATAGCCCAATAGAAAAGATATCTTATCAAAACAAACTTTATCAAGATAATCTCTAAGAAAATAAATCAATTCACAATAATTCTACAAGTTTATCTTGTTCTAATTGTCCAAAATTAAAACAACCGATAAACAGACAAGAATTATCCGAACGCCATAATTCAACAAGTTCATCTTGAACTAATTTCTTACATAATTAATTCAACCGATAAACAGACATGAATTATTTGATTCTTATAAATTTTAAACCAATCTGATAAATCCGACATAAGTCACCAATTATTGGAAAAGCACGCCGTGTCGTTACAGGATTTTGTGAGCTAGCAAAGGGGACCAAAATGGACCTATAAAGTTCAAGCTCATGATAATTATGAAACCCAATATCCCAGATATACATTTCACAATTATCAACTCCAACGCTACTCCACTAAAAGCTTGGAGCTGCACTCTCAAACTTTATAGAATTACGAAGCTCGTGTAGCTAAGTCTCCATGACATATCATAGTGTATCGCATCCCCATATGATCATCCATAACTGGCTTAAGGACAAGTTCTGTCTTACCTTCCCGATTATTTTTATCTTACGTTCCATTGTCTCACCATTAGAAAACTTACCATCCAAAGATAGTATACCATTCCGTTACACCTATGTATCCAAATGGTTGAGCGCTCCAGTTTTCCAATTACAGGACAACGCATATAAGAGGATATCATTACTCCTAAAGAGGAGCTATGGATTCCATATCTATGAATAACAAGTCTACGCTACCAAGAGTCATGCCTCCAACGTACCGGCATGCATGCCACTATAGAGATGTGGGAGTCACCCATTGGTACATCAAAAGACACAAGTCGAGACAACGGGCCCATTATTCATCTCAGGATTAAGATACAATACAAATGATTGTCTAAAGTGAATCGATTTGCCAAGACAGAATTATTAATCCAAATCAATTCACTTTATGTCCCGATCCAACACATCGTCACCTATGACAACGCGCCAATGTTTCTATTCACGGAGTCTAACTCCGATGGCCAAGACAAACCATCTCCCAAAAGGGATATAGACAACATAACAATCTTTACATGAATAAAGCGCCTAACTTTATTCCCTCGATTGCGGATCATATATTTTAGACCATCACCTTAAGAGTCGTGTCTACCGCATAATCATCCCATCATATGCCCAACTCTTAAGGTTTAGACTGACAGTCTCAGACTACTGTTTGCTTATCATACATTCAACAAATATGAACGTAAAGAGGACAATATTTGGTATATATAAATGAATAAATTCTTTACTGATAAAAATGTCTCGAAAAACGTATTACATTTTTACTCCTTAGAGCATACATGTCTAACAATAATAGCAAAGAAGACCAGTTGGTTGAGGCTTTTCTGGAACGTTACTTCTCTTCACGTTTTGCGAGGGTTCTTCAGCAATCAAAGGTGAGTAAGATCTGGTTAATTTATGCATATAGCATGTCAAACTTGTGTTTTGGAAAATACTCTGATGTAAAATTTTTAAAATTTCACTGCGTACTATTTTTCCAACACTTAGGCAGAATTAACTATCATAGAATTAGAATAAAAAAACAATAATGAAAATGCCTCTTTATTAATAAAATACAAATGCAACGAAGTCAAAAAGTAGTCATTACATAATTGGCCTAGGGTACTGTTAGACATGTATGCTCTAAGGAGTAAAAATGTAATACGTTTTTGGAGACATTTTTATCAATAAAGAATTTATTCATTTATATATACCAAATATTGTCCTCTTTACGTTCATATTTGTTGAATGTATGATAAGCAAACAGTGGTCTGAGACTGTCAGTCTAAACCTTAAGAGTTGGGCATATGATGGGATGATTATACGGTAGACACGACTCTTAAGGTGATGGTCTAAAATATATGATCCGCAATCGAGGGAATAAAGTTGGGCGCTTTATTCATGTAAAGATTGTTATGTTGTCTATATCCCTTTTGGGAGATGGTTTGTCTTGGCCATCGGAGTTAGACTCCGTGAATAGAAACATTGGCGCGTTGTCATAGGTGACGATGTGTTGGATCGGGACATAAAGTGAATTGATTTGGATTAATAATTCTGTCTTGGCAAATCGATTCACTTTAGACAATCATTTGTATTGTATCTTAATCCTGAGATGAATAATGGGCCCGTTGTCTCGACTTATGTCTTTTGATGTACCAATGGGTGACTCCCACATCTCTATAGTGGCATGCATGCCGGTACGTTGGAGGCATGACTCTTGATAGCGTAGACTTGTTATTCATAGATATGGAATCCATAGCTCCTCTTTAGGAGTAATGATATCCTCTTATATGCGTTGTCCTGTAATTGGAAAACTAGAGCGCTCAACCATTTGGATACATAGGTGTAACCGAATGGTATACTATCTTTGGATGGTAAGTTTTCTAATGGTGAGACAATGGCACGTAAGATAAAAATAATCGGGAAGGTAAGACAGAACTTGTCCTTAAGCCGATTATAGATTATCATATGGGGATGCGATACACTATGATATGTCATGGAGACTTAGCTACACGAGCTTCGTAATTCTATAAAGTTCAAGAGTGCAGCTCCAAGCTTTTAGTGGAGTAGCGTTGGAGTTGATAATTGTGAAATATATATATGGGATATTGGGTTTCATAATTACCATGAGCTTGAACTTTATAGGTCCATTTTGGTCCCCTTTGCTAGCTCACAAAATCCTGTAACGACACGGCGTGCTTTTCCAATAATTGGTGACTTATGTCGGATTTATCAGATTGGTTTAAAACTTATAAGAATCAAATAATTCATGTCTGTTTATCGGTTGAATTAATTATGTAAGAAATTAGTTCAAGATGAACTTGTTGAATTATGGCGTTCGGATAATTCTTGTCTGTTTATCGGTTGTTTTAATTTTGGACAATTAGAACAAGATAAACTTGTAGAATTATTGTGAATTGATTTATTTTCTTAGAGATTATCTTGATAAAGTTTGTTTTGATCAGATATCTTTTCTATTGGGCTATTTGAATCAAAACTGAGACTTTATCCTTTAGAATCTCGGGTGGAAAATAAAAGATTTGCGGAGATATTTTCTCGACAGTTCGGCCTGCCTATCAGAAAGTTTGGCCTGCCGAACTGGCCAGTACGGCCTGCCTATCACACAGTTCGGCATGCCGACCGCGACAGTTAAGATTACGCATTTTTCACGCGTATCTTATCAGATATTGATCCAAACTTGATTCTGTTTCGATTTTTGAGACCTAATCTGATATGGACTGACCCCAAGGACCAATAGGTATAAAAAGGGAGTGAGTCTAATGATTTACTCAGATCAATTTGAGAGATTAAGAGTGATACTCTTCTAGTGAGCATCTGAAAACTCCCTGAGAGCTTTTGTTCACAAATCACGAACACTAGCTTTGGGTTCTCTCTATTGGTTGGAAGGAGAGTCACCGGTGGAAGAGCTGTACGTGTGAGCCCACACTCACTCCGGTTGTGGATAGAGAATAGCAAAGAAGACCAGTTGGTTGAGGCTCTTCTGGAATGTTACTTCTCTACACAGGTCGCGGAGGTTCTTCGGCACACTGAGGTTAGTAAGATCTGTTTAATTTATACATATAACATGTCAAACTTGTGTTTTGGAAAATACTCTGATGAAAAACTTTAAAAATTCCGCTGCGCACTTTGTTTCCAACAGGTACATCACTAACAATTCGCATCCCTAAACCAGACATGAGCTGGACATCCCATATGTGAATATGGTTTAAGGAAGTCTTCTTCCCTATCCACAACTCGTGAGAAGTTTTAGGAACCGATTTTGAAGGCACATTGTTCAAAAGATAACATGCGGTTTGTAGTGCATATCCCCAAAAAGATAAAGGCAATGATAAATAACTCATCATGGACCTAACCATGTCCAATAAGATCCTATTTCTTCTCTCTGCTATACCATTCTGCTGCAAAGTGCTCGATGCAGTTAAATAGGATAAAATCTCATTCTCTAATAAGTGTTCTAAGAACTCATCAGAAAGGTATTCACCACCTTGATCAGATCGAAGTGCCTTTATGGGTCTACCTAATTGCCTTTCCACTTCAGCTTGAAACTCCCTAAACTTGTCATAAGTTTCACCTTTGTGGTGCATCAGGTACACATACCCATACCTTGAGTGATCATCCATAAAAGTGACAAAATACTCATACACTCCTTGTGCCTGGATGTTCATCGATATACAAACATCACTATGCACAAGTTCTAGAACCCCTTGGGCCCTATTGCCCTTAGACCCGAATGGTCTTTTGGTCAATTTACCCTCCAAACAAGATTCATATTGTGGTATAGATTCCACTTTAAGTGACTTAAAGGTCCATCCCTTGCCAACCTTTGAATCCTATTCAGGTTAATATGACCTAGTCGCAAATGTCAAGATAAATTTTATTAGAGTGAGAAGTTTTAAGTCTTTTAAAGTTATTATCATTCATCTCAGTATCAAGTAGTAAGTCCATCTTAGGTTTGATAAAAAAAATAGATTATTTTGCATCCATTTAGAACAGATAAAAGATTTATTTTTATGAATTACCACTTTATTATTAAAAGAAATCAAATAGGAGTCTTTAAATAAACAAGCTATAGAAATTAAATTCTTTTTAAATTTAGGAACATAAAAACAATCTCGCAAAATTAAATTCCTATAATTATCAAAATACAGATGGACGTCCCCCATTGCTTCAGCTAAGACCAAGGATCCATCACTCGTCCAAAGCATGAAGTCTTTATGCAGTAGACTTCTCGTTTCTTTGAACCCCTGTAGAGAAACACAAACATGATTAGTTGCTTTAGAATCTATGACCCAAATGTCATTAGATTCCTCAACTAAACAAGTTTCTAAATACAGAAGATCACACCTACCTCCTCGGGAAAAGAAGTCCTTGCAATTCTTCTTGATGTGCCTGACCCTCTTGCAGAATAAGCACTTTAGCTTCTTTGGGTTCTTCTTCTTTTTCTTCTCGTTCTTACCATTTGCAGGAATAGAAGACTTCCCGTTCTTTTCCATTTGTTTCTTTCCATTCCTAGGGTTAGGATTGAAACCAGAAGCAGCCGCCAAGTTAGCCTCGCCACCAGCAAGATACTCCTTGATTAGCAATTTAAACCCCTGTAACTGTTTCATCAACTCAGTCAAGGTCATATCCCACCTATTGCTTAAAATAAATGTAGCTCTAAATGGAATAAATTCCTTAGACAAAATCTCAAAGACTATAGTCATCTGAGTTTCATCATCAATGTCGACTTCATTGATTTAAGCTCATCGAGGTAACCCATGACCAACATCATATGCTCCTTTAAAAATGTCCCCGGTCTCTGCTTACAGTTCAAGAGTTTCCGAAGCACCCCTTGCCACTTTGTTATGGCTTGGCCTTCAAACATATCTTTTAGATTATCCAAGATCTACCTAGCAGTCCCATAATCCTCATCTTAAGCCTGCAACACGTTATTTATGCTGGCCATAACATAATAGCGGGCCTGATCAGTGGCATCTTTCCAACAATTATATGCTTGGATTTGATCATTGGTGGAATCTCCTAGAGGCTCGGGAGGACAAGGTGTCATTAGCACAAATTTTAGTTTCTCAAAGGACAAGATGATGTTTAGGTTTTGTTTCCAATCATTATAGTTCTCATAGGTTAATTGGTTTTTGTCAAGTATCAATGATAAAGCATTTTTAAACATTTTTAATCTACAATAAAGAATCATATAAACATAAGCAAACATATCATAATAATTTAGTAAGATAACACAATCATGTAAAACATACAAATGTGTTTATGTGTCAAAACTTTGAAAATATCACAGCCTTACAACGATAATTCCCAACTCAGAATTCAACAAGCTCCTAAGGGAGTCTTGTCAAATTCAATTAGGAACACGGATCCTGTCCTAATTAATTATGCCATCCAGGACTCGTATGATCTAGCATATATTAATAATTATTTTTTTGGCCATCAATTTTATCAACAAAGCTTCTAGGGGAGGTTAATAATAAAATTAACATAAGTGTATAACCATCGTCTCAATATTTTTTTCATGATTTATAATCACCACCTAGGGGTGTGCAACCATAAATCATGTTAAAATACCTTATCCTCTTGGAGATCCAATCTGGTGCATGATGAAGTCCCTTCCTAGGGGTTGGAACCATCATGTGCTACCTATGGACTAACGATGGAGGCCGTAGGTCATTTCTTCGAAAACTTTCTCTCACTCATTCTTTTGAAATCAAGGTTTTATTTTATAAACATGCAAGAACAATTCCTAACAAGCGGTACTCCTTATTCTATATGACATGTTATCATTATACATGGGAAATCATATTATACTACAGACAAGCAAAGCACTCATGCAAAGCCACAAGCAAAATAATAATAAATAACCATAACATTATGGTTCCACCCTAGAGAAAAGAAAACAAAGACTACAAGAGAATAATCGAAACATATTATCGATTCTTCATCCGTGAATCTTTAGATTGTATCCTTTTTCACGTAACTTCCATCTTCAAGTCTTCAATCCTGCATAGATCGAATACTCCATATTTTCAGTCACATCCAAATTTAATGTTTTTTAGAATTGTCCCAAAAATAAAATCAAAACTGCACCAAAAACGCACCTTTTTTGAAAAATCATAGCTTTCTGTCGGCATGTTGATCTGTGTGATCGGCCTATCGATCTTTTTAGATCGGCCTGTCAAACTGGAAAGTTTGGCCTGCCGCTAGAGCCATCAAATTTCTACCTCGCAAATGGCCTGCCGATCCCACAGGTTCGACCTGCTGGTCTATGACCATCGGCCTGCCGAACGAGCAGAAATCACAACATCCAAAAAATACATCTTTTATACAGTTTTTCAATTTTATTTTCAACAACTCAAAAATATAAAATTAGAGACTTGGGAAATACCTAAAAACGCTATCATGCATCTTCTAGATCCATCTTCTCTAAATGATTATTTAATTACAAAATTCTTATAAATTTAAAATTAAATAATAATTCCTAGACGAAGATGATAGTCCGCCATCTAATTATATGAAAAACCTGGACATACATTCTTACCTTTAAGGAACCATAATCGGCATAAATTAATTAATCAATAAATAATTAAATAATAATTTAATCAACCATAATTAATTAATAAACATTCACCATATAATCCATGACAACATAAAAATATATAGAAACCTAGAGTACCAACTCTCTAAAAAAAATTAAATTCAAGCATAGGAGAGATCAATATCACATAATTTATTCATATAACATGATCACAAACTTGCAAATTTATGTAAAAGCCTGGCTCTGATACGAATTATTGGAAAAATAATACGCAACAGTATTTTAAAATTTTTTATACCACAGTATTTTTCAAAACACAAGTTTGACACACTATATAAATAATAAATAAATTCTTTATTGATAAAAATGTCTCAAAAAACATATTACATTTTTACTCCTTAGGGCATACATGTCCAACACCATTTTGTCAGCTCTATTCACTAAGCTTTATAGCTCATTTCTATTAACTTGTGTTGTATGTAGGTAATAGGAGAAGAAATATAGGAAAGTCAGTGAGCATGGAGCTGTGCAGTCGTGAATTGTATATATGGGCTCGACTTGATGGTGATGAGAATTATTTTAAACAATAAATTTGAAGATTACCTTGAATATGGAATTAGTGCATTTGAGATGTTGTAATTCATGTATATTCATTAAGAAGTGGTCCAAAGGACGCCCCAGAGTTTTCAAAGAAAGGTTCAAATTCTTCTATATTTTCAGTAGTAAGTAATTAGTGGTACTAGTAATAGTCTACGCTTTTCTTTATAGCCTCTAATTAAAGTTAGCAGAAGGAAGGTGTTACAGAGTTTGTCGCTTGCGACTTGAATTTCCTCAAGCTGGTCGAAAGCAAAAAATGATTGCTCATCATCATATTGGAGTTCTCATCAGCGTTCCGATGCTTTTTTTTTTTTTTTTGGCGATTTTGAATCCTCGTTTACTTGACTTATTTCGCATGTTGTATGAGGTTGCTACTAGGTTGGCTAAGTCATCTTTGCAAAAACCAACCTGCAACAAAGTGGTTGCAATAACAGCCAATTAAGGTTAAGGGGCTGCTTGCATTATGAGGTTGTGGGCAGCTTGTGCTCGCTATGCAAGCAGCCTTTGAGTTTGCCGATGTGCAAGCAGCCTTGGACGTCTGGGCAAGCCTTGAGAGGCTGGTACGGACTTGGTGCTTCCTTTGGCTTGGACTCAACAACTTCTACATTTTAAACTTTCTTTTTATAATTGAACTGTAGTTTCGAGCATCATGAGTCTACTTTCTCATTTAAGCCCTGCCTTGTCTCAAAGTCGGATTGTTCTACCCAAGAATGGTATAAACGGTCACAAATAAAACATTCATCTCACCGTACATGCCGTTCCCTTCCCTATTCAAGATAGAATGATTGCCTCATTCGAATTTCTAGATACTATTGGAACAAGATTTCATATAAGCAGGAGCGCCATACCATTCACAACTGCTAGATGTCTCCAATCTTGCATCTTTAAACTTCACTAACATGCACAAGAAATGGTACTACGGGCAAACTATGAAGTGAACAACTTTAACTACCATAAATAGTTTTCTTACAGCACCAAAACTCCCTCACTAAATAATAATAATAATAATAAAAATCAGCGGCTATTAGGGTACAAGGTGGAACACAAATTCCACAAGAATTAGCAACCTACACAATCCTGGCCCAAGACAAAAATTCACTAGGCAACCAAAAAATTTCATAGCAAGTCCTACAATGGACACTCAAGTGGAAAAATTGGGTAAAACATGGTAAAAATGACGCCAAAGTTAGGATCATTCAACCACTGGCACTTTGGTGTTGTTTGTCGCGATTTTCCTCCATAATTTTCTGCATTTCTTTTTCACTGGCTGCAATTAGACGTTTGACAAAATCATAGGCGGTAAGCCTAATGCTGAAATGGAAACAATGGAGAAGACAATTAGATAACGAGAGCATAGGAGATGCAGCATTAGCAGATATCCACGTGTTGTCATAAACTAATGGCATGAAAGAAAAAAATGAAGATGAAATGACCAAAATGTATGCAACCGAAAGAAGTATGGAAAATAGCAAAACCATCGATTCTCCATAATTTGCTTTACATAAGATGTACTCCTTTCAATCCAAAAGTTTCTAACAAAATTTATATTAGCTTTAAAGGATAAGAAAATAAGCACAATACTCAACAACATTACAACAAGAGTAGTCAGGCTTGCAGCTGACGGACCAAGCAATAAACTATAGCGGCAAGAAAAAGCAGAAAAAAAATAAAACCTGCTATTAGGTAGATTTTTTAAAGCATTGGGCAAAAAACCTCGATATAAGCCAATCCATCCATCTCGAGCCATGATTCCTGTACGACCAAGATGAAGACAGACACATGTTATATTAACTACTGACTTCTTACCAACAGAATTTCTGGATCTCTTAAATCCAAAAGTTCTATCTGCATGACGAAGGAACGTCTCAAGGAAACACAGTGATTTGACTGAACACTCAACAGCATTGAGTTGATTCAATGAAGTAGAAGTTTTAAAGTCATGCATGCAATTTCTGAAATAAAATACAGGTGGGAATATGTAAATGTAGAGAGAGAAGAAACAGAGAGAGGAGTGCAACTACAGTTTTCCTATGAAGTTACAAGGAGACCATCTGGACAGGTTAGTAACAAGATCAATATAAGGCTTATATTTAGCAGGTGGTCATAGCAACTAGTCCTTTTTGTCAAAAGATCCAAAAAAGAAAAAAAAGAACACAATTAGTGCTGAAACTTGCCTGGAAAGGCATCTAAAATGGTCTTGTAAGGTGTGCCCTTCATTTGCATCTGTCTTCTCACAGTATCCAAAGGATAACATGTGAGTGTGGCAAGAGAAGCTGACACCAATGCTGTCACAAGAGAGGCTTCGGTTTTCTTTTGGAATTTCTCTGGCAATGCTTTCTTCACCCTGTAATGAATATAAGACAGCATCATCCACCAACTTATATACGCCTTTCACTTCAATATAAAAGAGGGAGTACAAATATACTCACAAGTCAAAAACACAGAAGTTGACTGCAATGTATGGAGCAATTCCAATTAGAGAAGGCCCTAGACCATAGTAAAAAGCTGCTACTCCTTCCTCTCTTAGCATGTTCAATGCAATCTGAAAAGAGCCCACCAAAATTCACCCTTATATGAACTATGGAGAGGTCATCTTGTAATTATTATATTTGCAAAATCATACCTCAGACATGGTTCGATATCCTGGTTCAACTGCTAGGCGTAACCTCAGAACATCTAAGGGGTACGTTATCTACAAACAGACAAATAACATTGAATTTTTGAGGCACACATGGCAAAGAGAATGATGTACAAAGTGAAAAGTATCCAAAGATAAAAATAAACTAGTTCCCAAGTGAAGCATGCCCATGGGCGTGTTTCGATGGATATTATCCTTGACCCTATCTGTAATAAGCCTTTGATACTATCCTCAAAACAATCTAATTGAATCTGAAAAGGAAATATAAAATTTATAAACTAATAACTTTAGATCCCATTTGCAATAGTACTTACAAAAGTGGATGTCATGCCCGCGCAAGCACCAGCTGCAAGCCTTCCGATGACTGAAAGCTCTCCATCGGCCCCCCTAAATAACTTCTGTAGACTCAAAATTCTTATGTAATTTAGTTACAAATGCGAATAATGTTGTCCTACAATTTTACTGAATATGGCTAATAATTACCTTGTAGGTTTCGTAGGCAAAAAGTTGGACGGCACTATAAGGTATGATCCGTATCACCTGGAACAATTCAAAAGAAATTCTTGAAAATTTATGTAGCTGAAAACAAATATCAACATTACCTAGGGAAAAAAAAAATCAAATGTCAATGGAAAATCTTATTTAGAATAAACCTGAGGGAGGTTGCCTTTCCAGTATCCTTTTATTCCCTCTTCCTTCCCCACCATTGTTATGGCCTGCAGGGAATACATTGTTATTTGACAATAAGAGGTGATCAAAAAGGATCGTGTAAATTACGCATGTCAAGCAAGATAACTATATCTATAAAGATTTATCAGTGTAAATCGAGAAATAAGAAACTCAATATTGGCATAACTGAAAACACAGAAAACATAAGCCAATAATTGGACTTTTAGCTAGGTATTATTGTTAATCTTCTCTCTCCTCTATCGTTATCATCTTTAGAGTCTTTCCACTATGGCACTGCCTAAGCACATACTAATTGAAATATGATAAAGCCAAAGACTCGAGGACATTAATGTCAATGGGCACTCATCCACTGTGAACCTCTCCTATTAAAGAATTCAAAAATATTGCAGTTTTCTTCAGCAAACAACAAATAGATGAACCAGCCAGAACATCTCAAATGACTTTTCCCCACCAGAATAAAGTTCAAGCACTAAATGAAACACAATATTTAGCAAAAATAGAAGCATCACGCTACCATGTAGAAGGATAATGTGAGAAGATTACTATAGCATGACTACTTTTTAATTAATATTGCCCAAACATTTATTTCATGAGTAGTGCTAGGGATCCAAACTTAATCCCAACTTTTTGATGCCAACTCAAGTGGCTGTGAATTATCATCTTTTTTAACTGATAGAGGCAAGGCATTCATTTAATACTAATTGATGTGACAATTTTTTAAAGAGCTACCAATAAAAAGTGACAAACTCACGTTCCATGTAGGTTACTATTAAAAAGTTGGAATTAGATTTACGTATTTCACTTATCCTAGTAATCAGTTTTCCAACGGCATTATGATATATTGTACAGCATTAGATTAATGAGAAGGTCAGTGACAGAATAATTTATGTCCGAAGAATAGATGATAAGAGCTGGCACTTCATGGGGAGCTTAATCGTAGGTCAAATTTATACAATCAAATGTATACGAATCAAAAGGCCAGAGGGAAAAGATGAAGCATAAAGTACCTCAATGAAGCCAATTGCCTTCTTAGTACTTTCTTGTCCAACTCGTACTCCATGAGTCTGAAAAAAAAAAAATCAAATTATCTATCAATTGCTAAGCAGACCTAGTCCAATATGCTTCATACCTCATATTACAAACAACCAAAGAGTACTGATTTCCCAGATGACACCTAATCCAAGATTTAGAAAGCGCATAACAGGGAAAATAAAAACAGCGCCCAGCCAAGATCGTTCAAGGAAACCTAATATTATCAATTTTAAAATTTCAAATCACCGGCTTTTTGGTGTAATTTGGCCATAATTAAGAAATCAGGAATGATGATTCATTTACCGTAGCAATAATAGAAAGCCAAAAGCTTAAATTCGAAATTCACACAATTCATCAGTGTCGTTTTCATTGAACACATTCATAAACTCAAATTACGCCCCGCATTCTCTCAGAATCCACAAGGAAACTCAACAAAAGCACTATTCGCACCAAAATTCCAAAATTATAACTTCGAATTCCGAAACGATAAAAAAGAAAAATTGAAAAAGAAACCAAAGAAAAACCTGCATTAGGAGCTTGATGCGGTCGAGAGGAGCTGTGACGGTCTTGGCGGCGGCACCGGCAATTGCTCCGGCGGCGAAGAGTGCGACGTCTTTTGGGACCAAAGCAAGAATCGCCAACGGATGCCTCACGAGCTGAGCCGGCGAGGGCGCTAACTCCTTCTGTTCTCCCTTCTCTACCACCGAGACGCACGCGAAATTACAGGCTCTGACACTGCTCCTCCCTCCCCCACCACGACCACGATGGAAACTGAGCCGCGAGTTCTTCCCCCAGAGCGGTTGGTGGTCCATCGTCTGGAACGAATAGGCCTTTAGGCTTGGGATATTCCGCCAAGAAAGCACGGCTTTGGAGGTCTCTTCGCTCATAACTCGGAAATTGCAGCTCTAAGAAAAGAGGTAAGGAAAGGAGGGAGAGGCTGGAGAGAGCGCGCAGGGATGAAAGGCACCTCGTCAGTACGACTGCCCGTCTAGGCGGGTATTATATATATATACATATATATAAATATATATATGTATGTATATTTTGTAAATTCAGCAGAGTAACAGGTAACATATGATTTTTTTATTATATTATATTATATTTTTTTTTAGAATTAGAGGACTCTTCGTCTTATGATAAAGTCGGGCCAAAATTTATCATTAAACTATACCTATAATTTTTCATTTTTACAATACTCCTGTGAAACCATCATTATATGCGATATTTTTTAATCAATATCTACGATATTTTTATTTACATACTATTTATTATTTTTAGGTTAATAAACTCATTTTGTATTCTTAAAAATCTTATTTTCAAATTAATAATATTATGTATTATGTCATTTATATTACAATTCATACATCAATTTCGAATTATTTTAGACCAATTTTGATTGTAAGGAGTTTATTACTTTTGTGCTATCAAGAGTTAAAGTACAACCAAAAACTATATGATGTGTGCTCCAAATGCCATGTTAGGGTTTTGTCATACATATTATATGTACTATCTACGATTATATTATTGAATGTATGCCAAACAAGTTAAAAACATGAAAATTGTTAATATTAAATCTTGAATGGCACATATATAAGCTTTATATACATAAAGATATAATTGTAAGATGATAGTCTAAATATATAGTCTGCAATCTGTGAAGTAAAGACAAACACTTTATTCTTGATAAGATTTATTGCATGTCTACTTCCATCGTGGAGATAGTTATTTGGGTTGTTAGTGTTAGACACGAATGCCCTAAAGAGTAAAAATGTAATAAGTTTTAGGATACATTTTTATCAATAAATAATTTATTTATTGTTAATATACCAAATCTTGTCCTCTTTACGTTCATATTTGTTGAATGTATGTTAAGCAAACTATAGTCTAAGACTGTCGGTCTAAACCTTTAAGAATTGGGCATATGATGGACAGATTATGTGGAAGACATGATTCTTAAGGTGATGTTCTGAATCATAAGATCCGTAATCAAGGGAATAAAGTTGGGCGTTTTATTCAAGTAAAGATTGTTATGTTGTCTATATCCTTATTGGGAGATGGTTTATCTTAGCCATCGGAGGTAGACTCTATGAATAGAAACATTGGCACGTTGTCATAGGTGACGATGTGTTGGATTGAGACATAAAGTGAATTGATTAGGATTAATAATTCTGTCTTAACAAATCAATTCACTTTAGACAATCATTTGTATTGTATCTTAATCCTAAGATAAATAGTGGGCCCGTTGTATTGACTTGTGCATATGATGGACAGATTATGCGGAAGACACGATTCTTAAGGTGATGGTCTGAATCATAAGATCCACAATCAAGAGAATAAAGTTGGGCACTATATTCATGTAAAGATTGTTATTTTGTCTATATCCCTATTGGGAGATGGTTTGTCTTAGCCATCGGAGGTGGACTTTATAAATAGAAACATTGGCACGTTGTTATAGGTGACGTTGTGTTGGATCGGGGCATAAAGTGAATTGATTTGGATTAATGATTCTGTCTCGGCAAATCGATTCACTTTAGACAATCATTTGTATTGTATCTTAATCCTGAGATGAATAGTGGGCTCATTGTCTTGACTTATGTCTTTTGATGTACTAAAGGGTAACACCTACATCTTAATAGTGGTATGCATGCCGGTACGTTGGAGGCATGACTCTTGATGGCGTAGACCTGTTATTCATAGATATGGAATCCATAGCTCATTTTTAGGAGTAGTGATATCCTCTTAAATGTGTTATCTTGTAATTGAAAAACTTGAGCGCTTAACCATTTGGATATATAGGTATAACCGAATGGTTTACTGTCTTTGGATGGTAAGTTTTTCGATGGTGAGATAATGGAACGTAAGATAAAAATAATCGAGAAGGTAAGACAGAACTTGTCCTTAAGCCAGTTATGGATAATCCTATGGGGATATTGGGTTTCGTAATTATCGGGAGCTTGAACTATATAGGTCCATTTGGTCCCCTTTGCTAGCTCACAACATCCTATAATGATACGGCGTGTTTTCCAATAATTGGTGACTTATGTTAGATTTATTAGATTGGTTGAAATTTAGAAGAATTAGATAGTTCATGTCTGTTTATCGGTTGAATTAATTTTGTGATAAAATTAATTCAAGATAAACTTGTTGAATTATTGGGATCAGATAATTCTTGTCTGTTTATCAATTGATTTAATTTTGAATAAATTAAATCAAGATAAACTTATAGAATTATTAGGAATTCATTCATTTTCCTAGAGATTATCTAGAAAAAGCTGTTTTAATTAGATAACTTCTCTATTGGGCTATTTGAATTAAAACTGAGACTCTATCCTATAGAATCTCGGGTGAAAAATAAAAGATTCGCTGAGATCTTTTTTCGGTAGTTCGGCATGCCAATCCTCAAGTTCAGCCTACCGATGGAGCAAGTTCGGCCTGTCGATTAGGCAGATCAGCCTGCCGATGCGTAGAAAAAGATAACGCGTTTTCACGCGGATTTTATCAGATATTGATCGGAATTTGATTCTGATTCGAATTTTTAAGACCTAATCTGATATGAACCGACTCTAGACCCAACCTCTATAAATAAGGAGTAAGTCACATAAGTTATTTAGATCAATTGAGAGATTAAGAAAGATGCTCTATTGGTGAGAATCTGAAACTCCCTAAGAGCTCTTGTTCACAAATCACGAACATTAGCTTTGGGTTCTCTCAATTGGTTGAAAGGAGAGTCACCTAGAGGAAGAGCTGTACGTGTGAGACCACACTCACTCTGATCGTGGATAGAGAATAGCAAAGAAGGCCAGTTGGTTGAGGTCCTTTTAGAATGTTACTTCTCTTCACTAATTGCAGGAGCTTTTCGTCACACAAAAGTTAGTAAGATCTAGTTAATTTATGCATATAGCATGTCAAACTTGTGTTTTAGAAAATACTCTGATATAAAATTTTTACAATTCCGCTACGTATTATTTATCAACAATTGGTATCAAAGCCATAGTTTTTACATAAATTTACGAGTTTGTGATTATACTATATGTATAAATTTTGTGATCTTAATCTCTCTTATGCTTGAATTTAATTTTATAGAGAGTTGGTACTCTAGGTTTCTATATATTTTTATGTTGTCATGTATTATGTGTTGAATGTTCATTAATTAATTATGGTTGATTAAATGGTTATTTAATTAATTATTAATTAATTAATTTATACCGGTTATGGTTCCTTAGAGGTTAGAATGTGTATCTAGGTTTTTAATGTAATTAGATGGCGGACTATCATTTATGTCTAAGAATTATTATTTATTTTAAATTTGTAAGAATTTTGTAATTAAATAATCATTTGGAGAATACGGATCTAGAAGATAGATGATGGCGCTCCCAGGTATTTCCTGAGTCAATAATTTTATGTTTTTAAATTGTTGAAAATAAAATTGATGAATTGCATCAAAAATTGTATTTTCTAAAAAGGGTGATTTCTACTATATCGGCATACCGAACCATCTAGTTCAGCAAGCCGGTGGTTGTAGATCGGTAAGGTGGACGTGAGGTTCGACAGGCTGACAATGGGGCAAAAATCAAGTGGCTCTGGCGGTAGGCCGATCTGTTGTGAATCGACAGGCCGATCTGTGAAGATCGGTAGGCCGATGGGTCATGACCAGTAGGCCGATCACCCAGATCGACTTGCCGGCAAAGAGTTGGAAATTTTTCCAGAAAAGGTGCAGTTTTAATTTTATTTTTGGGACAATTTTGAGAGACATTAAATTTGCATATGACCGAAAATATAAAGTATTCAATTCATACGAGATTAAAGACTTGAAGATGGACATTACATGAAGAAGGATACAACCTGGAAATTCAAGGATAAAGAGTCGATAATATGTTTCAATTATTCTCTTGTAATCTTTGTTTTCTATTCTCTAGGGTGGAACCATAATATTACGGTTATTATTATTTTGCTTGTAGCTTTGCTTGTCTGCATTATAATATGATTTGCCATGTATATTGATAACATGTCATATAGAATAGGGAGTGCCGCTCATATTAAAATTGTTCATGCATATTCTTAAAACAAAACCTTGATTTCAAAAGATTGAGTGGGAGAAGGTTTTCGAATAGAGGACCTACGGCCTCCATCGTTGGTACATAGGAAGAACATGGTGGTCCCAACCCCTAGGAAGGGATTTCTATCATGTACCATATTGGATCTCTGAGAGGATAAGGTATTTTAGCATGATTTATGGTTACACACCCCTAGGTGGTGATTATAAATCATGGATAAAATATTGAAACGATGGTTATACACTCATGTTTTATTATTAACCTCCCCTAGGAGCTCTGTTAATAAAATTAATAGCCAAAAAAATGATTTTTAATATATGCTGGATCATACGGGTCTTAGATGGCATATATTAGTCAGGAGGGGATCCGTGTTCCTGATTGAATTTGGCATGACTCCCCTAAGAGCTTGTTGAATTCTGAGTTGGGAATTATCGTTGTAAGGTTGTGATATTTTCAAGGTTTTGACACATAAACACATTTGTATGTTTTTACATGATTGTATTATGTTACTAAATTATTATTGTATGTTTGCTTATGTTTGGTATATGATTCTTTGTTGTAGACTAAAAATGTCTAAAAACGCTTTATCTTCGATACTTGACAAAAACCTATTAACCGAAGAGAATTATAATTATTGAAAACGGAACCTAGATATCATCCTCTCTTTTGAGAAACTAAAATTTGTGCTAACAACCCCTTGCTCTCCCGAGCCCACAAGAGATTCCACTAATGAGAAATTCCAAGCGTACGATCACTGAAAAGATGCAAATGATCACGACCGCTGCTATGTTATGGCCAGCATGAATAACGTGCTGCAGGCTCAACATGAAGATTATGAGACTGCGAAGCAGATCTTGGATAATCTTGAAGATATATTTGAAGGCTAGGCCATAACAAAGCAGCAAGGGGCGCTTTGGAAAGTCTTGAACTGTAAGTAGAGGTTGGGGACATCTGTAAAGGAGCACATGATGTTGGTCATCGGTTACCTTGCTGAGGCTCAAACCAATGGAGCTGACATCAATGCTGAAACTCAGATGACTATGGTCTTTGAGACTCTGTCAAAGAAATTTATTTCGTTTAGAGCTACTTTTAATTTAAGCAATGGGCGGGATATGATCTTAACAGAATTAATGAAATAGTTACAAGAGTTCAAACTGCTGATCAAGGAGTCTCCTGCTGGTGGGGAGGCCAACATGGTAGCTGCTTTTGGTTCTAATCCCAACTCTGGGAATATAAAGAAGCAACGGGCTAAGAACGGGAAGTCTTCTATTCCTGCTAGCACCAAGAGCAAGAAAAAGAAGAAGAAGAACCCGAAGAAGCTTAAGTGCTTCTTCTGCGGGAAGAGCAGCACATAAAGAAGCATTGCAAATACTTCCTTTCCAAAGGAGGTAGGTGTGATCTTCTGTATTTAGAAACTTGTTTGGTTGAGGAATCTAGTGACATTTGGGTCATAGATTTTGATACAACTAATCATGTTTGTGCTTTTCTGTAGGGGTTCAAAGAAACGAGAAGTCTGCTACATGAAGACTTCATGCTTCGGATGGGCGATGGATCCTTGGTCTTAGCAAAAGCAGTGGGAGACGTCCATCTTTACTTTGATAATTATAGGAATTTAATTTTGTGAGATTGTTTTTATGTTCCTAAATTTAAAAGGAATTTACTTTCTATAGCTTGTTTATTTAAAGACTCCTATTTGGTTTCTTTTAATATAAAGTGGTGATTCATAAAAATAAATCTTTTATCTGTTCTGGATGGATGCAAAATAATCTATATTTTATCAAACCTAAGATGGACTTACTGCTTAATGCTGAGATAAATGATAATAACTCTAAAAGACTTAAAACTTCTCACTCTAATAAGACTTATCTTTGGCATTTGCGCCTTGGTCATATTAACCTGAATAGGATTCAAAAGTTGGTAAGGGATGGACCTTTAAGTCACTTAAAGGTGGAATCTATACCTCAATGTGAATCTTGCTTGTCCATAGCTGCCGCTCTTGACTACGAGATTTGGTAGATGGATGTCAAGACGGCTTTTCTAAATGGCTATCTTGATGAGTCTATTTATATGGAACAACCAGACGGGTTCAAGGTCAAGGGTCAAGAGGGTAAGGTTTGTAAGCTACTAAAGTCAATTTATGGACTTAAGCAAGCTTCTCATTGTTGGAACATAAGATTTGATCAGGTGATCAAGACTTATGGGTTCTCACAAAATGTGGATGAACCATGTGTTTTCAAACACATTAAGGATGGAAAGGTGGTTTTTCTATTGCTCTATGTAGATGACATTCTGCTAATAGGCAATGATGTTGGTGCATTGTCATCGGTCAAATTATGGTTGACTAAGCAGTTTGACATGAAAGACTTGGGTGAGGCTAATTTTGTTCTCTGTATCCAGATCCTTTAGGATAGGAAGAACAAAATGATAACTTTGTCCTAGGCCGGCTACATAGATAAAATTCTCAAGAGGTTTGCAATGCAGGATTCCAAGAAAGGTGGGCAACCATCTAGGCCTGGAATTACTCTTTCTAAAAAAGACTCTCCAAAGTCTAAGGAAGAAAAAGAATACATGAAGAAGGTGCCTTATGCTTTGGCAGTGGGTAGTCTCATGTATGCCATTCTTTGCACAAGACCAAAAATTTGTTATGTGGTCGGGATTGTAAGTCGATTTTAGGCAGATCTAGGACCGAACCATTGGGTTGCAGTAAAGCATATTTTCAAGTACCTGAGAGGGACTCGAGGGTATATGCTTGTATATTCGGGTAAGGACTTGACTCCTGTAGGATATACTGACTTGGATTTTCAATCCTATCTGGATTCTAGGAAATCGACTTCAGGTTTTGTGTTTACTTTGGGTGGTGGTGCCATCAGTTGGAGAAGTGTCAAGCAAGATTGCACTTCGGATTCAATGATGGAGGCCGAGTATGTGGCAGCTACTGATGCTTCGAAAGAAGCAGTGTGGCTTTGTAAGTTTCTTGGGGATCTTGAGGTAGTTCCTGGTATGGATAAGGCGGTATCACTGTACTGTGACAACAGTGCAGTAGTAGCTAATGCTAAGGAACCAAGATTTTACAAGAAGAGTAAGCATATTGATTGGAAGTATCATGTGATAAAGGACTTCGTTGAGGGCAGGCATGTCACGGTGTGCAAGATCGCTTCAGAGGACAATTTAACTGATCCATTTACGAAGACACTTACTGGGAGAGTCTTTGGGAGGCATGTGGAAGTTATAGGGATGCGAGATTTGTCATATTTACTCACTTAGTGCTAGTGGGAGATTGTTAGACATGTATGCCCGAAGGAGTAAAAATGTAATAAGTTTTTGGAGACATTTTTATCAATAAAGAATTTATTTATTGTTAATATACCAAATCTTGTCCTTTTTACGTTCATATTTGTTAAATGTATGTTAAGCAAACAATAGTCTGAGACTGTTAGTCCTAAACCTTTAAGAATTGGGCATATGATTGACTAATTATGCGAAAGACACGATTCTTAACGTGATGGTCTCAATCATAAGATCCGTAATCAAGGGAATAAAGTTGGGCGCTTTATTCATGTAAAGATTGTTATGTTGTCTATATCCCTATTGGGGGATGGTTTGTATTGGCCATCGGAGGTGGACTCCATCAATAGAAACATTGGCACCTTGTCATAGGTGACGATGTGTTGGATGGGGATATAAAGTGAATTGATTTGGATTAATAATTCTGCCTCGACAAATCGATTCACTTTAGATAATCATTTCTATTGTATCTTAATCCTGAGATGAATAGTGCGTCCGTTGTTTTGACTTGTGTCTTTTGATGTACCAAAGGGTGACACCCACATCTTAATAGTGGTATGCATGCTGATATGTTGGAGGCATGACTCTTGATGGCGTAGACCAGTTATTCATAGATATGGAATCCATAGCTCCTCTTTAGAAGTAGTGATATCCTCTTATATGTATTATCCTGTAATTGAAAAACTAGAGTGCTCAACCATTTGGATTCATAGGTGTAACCGAATGGTATATTGTCTTTGGATGGTAAGTTTTTCGATGGTGAGATAATGGAACATAAGATAATAATAATTATGATGGTAAGACAGAATTTGTCCTTAAGCCGGTTATGAATAATCCTATGGGGATACGATACACTATGATATGCCATAGAAACTTAGCTATACGGGCTTCATAATTCTATGTATTTTGAGAGTGCAGCTCTGAGCTTTTAGTGGAGTAGCGTTGGAGTTGATAATTATGAAATGTATATCTAGGATATTAGGTTTCGTAATTATCAAGAGCTTGAACTATATAGGTCCATTTGGTCCCCTTTGCTAGCTCACAACATCCTATAATGATACGGCGTGTTTTCCAGTATTTGGTGACTTATGTCAGATTTATTAGATTGGTTGAAATTCTGAAGAATTAAATAATTCATGTCTGTTTATCGGTTGAATTAATTTTGTGATAAAATTAATTCAAGATAAACTTGTTAAATTATTATGATCGGATAATTCTTGTTTGTTTATCAGTTGAATTAATTTTGAATAAATTAAATCAAGATAAACTTGTAAAATTATTAGGAATTCATTCATTTTCCTAGAGATTATCTAGATAAAGCTATTTTAATTAGATAACTTCTCTATTAGGTTATTTGAATTAAAACTAAGACTTTATCCTATAGAATCTCGGGTGGAAAATAAAAGATTCGCTGAGATCTTTTTTTAGCAATTTGGCATGCCGATCCTTAAGTTCATCCTGCCAATGGGGCAAGTTCGGCCTACCGATGCGTGGAAAAAAGATTACGCGTTTTTACGCGGGTTTTATTAGATATTGATCTGAATTTGATTTTGATTCAAATTTTTGAGACCTAATCTGATAAGGACTGACTCTAGACCCAACCTCTCTAAATAAGGAGTAAGTCACATAAGTTATTTAGATCAATTGAAAGATTAAGAAAGATACTCTGCTGGTGAGAATCTGAAACTCCCTAAGAGCTCTTGTTCACAAATCACGAACACTAGCTTTGGGTTCTCTCAATTGGTTGGGAGGAGAGTCACCTAGAGGAAGAGCTGTACATGTGAGCCCACACTCACTCCAATCATATATATAGAATAGCAAAAAGGCCAGTTGGTTGAGGTCCTTCTAGAACGTTACTTCTCTTCACTAATTGCAGGAGCTTTTCGGCATACAGATGTTAGTAAGATCTAGTTAATTTATGCATATAGCATGTCAAACTTGTGTTTTGAAAAATACTCTAATATAAATTTTTAAAATTCTGCTGCGTATTATTTATCCAACAGTTAGAGCAAGGACTTTCAAGGAAAGACACTAATATACACCTAGAGGTGGATATATATCGGTCTAGATCTAAAGTGTAAATGACTTCATTACTAATATTGTTCAACTAAATCAGTGCGTTTTGATTATCATTTATGTGATGATCTTAATCTAAAGTCGATTTATGACTCCTTGTTTATAACTTGTGCCTTTTTAAAATACTAAAGGCAAGAATTTTGAAGAATGTATGTTATCATATTGGTATGTTAGAGGTATGACTTATAATCCATGAGTGTGATTCATAAATATGGAATTTATAGTTTCATAATGAGGCCATGGTAATTTGGTTAAGTTTGTAACCAAATGGTACTTTGTTTATATGCATTATAAATAGGGTTTTTACATGAGGCCACACTTTTAAAAAATGTGTTTATTCATACTATACTTAAAAAAGTTGTGTCATACTTCTACTCATATTTCACGTTAAGTTGTGGCATTGTTTGGGTTTAAAAGTATAAGTCTGATATAACCTCAAGTATAAGGTTATCTAAGTAATAAAACGTGGTCAATCTAAGGACGATACTACATGGAAAAGTAATTGCAAAAGTCAAATATATCAATTATTCTATTTTTACTTATCTATTAGCTAAAAAATTTAAGGATTAAAGTTAGTTATTTACAATTTATTTACACTTTTTTTTACTTTTTTCATTTTTAGATTTTTTTGGGGTGATTTTTGGAACTTCAACAATAAGAAATATGATTTAAATTAGAATGGTAAATATAACTTTAATAATAAGTGCAATTTAGCTTAGAAGAAACAATAATTTTAACAATACTGAGGATTAAAAGTTCTATTATGGCAATTAGCTTAAATATGTTTTAGATTTTCTAAAATTATTTATTTAAATGGTTTAAGTGTACAATATGCTATCTTTTGTATACAATAAATCAAGAGTTACCAAGCATTTAATATGCCAATTCATATTTATAATGCATCAGAAACTCATTTTAACAAATATGTACGATTTCAAAATTAATTAACTAAAATTACCAACAAAATTTACAGTTGGACATTTACCATATCATTTCCTATCTATGAATAATTAAAGTGTTTTCAAGCATTAACTATGCGAGCCTATGTTTACGATAAATTAAAACTTAGTTTTGTAAGAATTTTAGCTAAGTTAACATGAAAATCATCAATTTTTTTAAAAATGATTTTGATATTATAACAACTTAGAAAATATTGAAAAACTAAAAATATTTACCTTGATTTTACTAGAATTTCCCCTCTCTCCTCTACAAAAAAGAAATTTAAAAAGATATATTAAAGGTAAAAACACATATAATTTTACTAAGTATAACTATTTTACAACATAAACTTAAAACTATTTTACAAAAACTTAAACTAGAAACCAATAAAACAAAACTAAACTTAGAGCTACATTATTACAAGAGTAAATAAATAATTGCTTAAAATAAAATGCATATATTATTCAAGTTTATGGCTCATTTTAAGAGTATGTCTCATAATTAAAATGGATTTCTTGTGTGTTATTCTATCACTAATCATTGCATACAAACCAAATAAATTTATACTAATATAAGCTAATTTATTTTAACAAAATCTTATAAGTTTGTTTTTCATTTCTCTCTCCATTAATGTAAAATAACAATAAATTAAGCACCATTAGGACTTTATTCAGCTTGTAATAAGAAGAAAGATAAATTCGATGCTTGATTCACCCATAAGACACTAACATTATTCTCGAACCCTTAAAATGTACAAATTATTTCCCAAGTAACAAATGCAGACTTGAAGTAAACTTTCATTAATCACCTACTTTTATTCTTCTTTTTTTTCTTTTCTTTTCTTTTTATTTTTTTTTCTTTTCTTGAATTTACAAACGTACAGAATAAACAAACTTGCTTTCGTAACCCTTTTCCATCCTCCTCTAACATTAGCAAAATACATCTAACCGATCATATGCCTTATGAGTGAAAAGTAATAAGAAAGGATATCAAATTATTAAAAGGACTAAGCTAAAAAATTGTGAGTGACAAAGAAAAATGAAACATTAAGCATAGCGAGGTAACTAGGGATATAAAAAGTTTATTAAGTAAACTTAAAAGGCTCAAACGATCCAAAGATGGCATAAATTATGTATTTACCTTAGTATTATCTAGGATTTCTCCTTAAGAATGATTTAAATAAATTATAAGATTTTATAAAATAAACCAGATTGCATTAACATAAATAGTCTCTAAATTAGTATAACAAATCAAAGTTTAAGATTAAGTGCTCAAATTTTAAAAAGAGTCAATCCAAATGTAAGGTTAACACAAAAAATAAACATAAGCTTGAACAATATCTGAATCTTATAACAAGTCATGACAAAACCATGTTTCTTCATTAGACAAGAGGCACTTTAAAAAAAAACAAAAAAAAAAACAAATATTCATAAAACATTTTAAGGTTTTTAAATTTTTTATTTTTTAAGATTTTTCACTTTTTAGCTTTTTTTTTTAAAGATGCAGATGCTAACAAACTTAACAAAATGAAATATGTTACAAACATGATTAGGATACGTCTTAAGAATACTAAAGACTCTATAACTCAGCTATCTTAAACATGCATGTATGCACACAACATGGAGAATATAAGCATAAATGAAAATATATGAAAGATAACATTCTTGGACCAAATCGAGACGTGTTTCAAGACTAACTCCTTCACTCAGCCATCCTGACACTAAAACAAGAATTTTAACAATTTTACACACAACGCACAATTTTTTTCTTTTTTAATTTTTCAATTTTTTGGGATTTTTCTTCTTTTAGTTTTTTTTATATGCTTGATTTTAGAACAAGTCTCATTTTAGACACACAAAAGATAGCTTCAAACTTGAAAAATTTTGGCATAAATTTGAATAATTTTGGCCCACACTCTCTCCCTTAACCTAAATTGAATATTGCCCTCAATGTTTAACAATATTAAGTAGAAAGAGTAACAACATTTATATATAAGAGCGATTATTTAAAACACACAAAGAAAAATGAACAAACATGCTACAAGTAAAATTGAAAGATCAAAGAGTTTAGAGAGAAAGATCTAAATCTTTTTTGTGCTTCCCACTGGGCTTTAAAGTTGCAGTGGCTGCCTCGGGAGTGATGATTTGTATTTGCTCGAGCAATTCCTTAACAGTAGGTGTAGAGATAAAAATCTTTCTTTCTAACTCTACAATAAAGTTCTGTTCCACAATATTACCTATAAAACTTAAAAGACCATCAAAGAAACCATTAACATTAAGCACACCCAATGGTTTATTAAGAATACCTAACTAATTCCAGCTAACTATGACAAATATTTCTTCTAGAGTTCTTAGAACTCCTGGTAAAACAATGAATGTAGCTAGTGACGAATCATAACTTTTAAACGCTTAGGGATATTTTTGACCATTTTTTTGGTTCCTATGATTTCAACACAGAGATTATATTGAACAAGAAAATGAGAGATAATACCTAGGACTCCCTCTACTTTGGCTCCTGCTGTAACAGTTCCCGTCAAACCAAGACTACCTCTTCCATGCACAAGGTTTATCCTTTGCTTACCCAAGACTTGCTAAATAGAATGTAACATTTAAATAGTCAATATCTTTTTTGAATTAGAACCACAAAACACACAAATGTCTTTGAAATTCAAAGATGACTAGGACGATGATTCCATAATGATTTCTGAGAAACTAAGCTTTTTTTTTTTAATTTTATGTTTTTTAATGACTTGAAAACTTTTTACACTGCTATAAGTAAGACTCTAATGACATATAAGATATAATACATGATTGAGTGGGAAGAAAGACAAATGGGCAGGTGAAGACAAATAGAGACAGATGAAGATATATATGACACAACTTGAGATCTTTTGAAAATTTTTAGCTGCCAAGAACAATTCAACTTTTGAAAAATCAAACAAAACTATACAACTTTTGATAAAATGGGACAAAACCAAAATGTATACGACAAAACAAATACATACCGAATAATACATCTAACAAATAAGATAAAAAATATAAAAAACAAATAGGACAAACACAATAATTTAACAAACAACTACTGAAACAATCACAAAAATAAAAATATTTTTTTTATGTTTTTTTTTAATTTTTTTGAAGAAAATTTATTTAAGAATGAATAAAAACTCATGTTCATTAAAACACATCTCTAGAAAATCCGTTACTCAGTCATTTTGATGATTTTTTACTAAAACCAAGTGTATGTCTCAAATAATTTCTCAACAAAATTTTTTAAAAGAAAACAAAAACATACAAAAACTAAAAATGCTTTATAGATTTTGCTGAGAACCAGATAGACCAGGTAATTGTTTCTCTTCTAGTATTCCTATGAATTGAACAATTGGGTCTTTTAATGTTAGATTCTCCAGACGTTCTTTTTTTGCATGAAACTAAGGCCAAGGTTTACAAATGGCTCCTTGAACAAAATCACTAGGATGGTCTAAAAAAGATTTTTGAAGTTTATCTAAGTTTTATTTAGAAAGCCCATCTTTCTAGAAAAGTATTTTATCCTCCCTATTTACAGACGTAAAACCTTTTGACTTACATTTTCGCTCACAATTTTGACAAGATCACTTAGGACACTTTGAAGCTATAGCTCAGGCTCTTATTTCTCCACTGCACAAACTTATACCCATCCTAGGGAGACCTTTGTTTGTGACATCATTGGGACAAATAAGACCTTCTATATACATTTTTACATTAGTTGGAAATTTAAAATGAGAAAGGACTTAAAGATGAGTGATTTGAGTTTTATACTTTTGCCTAATTTCTTTCTAAGAAAGAGAAGGAAAGTATTTCTTCAAGTGATCATATTTAGGATCCATGATGAAAGAAAAAAAAAAGATTCTTAAGAGTGAATTGAGAGCTTTGAGAAAAAGAGATTTAAGTGCTTTAAGTGGATCTAAGAGTTTTATCAGAGTATTGAGAACATTTTGTGGGATTAAGAAAGAAAAGATTGAAAAACGCTCCAAGAAAGTGTTTAAAGATCAAAGAACTTTGAAGGTTTTTTGAAAATATTCTGAGGACAAGCTTTGAAAATGTAGAGAGAAAACATACAGAAAACGAAAGCTTAGAGAGATAAAGAAAATTTTAGAGAGAGAAAGAGTTGAGAATTCTTAGCTTGAATGTACAATGAACAGTTTTATAGACAAAGGATGCGGTATTGTTTAGATACAAGGTAAACTGTTCTAACACATGTGAAAGATAAGTTTGGCTGGCTAAGTAATCTAAAAATAGTGGTGAAAAACAAGAACACTAATTTACAAAGAAAAAGAAAATATTTTTGTGATTTTAAAATTTTTTATTTTTTCACTTTTTTTAATTTTCTTTTTGTGTTTTAGGAAAAATTCTAAAAATAAAATAAATTCATTTTAATTATTTCACTAAAATGCATTTCTAGAGGCCATTGATACAAAGTATCAACTAATCAAACTTGATTATAGCTTCCATTAGCCTCAGCAACTTTAATTATTTTTAAAAAGAAAATTTCAATTTTTAGAAAATTACACACATGGAATTATTACATTATAAAAGAAATGGTCAAAAGTCATCAAAAAGTAGTTTTCTACAATAAAAAGTATCAAAGGATACTACATATAGGTTTTGTGTGATTATACTTTCAAGATTGACAAAATATAAAACATTTGAGCTTATGTGACTTGGATTCATAGTCTCGACAAGTCCTTAAGAATGATATTAGAGACGGTAAAGGAGATGGGGAGCACATAGGATCATCGTAAGTATAGTCTTTAGTGAACTATTGTGGCAACATTAGTTTGGAACCTAAGACTAAAGGTAATGATTATTCATATTCTGGGATTAAGTCCTTTGGCTCTTCTACAACTAAAGAGTCTTTTTCAAATATATTCAAGAATTCCACTCCTAAACCAGGTTCCCTAATATGTGGGTTCTAAATTTTCTTTATTTTCTAACACACTCTTCATGGATTTGAAATATTCTCTTAGGATTTCTAAACTCTCCTTATTTGAAGAATTTGATGAATTTTATAGTTTAATGGTTTATTCAAGAATTTTGGGTCGAGTGTCTAGACAAGGTTCCAACAATATTGAATTGTTTTCCAAACCTAGATCGGTTTTAGAGTTATTCAATATCCAATAATCATACTCAACCATATCTTCCAACATATAATAGGCTTCGTCTACTAGTAATTAGTAAAAAGTGATGGATCCATCTACTCTTTCTACCCAATTTTTAGTTTCACAACTTAACCCATCTAGAAAAATTCTTAATAGATTTTCCTAAAAAAACCGTCGTAAGGAAACCTATCTAGCAAATTCTTTTATCTTCACCAAGTACTATAAAGTGGTTCCAAGTTGGGAAAAACTTGCAATCATTTCTCTATGAACTTCCCGTAACATTTTTAATCTTTATGACATATAAAACCAAACAAACACACACAAAAAAAAGCAAAGTTTAGTCTACATGAATGGTAATGCGAAATTAACATACAAATGACATGAACAATAATTTTTTTTGCTTTTTTTTTACTTTTTTTATTTGGTTTTTTTATTTGCTATTTTTGGCATCTGTAAAACAAATAAAATTAACAACAAAAATATTAATAGAAATATTAACAGGATTGGGTGGTACAACCATCCCTTTAAGATAAAAAAAAATAAAAAAGTGTTGAAAAAGTAAAAAGTTAGAAGCTAGATTAGAAGGTTAGAAAGTTAGAAGTATTGGAAATATAAAAAGTTAGAAATTAGAAAGAAAAATAAAGTATAGGAAAATAAATTATAGAAAGATATATATATATATATATATATGTAATAAGATGGATTATCCAGCCATATATATAATATACTATACTAATATATTATCCTTATGTCTGTCTGTTCCATGGCAACGACGTCAAAAATTTGCTCGGATCCAACAGTATAAGTCTGTTATAACCTCAAGTATAAGGTTGTTCAAGTAATAAAACAAGATCAATCTCAGGTCAATCCGACAAGAAAAATGTATTGCAAAGGTCCAATGTATCAGTTATTCTATTTTTATATATTTGTTAGCCAAAAAATTTGAGGATTAAAGTTATTTATTTACAAATTTACACATTTTTTAATTTTTTAATTTTTAGAATTTTTTTATTTATTTTGGAACTTCACCTACAAGAAATATGACTTAAATTATAATGGCAAATGGAACTTCAATAATGAGTGCAATTTAGCTTAAAATGAGCAACAATTTTAACAACACTAAGAATTGAAGGTTATATTATGGCAATTAACTTACATATGTTTTAGTTTTTTTTAAAATTATGTATTCAAATTTTTAAGTATGCAATATGCCATCTTTTGTCTACAATAAATTAAGAGTTACCAAGTATTTAATTTGTCAATTCATGTCTATAATGCAACAAAAACTCATTTTCAATAAATATGTACAATTTCAAAATTAACTAACTTAAATTACCAACAAAATTTATAATTAAGCATTTACTGTGTTATTTCCTGTCTATAAATAATCATAGTGTTTCTAAGTATTACCAATACCTTCCTATGTCTACGATGAATCAAAACTTAGTTTTGCAAGAATTTTAGCTAAGTTAACATGAAAATCATAAGTTTTTCAAAAATGATTCTAACATTATAACAACTTAGAAAAGATTGAAAAACTAAAAATATTTACCTTAATTTTGTTAGAATTTCCCCCTCTCTCTTCAGCAAAAAGGAAATTTAGAAAGGCATACTAGAAGGTAAAAACACACATAATTTTATTAAGCATAACTATTTTACAACATAAACATAAAGCTATTTTACAAAAACTTAAACTAGAAACTAATAAAACAAAAACTAAGCTTAGAACTATATTTTTACAGCAAGAAAGAAATTTCTCAAAAGAAGAAGAATACATGCCATGGAGGGGGCATTTATAGGTAAGAAAATTCTACTATTTTCAAGAATTTTTACATTTTTTATTTATTTTTATTATTTTATTAGGATATTTTTAGGTTGAATATGAGTAGCATGGGAAATTGAGGGATTTTGGATTTTCTTGAATAATTTTGGCCGCCCGTCACTTATTGAATCATATTAAATCTGATTTTTTTTTTACTTTTTTTTCTCTTTTCTTTCTTAGATGAATTAGCATTGTTTAGAATGCTTATCTTCTTTTAGAACCCCGTATGATGCAAGCTTAGGCAGTTTGGGTACATGCACGTTTGAAGGTTGACATGCGTCAATGCAATTTAAAAAACAATTTTCTTTTTGATTCTTTTACATTTGTTGCCCATTTTGGCCCGTTTTGATGCCATTTAGCTAGGTTTTTCCTTTAGAATTTAAATTCAAAGCAAGCAAACAAACTAACTAAAATTAATTATTTTACAAATAAAATATTTACAATAATTTAAAAAAAATATTTATTTTACACATAAAATACGTTACAAATAAATAAAAACTTTTAAAATGAACAAATCTTAATAATTTTACACGGATATATTATTTAGGACTTGAAAATATTTTTATAAATTACTATAAATATTATAAAACACATTTACAAGCTCAAAACTTATTTATAAACATTCTAGGCCTCAAAATAAAATCACACAACGGTATTTTTATAGTTTTGATTATGTGCAAACAAAACAATTATAAAGCACACATAAATGATTCTAAAAATTACTAAAATATTGGTAAATATAAAAAACACTAAGAACATATTTTTAAACTTATTTTCACAAAAAGACACTAAAATACTAATTATCCCACAAATGTTATAATTAAGGGATTTAATGAGAAATGTTAATACAAAATTATTGATTTTAGCCTTAAGAAATGTGACTTTTTATAGTCTCATGAGGCACACTTAAACATACATGGCACTTATAAGAAGTAAGTTTTAAAAGATGGCATTTATGAAAATTTTCCATTTTACAATAGTGAAATAATGAACTTTAAGATAAAATGATTGGAAAGGTAAAATGGGACTTCTCTTATAACGCCCCGCCTTTTTAGGTTGTTACTTAATTTTTTTAAACATCGTTTCTTAACATTAAACATACTTTTCTTGAATATTAATCTTACTTACTTAGTAAGAAAGTGTTGGAATTTTTTTCTTAAACATAGTTTAAAATATACTTAAAAATTTTCTTGAAACTGTTGCGACTTTTATTGTAATCAAGGTTGAGACATAACTCAACACTCGATTTTAAAATCATATAAAATATTTCTCAAACTCATTAAGAAATATTTACTTTTGTAAAACCTTTTAATCTTTTTTTTTAAATCTGATGCAACATCCATCGTAATATAAGTTGAAATATGTTTTCATAAAACATTTTTTTAAAAACGTTTCCTTAAACATTGACTTCCTTAAAATTGGAAAACACTATTTCAAATGGTGGAAAACTTTTTACTTTACCAGCGGAAAACTTCTTGTAGTGGAATCTATACCCAAATCTTCACATCTGTCCATTGGAACACCAAGCTCTTCAACTAGTCTTACTGGTCTTACGTTGGAGTATCTATAGCATGAAAGAACTTATAATGAGCTTACACTCAGTAAGTTCAAAATTAATCTCACAATTCATTTAAAACTTTCTTTCATTAAACTTTTCTCTTAAAAACCTTTCTCATGAAACATTTTTCATAAAACATTTTTTTAACGTTTTTCATAAACCTTTTCTTGTAAACATCTTTCGTAAAATGTTTTTCTTCAACATTTATTGTAAAACATTTCTCATAATGTTTTCATAAATATCTATCATAAAACATTCCTCAGAATATTTACCATAAATATATCACATAAAATTTCATAAGTGAAGAATACAAGCAATATCATAATACATATTTCCTTTTATGCTTAATTATGAAATTTTGATTATAAGCTTTTTATGATCATTCATGTCCTACATTAACTTCATATCACCATTCTTATTTTTCTTTCTCTTACAGTCTTTAGTGTTCGTACCAATATCATTTATCATGAGAACATAAACATGATGCTTTCTTTGTGGAAGACTTTAGACCATTGAACACCGAGATCATAACTTTAAGTTGACCTGTGTACCTCACATCAGGGAGGCTAGTATGTCACTTTCTTTTTATCTATGCTTTACCTTCTTTTTAACTTTAATAAGCATATCAAATGCTATCATATCGTGTGCAGGCATATTACAAAAAATAACTTAAACATACTTTAGGCATAACACATGCACTCATACTTTAAACATAACAATTGCACATCCATTGCAAGTCTTAACTTATGCTTTAAAAAATTTGCATAACAAATTCAAACATGCTTTAAACATAGTAGTTGCAGACACTTTGCAAATTTTGACTTGACTTTTAAAACTTTAATCCATAACATATACAAACATACTTTAAAAACAACTTACATACCATTCACAAACACATTTGCAAACATATATAAAGCTTTAGAAAATTATTTTCTTCATGTCATAGGTAAGGTAATCAAATTACACCTGACTTATTAGCCAACTTCCTTTTTCATCAATCTACTCAACTAATAATGAAGCTTAAACATTAACCATTCTTTTCCTTTTTACTTAACGTGATACCCTATCGGTTGACCTTCCCTTTACTTTGTAACCCATTGTTTACCCTTTTTATTTCCTTAACTTTGTATCCCATTGGGTTACCTTTATCTTACTTAACTTTGTAACCCACCAGGTTGTGTTTTTCTTTACTTTACTTTGTAAACCATCTGTTTATCTTGCTCTTAACCTTGTAACCCATCAGGTTACTTTTCCCTTTAATTAATTTTGCAACCGATTGGGTTACTTGTTCCTTAACTTTGTAACCCATTGGGTTACCTTTCTTTTACTTAGCTTTAGTGTCTCTTAGTTAAATTTCTCATCTTACTTGACGTTTTTGTTACTTATTATACTACAGAACATTTTCTACCTAAGAATGTTTTGCTAATTCGGAGTGTTCGACTCCGTTTTAGCTGTTTTCTTAAAAATAACAATTTTACCCTTAATAGGTTTTTCATAAATATTGTAACTTTACTTAACTTCTTGCTTACCATTTCATTACTTACATGTTATAGAAAATTTCTCACTAAGGGGTGTTTTCTGATATCTGGCGTTTCGGATCCATTTTGGTCATTTTATAGAAAATGACCATTTTACCCTTGACGGGTATTAGAAAACTTTTGAAACATGTTCTAAAACAAATCTTATTTTTTTTTTACTTCTCATAACATTACTGATAAAGAATAATTTTACTTAAAGAATAAATTGGCCTCAAAAGCCCTTAAAAGACATCATTTCTTAAAATCTAGCTAAACTTTGTTTTTAACAAAGTTTGCTAAATTTTCCCTTTTAGAAGTTTAAAGTCCTAGTTTAAACTTTCTATCCATACCAATGCCTATACAACACATAATACACAGCTAGTATAATAGAGTAACATGGTAGTTTGGTGATAGGGTCGGATGGTGCATAACCACTAACCTAGGGTGATTGGGATCGGGCTTAGTCCTCTGGGATTATAGGACCAACTGTAGAAATTTTTGGGAAGAATTAATTATTGGAGTGACGAGGGATTTAAGCCAAATTAAAGGACTAGTTAGAATTTACAAGTCAAAGTTTAGACACCTTAGTAAATAGGCCAAATTAGTGTAAATATCGAGCCATACTTGAGTAAAATTTCAGAAATACCCTTACCTCCTTCATCTTCACAAAGAAAAAAATATTAGCATACATCTTCTCTCTCTTCACCCTCTTTCTCCCCCTCTTATCTCATAGACATTCATTGGAATTCCCCATTGTGAGGAGCCAACGACGTGCCTATCATGAGGCCTAGCGGAGCCTAAGAGAAATGATCAGTGTGAGGTTGTGACATCGACTATTTCACAGTCATGAGAAATCTCTATGACACATGTGGCTGTGACTGTATCTTCATCTCGTCGTCAATAGAGAGTCCGACTAGTTGGTAAGTGAAATTTAAAGCGATGTTGAGATTGGTCAGGTGTTAGCCAATTGGTCTCTCTTCTCATGATGCACAATCTTTGCTTGATGAATTAATTGCAATAACACTAGTCATTGGATGAATTGTCATTAGAGAAGAAGATGCAAGTCAATCCTCACGATGTCATGATCAGAATGACAATAGAGTTTGGCCAACGATGAGAGAGAGAAAAGAATCTTAAGAAAAAGAAAGAAAGTTAACAGCACTTTAAATAAGGCTAAAATGGGCGATTATTTACTAATATTTGGTAAATATATTATTTATTTCCAACAATTTCAAAATTTGGACTATTTATTACTTTTTTCTTGATTATTTAATTAATTCTAAAAATAATAACTCAAATTTGAGGTTGAGATTTTAAATAATTAGTTATTAGATTTTTACATTTAGATAATTAATAAGAATGGTGAATGATTGAATGAGTTTATATATATAATTATTAATTTTAAAGGTCCTGGTTTCTTGGAGATGAAAATGATATATTTAGGTTTTGTAGTAATATGGAGGGATCTATCATCATCATAATTTTTATTATAGATTTCTTTTTTTTTTTTTTGGATTTTCATGTAAGCCTAGAAACAACATAAGAGTTTTTGTAATTTTATATTAAGAATAGTTGAATATCACATGCTACAACATAGGTATAAATTTTATATATCCTATATACATGCCAAATTTTGAATATTGATTTTTATGTTTTAGTATTCCATTTTATATATTTAAGAAAATATTTAAATAGTATATATTTAAGAAAAATTACCTCCACAAAAACTAATTAGAGTAAAGATATTTATCAGAAAATAATTATTGAAAGAGTTAAGTGAAAAATGTTTAAAAATATTTTAGCATACTTCTACGGAAAAAAATTGCAATGATCATTTTGATATTATAAAGATTACATAGTAAAAAGATTAATTAAGGACATGTTTGAAAGAAAATATTTTAATAGAAGAAAAGCGGAGAACTAAAAAAGTATTTTATCAAATGCATTGTAAAAAAGAAAGTGTATAGGAGTTTTGGGGGGAAAGGGATGGGGGAACTAAATAAAAAAAGAAGGAAAAATTAGAAAGAGAAAAGATGATAAAAAGAAGAAGAAAAAGGGAAGTGTTGCTACGTGGCAAAAAGAGAAGGAGTGACCTTGGCTATTTTATATATATACACAATAGAAAATGTAAAATATTTAAGAAAAATTATCTCCATAAGAACAAATTAGAGAAAAGATATGTATGAAAAAATAATTATTTAAAAACTTAAGTAAAAGAATGTTTAAAAAGAGACGTTAGGAAAAAAAAAAAGTTCTGGCATACTAATTAGGAAGAAAATTGTAACAATGATTTAGCTATTACAAAAGTTACATAATAGAAAAATTAAGTAAGAACACATTTGAACGAAAATATTTTGATAGAAGGACAGTTGTCACGGAGCTGAGCTCCCTCGCATTAGAGATGTGCTGTTGGATATCTTGCCTTTGTGTGATGAATATCATGTGATGTCTTCCCTTTGGACGAATATGTACTCCCACTACGATGGCTACGTGGAGGTACAAAAGAGATCTCTTATTAGAAAAATAATACACAGCGAAATTTTAAAAATTTTTATACCAGAGTATTTTTCAAAACTCAAGTTTGATATACTATATGCATAAATTAACTAGATCTTACTAACCTCGTTTGCTGAAAAGCTCTCTTAATCTGTGAAGAGAAGGGCGCTCAAAAAGAGCCTTAACCAACTGGTCTTCTTTGTTATTCTTTATCCATTATTGGAGTGCCTGTGGTGCACGTCATTTAGCTTTTCCCCAGTGACTCTCCTTCCAACTAATTGAGAAAACCTAGAACTAAGGTTCGTGATTTGTGAACAATAGCTCTTAGGGAGTTACAAAGACTCACAGTATAGAGTGCTTACTCTTAATTCCCCAACTGATCTAAATAACTTATGAGTTTCACTCCCTTATTCATAGCGGTTAAGCCCATAAGTTAGTCCTTATCAAATAAGGCCTCAAAAATTCGAATCAGGATCAATATCTGATAAAATTCACGTCTAAAATGCATGACCAAAAATTGCTCGGTCTGCAGGCCAAACTGGTAGATCAGCCTGTGCCAAACCTGAAGATCGGCTTGCCGAAGTTATGTTAAATGGTCCCTGCGAATCTTTATTTCCCACCCGAGATTCTTAGGATAAAGTCTCAGCTTTAATTCAAATAACCCAATAAAGAAGTTATCTGATTAAAATAGTCATATAGAGATAATCTTTAGGAAAATAAATATTCTTGATAATTGAACAAGTTTATCTTGAATTAATTTACTCGAAATAAATTCAACCGATAAACAGACATAAATAATCTGATCCCAATGATTCAACAAGTTTATTTTGAATTAATTTTTCACAAAATTAATTTAACTGATAAACACACATGAATTATCTGATCCTACCAAATTTCAGTCAACCTGATAATTTGACAAAGTCTTATTAAAAAAGCACATCGTATCATTATAGGATTTATTATGAGTTAGCAAAGGGGACCTAATAGACCTATATAGTTCAAGCTCCTAATAATTATGAAACTCAATATCTCAAATTATACATTTGATAATTATCAGCTCTAATGCTACTCCACTAAAAGCTTAAAGCTGTACTCTCAAACTATATAGAATCATGAAGCCCGTATAGCTAAGTCTCCATGATGTATCATAATTTATCGTCTCCCCATAGGATTATCCATAATCGGCTTAAGGATAAATTCTGTCTTACCTTCTCGATTATTTTTATTTTACGTTCTATTATCTCACCATCGAAAAACTTACCATCCAAAGACAGTATACTATTCGGTTACACCTATGTATCATATTCTCTCAAACTATATAGAATCATGAAGTCCGTATAGCTAAGTCTCCATGATGTATCATAATTTATCGTCTCCCCATAGGATTATCCATAATCGGCTTAAGGATAAATTCTGTCTTACCTTCTCGATTATTTTTATTTTACGTTCTATTATCTCACCATCGAAAAACTTACCATCCAAAGACAGTATACTATTCGGTTACACCTATGTATCCAAATGGTTGAGTGCTCTAGTTTTTCAATTATAGGATAACGCATATAAGAGGATATCAATGACTCCTAAAGAGGAGCTATGGATTCCATATCTATGAATAACAAATCTACGCTATCAAGAGTCATCCTTCCAACGTATCAACATGTGTACCAACATAAAATATAGATGTCACCCTTTGGTACGTCAAAAGGCATAAGTCAAGATAATGGGCCTATGATTCATCTCAGGATTGAAATACAACACATATGATTATCCAAAGTGAATTAATTTTCCAAGATAGAATTATTAATCCAAATCAATTATACTTTTATGTCTCGATCTAATACATCATCACCTATAATAATGCACCAATGTGTCTATTCATGTAGTCCACCTTCGATGGCCAAGACAAACCATCTCCCGTTAGGGATATAGACAACATAACAATCTTTGCATGAATAAAGCAACTAACTTTATTCCCTCGATTGTGGATCTTATAATTTAGACCGTCACCTTTAGATTCATGTCTTCCACATAATCTGTCCTCGATATGCTTGATTCTAAAGGCTTAGATCAACAATCTCAAACTTTTATTTGCTTAACATACATCTAACAAACATGAACGTAAAGAGGACAATAATTTGCTATATGAATAATAAATAAAATTTTTATTGATAAAAATGTCTCCAAAAGCATATTACATTTTTACTCCTTAAGGCATACATGTTTAACAATCTCTTACTTGCACTAAGTGAGTAAATATGACAAATCCCGCATCCCCTTAGCTTCCACATGCCTTTCAAAAACTCTCGTAGTTAGTGTCTTCATGAATGAATCAGCTAAATTATCTTCGGATGCGATTTTACATACAACAACATGCCCGCCTCAACAAAGTCCTTTATCACATGATACTTTCGATCAATGTGCTTACTCTTTTTATGAAATCTTGGTTCCTTAGCATTAGCTACTGCTTCACTATTATCACAGTACAGTGATACCACCTTATCCATACCATGAACTACCTCAAGATCTCCAAGGAACTTATGGAGCCACACTGCTTCTTTCGAAGCATCACTAGCTGCCACATACTCAGCCTCCATTGTTGACTCTGAAGTGCAATCTTGCTTCACACTTCTCCAAGCAATGGCATCACCACCTAGAGTAAACACAAAACCCAAGGTCGATCTTCTTGAATCCAGACAAGATTGGAAATCCGAGTCAGTGTATCCTAGAGATGTCAAATCCTCACCCGAATACACAAGTGTATACCCTCGAGTCCTTCTCAGGTACTTGAAAATATGCTTGACTACAACCCAGTGGTTCGATCCTAGATTCGACTGAAATCGACTTACAATCCCGACCGCATAACAAATATCCAGTCGTGTGCAAAGCATGGCATACATGAGACTACTCACTGCCAAGCATAAGGCACCTTCTTCATGTATTCTCTTTCTTCCTCAGACTTTGGAGAGTCTTTCTTAGAAAGAGTAATTCCAGACCTAGATAGTTGCCCACCTTTCTTGGAATTCTACATCGCAAACCTTTTGAGAATTTTATCTATGTAGCCTGCTTGGGACAAAGCTATTATTCTATTCTTCTTATCTCCAAAGATTTGGATACCGAGAACAAAATTAGCCTCACCTAAGTCTTTCATGTCAAACTGCTTAGTTAATCATAATTTGACTGATGACAATGCCTCAACGTTTCAATTAGCAGAATGTTATCTACATAGAGTAGTAGAAAAATCACCTTCCCATCCTTAATGTGTTTGTAAACACATGGTTCATCCACATTTTGTGCAAACCCATAAGTCTTGATTACTTAATCAAATCTTATGTTCCAAGAACAAGAAGCCTGCTTAAGTCCATAAATTAACTTTAATAGCTTTCAAACCTGACCCTCCTGACTCTTAGCCTTGAATCTGTCTGGTTGTTCCATATAAATAGACTCATCAAGATAGCCATTTAGAAAGGCCGTCTTGACATCCATATACCAAATCTTATAGTCAAGAGTGGTAGCTATGGACAAGAGAATGCGGATGGATTTACACATGGCTACAGGTGAAAAGGTTTCCTCATAATCGATTCCTTTCTTTTATGTGTATCCTTTAGCTACCAGTCTAGCTTTATAGGTTTCAAATTTTCCATCCACTCCTCTCTTTCTCTTATAAATCCACTTACACCCTATGGGTTTTACCCATTCGGGAAGATCTACAACCTCCTAGACCCGATTAGTCTCCATAAACTTCATCTCTGTATTCATGGCCTCTATCTAGAGTTTTGAATCAACATCCTCTATAGCCTCTTCGTAAGTGTAATGATCCCTGTCATGTTCTTCCGGTTCAGCTAAGAAGGCCTCACCATTGAACATATACCTCTTGGGTTGACGCTTGATCCTCCCACTACACCAAAGCCCCTTAGCTTGTTGTTTCTGGTTCGGTTGGTTTTTATACACCGATTGGAGTGGTTTCATTTAGAACCCTTAGAGTGATCAAATCACTCACCAAATCCTCAAGCACCACTTTGGTTCGAGGCTTAAAGTCATCAATGTAACTATCCTCAAGGAAAGTTGCATTAGTTGAAACCACGACTTTATTTTCCTTTGGGTTATAAAAATAACCCCTTTAGTCCCTTTCGGATATCCAACAAACACACAAACTTCCGAACGTGCTTCCAACTTATTCACTTCCTTAAAATAAGACATGAGTTGGACATCCTTATATGCGAATATGGTTTAAGGATGCCCTTTTCCCCGTCCACAACTCGTGATGAGTTTTTAGGAACTAATTTTAAAGACACATTATTCAAAAGATAACATACGGTTTGTAGTGCATATCCCCAAAAAGACAAAGGAAATGATGAATAACTCATCATGGACCTGACCATGTCCAACAAAGTCCTATTCCTTCTCTCAGCTACGCCATTCTGCTGCAGAGTGCTTGGTGCAGTCAAATGGGATAAAATCCCATTCTCTAATAAGCATCCCAAGAACTCATCAGAAAGGTATTTACTACCTCGATCAGATCGAAGTGCTTTTATGGGTCTACCTAATTGTTTTTCCACTTCAGCCCGAAACTCCCTAAACTTGTCATAAGTTTTGCATTTGTGGTGCATTAGGTAGACATACCCATACCTTGAGTAATCATTAATAAAGGTATCAAAATACTCATACCCTCCTCGTACCCGGATATTCATCAGTCTGCAAACATCACTATGCACAAGTTCTAGAACCCCTTCGACCCTATTGCCCTTAGACCTAAATGGTCTTTTAGTCATTTTATCCTCCAAACAAGATTTACATTGTGGCATAGGTTCCACCTTTAAGTGACTTTAAGGTCCATCCCTTACCAACCTTTGAATCCTATTCAGGTTTATATGACCTAGTTGCAAATGCCAAAGATAAGTCTTGTTAGAGTGAGAAGTTTTTAAGTCTTTTAGAGTTATTATCATTAATCACATTGTTAAGTAGTAAGTCCATCTTAGGTTTGATAAAATATAGATTATTTTGCATCCATCCAGAACAGATAAAAGATTTATTTTTACGAATCACCACTTTATTATTAAATGAAACCAAATAGGAGTCTTTAAATAAACAAGCTACAGAAATTAAATTCTTTTTAAGTTTAAGAACATGAAAACAATCTTGCAAAAATAAATTCCTATAATTATCAAAATATAGATGGACGTCTCCCATTGCTTTATCTAAGACCAAGGATCCATCGCCCATTCGAAGCGTGAAGTCTTCACGAAATAGACTTCTCGTTTCTTTGAACCACTACAGAGAAACACAAACATGATTACTTGATCTAGAATCTATGACCTAAGTGTCACTAAATTCCTCAACTAAACAAGTTTCAACAACCAAAAGATCACACCTACCTCCTTGGGAAAGGAAGTTCTTGTAATTCTTCTTTATGTGCCCGACCTTCCCGCAAAAGAAGCACTGAAGCTTCTTCAGGTTCTTCTTTTTCTTCTTCTTGTTCTTACCATTCACAGGAATAGAAGACTTTCTATTCTTGGCCCATTGCTTCTTTCCATTCTCATGGTTGGGATTGGAGCCAGAGGCAGCCGCCAAGTTGGCCTTGCCACCGATAGGACATTCCCTGATCAGAAGTTTGAACTCTTGTAACTATTTCATCAACTCAGTCAAGGTCATATCCCATCTATTGCTTAAATTAAATGTAGCTCTAAATGAAATAAAATCCTTAGAAAAAGTCTTAAAGACCATAGTCATTTGAGTTTTAGCATCAATTTCAACTCCATTGGTTTGAACCTCAGCAAGGTAACCTATGACTAACATCATTTGCTCCTTTACAGACGTCCCTAGTCTCTGTTTGCAATTCAAGAGTTTTTGAAGCACCCCTTACTGTTTTGTTAGGGCCTGGCCTCCAAACATATCTTCCAGATTATCCCAGATCTGTTTCGCAGTCTCATAATCTTCATGTTAAGCCTGTAGCATGTTATTCATGCTAGCCATAACATAACAGCTGTCCTAATCATTAGCATCCTTCTAGCAATCATATGCTTGGATTTGCTAATTAGTAGAATCTCCCATAGGCTCAGGAGGACACGGTGTTGTCAGCACAAATTTTAGTTTCTCAAAGGATAGGACGATATTCAGGTTCCGTTTCCAATCATTATAGTTCTCACCGGTTAATTGATTTTTATCAAGTATTGATGATAAAGCGTTTTTAGACATTTTTAACCTACAATAAAGAATCAATGCCAAACATAAGCAAACATACAAAAATAGTTTAGTAACATAACACAATCATGTAAAATATACACATGTGTTTATGTGTTAAAACCTTGAAAATATCATAACCTTACAATGATAATTCCCAACTCAGAATTCAATAAGCCACCTAGGGGAGACTTGCCAAAGTTAATTAGGAACACGGATCTCCTCCTTATTAACATATGCCATCTAGGACCGGTATGATCCAACATATATTAATAATCATATCTTTGGCCATCAATTTTATTAACAAAGCTCCTAGGGGAGGTTAATAATAAAATTAACATGAGTGTATAACTATCGTTTCAATAATTTATCCATGATTTATAATCACCACCTAGGAGTGTGCAACCATAAATCATGCTAAAATACCTTATCCTCTTGGAGATCCAACCCGATACATGATGAAGTCCCTTCCTATGGGTCAAAACCACCATATGCTACCTATGGACCAATGATGGAGGCCGTAGGTCCTCTCTTCGAAAACTTTCTCCCACACAATCTTTTGAAATCAAGGTTTTATTTTAAAAAATGCATGAACAATTTTTAAATGAGCGACACTCCCTATTCTATATGACATGTTATCAATATACATGGCAAATCATATTATAATATAGACAAGTAAAGCAATCATGCAAAGCCACAAGCAAAATAATAATAGATAACCGTAATATTATGGTTCCACTCTAGAGAAAAGAAAATAAAGATTACAAGAGAATAATCAAAATATATTATCAATTCCTTATCCTTGAATCTTCAAACTGTATCCTTCTTTCACGTAACTTCCATCTTTAAGTCTTCAGTCTCGTATAGATCGAATACTCCATATTTTTGGTCATATCCAAATTTAATATTTCTCAAAATTGTCCCAAAAATAAAATCAAACTGCATCGTAAAACGTACCTTTTTTGAAAAAATTTACAGCTATTTGCCGACATGCTGATCTATGTAATCGGCTTGCCAGACATGACCCTTCGGCCTGCCAAACCTCACAGTCCGGCCTGCCGGTCATGACAAATCGGCCTGCCGAACTTGAAAGTTTTGCCTACCGGTAGAATCATCAAAATTCTATCTCGAGGATGGCTTGCCAATCCTAGAGGTTCGGCATGCCGATCGAGCAGAAGTCATATTTTTTTAAAAATATGTTTTTAATGCAATTTATCAATTTTATTTTCAATAATTTAAAAATATAAAATTAGAGACTCAAGAAATACCTGTAGAATGCTATCATCCATCTTCTAGATTCGTCTTCTTTTAAATAATTGCTTATTACAAAATTCTTACAAATTTAAAATTAAATAATAATTCCTAGATGAAGATGATAGTCTACCATCTAATTACATGAAAAGCCTAGATCCACTTTCTAACCTCTAAGGAACCATAACCGGTATTAATTAATAATTTAATCAACCATAATTAATTAATAAACATTTACCATATAATCCATGATAACATATAAATATATAGAAACTCTAAAGTGCCGACTCTCTAAAAAATTAAATTCAAGCATAGGAAAGATCAAGATCACATAATTTATTCATATAGCATGATCACAAACTTGCAAATTTATATAAAAACTACGGCTCTGATACCAATTGTTGAAAAAATAGTATGCAATGGAACCTTAAAAATTTTTAAACTAGTGTATTTTTCAAAACATAAGTTTGACATACTATATGCATAAATTAACCAAACCTTAACAACCTCGTTTGCTGAAAAACTTCCACAATCTATGAAGAGAAGGGCGTTTCAAAAGAGCCTCAAGTAATTGGTCTTCTTTATTGTTCTCTATCCGCGATTGGAGTACATTTGGGCACACGTTGTTCAGATTTTGCCCAATGATTCTCCTTCTAACCAATTGAGGAAACCTAGAACTAAGATTGGTGTTTTGTGAATAATAGCTCTTAAGGAGTTATAGAACTTATAGCATAGAGTGCTCACTCTTAATTCCTCAACTGATCTAAATAACTTATGAGTCTTACTCCCTTATTTATAGAGCTCGGGCCCAGGAGTTAGTCCTTATCAAATAAGGCCTTAAAAATTCAAATCAAGATCTGATAAAATTCACGTCTAAAACATACGACTAAAAATCATTCAGTTGGCAGACTGAACTGGCAGATCGGCCTGCTAAACTTACTCCATCGGTAGGCTGAACCTAAAGACCGGCTTGTCAAACTTACGATAAATGATCCCTGCCAGATTAGCTTGCTAAACTTATTACTCCATCGGCAAGTCGAACCTGAAGACCGGCCTGTCGAACTTACGATAAATGATCCTTGCGAATCTTTATTTCCCACCTAAGATTCTTAGGATAGAGCCTCAGTTTTAATTCGAATAAGCCAATAGAGAAGTTATCTAATTAAAACAGTCATATCTAGATAATCTCTAGGAAAATAAATATTCCTAATAATTCAACAAGTTTATCTTGAATTAATTTACTCAAAACTAATTCAACCAATAAACAGACATAAATTATCTTATCTCGATAATTCAACAAGTTTATCTTAAATTAATTTTTCATAAAATTAATTCGATCGATAAATACACATGAATTATCTGATCCTACTGAATTTTAGCCAATCTAATAATTTGACATAAGCTAACAATTTATGAGAAAAGCATGCGGTATCGTTACAAGATTTATTATGAGCCAGCAAAGGGGATGGATCTATATGGTTCAAGCTCCTGATAATTATGAAACCCAATATTCCATATATACATTTAATAATTATCAGCTCTAATGCTACTCCACTAAAAGCTTAAAGCTACACTCTCGAACTATATAGAATTACAAAGCCCGTATAGCTAAGTCTCTGTGACATATCATAATCTGCTTAAGGATAAATTCTGTCTTACCTTCTCGATTATTTTTATCTTACGTTTTATTATCTCACCATCGAAAAACTTACCATCTAAAGATAGTATACTATTCGGTTACATCTATGTATCCAAATGGTTGAGTGCTCTAGTTTTCCAATTACAGGATAACACATATAAGAGGATATCAACGACTCCTAAAGAGGAGCTATAGATTCCATATCTATGGATAACAAATCTATGCTATCAAGAGTCATCCTCCAACGTACCAGCATGCGTACCAACATAAAATATGGATGTCACCCTTTGTTACATCAAAAGGCATAAGTCAAGATAACGGGCCTACTATTCATCTCATAATTAAGATACAACACATATGATTGTCCAAAGTGAATAAATTTGTCGAGACAGAATTATTAATCCAAATCAATTATACTTTTGTACCCTGATCCAATACATCATCACTTATGATAATGCACTAATGTTTCTATTCACCGAGCCCACCTTCAACGGCCAAGACAAACCATCTCCCGTTAGGGATATAGACAACATAACAATCTTTGCATGAGTAAAGCACCCAACTTTATTCTCTCAATTGTAGATCTTATAATTTAGACCATTACCTTTAGAATCATGTCTTTCGCATAATCTGTCCGTCATATGCTTGATTCTAAAGGCTTAGATTGACAGTGTCAGACTTTTATTTGCTTACTATACATCCAATAAATATGAACATAAAGAGGACAACAATTTGGTATTTGAATAATAAATAAACTCTTTATTGATAAAAATGTCTCCAAAAACATATTATATTTTTACTCCTTAGGGCATACATGTCTAACATCTCTCACATGGGACATCAGCATTTGATTTTTTTTAATTTCATTGGATGTTCAGTTTTTGTTAATATTTTTGTGCCTTTTATTATTTATTTATTTTTTTTTTAATTTTTTTTGAATCTTTAATTAACTTTTTTATTTTTGTTTTATTTTTTTATGACAATGTTGGCTGCCGCCATCAGAAATGGCAATTTTCAATGGATATTGGTCGTTGTGCTGCCTGTCTTGGTAATTACTTATTGGTAACTATGAAGATATCAATGGTAACCATGGTAGATACTAGATATTGGCTGGTAGCTGTGCATATACTAGAGGGTGTTCATAAAAGATACTAGCTACTGGCCAGTATCTGAGGCAGATACTAGATATCGACTAATATTCGTCACGGATACTATAAAAGTATATTTGGTATTTCAAATATAATATGATGATATAACGTGACATTTTCTACAATTATTTCTTTTTGTGGCAAAAATCAATCTAAACCTTAATATTGTGGCCTTTTTTGTAAGGAAAAATTATACAGATGGCCCCCTAATGAACAATTCTGATCAATATTGCCCCTTTTTTTTGGATTTTCAAAACTATCCTTTTTACATTTATTTATTTTTTGATTTATCAATTGATTTTTGTTCCATAATCCAAACAAACATTAATCAGAAACAAATCCTAACAAATATTCCTTAGATTTATCACCCTCTTCCTATGCATCCCCTTTTCTCTATCCTTAGCCCCCTCTCTCTTCTCTCAAGTGAAGTCATTTCATCACTGTCGCTATGCATTGCTCTGACATCGTCCTTGAACATTGCAGATCTTTCAGTGACATTAAAGTCATGGCCTTTTCCTTTTTGGCACCAGCTACTTCATCGTTACAATCTGCACTTGGGTAGTCTATAGATCGGAGGATCCCTGGTTTGGTCTTTTCCTTAGACACCATCGCGAGTTCAAATGCCATGCCTTCTTCTACAGGTCCTATGATATTATATCATTAGCATTCCCCTATTGAGACTGGCACTAGATCTCAAAGTACATGTAAGGGAAACAAAATTGGACTTATTTCTTCACAAATTGCTAGTAGAAGAAATCGTTGATGATTGAGTCATTGCTCTAGTTCACCCATCCCCCACCATGGAATTGTAGCATCACCAGCAATTTCTAGCATTTCTTTTTCGACAAAGTTATCTACAATACCTCAAAAAACCTTCCCAATAAATAAAATTCACAAATTCCCATGCACACCCACCAAATTCCCCGAGGCAAAAATCCGAGTCAATAACATGTAGCAATGGGGCATCTAGGAATTTATAGTGATAATAAACTTAGAGTAGAATATTTTCACAAACCCTCTCATTTTTTTATTTTTTATTAGAAAAAGTTATGGCGAAAGATGATAAAATTCTCCACAGGTAGAGAATAGTTGTAATGGCCTTTGGACTAAAATTCTACGGTCTAAAATCATCTTCCAAATAGAATGAAAAATAAAGCTCAAAGCACCTGATTCCTTTCCTACTACCTTTTGATAAAAAAAAGTCCCAGCCCAAAAATTTATCTTCCTCCCCCTGCAAAAAATCTCCAACGATGGCACCGGCATAAAGTTAGTGATGAGACTATAAAAGTGTACATTTTCTAAGGATTAAATCATTTATTTATGCTTTTATTTCTCATTAAATCCTCTAATTAATAGCAATTTTGTATTAAATAATGTTTTTGCGTCTTAGTGTGTAAATATGTTTAAAAACGTGTTTTTAGTGTGTTTTTATGTTTGATAGAATTTTTAGTAATTTTTAGAGTCGTTTCGTGTGTGTTAAATAAATGTCTAGTCTATAAATAGTTAAAACCGTAAAAATAATGCGATTATTTTATTTTGAGTTTTAGAGTGTTTGATAGTGTGTTTTAAGGTTGTAAATATGTGTTATTATATTTTTAGTAATTTCCAAAAATATTTTCAAGTCATAAAAATTATATCTGTGCCAAACCGTAAGAGACTGAAAATTTTAGGAGTTTTTATTTATTTTTGTGTGTTTTAATATAAAATAAATATTTTTAATATTTTTGTAAATATTATGTTTGTAAAATAATTAATATTAGTGTGTTTGTGATTTTTAGATTTGAAATCTGGAGGAAAAACATAGCAAAACGACACCAAAACGGACAAAATCAGACATCAAATGCATCAAAAAGATAAAGAAAGTTTGAATTTAAATTAAATGGGACACGTGGCAAGTTTCTGGCCATCGGATGATCTGCCAAATCAATCTCAGCCGTTCGAGGAAGAGACGCGTGTCAATGCGTCAGCCCTTACGTCAGCCAAGACTCTGCTGTGTCGACTTTGATTGGCGAGTGCACCACACAGGCAGACAATACTCACACGCGTCAAAGAGTGTCTTAGAGTGCTGCCCAATCATGTGCGGTCGTGTTCATGTGCAGCCTCTTTTCCAGCCGTCGGATCTGATTACCATGACTACCGGTCCCACTTGGCCCAATTCAAAGCTTGTCTTCTAACCGTTGGATAGCGAAAAGAGCGCGTTAGATCATCCCGTTTTAGTGCTTATCATTGCCGTGCAATAATAGATTTCAAACTCAAATTCACATATCCAAGGGCAAATCTCACGTGAAAAAAAGAGAGGAAAAAGGATCAATAATCCGAATTTGTCAACGTTTCAACAGTAAAAAAATAATAAGTAAAAAGGCAAATAGTGATTTTAAGCACTTATAAATACTGAGGCATTTGCCTTAGTTGAGGCATCCCTTCGGGCCTTTGGCCCTCTTTTCCTTTCTTTTTCCTTTCTGTTGAGTTAAACTCAATAGTATCTTCTTAGATAAAAAAATGCTTAAATTAGTGTAAAGAGTTTGGTGAGGCAGAGAGATGATCTTGCATGCATAGTATTTTGGTATGGATTTTACCTCTATATCTGTGTGGTAATGCTTATATTTTTGTGGAATAAATTATATCTTTTTGTTTTCAATAATTATTGTTAATATTCTCATGCTACCAATTTTTACATAAATTCAGTCATGCTTTCTTTATGTAATTTAATTGTGTTGCATAGTTAATATTAATAATAATGAAATGATGCTCAATTTTATGGAATTTCTTTTACTGCAGTATGACTTGTTATATTGTCGATTCTAGATATTTCATAAGACGAAGTGCTGCCAGAGTTAATGTAAAAATTTATTCCACTGAAATATATTAATTTTGATTTGTTATTATCTTTTCTATCCTATGGTTATGTTAATTATAATTGAGTGATAGTTGTTATAATTTTTATAATTAGTGCACCAATAATTATTTTGCTATTTTTTATAGGAAGACCCTTACTGCATTATGGCTTGCTATATTGTCGATTTAGGTTAACCTATATAATTAGTAAAATGTGCTTGCAATTAATGAGATAAGATATAATAAATCAAATGCTTTAGATAATTATTAATAAGAGTTAAAATTTCATATCAATTGCAAAACATACAAGGGATTCTCAAAGCTTCACCGTTTTATTTTATGCTTTAAATTTTGAATTAAATAAAATAAAAACCACAAAAATATTTATCTCATTTTACACTTTGATTTGGAAAAGTACTCGCCTTTTTAAACATTTATTTTTATCAATTTACCGAGGTACAAATTTTCATCTCCCTGTGGATACGACAACTTTTCTATACTACATACGTCTGCCGTTTAAAGAAGAAACACATTTTGGGGCGTTACCAAAAATCTAGCGCCGTTGCCGGGGAGGTGCTGTTATTTTGTCAGATTGCTAAATTAAGCAAGAAACCAGATAAGTACTTTGTCCTTATCTTGTAAATAGTGTAAATATTGTTATTTTAGTTTGATTATTTAATTAAGTAGGCTACTATTCACAAAGTTACTATTCATGTTACTATTCACACACTGTTCACTATTCATAAAAAAATAAAAAAAATAAAAAAATCATAAAAATTTTATTTTCTTTCCTTTTCTTTGTAAAATATTTATTTTGTTAGTTTTAGGTTTAGATTTAGGTTTTTGCCTTAGAAATAAAACATCATAAAATTTTGGAGTTAGGTTTTTCATAAAATAAATTGTGGTTTTATGAAGAGTATCCTTTGAGGAAGTTCTGTTTAGATGTTGGTACTAGCTCGGATACCATTCCTATAGCCGGTTAATTTTAGAAACTTTCCCAACACCAGTCATTTCGGGAACGTTGCTCTGACTAGGAGATTGGTTTTTAAGGAGCCTTAGCCCCACCAATCTTTCCTGGGAACATCCTTAAGGTATATAATTCTCAAGATCTACAAAATAACTCAGGCGAGTGCTTTTCATTCACTACTTTATTCTCCCTAAATAAAGAAAAGCTTAGCATTTGTCTTTATCCTTGTAAAAAAATAAAAATTAAAAAAAATCAAAAAAATCAAAAATAAAAAAACTAAAAAAAAAACACTTAGGGTTAATGATTCAAACTTAGTCGATTTGTTAAGGCTTTAGACTTAAGAAACCCTAGTGAACAATTGCCAAACTCTTTTTCGCATTCTTCATCTTCATCAACCACTCTTGTAAATTCGTTCGCAATGGAGAATCTTGGTGAGAATCCTCAGAGAATGCTGATGAAAGATTTCATGCATCCGACTCGCACTTTAACTCCTTCATGTATTGTGTTTCCATCAAATCTTCCACAACCAGATTTTAAGCCAGGAATGATTCAACTTTTACCAACCTTCTTCAAATCAGAAAGTGAAAATCCTTATGTTCATATTCGTGAATTTGAAGAAGTTGTTGCCACTTTCAATAGCCACCCTGACACTGTTGATTCCATCAAATTGAAAATTTTCCCTTTCTCACTGAAAGATAAAGCTAAAAGTTGGCTTTATTCTTTAAGACCTCGATCCATTCAATCATGGAATGACATAACATCTGATTTCTTCTACAAATACTTTCCATATCAAAAGACCAACAATTTCAAGAAACAAATTCTGACTTTCTCCCAAAGCAATCATGAAAATTTCTACGAAGCATGGGAAAGATTCAAAGATTTGTTGAGTCAATGTCCTCACCATGGTTACGAGAATTGGCGTCTTGTCAGCTTTTTCTACGAAGGACTCACAAGTCATGATCGTCAATATCTGGAAGTGATGTGCAATGGAAAATTTTTACACAAAGATCCTAAAGAGGCCAAGGAATTTTTTGATGAATTTGCTGAAAAAGTTCATTTGTGGGCTGAATTAGATGTTTCTCATAAGTCAATTGAAGTTCATCAATTGAAGAAAGAGGATAGCTACAACCTTAGGGTTCAAGTTGAAAACCTCACAAGAGAATTAGAAATCCTCAAAGCAAAGAATGAGAAAGGAAGTCATGCAATCACAAAAGCTGAACTACAAGGAACAAATTTTGTGAATGAAAGGTTTGACCAACAGCCACTCGATTGTCATGTTTATCAGGAAGTGACAGGAGAATATGAGGAACGATGTAATGCCATAAGGACAAATCATAATACTTATACTCCTTATCATGAAATTTTCAATCCTAATGGAAGAAGCAACTTGAATTTCGACAAGAGGAATTCAAATCAATAGCAATCATTTGGAAATCGATGGAGAAATGAAGAAGAAATGCACTCAAGAGAAAATGTTCCTCAACATGATTCACACTCAAGAAAATCTCTTGAAGAAACATTACAAGCATTCATTGAGATACAAAACAGGTCATGTGAGAAAATTGAAGCTGCTTTAACACAAATGACAAAAGAAATTTTGAAATTGAATGAAAAATGTTCATCTCAAGCTCTGGTCATTTCTGAAGGACAAAGCATGATACAAACCTCTAACACTAAAGAGAAGGATGAAGAGGTTAGTCATGTTACTACTCGTAGTGGTAAATTATTGGACAAATCAAAAACCACAGATGCGAGTAATGAAGAAGATGTTCCTCAAAGAGAAGAAGAAGAAGTGAATAAGTTTCCAATAGAAGTCCCTTTTCCTTGAGCTCTTTAAACTACTAGGAAAGTGCCAAAAAATTTGAACACATCTTGGAACATTTGAAGCAAGTTCAAATCGATCTTCCTCTTTTGCAAATTCTCAAACAAGTGCCTGCTTATGCCAAAGTGATAAAAGATTTGTGCACTGTGAAAAGGAAACATCATGTCCCAAAGACTACGTTCTTAACTGAGCAACTAAGTGCAGTTCTTGAGCAAAGAGCACCGGTAAAGTGTAAAGATCCTGGATGTCCCACAATCACCTATTACATAGGAACCCATGAAATCACTCAAGCCTTGTTAGACTTAGGAGCGAGCGTCAATCTCATGCCCTATTCGATTTACTCGCAAGTAGGCCTTGGAGAAATTAAGCCAACATCTGTGGTCTTGCAATTTGTAGACCGATCCATAAAGAAACCACGAGGGATAGTTGAAGATGTTTTGTTACAAGTTGATAAGTTTTATTATCCTGTGGATTTTCTCATTTTAGACACTCAAACTGAGGTGGATATAGAATCAAACATTCCTATCATCCTCAGAAGACCTTTCTTAGCTACAGCTAATGCTCTCATCAATTGTCGAAATGGTCTTATGAAAATCTTTTTTGGAAATATGACTCTTGAAGTGAATGTTTTCCATATTGGGAAGCAATTTCAAAGCAATAATGAGTGTTCTTACACTGAAATCATTGATGAAGCTGTTCATGAAGAATTTCAAAAGCGAACCGATGTGCTTGAAGAAATCTTCCAAAGTCCTGATCTTGAAAATCTCGATCCCATTTTTGATATTCCTAAACATTCACTGGACAAAGAAACAAAGTTTTGGTAACCACATTTTGAAAAGCTATTCCCAGAAGGAGAAAAGCCAAAACCATCCACTGAAGAAATTCCCAAAATTAAGTTAGCCCAACTTCCTGAAGGACTAAAACATGCATTCTTAGGAGCTGATGAATCTTTTCCTGTTATCATTTCATCCAAACTCGATGAATCACAAGAGCGACGGTTAATTAACATGTTGTGTGATCATAAAAATGCATTGGGTTGGACAATAGCTAATATCAAGGGTATTAGTCCCTTGATTTGCTCCCATCATATTCAATTGGAAGAAGGTGTTAATCCAAAAAGAGATCCCCAAAGAAGACTGAACCCAATAATGAAAGAAGTCGTAAGGAATGAAGTTTTGAAACTGTTAAATGCTGGTATCATTTACCCCATTACTAACAGTAAATGGGTCAGTCCAACTCAAGTTGTTCCTAAGAAATCTGGTGTAACTGTGATAAAGAATGAAAAAGGAGATTTTGTCCCTACAAGAGTTGTCACTAGATGGCGAATGTGCATTGATTATCGAAAATTAAATGCCGCCACTCGAAAAGACCATTTTCCACTCCCATTCATCGATCAAATCTTCAAACGTGTAGCTGGTCATCCTTTTTATTGCTTTCTGTTAGACATGTATGCTCTAAGGAGTAAAAATGTAATACGTTTTTGGAGACATTTTTATCAATAAAGAATTTATTCATTTATATATACCAAATATTGTCCTCTTTACGTTCATATTCGTTGAATGTATGATAAGCAAACAGTAGTCTGAGACTGTCAGTCTAAACCTTAAGAGTTGGGCATATGATGGGATGATTATGCGGTAGACACGACTCTTAAAGTGATGGTCTAAAATATATGATCCGCAATCGAGGGAATAAAGTTGGGCGCTTTATTCATGTAAAGATTGTTATGTTGTCTATATCCCTTTTGGGAGATGGTTTGTCTTGGCCATCGGAGTTGGACTCCGTGAATAGAAACATTGGCGCGTTGTCATAGGTGACGATGTGTTGGATCGGGACATAAAGTGAATTGATTTGGATTAATAATTCTGTCTTGGCAAATCGATTCACTTTAGACAGTCGTTTGTATTGTATCTTAATCCTGAGATGAATAATGGGCCCGTTGTCTCGACTTGTGTCTTTTGATGTACCAATGGGTGACTCCCACATCTCTATAGTGGCATGCATGCCGGTACGTTGGAGGCATGACTCTTGATAGCGTAGACTTGTTATTCATAGATATGGAATCCATAGCTCCTCTTTAGGAGTAATGATATCCTCTTATATGCGTTGTCCTGTAATTGGAAAACTGGAGCGCTCAACCATTTGGATACATAGGTGTAACCGAATGGTATACTATCTTTGGATGGTAAGTTTTCTAATGGTGAGACAATGGAACGTAAGATAAAAATAATCGGGAAGGTAAGACAGAACTTGTCCTTAAGCCGATTATGGATGATCATATGGGGATGCGATACACTATGATATGTCATGGAGACTTAGCTACATGAGCTTCGTAATTCTGTAAAGTTCGAGAGTGCAGCTCCAAGCTTTTAGTGGAGTAGCGTTGGAGTTGATAATTGTGAAATGTATATCTGGGATATTGGGTTTCATAATTATCATGAGCTTGAACTTTATAGGTCCATTTTGGTCCCCTTTGCTAGCTCACAAAATCCTGTAACGACACGGCGTGCTTTTCCAATAATTGGTGACTTATGTCGGATTTATCAGATTGGTTTGAAATTTATAAGAATCAAATAATTCATGTCTGTTTATCGGTTGAATTAATTTTGTAAGAAATTAGTTCAAGATGAACTTGTTGAATTATGGCGTTCGGATGATTCTTGTCTGTTTATCGGTTGTTTTAATTTTGGACAATTAGAACAAGATAAACTTGTAGAATTATTTTGAATTGATTTATTTTCTTAGAGATTATCTTGATAAAGTTTGTTTTGATCAGATATCTTTTCTATTGGGCTATTTGAATCAAAACTGAGACTTTATCCTTTAGAATCTCGGGTGGAAAATAAAAGATTCGCGGAGATTTTTTCTCGGCAGTTCGGCCTGCCGATCAGAAAGTTCGGCCTGCCGAACTGGCCAGTTCGGCCTGCCTATCTCACAGTTTGGCATGCCGACCGCGACAGCTAAGATTACGCGTTTTTCACACGTATCTTATCAGATATTGATCCGAACTTGATTCTGTTTCGATTTTTGAGACCTAATCTGATATGGACTGACCCCAAGGACCAATAGGTATAAAAAGGGAGTGAGTCTAATGATTTACTCAGATCAATTTGAGAGATTAAGAGTGATACTCTTCTAGTGAGCATCTGAAAACTCCCTGAGAGCTTTTGTTCACAAATCACGAACACTAGCTTTGGGTTCTCTCTATTGGTTGGAAGGAGAGTCACCGGTGGAAGAGCTGTACGTGTGAGCCCACACTCACTCCGGTTGTGGATAGAGAATAGCAAAGAAGACCAGTTGGTTGAGGCTCTTCTGGAACGTTACTTCTCTACACAGGTCGCGGAGGTTCTTCGGCACACTGAGGTTAGTAAGATCTGTTTAATTTATACATATAACATGTCATACTTGTATTTTGGAAAATACTCTGATGAAATTTTTTAAAATTCCGCTGCGCACTTTGTTTCCAACAATTGGTATCAGAGCCGAGGTTTTTACATAAATTTGCAAGTTTGTGATCATGTTATATGCATAAATTTTGTGATCTTAATCTCTCCTATGCTTGAATTAAATTTTATAGAGAGATGGCACTCTAGGTTTCTATATAATATATATGTTGTCATGGATTATATGGTGAATGTTTATTAATTAATTATGGTTGATTAAAATGTTGTTTAATTATTTATTAATTAATTAATACCGGTTATGGTTCCTTAGAGGTTAGAATGTGTATCTAGGTTTTTTATGTAATTAGATGGCGGACTATCATCTCCGTCTAGGAATTATTATTTAATTTGTAAGATTTTGTAATTAAATAATTATTCGGAGAAGACGGAACGAGAAGTCGGATCTTGAAGATAGATGATGGCGCCTCCAGGTATTTCCTGAGTCTCTAATTTTATGTTTTTGAATTGTTGAAAATAAAATTGATGAATTGCATTAAAATTGTATTTTCTGGATTGAGGGTTTTCTGCTCGGTCGGCATGCCGGACCTCACAGTTCGGCAGGCCGAAGGTCACAGATCGGCAGGCCGGACGTACGGTCCGGCAGGCCGACAGTGGGGCAGAAATTTTGGTGCTCTGCCGGCAGGCCGAACCTTCATGTTCGGCAGGCCGAACCACCATGATCGGCAGACCGATCACCTAGATCGGCCTGCCGACAGAGAGCATCCAGGTGTCCAGAAAAGGTGCAATTTTTGGTGCAGTTTTAATTTTATTTTTGGGACGATTCTGAGAAACATTAAATTTGGATATGACCGGAAATATGAAGTGTTCGATTCATACGGGATTGAGGACTTGAAGATGGATATTACATGAAGAAGGATATAGCTTGAGGATTCAAGGATGAAGAATCGATAAATGTCTCGATTATTCTCTTGTAATCTTAGTTTTTCTATTCTCTAGGGTGGAACCATAATATTACGGTTATTATTATTATGCTTGTAGCTTTGCTTGATTGCTTTGCTTGTCTGCATTATAATATGATTTACCATGTATATTGATGACATGTCATATAGAATAGGGAGTGCCGCTCATATTAAAATTGTTCATGCATAATTTTAAAATAAAACCTTGACTTCAAAAGATTGAGTGGGAGAAGGTTTTCGAAGAGAGAACCTAAGGCCTCCATCGTTGGTCCATAGGAAGAACATGATGGTCCCAACCCCTAGGAAGGGATTTCTATTATGTACCAGATTGGATCTCTAAAAGGATAAGGTATTTTAGTATGATTTATGGTTGCACACCCCTAGGTGGTGATTATAAATCATGGATAAAATATTGAAACGGTGGTTATACACTCACGTTAATTTTATTATTAACCTCCCCTAGGAGCTCTGTTAATAAAATTAATGGCCAAAGAAACGATTATTAGTATATGCTGGATCATACGGGTCCTGGATGGCATATATTAATCAGGAGGGGATCCGTGTTCCTGATTGAATTTGGCATGACTCCCCTAGGAGCTTGTTGAATTCTGAGTTGGGAATTATCGTTGTAAGGTTGTGATATTTTCAAGGTTTTGACACATAAACACATTTGTATGATTTTACATGATTGTGTTATCTTACTAAATTAAATATGTTTGCTTATGTTTGGTATATGATTCTTTATTGTAGATTGAAAATGTCTAAAAACGCTTTATCATCGATACTTGACAAAAACCAATTAACCGGTGAGAACTATAACGATTGGAAACGGAACCTGGACATCGTCCTATCCTTTGAGAAACTGAAATATGTACTGACAACTCCTTGTCCTCCCGAGCCTACGGGAGACTCAAGTAATGAGCAATTCCAAGCGTACGAACGCTGGAAAGATGCTAATGATCAGGCCCGCTGCTATGTTATGGCTAGCATGAATAACGTGCTGCAGGCTCAACATCAGGATTATGAGACTGCGAAGCAGATCTTGGATAATCTTGAGGATATGTTTGGAGGCCAGGCCATAACAAAGCGGCAAGGGGCGCTTCGGAAACTCTTAAACTGTAGACACAGACCGGGGACATCTGTAAAGGAGCACATGATGTTGGTCATGGGTTACCTCGCTGAGGCTCAAACCAATGGAGCCGACATCGATGCTGAAACTCAGATGACTATGGTCTTTGAGACTCTGTCTAAGGAATTTATTCCGTTTAGAGCTACTTTTAATTTGAGCAATAGACGGGATATGACCTTGACAGAACTGATGAAACAGTTACAGGAGTTTGAACTGCTGATCAGGGAGTCTCCTGCTGGTGGAGAGGCCAATATGGTAGCTGCTTCTGGTTCCAATCCTAACTCTGGGAATGGAAAGAAGCAACGGGCCAAGAGTGGTAAGTCTTCTATTCCTATTGCTACCAAGAGCAAGAAGAAAAAGAAGAAGAACCCAAAGAAGCTTAAGTGCTTCTTCTGTGGTAAGGTCGGGCATATAAAGAAGCATTGCAAGGACTTCCTTTCCAAGGGAGGTAGGTGTGATCTTCTATATTTAGAAACTTGTTTGGTTGAGGAATCCAGTGACATTTGGGTCATAGATTCTGGTGCAACTAATCATGTTTGTGTTTCTCTGCAGGGATTCAAAGAAACGAGAAGTCTACTTCGTGAAGACTTAACGCTTCGGATGGGCGATGGATCCTTGGTCTCAGCGGAAGCAGTGGGAGATGTCCATCTTTGTTTTGATAATTATAGGAGTTTAATTTTGCGAGATTGTTTTTATGTTCCTAAATTTAAAAGGAATTTAATTTCTGTATCTTCTTTATTTAAAGACTCCTACGTGGTATCTTTTAATGAAAAAGTGGTGATTCGTAAAAACAAATCTTTTATCTGTTCTGGATGGATGCAAAATAATCTATATTTTATCAAACCTAAGATGGACTTATTGCTTAATGCTGAGATAAATGATAATGACTCAAAAAGACTTAAAACTTCTCACTCTAATAAGACTTATCTTTGGCATTTGCGCCTTGGCCATATTAACCTGAATAGGATTCAAAGGTTGGTAAGGGATGGACCTTTAAGTCACTTAAAGGTGGAATCTATACCTCAATGTGAGTCTTGTTTGGAGGGTAAAATGACCAAAAGACCATACGGGTCTAAGGGCAATAGGGCCGAAGGGGTTCTAGAACTTGTGCATAGTGATGTTTGCGGACCGATGAACATCCGGGCACGAGGAGGGTATGAGTACTTCGTCACTTTTATTGACGATTACTCAAGATATGGGTATGTGTACCTAATGCACCACAAAAGCGAAACTTATGATAAGTTCAGGGAGTTTCGGGCTGAAGTGGAAAAGCAATTGGGTAGACCCATAAAGGCACTTCGATCAGATCGAGGTGGAGAATACCTTTCTGATGAGTTCTTGGGACACTTGTTAGAGAATGGGATTTTATCCCATTTGACTGCGCCGGGCACTCCGCAGCAGAATGGCGTAGCGGAGAGAAGGAATAGGACTTTGTTGGACATGATTCGGTCCATGATGAGTTATTCATCATTGCCTTTATCCTTTTGGGGATATGCACTACAAACCGCATGTTATCTTTTGAACAATGTGCCTTCAAAATCGGTCCCTAAAACTCCTCACGAGTTGTGGACAAGACGGAAGACATCCTTAAACCATATTCGCATATGGGGATGTCCAGCTCATGTCCTGTTTAAGGATCCGAATAAGTTGGAAGCACGTTCAGAAGTTTGCGTGTTTGTAGGATATCCAAAAGGGACTAAAGGGGGTTATTTTTATAACCCAAAGGAAAATAAAGTCGTGGTTTCAACTAATGCAACTTTCCTTGAGGAGAGTTACATGAACGACTTTAAACCTCAAAGCAAAGTGGTGCTTGAGGAGTTGAGGGGTAATCCGTTTACTCCGGAGGTTCCGAACGAAACCATTCCGATCGGTGTAGAAAAACCAAACAAACCTGAACAACAACCACAGGGGCTTCGGCGTAGTGGGAGGATCGGGCGTCAACCTGAGAGGTATATGTTCAATGGGGAGGTCTTTTTGGCTGAACCGGATGAACATGACAGGGATCCTTATACTTACGCAGAAGCTATGGAGGATGTTGATTCAAGACTCTGGACAGAGGCCATGAACATTGAGATGAAGTCTATGGAGACTAATCGGGTCTGGGAGCTTGTGGATCTTCCCGAAGGGGTAAAACCCATAGGGTGTAAGTGGATCTACAAGAGGAAAAGAGGAGTGGATGGAAAAGTCGAAACCTTTAAGGCTAGACTGGTAGCTAAGGGTTATACGCAAAAGGAAGGAATCGATTATGAGGAAACCTTTTCGCCTGTAGCCATGCTTAAGTCCATCCGGATTCTCTTGTCCATAGCTGCCGCTCTCGACTACGAGATTTGGCAGATGGATGTCAAGACGGCTTTTCTAAATGGCTATCTTGATGAGTCCATTTATATGGAACAACCAGACGGGTTCAAGGTCGCGGGTCAAGAGGGTAAGGTTTGTAAGTTGCTAAAGTCTATTTATGGACTTAAGCAGGCTTCTCGTTCTTGGAACATAAGATTTGATCAAGTGATCAAGACTTATGGGTTCTCACAAAATGTGGATGAACCATGTGTTTACAAACACATTAAGAATGGGAAGGTGGTTTTTCTACTACTCTATGTAGATGACATTCTGCTAATTGGCAATGACGTTGGGGCGTTGTCATCGGTCAAATTATGGTTGACCAAGCAGTTTGACATGAAGGACTTGGGTGAGGCTAATTTTGTTCTCGGTATCCAGATCTTGCGGGATAGGAAGAACAAAATGATAGCTTTGTCACAGGCCGGCTACATAGATAAAATTCTCAGGAGGTTTGCAATGCAGGATTCCAAGAAAGGTGGGCAACCATCTAGGTCTGGAATTACTCTTTCTAAGAAAGACTCTCCAAAGTCTTATGAAGAAAGAGAATACATGAAGAAGGTGCCTTATGCTTCGGCAGTGGGTAGTCTCATGTATGCCATGCTTTGCACTCGACCGGATATTAGCTATGCGGTCGGGATTGTGAGTCGATTTCAGGCGGATCCAGGACCGAACCATTGGGTTGCGGTAAAGCATATTTTCAAGTACCTGAGAAGGACTCGAGGGTATATGCTTGTGTATTCGGGTGAGGATTTAACTCCTCTAGGATACACTGATTTGGATTTTCAATCCTGCCTGGATTCTAGGAAATCGACTTCAGGGTTTGTGTTTACTCTGGGTGGCGGTGCCATCAGTTGGAGAAGTGCGAAGCAAGATTGCACTTCGGATTCAACGATGGAGGCCGAGTATGTGGCGGCTAGTGATGCTTCGAAAGAAGCAGTGTGGCTCCGCAAGTTCCTTGGGGATCTTGAGGTAGTTCCTGGTATGGATAAAGCGGTATCACTGTACTGTGATAACAGTGCGGCGGTAGCTAATGCTAAGGAACCAAGATTTCACAAGAAGAGTAAGCATATTGATCGGAAGTATCATGTGATAAAGGACTTCGTTGAGAGCGGGCATGTCACGGTGTGCAAGATCGCGTCAGAGGACAATTTAGCTGATCCATTTACGAAGACACTTTCTGGGAGAGTCTTCGAAAGGCATGTGGAAGCTATAGGGATGCGAAATTTGCAGTATTTACTCACTTAGTGCAAGTGGGAGATTGTTAGACATGTATGCTCTAAGGAGTAAAAATGTAATACGTTTTTGGAGACATTTTTATCAATAAAGAATTTATTCATTTATATATACCAAATATTGTCCTCTTTACGTTCATATTCGTTGAATGTATGATAAGCAAACAGTAGTCTGAGACTGTCAGTCTAAACCTTAAGAGTTGGGCATATGATGGGATGATTATGCGGTAGACACGACTCTTAAAGTGATGGTCTAAAATATATGATCCGCAATCGAGGGAATAAAGTTGGGCGCTTTATTCATGTAAAGATTGTTATGTTGTCTATATCCCTTTTGGGAGATGGTTTGTCTTGGCCATCGGAGTTGGACTCCGTGAATAGAAACATTGGCGCGTTGTCATAGGTGACGATGTGTTGGATCGGGACATAAAGTGAATTGATTTGGATTAATAATTCTGTCTTGGCAAATCGATTCACTTTAGACAGTCGTTTGTATTGTATCTTAATCCTGAGATGAATAATGGGCCCGTTGTCTCGACTTGTGTCTTTTGATGTACCAATGGGTGACTCCCACATCTCTATAGTGGCATGCATGCCGGTACGTTGGAGGCATGACTCTTGATAGCGTAGACTTGTTATTCATAGATATGGAATCCATAGCTCCTCTTTAGGAGTAATGATATCCTCTTATATGCGTTGTCCTGTAATTGGAAAACTGGAGCGCTCAACCATTTGGATACATAGGTGTAACCGAATGGTATACTATCTTTGGATGGTAAGTTTTCTAATGGTGAGACAATGGAACGTAAGATAAAAATAATCGGGAAGGTAAGACAGAACTTGTCCTTAAGCCGATTATGGATGATCATATGGGGATGCGATACACTATGATATGTCATGGAGACTTAGCTACATGAGCTTCGTAATTCTGTAAAGTTCGAGAGTGCAGCTCCAAGCTTTTAGTGGAGTAGCGTTGGAGTTGATAATTGTGAAATGTATATCTGGGATATTGGGTTTCATAATTATCATGAGCTTGAACTTTATAGGTCCATTTTGGTCCCCTTTGCTAGCTCACAAAATCCTGTAACGACACGGCGTGCTTTTCCAATAATTGGTGACTTATGTCGGATTTATCAGATTGGTTTGAAATTTATAAGAATCAAATAATTCATGTCTGTTTATCGGTTGAATTAATTTTGTAAGAAATTAGTTCAAGATGAACTTGTTGAATTATGGCGTTCGGATGATTCTTGTCTGTTTATCGGTTGTTTTAATTTTGGACAATTAGAACAAGATAAACTTGTAGAATTATTTTGAATTGATTTATTTTCTTAGAGATTATCTTGATAAAGTTTGTTTTGATCAGATATCTTTTCTATTGGGCTATTTGAATCAAAACTGAGACTTTATCCTTTAGAATCTCGGGTGGAAAATAAAAGATTCGCGGAGATTTTTTCTCGGCAGTTCGGCCTGCCGATCAGAAAGTTCGGCCTGCCGAACTGGCCAGTTCGGCCTGCCTATCTCACAGTTCGGCATGCCGACCGCGACAGCTAAGATTACGCGTTTTTCACGCGTATCTTATCAGATATTGATCCGAACTTGATTCTGTTTCGATTTTTGAGACCTAATCTGATATGGACTGACCCCAAGGACCAATAGGTATAAAAAGGGAGTGAGTCTAATGATTTACTCAGATCAATTTGAGAGATTAAGAGTGATACTCTTCTAGTGAGCATCTGAAAACTCCCTGAGAGCTTTTGTTCACAAATCACGAACACTAGCTTTGGGTTCTCTCTATTGGTTGGAAGGAGAGTCACCGGTGGAAGAGCTGTACGTGTGAGCCCACACTCACTCCGGTTGTGGATAGAGAATAGCAAAGAAGACCAGTTGGTTGAGGCTCTTCTGGAACGTTACTTCTCTACACAGGTCGCGGAGGTTCTTCGGCACACTGAGGTTAGTAAGATCTGTTTAATTTATACATATAACATGTCATACTTGTATTTTGGAAAATACTCTGATGAAATTTTTTAAAATTCCGCTGCGCACTTTGTTTCCAACACTTTCTAGATGGATATTCAGGATATTATCAGATAGAGATAGCGTTAGAAGATTAGGAAAAGACCACGTTTACATGTCCTTTTGGTACTTTTGCTTTCCAACGAATGTCATTCGAACTTTGTAACGCTCCAGCTACATTTCAAAGATGCATGATGAGCATTTTCAGTGACATGGTTGAGAAGATTATGGAAGTTTTCATGGATGATTTGACTAATTTTGGTAATTCATTTGATACTTGTTTGCTTAACTTGGAAGGTATTTTGAAAAGATGTGAAGAAAAAGTCCTTGTGTTAAATTGAGCTTATTTCAAACTTGGCCATTTTATGGTTCCATCTGGCATAGTCTTGGACACATTGTCTCTGAAAGAGGAATTGAAGTTGATCCAGCTAAGATTGAGCTTATTTCAAACTTGGCCACTCCAAAGACTGTTAGAGATGTTCGATCTTTTCTTGGACACGCTAGATTTTATAGGAGGTTGATTCAAAATTTTTCAGCCATATCAAGACCATTGTGTAATCTCCTATTGAAAGATGCTGTGTTTGAATGGACAAAAGAATGTAAAGAATCTTTCCGAGCACTAATATCTAAGTTAACTTCCGCACCTATCATGCAATCCCCTGATTGGAGTTTACCATTTGAAGTCATATGTGATGCAAGCAATTACGCTGCAGGAGCCGTCTTAGGTCAACGAAGGGAAGGAAAACCTTTTGTAGTGTACTATGCAAGCAAAACCTTGAACAATGCTCAAATGAATTACTCAACCACTGAAAAGGAATTACTTGCTGTAGTATTTGCGCTTGATAAGTTTTGTTCATACCTAATCAGTTCACCCATCACTATTTTCACTGATCATTCTGCCCTTAAGTATCTCTTTTCTAAAAAGGATGCTAAAGCCCGACTTATCAGGTGGATCCTTCTTCTGCAATAGTTTGATTTGACTATCAAGGATAAGAAAGGAGTTGAGAACGTGGTAGCTGACCACTTATCTCGTTTAGAAGTCAATGATTCTGTCGATGGTTCACCAATTCATGATGAATTTCCTGATGAACATCTATTCTCTGTTACCAAGTTACCTTGGTATGCACACATTGTCAATTATTTGGCAACTGGAGAAATTCCATCGGCTTGGAGTTTGCAAGACAAAAGAAAGTTTTTGATTGAAGTGCGTAACTTTTACTGGGATGATCCTTACCTTTTCAAATACTGTCATGATCGAATCATGAGACGTTGCGTTCCTAAAGATGAAGTGAATAGTGTCTTAAAATTTTGTCACACTAATGCAAGTGGTGGTCATTTTTCTACCAAGAAAACTGCTACAAAGATCCTCCAATGTGCTCTTTATTGGCCCACTTTGTTCAAAGACACTTATCAATATTGTTGTTCCTGTGAAAATTGTCAAAAGTTAGGTACTCTGTCTCGCCGTCATATGATGCCTCTAAACCCGATTATAGCAATTGAAATATTTGATTGCTGGGGAATAGACTTTACGGGACCTTTTCCACCTTTCTCTGGGTACCTATATATCCTTCTTGCTATGGAGTATGTTTCAAAATGGGTTTAAGCCGTAGCATGCCGTACTAATGATAATACAACTGTTATGAAGTTCTTGAAAGAAAACGTGTTATCTAGGTATAGTACGCCATGTACTATAATTAGTGATCAAGGCACACATTTTTTGCAACCGTTCTTTTGAAACTTTGATGTGAAAGTATAGTGTGATTCATAAAGTTTTGAATGCCTATCATCCACAGACAAATGGACAAGCTGAGTTAGCAAATAGAGAGATCAAACAAATTTTGGAAAAAAATAGTGAATCTTGATCGAAAAGATTGGTCCTCACGTCTTCAAGATGCACTCTGGGCATACCGTACAGATTACAAAGCTCATTTAGGAATGTCTCCCTATAGGCTCGTCTTTGAAAAAGCCTGTCATTTACCTGTAGAACTTGAACATAAAGCTTATTGGGCTATTAAAGCTCTCAACTTTGATCTTAGTGCTGCAAGTATTGAACGGAAGCTTCAACTCTCTAAACTTGAGGAATTAAGGAATGATGCTTATGACAATTCACGGATTTACAAAGCGAAAATGAAAGCATTTCATGAAAAACATATTCTGAGAAAGAACTTTGAGCCAAATCAACGGGTTCATCTTTATGAATCTCGTCTTCACCTTCATCCTGGTAAGTTAAAATCACGATGGACAGGTCCATATATTGTGAAACAGGTTTTCCCAAATGGTGTTGTTGAAATTGAAGATCCATCTGATGGAAGGATATTCAAAGTAAATGGCCAGAGATTGAAAAGCTACATAGAACGGATAACTGAACCCGAAGAAGTCACTCTTATGGCTCCAATTTATCAACCCTGAGTAGTTTTCTGTTTATTCTCTTTTAAATATTTATTTTTGTTGTTTGTTTTCTTATTTTGTTTTTTTTCTTATTTTTCTCATATTTAAAAAAAAAACTTTGAAAGTTGAAAATAAATCTCAAAATTAATTCTTGTAGAATAGCTGATATTAAGGAGGTTATAATCAATTGTGATTAGTAAATACTTTATATTTGTGGCCTCTTGAGACGAATTCTGAAGAATTTGTGTAAAAATATGATTTTGGACTTTCGAAACAAAAAAATGAAGTCTAGGGAATCTTACTTTAAAAGACCCAATTTGTAATATATTGTTGTGTGTTTTGTTAGTTTTTAGTTTGTTAAGTTTACCACATATCATCTCTGCAGCTGTGCTGATTCAGGTAATATTTTTGTTGTTCTCACTATTCTTTTATATATTTAGGATAATGTACATTCTAGGTTGGGGGGAGAGGTTTGTGCTTAAAAATTGTGCTTCAATGTTGTGCTGTGCCAAAATTTTTTCGATTTTGCCCAAATTTTTTTATTTTGCTCTAGATTCTTGTACATTTTTCATTTTTGTGTGTTAATTTTTTTTGGGTCATAAAATTAAAAGAAAATTTAAAAAAATGTCCTGTAAATATTAGTTTCTTAGTAATTAATGTCTTATTATTTTGTTTTGATTTTTAAATTTCATATTAATGTCATATCTTTTTTCTATTCTTTGAATTATCTAATTTTATGCACTCTCAAAACTTTAGTTTTATTTAACATTTTTATGTGTCTATTTTTCAAAGTGTTTGTAAGTCATTCTTTTCACACACGCACTGTAATGTTTAATTGTGGTGGTAAGTCATAGCAATGAATATTTGAGTTTTGTTATTTTGTGAAGATGAACAAATAAAGGCAGCAATATTTTCAAAATTAATAAACTAATTAAAATAAAAAAGAAGAAAAAAAATAAAAAATAAAATTGTAAATAAATAAAGTGTGTAATTATATAAATTAACGAATAAACTTGGATAAGTTTGGTTTCCTAGCCTCTTTAACTCGAGTAAGTAAGTTCTAAGGGGTGCTTCAACACCTAGTACCTTAGACCAACTGGTTTAGGAGTAACTAACCCAAAGCTCGTTAAATGGGTTATGGAGAAATCTTAAGGGAACTAAGCATTACACTATCCATAATTGTAAAGTCTGTAAATATTTCTATGTTTCTGCTCTTTAATTGTTCCAAATCAACAATTTGAAGTGTTGTTGCCTGCAGGAGTGAATTGAAGCAAAATATCAAAATAATTTTATTCTTAGTTTTGAAACTTCATAATTATTCATTATCCCTTTCTGCACTAAGTCTGGTTTGTATACAATTTGTTAAATAGCATATAAATTGTTCAAATAAAATTTTGGTTTTGTTAGTCTATTTAGTTAGATTACTCAAATTATAGTTAAATGATTTTTCATTGTATAGATATTCGATAATTCATTTCAAAATTTTATCGCTTTAATTGCTAGAGACTAGCAATAAGCTGGTTGGGGGGTGTGATGAGACTGTAAAAGTGTACATTTTTTAAGGCTTAAATCATTTATTTATGCTTTTATTTCTCATTAAATCCTCTAATTAATAGTAATTTTGTATTAAACAATGTTTTTTTTTCTTAGTGTGTAAATATGTTTAAAAATATGTTTTTAGTGTGTTTTTATGTTTAATAGAATTTTTAGTAATTTTTAGAGTCATTTTGTGTGTGTTAAATAAATGTCTAGTTTGTAAATAGTTAAAACCGTAAAAGTAATGCGGTTATTTTATTTTGAGTTTTAGAGTGTTTGATAGTGTGTTTTAAGTTTGTAAATATGTCTTATTATATTTTTAGTAATTTTTAAAAATATTTCCAAGTCATAAAAATTATATCTGTGTCAAACCGTAAGAGACTGAAAATTTTAGGAGTTTTTATTTATTTTTGTGTGTTTTAATGTAAAATAAATATTTTTAATATTTTTGTAAATATTATGTTTGTACAATAATTAATATTAGTGTGTTTGTGATTTTTAGATTTAAAATCTGGAGGAAAAATGGAGCAAAACGACACCAAAACAGATAAAATCAGACATCAAATGCATCAAAATGATAAAGAAAATTCAAATTTAAATTAAATGGGACATGTGGTAAGTTTCTGGCCATCGGATGATTTGCCAAATCAATCTCAGCCGTCCGAGGAAAAGACGCATGTCAACGCGTCAGCTTTTACATTAGCTAAGACTCCGCTGTGTCGACTCTGATTGGCGAGTGCACCACACGGGCAGACAAGACTCACGCGCGTCGAAGAGTGTCTCAGGGTGCTGCCCAATCATGTGCGGTCATGTTCATGTGCAGCCTCTCTTCCAGCCGTCGGATCTGATTACCATGACTGATCGAACGGTTTTTAATCCTAGTCTTACCGGTCCCACTTGGCCCAATTCAAAGCTTGTCTTCTGACCGTTGGATCGCAAAAAGAACGCGTTAGATCATCCCATTTCAGTGCTTGTCATCGCCGTGCAACAGCAGATTTCAAACTCGAATTCGCATATCCAAGGGCGAATCTCACGTGAAAAAAAAAAAGAGGAAAAAGGATCAATAATCCAAATTTGTCAACGTTTCAACGGTAAAAAAATAATAAGTAAAAAGGCAAATAGTGATTTTAGGCACCTATAAATACTGAGGCATTTGCCTTAGTTGAGGCATCGCTTCGGGCCTTTGGCCCTCTTTTCCTTTCTTTTTCCTTTCTGTTGAGTTAAACTCAGCAGTATCTTCTTAGATAAAATAATGCTTAAATTAGTGTAAAGAGTTTGGTGATGTAGAGAGATGATCTTATATGCATAGTATTTTGGTATAGATTTTGATTCTATATCTGTGTGGCAATGCTTATATTTTTGTGGAATAAATTATATCTTTTTGTTTTCAATAATTATTGTTAATGTTGTTATGCTACCAATTTTTATATAACTTCAGTCATGCTTTCTTTATGTAATTTAATTGTGTTGCATAGTTAATATTAATAATAATGAAATGATGCTTAATTTTATGGAATGTCTTTTACTGCAGTATGACTTGTTATATTGTCGATTCTAGATATTTCATAAGACGAAGTGCTGCCGGAGTTAATGTAAAAATTTATTCCACTAAAATATATTAATTTTGATTTATTATTATCTTTTCTATCCTATAGTTATGTTAATTATAATTGAGTGACAGTTGTTATAATTTTTATAATTAGTACACCAATAATTATTTTGCTAGTTTTTATAGGAAGACCCTTACTGCATTATGGCTTGCTATATTGTCGATTAGGTTGACCTATATAATTAGTAAAATGTGCTTGCAATTAATGAGATAAGATATAATAAATCAAATGCTTTAGATAATTATTAATTAGAGTTAAAATTTCATATCAATTGCAAAACATACAAGGGATTCTCAAAGCTTCACCGTTTTAATTTTATGCTTTAAATTTGAATTAAATAAAATAAAAACCACAAAAATATTTATCTCATTTTACACTTTGATTTGAAAAAGTACTCGCCTTTTTGAACGTTTATTTTTATCAATTTACCAAGGTATAAATTTTTATCTCCTTGTGGATACGACAACTTTTCTATGCTATATATGTCCGCCGTTTAAAGAGCTCACTCACCATGAAGAGTGGTGTCTTCACTGTCAAAGAGCTCTAAAGCTTAATGGCTAGGCAGGCTTTATGGCAGAGTTAGGTTCACAATTGGGTTCATGGTCATGTCGGAGACATGTTCACAAATAGAGATATGTTCACAGCTGGGTAGAGATTGTTAGATAGGATACCCCAAGGAGTAAAATATTGTAATATATTTTTGGAGACATTTTATCAACAAAGAGTTTATTTATTATTCATATATCAAACATTGCCCTCTTCATGTTCATAGTTGTTAAATATATGATAAACAAGCAAAAGTTTGGGACTGTCAATCTAAACCTTTAAGAATCGTGCATATGATCGACATATTATGCCAAAGACATGAATCTTAAGGGAATGGCCTAAATCATAAGATCCACAATCGAGGAAATAAAGATGAGTGCTTTATCCATGCTAAAATTGTAATGTTGTCTAAATCCCTAATGGGAGACGGCTTGTCTTTGTCATTAGAGTGGGACTCTACTAGTAGAAACATTGGTGCATTATCATAGGTGACGATGTAATGGATTAGGAACAAAAAAGTTGATTTGATTTAGTTAATAATGCTGTCTGTGTAAATCAATTCACTTTATTGGGCCCATATTCTTGACTTATGTCTTTTGATGTACTAAAGAGGGACATATTGACTTTATGATGATACGCATACTGATACATTGGAGACATGACTCTTGATTGCATAGACTTGTTATTCATAGATATAGAATCTATAGCTCTTTTTGTAGAGTTAATGATATTCTCTTATATGCGTTATCCTATAATTAAAAGACTAGAGCGCTCAACCATTTGGATACATAAGTGTAACTAAATGGTATACTGTCTTTAGAAAATAAGTATTCCAGCGGTGAGATAATGGAACGTAAAATAAAAATAATTGGGAAGGTAAAATGAAATTTATCCAAAAGCTGATTATGAATATCCTATAGGGACGTGACACATTATGATATGTCATGAACGGTTAGCTTATTAAAGCTTCGTAATTTTATATAGTTCGAGAGTACAACTCTAAGCTTTTAGTGAAGTAGCATTAGAATTGATAACTATAAAATATGTATCTTGGATATTGTATTTTGTAATTATAGGAGCTTGAACTAAGTATGACTATTGGGTCTCCTTTGCTAGCTCATAATAAATCCTGTAATGATACGGTATGCTTTTCCTACATGTTAGTGACTTATGTTAAATTATTAGAATGGCTGAAATTTGATAAGATTAGATTTAATAATTCATGTTAGTTTATCGATTGAATTAATTCAAGATAAACATATTGAATTATTTGGATAATATTTTATTCTCTATGAGAATATTCAGATATGACTGTTTTGATCAGATAACTTTTATGTTTAGTTATTTGAATTAAAATTAAGGCTCTATCTAAGAATGTCGTGTGGAAAATCAAATATTCTTAGGGATCAAATTATCGCAAGTTCGGCAGGCCGATGCGTTACTTTGGCTTATCGATGGAGTAAGTTCAGTAGACAGATCTCCCAGATCGGCTTAGATGCATTTTTCATTAGAAGTTGATCTAGATTTGAATTTTAAGGCCTTATCTGATGGGGATTAACCCCAGATTCGGCCACTATAAATAGGGGCAAGTTTTCTCAATTATGTAGATCAGTTAAGAAGTATAAAGTGAGCACTCTTGCATGAGAAACTCTAAAACTCCTTAAGAACTATTGTTCAACATCAAGAACCTTTGTTCTAGGTCTTCTCAAGTGGCTGGAAGGAGAGTCACCGGAGGAAAAGCTGTACGATGTGTGACCACCTACACTCCGATCGTGGATAGAGAATAGTAAAGAAGACTAGTTGATCGAGGTTCTTCTGGAACATTCTTCTCTACACAGATTTAAGCCCACTTCGGTATACAAAAGAGGTTAGTAAGATTTGTCATTAATTTACATATATAGCATGTCTAAGTTGTGTTTTAAAAAATACTTTGATTTAAAAATTTTAAAATTCCATTGCGTACTCATTTTGCATCAAAACAAATGTTTTTCACATAAATTTACGAGTTTGTGATCATGCTATATACATGAATTATGTGATCTTTTTCTCTCCTATGCTTAAATTTAATTTTTTAGAGAGTTGGTACTCTAGGGTTCTTATATAATTTAATGTTGTCATGAGATTATATGGTGAATGTTTATTAATTATGGTTGATTAAATTATTATTTAATTATTAATTAATTAATTAATTTGTTTCGGTTATGGTTCCTTAGAGGTTATAATCTGTATTTAGGCTTTTCATGTAATTTGATGGCGGTCTATCATTACCATCTAGGAATTATTATTTTAATCTTAAATTTTTAAAATTTTGTAATTAAATAATCATTTAAAGTGAAGACTAATCTAGAAGATAGGGATGATAGGAGTTCAATTGATTTGCTAGAGTTTCTAAAATTTTTATGTTTTTGAATTGCTAAAAATAAGATTGAAAAACTGCTTAAAAACAGTTTTCTGGAAAGGCATGGATTCAGCTTGGTCAACAGGCCAAAGCTTCAGGTTCAACAAGCCGATGGTCGTAGTTCGGTAGGCCATCCACGAGGAAGAATTCTATCAGCTCTGGCCACAGGCCAAACTCTTAGGTTTGGCAGGTCGATGGACAAATTAGCAGGCTTGCAGAGAGCAATAAGTTTTTAAAAATGATGTATTTTTCGGTGCAGTTTTGATATTATTTTTGAGATAATTCTAAGAAACATGAAATTTTATGATGACCGAAAAAATAAAACATTTGATCTGTGAGAGATTGAAGAATTAAAGATGGATGCCACATGAAGAAGGACACAACTTGAAGACATAAGATGAAGAATTGATAATAGGTTTCGATTAATCTTTTGTAATCTTTATTTTCTTTTCTCTAGGATAGAACCATGATAATATGGCTGTTTATTATTATTTTACTCGTGGCTTTGCATGTTGCTTTACTTATCTGCATTATAATATGATTTTCCATGTATATTGATAAGACATTATATAGAATAGGGAGTGCAGCTCGTTAAATTCATGCATGTTAACATAAAACCTTGGTTTTTAGAATATTAAGTAGGAGAAGAATTTTGAAGAGAGGACCTACAGCCTCCATCGTTGGTTCATAGGTAGCACAAGGTGGTTCTGACCCCTAGGAAGAGACTTCATCATATACTAGGTTGGATATTCAAAGGGATAATTTATTTTAGTATGATTCATCATTGTACGTCCTTAAGTGACATTTATAAATCATGGATAAAATAGTTGAAATGATGGTTATACACTTAAGATTAATTTTATTATTAACCTCCCCTAGGAGCTCTGTTAATAAAATTAATGGCCAAAGAAAATGATTATTAATATATGTTGGATCAGACGAGTCTTAGATGGCATATATTAATCAGAGGGGATCCATGTTCCTAATTGAATTTGGCAAGTTCCCTTAGGCGGCTTGTTGGATTCTGAGTTGGGGATTATTGTTATAAGGTTGTGATTTTTCAAAGTTTTGACACATAAACATAATTGTATGTTTGCTTGTATGTGTTATCTTACTAAACTATCATGGAATATTAACTTATATTTAGTATATATTATTTATTGTAGATTAAAATGTCTAAAAAAGCTTTATCTTTGATACTTGATAAGAACCAATTAACTAGGGAGAATTATAATGATTAGAAAAGGAACTTAAATATTGTCCTGAATATTGTCCTTTCTTTTGAGGAACTGAAATTTATGCTGACAACACTACGTCCTCCTGAACCTACTAGGGAATCTACTAATGAGCAAATCCAAGCATATGATTGATGGAAAGATGTTAATGATCAGGCTCGCTGTTATGTTATGGCTAACATGAATAACGTGCTGTGGGCTCAACATGAAGATTATGAGACTACGAGGCAGATCATGGATAATCTTGAAGACATGTTTGGAGGCCAAACCCTAATAAAATGGCAAGGGGTTTTTCAGAAACTTTTGAACTATAAACAAAGACTGGGGACTCCTATGAAGGAGCATGTGATGTTGCTCATGGGTTATCTTACTGAGGCTCAAACCCATGGAGCTAATATCAATGCCGAGTCATAGATGACTATGGTTTTTGAGACTCTATCTAAGGAGCTCATCCCGTTTAGAGCTTTATATGATTTGAGCAATAGACAGGATGTGACCTTGACTGAGCTAATGAAGTTGTTATAGGAGTTCAAAAATCTAATTAGGGAAACTCCTTCGGGTGGCGAGGTCAACTTGACGGCTACATTTGCTTCCAATTCTAACCTAGGGAATGGAAAGAAGTAGAGGGCTAAGAACTACAAATCTTCTATTCTGACAAATGGCAAGAATAAGAAGAAGAAAAAGAAAAAGAAGAACTCAAAGAAGCTAAAATGCTTTTACTGTGGGAAGATTAGGCATACTAAGAAGAATTGTAAGGACTTCCTTTCCTAAGAAGGTGAGTGTGGTCTTCTAGTTATTGAAACTTGTTTAGTTGAGGAATCAAGTAACACTCAGGTCAGAGATTTTGAAGCAACTAATCATGTTTGTGTTTTTCTATAGGGGTTCAAAGAAACGAGAAGTCTGCTATATAAGGACTTCACGCTTCGGATGTGCGATGGATCCTTGGTGTTGGCTGAAGCAGTGGGAGACATCCTTCTTTATGCTGATAATTATAGGATTTTAGTCCTAAACGATTGTTTTATGTTCCTAGACTTAAAAGGAATTTGATATCAAGATTTTGATTCAATTTCTTTTAATAATAAAGTGGTGATTCAAGAAAACAAATCTTTTATCTATGATGGATGGATGCAAAACAATCTATATTTTATCAAACCTAAGATGGATATACTGCTTAACACTAAGATTAATAACTCTAAAGGACTTAAGACTTCTCACTCTAATAAGACTTATCTTTAGCATTTGCGATTAGGTCATATTAGCCTGAATAGGATTGAAAGATTGGTAAGGGATAGACCTTTAAATCATTTAGAGGTGGAATATATACCAGAATGTGAATCTTGTTTGGGGGCAAAATGACCAAAAGACCGTGAGACTCTAAGGGGTATAGCACCGAAGGGGTTCTGGAACTTGTGCATAGTGATGTTTATGGTCCCATGAACATATAGGAATGAGGAGGGTATGAGTATTTCATCACTTTTATTGACGATTACTTAAGATATGTGTATGTCTACCTAATGCATCAAAAAAGTGAAACTTTTGACAAATTCAGAGAGTTTTAGGTTGAAGCGGAAAAGCAATTAAGTAAACCCATAAAGGCACTTCGATCCGATTGAGGTGGTGAATACCATTCTGATGAGTTCTTGGAACACTTATTAAAGAGTGGGATTTTATTCCATTTGACTACGTCAAGCACTCCACATTAGAATGGCGTAGTTGAGAGAAGAAATAGAACTTTTTGGACATGGTTGGGTCCATGTTGAGTTATTCGATATTACCTTTATCCTTTTAGCAATATGCACTACAAACCGCATGTTATCTTTTGAATAATGTGCCTTCAAAATTGGTTCCTAAAACTTCTTAGTAGTTGTGGACAGGTAGGAAGACATCCTTAAACCATATTCGCATATGGGGATGTTTAGCTCATGTCCTGCATAAGGAAGCAAACAAGTTGGAAGCATGTTTGGAAGTTTGTTTGTTTGTAGGCTATCCAAAAGGGACTAAAAGGGTTTATTTCTATAACCGAAAAGAAAATAAAGTCTTAGTTTCAACAAATGCAACATTCCTTGAGGAAAGTTACATGAATGACTTTAAGCCTCGGAGTAAAGTGATACTCAAGAAGTTGGTGAGTGATTCGATCACTCAGAGGGTTCTGGTCAAAACAAATCCAATCATTGCAGAAAAATTGACTGAGCAACAACCTAAGGGGCTTCAGCATAGTAAGAGGATCGGGTGTCAACTCGAGAAGTATATGTTCAATGGTGAAGTCTACTTGGCTGTATTGGTTGAACATGACAGGGATCCATACACTTGTGCAGAGGTTATAGAGAATGTTGATTCAAAGCTCTGGACAGAAGCCATGAACACTGAGATGAAGTCTACGGAGATTAATTGGGTCTATGAACTTGTTGATCTTCTTGAAGGGATAAAACTCATAAGGTATAAGTGGATCTATAAGAGAAAAAGAGGAGCAGATGGGAAAGTTGAAACCTGTAAGGCTAAATTGGTAGCTAAGGGATACATGCAAAAGGAAGGAATCGATTACGATGAAACCTTTTCGCCTGTAGCCATGCTTAAGCCCATCCATATTCTCTTCTCGATAGCTGCCACTCTCGATTACGAGATTTGGCAAATGGATGTCAAGACGGCCTTTTTAAATGGCTATCTTGATGAGTCCATATATATGGTATAGTTAGATGGGTTCAAGGCTAAGGGTCAAAAGGATAAGATCTGTAAGCTGCTAAAGTCAATTTATTGACTTAAGCAGGCTTCCCATTCTTGGAGCATAAGATTTGATCAGGTGATGGGTTCGAACAAAACATGGACAAATTCAAACACATGTTTTGGATTGTATGGAATTTATTTAAAGGTTATTTTTGGATATGTTGTAGTTCTTAGTGTCTACTGCATGCAGGATTTTTATGGAATTATTTTGGGATGTAAATAATTTATTATGTGATTGTTAGTAGGGACTGCTCATTGTGTTATTATTGCTGGCAAATTTGTATTGTATGATATGTGATTTATTTAAATTGTTAAATGAAATTTTTATGACTAATGAAAAATCATGATATTATGTTTATATGTTAACCTTGTCCCTGCCAAGTTTGGTGCTCCAATTTAGTGTAAATTTTAAGTTATTGAGTTTTGAATTCATAGAGGTCAGGAAACATTTGTGTTGATAGTTTTGTTTTAATATTTTATGGTTAATGAAACATATTATGAATTAATGTTTTTGAGAGATGAATGTATATGGGATGTATTATGGAAATTTGAGATATGTTATGTGGTGTTGAATGATTTCATGGTCTCATGAAAATAAATGTTAACTCTTATTTTAAATGGAATGTATGACATGAACACACTAAGGAGCAAGCACATCGAGACTGCGGCAACGTCACCTACAAATTAAGGTTAAGTAAACTATACAAGTAAGTACATTCTCACCTGCAACATGATATGGTTGTAAAAGTTTGAAATTATGTTCATGATGATAATTATGATGATTCGATGATTATTTTCATTTTTATGATACTTATAAAAGATTTGATGTTCAAAAGTTATGCATGTTTGGTGTTGACATATTTCAAAGTATAAAAGTAGATATATATAAGTATCATTTAAATAAGTGTTGCATACCCATGTTTATGTTATGTTATGATGTCATGTTTGGTTTAGGATTAGCTACCCTTCTCCTCTATTAACGGTGCGCCTACAATGATGATTATGATGCAACAATTGAGACCTTAAAATAAAATGAACAAAGTTTTAATATGGATAATATGATGAAAGATATGTTCCTTATGAAATTTTGCATGGTGCACTATTATGAAAAATACATATGATGATGATGTTCATAAATTGTTTTTACTTGTGAGATATGAAATGTACTTACTAAGCTTTAGCTTATTTTAGTTTTATATCATGTTGTAGATAAGAGTAAGAAGATAATGGATTAGGTGGAGGGCAAGGGAAGGCATGTGAGCTATGCAAGATGGATTGAAAACGGAAGATGCCAAGAAAGAACTTTTTAAAACTTACGAACTATGTTTTATATTTTTTTTTAATTTCTTTTTGAGTATAATGTTTCAACACCTTGAAGTATTGGAACATGTTTAAAAATTTTTTTTTTTTTAATAGTCGGTCGGCCTGTCGGCCATTACTGGTCAGACTGTCGATGAAATAATCGGCCTGTCGATTGCCCAGTATTGCCGTGCCGATTTTATTGATTTTGCAACCCAGTTTTGCAAAGCCTTAGGCGGCCTGCCGTTGGTTGAACATCGGTCTGCCGATCTAGTTCGGCTAGCCGAAGTCTCAAGTTCGGCCTATCGAACTGTGTATGCAGATTTTAAAGATGTTTTAAAAAGTTAATTTAATTTACAATGGTAATGGCAAGCTATTTAAAGAATGTTTATGATTAAGTAATTATAAAAAAAATTGTATGCATGGATCTTGGGTATGTTTTCCAAAATAAAGTTTCTATCATATAGTTTATCTTAAACTTAAAAATACTAAGAAAAGAATGTAACAACATCTGTTGCATCCGCAAGGGGGGCATTACAAGCTTTGGTATCAGAGCGATTTCTGTTTTCAATTCATATCACCACATGTCAGTCCAAGTCCTCGAAGTAAGTATGTTTTAAAGTTATATGTTGAGATGCAAGTTTGATGATAAGTATAAGAAATAGTTGCCTAATGATTAATGCCCTTATAGTGAAAACCTGTCCCATAAATTAGAAGATTATTCTTAAGCTCCTAATTCTTTTAGGAAACCAACAATGGATGGCCATAAAAGAATGCAAACCCGCACTCAAACCAATGAAAGGCTAATGACCATGATCGTTGATCTGCAAAGGCAACTCGTGGAACAAAGAAGGGAAATTGCAGCATTGAGGGCCATTGGTTATGATGGCGAACGACGAGGCAATGACGTGCTGCCTCCTCCTCCTCCCCAGCCACAAGCAAATGAAGTCCCGGCTCCCACTGCTGAACCTAGACCGGCCTATTAGGAACTGCTCTTAGTCAGATGGAAAAGGGTTAAGCTGGCAGATTTTGAAGGTTTTAAGAATCCACTTGTTGCTCGAGGACGGCTAAAGACAATTGAGGCCACCTTGAGACTCATGGGCTTCATGGACAACGAGAAGGTTCTCTATGCTTCATATTGCCTCACTATGGAGGCCAGGATTTGGTAGGACAGAATTGAACAAAGCAGAAATGTTGATGAGATGACATAGGATGACTTCATTCATGAATTCAACACAAAGTTTTTCCACATGAACATTACCAGGAAGCACTACGATGAGTTTGAAACCTACACTAGGGAGAGATGTCGGTTACCGATGTAGTGGCAAAATTTGATCAATTAGCTCGTCTTTGCCCAGGGATGGTTAGCAATGAAAGTGAAAGGGTCAGAAGGCTGATCAGAGTTCTTAGGTCGGAGATTGCTGCGATTGTTGATGGGACAAGTTGACCAAGAAACTAGAAGCAGGTTGTTTTGAGGGCTCAATGTGCTGAGTTCCACCCGTCAAAACTAAGAAGAAATCAGCCTCAGTCAGGTTAGCCAACCAATAATGCAAACAACCAAAATCGCTCTCCACACCAGAACAACAACAACAGCAATAGTAACAGCAACAACAGCAACAACCAGAACTGGAAGAATAACAAGAGGAAGGGCAATCCTTAGAACCAGTAAGACCAAGGCAACAAGAGACACAATGATGGCCAGCCCAACAACTACAGTAGGCAGTATCAGCCATGCACCAAATGCGAAAAGAAACATCTTAGAGAATGCCGTATGGGAACAAACCAGTGTTTTATCTGTGGACGAGAAAATCATTTTGTCAAGAATTGTCCTCACTTGACAAATGCTCAAGCTCAACAGAGAGCTCCACAAGCCCAACTCCATCAGATGCAAGCTTCCTTAGAAGGGCCATTGATTAGTCAAGGAAGACTTGAAGCCCTACCTACAAATGCCCACATCTATGCCATGACGAAAGAACAGGTGGCTGCTGAAGCCTCTAATGTGGTCACAAGTCAGATCTCAAGTCTTTCTATTAATGCATATGTCCTCTTTGATATGGGTGCCACACATCTTTTGTATCGTCATCCTTTGCTAAGAAGTTAGGGGTTCATTTAGAGCCTATGAGACAGGGATTTACGACGGCACTACCCTCTAGGGAAGTGATGATATCTACGCACTATATGCGTATTGTTCCTCTATGGATTTCTAAAAAGGAACTTTTCATCGACCTCATCGTAATCGACATGTACAATTATGACATGATACTTGGAATGGATTTTCTAAGCAAGTACAATGCTTCCATTGAATGTCAAAAATGAAAGGTAATATTCCATCCAGAAGGTGATCAAAAGTTCGTGTATGTGGGTGAGTCTAGAAAGAAACCAAGCATGTTTTTGTCATCAATGAAAGCAAGGAAATTGCTAGCTAGCGACTGCATGGGCTATCTGGTGAACATTCTAGATTAAAGTCAAGAAGAAAAGACAAGAATTGAGGATGTGGTAGTAGTATAAGAATTTCCAGAGGTGTTTCCAAATGACCTGCCAAGCTTACCTCCTGATAGAGAAGTTGAATTTGGGATCGAGCTCGCTCCAGACACCGACCCGATTTCGAAGGCACCTTATAGAATGGCCCCGGTAGAGTTAAAGGAGCTTCATTCTCAACTAAAAGAACTTCTTGACAAAGGATTCATTAGGCCAAGTCACTCACCATGGGGAGCTCCAGTTCTGTTTGTCAAGAAGAAGGACAGATCTATGAGATTATGTATCGACTATAGGGAGTTGAACAAGGCAACGATCAAGAATAAGTACCCGTTGCCTCGAATCGATGACTTGTTTGATCAGCTAAAAGGTGCATCTATGTTCTCAAAGATTGACCTGCAGTCGGGATATCACCAGTTGAAGATTAAAGATGGAGGCATTCAGAAAACAGCCTTTAGAACGAGGTATGGTCACTATGAATTTGTGGTTATGCCTTTCGGTCTAACGAATGCACCTGCAGCCTTCATGGACCTGATGAATCGGGTATTCAAGGATTTTCTCGATAAATTTGTCATTGTGTTTATCGACGATATTCTTGTTTATTCGAAGAGTCAAGAAGAACATGTGGAGCATCTAAGAATTATGTTGGAGACATTAAGAAGACACCAACTATATGCAAAATTCTCCAAGTGTGAGTTCTGGCTTGAGAAAGTGTCTTTCTTGGGGCATGTAATATCAAAGGAAGGGATAATAGTGGACCCTATCGAAGTAGAGGCTGTTCTCAACTGGAAACAACTGACAAATGCAAGTGCGATAAGGAGTTTCTTGGGCCTAGCTGGTTATTATCGGAGATTCATGGAAGACTTCTCCAAGAAAACAACACCACTCACGAATCTAAACTGCAAGGGAAAGAAGTTTGAATGGACAGAGGCATTTGAGAAGAGTTTCCAAGAACTGAAGAAGAGGCTAATGACAGCTCTAGTTTTGGCCATTCCAAAAGGAAGTGAGGGATTTGCGATTTACAGCGATGCATCTAAGATGGGCCTTAGTGCTGCCCTAATGTAGAATGACAGAGTGATTGCTTATGCATCGAGACAATTAAAAGACTATGAGAAGAATTATCCTACTTATGACCTCGAGTTAGCAGCAGTTGTTTTTGCATTGAAAATATGGAGACATTACTTATACGGGGTTCAGTGTAAGATCTTCACTGATCATCAAAGTTTAAAGTACTTCTTCACTCAGAAGGACCTGAACATGAGACAACAGAATTGTTAGAGTTGGTGAAGGATTACGATTGTGAAATCCTATATCACCCTAGAAAGGCTAATCGAGTGGCTGATGCTCTAAGTAGGAAGACAACGGTCATGTTGATGTTAATGTAAGCAATGTCTCAACCCTTAAGAAAAAAATTTCTAGAGTTTGGTTTGGAACTTATATCTGGCTGGCTATCAGCACTCACTCTTGCTCCAACGTTGCATGATGAAATTCGGAGTAAGCAAGATGAAGATGTAAGCCTCGCAAGGATTAAGCAGTAAATGAAAGAAAGGAAATGTGAAGAGTTTCAAATTGCTGATGATGGATCTCTTTACCTCAGAGACCGCTTATGTGTTCCCAACGTTGATGGTTTAAGGGAAAGGATCTTAGCGGAAATACATGATACTCCTTATTCAATTCATCCAGGTGCAACAAAGATGTATAATGATCTAAGGGATAACTTCTGGTGGTTTGGAATGAAACATGATGTTGCCATGTATTTGAAGAAATACTTGACATGCCAGCAAGTTAAAGCTGAACACCAAAGACCTGGCGGTGATTTACAGTCAATCCAGATATCGGAATGGAAATGGGAGGATATTGCAATGGATTTCATTACCGGTTTGCCCAAGACTATGAATGGATATGACGCCATTTGGGTTGTTGTGGATCGACTGATGAAGACGACACATTTCATTCCTATCAAGATCACTTACTCTATGAAATGGTTAGCAGAACTCTATGTCAAGGAGATTGTACGACTGCATGGAATCCCTAAGTCTATCATCTTCGATCGTGATGGCAGGTTTACGTCCAAGTTTTGGAAAAGTGTACAGACTACGATGGGGACCAAGTTACATTTTAGTATAGCTTTTCATCCTCAGACAGATGGCCAAACAGAAAGGATGAACTTGATCTTGGAGGATATGGTTTAGGCCTGTACTCTCGACTTCAAGACTAGCTGGTGTAAAGTGTTACCGTTAGCAGAGTTCGCTTACAACAACAGCTACCAGGTGACAATTGGGATGGCACCTTATGAGGCCCTATATGGGCGAAATGCAGGTCACCTATATGTTGGCATGAAGCTGGTGAGAAGAAGATGATGGAAAGCGTTGATGATGAAAAGACTGATTTTGTCAACAAAACCTTTGAAATGATTAAGTTGATTCAGAAAAGAATAGAGACTGCGCAAAGCCGTCAGAAGAGTTATGCTGATAGAAGAAGAAGACCCTTAGAATTCGCCATAGGTGAATATGTGTTTTTAAAAGTTGCACTAATGAAAGGAGTTACGAGGTTTGGAAAGAAAGGCAAATTAAGCCCAAGATTTATCGAGCCTTATGAAATCGTGAAGCGGATAGGCAAGGTAGCTTATCAGTTGAGATTGCCATCAGAAATGTTAGCAATGCACGATGTGTTTCATGTTAAGATGGTCAAAAAATATGTCCCAGATCCTACACACGTGATTGAGCCACAAATAATCGAGATTCGAGATGACTTAAGTTATGAAGAAAAGCCAGTGGAGATTTTAGATAAAAAAACTAAGGCCTTGAGGAGTAAAGAAATGCCATTGGTCAAGGTCATATGGCGAAATCACCAAGTGGAAGAAGCTACATGGGAACGTGATGAAGACATAAGAACCAAGTATCCGTAATTATTCTGAGTTTTGAGGACGAAACTCTTATAAGGTGGGGAGAATTGTAACACCCTCCAAACTTTCATGTAACGGATTAGGTTAAATAAATAACGATGTTAAGTAATTTCTTTATTGATATGTGTTATGATATTAACTATTTTATTTTAAGTGCTATGACAGGTGACGGTCACGTGGAATCGATATGCTCAAGTGTTCATGTCATTTACGTGGTGTGTTTAATAATGATTTTACTAATAATTTAATGCTTTGATGAATTTTAGTGCATTAGGGCAGATCAGTAGGCCGAACCCTCAAGTTTGGCAGGCCGAATTGTCTCTTATGGAACGGCAAGCCGATGAATATGATCGGCAGGCCGAAGTGAACCATCGGTAGGCTGAAGATGGCTGACGAGCAATTAGTAGAAATTTTTCAAAATTTGTGACAAGGATGATTATTGTGATTGAAAGGATTAGTTTTGATGATTGGCATATTTTTGGCTTGAAATCCTTATTTTAGGAAAAGGAATGTTTGACTTTTAGATTGATTAGATTATTCGATAAGGTTTCCTATTTTTGAAAGTTGAAACATGGTAAGTAGGAGCAAATTTGTTGACTTTCCCTTAATTCTCTCCATTTTTCCCCACGTGAAATGCATCATTTTCTTTAAAATTTCTACTGCCATTTTTAGAGAGTGTTGACCTCTCATAACATTCTCCTCATTCACGTAAACTTCTCTACTGCATTTTCTCTCTCAAAAATCTCCTCAGTTTTCTTTTTTTCTCTCCTTCCCTTCTCTACATTTTCTTTCTCTTCTCTCCCTCAAAATTTTTGCTGCAAATAATTAAAAGAAATATTGAATTTTTGTTGGGTGAATCCAGGGAAGCTTGAGAAGAATTTGTTTCAAGGTAAGAACTCATTCTTGGTATTTCTGAAATGTGTCTCTCTCCTTAATCCGACTACCATAACTTTTTCTAAGAATTTCCATTTGCTCTGAAATTTTAGTATGATGTTCATGTATGTGTTATGTGATGTTCCTCCAAATTTCACGTTCATTGGATTTTTCTACGTTGAGATATGAATTTTCTTCTCTCTGCCACTCACAGTTAATTAATGCTGATCGGTAATGTTTTAATTTCTCTATGTTCCAACCCCCATAACTTTGTCTACAAATTTCCATTTGCTCTGAAGTTTTAATATGATTTTCATGTATATTCTATGTGATGTTGCTCCAAATTTAGTCCCATTTGGTGTTGTGTACGCTGAGATATTAAATGTTCATGCTCTACACCTTATAATGAATTGTTGCTGATTGGTTATGTTGCACAAAAACGTGGTTTTTGTTGAAGGGGCAAACGTACTTTCATTTTTACAAAATTTAGCAAATATGTTCACGTATATGTTAAGTTATGGACTAGAAAGTTGGCGATGATTTGATGAATATTTTATGTGTTATGGAATTTTTATTATGACTAGGTCAAGGGACTATTTTATCAATGGATTATTCAGACTTGTGTTATTTGACATTTTTGTATAATTAAATGAATTTAATTAGTGATGAAACTTTTTGGTCTTCTGTAATTATATTTAATAAGTTGTCATATGAATTTTAGGGTCTAAATAAATTTATTTTAATTGTTTGAGAATGATGATCGCATGTAACTCACCCCCTAAATTGTTTATAGTTGTTTTTGTCTCTGAATTCAAACATATGTTTTGGATTGTATGGAATTTATTTAAAGGTAATTTTTGGATATGTTGTAGTTCTTAATGTCTACTACATGCAGGATTTTTATGGAATTATTTTGGGATGTAAATAATTTACTATGTGATTGTTAGTAGGGATTGCTCACTATGTTATTATTGCTGGCAGATTTTGTATTGTATGATATGTGATTTATTTAAATTGTTAAATGAAATTTTTATAACTAATGAAAATCATGATATTATGTTTGTATGTCAACCTTGTCCTTGCCAAGTTTGGTGCTCCAATTTAGTGTAAATTTTAAGTTATTGAGTTTTGAATTCATAGAGGTTAGGAAACATTTGTGTTGATAGTTTTGTTTTAATGTTTTATGGTTAATGAAACATATTATGAATTAATGTTTTTGAGAGATGAATGTATGTGGGATGCATTATGGAAATTTGAGATATGTTATGTGGTGTTGAATGATTTCATGGTCTCATGAAAATAAATGTTAATTCTTATTTTAAAATGAATGTATGACATGAACACACTAAGGAGCGAGCGCATCGAGACTACGACGACATCACCTACAAATTAAGGTTAAGTAAACTATACAGGTAAGTACATTCTCACCTGCAACATGATGTGGTTGTAAAAGTTTGAAATTATGTTCATGATGATAATTATGATGATTCGATGATTAATTTCATTTTTATGATACTTATGAAAGATTTGATGTTCAAAAGTTATGCATGTTTGGTGTTGACGTATTTCAAAGTATAAAGTAGATATATATAAGTATCACTTAAATAAATGTTGCATACCCATGTTTATGTTATGTTATGATGTCATGTTTGGTTTAGGATTAGCTACCCTTCTCCTCTCATGACGGTGCGCCTACAATGATGATTATGATGCAACACTTGGGCCCTTAAGATAAAATGAACAAAGTTTTAATATGGATAATATGATGAAAGATATGTTCCTTATGAAATTTTGCATGGTGCACTATTATGAAAAATGCATATGATGATGATGTTCATAAATTGTTTTTACTTGTGAGATATGAAATGTACTTATTAAGATTTAGCTTATTTTAGTTTTATATCATGTTGCAGATAAGGGTAAGAAGATAATGGATTAGGTGGAGGGCAAGGGAAGGCGTGTGAGCTATGCAAGATGGATTGAAAATGAAAGACGCCAAGAAAGAACTTTTTAAAACTTATGAACTATGTTTTATATTTTTTTATTTCTTTTTGAGTATAATATTTTCGCACCTTGAAGTATTGGAATATGTTTAAAAATTATTTTTTTTAATAGTAAGTCGGCCTGCCGACCATTACTGGTTAGACTGCCGATGAAATAATCAGCCTGCTGATCGCCCAGTGTCGGCCTGCCGATTTTATTGATTTTGAAACTCAGTTTTGCAAAGCCTTGGGCAGCCTGCCGATGGTTGAACATCGGTCTGCCCATCTAGTTTGGCCTACCGAAGTCTCAAGTTTGGCCTGCCGAACTGTGTATGCAGATTTTAAAGATGTTTTAAAAAGTTAATTTAATTTACAATGGTAATGGCAAACTATTTAAAGAATGTTTATGATTGAGTAATTATAAAAAAATATATATATGCATGGATCCTGGGTATGTTTTCCATAATAAAGTTTCTATCATATAGTTTATCTTAAACTTAAAAGTATTAAGAAATGAATGTAATGACATCTGTGGCATCCGTAAGGGGGGCGTTACAATAGACTTGTCCATTGTTTTCTTTCTTTCTTCTTCTTTTTTTAATGGAAAGAAAAAACACAAAAAACATTCTGTGGGAAGCAACCACCACTGACAAGGAGGTCTTTTTCTCTCTCATTTTTTTTCTTCTTTTCTACTGTAAGTTCGGAAGTACATAAAAATTAAAGGAGAAAAAGAAAGAAAAATAGCAAATGCGACAAACATAGGCCTTAGCCTATGTTGAACAATGTTATGCAACTTCATATATCATTAGTGGCAATCATGCAGTGAGTGCATTCTTTGCATTTTTTTTTTTGTGTATAAAGGCCTAAAATTTCTTTTAAAATTTAGTTTTCCTAATATTTTAGTTTCATGGAGGAAAAAGGTTTTGTAAAGAACCTTTCAAAGGGGAAAAGAGTTTTTCAGTAAGGAAAAGTAGATGGTAATTTATTCAAGAGGTATATATAAAAAATGTTTGGGTGATTCTATCCATACCTTTCCTTAACTACTTATACCTCCATTAAAATAAATTTTCAGACAACAAAAAAAACCTCAAATAAAAATACAAAAAAAAGGACACCTATAGTTGACCTAATACCATGATTAAATTCTCTTTTAATAAATAGAAACTAATGATGTATCTTTTTTCTTTCCATATACACCTACATGGTGTTTCTCTAAATAAGCAAAATTCCAATGCATAAATCTTTTGATGAAAAAAATCCTAATTTTCACTATTTAATGACTATTCTAAAAATCCATATGGAGGTACATTAAATTTTTTTAGCATAAAGTCACATTAATGATAAGTGCTTGTTTAGTTAAATTTGTAAGTGTAATTATAAATAAATAATTTTTTTGAAAATATAATTAGTAAATGTAGTGAATCATATTATTTTTCTATAAAATTTTCTTTATGTATGAAAATGCTTCATAATCTTTAAGAAAAACAAAAAAAGAAAGAGATAGAAAAATAAGAATGTTAAATTAATGAGAAATAAAATGGTTGGTGTGAAAAGAAAAATGAGGTGAGAGGAAGTAAAATCATAGGGGTAGTTTTGGAACTATAGAAAGTACATTAAGTAAATTTAGTTATTTTAAAATTATGAAGGGGTGTATTTAGAAGAAGGTGGAAAAAGTTAAAATGGGGTCCAAACAAAACCACCTATAATGTATTTGAAAAGCTTACACGACAAAAACGTTTGAGTAGGAACACATCTAAGAAGACATTATTTGAGAAAAATAATTAGGGGAAAAACATTTATGAGGGTCATAGTTAGAAAAAATTTTAATTAAAAATGTTTAGGGAAATACGATATAAATACCATATTTCTTGGCCTCCAGTGAGGTTGCTGTTAACTTTTTTTTAACACAAAAATACTATATTTCTATGTCAATAAAATATTTCCTGGCCACTAACGACATCGTTGGTGTCGATAATGTCTAGTAGCATTGTCCATAAATTTTTTTATTTACATAACAAAATTGTATTTCTATGCTAATATTGTATTTTTTAGTCGTTAGCAGTCTGGTGACATCCTCAATAAATTTGTATATATGGGAAAATACTATATTTCCAAGGAAATACTATACTTTCCGTTTGCATTTTGGTCATATGTAGATTGCAAAGATGGTGAATCTTGCCATGGAGACTTGCATGTCTCTTATAGTTTAATTACGAGGCTTATATTGAATTAAACAATCTATTATATGCATGTGAAAATTTGAGTTTGTGAATAATATGCATAGGCTAGAATATATTTAAAGGAAACTTTGAAATGTTTGGATAGTATTTTGAATAAATGCTTGCATATGTAGGATTTAGTATTAAATTGTATAAATTAGTAAATTTGAGGCTATATTTGTTTTCTTATGGTAAATCGTTTAGGCACTTAAATCATTAAAATTGGAGTTTTCTAGCTCAAGTTATACTTTTTCAAAGTTTGTTTAAGAGCTGTCCAATTTAATTTGAACCTACACATATTTGTAATATGTTTTTAGAAAGTTTAATGAGCTTGAAATAGAGCTTATGATAACTTAAAGGAAAGCCCTATTAGTTAACTTTAAAAGAAAATTGGTTTTGTAATTTTTAGAATTTTCTAGAATTAGTTATGATTATGTTCATAGAAGAGGACAAAGCTGTGTTTTTGAAAAGCTTACTTGTTGTGTTTTTGTTCTATTTTTCTATGCTTCTTAGGAATCATTGTAAAGTTATAGGCAAATAATATCAATATGAAATTTTGTTGATATGCATATTATTGAGTTCTAAGCTTGCGGTTATGCATTTTCTATACTAATCATATTTTACGTGAGCTTAGTTGTATTATTTGTGCCCTAAATGACAATTATTAATCTTGTTTAGTGAAGGTCCTACACATTGCTAATAATATGGTTACATTAGCCTCTTAGAAATTTTAATGATATGATATTTATCTTGTGTTATTATGAAGCATGCTACAATCTTTTGTGTGGTTATGTCTCTAGTTCACACTTGGTATGTTACGCTTACACTTGTACATTATGTCTCTAGTACGGTTTTTGTTTGTGTTTTAACCATTTACTTTGCCATGCTTTGATAACAATAAAATTGTACCTTACTCTCTTGATGTGCATGTTTAAACTAAAGATTGTTTGAATGTATACAACCTATGTATATAATTATTTTAGAAATTAATATTTAACTAGTGCTTACACATATCATGTCACGCCCCGGAGTACGGAAGGTGACGTGGCGGAATATTTAGATTAATTAAAAGCAGATTTAATTAAAAACCAATGGTTTAAAACTCAAATTAAGTAAGAAATAAGAAGATTTTCCACCACATTTGGTAAACGAATTTATAAATATTTAGCAAATAATAATAATTAAATAAAAACCGCGAATATGGGTTCCACAACCCACAACTTGTGCACACACATGGTACTGACAATATCATAAATACAATTACAGTCCAAGTACAAATAAAGTTAAGTCTTACATGCCTTGATTAAATAAATACAGAATATAAATAAATTCTCCTATTGCTTCTGAGTTCGGTCCGAGGAATCTTCTCCAAACCTAAATGGGAAACCACCTAGAAGGGGGGAATTTAAAACAATAAAACGTGAGCGAAAGGCTCAGTAGGACTATGTTTTATAAAAATAGTTTAACGCAAAAGAACACAGCATTATTAGAAGTTATTCAAAGGAAACTTAAATAAATAAATAAATAAATAAACAATTTGAGTAGAACCGTCCTGACACAGAACAGTCTACTCGTCAAATCAAAACACCAATTTACTTTTACCTAGGCAAACCATGAAATCACCACCGTAGTGGCCCAGCTGGGTTTCGGGACCTGCCCCCAAGGTCGATCGCTACACGACCCGATCTCTGATATGGCATCATGCCCATGTGTTTATTATCATTATCATTCAAAACCCAATTACCGAGTGTTGTCAATTACATTTATTATGAAATTCATTTCAGTTCACGGTATATTAAAATATAACCGATAAAACCATTTTCAAACAACCGTTGAAAACATTTTTGATAGAAATCCTTTTCAAAGCCAAATCATTTCAAAACCAGGCTACCAAAGAAATAGGATAGAAGTCCTACCTCAGTACTCGTGCCGATACCCCACACCGTAATCCCGGTCCGCTATACGTTAGCTCCACGGAACCACGAACGATCCTAGATACAAACTAAGTCGATCAATATCTAGTTCGAGACATTCTATGTTACTAAATCATTTCATGATGTCCTAGTGTGCCATTTGTACCTTTAAAATCATCCTATAAGGTTGGGATTTAAATCAGGGTTCAAAACAGTGAAAACGGGTGAAAATCACAAAATTTTCCATGCCTCGGTCGGCCTGTCGGACGCCCTGCTTCGGCCTGCCGAACTGCACAGTTCGGCCTGCAGAACATTTCCCCAGATTCGGCCTGCCGGTCGGAAGAACACCGGCCTGCCGATCATCACTCCGGCCTGCCGAACATGAACTTCGGCCTGCCGAACTGGGAAAACCCAGAAATCCCAGCCACGGGTTTCTCGATCCTCAAAATCCAAATCTTGTTTCTAACCTGTTTTTCTCAAATCCCAGGCATGAAAAATAATCATAGTTGATAGAAAAACATTCTAAAACATGTTTGGACTCATTTAAACAACATTTAAACTCAAAATCCTCAAAAATTCAAAAATGAGAAAAAGAGGAGAAAAATGAAAAATCTTGAATTCAATCCGTTTTTCTTCAATCTAGGCTTAGATTCTAGTTGTTCTAAGTTCATTTAACACAAATCCACGGTTTTCTAAGCTTAAACAAACTTAGATTTCAAAAACACACAAAATTGAAAGTTTTGTAAAAAGTTTAGAAATTTCGAATCTAACCTCGAATCGAAGCTTCAATCCGCGATCTCGGTTGCCGAATCACGTCCCCGAGCTTTCTCCTCGCTAACCCGAAGCTTGGATTTGAATGTGGTTTCAAAATTTGAGAGAGAATTGAGAGAGAAAGAGAGCTGCCGAGAGAGAGAGAGGAGAGAGAGAAAACCAGAGAATGAATGAGAGGAGAGAGAGAGGAAGGAAATAAATAGAGAAAATCAGTGGGCGGTTTTACTGTGCGAAAACCATGTGCCGCCCACGGTTTTGCAAAATGGAGTATTTTTAACATTTTACAAATTGTTGTGTTTTAAAACTGAAAACATCATTTTGAAACAATAAGAAATCCTTCGAATTCATTAATTTAACAAAACAACCAAAAATTCAAAAATCCAAGCAAATAGTCTAATAAATGTTAAAACGTTAATTATGGCACACTAATTCATCATTTACATTACTTTAACATTAAATAAATTTCGGGACGTTACAGCTCTTCACCCCTAAAAGAAATTTCATCCTCGAAATTTACAACTCATCTCAAAAACAAAACAAATGCGGATATAACTCCCGCATACCCGACTCTAGTTCCCAAGTGGCTTCATCAACCCCGTGATGCTGCCACACAACCTTTACCAACGGTATCTCGCGAACATACTCGCGAACATCTTTCTTCATGCCTCTCCACCAATAGTGCCTCTTCAAATCACGATACATCTTGGTGCTCCCCGGATGAATAGCAAATTGAGACCTATGAGCTTCGTCTAGAACGGCTTTCGTCACCTCGGCGATAACTGGAACTGCAAGACGCTCCCGGAAGTACAACGACCCATCTGCATGCACGCTCCATTCTTCAAACTGCTCCCCGTTCTGAATCTGCGACCAAATCCCCTGCAAATGTCGATCCTGCCACTGGCTTTGCTTCACCGTCCGAACAAGAGCTGGAGTCGCTTCCACATGATATAACGAAACTCGATCACCATCTTCATGATACAGTAGCCGATACTCACTCACTGTCGCATCCCTGCTCCAGTCCTCAAAAATCAAACAAGCGAGAATCCCTGAAGACTTCCTGCTAAGCGCATCCGCGACTACATTAGCCTTCCCGGGATGATACTGCAACGCGAAATCATAATCCTCCACGTACTCCACCCATCTGCGCTGCCTCAGATTGAGATCCCTCTGAGTGAACAAATATCTCAAACTCTTGTGATCGGAGAAGACCTGAAACGATGCTCCATACAAGTAACATCTCCAAATCTTCAGCGCGTAGATCACCGCCGCAAGCTCTAAATCGTGAGTAGGATAATTCCGCTCGTGAGGTCGTAGCTGTCTCGATCCGTACGCAACTACACGTCCATGCTGCATCAACACGCATCCAAGTCCGTGCCCTGAAGCATCAGCATAAACCTCATACGGCTCATCACTGCTAGGAATAATCAACACTGGAGCTGAAGTCAACCGGTTCTTCAATTCCTGAAAAGCAGACTCACAGTCTTCATCCCACTCAAACCTGACGTTTTTCTTGATCAATCTCGTCAACGGAGCTGCAATCTTCGAAAATTCTTCACAAATTTCCTGTAATATCCAGCAAGACCTAAGAAGCTGCGAATCTCCACTACATTCCTTGGTCGTTCCCACTCCAATATAGCTTCAATCTTGGACGGATCCACTGAAATACCATGCTCCGAGATGACATGACCCAGAAACTTGACCTCAGTCAACCAGAACTCACACTTTTCCCTCTTAGCATACAACTGGTGCTCCCGTAGAGTCTGAAGCACGACCCGAAGATGCTGCTCATGCTCCTCCCAAGTCTTAGAATACACAAGAATATCATCGATGAACACGATCACAAACTGATCCAGATGCGGCCTAAATACCCTGTTCATCAGATCCATAAAAGCTACCGGAGCATTTGTCAACCCAAAAGACATGACCAGAAACTCGAAGTGCCCATACCGAGTCCTAAAAGCTGTCTTGGGAATATCCTCTTCCTTGATCCTAAGCTGATGATAACCTGAACGCAAGTCAATCTTCGAGAAGTATCGCGAACCTCCCAACTGATCAAATAGCTCATCAATCCTAGGCAAGGGATACTTGTTCTTCACTGTAACACGATTCAGCTGCCGATAATCCACACATAACCTGAGAGTCCCATCGTGCTTCTTAGCAAACAAAACTGGTGCTCCCCACGGAGATGTGCTATTCCGAATATACCCTTTATCAGCAAGCTCCTGAAGTTGCTTCCTCAATTCCTTCATTTCTGCCGGCGCCATCCGATAAGGTGCCATAGAAATTGGTGATGTCCCTGGAAACAACTCGATACCAAACTCAATCTCCCGATGCGGTGGTAACCCTGATAACTCGTTGGGGAAAACATCCTCGAACTCATCAACCACCAGAATCGCTACACTACTACTCGGAACATAGGGCTCACAATCCAGGTTGGCAAGAAAAGCACAACAACTTAGATTTCTTCGCCCTCCTAGACACGACTTTATAAGGCGCTCACTCATTAACCAATCACCACCACCCTGGTAAGTGATTACCGTCCCCCTATCAGACACTAGGGTCACTTTTCTAAGTTGGCAGTCCACAACTGCACTATACCTGGACAACCAGTCCATCCCTAAGATCACATCATAGGAGCTCATGGGGAGTATAATCAAATCACTTTTCAAAATCTCATCCCCAATCTTTATTTTACATGATTTACACATATAATTCACACACACCCGCCCCAAGGGAGAAGTTACAACTAGGGGTTCATTAAACTCTTCTACTTCTAATCCCAAGGCATGTACAAAAGAGCTCGAAATGAGAGAATGAGAGGCACCGGTATCAAATAAAACGCGAGCTAAAGATCTGGAAACCAAAATCATACCATCGACAACCGCGTTACCAGTCTGAGAATCTAACCCTCCAGATGCCATTGCATGAACCTGCACTGGCGCCTTTCCTTTTCCTCTACCGACATTACTGGGTCCTGGATTACTCGGCCGATGCTGCTGAGATGGAGACGACTGCACACTACCTGTACTCGGTGCTCTATACTGAGGAACACTGCGCTGAAAATACTGCGGCTGCTGCCCCGGAGCCGGATATGAGAATTGCTGAGGAGAAAACTGCGGATACTGCAACTGCGGGTACTGCGGAGGCGGAGGTAGGGTCTGAGGCTGAGGCTGAGATGAACGACTGGCATCCTCCCCGGTCTGCGATCCAAGACGAGCACTCCTGATCGGGCAATTCCTCTTGATGTGTCCGGGCTGCTGACAGAAATGACAATGAAAGCTGTAGGGGTTGCTGCGCCCGCTGCCAGACGAACTGCTGCTGCCACTGGTCGCACCGCCTTGCTTGCCTTTCCCCGGAGCTGGACGACTACTAATGCTCTTCCTGCCACTCCTCTGCGGTCCTCCTGAAGCCTTGGCTCGGTCCTCACAATACTGCACATAATCATTCTCCACGGAGATCGCCGACGACACAAGCTCTCCGAAACCCCTAAGCCGTAGAGCAACCAACTGCCGCCGAATAGGAGCCTTGAGTCCTTCCTGAAACTTGATGCATTTCTCACGCTCCGATGCCACAGCTGATGGAGCAAATCTAGCCAACTCGTAAAATTTTGCCTCATACTCCTGAACTGAAAGATCACCCTGCTGCAATCTATAAAACTCAGCTGCCTTCTGGTCTCTATATCCCTGTGAAAAATACCGATCATAGAACAGCTCCTCGAACTTGTTCCAACCAATATCGCCACCGCGCTCTAGACGCTTAGTTTGTTTCCACCAGGTGTTGGCGCCACCCTCGAGCTTATACGCCGCGAATTCCACACGATACTCCTTAGGCACACCAAGGGTATCAAGATGCTTCAAGATCGAATCCAACCAATACTCTGCTAACTGCGGATCCCCATTGCCATCAAAAGTCGAAATAGATGCCCGTCGAAATTCTTTAAAGAAAGCATGCCGACTACCAACACTGGAGTCTTCCGGTCTAGCCTTGGCTGCCATCTGCCAGAAAGCCGCAAACATAGACCTCATCATGCTCTCATCATTTTCGAACTCGGCATCAGCAGTCGAACGACGTCTAGGTGCCATTCTCTCACTTCTGAAAACAAAATTTAGACTATCAGAGGTATTTCATTGTCAAACCTATGTGTGCACAATTCCCAAGGTTCATAACCTTGGGCTCTGATACCATTCTGTCACGCCCCGGAGTATGGGAGGTGACGTGGCAGAATATTTAGATTAATTAAAAGCGGATTTAATTAAAAACCAATGGTTTAAAACTCAAATTAAGTAAGAAATAAGAAGATTTTCCACCACATTTGGTAAACGAATTTATAAATATTTAGCAAATAATAATAATTAAATAAAAACCGCGAATATGGGTTCCACAACCCACAACTTGTGCACACACATGGTACTGACAATATCATAAATACAATTACAGTCCAAGTACAAATAAAGTTAAGTCTTACATGCCTTGATTAAATAAATACAGAATATAAATAAATTCTCCTATTTCTCCTGAGTTCGGTCCGAAGAATCTTCTCCAAACCTAAATGGGAAACCACCTAGAAGGGGGGAATTTAAAACAATAAAACGTGAGCAAAAGGCTCAGTAGGACTATGTTTTATAAAAATAGTTTAACGCAAAAGAACACAGCATTATTAGAAGTTATTCAAAGGAAACTTAAATAAATAAATAAATAAACAATTTGAGTAGAACCGTCCTGACACAGAACAGTCTACTCGTCAAATCAAAACACCAATTTACTTTTACCTAGGGAAACCATGAAATCACCACCGTAGTGGCCCAGCTGGGTTTCGGGACCTGCCCCCAAGGTCGATCGCTACACGACCTGATCTCTGATATGGCATTATGCCCATGTGTTTATTATCATTATCATTCAAAACCCAATTACCGAGTGTTGTCAATTACATTTATTATGAAATTCATTTCAGTTCACAGTATATTAAAATATAACCGATAAAACCATTTTCAAACAACCGTTGAAAACATTTTTGATAGAAATCCTTTTCAAAGCCAAATCATTTCAAAACCAGGCTACCAAAGAAATAGGATAGAACTCCTACCTCAGTACTCGTGCCGGCACCCCACACCGAAATCCCGGTCCGCTATACGTTAGCTCCACGGAACCACGAACGATCCTAGATACAAACTAAGTCGATCAATATCTAGTTCGAGACATTCTATGTTACTAAATCATTTCATGATGTCCTAGTGTGCCATTTGTACCTTTAAAATCATCCTATAAGGTTGGGATTTAAATCAGGGTTCAAAACAGTGAAAACGGGTAAAAATCACAAAATTTTCCATGCCTCGGTCGGCCTGCCGGACGCCCTGCTTCGGCCTGCCGAACTGCACAGTTCGGCCTGCCGGAAACAAGGTTCGGCCTGCCGAACATTTCCCCAGATTCGGCCTGTCGGTCGGAAGAACACCAGCCTGCCGATCATCACTCCGGCCTGCCGAACATGAACTTCGGCCTGCCGAACTGGGAAAACCCAGAAATCCCAGCCACGGGTTTCTCGATCCCCAAAATCCAAATCTTGTTTCTAACCTATTTTTCTCAAATCCCAGGCATGAAAAATAATCATAGTTGATAGAAAAACATTCTAAAACATGTTTGGACTCATTTAAACAACATTTAAACTCAAAATCCTCAAAAATTCAAAAATGAGAAAAATAGGAGAAAAATGAAAAATCTTGAATTCAATCCGTTTTTCTTCAATCTAGGCTTAGATTCTAGTTGTTCTAAGTTCATTTAACACAAATCCACGGTTTTCTAAGCTTAAACAAACTTAGATTTCAAAAACACACAAAATTGAAAGTTTTGTAAAAAGTTTAGAAATTTCGAATCTAACCTCGAATCGAAGCTTCAATCCGCGATCTCGGTTGCCGAATCACGTCCCCGAGCTTCCTCCTCGCTAACCCGAAGCTTGGATTTGAATGTGGTTTCAAAATTTGAGAGAGAATTGAGAGAGAAAGAGAGCTACCGAGAGAGAGAGAGGAGATAGAGAAAACCGGAGAATGAATGAGAGGAGAGAGAGAGGAAGGAAATAAATAAAGAAAATCGGTGGGCGGTTTTACTGTGCGAAAACCATGTGCCGCCCACGGTTTTGCAAAACGGAGTATTTTTAACATTTTACAAATTGTTGTGTTTTAAAACTCAAAACATCATTTTGAAACAATAAGAAATCCTTCGAATTCATTAATTTAACAAAACAACCAAAAATTCAAAAATCCAACCAAATAGTCTAATAAATGTTAAAACGTTAATTATGGCACACTAATTCATCATTTACATTACTTTAACATTAAATAAATTTCGGGACGTTACATATCATGAGACGCTTGATTAGATTTTTAGCTTGGTAAAAATATATGAGTGCAGGTGTTAGTTTTGTTTGCCTTGATATTATGAATGTTATTAAGTTTCTTGAATTTGGAATTGGTTGTTTTTGCAAAATAAGAAGATATAATCAAGATGTGCCAATTTGTTTTTGAGTTAGTACATGATACAATGGGTTTGTAGAACCTTGTAAGTGGCTGCTATAGAATACCACAAAACTACACTTATCTATTTAATTTTTGCCTTAGAACTTTATAGAATCTTAAAGTATATTTTCTAATCTTCGCATGACTGCAAGAATCACGTTAATTGGACACCCATAGCCAAAAATATGTATTTTTAATGCTAAACATTAATGCAGTGAATTCTGCAAAAATCAGTGACAACCCTTTCTCGTATTACCTATTTTTGGAGATTTTAACAGAGATGAAATTAAGCATATAGTAGCTTATTAAAAAGGTCTAGGTCTTACTTCAATGAGGCACTGATTTTGTGATTTTCAAAGTTGTGTAGAATATTTTACAAGTATTTCTGCAACAATCACCAAATCTATACTTTTCATAAATTGGTAAAACCAAGATTCGAAATCTGACTTTTTGATATATGATGCCCACATCTAATTAATTTGACCCTACAATCTTTTAGAACCTCTATATTATGACTTGCATTTATTTTGTTTTACCTCGTTTAGGATTACATAGCCTAAGTTGTTCAAATTCAAAGTTTCGCTTAGAAACTTTCTATATGTTGTAAAATTTCTCAAAGTCCTTTCATATCTTGATGATTATTTTGAGGAATTTAAAAGGTCGGGAAATAGTGTGAAATGACTCGATGTAATCTTTTTTGATATATTTCCTTTAACAACAATTTTGCTACTTTTGGTGGCTTTAAGAATTTTAAGGAATGAACTCTAGTGTGCAATCTAATGAAATCTTTTTCAAGTTTAATAGGCTATGACTATGTTTTTTTCTGTACAAGTGTTGCATTGTATTTGCATCAGTTGTTGCACTTGATGAGACGCTATGCACATGAAGGCCCTTGAGCTATTAGCTCGAGTAAGTATTTAGGTAAGTTTATACCCTTGAGCTCTTTTGCTAGAGTTAAGATATAGTAATTACTATCGGTAATGTGAATCCTATAATAAAGTACGTACAGGAGGTAAGAATTTACCTTATATTGATTTTGTCGACAACAAGGACGAAGTCTTTCAGACCTTGTTTTTCGTGACCGTGGGGAAAGGAGGAACTATAGTTAGGTTTGTCGGAGTTGCAGTCCTCGACGACCACCAAAGCAACTTTGCGGCAAGTTTTGTGGAGGAAATCATGCCCATTAATGGGTGAAAGGTTTGTGATGGAGGCGTTGTAGAAGGGAGAGAGAGCAAGAGTGACAGTGATAAAGAGAGAAAGAGCAGGAAATATGAGAGAGTGAAGAATCTGATGAGGTATTTGGGAAATATAAGTTTAAGGACACAACTGGAATACAATAATTATTGATTTTAATAAGTATTTATCTTTATAGTTTTAAAATATGTTATTTATTTCAAATGGTTTAAAAAAGGTCCACACGGTACAACTTTCTTAATAATTTATTTATCTAAATATTGTTGTAATATTAAGTAAGAATTTTAAAAAAATGAAACGAAATTTCAGACAATTACATATTATTTTGAAAGTATCTATAATAAACACTTAAGTGTTTTTTTTTAATTTATTTAACTTATAAAACAAATAAAAGTTTTTGTAGTGCTAAAAGATAACTATTTACTTTATTTTTGTTTTAACCTTACATCTCAAATTCTTCCAGTAATTGACCATTAAAAAAAAATCTTCAAATAATTGTAGTGCAATTTATCATCAAAATTACGTTGTCAAAGAAAATAGTTAGTTTTATTTTCAATATTTGTTTTTTAAAAAGCATGAATGCAAAATAGGAAGAATGAAGAAAATAATAGATTTTTAAAACTTTTTGAAATAAATAGCATGTTTTGAAAATATTTGTAATAAATAGCAGTAAATAGAAAAGTTTACTCGGTAAAATTTACTATGAGTAAAAAAAATAATTTTATAAGTAAAATTTCTTTTTACTACTATTTACTACTTATATTTTCAAAAACTATTATTCACTTGAACAAATTTTTAAAAAAGTGTTATTTACTAAAATTTCTGTATATATAAAAAAATTAGCACCCAATCTGGCCTAAAAAATTACTCTTGCATGGACGGGCCGTAATAATGGCGACATGTTTGAAGAACCAAGCTCTTTAAAGCTGAGGCCACATTTCGTGGATTCCATGTTTAAGAATCTTGCGTGCCTTCTTGATGTGTTTCGGATCGACCACAATACTTCAATTAACGTCTTTTCAGAATTTCTTCACAAGTGAAATAGATAGATTGAATCCTTCAGAAGTGTTGCTCGACCATGGAAGAAATTGGTGCTCCGATGTGGAGATCACAGACAAAGTTAAGGTGTGAGCTCAGATAAATGGGCGATAATGCAGATCAATGATTTTATACAATTTGTGACGAATCATAAAATTTAGCCACAAATTTTGTTTCAACTCAAACACCTCTTTTTAGTTGCAAATTTATATTTGCAAAGCCACAATTTGTTGTAGTATTTTAAGCGGATTATTTATACAAAGGACTTTAAAATATTAATGGATTTATACTAGTCATAAAAATTTATGTAATATAATAACTATACTCATCTTAAGATCGTAATTGGCATGGAATGTTGGATTGCAAATCCAAACAATAACAGCCTCCACTTTATTAGTAGTATCTTATTCCATTACAAGAGCAAAAGCAATAGCCCTTTTGCTACATACTTCTTAGAGATCATAATAACAAAGACATACCAAAAAAAAAAGCTCAGATAAGGAAAAAAAAAAAAACACTGAGAGATCACGCTTGCGCACATATATTGAGATATGCGGTTTGAATATGAGCGCCTATCCATCATCAACTTTCACCTTGATACATTTGAAAGCATCTCCTGTCGATCATCATCACAGTTTAGCAAAACCTCCAAAAAAAGGGTTGCTTTCCTGCAAGTGACTGATCGATCAAACCGAGGCCAATCAAAACATAAAAGAATAACAAACTCATCCCGATTCTCTGTCTGCTGATCAAGTTCATTGAAGCTTTTCTCACTCAATCAACAATATTGATGCCCAGAGAGGGCCGAAATCTGCTTATCCAAATAATTAATAGTTAGTATAATATTTATTTAGTTCAAGGAATAGTATTATTTTTGTATAATAAAGAACAATATTTTTACTTTAATGTTACTGAGATTAAGTAATAATGTAAATAATTGAAATAACAAATAACTTACTTCTTAAGCAGATCTGAAGAAGGCATCGGTCGCTTTGGGTACTGATGCCAAGTTACCGTTGTTTCCTTTGTCTAAGGGGGAAAGAAAAAAAGAAAAGAAAAGATTTAGTGCAAGTTCGACTGCTTACTATTGTATTTCACGATAGCACAAACGTACATGTGCATATACATTGTGTATGTGTGATAGGTAACGACTATTTCCTCAATTTATACACAAGAAAACAAGCAAAATACGACACAAACTTTAACCAGACTGATTCAATTCACTTTATTTATTAACAGACTCTAGCTTCTATGGAGGAAGCCGAGTCTTCACCATTACAACTCTAATGAAAGATAGGAAGCTTTCGAGGTCCCTCCACCTCCACGAGATCGTCACTCCAAAATCATGCACACTCCTCCCTTCACACAATCTTAGCTTATATTCTCTGAAGCTAACAAACTCTCCTCTAACCGTTTCCCATCCTTCACAATACTAGAATTGCCCTCGCTTGTTATGATTTAAGCTCGAATTCCTCTTTTGTCCCTCCGAGAATAAACAAATTTAAACGGAACCACAGCTGAGATTCTATCAATGTGTTTATGTGTGTGTGCGCTATATTTTATGAAACCAAAAAGTTAATATCTACTTTTTGTTTTTAAAATACTCACGAAATGGGGCTTTGGATACAAAAAAGCAGGCTCCAATGACAAAGTAGCATAGCAAAAGAACCAATCCCTTCATGTAGTGAGAAGTTCCATCCTGACAAATGATATACAGAAAATTGAACAGAGAGCATAATAATATATACGTAGGGGCAAAACAACACTAGAATAAGAGGTGTTCTTGATCCCTCTAATAAAGAAGGTTTGTCAAGTTAAGCAATCTTACCTGGAGAGTGAAAGCAACGGTGACTATGGCCAAAGCAAGAGAGCCGGTTTCGAGGAGATTAAAGTTGAGATCCATGTTGATTCCAATTATCCAGGAAACAACCACGCACAATGGTACCTGATCATCATTTATAAAAGATAGAATTAATTGAATATGCTTATGTTTGTCAAAAATATTGATTAACAGTAATAAATTCATTGTGGATCCTAATTCTTACCACAAACATCGCAATTTGAGTGGCAGAACCCAACGCAACACCTAATGTAATGTCCTGCATTTTTTGTATATGAATAAAAAAACATTAATAAAAACAACTATGTGAATTAGATGGATAATATTTTTTTACATGACAAATACGTCACATTACATAACAAAAAATCATTACAGGAATCACATTTTTAAAAGTAACAACATTTCACCTATAGCATTATTAATGCGTCAGTTCAAATGATGAAAAATACTTAAGGCACTAATAATGTAAAACACTACTACTAATAATATGTAGTCATATTTGTATAGCCATATGTTATGCGATCCACTTTCTATACATGTGTGGTGTTAAAGACGACTAATATGCCTAGTATTGTTCTATCTGCTACATAAGATTAGTACTACCTATGAGTACTGCTTTACATTCTAGGATGCTCATGACTCACCAACTTATTCTTGGAAGCAAATATAATTGCTCCGGCATGTTCTGCTGCATTTCCAACGATCGGCAGCAAGATTATGCTTAGGAAGCTAACTGACAACCCCCATGAACCCGACGCATCCTAAGAAAATCAAGTACAAACAAAATATGTTAGTAAATGAAAAAAAAAAAAGAAGAAGGTGAATTTGATGTTTAAGAATTCAATTGGTTATTGGAATAATGTTACGGAGTAGTTTACCTCAATTGTTTCTACAACATACTCGGACAACAAGGCTACGACAATAGTCATTCCAACTAGCCAGGCAAATCCACTCCAAAAGCCAATCACAGCTTCTTCTGATCCACCTTCTCCATCCTCCGAAACCTAGTTGCACGTGTTAAATTAGCTAATTTTGCATTCATATCCTTGGATTTTTAATCAAGTATATATATATTGCTTGAACTTTTATTTGTCTTGAACAATATTGCACATTAATTTACAATTTGTCTAATGCCATAGCCAGTCGAGATTACTAATGAATAAAGAGCTCCCTTGGTGCTAAATTGGTAAAAAGATATGACAAGGTACTGGCAGTTTCACTTTATAAATAAGATTGACATATCATGTGAGCATTGTTTGTTCTAAGCTCTATTGATTAAAAAAGTAGACTCTTCGACGGTTGACACTTTATGTTTCGGGTATCCAATCAAACAGTGCTACGTAGAAATGTTTATAACCATGCAGTTATGTGCAAATGGGTTAAAAGCAAGTCTATCAAAAGAACGCTAGATGTAAGATTTTGTAGACCACATACTAACTTCTACGCACAATAATGTGAAATTGGACCACATTTATAGTGGGTGGAATCCTAAGATGCACCAATGCCCACAAATATATATATATGTATGTGTGTGTGTATATATGTAAGAAATTCCATCTTCAGAAATGTGCCGTTGATTAATTCGAATTTTTTTTATTATTAGATAAAGTGAATTCGAACTCTAATCTGTAACATTAAAGATAAGATTACATGAATTTATATCGCTTGATTGTGAATGTATAAGAATAATAGTGACGACAATGATGATAATAAAAATGATAGTACTTACCTCGTCTGCCTCAAACAGCTGGCGATGTGTCCACAATTGGAAAACGAGATAGGCAACGTAGGCAAGCAGCATGATAATGCTGCTGGCTCTTGAAAGTTGCAGCGTTGCCTCCGCCGTCGACACAGCAGCAGAGGCCCCGGCGTAGTGGAATAGCATAGGAAGCAAGTGACACAACAGCGCCAGCAACAGAAGCAACGAATTTACATCGGCTTGTCGCTGAGTAATGAAAATCAAAGCAAATCGATTCATATGCAGAAGTTGACATTGATCAGCAATATTAAATATAACATGATTTTACATTAATCACCAAATCAATTCAAAATTTTCCTTTCGTAATTAATTATACGTGGGTCTACATATAAACATATGTTAAACGTTGCCAGTAGTGTGCATAAATATATTAAATATTAGAGTTTGTTTAGGAAACATATTAGAAATATTAAGTTTCAACTGTTACAGTATAAATTTTTTACATGTTATAGGAAAAGCAAAAGTTTGCTGCAGTATAAGACTCTCAAATACTACAGTGGTTTAAGTTTCAATGTGTTTCCTAAATGAACTCTAAAAAGCATTAGCATCTTATAAAATTAGTTAATGTTGTAACATTGTTTCACTTAGTGGATCTCACTTATTACCCCTGTCAATCATACTTTAAAAAAAAAAATGTAACGGTGTGAAATACGTGATTTATTCAAGAGGTCCTTATCGTTGCATTGTGCAACATTTTTCCGGCATTGAACGATTGATAAAAAAAATAAGATTTTAACTAATACCTATTTATTTATTTTTTCCATCATTCAACGAATGATATATTATTTTTACACTTAGGTAAAAAAAAAAAAAAAAAAACAATGGGCAGACTGAATCTCCTTTTAATTGGAACCAAATTTTAATTAATAACATGTGTTCTAACCGGCAAATGTAAAATCGCAGCCGTTCATGACCGTGTGGTGACTGATCATGATCGACTGTTCTTAGATGATTGTGTCTCCCTTAATTCATTGGATTCTATGGCTATAGGTACGTATGAATGGATTACATCGCAAATGAGGACGAAAAAATAAAAAATAAAAAAGGACCACAGCGCAACTTACTCTGTCATATTTTTGTTCCCTTCCGAGGTTAGCAATGCCACCACAGAATAGAGATGTACCCAGGACCAGAAGTAGGTTTGAGAGTATGGAACCCACGAGAGAGTACTTCACCACGTCTATTTTGTTCTGTGAAAGAGCGAATATCGCTATTATCAGCTCCGTCGCATTGCCACATGTCGCATTAAGGAGCCCTCCCACTGCACAAAACGCGATAATATTATATATTATATTTAAATATAAGAATTTAAGTTATAAATTCTATATCATGTACACTTTCCATGGTTTGCAGATTATTACGGCAGTGCCGTGTTTTCACTTTAGATTTTGAGCTTTTACAGATATGTCATTCACTGTGAAAAAACAAAAAAATTGGAATTTAAAATGTTCGAGCTAGAAGGTGTTACTGTCAGTTTTTGTTCGTTTATAGTCACAAGGTGACAAGAACTCATTTGGACATTTCCCTCAAAAAAAAAAAAAAAAAAAGGAGAGTACTCATTTGGACATCCACATCAATAATTCCGGTCAATGTAAGTGCATTTCTGTAGCCTTGAACTTATTGACCTTTTAATTTGACAGTGTTAGAAAATCAAACCACATTAACATTTTCTTAATACGTGAATTTCATATTACTACATCATCTATGTTCTAGAAACATATTCAAACATTGGTTTTTTTTTTTTTTGGTTTAAGTTAAAATGACCTTGATAGTTTATGGAACTTATAAATCGTTCGTCCGTGTGATACTTGATCTAAAGCCAATTTTAGGTGCATCTTGACTGTCCTTTTCTTTTGGAAAGACATGCACTAATTAAAGTTTAGTGCAGAAAGAGAAATCCTAATTAACCATGTAAAGTGCTATTAGACATTAACGATCCAAAATAGTAATCACACATACACGGACAGATATCTATATATATATATATATATATATATATATATATATGTATGTGTATAGATATGGGGAATTGTTAAAATATATGCAACTACAAGAAATTTTGATTGGTAAGATATATAATAGTACTTATTTGACCATATTTATTTATTAGTCTGCAATTGAACTCGGATCAAGATAAATTAGGAGGAAAGAGATTTTTTTTTTTTTTTTTGAGTAATATGATCATTATTGACCACTCCCAACGAAGTACTCACGCTTAAATAGGCATACGTGCGCAAATTGCGCGCGCACACATTAATTCTGTCACATAGAATGTCTAGAAATCATACTTTATATAGAGTTGATTAATGAAGATATATAAAGAATATCAGTAAATTACTTCGAAATATGTTCTTTTTAAAAATCAAATTGTTGTAGACTCAAAGAACTTCCTTAGGATACATTTGTTAATTCAGAAACTAAAATGAATATCGGTATTAAAAAAAAAAAAGAAAAAAGTTGTTACCTGTAGGTCCGGTGTAATAAGCAATTTGTCTGAAATTTGAAGGACAAAAAGGCGTTAGTTTGGCTTGAGACATAGAATCCTTATAAAAATAAAAATAATAATAATAATAATAAAGAACAATCGATGATATCAAAGTGATTAATTAAAGTGAAAGAGAAACATTTGGCAGCTTACTCAGTGAGGAAGCTAACACGTTCAGCAAGCGGAGTAAGTCCAAGCAGGCTCAGAGCGAAAACCCATGGCTGTTTTATCATTGAAACGGAAACATTTACATTCATAATATAGAGGACAAGAAATACAAAAAGGAACAAAAAAAAAAAAAAAAGGAAGTAAAAACCATCCACAGAACTAAGGATAAGAAAAATCCATCCATAAGAATAAACGAATGCTGTTCTTTTTCCATATTTGATCTCAAGATTGGGGCCGATGACTTCTTTGGAATATGTGTCTTTTATATTTGAAAAAAAATAAATATGTGGTTATTATATTATGATAATGAAGCAGACACAAACGAAAGACGAAAAGGAATAATAATCACCCGCAGAATTGAGCAGATTGCTCATGAAGAGTTTTGATGTACCTTCTTAGCATTATGCGGTTTGATGGAAATGTGATCACAATGCAATATTTCACAAACCAATAATATTTGTTGCACAAGATTATTTTCCTGCCTTTTCTTATTCATAAATATTCATATCTGATTGAGTGATTCAAATTCAAAAGAATCAAGATTTAACCACGCCTACTCACCGAGATTTAAAAAGAAAAGAAGTTATACGGGAAGCAAGGAAAACGATCACCTTTAAAGAAATGATTGAAATTAAACATTACGGGGTATGTATTTGAAAATTAAGCCTAGCAAAATGGTAAAATAATAATAAGCCAATAATCACTTTCTACAATTTGAAAATATTAATCAAATCAAACTCACTGTTCCATCGAAAAAACACCTATTATAATCAATACATAGTTTAGCAGTACTACTCACTCGTCCAAAACCAAAACACTCGGCAGCAATGGCAAGAGGGATGGCTGGAAAGAGAACAGAGAGTTTGGTCCCCAAAATGACCTCTTGCAGGTTAGCCAAGAGCTTCCTGAGGAGGCCACAGGGAACCTTGGAGACGAGCTTCAGATCGGACTTCTTGCGCAGTGATGACGACGACATGTTGTGGGCCGTCCTGCCATGCCTCATCTCCTTGCTCAGCCCCTTTGGGTTTCCATTTTCTAATAGCCATGGTTCTAGGTTTGAAGCCATTACTGAAAAATAATATCCCACTCACACAAAAGAAAAACTACTGCAGTAAAAGAGAAAACAACAATTGGATTCTAGTAATCTGTGTAGTATTTCTCAAGAGGGTGTGAGAAGTGGTGTTGAATGTAACGTTTTATAGAGGAGAGAGGCTGATCAATAAGGCATGTTGCGATTTAGAGTATCAGCAATGCAGCTTCCTCGAAGCTTCTCTTTCTCTTTTTATTTTTATTATTTATATTTTTGCCTCGGTTGTGCAGGGAAAAAATAGATATATGTTTTATTTTTCAAATAATAATAATAATAATAATAATAATTAGTATTATTGTTGTTATTAGTAATGTTGTTTACCGTTGTTGTATACCTATATATATACATGTATATAGCCAAAACAAATTAATAGATTAAAAAATAAAGAAAAATAAGAAAAAAAATACTTCGTAAGTTACAAAAGAGGAGGTTTGTCTCTAAAAAAAAAAAAAAAAAAAAGGAGGAGGTTTGATTATATTCTCTCTAATAATCTGGCGAAGATAGGGTTCAAACATAGAGATTTGATAAAATCTGACAAATTCAACGAGTTGATAGGGTTAATTAATTTTGTTTGCTATTGAAACCCTAACGAATAATTATTGAGGTGAGGTTAGTGCGAGAGACAAAAAAATACTAGTGCCAGAGACAAAATACTAGTGTAACGGTAGTACCTAACGATAAATGTATTCCCGCATCCATCATAACCAAAAAAAAAAAAAAAACTACAAATCATCTATTTAATTTTGATATCTTAAATAATATCTAATGAATTGCATTATGTCAGGTCATTTAAAAATTTAAAATGTTGTTTAATTGATTTTTACATGGTTTCTCTTGATAATATATCATTCAATATACTAAAAATTAGATAGCAATCTCCATCCAGTAGAGAGTTACAGTACAAGAAAAACTAAATTTAACGACATAATATTTACAACATGTAGTTTTTGAATGTCGTTGAAAAGTACATACAACGACATTTCTAACAAAGATGTCATTAATGACATTTGAAACAATAATTAACGACATCTATATAGATGCCGTATAGATGTCGTATTAAAGCCATCCTTTTAATGACAGTAGTTTAGTGTCGTTGAATTATTTAACAACAAGTAGGAGATGTCATCAAAGCCTTAGAGATTCTACGACACCCCTTATAGATGATATTGATCAAGATGTCGTCTATAAGGGGTGTCATGGAATCTCCAACGCTTTGACGACATCTCATACTTGTCGTTAAATAATTTAACGACACTAAACTATTATCATTAGAAGGAAACCTTTAATACGACATCTATATAGATTTCATTAATTATTATTTCAAATGTCATTAACGACATGTTTGTTAGAGATGTCGTTGTATGTACTCTTCAACGACATTTAAAAACTACATGTCATTAAATGTAGTTTTTCTGGTAGTGTTAGTACTTACATAACCCGATGGAGAGAGAGAGAGTAGAGGAGCATTGTAAATTAAATATGGTAAAAAGAGCTATATTAGGATTAAATTCAACTATATTAGATTATATGCCTTTTGTGTGTTATTTAATATGTTAATTGTTCAGGATAATTTGTTTCTTTCTTTAGTTTTCTAAGCAAATCATAATGTGGTCATGTCCATCCAACAAATATTCATCAAACAAATAATTCACCAACCATATATAACTTTTGGATATTAGTCTCATAGTGATATGTATAGCAGTGGATTTCTTTTATGTATTTTATGGGTTGCACAGAGGTACGGCACTACTATAAATTTGAGATTATACGATCCTTTTTCAAAAACCATCGTGATAAGGGAAAAATACATGAGGAGTTACACCCGAGAAGATGAAAACTATTGTCGCAGGGTGGGCCTTCTACCATGATGGTTTTCTCCAAAAACCATTGTGGTATGCCAGGTATCCCACGACGATTTTTTAAAAAACCGTCGTGGAAGGCTAGTGCATACCACGACTGTTTTTGGAAAAAACTTTCATCGTAGATGACTTAAAAGCCTTTTTCCCACCTCAACGATTAGACACAAATTACAAACTTAGCTCTCAAATATACATCCCACTCTGAAACTGCTGTTGTCGTCCCTCTCTGCCTCCATCCTTCTTAATCTCCTTCCTAATTGCAAGTTTTTATTAGAAATAGATAAATTGGTGTTGATTTTGTTGTTCATTGATCTGTATTTATTGTATTGTGGATGGTATGATTAATTTGTTTTATGATGGGTATGTGTAATTTGACTTATGATGGATATGATTAATTTGTTTTATGATTAGAATATGATAGGTATGTGTAATTTGTGAAATTCTTTTTAGTTGAATTGTGATTTATTATTTCGATTTAGGACAAGCGAAATGAATAGTAAATGGATGTGGGATTTTTGGTTATCTAGAGAATATGTGAATGGTGTGGAAGAGTTCTTGAATTTTGCCAAAACTCATGCCAATGGTGATAAAATTTGGTGTTCTTGTATTCAATGTGGAAACCATAGATCTCATCTAATTCTAGCTGTTAGAGGACTTTTATTTCAAAATAGAATTTTAAGTAGTTGTCAAACATGGCATTTTCATGACGAGTCTAAGTTCCATCCAACTTTAGTAAGTAAAGAAAAAGAAGCTATTGCAGAGGATAATATGGATGATCACAACAATATGGTTGACATTGTCAATGATTTGGAAGAACACTTCTTACACCATCCAGATTTATTTGAGACAATGATGAACAATGCTAAGACACTCGTGTATAAGGGGTGTACCAATTTCACCAAATTGTTCACTTTAGTTGGATTATGGGATTTGAAAGCGTCAGGTGGGTGGTCAAATTCTTCTTTTATAAAGCTTTTGAAATTTCTAGGAAGGCTTTTACTAGCGGATAATAAATTATCAACTAGTATGTATAAGACTAAGAAGACTTTAAGCACTTTGGGAATGGAGTATGAGAAAATTCATGCTTGTGAAAATGATTGTGCTCTTTATAGGAATGAGTATGAGGACAAGAATTATTGTTTAGTTTGTCAACAATAAAGGTGGAAAAAAGGAAAGGAGCCAAAAGACGGTAAGAATGGAGTGCCAATGACAGTGTTATGATACATTCCACCAGTACTACATTTGAGGCGTTTATTTGAAAACTCAGAACATGCCAAGAATTTGACACGGCATGATGACAAATGGGTCGACGATGATATGCTTAGACACCCGACAGATTCACTATAATGGAAGACTTTTGAAGATAATCATCCTGACTTTAGTGCAGATCCGAGAAATACACATTTCGCTTTGTCAACAGATGGAATGAACCCATATGGTAACATGAGTGGTAGGCATAGCACTTGGCCCGTAATACTTGTTAACTACAATCTCCCTGCAAAGATGTGTATGAAGCAGAAGTTTTTAATGTTGTCTTTATTGATTTCGAGTCCTCACCAACCAGGCAATAACATTGATGTATACTTGGCACCATTAATCGATGACATAAAAAACTTGTGGGAAAATGGTATCGAAGTTAGAGATGCTTACCGAGAAGAGACGTTCACACTTCATGTAATGTTGATATGGACAATTACCGACTTCCCTATATATGGCAATTTATTTGGTTATTTAGTGAAGAGTTTTATTGGTTGTCCTATTTGTATGAAGGAAACATCTCATAAATGGTTGAAGAATGGCAAGAAAACCATTTTTCTTGATCATAGAAGACAGTTGCCAAGAGTTCATCATTACTGTAAACAAAAGAAAGCCCATGATGGCAACATTGAAGAAAGAGACCCTCCTCGTCCTTTGACAGGTGAACAAATATTTGAAATGGTAAATAATATATAGGTGGTATTTGGGAAGAGAAAGCAAGATAAAGATGTGCCACTGATAGATGTATCATGGAAAAAAAAGATCAATCTTTTTCAATCTTCCATATTGGAAGACACTTTTTTTATTATTGATTGGATGTTAAGTACATATTGAGAAAAATGTTTGTAAATCCATAGTCGGCACATTACTTGATATTTCGGGCAAGACTAAGGATGGTGACAAAGCACAGTTGGATCTCATGGAAATGGAGATTAGGCCTAATTTATTTCCTGAGAAAAGAGGAAACCACATTTACTTACCTCTGGCAAAGCATAAGTTATCAAGAGCAGAAAAGAGAAAACTTTGTGATTGGCTTGCTTCGTTGAAAGTGTCAGACAGCTATTCATCAAACTTTAAAAAGTTGGTGTCAGTAAAGGATTTGAAACTTATTGGCATAAAAGCACACGACTGTCATGTGTTGATGCATCAATTACTACAACTTACTTTGCAAGAAATTCTAACAAAGGATGTGAGATTGGCAATTACGTACCAAGTTGTGCTCATTCTTTAATTTAATATGCTCGAAGGTAATTGATCCACTTATGCTTGTTAAACATGTATGCCCTAAGGAGTAAAAATATAATAAGTTTTCTGAGACATTTTTATCAATAAAGAATTTATTCATTATACCAAATCTTGTCCTCTTTACGTTCATATTTGTTGAATGTATGTTAAGCAAATAATAGTCTGAGACTATTGGTCTAAACCTTAAGAATTGGGCATATGATGGACGGATTATGCAGAAGACACGATTCTTAAGGTGATGGTCTAAATCGTACGATCTGCAATCGAGCGAATAAAGTTGGGCGCTTTATTCATGCAAAGATTGTTATGTTGTCTATATCCCTTTTGGGAGATGGTTTGTCTTGACCATCGGAGGTGGACTTCGTGAATAGAAACATTGGCACGTTGTCATAAGTAACGATGTGTTAGATCGGGACATAAAGTGAATTGATTTGGATTAATCATTCTGTCTCGAGAAATCGATTCACTTTAGACAATCATTTGTGTTGTATCTTAATCTTGAGATGAATAGTGGGTCCGTTGTCTTGGCTTGTGTCTTTTGATGTACCAAAGGGTGACATCCACATCTTAATAGTGGTATGCATGCCAGTACATTGGAGGCATGACTCTTGATAGAGTAGACTTGTTATTCATAGATATGGAATCCATTGCTCCTCTTTAGGAGTAATGATATCCTCTTATATGCGTTATCATGTAATTGAAAAACTAGAGCGCTCAACCATTTGGATACATAGGTGTAACCGAATGCTATACTGTCATTAGATAGTAAGTTTTCTGATGGTGAGATAATGGAACGTAAGATAAAATAATCGGGAAGGTAAGATAGAACTTGTCCTTAAGCCGATTATGGAGTATCATATGGGGATACGATACACTATGATATGTCATGGAGACTTAGCTATACGAGCTTCGTAATTCTATGTAGTTCGAGAGTACAGGTCCAAGCTTTTAGTGGAGTAGTGTTGCAGTTGATAATTATGAAATGTATATCTAGGATATTGGGTTTCATTATTATCGAGAGCTTGAACTATATAGGTCTATTTGGTCCCACTTGCTAGCTCACGACATCCTGTAATGACACAGCGTGCTTTTCTAATAATTGATGACTTACGTCAGATTTATTAGATTGGTTGAAATTTGGAAGAATCAAATAATTCATGTCTGTTTATCAGTTGAATTAATTTTGTGATAAAATTGATTCAAGATAAACTTATTGAATTATTGGGATCAGATAATTCTTATCTGTTTATCGGTTGATTTAATTTTGGATAACTTAGATCAAGATAAACTTGTAGAATTATTGGGAATTGATTTATTTTCTTAGAGATTATCTAGATAAAGTTGTTTTGATCAGATAAATTCTCTATTAGGTTATTTGAATTAAAACTGAGACTTTATCCTATAAAATCTCAGGTGGAAAATAAAAAATTTGTGAGATTTTTTATTCGGCAGTTTGGCCTGCTAAATAAACGTGTTTGGCCTACCGATGGGGCCTATTCAGCCTAACGATCAAGTGGTTCGGCCTGTCGATCAGCGAAGGATAAGATCACGTGTTTACATGTGGATCTTATCAGATATTGATCCGAATTTTGAGACCTAATCTGATGAAGACTGGCCCTAGGACCAACCTCTATAAAGAGGGAGTGATTCTCACAAGTTAAAAAAATGAAGATCAATTGAGAGATTAAGAGAGATATTCTACTAGTGAGAATCTAAAAACTCCCTGAGAGCTTTTGTTCACAAATCACAAACACTTGCTTTAGGTTCTCTCGATTGGTTGGAAGAAGAGTCCCTGGTGGAAGAGCTATACGTGTGAGCCCACACTCACTCCGGTCGTGGATAGAGAATAGCAAAGAAGACCAGTTGGTTGAGGCTCTTCTGGAATGTTACTTCTCTTCACGTTTTGCGAGAGTTCTTTGGCACACAAAGGTTAGTAAGATCTAGTTAATTTATGCATATAGCATTTCAAACTTGTGTTTTGGAAATTACTCTGATGTAAAATTTTTAAAATTCCGCTGTGTACCATTTTTCCAATAATGCTTGATTCACTACAATCGGAGTTGGTGCAAACCTTATGCGCGCTTGAGAAGTTTTTTCCACCAATATTTTTTGACATCATGATTCATCAAATGGTGCACTTACTACATGAAGTTAAGTTATATGGACCAGTGTATTTGAGATGGATGTACCCATTTGAAAGATATATGAAGGTTTTGAAGGGCTATGTAAAGAACTGAATAGGCCAAAGGGATGTATTGTAGAAAGTTACATAGCTGAGGAATCGGTTGAATTTTGCTCCGAGTACTTGTCCAATGCGGAAGCAATTGGGGTGCAAAATACAAAAAACATTGAGGTTAAAGGACTATCTATTGGCAATCCTTCCTTAATAAATCGAGAGGAGTAAGAGCAAGCTTGTCTTTATGTCTTGCACAATACTAATGAAGTGGAGCCTTTCATTGAGGTGCACATGAACGAATTAAAAAAGGCAAACCTAAAAAGAGCAAGAAATGAGAAGTGGTTGCAAGATAAACACAATCAGACCTTTTGGTTGTGGATTAAAGCACACATCTATGGCAAGTGCTCCACATTAGAAGATAGAGGCAAGCCACAAGACTTGAAGAACCTAACTAGAGGACTATCATCAATAGTTACATGGTATACATCATATCCCATGAACTACTTTGGCTTCATTAAAGATATTTGGGAACTTGATTATGGGGGATTATGCATAGCACTTTTTAAGTGCAAGTGGGCCAACAATAACTATGTTAAGACCGATAATGACTGCATCACGGTGGTTGAATTTAGAAGATTGGGATAAGAGAATGATCCCTTCATTATGGCATCATAAGCCATCCAAGTATTTTATACAACGGATCCCCAAGACATGGAATTGTCTCTAGTCATCTAGATAAAGCCGAGAATAGTTATTGACGGTGAAGAAGTTGTAGAGGATTGTATAGACATCCTTTCACTCACAAAGGGATTGCCACTAGTTGAAGAGATAGATGATTTTGAAGATGATGTTTTGCACTTGCTTCGTGAAGATGTGGAATGGATATGTATTGAGAAACTAATGAAAAAAAGAGAAAAATGAGCATCTGTAAACAAATTTATGTTAATTTATTTAAATATATATTTTTTTCATTTTTCATCTTTTTTTTAAGGTAAAGGATATCTATTTATAGTTATATTTGTGATGAAAATAGCAAAAAGTAAACATTGTGGGCCATTGGATGCTTAACACACGGGCTGGCCACCTTGGGCAGAGGAGAAAAACTAATGCAAGTGGTGAATTTAAACCAATTTTTTATGATAGTTAATATTCCATGATGGTTTCTACAAGAAACTATCATGGAAAGTTAAGTTTACATGACGGTTTTTCAAAAAACTATCGTGTAGGCTTAAATATTACACGAAGGTTTTTGGTTTTTCAAAATATTGTTGTGTAAACTTAGACATTATATGACGGTTTTTTGAAAAACTGTGGTGTAAAGTGGGCCTTGGGCCTTCTATTTTTTGTAAACTGCGCGCTCCCTCTCTCATTTCAAAATCGAGACTCTCTTTCTCTCAAACTCTCTCTCCTTCTTACACTTGCCACCCTTTGCTATCGGTCCCTGTGGTCATTGTTCGTCGCCGTCGTCCCTCGTTGCCGTTGCCGTCGCTGTCTGTTGTCGTCGCCGCCTGTCGTGTAAGTTCTTCCTCTCTCTCTCTCCTCCCCCTCGCAACTGTCTCCCCCCTCCCCCTTCGTCGTCCCTACCTCTTTCTTGCCTTCCCCTGCCCCCATCACTGCCTCTCCTACTACCCCTGCCCTTCCCCTCATGCCCACCCTCCCCTTCCCCCTTCCCCTTCGCGATTGCCATCTCTTTGCCTTCGCCCCTCGCTCCCATCACCTCCCCTCTCCTACCCCTCCCCCTACCCCTATCCCCTCCCTTCTCTTGCTTCCTCCTTTCACCCCTCCACTCCCCCTCCGCCTCTCTCTCCTGCTGCCTCCTTTTGCCCCTGTCCCCCTCCCCTTCCCCTTCTCTTCCTTCTCCTGCCCCTCCCCCTGCCCCCTCCCCTCCTTCTTTGCCTCCTCCCCTCCCTTTTTGCCTCCCCCTCCACCCCCTCCCCTCCCCATCTGCCTCCCTCTCCCACTCCCCTTCACCCTCCACTCCCTCCCCTCCCCCTCTGCCTCCCCCTCTGCCCCTCCCTTTTCTCTCCGCCCCCCGCCTTCATCCCTTCCCCTTTCCCGCCCCCGCCCCCTCCCTCTATTTATTTTTCTTTTTTTTGAACATTTCGTTGTTCTACTTTCTTTCCACATATTCATATCGAAATATTAAAGAAAAACATACATTCAACTCTATAAAATATTTTGCTATTGCTTATACTTAAAACAATAATTTTTTTATTTAGTTTCTTTTCCATCTTTTTCAAAGTTTCTATTTTTCATATTTCTTATTATTTTTTGTCTGTTTTAAGCTTTCAAATTAAGCGAAAACAAGTTCCTAGTACATCAATGGATTGAATCATCTCGTTGATTGATTCAATTATGAATGAGATTAAAAAAATGAGATAATGATCTTTAATTAGATTCTATTTTAATTTAAAATGCTAAAAAACCATGTCATTAGGTAAACAACAAATTGCCTATCTAAAATCATAGTTAATGAGTTATCTAAGTTTAATCTTCATTAACTATCATAATTTTTTTTAATGAAATATTAAATTCCTTCACACCGCAAAACAACAATAACCATCCATAAGTAAAAATACAAGTAAGCATTGAAATCACACTCATACACACTACACGAACCCATACCATACTTGTCTATATGGCGATCAAATTCAATATTATAAGGGGTGGTCATTATGTTTAAGGGCATCCTTGTCTATATCATAAAGAAATAATAAAACATTAAAATTTTTAAGAAAGATTGTGGTACCATACTAGGGTTTTACAACTCCCTATATTTATTGTAGAAATTTCATTGAGGTCAACTAAAGAATTTTGTTTAAGATTATGCATGATTTGTTTACGCGTGATTATTAAATTTTAATAATTTTGATGTTTGTCATTAATATATGATTGAGTCAATTTTGTAATTGGTTCATTTCAAGATGGTGTGTAAAAGTTTGTTACAATATATAGTAGTGAAAATTATAATATATTGTAAATAAGTTTGTGATTTTGTGCACTATATGTTGTGATTTTGGTGGTCATTAGAATAGGTAAAATGTCTCAAGAGAGCAATAGTGACCATTATGAGGAGGAGTATAAAGAGTGCACTCCATCTTCCTCTCAATATAGCAAGGGAAAACAAGTTAGTAAGCCACAAAGGCGCACCAAATTCGATCCCAAAGTAGATTTTAAGAGCTACTTTGATGAAAAAAGTTCATCGGATGAAGAAGAAAGGTTTAAGAGTAGAAGTGACGTTTGATTGAAAAGGCCAATCGGAAGGTGCACCTGTTATTGAATTAAGCAATTGGATTGGAGTCCTTAGTCGAGAACACGTTCCTATATGGATTAAAGATTGGAGGTCTAGGGATTTGGACCAAGTAAAAGATGTGATTTGGAGAGAGATTTACGAAGCTTTTACAATTGAAGGGTGGTGTAAGAAAAAGGCTTTGAAGGTTTGTGGCAAATTAATAAAGGGGTTTAGACCTAACCTCTATCTCACTTTTGTATAGCCCAACCGTTCCACTCTAGAAGACGATAAAAATGTATACAAGCGGCCTCCTATAGTAGTACACTACTAACCCTTTAAAAATGATGACGATTAGGAAGTTTTTGTGAAGTATCGACGTTCAGCTGTATTCCCATTGCTATTAGGTAACACAAGACGGATAAGAGTAGAAAATAAATACAATTCTATGGTTGGTCGAGTTGGATATAAAAAGCTCGAGCAATCATTGGTATGTTAATATCTTACTCGTGTTACATATACAATTATTCTCTCATTGATATGTTACTAACATAGCATAATACAGTTAGTTGAGACTGGCGTACTACCAACAAAGGAGGAGTTATGGTAAAATCATGTCAAGGTCCCAATGGACAGTTTAAAAATCCAAGAGTAGCAAAAATTGGAACTTGATTGTAAGTTTATTGAACTCAAATTATTAATTTGTAAGTTAATACCTATTGAAGGATATTAAGGATAAGTTGGTTTGTTATTGTTTATAGAACAAGTACACGATGCAACAAAGTCAAGGAATCTTTTAGTCCATTGGTAATGATGACATATTAATGAAGGCACTAGGGAAACTGGAACATTCAGGATGTGTTCACGGTCAATCAAAGTATATGGAGCAGTCTCAATACTTTGACCTCTAACCAAGTTCAAAATTCAATTCCTAAATGTTAAAGATGCAAATGGAAATTGCAGAACTATGAGGTCTTGTGATCGAGTTCATTTCCCAAGGACATGCCACACCGACAGCTGAGAGCATCTTACAATGCAATAGCTTCAAGGCTAGCTATAACCCTCTAGACAATGTAGCAGAAGCTCCACAAGCTCCACAAGCTCCAGAAGTCCAATTGTCACCTCATTGTCAAAAGCCCGAACAATATCAAGAATGCAGGCTCTTTGGTGATGAGAGAATTAATGGTGGATGTGCACTTGTTGCCCTTGGGAAGGCGTGGATGGAGAGTCTTTCAATTGATACAGTCCATAGAAGATCCTTAAGGGACAAAAATGTGTGCGTTAGCATCATTACCATTAGAGTTAAAACAGCTAAATTACCTGTTTTGGCATTTGAAGCAACAACTATGGGTGAAGCCACCGGAAGCTTCATTGCATGGCCAAAGAGGTTAATTGAAGTCATCGTAATGAGGAAGACGAGTCGAGCACCTAGCCATATTCCACAAAATCTAGGGGGAAAGAAACACTAAAAAAAGAAAAGTTCTACAAAAGCAAGACAATCACAACTTGAGGTAGAACAAGAACAAAAACAACCCATTGCGAATAAGCCACTGTCTACATCTAACTTCTCTTCAGTACCTCTAGAATTTATGCAATTGGCTTTATACACATATTCTTTCATGCGCAATGGATTGAAGATTTAGTGCCTGATATTGGGGAATATCACTGGTAATAAATTGCCTATCTATGTGGGGTATGAAGACATTTATTACTTCTTCACCTTTGATCAAACTGGGGCAAACTATATCATGGTATACCTTAGGTAATAACTTTGTCCTTAATTTTTAAAATTTTAAATCTAAATAGAGTTGTAAGGTGCTTTCAAATAATTGAGGGTATTTTTTTTATTGTAGTTTTTTGGCAGATATTGTGAACTTCAAGGTAAGGTGCATAATTTCGGCTTCATATCTTCGGCAATTGTTTCAAGTGCTACAAGTGACCTATAGAGTGATTGCAGAGAGCGCGCCACTTTAATCTTTTATCTATTAGCTCGAGCACCGAGGGGGAAATTACTCTTTGTGTCATACAATGTTAGAGAACATTGGATGTTGACAGTTATTTTATGACGGAAGAACCAAATATATTGGTTTGATCCCCTCAGACACCAACCACATGATGATTTTGTATCACTCACGAGATTGTAAGTACCAATTTTTCTTATAAAATTAACTGTGTTAAGTTTTATATAATTGTATTGTCTATTAACACATTTAATCATGACACATTGTTAGGGCACTTAACGATTGAAAGCTTCAAGCAGGAAGCGGTGTAACATTCCAACCAAACAGAATCCTATATTTTAAACATAAGTATCCAAGATAACAAGGAAATGCAGAATCTTGTTTTTTTATCCTACGTTTCATGCGCGATATAATTAATAGTGGTTTACAAGCCCTAGCAAAAAAAGAATTTTATATACATATGGATATAAATGAAGTTAGAATAGAGTGGGTATAATTTGTAAATAGGCATGCCATTTTTAGATAGAGATAGTAGATTAAATGATTGTGTAAAATAGTTAAAATGTAAATGATCTTCTAAATACCTTGTAATTTCAATATACATCATTTTTTTGTATGCAATTAGGTCTTTGTTGTAATGGATAACACACAGGACTAGCCATCCTGTGGGAAATTAAAAGTTTGATCAATATTTTTATGCAATACTAATTTTTCACTACAGTTTTAGCAAAAAAAGTATCATGGAAATTGTACCTTACATGGTAGTTTTTGCAAAAACTGTCGTGCAAAGAGCACGTTTGCCAACATTCTACAACGTTTTTTATCAACACCATTGTAGAATATCTAGTTTCCATGATGGTTTTCCTAAAAACTGTCGTGGAAAATCAAATCTATCATGATAGTTTCTACAAAAACTATTGTGATAGATCTCCCCACCGCACCTCAGATTGGCACCAATTCTAAGGTTCCATGACAGTAAAACACCATTGTAAAAACTTGATTTTGTAACACAAAAAATTTTTCCATGATGGTTTTAAACCGTCGTAGAATTCCTAGTCTGTAGTAGTGCTAAAACTAAGAAATATATAATAGGTATCTTCTTCTTTTTTCCTTTTAGAAAAATTAAAAAAAAACTTAATTTCTCAATCTGTTTTAAGTTATATTCTCAGGTTCCAATAACCATTCTTTCCAGAGTTCAAAGTGAAATAGAATGTTCAACATTCTATTCTAAAACATTACAAAAGTATTTTTTTCCTACTGAAAACTTCTTAATTGTATTGTTTAATGTTAGGCATAAGACAAAATTGGACACAAGTTTCAAGTCTAAATAAGTTAGAACACAAGTTTTAGGTCTAAATAAGTTAGAATAGTAATGCCTAATGATTTAAGGATGTCCCTAAATTTTTAGGCTATTTTAAGCCCGCGTTGTTGCCATTGATGGCAACAAGATGGGACAGGGGCAAGGAATGATTTACCGTCTTCATTCCTATTTTTCAAATTTATCCCCAGCCCATCCATACCCTTATGCCCCGATATGGTTAGGGTGCGTTCCTATACCTGTCCCATTCTCCATTTTCATACAACTAGGTATTTTGAAATTATAATAAGTTATAACAAAAGTAAAGTAGATATTAGTTATAATTTTCAACCAAAATCAAAGGTTCCATTTAAGAAACCAAATTCTAAACATTTACAAATATAGCCACAAAAGGTCTAATCAAATGTAATAATTTAATATTATGTATTTATATGCAAATTATATGCATATCGGGGCGGAGGCAAAGGGAGGAGTACATCCCACGTCCTTATCCCACCGCAACTCAAGAATGAGATTTTGTCCTCGTCTCCTTCTCTATCCCATTATTGTCCTTCACCTCTGCTCCATTTAGTTTGGGACCCCAAAGGGCCCCATCCTCATGGGAGATATTGTCATCCCTTCTTTACATTTCATTTAATTTTATATGGTATTATGTCACGAAAAAGTGACAAGAAAAAAGGTGGGCCTCATAATGAGGCCCACAAGTGATGTTGGACACTACATATTAATAAAAGATAGGTCTCATAATATGGGATCTATAGATGGGGTGCACCTTCTATTATTTTTGGTGTTTATCGTTGGTAGTGTCTCTAAGCATTGTTCAATCTGAATAGACACTTTGTAATTTTAGAGAATGCAAGTTTAAACATGGCATTTTCATTTAATTAACTATAAATTTTCAGAGAAAAAAAGAAATTAACTGAAATGAGAATTATAATTTTCTCCAATTGCCCAGTGTATATTGCAATTAGGGACCTAAAAAAAATATGTTTGTGAGATTTTTAAACATACGCTCAATTTTCATATAGAAAAAAAAATGAAAAGATGTGCACAATAATTTAGCACAAAATGCAATAAAATTAACAGCAAGTTATAAGACGGAAATAGTTAGATAGAGTAGTTTAATATTTTAGAACATATGACATTTATACCTGTATATTTACCTTTGTTGTTGGTATAAGATTGATTTCGATTGTTAAAAAAAAATTAAATGTATCCTTCAGATTGTAAAATTTTTTTTCCTTTTATTTTCCTTTTTCTACAAGGGTGCTTAGGGCTTTGTTTGATTAAACCTGATTGTTGATCAAGAAATGATAGCAATATGTACAAGTTCAAAATCTGAGAATGTAAATGGAATACAATCTAAAGATATAAGATATGATTGTTAATTAAACTCAAACTAAATAGTATAAAAAAGAAAAAAAAAAGAAAAAAGAAAAAAGAAAAACCGTTTCATGGAACGATAGTGCAATAGTTTCTCATAATTAGTACTTTCTTTTTTCGGGGAAAAAAAATTGTTAACATATCTACATTTGTGTCTGCCTACAACTTTTAGAAAATTAATATTTATTTATCAGCTAAATGTTTCTTATAATATACCCAAAAGATAATAATATCCCTGAGGTCCGGTTCACACTATGCATATTTTTTTTGTTGTTGTTGTTGTTATTAGATGCATATTGCATAAAATACAGTATTTTTTGAAAAGAAATACTAAGTCTTTAATAGCACAAGTAATTATAATTAGCTGTGAATTAAATATTAATATATATATATATATAGGGATATTCTTCGACTTTTACTTTTATATATAGGGATACTCTTCGACCTTCAAAAGTAAAAATAAACAAAAAAAATGAATGGATTAATAATCTTTGTTTTGCCGAAATATAATTTCAACAAATATTGGTATAGATAGAACAAAAGGGCTTCTTCTTTTTTTTTGGGTCTAGAAATCATCAGTATGAAGTCTCTAGATCTTGCGAGTGTTACAAGTACAATAGCCTTGGTAGTCAAATTACAGAGTTTTTAAAAAGTTGTATGTATCCAAAAAGATGCTGTTCAAACTCAGTTTTTAACTTGGATTTGGAACCTGTTTTACTTTTATCACGATTGAACTTTTTTGTTCATCTTGGTAGTCCAACGAATCTTTTTCTTTCGATAAAATTTTAACTTCTTTTGTCTTTGTATGTACACTTCCTATCCAATTTAAAATCAACTTAAATAGAGGCTAAAAGAACAAAAAGTCGTACGTTATTGTTTGTTCGCTCAGGAGGTTATAGCTTATTAGAAACACTACCAGACGATAATATCTTTTTAACCCTTGCGCACAAAACAGCCAGAAAAAGAGAGAAAAAGATGAATCCAAAATTAATGATATAAAATGATTCTTTTCGCTTTTATCTTTTCATCTTTGCTCATCATGTTTAATTACAAATACAAATACAAGTAAAGTAGATCAACTTGTCGAGGAACAAATAATAATAATAATAATTGATCTAGAACCACTTGATCAACTAGCTAACATCAAACCTTTCACAACTTTCAATTCGCCAACCATATGTATGCTAGCCACGTTCAGGAATTTATTATTCTTTTGGTTAAATTAAAGATTTCTCCTTTAGTATAATTCTTTCCCTGGCCAGAATTAAGTACCCATATGGAAGACCATGACCAGCCTGTCTGTTTTGAGATCAAATTTGGGACTCTTTAATTTTCGTCATTAAAATCAATTGAGAAATCAAATAAATTGTTATACGTTTTCTCAAATCAATTGCCATACGTCCAATGGACCAGAAACGTATTGCAATAATAATAGTGCGTCGATGAGAAAACAACGTGAAACTAACGGTAGTTTTTAGCCGCCAATTCCGTATCAAATTTTGAAACTTAAGCGTACGGCTCAGTACTGTGCTGTAAAAAAATATTAAAGTAACCTTTGTGGAACTTCTCTCATTAGGTCAGAAAACCTTCGATAGTTTGGCTGGCTACCGATGATTGTGGCCGTCAAAACCAGAGTCAAATAAATTACATATAAGACAAACCGTCACTCTCAACTCGTGTAGGAGTAGGACACCTCCCAATAGTTGTGCTATAAGAGAGGCCTCTCTGAAACACTATTTCAGATTTAGACTTGTAAATTACTTATTAAAGAGTGTTTTATGAGTCTTTACCTCCAGAAGGTCTTTACAAAATTATTGACGCACTCAGTAAATATTAAGCTTAGAAAACTTTTTTGACGCCCAAACCGCCACCTTCAAGTTTAAAAGATTGTTTTGCAAAAATGACTAGAAGCATTTTTGTTATAGTATTTTCTTTTATAAAATTTAAACTAAAAACAATAATAGTTCTAATTATAAAAAATGGTTCTAATCGCTTTTTTAAACGGATAGTAAATATCTTTTATATTTAATGTCGTAACTTTTATAAAAACCTTTAAGTTGAGTTGCATCTTTTAAGAGTAAAGATTGAGTCAATTCCTATGTCATAGAGTCATTATACTTGCAATGTTATATTTGGTTTAGAAATTCTATCATGTTATTTCTTCATTCATTTTGCATAGAAAGCTCATCAGATCTCTAGCTACCTAATAAAGTTATATATACATAACTTTATATAGATGTGTATATATATCCTTAACTATAATAAAAGAGTACATATCTTACATACGGTTTATATTTTGGTTTTTCTTTTTCTTTTTTTTTGTTTGTTTTTTAAACTCTTTTTAGTGCTATTTTTTTTACCCTTATTTCATACTTGAATCTTTTTTTCTTCTTAACTCTACCATTTTGGTGCTTTACTCTTTTCTTCTTCCATTTTTAAACTCTATTTGTCTATTATTTTCTCTAATGAATGGTGTATTTTTTTCCTTGTTTAAGTTTTACCTTTTTTTTTTCCTTTCTTTCTTTTTTAGAGCTTTGCATTAAATTTATTTCCTTCTTTTTCTCCTTTTCTACTTTTCAGATGTCTACCACAGTCTCTATTTATCTTTCCTTTTTTATTATTTCAATCTTATTTTTATACCATTATCTGTTACATTTGCTGCTTTACTTTTTTTTTTCTTGACGTTTTACTTTTTTTTTTTAACTCTATTTGTCTATCATAGTATCTAATGTCAAATGTTCTCCTAATTTTTTGCCTTTTTTGTTTCTCATTCATTTTATATTTATTTCAACTTTATTGATCTCTCTTATAGATTTTTTAAACCTCCAATATTATGTTCTCTCAGGAATAATCTTATTGCTTGCGATGAATTCTAACTTATATCCTTTTCATGGTCATTTTTTTAGTGTGTCTCAATTTTTTTTTAGGTTTATTTGAGTTGAGGAACTAAATCTAAATTTTACTTGGTTAATGATATATGCAGCTTCGATTTTGTAATTAATAGATTGTTCACTTTCAGATAGAATTTAACGTAACAATGACACATTATGGTTTTAAAAAATAAGAAATAAAATAACAACATTAAAAAGATTTGAAAAAAATCTTTAAAATATATATTGAAATAAAAAATTAAATTGCATCACTAGTCCAAATCTCTTTTAAGGAAAAACTCAAATGCCCTCCCAAAAAATTGTTAAAAATGTCATCTAATAAACCACTTATTAAAACATCCATTTTATTAGAAATTGATGATTTATTAAAAGTCTAAGTTATCCTCCTTTCTCACTCTCTTATGGAGAATGCCAGACCATAATTGCCAGGTTTTATGCCAGAACCTAATAGAATCCGTTTCAGAACCCATCAGAACCTACCATGTTTCAACATAGAACCCGCTAGAATTCGTAGGAACCCACTAGGTTCTAACACGAAAATCTCCAAAACTCGTTGCAGAACCTGCTAAATCCAGCATGGAACCTTGACAAATGAAAATTCTATTCATTTTTGCCAAAAACAAAAACGAATTTCTGTAATAAGCTATTACAGTAAAAATAAAAACAGATCTACAAACTTTTACACAAATCATAACTAACAAAACAAAAACGAAAACAGATCTACGAAGTTTATGCAAATCATCTCAAAAACGAAAATAGATCTACAAACTTTTGCACAAACCTATCAAATGAAAACTGATATGCTAATGCAAAAACTTTGTTTGTCTTTTTAATTAGATCTACAAACAAATTTTGCTAATTTATCACTTACAAAGAAAAAAATTCTTCAATTTGTTTTTTTGATCTAACCTCATTTTTCAAATTCAAATTATGACAACTGACTCGAGGGAATTGAAGTCGGTACTAGAGAGGCGGTTGTTGAGGTTGGCATTGGGATCCTCATGAAAGCCATAGCCTTTGCTCTTCTTCTCAGGGAGAAGAGAGAAGACACACTGCCACCAATGATGGTGGACTTGAGTTTCAAAAAAGGGACACTGGGTGACGTGGAGGCGTTGGCATCTAGGACTCTGTCCTCATCCATAAATTCATCATCCTTTGGCTCAATCTGAACTTTGCGTGAAGGCCAAACCCTCGTCGGAGCTGCTCTGATTGTGGTGACACGAGTTCACTCTACAACAACGTTTCCTGCTAGTGAAGAAGATGTTGAAGGCATCTCATGTTGAAGAAGACAATGTTGATGCTGGTGATGAGCTTTCCATGACAATTCCAGCAACAGCCCTCGTCAGCGATGACTGCTTGGAGGAGAGAAAGACGAAGAAGGAGGAGGAGGAGAGAGAGCGAGAGGAAAGAGAATGCGAGAGAAGAGAGAATAGAGAAGAGAGAGCATCAAAAGAAAAAAAGAAATATGGAAAAAAGGACATTAAGGGTAAAAAGGACAATTGAAAAATAAAATTAAGGAGAAAATAAACATATAAGTGGAAGTTCTAAAAGGTAAGAAGAAAAGAGCATTTTAATAAGGAATGTTTATAAGAGGATATTCTATGTAATTTTCTCATCTTTTCTTTTTTTTTTTGTTCCTTTTTAAAAATTATAATATCCTTCTATCTATTTGTTCCTTTACACTTTTGCTCCTCATAAATCCTACCTGTTATACACATGTTGGAAACAAAGTGCGCAGTGGAATTTTAAAATTTTTTTTTATCAGAGTAATTTCTAAAACACAAGTTTGACATGTTATATGTATAAATTAGACAAATCTTACTAACCTCAGTGTGCCGAAGAACCTCCACAACCTGTGTAGAGAAGTAACGTTCCAGAAGAGCCTCAACCAACTGGTCTTCTTTGCTATTCTCTATCCACAACCAGAGTGAGTGTGGGCTCACATGTACAGCTCTTCCACCGGTGACTCTCCTTCCAACCAAAAGAGAGAACCGAAAGCTAGTGCTCGTGATTTGTGAACAAAAGCTCTCAGGGAGTTTTTTAGATGCTCACTAGAAAAGTATCACTCTTAATCTCTCAAATTGATCTGAGTAAATCATGAGACTCACTCCCTTTATATAGCTATTGGTCCTGGGGTCAGTCCATATCAGATTAGGTCTCAAAAACTCGAAACAGAATCAAATTCGAATCAGTATCTGATAAGATCCGCGTGAAAACGCATAATCTTATCTCTCGCTGATCGGCAGGCCGAACACGTCATCCGACAGGCCGAACTCCCGAGAAAAAATCTCCGCGAATCTTTTATTTTCCACCTGAGATTCTAAAGGATAAAGTCTCAGTTTTGATTCAAATAACCCAATAGAGAAGTTATCTGATCAAAACAAACTTTATCAAGATAATCTCTAAGAAAATAAATCAATTCACAATAATTCTACAAGTTTATCTTGTTCTAATTTGTCCAAAATTAAAACAACCGATAAACAGACAAGAATTATCTGATCGCAATAATTCAACAAGTTTATCTTGAACTAATTTCTTACAAAATTAATTCAACCGATAAACAGACATGAATTATTTGATTCTTACAAATTTTAAACCAATATGATAAATCTGACATAAGTCACCAATTATTGGAAAAGCACGCCGTGTCGTTACAAGATTTTGAGAGCTAGCAAAGGGGACCAAAATGGACCTATAAAGTTCAAGCTCATGATAATTATGAAACCCAATATCCCAGATATACATTTCACAATTATCAACTCCAATGCTACTCCACTAAAAGCTTGGAGCTGCACTCTCGAACTTTATAGAATTACGAAGCTCATGTAGCTAAGTCTCCATGACATATCATAGTGTATCGCATCCCCATATGATTATCCATAATCGGCTTAAGGACAAGTTCTGTCTTACCTTCCCGATTATTTTTATCTTACGTTCCATTGTCTCACCATTAGAAAACTTACCATCCATAGATAGTATATCATTCAGTTACACCTATGTATCCAAATGATTGAGCGCTCCAGTTTTCCAATTATAGGACAACGCATATAAGAGGATATCATTTCTCCTAAAGAGGAGCTATGGATTCCATATCTATGAATAACAAGTCTACGCTATCAAGAGTCATGCCTCCAACGTACCGGCATGCATACCACTATAGAGATGTGGGTGTCACCCTTTGGCACATCAAAAGACACAAGTCAAGACAACGGGCCCACTATTCATCTCAGGATTAAGATACAATACAAATGACTTTCTAAAGTGAATCAATTTGCCAAGACAGAATTATTAATCCAAATCAATTCACTTTATATCCCGATCCAACACGTCGTCACTTATGACAACGCGCCAATATTTCTATTCACGGAGTCCAACTCCGATGGCCAAGACAAACCATCTCCCATAAGGGATATAGACAACATAACAATCTTTACTTGAATAAAGTGCCCAACTTTATTCCCTCGATTGCAGATCATATGTTTTAGACTGTCACCTTAAGAATCGTGTCTTCCGCATAATCAGTCCATCATATGCCCAATTCTTAAGGTTTAGACTGACAGTCTCAGACTACGATTTGCTTATCATACATTCAACAAATATGAACGTAAAGAGGACAAGATTTGGTATATATATAAATGAATAAATTCTTTATTGATAAAAATGTCTCCAAAAACGTATTACATTTTTTATCCTTAGGGCATACATGTCTAACAATCTCCCACTTGCACTAAGTGAGTAAATATAGTAAATTTCGCATCTCCATAGCTTCCACATGCCTCTCGAAGACTCTCCCAGTAAGTGTCCTCTGACATGGATCAGCTAAATTGTCCTCTGACGCGATCTTGCACACCGTGACATGCCCGCACTCAACGAAGTCCTTTACCACATGATACTTCCGATCAATGTGCTTACTCTTCTTGTGATGGTTCCTTAGCATTAGCTACCGCCGCACTATTATCACAGTATAGCGATACCACTTTATCCATACCAGGAACTACCTCAAGATCCCCAAGGAACTTGCGAAGCCACACTGCTTCTTTCGAAGCATCACTAGCCGCCACATACTTGGCCTCCATCGATGAATCCGAAGTGCAATCTTGGTTCGCACTTCTCCAACCGATGGCACCGCCACCCAGAGTAAACACAAACCCCGAAGTCGATTTCCTAGAATCCAGACAGGACTGATAATCCAAATCAGTGTATCCTAGAGGAGTCAAGTCCTTACCTGAATACACAAGCATATACCCTCGAGTTCTTCTCAGGTATTTGAAAATATGCTTTACCGCAACCCAATGGTTCGGTCTTGGATCCGCCTGAAATCAACTTACAATCCTGACCGCATAGCTAATATCCGATCGAGTGCAAAGCATGGCATACATGAGACTACCTACTGCCGAAACATAAGGCACCTTCTTCATGTATTCCCTTTCTTCATAAGACTTTGGAGAGTCTTTCTTAGAAAGAGTAATTCCAGAACTAGATGGTTGCCCACCTTTCTTGGAATCCTGCATTGTAAACCTCTTGAGAATTTTATCTATGTAGCCGGCCTGAGACAAAGCTATCATTTTGTTCTTCCAATCCCGAAAGATCTGGATACCGAGAACAAAATTAGCCTTACCTAAGTCCTTCATGTCAAACTGCTTGGTCAACCATAATTTGACCGATGACAACGCCCCAACGTCATTGCCAATTAGCAGAATGTCATCTACATAGAGCAGTAGAAAAACCACCTTCCCATCCTTTATGTGTTTATAAACACATGGTTCATCCATATTTTGTGAGAACCCATAAGTCTTGATCACTTGATCAAATCTTATGTTCCAAGAACGGGATGCCTGCTTAAGTCCATAAATTGACTTTAGCAGCTTACAAACCTTACCCTCTTGGCCCGGGACCTTGAACCCGTCTGGTTGTTCCATAGAAATGGACTCATCAAGATAGCCATTCAGAAAAGCCGTCTTGACATCCATTTGCCAAATCTCGTAGTCGAGAGCGGCAGCTATGGACAAGAGAATCCGGATGGACTTAAGCATGGCTACAGGCGAAAAGGTTTCCTCATAATTGATTCCTTCCTTTTGCGTATAACCCTTAGCTACCAGTCTAGCCTTAAAGGTTTCGACCTTTCCATCCACTCCTCTTTTCCTCTTGTAGATCCAGTTACACCCTATGGGTTTTACCCCTTCGGGAAGATCCACAAGCTCCCAGACCCGATTAGTCTCCATAGACTTCATCTCTATGTTCATGGCCTCTGTCTAGAGGCTTGAATCAACATCCTCCATAGCTTCTGTGTAAGTATAAGGATCCCTGTCATGTTCATCCGGTTCAGCCAAGAAGACCTCCCCATTGAACATATACCTCTCAAGTTGACGCCCGATCCTCCCACTACGCCGAAGCCCCTGAGGTTGTTGTTCAGGTTTGTTTGGTTTTTCTACACCGATCGAAATGGTTTCATTCAGAACCTCCGGAGTGAACGGATCACCCCTTAACTCCTCAAGCACCACTTTGCTTCGAGGTTTAAAGTCGTCCATGTAACTCTCCTCAAGGAAAGTTGCATTAGTTGAAACCATGACTTTATTTTCCTTTGGGTTATAAAAATAACCCCCTTTAGTCCCTTTTGGATATCCTACAAATACACAAACTTCCGAACGTGCTTCCAACTTGTTCGGATCCTTAAAAAGGACATGAGTCGGACATCCCCATATGCGAATATGGTTTAAGGATGTCTTATGTCTTGTCCACAACTCGTGAGGATTTTTAGGGACCGATTTTGAAGGCACATTGTTCAAAAGATAACATGCGGTTTGTAGTGCATATCCCCAAAAGGATAAAGGTAATGATGAATAACTCATCATGGACCTAATCATGTCCAACAAAGTCCTATTCCTTCTCTCCGCTACGCCATTCTGCTGCGGAGTGCCCGGCGCAGTCAAATGGGATAAAATCCCATTCTCTAACAAGTGTCCCAAGAACTCATCAGAAAGGTATTCCCTACCTCGATCAGATCGAAGTGCCTTTATGGGTCTACCCAATTGCTTTTCCACTTCAGCCCGAAACTCCCTGAACTTGTCATAAGTTTCGCTTTTGTGGTGCATCAGGTACACATACCCATATCTTGAGTAGTCGTCAATAAAAGTGACAAAGTACTCATGCCCTCCTCGTGCCCGGATGTTCATCGCTCCGCAAACATTACTATGCACAAGTTCTAGAACTCCTTCGGCCCTATTGCCTTTAGACCCGTATGGTCTTTTGGTCATTTTACCCTCCAAACAAGATTCACATTGAGGTATAGATTCCACCTTTAAGTGACTTAAAGGTCTATCCCTTACCAACCTTTGAATCCTATTCAGGTTAATATGGCCAAGGTGTAAATGCCAAAGATAAGTCTTATTAGAGTGAGAAGTTTTAAGTCTTTTTGAGTTATTATCATTTATCTCAGCATTAAGCAATAAGTCCATCTTAGGTTTGATAAAATATAGATTATTTTGCATCCATCTAGAACAGATAAAAGATTTGTTTTTACGAATCACCACTTTTTCATTAAAATATACCACGTAGGAGTCTTTAAATAAAGAAGATACAGAAATTAAATTCCTTTTAAATTTAGGAACATAAAAATAATCTCACAAAATTAAATTCCTATAATTATCAAAATAAAGATGGACATCTCCCACTGCTTCCGCTGAGACCAAGGATCCATCGCCCATCCGAAGCGTTAAGTCTTCACACAGCAGACTTCTCGTTTCTTTGAATCCCTGCAGAGAAACACAAACATGATTAGTTGCACCGGAATCTATGACCTAAATGTCACTAGATTCCTCAACCAAACAAGATTCTAAATATAGAAGATCACACCTACCTCCCTTGGAAAGGAAGTCCTTGCAATGCTTCTTAATATGCCCGACCTTTCCACAAAAGAAGCACTTAAGCTTCTTCTTTGGGTTCTTCTTCTTCTTCTTCTTGCTCTTGGTAGTAGCAGGAATAGAAGACTTTCCACTCTTGGCCCATTGTTTCTTTCCATTCCTAGAGTTAGGATTGGAACCAGAAGCAGCTACCATGTTGGCCTCACCACCAGCAGGAGACTCCTTGATTAGCAGTTCAAACTCCTGTAACTGTTTCATCAGTTCTGTCAAGGTCATATCCCGTCTATTGCTTAAATTAAAAGTAGCTCTAAGCGGAATAAATTCCTTAGACAGAGTCTCAAAGACCATAGTCATCTGAGTTTCAGCATCGATGTCGGCTCCATTGGTTTGAGCCTCAGCGAGGTAACCCATGACCAACATCATGTGCTCCTTTACAGATCTCCCCAGCCTCTGTCTACAGTTTAAGAGTTTCCGAAGCGCCCCTTGCTGCTTTGTTATGGCCTAGCCTCCAAACATGTCATCAAGATTATCCAAGATCTGCTTCGCAGTCTCATAATCTTGATGTTGAGCCTGCAGTACGTTGTTCATGCTAGCCATAACATAGCAGCGGGCCTGATCATTAGCATCTTTCCAGCGATCGTACGCTTGGAATTGCTCATTACTTGAGTCTCCCATAGGCTCGGGAGGGAAAGGAGTTGTCAGAACATATTTCAGTTTCTCAAAGGATAGGACGATGTCCAGGTTCTGTTTCCAATCGTTATAATTCTCAACGGTTAATTGGTTTTTGTCAAGTATCGATGATAAAGCGTTTTTAGACATTTTCAATCTACAATAAAGAATCATATACCAAACATAAGCAAACATATATAATAATTTAGCAAGATAACACAATCATGTAAAATCATACAAATGTGTTTATGTGTCAAAACCTTGAAAATATCACAACCTTACAACGATAATTCCCAACTCAGAATTCAACAAGCTCCTAGGGGAGTCATGCCAAATTCAATCAGGAACACGGATCCCCTCCTAATTAATATATGCCATCCAGGACCCGTATGATCCAGCATATACTAATAATCGTTTCTTGGCCATTAATTTTATTAACAGAGCTCCTAGGGGAGGTTAATAATAAAACTAACGTGAGTGTATAACCACCGTTTCAATATTTTATCCATGATTTATAATCACCACCTAGGGGTGTGCAACCATAAATCATACTAAAATACCTTATCCTTTCAGAGATCCAATCTTGTACATGATAGAAATCCTTTCCTAGGGGTTGGGACCACCATGTTCTTCCTTTGGACCAACGATGGAGGCCTTAGGTCCTCTCTTCGAAAACCTTCTCGTCACGCCCCGGAGTACGGGAAGTGACGTGCCGGAGTATTTAAATTAATTAAAGGAGAATTTAATTAAAATCCAGAGTTTAAGGAGTTGAATTAAGTATAAAATGTGGAATTCATTAAAAACACTTTATGAAGAGTTCATATACATTAGACAATTTAAAACATTAAACGAATAATAATTAAAACAATAAAGCCGCGAGTATGGGTTCCACAACCCACAACTTGTGCACACACATGGTTCTGACAATATCATAAATACAATCACAGTCCAAGTACAAATAAAGTTAAATCTTACATGCCTTGATTAAATAATACAAAATATGAATCAATCCTCCTATTGCTCCTGAGTTCGGTCCAAAGACTCCTCTCCAAACCTAAATGGGAAACCACCTAGAGGGGGAAATTTAAAAACAGATAAATCGTGAGCGAAAGGCTCAGTAGGACTATGTTCTATAAAACAATTTAATTTAAAGAAACATTTCATTGTTTAGGAGTACTCAAAAGAAAACTTAAATAAATAATTTGAGTAGAACCGTCCTAACCCAAAACAGTCCACTCGCACAATCAAAAATACCATTTTTCTTTTCCTACGTAAACCATGATATCACCACCGTAGTGGCCCAGCTGGGTTTCGGGACCTGCCCCCAAGGTCGATTGCTACACGACCCGATCTCTGATATGGCATCATGTCTATGTGTTTATTATCATTATCATTCAAAACCCAATTACCGAGTGTTGTCAATTACATTTATTATGAAGTTCATTTCAGATCACGGTATATTAAAATATAACCAATAAATCCATTTTCAAACACCGTTAAAAACATTTTAATAGAAATCCTTTTCAAAGCCCAATCATTTCAAAACCAGGCTACCAAAGAAAAAGGATAGAAGTCCTACCTCAATACTCGTGTCGGTGCCCCACACCGTAATCTCGGTTCGCTATACGTTAGCTCCGCGGAACCACGAACGATCCTAGATACAAACTAAGTCGATCAATATCTAGTTCGAGACATTCTATGTTACTAAATCATTTCATGATGTCCTGGTGTGCCATTTGTACCTTTAAAATCATCCTATAAGGTTGGAATTTAAATCAGGGTTCAAAACAGTGAAAACGGGTAAAAATCACAAAAATTTCCATGCCTCGGTCGGCCTGCCGGACTCCCTGCTTCAGCAGGCCGAACTGCACAGTTTGGCCTGCCGAAAGCAAAGTTCGATCGGCTGAACAATTTCCAGGTTCGTCCTGCCAGACTAAAGAACACCGGCCTGCCGATCCCTGTTCTGGCCTATCGAACACGCACTTCGGCCTGCCGAACTGGGAAAACCTAGAAATTCCAGCCACGGGTTTCGATTTTCCCAAAACCCAAATCTTGATTCTCACCTGTTTTTCTCAAATCTCAGGCATAGAAAACATTCATAGATGATAGAAAAACATATTTAGACACTTTAAAACTCATTTAAACAAGATTCAAACACAAAAATCCCAAAAATCCAAAAATAGGAAAAATTGAGGAAAAATGAAAAATCTTGAATTCAATCCATTTTTCTCCAATCTAAGCTTAGATTCTTGTTGTTCTAAGTTCATTTAACTCAAATCCACGATTTTCTAAGCTTAAACAAACCTAGATTTCGAAAATGCACAAAATTGAAAATTTTGTAAAAAGTTTAGAAATTTCAAATCTAACCTTGAATCGAAGCTTCAATCCGCGTTCTCGGTTGTTAAATCACGTCCCCGAGCTTCCTCCTTGCTAACCCGAAGCTTGGATTCGAATTTGGTTCAAAAATTTTGTGAGAGAGATAGAGAGAGAACGAGAGGCTGAGAGAGAGAGAGAGAAGAGAGCTCACGGGAGAGAGGAGAGAGAGTGAGAGTTGAGTGAGTGAGGAGAGAGGAGGAAGAAAGAGAATAAATAGAGAAAATCGATAGGCGGTTTTACTGTGCGAAAACCATGTGCTGCCCACAGTTTTGTAAAACGGAGTATTTTTAACATTTTACAAATTGTATTGTTTTAAAACTGAAAACATCATTTTAAAATGATAAGAAATCATTTGGATTCATCAAATTAACAAAACAACCAAAAATTCAAAATCCATCAAGCAAAGCTACAAGCAGAATAACAATAACCGTAATATTATGGTTCCACCCTAGAGAATAGAAAACTAAGATTATAAGAGAATAATCGAGACATTTATCGATTCTTCATCCTTGAATCCTCAAGTTGTATCCTTCTTCATGTAATATCTATCTTCAAGTCTTCAATCCCGTATGAATCGAATACTTCATATTTCCGATCATATCCAAATTTAATGTTTCTCAGAATCGTCCCAAAAATAAAATTAAAACTGCAACGGAAAAATTACACCTTTAGTGGACTCCTGGCAGCTCTCGGTCGGCAGACCGATCTGGGTGATCGGCCTGCCGATCATGGAGGTTCGGCCTACCGAACATGAAAGTTCGGCCTACCGGCAGAGCACAAAAATTTCTGCCCCACTATCGGCCTACCGGACCACACGTCCGGCCTGCCGATCTGTGACCTTCGGCCTGCCGAACTGTGAGGTCCGGCATGCCGGTCGAGCAAAAAACGCACATTCTAGAAAATACAATTTTAATGCAATTCATCAATTTTATTTTCAACAATTCAAAAACATAAAATTAGAGACTCAGGAAATACCTGGAGGCGCCATCATCAATCTTCTAGATCCGACTTCTCGATCTGTCTTCTTCGAATAATTATTTAATTACAAAATTTTTACAAATTAAAAATTAAATAACAATTCCTAAACGGAGATGATAGTCCGCCATCTAATTACATGAAAAACCTAGATACACATTCTAACCTCTAAGGAACCATAACCGGTATTAATTAATTAATAAATAATTAAACAACTATTTAATCAACCATAATTAAACATTCACCACATAATCCATGACAACATATATATTATATAGAGACCTAGAGTGCCATCTCTCTATAAAATTCAATTCAAGCATAAGAGAGATTAAGATCACAAAATTTATGCATATAACATGATCACAAACTTGTAAATTTATGTAAAAACCTCCTCTCTGATACCAATTGTTGGAAACAAAGTGCGCAGCGGAATTTTAATTTTTTTTTTTATCAGAGTAATTTTCAAAACACAAGTTTGACATGTTATATGTATAAATTAGACAAATCTTACTAACCTCAGTGTGCCGAAGAACCTCCGCAACCTGTGTAGAGAAGTAACGTTCCAGAAGAGCCTCAACCAACTGGTCTTCTTTGCTATTCTCTATCCACAACCAGAGTGAGTGTGGGCTCACACGTACAGCTCTTCCACCGGTGACTCTCCTTCCAACCAAAAGAGAGAACCCAAAGCTAGTGCTTGTGATTTTTGAACAAAAGCTCTCAGGGAGTTTTTTAGATGCTCACTAGAAGAGTATCACTCTTAATCTCTCAAATTGATCTGAGTAAATCATGAGACTCACTCCCTTTATATAGCTATTGGTCCTGGGGTCAGTCCATATCAGATTAGGTCTCACAAACTCCAAACAGAATCAAATTCGGATCAGTATCTGATAAGATCCGCGTGAAAATGCGTAATCTTATCTCCCGCTGATCGGCAGGCCGATCAAGCCAGTTTGGCAGGCCGAACATGTCATCCAGCAGGCCGAACTCCCGAGAAAAAATCTCCGTGAATCTTTTATTTTCCACCCGAGATTCTAAAGGATAAAGTCTCAGTTTTGATTCAAATAACCCAATAGAGAAGTTATCTGATCAAAAAAAAATTTATCAAGATAATCTCTAAGAAAATAAATCAATTCACAATAATTCTACAAGTTTATCTTGTTCTAATTTGTCCAAAATTAAAACAACCGATAAACAGACAAGAATTATCTGATCGCAATAATTCAACAAGTTTATCTTGAACTAATTTCTTACAAAATTAATTCAACCGATAAACAGACATGAATTATTTGATTCTTACAAATTTTAAACCAATCTGATAAATCCGACATAAGTCACCAATTATTGGAAAAGCACGCCGTGTCGTTACAGGATTTTGTGAGCTAGCAAAGGGGACCAAAATGGACCTATAAAGTTCAAGCTCATGATAATTATGAAACCCAATATCCTAGATATATATTTCACAATTATCAACTCCGACGCTACTCCACTAAAAGCTTGGAGCTGCACTCTCGAACTTTATAGAATTACGAAGCTCATGTAGCTAAGTCTCCATGACATATCATAGTGTATCGCATCCCCATATGATTATCCATAATCGGCTTAAGGACAAGTTCTGTCTTACTTTCCCGATTATTTTTATCTTACGTTCCATTGTCTCACCATTAGAAAACTTACCATCCAAAGATAGTATACCATTCGGTTACACCTATTTATCCAAATAATTAAGCGCTCTAGTTTTCCAATTACAGGACAACGCATATAAGAGGATATCATTACTCCTAAAGAGGAGCTATGGATTCCATATCTATGAATAACAAGTCTACGCTATCAAGAGTCATGCCTCCAACGTACCGGCATGCATACCACTATAGAGATGTGGGTGTCACCCTTTGGCACATCAAAAGACACAAGTCAAGATAACGGGCCCACTATTCATCTCCGGATTAAGATACAATACAAATGACTGTCTAAAGTGAATCGATTTGCGAAGACAGAATTATTAATCCAAATCAATTCACTTTATGTCCCGATCCAACACATCGTCACTTATGATAACGCGCCAATGTTTCTATTCACGAAGTCCAACTCCGATGGCCAAGACAAACCATCTCCCATAAGGGATATAGACAACATAACAATCTTTACATGAATAAAGCGCCCAACTTTATTCCCTCGATTGCGGATCATATGTTTTAGACCGTCACCTTAAGAATCGTGTCTTCCACATAATCAGTCCATCATATGCCCAATTCTTAAGGTTTAGACTGACAGTCTCAGACTACTGTTTGGTTATCATACATTCAACAAATATGAACGTAAAGAGGACAAGATTTGGTATATATATAAATGAATAAATTCTTTATTGATAAAAATTTCTCCAAAAACGTATTACATTTTTACTCCTTAGGGCATACATGTCTAACAACACATGCTATATTTCTTCTAAAAATAAATTATTTTTAATTAAAGGATCCAAACTGTATATTTTATTAATTTCAAGATAGTTAGATAAAAAATTGTTAGATTAGATGTATATTGGATGGAATACTCTTGAAGATAGATTAATCCCACACACTACAGTTGTTAATCCATTTTACCCGCGCTAATGCTTTTGAGTCCATTTTCTACGTCATATACTGTTTTCCTTTTTGTTTTTATTTGTGTTTATGTTTTAGTATTTTGCTTTTATTTCTATTTTATGCTTGAGATCAGACATACCAACATCATCATCATCATTACCTAAAAAAAGGACTTTTTTAGTTATAATAACTTTAAAAAGAACTTTTAATCATGGTATTTTTGTGTGATTAATATGCATTTATTCATAACTTTGATTGAGTTTTTTTGTTGTGACTAAATGTATATAAATATTATGACTGAAAGTTTTGCTAAAAACCGTAATAACTAAAAATATGGTTTTTTTTTTCTTTCTTTTTTGTTTTGTAATGTGCGTGAATGAAAAGTGGAGTTAGTATATACATAAACACGTGCGATTAATTGATATAGGAACATCTTTAAGTTTAGTCTAAGTAGCTGTCACGTCCTGGAGTACGGGAGGTGACATGGCGGATTATTTAAATTAATTAAAAGAGAATTTAATTAAAATCCAGAGTTTAAGGGGTTGAATTAAGTATAAAATGTGGGGTTCATTAAAACACTTTATAAGGAGTTCATATACATTAGATAATTTAAAACATTAAACAAATAAATATTAAAACAATAAAGCCACGAGTATGGGTCCCACAGACCCACAACTTGTGCACACACATGGTACTGACAATGTCATAAATACAATCACAGTCCAGATACAAATAAAGTTAAAATCTTCCATGCCTTGATTAAATGATACAAAATATAAATTAATTCTTCTATTGCTCTTGAGTTCGGTCTAAAGAATCCTCTCCAAACCTAAATGGGAAACCACCTAGAGGGGGGGAAATTTAAAACAAACAAAACATGAGCGAAAGGCTCAGTAGGACTATGTTTTATAAAATAATTTTAATTTAAAGAAACAAGTCATTATTCAGGAGTTATTTAAAGGAAACCTTAAATAAATAAATAAATAAATTTGAGTAAAACCATTATTACCCAGAACAGTTTACCCGAATAACCAATAATATCATTTTTCTTTCCTAGGCAAACCATAATAATATCTCCACCGTAGTGGCCCAGCTGGGTTTCAAGACCTGCCCCCAAGGTCGATCGCTACACAACCCGATCTCTAATATGGCATCATGCCTATATGTTTATTATCATCATCATTCAAAACCCATTTACCGAGTGTTGTCATTGACATTCATTATGAAGTTCATTTCAATTCATGGTATATCAAAATATAACCGATAAGTTCATTTTCAAACAACCGTTGAAAATATTTTAATAGAAATCCTTTTCAAAGCCAAATCATTTTGAAACTAGGCTATCAAAGAATGGGGTAGAAGTCCTACCTCAATACTTGTGCCGGTCCCCCACACCGTAATCCCAGTCTGCTATACGTTAGCTCCGCGGAACCATGAACAATCCTAGATACAAACTAAGTCGATCATTATCTAGTTTGAGACATTCTATGTTACTAAACCATTTCATGATGTCCTAGTGTGCCATTTGTATCTTTAAAATCATTCTATAAGGTTGGAATTTAAATCAGGGTTCAAAACAGTAAAAACGGGTAAAAATCACAAAATTTTCTATGCCTCGGTCGGCCTGCCGGACTCCCTGCTTCGGCCGGCCGAACTGTACAGTTCGGCCTGCCGGAAGCCAGGTCCGGTCAGCCAGTCATTTCCCCAGGTTTGGCCTGCCGGATGGAAGAACACCGACCTTCCAGATGGAAGAACACCGGCCTGCCGATCCCTATTCCGGCCTGCCGAACACGCAGTTCGGCCTGCCGAACTGAAAAAACCTAGAAATTTCAGCCACGGGTTTCTCGATCCCCAAAATTCAAATCTTGATTCTAACCTGTTTTTCTCAATTCCCAGGCATAGAAAACAATCATAGTTGATAGAAAAACATACTAGAACACATTTGGACTCATTTAAACAAGATTTAAACTCAAAAATCTAAAAAATCCAAAAATGAGAAAATAGGGAGAAAAATGAAAAATCTTGAATCCAATCCGTTTTTCTTCAATCTAAGCTTAGATTCTAGTTGTTCTAAGTTCATTTAACTCAAACCCAAGGTTTTCTAAGCTTGAACAAACCCGGATTTCAAAAATGCACAAAATTGAGAATTTTGTAAAAAGTTTAGAAATTTCAAAACTAACCTCGAATCGAAGCTTCAATCCGCGTTCTCGGTTGCCAAATCACGTTCCCGAGCTCCCTCCTTGCTAACCCAAAGCTTGGATTCGGATTTGATTTCAAAAATTTGAGGAGAATTTGAGAGAAAACCGAGAGAGAGAGAGTGAAGAGAGCCACGGGAGAGAGAGAGAGAGAGAGATCTGAGAGAGTGAGGAGAGAGGAGGAAGAGAGAGAATAAATAGAGAAAATCGGTGGGTGGTTTTACTGTACGAAAACCATGTGCCACCCACGGTTTTGTAAAACAGAGTATTTTTAACATTTTACAAATTGTTGTGTTTTAAAACTCCAAAACATCATTTTAAAACAATAAAAATAATTTGAATTCATCAAATTAACAAAACAACCAGAAATTCAAAATCCAACCCAATAATCAAATTAATGTTAAAACATTAATTATGGCATACTAATTCATCATTTACATTACATTAACATTAAATAAATTTCGAGGCGTTACAGTAGCATTGGAAGAGAGCTGAAATATTGGCCAATGAACATATCCCCGCCTTTATACATAGTGCCAAAGTTGCGAAGGTTGAAAGAAATTTCGGTTGGCAGAGAGGAATATAATCCACTATTAATGTTACATCTGATTATATATATGTTTAGGAGGCATTTGTACGATTGCCAATTCCAAATCCATACGCTTAGTAGTTCATGCTACATATGTACGCAACTTCTCAATCTTGCGTCTCCATTATGGAAAAGTTCTTGTTGAAGTTGGTCTTCCACTAGTTTACGCCACCTTAGAAATTGACGACTGCCGCATGCATGGAAACTAAACGCAACTAATTATCTGATGTTGCATGCTTATTGGTTGGTTCGAGCTACAGTATTACAGCATTAACATGTAAGGTTTTTTTTTTTCTTTTTTCTTTTTTTCCTTTCTTTTGAAGGTAAAATGAAAGCTTTTTGACTACATATGTTATATATATATATTTATTTTATGTTTTACAGCATCTTAAGCCTTCTCAGTATTCATTCTCACTCTGCAAACTATTATTTCAAACCCTTTTAGGAGTTATTGTCTTTTTTATTGTCTTTAACTTAAAAAACTTTTAAAACACACATGTGGGTATACACTCCATAATGCAGGCTATAAATGTAACAAAAATTATATATCTGGACTTCGACTAAATTAATTAAAACTTCTGGTGTTGGTCTCCCAAAAGTCTTTCAATCTTGCAGCAAATATTTCAAACCATCCTCTACTAAAGGTGCTTGGCAGATGAAACGTTTTTAAATTATTGTTCATATCTTTTTCTGGTTAATTTTTAAATCTTTTACGGTATAGAGTTAACTTGTCTTCATTGTTAAATCAATGCACGTGGTTGGTGGTTGCTGAGGGGTCAGAAATTGGTTAAAAGATAAAGGGCGTTCCAAGGTACAACGAACTATAATATGCGCTCAAATGGGCGCACATACACAGACGCTATGTAGGTATGCATGTATGTATGTATGTATGTATGTATTCTTTTTCTTTTTGTGTCCGCGTTCCATCGTGGATAGTATTCTATATTGCCAATATACATGAGGGAAAACTTCCCATACCTCTCTTGTTCAATTCTTTCTATATCAGCTCCCACATATGACATTATCACTTCAAAAACTCTAGTCCAGTTGGGCATAACATCCCTATCAATCTCTCTGTCTATATATGCTAGCTAGCCATGTATGCTGAATTTAGCTTTCATATATATATATATGTGTGTGTGTGTGTGTGTGTGTCTTTCTTATATCCGGTTTTGGCGTTGTTAGCCCTAAATAAGTAGTTCTGTGATGATTTAATTCCCTTTTTTTTTCTTAGCCTAATTACTCCGTGAATTTATTTTATTTAGAGATTTCTGACCCTAAATTCACTAAACAGCAAAATTTTGAAATAATAAATGGAGGCAATCTTATTACTATCGTCTAAAACTTAAAATTTTCTTCTATAAAGACCTATGAATAAACCCATTAACTTCTGGCTAAAAATTTACAAGGACTAAATCACCACATTAATCAATTAATTAAGGACTAACAACACTGAAAACTCTTTCGTATTTTCCCTTTTTCCTTTCCAATCCTGACATCTGTATATTGCAACTTCGTGGAAGCTTCGTCTATCAACTTCAGCTAATTCATTGAGTTGGTTGCACGGCTGATATATTTTGGACGTACAATTCCTCAAAAGCATAATTGCATGGACTGGCCCCAAGGTGAGATGATTGTCACTGTATGATTTTTTGTATCTACTCGCTGACGTGCTTTATTGAATCACCTTTTTGCTCAAAATATAGGACATTCGTAGCTAGCTGATATATGTTATATGGCCTCCACGTGCTTTCTGACAATAGATCGACAGAATAGATATTTTCCCTGATGTTTTTTACTTCTGCTTGTAGCAGTACATACAATGTTGCTTATTGATGTGAGAAGAAATGGGAACCCGTCATTTTAACTTTTATTTATTATTTTTTTTGGTTGAATCCCCGCCGATTTGTGTTGTTATATTAATGTTTTGAACTACAAGGTGTATATAGTGAAATATTCAAGTTAAAATGTATTCTTCGTGATACAAGTGATGATTTAGACTTACTAAATACTTGGGGCTTTTATTTTAAAAGATCAACATATTAAATAGAAATGTTAGATCTGATATAAATCTAGAGAGAGAATGAGTTAAATTGTAGAGAGAGAATTGGAAGAGAAAAATGATTTTTCATTTCACCAAAAATTGAAGAATACAAAGAAATGCCTTCCTATTGTAAGAGAAAGTAAATTGAGAATTAAGTTACAACAGAAAAACAAAAAAACTAGTTCTAAACCAACTCTGTACACATCATCATGCTAGCTGAACAACTTAACTAACTCTAAAACTTCCTTCAAAATGAACTGTAAATGTCCTTTATAGCTATCTTGGATAAAAGTGGAAACAAGGCAGAGGCTGGTAATGGCTTGGTAAAGAGATTTGCAAGTTGGTGTTAGGAGCAAATTGGCAAAAGCTTAGCAACTTTATCATGTACAAAGTCAATCAATTTCAATATGCTTTGTACATTCATGAAATGTAGGATTGGAAGCAATATGAATTGCAGCCTTGGTGTTACAAAAGAGAAGCGCAAGAGACGAAGAATCAATAAAGAAATTCTTCAATAACTGTTTCAACCTTACTAATTCACTTATGGTTGCTGCCAGAGCGCAGTGTTTAGCCTTAGCTCAAGAATGGGATATGGTAGACTACATCTTTGCCTTCCATGACACTAAGGAGTCACCTAAGACCACACATAATCCCGTGATTGAATTGCGAGAGTCAGGGCAAGAGCCCTAGTCTGCATCAGCAAAGGCTTTTAGCTGCAGGGATGAGGATGTAGAGAAAAACAAGCCTTGACCAGGATGAGTTTTCAGATAACGTAGGAGATGGTGAGCTACTTGTAAGTGAGGAATTCGAAGGCTGGAGACAAACCGGCTTAACTTGTGGATGGCATACAAGATATTCGGCCTTGAAAGGGTGAGATATAGAAGATCACCAACTAGCCTTCGATATTGGTAAATGTCTAACAAGGAATCACAATTTATGGCTGACGACTTGACATTGGGGTGTCCATAAGCACTGAGATAGGCTAGGAGGCTAACAGATCAGCATCTTTCAAGGAGACGTAGAGTGTAATGCCTCTGTGAATGTACTATGATGTGGCCGAGCAAGTTATTTCAAGACCAAGGAAGTACTTCAAGTTCCCCAAGGCTTTAAGCTAAATTTGACTATGGAGAAAGGTCTTGAGGGAGTTGATGACCTCAATTGATGGTCCTATGATGATTATATCCTCCACGTAGACCAATAGTGCCATGAAAGAAAGACCAGAACCCTTAGTGAATTGGGAGTAATCGGGCTTTGATTGAACAGAGCCAAATTGAAGTGTTGAGTTGGCAAACTTTGTATTCCATTGCCATGCATGACACCTACTTGAGTCCATATATGGACTTATGTAATTTACATACTAACTTTCTCACTGTTGAGAGGACTCTCCCCTATGCCTATATAAAAGGGGAAGATCCATGTACACTTCCTCGAACAAGTCTCCATTAAGAAATGCATTGTTGACCTCCATTTGCACCATGTGCCAAGATAGACTAGCGGCCAAAGCACGCAAGACTTTAGAAAATCCACTTCCTCTTGTTGGTATATCCTTTTGCAACAAGGCAAGCTTTGTGTCTTTTGATAGATATATCTGACTTGTAATTGATTTTATAAACCCACTTGCAGCCACTCTATGTTTCCCAGGGGATAAAGGAACCACAGAACAAGTCTTATTGGAGTCCACGGCCTCCAACTCGGCGTGCATAGCTTCCTTCCACTGTAGATATTAAACAACTTGGTAGTACAATTGTGGCTCGAATTGGGAAGATACTGTATGGGTGAGGGCTTTGTGAGAAGGTGATAGGGAATTGTAGGCAACGTAGTTGGATAGGGGATATTTATGAGTGGAGGGGATCACATTTGAGTTGTGGGAGATAAGGCTACAGTGGTATCCTTGTAATTACAAGATGGGGACTTGATAGTGTAGGAGGGTTTTCTAAGATGAGTGATGGTTGGTGTGTGGTGAGAACTTGGTGGGATGTTTTGCTTAGGTTGTGTAAACAGTTGAGGTATGGTTGCATTTGGTGGATTGGGGTAAGTTGGTTCAAGTGTTGGGTTAGGGAGGACCAGACTAGGAAAAGGATTCACTAGGGATTCTTTTTGTGGTAACGGATTGAAATGGAAAAACATTCTCATGGAAGATAACATCCTTGGAGATAAACACCTGTTGAGACTGAATATCCATCAATTTGTACCCCTTAACGCCTATGGGATAGCCAAGTAGCACACATAAATGACCTCAAGGTTGGTATTTAGTTTGGTGACCTCAGAGGGTGGATACAAAGGCCAAACTGGTAAATACTTGAAACAAAAAGTAATCGACTGAAGATTTGTAAAAAGCTTCATAAGGGGTCCTATTTTGAAATAGTGAGGAAGGAGTTAGATTAATCAAATAATTGGCAGTGAGTATGCACTCATTCCAGCATTGAATGGGAATATGTGACTGAAAGTACAAAGCCCGTGCCACATTCAACATGTGTTGATGCTTTCATTCCACCACAGAGTTTTGTTGAGGAGTATCTATGCATGAAAACTGATGCAAAACACTATTTTTGCTAAAAAATCAGTGAATGCTAACTCTTTGGCATTATCAGACTAAATTGTTTGATTTTCTTATCAAATTAAGTGTCAATCATTAAAAAATCTAGAAATTACATGAGCCACATTTGGCGTATGTTTGAGTAAGAAAACCCAAGTAAATATGGTACAATGATCAACCAAAGTAAGAAAGTATCTATGGCATGAATAGGCTATTACATGATATGGTCCCTAAATGTCAGAGTGAACTAAGTCAAATAGCAAAAGGGAATATTATTGTTTGATACAAAGGATAAATGCATCTATTTGGCAAGAGGACAGATATAACACAGGTCAAAATGGTCAGATTTTGAATTCCTAAAATTTAGCTGATTCTTTAAGAACTCTGGTCTTTTTGCCGATGAGTGGCCAAACTTTAATGCCACACACAAGATGGAATTGAAATGGAGCTGGATACTACTAGAGAACTTGGCTTCAATGTGTTGGAATCTAGGACATACAAATCTGCCATCCTGCTACCCCTTCCATCCATCATCTGATTGCTAGCTTCTTGGATAACGAAATGGCCAAGAAAGAAACTAATTGTAAGATGAGAGTTGGACATAAGAGCACTGCCTGAGAGCAAATTAATCTTGAATTAAGGAACATATAATACGTCCTTGAGCAACAACCTCTAATTTAGCTCAATATCTTCACTATAGTGAGTGCTAATGCTCATATGATTGGGCAACATGACAGTGGAATTCTCTATGGATCTTAAGGACATAAATGCATGAGCATCACAACATATATGCCTAGAAGCACTAAAATCTACTATCCAAAACCTCGGGGATGAAAGAATTAGGCTCAAAGAGTTGGAAAAACAAGTATTCGTTGGGTAAGAAATGCTTGAACATCTTTAGTCATGGCTAAAGTAACAAGGTGACTAGAGAGCGTTGCTATGAAATCCTAACATTAACTGCTACTGAGATTTTGGAGAAACTTATGCATTTCCAGCATTTTTGCCACTTGTTTCTTCTGCCCCAAGGTTAGAGGTGTCCTGATTAACAAAATCTTTATTGTTTCTTTGTTGTTGCTTGAAGCCTAGAGGATAATCAAGGATTTATAACACTTTTTCATAGTATGTCCATGGTAATTGCAATGAGTGCAAAATGGCCCATCCTTTCTTTGATTCATGTTGCCACCATTTGATCCTTGAACATCCTAATTCCCTCCAAAAGCCTTGGAATGTCATTCTAAACAGAAAATGCCATGCTAGTGCTAGAGGCATCATTATGGAGAGGAACCTAATTCTCCTTTGACGTTCTTCTTGTGAAATCAGGGAAAAAAGCCTTGCTAATAGGAGGCCGGGAATCCATTATCAATAGCTGCCATGTACTTGAACAAATGAATCATTTAACCCCATGAGAAATGCCATGATGTATTCCATCTGATAATGGGCATTGAGGTCTTTCACTCCACCCCATGTGCACTTTCCACGAGAACAAATAGGCTTTAAATTGCTTAATTCCTCCCACGGAGTTTTCAACTTTGTAAAAGTAAATACTAACAGAGTTCTGCTCTTGGTTATGATTCATCAATTCATGGTGTAATTGGAAGATCCTAGGTCCATTGCTCTATTGGAACCTATTCTTGAGATCAATACAGATCTCACGAGCAGGCTCAGAAAAGATGATACTAGCATATATCTCCTTAGAAACGGAGTTTAAAATCCAGGAAATCACAATGCTATTATTCCAAATCTAGGAATTGAGAAGGATCGAGTCATTACCTTCTGGTTTTTTGATGAATCCATTGATTAATCCAAGCTTATTCTTGATGGATAAAGTAATCATCATTTCTCGGCTTCAAAAGGCATAGTTATCTCTTGTCAGTTGCTATGAAACAAGGACTAGCCCTGGGCTATTGGAGTGATGTAGGAAGCATGGACTAGCCGGATCATTAGTGGTGGATTTGCCAATGGATGCGACAGAATTGCCAAAACCTAGAGTCACCATGGATGATCAATACAAGCAGCTGAGAATTCGATTCAGGAACAAAGAATCAATCGAAAAAGAGTGGACATCGAAGCTTATTGCTTTGATACCATGTAGGATCTAATACAGATTTAGAGAAAATTGAAAGAGAAAAATGAATTCTCATTTCACCAAAAGCTAAAGAATACAAAGAAATGCCTTCCTCTTCTAACGGGAACCAAGTTCAGAATTAAGTTACAACAAAACAACTAATTCTAAACAAACTTTGTACTCATCGTTGTGTCAACTCAACAACTTAACTAATTCTGAAAGGTGATGCTCAATTTTAACTAACTCTAAAAGGAGATGCTCAATTTCTTTATAACTTAATGTTTATTATTGTCTTTAGACGACAAGATCTATTGTTCTTTAAAATAAACAAGTACCAATTCTTATTGTTATCAACATACGATAATATATGTGTGTGTATATATATATATATAAAATGTTTTGACACCACAGAAAAATAAATAATTTATTGAAACAGTCAATTGTAACTGTTTGTTAGAGCATGTAGTTTTCAGTATCGTCCACCGTTTGATAACAGCGGCGGGATAAAATTATTATTATTATTTTTTTTTGGCTGATGGTTTAGAACCTCAAGTACTCTCAAACGATGGTTATTCTGATGACAACTGAAAATCTGGGTGATAGCGACTTTGCCCTGCATAAACAATCAACGTGGATATGTATCACGAGAATAATTAAAACCTGCCGATTTTTGAAGTGCAATTTCCAGGAAGTTTCCACAAAGAAAGGCCCAAACAAGGCCGACAGAAAGGTGACCCCGCTTGTTTGGATGCATTCAAATTATTTTTGCTACTTACGTTTTTTGAATTATTGAAGTGAACCTTGTGTGCGCAAATGTTTTTTGTCACGACATTGCATGTGCTTGGTGATAATAGCATGAGTAACACAATATAACACTCTTTCGGTGGTTGCATGTACTATAGTTTTTCTGTGCTGCAGTTTCACATCGTTCTCAATCATTTTCACTTTATTTGACTGCAATTAATATGTGTGTATGTGTGATTAGTGACTCGGGCTGTCACGCAAAATCAGAATTTGGGTGGTTTATATGAATATTCTGTCACAAATATGCATACACATATATTCAGAAGAATAAGACTAAACACACCGACTTAAATTCTAAGTTTTATACTAATTTTTAAGTTTACCATAAAAGATTGGACTTTTAATCACAACAATGTTTTGCAAAACTTATAATCACAATATTTTTGTGTCACTAAATGTCTAGTTCTCGTAGCGTTTATTGATTCAATATTAGTATCTACAATTTATTGATGTGACAATATCTTAAATACTTACCAATAAAACATAACGATTCATAATTTGATGCACAAATTAGGATTAGAATTAGTCTTCATTGCATTTTTCATATCGAGAACTATATGTGATGTATGTATATATATATATATATATGTAACTATATGTCTTTCTTCTAGCTGCCACCTGAAGATCAAAATCATTTATATATAAACGTAACTTTTAGCTTATCATACTTCACTCAAAGATTGTCGTTCTATCACATAATTAATAATATTATAGGTCAAATGACTGAATACTGGAGAGTACACTACAAAATTAAAAGAAGACATTACATAAAGTGAAAAGTGTTTATAAAGGGAAAGCAGATAAGGTAGCTTCTTGTGGCGTAAATCATCTTCAAAACGATACCTAGCATTTCCGTAATTAGGTAATTTCGTAAAACCCTTTTTATTGGGAATCATTGATTTAGTTGGTTTGCAGTACAACACCAATAGTATATTTGGAGTACAACACCAATATATATACTATAGCATTGATTCCAATATATATATTATAGCATTGAGGTAATGGGTTCTATGTTCTATGTTCTAAATGGCTGAAAACATGTGATTGATGCTATGTAAAGTTTGATAAGTAATAGGCGGGTATGATTGAAATAGCGAGAATGGGGTATTTGTTTGAAGATTTCATATATATATATATTTATATGTATATGTATAATGTTCTTCCATGCATGTTTGGTCTATGAAAAAAAAAAAGAATGGTTGTCAAGCTTTACATTTAGATTTTGTATGGTTTGTGGAGAATAATTATTTCTAGAAGTGTACTTGACTAAAATAAATGTTTCACTTGTGATTTATGGTATCATGATGTTTCTTACTATTTAAATTTTAGCAAGACGATTAAAATAGGAATATGTATTGTTTGAAGTGCTAATAGAAGGGTTCTATGAATAATTTTGATTCTACAAAGTAACTTGCAATTCTTTGATATATGGTCGTAATGAATACAAGTGTATGTTTAGGACTTATTGGCGCATCAAGTTTCTGAAGGGGATTTACTCTCTTCACTTTCAACCACCGTTGGACAAGAAGTAAGTCAACATGGTATTTCAAAACAGCACAAAGTAAAATCGTAGCTATGATTTTCATGTTATGTGCTCATCTATGTCTAGAGCTTTAATATTTATATTGAACATTACTTTTCACGTTTATGCATAGATGAAGTTCAATATTATAGCACGTTTATCAAAGTAAAACCATTGTACCCTTAAAGTGTATTGAAAAGGAAGTATGATGTTTGGTTTGATATTTGGGTAGGCAACGAGCGTGGTAGGGATAGATGGACACAAATAAGCATGGTAAAGCCCTCGAGGTGAAAACCAAGAAAGGGTACCCACATATGATGTAAATGCCATGACTTTATTTGCAATAAGAAACACCAATTTGGGCTATAGTTGTTCTTTTAAGAACTTGAATGTAAAAAGTCTTGAAGGTTTTTGGTGATTTTGAAATTTTAAAAGAATGGGGGACCAAAAAGAAACTCTAGAAGCTTCTCTATCTCTTCTTTCTTTCCTTTTTTCTGGGTTTCTCTCATTTTTCTTTTTCAAGAATTCTTTCACAGTGTAACAACAATGGGTGCCCCTCCCAATCTGACCACCTCTGGCCACCATCTGCCCCCACACACTAGCCAACAAGCCTCGCCGCCTCCTGAAACCTCAAACAGCAAAGTTCTACTATCTCACTCACTACCATCTCACTAGATTTTGGCATTGTCTGACATCCATTTCGAGGAAAACAAAACCCTATTAACACCTACTCCAATCGTCATGTAACACCCATGATTTTAATTGAGTAAGGTTAGCATGTAAATGGTCGATTAGTATGCCTTAATGTGATTTAAACTTAATTTAAACATTTAGTGGTATATTTTAAATTTATCTCACTTTTAATTATCTTTATTCGTTATTTTGAATTTTTGAAACAAACAATTTGTCAAATGTCTAATATGTCCCTTTTGGAAAAACTATGTGTTGGAACATAGTTTTCACTCTGCAAAACCACATTTTCTTCTATTTAATCTCTCTCTCCCTCTCTTCCTTCCCCACTCTCCTTCTCAGCTCTCTCTCTCTCTTTCTCTCCCATTTTTGATTTCAAAATTTTGAGTTCAGATTTTGAATCTCAGTTGGATTGGGAACTTAGGAATGTGATTGGGCTTCCATAAACACGGCTTAAAACTCAGATTTGAGGTTAGTTTACTAAATTTCAAAATTTCAAACTTTACCCAAATTCTCTAAATTTCTTTGAATGTTGAAATTTGAGTTTTTAGAGCTTAGGAAAACTTAAATCTAAGTTAGTAGAACCTAAATCATCATGAATCTAGGCTCGATTTCACTAAAATTGGATTAAATTTCATTTTCCTATTTTTTTCCATTTTTGGAGTTTTTGAGAAATCCTTGTGTAAATTTTGTTTAAAAGTGTTTTTACATGTTTTTCTACCATTTATGAACATATCCTATGCTTGAGAACTAAGAAAATAGGTTAGAAATGAAATTTTGGATTCGGAGAGGTTGAGACTCAAAGTCTCGGATCCCTAGATTTTTTTAGTTTGATAGGCCGATCATGAGCATCGGTAGGCCAGACTCATGAGTTCTGCATGCTGAATTCATACTGTCAGTAGGCCAAACCTGGGCCAGTTTGGTAGGCTAGTGTTGCACATCCGGTAGGCCTAACTGTACAGTTCGGTAGGCCGGACAGAGGAGTTTAGCAGGCTGACCAGACTTTATAAAAGTTTGCCATTTTCATCCATTTTCACTATTTAAAGCTAGGATGAAGACCTTGACCCTATGATATGATATTTTGTTTATAAAATGCATACTAAAACACCATAGAATAGCATAATAGCATAGAACACTCTAAGTTAGAAATTGATGGGGTTTAATTTACTTTTAAGGTTGATCATGGTTCCATGGAGCTAACGTATAGCGAGTCGAGACTGCGGTGCTGAGTCACGATGCAAGATATCGAGGTAGGACTTCTACCCCTTTCTTGGTAGCCAAGTTTTTACTGGTTTTGGCCTTAAAAAATTCTTTCAAAATGTTTTCAATAAATGGCAAAATGTTTTAAATATTTTCAAACGGGGCCTTCGGCCACAAAAAGATTTCTTTCCAAATGATTTCTTTCAAATTGATTTTTAAGAAATGATTAAAATGAATTTCGTAGTATTTTTCATTTCTTATTTAAGAATGAATGTTCATAATGAACCAAATGATGAATGTAAATAAGAATACTTGGTAAAATAAAACCTAGATAATGACATAATACCAGACGCGTTATAAATATCGTCCAGAATGAAACAATTGAGCATGATGCCATATACAGAGATCAGGTTGTGGAGAGTGCAACCTTAGGAGCAGGTCTCGAAACCCAGCTGGGCTACTACGATGGTAATATTATGGCTTTGCCAAAGAACAAATAATAAAAGATAATTCCATATGAATAGGAATTTTAAAGGTAAGGATGAAATTAATATGTTTTATTCATGTTTCATAAATTTTATAAATTATTTTCAAATATGAAAATTTATGTTTAGAATTGATGTATTTCTAAACCTAGTTCTATTGAATCTTCCGGTCACATTTCTTTATTTGTTTTAAAACCCTTTTCTCCTAGGTGGATTGCAGCTTAGGACCGACAAGGAGACAACAAAGCTAACAAGTGAGTCGTAGGAATACTGTTTTAGGTTATTGCTTTATTTAAATCAAGGTATGTATTTTTTAAATGTTTTATCCCTTGTATTGGACTATGATTGTAATATTTTATTGTCAATACCATGTGTGTGCACTAATGTGAGTCAAGTGGGGCCTAGTTTATGTTTAACTATCTTTAATATTTTACTTCTTAATTAACTATTTTAAAGTGACGATAATTGTTTTAAAGTGTTTTAAGCTATCACGTTTTTGAAAATAACCCAATCATTTAATTGGTGATTTTAATCAAAAATCTATTTTAATTAACTTAATTAATCCATCACATCACTACCCGTACTTCGAGGCATGACAGAATGGTATCAGAGCTCTAGGTTATAAACCTTGCGAGTTGTGCACTAACAGGTACGATAGAAAAAAGCCTTTAGCAGTCAAATTTTGTTTTTAGAACTGAGAGAATGACACTTAGGCGTCATCTAGCTATGGCTGATGCGAATTCTACGAATAAGGGAAGCATGATAAGGGCTACATTTGCTGCTTTTCGGCAAATGATAGCGAGGGCTAGATCTGGCAATTTGGTGGCAAGTCATTGGCATGAGTGCTTTAAGGAGCTTAGTCGTGCGTTTTTCTTGAATTCTGATGGAGATAGGGAGCCTGCAAGTAGCTGAATATTGGTTAGACCCAATAGTGTATCAAGTGAAATTTGCAGCTTATAAGTTGGCAGGCTGTGCTAACACTTGGTGAAGCAAGTAAAGCATCTAGAGAATAATTGGAATATCGACAATGGAGAGACTCGAGGAATTATTCTAGGAGTATTATTTTTCACAAGAATGCAGAGATCAAAGGATCGCTGAATTCTACCAGTTGGAATAGGTAACAAGACTGTTTGGGAATACGAGGTAAAGTTAATGAGTTGGCTAAGTTTGTTTCATTTGCCATGGCTTCTAGGCATGAGGAGTGTATCAAGTTACAGGAAAGGCTCAAGACACCTATTCGACAACAATTAGTGGTCTTATGATTCTAGAATTTTGGTGGGTTAAAGTTGTCAGCTTATTAGGTAGAAGGAGATTATGCTCTCTATTGCAAGGGTCAGGCCAGAACATTAGGAATACCCCATAGAAGCAATAGGAGAGGCAGCGATCGCCAAGCTCAAGTGAAGAATCCGCATGGTAACGTTAGCAGTGGGACCAGTGGTTCATCCAGTAGTAGACGAAGCAATCTGTGCCGTTTCTACCAGAAGCTGGGATGCATCAAGAGGAGTTGGCCAACAAGGAGTGCTCAACAAGGATCCCAGACTGGAGAAAGTGCAACCCGTCAGCCTCAACCTCAGCCCTCACCTCCACCTTATCAACTTTTTTAGCTTTAGCTTCATTAGTTTTCTCCAAAGCAGTATCGGCTGATGAACGTAGGATGTAGCAGCGCTAGTAGAGGAAAAAGGAAAGGCTCCAGTTTGAGTTTACACCATGACTTCAGGGAGTTTGGGTGCTTAAACTAGCAACATGAGAGTCGACGGTACGATCCTGGTTTCTTAGTCTTTAGTTCTGGTTCTATCTGATATTGGTACCATTCATTCTCTCGTTTTGAGTTCTTTTGTACATGCCTTGGGATTAGAAATAGAGAAATTTGATGAGTCTTTAGTAATTTCCTCACCCATGGGGCGAGTGTATGTGAGTTGTATATGTAAATCTTGTAAAATGATGATTAGGGGTGAGACTTGGGAAGGTAATTTGATTATAATCCCCATGAGTACTTATGATATGACCTTAAGAATAGACCGGTTGTCCAGGCATAATGAAACTATAGATTGTCACATTAGAGAGGTAATTCTAGTGGCTAATAGTGGGCAACGATCGTTTACCTTGGGTGGTAAAGATCGAGCAATGAATGAGTAACTCATGAGAACGTGTCTAAGTGAATGAAGAAATTTAACATGCTTTATATGCTTCCCTAGGATTTAGGAAAGGATTATAATGTTGTAGGAAGAAATTCAGCAATACCGGTGGCTGATGAGTTCGATGATGTCTACCTCGATGAGTTATTTGGATTAGCATCACATCAGAAGATTGGGTTGGCATCGAGTTATTCCCAAGGATCACTTTGATTTCCATAGCACCATATCGATTGGCATCTGTAGAAATGAAGGAATTAAAGAAATAGCTTTAGGAACTCTTTAATAATGGATATATTAAGGATAGCGTGGGATGCACAACTTCTATTCGTCGAGAGACATGATGGTGCGCTCAGGTTGTGCATTGATTATCGATAGTTGAATCAAGTCACTGTGAGGGGTAAGTATCCACTGCTTCGGATCGATGGGTTGTCTGGCTAGTTAGGAGGTTCTTGGCATTTCTTAAGGACAAATTTGAGATCCAAAAAGCACCAGCTGCATGCTGAAGAGGATAAGTCTCTGGGGCACCGAGTAGGGTATCTTAGTGAATTCGTCTAAGGTAGAGACTATGGTACGGTGAGAACGACCAAAGGACGTGGTCAAGGTTTGTAGCTTTTTAGGACTTGCCGGGCACTACAGCAAATTTGTGAAGGATTTCTTGAAGATAGCAGCTCTATTGACGTGGATGATTAGGGAAAGTGTCAGGTTTGAATGGGATGAGGAATACGGATGCGCATTTTAAGAGTTGAGGAATCAGTTGACTACTGCTTTTGTATTAACCATACCAAGTTGTGACAGGCTTTATAAGGTCTACACTGATGTAGCAGGACGAGGGCTTGGATGCGTATCGATGTGACATGGACAAGTTGTGATTTATGGATTGCGACGGTCAAGGCCTCTTAAGCAGGATTACCCTACACCCGATTTGGAGCTCACTGCAGTGATACATGCTTTAGGGATCTGGAGATATTACTTGTTGGAGCAATATTTCAGGTATTCTCGGATCACAAAAGCTCAAGGTATTTGTTCACTCAAAGGGATTCGAATTTGATGCAACAAAGATAGATGGAATATGTGAAGGACTATGACTTCTCGCTATAGTATCATCTAGGTAGGGCCAATGTGGTTGCAGACACGCTCAGCAGAAAGTCTTCAAAGATTCTTACATGTCTGGCACTAGAGGATTGGAAGAGAGATGCTACCGGAGCAAACATGGGCTGTAGTACCATGAAGACTTTAATTCGGTATCAGCGTATTGTATGGGATCGACTCCAGTGTTTGTCTAGATGGCAAAGTAGAATCAATGGCGGGACTAGCACGTATAAGGAATACGACAAATGCAGAACAAGGAGTAGTTTGAAGAATGGAGGATTCATGCAAATGGGTCGTTGCATTTTAAGGAGTGTCTGGCAGTGCTCGCGATTAAGGGAATGGCAAAGGCTTTGATGGATGAAGCTCATAGTCTTAGTTAGCTATTCATCTAGGGAGCACGAAAATGTATCACGATTTGCAGAAGCAGTATTAGTGGAAAGGTATGAAGAAAGATGTTTAAAAGTATAATAATATTGCTAAGGCATGATGCGATTTAGGTCATAGTTGGCAGGTTGACAAAATTGGTGTATTTCATTTCCTACCTTTGGGTAATCGTGTTCAAGACGAGTTCTTGGAGGAGTTTTTAGGAGGCTTTAGGCATAGACTTGGATTTCAGCGTGGCTTTTCATCCACAGATTGATGGGCAATTCGCCCAAGTTATTCGGATTCTTAGGAACACATTACATACGCGTGTATTGGATTTTGGTAGGAGTTGGAAGAGATGTTTGCATCCGATGGAGTTGTGTACAATAATAGTTATCAAGTAAGCATCAAGATGGCACCGTTCGAAGCACCATATGGATAGTCATGTTGATCACTAGTGATTCGAGTAGGACTAAAAGACAAGATCATTATTCGACCTGAAGAAACCCTTGAGAACAATAAAAAGGTTACTGTGATTTGTGATCGGTTGAGAGCTACTTAGAGGAGGAGAAAGAGTTTTTGTGAATAAAGGACGCTGACCTCTAGAACTTGAGGTAGGGGATTTTGTTTTCTTAAAAAGGTTTCACTGGGTAGGTGAGTTTTGCATTTCGATATGAGCGAGGAACCTGCACCGAGGTATGTCAGAGCATTCGAGGTTTCCCGACGTATTGGAGTGATCATTTATTGCCTTAATCTTCCTCCCGAACTCTTATATTCGTGTCGTATTTGTGTGTGTCGATGCTTTGGAGTGTCCACCTGAACCAAGCAAGATTGTCTCGATTCATGGTGTGTAGATTTAGGAAGACACAACCTACGAAAGAATGTTGGTTTAGATTATAGATCGAAAAGTGGTAGGTCTGTGACGCCATGACGTTTTGTTAGTGATAACGGTGTGGCAACACCACAGGGCTAATTAGGCAACCTAAGAATTCGAGTTAACTGTACAGGAGTCATACTCGTATTTATTTTGTTTTAGGTTGGTTTATGAATTTCGAGAATAAAACTTCTTTCAGGGGTGGAGAGTTGTAACACCTAGGATTTTAATTAAGGGTAACATGTAAACAGTGGATTAGTATGCCTTAATGTGATTTAAACTTAATTTAAACATTTTGTGGTATATTTTAAATTTATCTCACATTAAGTTATCTGTATTCGTTATTTTGAATTTTTGAAATAAACAATTTGTCAAATATCCAATATGTCCCTTTTTGGAAAAACCATGTGTTGAAACATGGTTTTCACTCTACAAAACCACATTTTCTTCTATTTAATCTCTCTCTCCCTCACTTCCTTCCCCACTCTCTTTCTCAGCTCTCTCTCTCTCTCACGCGTTACACTCACCCTCTCTCTCCCATTTTTGATTTCAAAATTTTGAGTTCAAATTTTGAATCTCAGCTAGATTGGGAACTCCATGACTTAAAGCTTAGATTTGAGGTTAATTTACTAAATTTTCAAAATTTCAAACTTTACCCAAATTCTCTAATTTCTTTGAATGTTGAAATTTGAGTTTCTAGATCTTAGGAAACCTTAAATCTAAGTTAGTAGAACCTAAATCATCATGAATCTAGGCTTGATTTCACTAAAATTGGATTAAATTTTGTTTTCCTATTTTTCTCCATTTTTTGAAATTTTGAGATATCCTTGTGTAAATTTTGTTTAAAAGTGTTTTTACGTGTTTTTTACCATTTATGAACATTTCCTATGCTTGAGAACTAGAAAAATAGGTTAGAAATGGAATTTTGGATTTGGGGAGGCCAAGACTAGAAGTCTCAAGTCCCCAGATTTTTTCAGTTCGGCAGGCCGATCATGAGCATCTGTAGGCCGAACTCATGAGTTTGGCATGTCGGATTCATATCGTTGATAGGCCAAACCTAGACCAGTTTAGTAGGCTCATGCTGTACATCCGCTAGGCTAAACTGTACAGTTCGACAGGCCAGTTCAATAGGCCAGACAAAGGAGTTCGGTAGGCCAACCAGACTTTATAAAATTTTGCCATTTTCATCCGTTTTCACCATTTAAAACATAGATGAAGACGTTGACCCTATGATACGATATTTTTTTTATAAAAGGCATACTAAAACACCATAGAATAGCATAGAATACTTTAAGTTAGAAATTGATGGGGTTTAGTTTACTTTTAAGGTTGTTCATGGTTCTGTGGAGTTAACATGTAGCGAGTCGTGACTACAGTGCTGAGTCACGATACGGGATATCGAGGTAGGACTTCTACCCCTTTCTTGGTAGCTACGTTTTTAATGGTTTTGGTCTTAAAAAATTCTTTCAAAATGTTTTAAATATTTTCAAAGGGGGCCTTCGGCCACAAAAAGATTTCTTGCCAAATGATTGCTTTCAAATTGATTTTTAAGGAATGATTAAAATGAATTTCTTAGTTTTTTCATTTCTTATTTAAGCATGAATGTTCATAATGAACCAAATAATGAATGTAAATTAGAATTCTTTGTAAGATAAAACCTAAATCATGACATAATACCAGACGCGTTATAAATACCTTTCAGAATGAAACAATTGAGCATGATGCAATATACAGAGATCGGGTCGTGGAGAGTACGACCTTGGAGGCAGGTCCCGAAACCCAGTTGGGCTACTATGATGGTGATATTATGGCTTTGCCAAAGAACAAATAATAAAAGATAATTCCAGATGAATAGGAATTTTAAAGGTAAGGATGAAATTAATATGCTTTATTCATGTTTTTGAAATTTTATAAATTATTTTCAAATATGAAAATTTATGTTTAGTATTGATTTATTTCTCAACCTAGTCCTACTGAGCCTTCTGCTCACATTTTTCTATTTGTTTTGAAACCCTTTTCCCCTAGGTGGATTGCAACTTAGGACTGACAAGGAGGCAACAGAGTAAACACGTGAGTCATAAGAATACTGTTTTAGGTTATTGCTTTATTTAAATCAAGACATGTATTATTTAAATGTTTATCTCTTCTATTGGACTATAATTGTAATATTTTATTGTCGATATCATGTGTATACACTAATGTGAGTCTGGTGGGGCTTGGTTATGTTTAACTATCTTTAATATTTTACTTCCTAATTAACTGTTTCAAAGTGACAATAATTTTTTTAAAATGTTTTAAGCTATCACATTTTTGAAAATAACCTAATCATTTAATTGTTGATGTTAATAAAAAATATGCTTTAATTACCTTAATTAATCCACCATATCACTACCCGTACTTCGGCGTGTGACACGTCACCAGAAAATTTCAGTTCTGCCCCACCATTTGTATATATTTTTGTGCTTTTTTTAGCAAACTGGATGTCGTTTGGCGTAACCATCATCAGATACGAACTCCATTCTTCAAGATCTTTGTGATGGTACCCACCTACACCAACAACCATCCTCGGGTCATCGATCCACGCCAGTTGATTGACTAGTTTGACTGATCAACAAGTTGACTTGACCATCCTCGTTCGAGAAAACACCTTTCCAACCTATTCTTGACTCTCTGGACATGTCCTGAAGTTGGAATTGCGAGGAGGAATTCCAATGACTAAGTTTGATGTTCAAAGTTTGATTAAAACAACAAAGATTTTGCAAAACAAAGTCTTTTTTGCTGCCAATTGTCGTTGGTTGAATTGGTAGGACTCCCATTACTTTCTTTCCTTGATATTTATGGTTTACTTTACTTAATTGAATTGATCAGATGATTAAAATGTGTCATATGTGTTTTATTATAATGCTATAATTTATAGATTTGCATGTATAATTAAATTAGTGAAAATTGATTGATAAAGTAATATTTTCCTTCGAAATAAAAATAAACAAGTCTATAGATAATTGGTAAATTGAATGATTTCAACAAACTCAAATTTGTTTATTTGTTCATTTTGGCCTAAGAATCTATTAAATATTATTAGATCTTTAAAATTAATTGATAAATTAAAAAGAAAATAATATTACCCAATATTTTTAATTATAATTAAAAAAAGAATTAGGATTATACGATTTACCCTTTACTTGTAAATGGAGTTTTTTTTATATTTTGAAGAATGCTTTATATCTTGGTTATTCAAGTCCTTTAAAGTTTACTATGATGTTGTTAGTCTTTATAACTTATGGTGATTTATGAGTTATCGTGATTTTACTTTTATCGGAGTGATTAATGTTGAGAAAATGATGGATGCAATTGGATGTAATGGTATGATGTAATATATATAATTGTTCTGGGTGATAGTGCCAAAATTTCTTTAAAATTGTTTTCTTGCATGTGTTGAATATTTAGTTAAAAAATAAGTCGTTATACTACCAGAATTTTGCTAGCACTTATCAAAGTGGGTAAAAAGACTTAAGAGGATTTTTAGGAGCTAGTTGGGGTTTTAAGCAATTCTATTATATGTTGAGACCTCACTCAATGTCATCAGATAAATTTTATGACCATTGAAAGTATTCCTCAAAGTTATATCCCATGAGGTGCTTACTTATTTGGCACAATAGACAACTTATATTATTTGGTACCACCAATGCTACACGACCTATTTCATGGGGTACTCATTTGATGCACAATGGAACATTTTATACCTTTTTCTTTCTTTTCTTTCCTCCACTAACAACCTAAGATATGAGTGACAGAATTTTAGTGATGATTACAGATTTTGAGTTATTGATTGGTTTGATAAATTGTGAACTTGATGAATTTTTATATTGATAGGAGAATTTGTTTATTATTTTTATTAGGATTTTATATATAATAATAGTAAGAAAAAATAGTAGGTGAGTAATAGATTTCCTATTGAGCGTTACGTGCTCACTCTCTACCTTTCCTTTTATGTTAGTCGATTGTTACTTGATGTGTTGGATTATTGTCAATACTCCTCGTCATTCGACTGGTATACTCATCTTATTTTCTTGATTCTTTGTTGGTGCATGCAAGGTACATGGAATGAACATTCCCAGTAGATAACAAATTAATTATAAACCTTATTTTTATTTGTTCTTTAAATTTTTATTTTGACTAAAGCTGCACAGCTGTATTTTTACTTATTTTATGAGCATTACTTTAATTGTGTATATTTTCATTTAAATTTTCAATTTGTATTTTACCTTTTTATTTTAATATTAAATATTCATGACTAACTTTGATTTATTTCTATAATTTTTATGGGCCCAACTATAGTTTTCAAATTTTTAGACTTTCTAAATCTTTAAAATACTTCTTTCAATTTTGTCACTAGCGTTGATTTTAGGTCAAGACAAGAGGGTATAAAAGCATGGTTTTGAGTTCCGCAGAACTTTAACCTATTGGGTTTGCTTTGAATGAACTTCTAGGAACTGTATCATTTAAAGAGTGAGTTCCATGTGCCAAACAGTCATGCTAATGATCTTGTCTTTAACGATTTTTGAACTTTTGTAAATGTTCTTTGGTGTACTATTTCCAAAGTTGAAATTTTAATTGACTTGTGAATTTCTTGTCTTGATATTGTCCACGTTTCATTTTTGGGCTATGCCATTGATTGAGTACGGACTCCTATTCTTCCAAAGATTTTGTTTTAGCGCCCGGTTCATTAGGTTCTGATTTTGACTAGTGTGGTCTAGCATTCATGCTTATTGAGGCACTAGAATTATTATAAATGTTTTAAGAGGCTAGGGATATTTGTAGTAACCATTTTTGTAGCATTTTCCTATCTTCCTTGCGCTTTTCCATGAATTCTTATCTATCGTATCATAGCATAAAACTTTCCATTTCCGTTGGATTTAATATTATCAATACTTTGTCTGAGTTGCCTCAAATAGATAGTGTTAATTATTTTGTAAGACCCGTAAGGAGTCTTTGACTTTGGTTTTGAATGTTCCTATCCCTCAACCTAGTCCTCATTGATAGATGGTTTCTTGTTGCAACATTGAATTGTAAATTGATTTGGTGATTAGAGAATTATAAATATTAAAGCTTAGGATTTATTGAGGTTTATAGTAATTTTCATCATCTTTGGCTTCAACAACATAGTTTCTATCCTTATGGTTCTATATAGTCTTTCTCGAAAGAAATCAATAAATGTCATATATAGTAAAGGTATGGACTTGAGGTTAAAGTATTGCTTTCCAATTACTTGTACTTGTTTTGAGGAATTTGATATCAGTGTCCATTGATTAGGATGGTCTTGACATTTTCATATTTTGTATTTTGTTTTTGGGAGGAAATGGGATTGTTTTGTTACTGAGTTGAAACATGGGATTTTTGGGGCAAAAAAAAAAGTCCATCTAAAAGTAATTGTTGGTGTCATTAGATCTAGTGAATCATTGTTGGAAAAACAGTACGTAGTGGAAATTTTAAAATTTTTAATCAGAGTATTTTCTAAAACACAAGTTTGATACGCTATGTGCATAAATTAAGTAGATCTTACTAACCTTTGAATGTGGAAGAGCTCCAGCAATCTGTGAAAAGAAGAACATTTCAAAAGAGCCTCAACCAACTGGTCTTCTTTGCTATTCTCTATCCACGATTGGTATGTGTGTGGGCACACCTCGTATAGCTCTTCCTCGGAGACTCTTCTTCCAAGCAATTGAGAAAACCCAAAATTAGCATTCGTGATTTATGAATAATAGCTCTTTAGGGAGTTTCAGAGACTCACAGACTAGAGTACTCACTCTTAATTTCTCAACTATCTAAATAACATAGAAAACTCACTCCCTATTTATAGAGGTCGTCCCTATGGTTATTATCAGATAAGGCCTCAAAAATTTGAATCTGGATCAGTATTTGATAAAATCACATCTAAAATGCATGATCAAAAAAATAGTTAGATCGGCAGGCTGAACAAACTGATCGGCCTGCCGAACTTGCCCCATCAGCAGGCCGAACTAACTGATCAGCCTACCAAACTTACGATAAATGATCCCTGTGAATCTTTTATTTCCCACATGAGATTCTTTAGATAAAGCCTCAGTTTTAATTCAAATAACCCAATAGAAAAGTTATCTGATTAAAATAACCATATCAAGATAATCTCTAGAAAAATAAATATTCCAAATGATTCAACAAGTTTATCTTAAATTAATTTACAAAATTAATTCAACCGATAAACAAACATAATTTATCTGATCTTATCGAATTTCAGCTAATTTAATAATTAAACATAAGTCACCAATTTATTGAAAAAGCATGCTATATTGTTACAGAATTTATTATAAGCTAGCAAAGGGGACCTAACAGACCTATATAATTTAAGCTCCTGATAATTATAAAACCTAATATCCTATATATATGTTTCATAATTATTAACTCTAATGTTACTCCATTAAAAGATTAGAACAATACTCTCGAACTATATAAAATCATGAAACCCAAATAGCGAAGTGTCCATGATAGATCATAATGTATCGTTTCCTCATAATCGACTTAAGGATAAATTTTGTCTTATCTTCTCGATTGTTTTCCTCTTACATTCCATTATCTCACCATTGTAAAACTTACCATCCAAAGAAAGTATACCAATCGGTTAGACCTATGTATCCACATTGTTAAGTGCTCTAGTTTTTCAATTACAAGATAACGCATATAAGAGGATATCATCGACTCCTAAAGAGTCATGTCTCCAATGTATTGGCATACGTACCAACATAAAAAGTGGATGTCACTATTTGATGCATCAAAAGATATAAGTCAAGACAACAGGCCCACTATCTATTTCAGGATTAAGATACAACACATATGATTGTCTAAAGTGAATTGATTTGCCAAGACAAATTATTAATCCAAATCAATTCTACTTTGTATCCCGATCCAATACATCATCACCTATGACAATGCAAAAATGTTCTATTCATGGAGTCTACCTCTGATGGCCAGGACAAACTATCTCTTGTTAGAGATATAGGCAACATAACAATCTTTACATGAATAAAGTGCCCAACTTTATTCCCTCTATTGTAGATCTTATAATATAGACTATCACCTTTAGAATCATGTCTTTCACATAATCTGTCCATCATATGCCTGATTCTAAAGGTTTAGACTGATAGTGTTAGACTTTAGTTTGCTTATCATACATCCAACAAATATGAACATAAAGACTAAATAAATTCTTTATTGATACAAAAATGTCTCCAAAAACATATTGCATTTTTACTCCTTAGGGCATACATGTCTAAGATCTCCCACTTGCACTAAGTGAGTAAATATGGCATATCCTGCATTCCCATAGCTTCTTCATGTCTCTCGAAAACCCTCGCAGTTAGTGTCTTCATGAATGGATCAGCTAAATTATCCTTAGATATGATTTTGCGTATAGCAACATGCCCGCCCTCAATGAAGTCCTTTATCACATAATACTTCCAATGAATGTGCTTACTCTTCTTGTAAAATTTTAGTTCCTTAGCATTAGCTATCACTACACTATTATCACAATACAACGATGTCGGCTTATCTGTACTAAGAACTACCTCAAGATCCCGAAGGAACTTACAGAGCTACACTGCTTCTTTCGAAGCATCACTAGCTACCACATACTCGACCTGTTAGTGATGTGCCCTAGGAAAATTATGTAATGAACACATTTTGACTTCATTACATTTGCATTTTATTAATAAAGAGGCATTTTCATTGTTGTTTTTTATTCTAATTCCATAAATAGTTAATTCTATCTAGGGTCATCAAGTATGTGACTTGATAGTAAAACTCTTAGGTGAAAATTGAATTCTATTTTAAATTATTCTTAGTCAGTCATTATTATTGGGAAAATAATGAATGAAGACTAGTATGAAGTTTGACTGATGATTATGTTTTACTAATCATGTGTATAAGATACAAAGTGAACTCATAGATAAATATTTGAGAAATGATGTATTGGATCGACCCGCTATGAGAATACTACATGGATAATTGTCATAAGTGATTCTCATCACAATAGTATTATCTTAGTCCTCTGACCTAAAATCACCATTGTTTCCTACATGACAAGTTCTATATTTTGACACATTCTAATATTATTATTAATAGGATGATGGAATGGATTGCTGTTGGATATAGAGTGAATCATGTGAGGAATCTGGGTGATTAAGAAGGAATTTGTCCCTCATTTCTTATGAAAAAGATATCTATGGGCCCCTCGATAAGTTAGACTGAAGAAAAACGTATGGCTATACTGGAATGTATTGATAAGAGTTATCAATATTAGTCTACTTAAGATCGAGAAATAATATGATTGAATAGTATAAGGATGACATAAACCATGCCTTATGTTCAATCAAGGTATCTAGTGACAAAAAGACTTTAATACTTTTTGTGGATTAGGTTATGTCAGATTATTGACATTCGTATAACTTGGGTAATCATAATGTCTTGCTAGAGGCCGCTTATGATTTGTGGGCCAGAGATAGAATTTCAAACCCACTACCAACGTTATGTAAATCTACAGGGTCGCACACTTAGAACAGATCAAAAAATGAATTTTGGGTTTATTGTGTCTAGGTTCAATGAATCTGATAATGTCCAAATTCGATGTACTAGATATGTCTAGGTTCATTGAATCTAATACTATCTAGATTCTATGAATCATATTTGAATTACAGTTTATCCTTGTTAAAATTTGACTCTATCTCGAAGTCAATATATATATATATATATATCTGTTTTAGGGTTTTTGGCCGAATTAAGAAGAGAAAAAGCGTTCTCTCATTCAAAAAGGCAAAAACATTAAAAACCCTAAAATTAGAGAGAGTCATTTAATGCAAGGAGAGGGTGCCAGCACACCAATTTGTTTTTGAGAGAGTTTGTTCATGTAGATACCTAAAGAGGGCGTTGTTCTAAGTAACAACGTTTGAATCCAATCCTAAATATGAAAAGCCCAAGTTAGGGTGTCATCGGAGTGAACCTGCTCTCTTCCTTCCAAAAATCTTGCACTTTTTGTCATCTTGGTTAGATTCTATGACTTTCTTATCAATCTAATCAAATTGCCTGGATCCCACAAGGGTTTTGTGAGAATTAATTTTGATTTTTTGTTGCTTATTTAAACCACAAAATCCAACAAAACCCAACAGTGGTATCAGAGAGACTTGCAAATTCGATTAAATTGATTTTATGTGGTTCTGTGTATATGTCATATTAGTGGATACAATTTATACATTAATTAGATTAATGTGTTTGAGGCTTTATTTGATTAAACATTTTTACCGTGTTAAATTGATTAATATGTTTACTGTTTATTGTAACCTGTTGTTGTTAATTTGATTAATATTACAATTTAACAAGAATCTAGTAATCTGTTATACTTTAAATCTGGTTTTGGCTTTATTAAGGTGGCAGATCGTTTAAATGTTAAACAGTGATAATCTATTTTAAACAGATTAATATATATCATAGGGTCAGTTTAATTGTTAAACAAAGATGATTGGTTTAGAACAGATCAATAAATTTCATGAATCCGTTTAAGTGTTAAACAGAGATTAATTAATTCTGTTATAAACAGATTAGGTAATTTGATTAACTAAAATTAATGGATTTAGGTAGCACACGAGTAAGGTAAATCGTTTACCTTCCGGGATTGCCACTAGGGGCGTTGCCCTTAGGACCCTGCAAGGGGCGCTACCCCTTGACCCCGAATTGATTCGTCACATAAATCGTTTTGGTCATAAAAAAAATTTAACCATAATGAAATTATATTATTGTGTTTATGTGTTTAGTGTGAATTGCATGGTGCATAGCATGACCCTTTTATACCAATGTGATTGGCAGGTTTTATTTAATTTTATTTTGGGTTTGTAATTTTAAATACAGCCTCCGTGTTGTTTTTCAATTTGTCGTAATTTATTTATTTATTTAGTAGAAATAGAATAGTTTAGATTGCAATTTGTAATGTAAAATCAAAGCCCAAGATCAAGATAGATGGAGGTCCATGATGGAGGCATAAGATGGAGTCCCTTCATGGCAATCTAGTGCTATATGTACTCATTGGAAACGATATCCCTACTCTACAAAGTGTTAAATCATGGTTAGGGAATTGTTTCTCAATGAAAGACTTAGGTGAAGCTGCCTATATTCTAGGCATCAAGATCTATAAGGATAGATCTAAGAGGCTTATTGGCCTAAGTCAAAGTACATACATTGACAAGGTATTGAATAGGTTTAGTATGCAAGATTCTAAGAGAGGATTCTTGCCAATGTCACATGGAATTATTCTCAGCAAGACTCAGTGTCCAATGACACAGGATGAGCGAGATAGCATGAATAAGATTCCATATGCTTCTGCCATTGGATCTATCATGTATGCAATGTTGTGTACTAGACCTGATGACTCATATGCCTTAAGCATAACCAGCAGATACCAATCAGATCCAGGTGAAAGTCACTGGACAACAATCAAGAATATCCTTAAATATTTGAGAAGAACTAAAGATGCATTCTTACTGTATGGAGGAACGAAAGATGAGCTTGTTGTAAGTGGTTATACAGATGCCAGCTTCCAATCTAACAAGGATGACTTTCGATCGTAGTCAAGTTATGTGTTCTGTTTGAATGGAGGTGCAGTGAGTTGGAGAAGTTCAAAGCAAGACACCATTGCTGATTCTACAACAAAAGCTGAGTATATAGCCGCCTCAAAAGTAGCAAAGGAAGCGGTTTGGATCAAAAAGTTTATTGCTGGATTGGGTGTTGTTCCTAGTATATCAGATCTAGTAGACTTGTATTGTGATAATAACGGGGCCATAGCACAGGCTAAGGAACCTAGATCACATCAACGATCCAAACACATACTCAGGCGTTATCATCTCAATCGAGAAATCATTAAGAGAGGAGACATGAAGATATGCGAGTACCTGCAAATGACAATGTTGCTGATCCACTCATTCAGCCTCTTCCATAGCCCAAGCATGAGATTCATACTAGATTAATGGGTATTAGGTACAATATTGATTGGGCCTAGTGCAAGTGGGAGATTGTTAGTGATGTGCCCTAGGCCAATTATGTAATAAACACATTTTGACTTCGTTACATTTGCATTTTATTAATAAAGAGGCATTTTCATTATTGTTTTTTATTCTAATTCCATAAATAGTTAATTTTGCTTAAGGTCATCAAGTATGTGACTTGATAGTAAAACTCTTAGGTGAAATTGAATTCTATTCTAAATTATCCCTAGTCGGTCATTATTATTGGGATAATAATGAATGAAGACTAGTAGGAAGTTTGACTGATGATTATGTTTTACTAATCATGTGTATGAGATACAAAGTCAACCATAGATACATATTTGAGAAATGATGTATTGGATCGACCCGCTATGAGAATACTACATGGATAATTTTCATAAGTGATTCTCATCACAAAAGTATTATCCTAGTCCTCTGACCTAAAATCACCATTGTTTCCTACATGACAAGTTCCATATTTTGACACATTCTAATATTATCTTTAGTAGGATGATGGAATGGATTGTTGTTGGATATAGAGTGAATCATGTGTGAAATGTGAGTGATTAAGAAGGAATTTATCCCTCATTTATTATGAGAAAGATATCTATGGGCCCCTCAATAAGTTAGATTGAAGAAAAATATATGGCCATAATAGAATGTATTGATAAGGGTTATCAATATTAGTCTACTTAAGATCGAGAAATAATATGATTGAATAGTATAAGGATGACATAAACCATGCCTTATGTTCATCAAGGTATCTAGTAATAAAAGGACTTTAATGCTTATTGTGGATTAGGTTATGTCAGATTATTGACATTCGCATAACTTGGGTAATCATAATGTCTTGCTAGAGGCCGCTTATGATTTGTGGGCCAGAGATAGAATTTCAAGCCCACTACCAACGTTATGTGAACCTACAGAGTCGCACACTTAGAACAGACCAAAAAACAAATTTTGGGTTTATTGTGTCTATGTTCAATGAACCTAATAATGTCTAGATTCCATGTGCTCGATATGTCTAGGTTCATTGAATCTGACATATCTAGATTCTATGAATCATATTTGAATTACAGTTTACCCTTGTTAAAATCTGACTCTATCTCGAAGTCAACATATATATATATATATTTGTTTTAGGGTTTTTGGCCGAATTAATAAAACAAAAGGCGTTCTCTCATTCAAAAAGGAAAAAAATTAAAAACCCTAAAATTAGAGAGAGTCATTTAACACAAGGAGAGGGTGCTAGCACACCAATTTGTTTTTTAGAGCGTCTATTCATGTGGATACCTGCAGAGGGCGTTACTCTAAGTAACAACGTCTAAATCAGATCCTAAATACGAAAAGCTCGAGTTGGGGTGTCACTGGAGTGAACTCGCTCTCTTCCTTCCAGAAATCTTGCCCTTTTTGTCATCCTGGTTAGATTCTATGACTTTCTTATCAATCTAATCAAATTGCATGGATCCTGCAAAGGTTTTGTGGGAATTAATTTTGCTTTTTCGCTGCCTATTTGAGCCACAAAATCCAACAAAACCCAACATGGCCTCCATTGTTAAATCTAAAGTGCAATCTTGTTTGACACTTCCCTAAACAATGGCATTGCCGCCCAGAGTAAACACAAAACTAGAACTCGATCTCCTCGAATATAAACAGGATTGAAAATCCAAATTAGTATATCCTAGAGGTGTTAAATCTTCACTTGAATATATAAGCATATACGCTCGAGTCCTTCTCAAGTACCTAAAAATATGCTTGATCGCAATCTAGTGCATTGGTCACGGATCCAACTAAAATTGACTTACTATCCTAATTGCATAACTAATATTCGATCGTGTGCAAAGCATGGCATACATGAGAGTACCCACAGTCGAAGCATAAGGCACCTTCTTCATGTTTTCTCTTTCTTTATCTGACTTTGGTGTGTTTTTTTTAGAAAGAGTAACTCTAAACCTAGATGGTTGTCTACCTTTCTTGGAATCCTATATTGCAAACCTCTTGAGAACTTTGTCTATATAGCTAGCTTGGGACAAAGCTATCATTCTATTTTTCCTATCCTGAAAGATCTGGATACTAAGAACATAATTAGTTTCACCCAAGTCTTTCATTTCAAACTGCTTGGTCAACCATAATTTGTTCGATGACAATTCCCTAACATTATTGACAATTAGCAGAATGTCATCTATATAGAGTAGTAAAAAAACCACCTTCTTATCCTTAACGTGTTTGTAAACACACGGTTCATGCATATTTTGTTTGAATCCATAAGTCTTGATCACTTGATCAAATCTTGTGTTCCAAGAATGGAAAGCCTGCTTAAGTCTATAAATTGACTTTAGCAACTTACAAACCTTACCCACCAGACCTTTCGCCCTAAATCCATCTGGTTGTATCATATAAATGGGCTTATCAAGATATCCATTCAAAAAGGCCGTCTTGACATCCATCTAAGAAATCTCACAATGGAGAGTGGTAGCTATGGACAAGAGAATGCAAATAGACTTAAGCATGGTTGCAGGCGAAAATGTTTCCTCATAATTAATTCCTTCCTTTTATGTGTATCTCTTAGCTATCAATCTAGCCTTATAGGTTTTGACTTTTCCTTCTGCTCCTCTCTTTCTCTTATGGATCCACCTACACCCTATGGGTTTTACCCCTTTGGGAAGATCCACAAGTTCCTAGACTCGATTAGTCTCCATAGACTTAATCTTAGTGTTCATGGCTTATGTCTAGAGTTTTAAATCAACATTCTCCATAGCTTTTGCGTAAGCATAAGGATCCTTGTCATGTTCATCTGGTTTAGCCAAAAAGGCCTCAACATTAAACATATACCTCTTGGGTTGACACCTGATCCTCCCACTATGCCAAAGCCCCTTAGGTTGTTGTTCAGTTAGTTTTTGTACACTAATTGGAACAGTTTCATTTGGAACCCCCAAAGTGAGAGAATCACTCGCCAACTCCTTGAGTACAACTTTACTTTGAGGCTTAAAGTCATCCATGTAACTTTCCACAAGGAAAGTTACATTTGTTGAAACCACGACTTTATTTTCCTTTGGGTTATAAAAATAACCCCTTTTAGTCCCTTTGGATATTCTACAAACACACAAACTTCCAAATATGCTTCCAACTTATTCACTTCCTTAAACAGGACATGAGCCGAACATCCCCATATGCGAATGTGGTTTAAGGATGTCCTTTTCCCTGTCCACAACTTGTGAGGAGTTTTATGAATCAATTTTAAAGGCACATTGTTCAAAAGATAACATGTGGTTTATAGTGCATATCACCAAAAGGATAAAGGCGATGATGAATAACTCATTATAGACCTAACCATGTCCAACAAAGTCCTATTCTTTCTCTCAGCTATGCCATTTTGCTGCAGAGTGCTTGGTGCAGTCGAATGGGATAGATCCTATTCTCTAATAAGTGTTCTAATAACTCATTAGAAAGGTATTCACCACCTCGATCGGATTGAAGTGTCTTTATGGGTTTACCCAATTGCTTTTTTACTTCAGCTCGAAACTCCTTGAACTAGTCATAAGTTTTGCTTTGGTAATACATTAGATAGACATACCCATACCTTGAGTAATCATCAATAAAAGTGACGAAGTACTCATACCTTTCTTGTGTCCAGATGTTCATAGGACCCCAAACATCACTATGTACAAGTTCTAGAATCCCTTTGGCCCTATTGCCCTTAGACTCAAATGGTCTTTTGGTCATTTTACCCTCTAAACAAGATTCACATTATGGTATAGATTCCACCTTTAAGTGAGTTAAAGATCCATCCCTTACCAACCTTTAAGTCCTATTCAGGTTAATATGACCTAGTTGAAAATGCCAAAGACAAGTCTTATTAGAGTGAGAAGTCTTAAGTATTTTAGAGTTATTATCATTAACCTCAGTGTTAAGCAATAAATCCATCTTAGTTTTAATAAAATATAGAATGTTTTGCATCCATCTATCACAGATAAATGATATATTTTTACGAATCACCACTTTGTTATTAAAAGAAACAACATAAGAGTCTTTAAATAAACAAGCTACAAAAATTAAATTCATTTTAAGTTTCAGAACATAAAAACAATCTCACAAAATTAAAATCCTATAATTATCAAACTAAAGATGGACGTCTGCCGCTACTTTAGTGAACACCAAGGATCCATCGTCCATCTGAAGCATGAGTCTTCATGCAACAAACTTTTCATTTCTTTAAATCCCTATAGAAAAAAACAAACATGATTAGTTGCCCTGTAATCTATGACCTAAGTCAAACTGAATTCCTCAACCAAACAAGTTTCAATAACCAATAGATCACACCTACATCCTCGAGAAAGGAAGTCCTTGCAATTCTTCTTGATGTGCCTGATTTTTCAGTAGAAAAAGCACTTGAGCTTCTTCGGGTTCTTCTTTTTCTTCTTCTTGTTCTTGCCACTTGCAAGAATAGAAGACTTCTCATTCTTAGCCCATTGCTTCTTTCAATTCCCTAGGTTAGGATTGGAACCAGATGCAGCTGCCAAGTTTGCCTATTACTAGTAAGAGTTTCCCTAATCAGATTTTCAAACTTCTGTAACTACTTCATCAGCTCAGTCAAGGTCATATCTCGTCTGTTGGTTAAATTAAATGTAGCTCTAAATGGGATAAACTCCTTAGATAGAGTCTCAAAGATCATAGTCATCTATGTTTCAGCATTTATGTTAGCTCCATTGGTTTGAGCCTCAGCGAGGTAACCCATGACCAACATCATATGCTACTTCATAGGAGTCCCCAATCTTTGTTTGTGGTTTAAGAGTTTTCGAAGTGCCCCTTATCGTTTTGTTAGGGCTTGGCCTCCAAACATGCCTTCAAGATTATCCAAGATTTACTTCACAATCTCATAATCTTCATGTTGAGCCTGCTACACATTGTTCATGCTGGGCATAACATAATGGTAGGCTTGATCGTTAGCTTCTTTCTAGCGATCATATGGCCAAATTTGGTTATTATTGGGATCTCCCATAGGCTCGGGAGGACACAGAGTTGTCAGCATAAATTTTAGTTTCTCAAAAAAAGGACGATGTTTAAGTTCTGTTTCTAATCATTAAAATTCTCATCGATTAATTGGTTGTCATCAAGTATCGAAGATAAATCATTTTTAGACATTTAAAATAAAGAATCATATACCAAACATAAGCAAACATATCATAATTATTTAATAAAATAACACGATCATATAAAACATACAACGTGTATATGTGTCAAAACCTTGAAAAAGTCACAATCTTACAATTATAATTCCCAACTCAGAATTCAACAAGCTACCTAGGGGAGACTTGCCAAATTTAATTAGGAACACGGATCCTCTCCTAATTAATATATGCCATCCAGGACCCGTATGATCTAGCATATATTAATAATCGTTTCTTTAGCCATCAATTTTATTAATAGAGCTCCTAGGGGAGATTAATAATAAAATCAACATGAGTGTATAACTATCGTTTTAGTATTTTATCCATCATTTATAATCTATACCTAGGAGTGTGCAACAATAAATCATTCTAAAATGCCCTATCCTTTTGGAGATCTAATCCGGTACATGATAAAGTCCCTTCCTAGGGGTTGGAAGCACCATGTGCTACATATGAACCAACGATAGAGGCCGTAGGTCCTCTCTTTGGGAACCTTCTCTGATTCAATCTTTTGTAATCAAGGTTTTATTTAAAAAAAAAAGATGCATGAAAAATTTTTAATGAGCGGCACTCCCTATTTTATATGACATGTTATCAATATATATGGCTAAAAATATTATAATGTAGACAAGCAAAGTAATCATACAAAGCCAGAAGCAAAATAATAATAAATAACTGTAATATTATGGTTCCACCCAAGAGAAAAGAAATTAAAGATTACAAAAGATTAATCGAAACATATTATCGATTTTTCATCCTTGAATCTGTTAGACATTTATGCCCTAAGGAGTAAAAATGTAAAAATATTTTGGATACATTTTTATCAATAAATAATTTTTTTATTATTATATACCAAATCTTGTCCTCTTTACGTTCATATTTGTTGAATGTATGGTAAGCAAACAATAGTCTGAGACTGTCAGTCTAAACCTTTAAGAATTGGGCATATGATGGATAGATTATGCGAAAAACATGATTCTTAAGGTAACAGTCTAAATCATAATATCCACAATCGAGGGAATAAAGTTGGGTGCTTTATTCATGTAAAGATTGTTATGTTGTCTATATCCCAATTGGGAGATGGTTTGTCTTGGCCATCGGAGATAGACTCCGTAAATAGAAATATTGGCATGTTGTCATAGGTGATGATGTGTTGGATCGGTACATAAAGTGAATTGATTTGGATTAATAATTCTATCATGGTAAATCAATTCACTTTAGACAATCATTTGTATTGTATCTTAATCCTGAGATGAATAGTGGGGTCATTGTCTTGACTTATGTCTTTTGATGTACCAAAGGGTGACAACCATATCTTAATAGTGGTATGCATGCCGATACATTAGAGGCATGACTCTTGATGGCGTAGACCTATTATTCATAGATATGGAATCCATAGCTCCTCTTTAGAAGTAGTGATATCCTCTTATATGCATTATCTTGTAATTGAAAAACTAGAGTGCTCAACCATTTGGATACATAGGTGTAACCAAATGGTGTACTGTCTTTGGATGGTAAGTTTTCTGATGGTGAGATAATGGAACATAAGATAAAAATAATCGGGAAGGTAAGACAGAACTTGTCCTTAAGCCGATTATGGATAATCCTATGGGGATACGATACATCATGATATGTCATGGAGACTTAGCTATACGGGCTTCGAAATTCTATATAGTTTGAGACTACAGCTCCAAACTTTTAGTGGAGTGACGTTGGAGTTGATAATTACGTAATGTATATCTGGGATATTGGGTTTTGTAATTATCAGGATTTCATAATTATCGGGAGCTTGAACTATATAGGTCCATTTGGTCCCCTTTGCTAGCTCACAAAATCATATAACGATACGGCGTGCTTTTCCAATAATAGGTGACTTATGTCAAATTTATTAGATTGGTTGAAATTTAGAAGAATCTAATAATTCATGTCTGTTTATCTGTTGAATTAATTTTGTGACAAAATTAATTCAAGATAAACTTGTTAAATTATTGGGATCAGATAATTCTTGTCTGTTTATTGGTTGATTTAATTTTGAAAAAATTAAATCAAGATAAACTTGTAGAATTATTAGGAATTCATTTATTTTCCCAGGGATTATCTAGATAAAGTTGTTTTGATTAGATAACTTTTTGATTGGGTTATTTGAATTAAAACTGAGACTTTATCCTATAGAATCTCAGGTGGAAAATAAAAGATTTGCTGAGATTTTTTTTCGACAGTTCGGCATGCCGATCCTCTAGTTCGGCCGACCGATGGGCAAGATTAGTCTGTTGATTAGGCAAATCGGCCTATCAATGTGTGAAGGATAAGATCACACATTTTATGTGGATTTTATTAGATATTGATCTAAATTTGATTCTTATGCAAATTTTTGAGACCTAATCTGATAAGGACTGACCCTAGACCCAACCTCTATAAATAGGGAGTAAGTCACATAAGTTATTCAGATCAATTGAGAGATTAAGAGTGATACTCTGCTAGTGAGAATCTAAAACTCCTTGAGAGCTCTTGTTCACAAATCACGAACACTAGCTTTGGGTTCTCTCAATTGGTTGGAAGGTGAGTCACCTAGAGGAAGAGCTATACGTGTGAGCCTACACTCACTCTAATCGTGGATAGAGAATAGCAAAGAAGGCCAGTTGGTTGAGGTCCTTCTAGGATGTTACTTCTCTTCACTGATTGCAGGAGCCTTTCGGCATTCAAAGGTTAGTAAGATATGGTTAATTTATGCATATAGCATGTCAAACTTGTGTTTTGGAAAATACTTTGATATAAAGTTTTAAAATTTTGCTGTATATTGTTTTTTCAATAGAATCTTCAAGTTGTATCTATCTTCATGTGCTATACATCTTCAAGTCTTCAATCCCACATCTATCAAATACTACATATTTTTGGTCATATCTAAATTTAATGTTTCTCAAAATTGTCTCAAAAATAAAATCAAAACCACACGGAAAAATGCACCTTTTCTAAAAAACAATAGCTCTCTACGGGCATGCCGACCTATGTGATTGGCTTGCTAGTCACAAGCCTTCGGCCTACCAAACTTGACAATTTGACCTACTGCCAGAGTTGGCTAAAATCTACCCCATAGACAGCCTGCCGAATTAAAGGTTTGGCCTCTTAGTCTGCGACCATCGACAGACCGATCATGAGGGTTCGGCCTACCGATTGAGCAAAAATCATGTTTTTCCATAAAACAGTTTTTGCACAGTTTTGCAATCTTATTTTCAACAATTCAACAACATACAAATTTAGACTCAAGAAATACCTTTGGAATTGCTATCGTATCCATCTTTTTGATCCGTCTATTAGATTCATCTTCTAGATCCGTCTTTACTTTGAATGATTATTTAATTACATAATTCTTATAAATTTAAAATTAAATAATAATTCCTAGACAGTGATGGTAGATCGCCATCTGATTACGTTGAAAAATTACATTGAAAAACCTTGGTACACATTCTAACCTCTAAGGAACCATAACCAGCACAAATTAATTAATTAATAATTAAATAATAATTTAATCAACCATAATTAATTAATTGACATTCACCATATAATCCATGAAAACATGTAAATATATAGAAACTCTAAAGAGCCAACTCTCTAAAACATTAAATTCAAGCATAGGTGAGATCAAGATCACATAATTTATACATATAACATGATCACAAACTGGTAAATTTATGTAAAAAATGGCACTGATACCAATTGCTGGAAAAATAGTGCGCAGTGAAAATTTTAAAATTTTAAATTAGAGTATTTTTCAAAACACGAGTTTGGCATGCTATATGCATAAATTAAGTAGATATTACTAACCTTTGAATGCCAAAGAGCTCTTGCAATCTATGAAGAGAATAACATTCCAGAAGAGCCTCAACCAACTGGTTTTCTTTGCTATTCTCTATCCACGATCAGTATGTGTGTAGGCAACCTCATACAGCTCTTCCTTGGTGACTCTTCTTCCAACCAATTGAGAAAATCTAGAACTAGCATTCATGATTTGTGAACAATAGCTCTTCAGGGGGTTTAGGGACTCATAGACTAAAGGGCTCACTCTTCATTTCTCAACTGATCTAAATAACATAGAAAACTCACTCTATATTTATAGAGGTTATCCCCATGGTTGGTTATTACCAGATAAGCCCTCAAAAATTTGAATCTGGATCAATATTTGATAAAATCACATCTGAAACACATGATCAAAAATATTGTTAGATCGGTAGGCTGAACTAATAGATTGGCTTGCTGAACTTGCTGATCGGCCTACCAAACTTATGATAAATGATCCCTACGAATATTTTCTTTCCTACCTGATATTCTTTGGATAAAGCCTTAATTTTAATTCAAATATTCCAATAAAAAAGTTATCTGATTAAAACAACCATATCTAAATAATCTCTAGGAAAATAAATATTCTGGATTATTCAACAAGTTTATCTTGAATTAATTTACAAAATTAATTCAACCGATAAATACACATGAATTATCTGATCCTATCGAATTTTAGCCAATCTAATAATTTAACATAAATCACCAATTTATTAGAAAAGCATGCCATATCGTTACAGGATTTATTATAAGCTAGCAAAGGCGACCTGATGGACCTATATAGTTCAAGCTTCCAATAATTATAAAACCTAACATACCAGATATATGTTTCATAATTATCAACTCTAACACTACTCCGCTAAAGTTTAGAGCTGCATTATCGAACTATATAAAATTATGAAGCCCAAATAGCCAAGTATCGATGACATGTATCGTATCCCTATAAGATATCCATAATCAGCTTAAGGAAAAATTCTATCTTACCTTCCCGATTATTTTTCTCTTACGTTCCATTATCTCACCATTGGAAAACTTACAATCTAAAGAAATTTACCATTCGGTTACACCTATGTATCCAAATGGTTGAGCATTCGGTTACACCTATGTATCCCACTATTCATTTCAAGATTAAGATACAACACATATGACTGTCTAAAGTGAATTGATTTGCTAAGATAGAATTATTAATCTGAATCAATTCCACTTTATGTCCCGATCCAATACATCATCACATATGACAATGTACCAATGTTTCTATTTGTAGTGTCCACCTTTGATGGCCAAGACAAACCATCTCCCATTAGGGATATAGACTACATAACAATCTTTGCATGATTAAAGCGCCCAACTTTAGTCCCTCAATTGTAGATCATATGATTGAGACCCTCACCTTTATAATCTTGTCTTTCGCATAATTTGTCCATCATATGCCTAATTCTAAAGGTTTAGATCGACAATCTCAGACTTTAGTTTGCTTATCATACATCCAACAAATATGAACGTAAAGAGGACAACAATTTAATATATGAATAATAAATAAATTTTTTATTGATAAAAAAGTCTCCAAAAACATATAACATTTTTACTCCTTAGGACATACATGTCTAACAATCATGTCACTTTCTCTTAAAAAAATTGCGAAAAGCTTTTGGAGATGATAGGATATGCATGTGATATGACCTAATTATTAGTGGATTGAGTTAAGCTATACTATTTATTTTTGGAATTGTCGCATAGACTTAGTAGATTATATTTAGTATTTTACGTTTGACATGAACATGTTTGACACCAACCCAATAGATCTTATCTCTAGTACGATTTGATGCGATATTGACTATTTGTTAGAGATTAGTCTATATGTTTTAGAGGTGTTAGTTTGTTGGATATGGTGATATTGAAATTAAATTCATTAGCTTAGAGATTCTTTAATTTTGAGGACTAGGTTTACTAAAATATATTGGGTTTAAAGGGGTTACTTAAATTCATTTGCTTGACTTATATTATGATCACTTCTCTATTGGTTCAACAATAGCTTGGAAAGATTAGGTAGAGTTAAAATAATGTGATATCTTTGTCATTTTCAAAAGGTATAATAATAGTAATGAAAGTGGTATAAAATGAGTGATCCTTATAGATATATTGACTAAGTTGAAACTCAAACTATATAGATTTGGCCTTTTTGTCGGATCTTATTATTTCTTGAATTAATTGTGACAATTATGTCAATTTGCGATGATTTGATATTTAATTGATAACTTTTTAATGATAATGTTAATTACAAGTTGCAATTGATCTCGAGGTGGTTCCAATTTTTTTTCTATTTTAGATGATTTGTTTGATTATTAGTCTTAGCCTCACATGTCGAGTATCTTAGTCATTGTTTGGAGATAGCATGTCAAATGTTGATTGGATATTTTAAGGCCTTTTGCTAAGTTTTAGATATGCTTGAGAACAAGTTGTCATATGGAAGGGATGATATCTTTGAAAGATTGGGTGATTCGAAATTTCTCACATGGGCTACATTATTTAGATGTTTTAATATATTTATTCTTGCTTTATAGGAATCTTTTTGGTTGTTTAAAATTTGGTTATATTATTTTGGATCTCTCAAATTTATTCCCAGAGTTAGGATAAAAGTTGATGATAAAAGGTAATAAAACAATTTGTTTTCTTTATTTGCAACGTAGGTGGTTGTGATTACTTCTTTTGGAAAGATAGAGCTGTAAAGCTTTAGATGTATTAACATATGTTATTCTAAGATTTGTTTTAGAGTTTAGATTAGATATTTTAGAGAGTTAGGGTTGTTTCTCCTAGTTAAGAGTCTTAGTTATAAAAAGTGAAGGAAAAAAAAAATTGTCATTGGGAGAATGGAGGAATGTGTATGTGCCACTTCGCTAATGGTTGTAAGACATTGGCCCTAAGCTTTGATCTTCAAATCGATGCAATGGAATTTTGTAAATTGTAGAAGATTAAATAAAATACTTGGTTCTATATTGATAGATGTTTATAAAACCATTTTAGATACTTCTAATTGCTGAAGTGGTGGTTTGTTTAGGTTACTTAATAGTTAATACTTGACTATGTATTTATTGAGGCTTTCAATATACCTTTAAAGACATAATAAAAAATAGTTTATTGATTTTTGTCATTGGTTAAGCAAGTTACAAATTGGAGGGATGTTAAATATATTTGAGTGGGAAATTCCATATATATTTTAGTTGGTGGTGGTTAGTCACTTTGGAAACTTTAGTGACATATAACATTGAGCTTATTCACTATTGCTTTGAACCTAACTCATTGATGTTGATTAATCACTTAGATAAATTTATTATCATTGCACAACTTGGGATCTTAATAGCTAAAGATTTTAGTTGATGGGCTTTGGCCTAGTTGATTGATTCAATATTTCCAAACTTTATTTGTGGTCTTTTTATGTGTTTGAGATCTTTGAACTTAGAATGAGTGATAAACCAATGCTAACTTAGGAATTAAGAATGGTAGTCATGCATTGATGTTCATGTGAATAAAATTTAAGTCTTGCAGGTGTTTTTATATCTTAGTAAGAGGATATTAATAAGGGTGACAGGTTTTCTTTGGTGGGAGTTGTAACGCCCCTTAATTCAGACGTCACAGATGTCGTTACATACATAACCTATAATCATCATCATAAAATTATCATCAAAACATATAAATGCTATTCATAACATGCTTCCTTAAATATTATTATCAAAACATTTCATACATTATAAACATGAAAATCTTTTTGAAAAACGTTTTCTAATAATTTAAAATACATATATTTTAAAATTCATACAAACATCTTATTTTCATGCATAAAATTATTTCATTATCATAAAATCATTTATATATATATATATAACATTTCATAACAAAAATCCAGAAATAGCATTATTAAAACAGTTTTTCTCATTGTCATCTCATAAAAATTTCATAACATAAAATATATTCATCATACATACATATGCATATTCTTAACAACTTTTCATGAAATCATTATTCATTTACCTCTTAAATAAGCATTACATTTTTCATGCATCAAGGTTAAACAGTAATATTACTGTGAAGAGTAGAGGATAGAAATATCATATTTTTCATAGAACACTCAAATGACATGAAATTAGAAAAACACCATATAACATATATGCATAACATCACATTTAAAAATTCAAGACAAAATACAATACCTATAGAAAGATATTGTAGACGAAACGAGGAGAAGAATTTCTTTTCAAAAATATACCGAAAAAACTGAATTCATACCTTGAAGTTTCTTCTCAAAATTCTTGAATTTAACTAGCGAAATAAAACTTTTCTTTCTTTCAATACTTGTAGAGAATTTTTGAAAGGATGAAGGATGAAATTTCGTGTAGAAGAAGAGAAGAAAAGAGAATGAAAGAATGTCTCAGAAATGAATGAGAGAGGAGTGAATATCTGAGGAAAGAGCATTAATTTTTTTTTTTAACGTAATGTGCATAAAGAAGAGTCATTACTCTTCATTAAGTTAGAAAAAACTGACTGTTTAGAGAGGCAAGAGGCGTGGAGGAAGGAGAGAAAAGAGGAAACCAAAACAAATCATCAATCTTACCATAATTTACCCTCTAAAAATAGGAAACCACTTCAAATAATACAAATCAATACAAAGTCAAACCCCTTATTTCCATAACTAACAAAATCATTCCTTTCTTATGCCAATTAATCATAATTAAATCACCCAATTAACATAATTATCTCAGCCATAAATTTGGAGAGATTTCAGCTGACTCGTCAGCCATGTTCGGCCTACCGATTTTCGCCTTCGGCCTACCGGTTCCACAAATTCGGCATGCCAATGGGTTTCTTCGGCCTGTCGATCTCGGGCAAGATGTTCGGCCTGCCAAACTGTCCTTAAATGCCATACAATAAAACATTCATACATTATTGCATCATAAATAAACATACTTTCAAAATTTCACATGAACACTAGAGCACAACGATTCCATGCGGTCGTCACCTGTCACAAAACTTGACATAAAAAGTTAGTAATATGCACATCACATATCATATCATATAACATAATTTATTAATAAAATTCCTTAACAACGTTACTAACTTAACGTGGTCCGTTACATAAACTAGGCAGGTGTTACAATTCTCCCCACCTTATAAAAGTTTTGTCCTCGAAACTTAGAATAAATGTGGATACATAGCTTTCATGTCATCTTCACGTTCCCATGTAGCTTCTTCAACTTGTTGATTTCGCCATAAAACCTTGACCAATGGGATTTCTTTATTCCTCAAAGTCTTAGTTTTCCGATCGAGTATCTTCATTGGCTTTTCTTCATAACTTAAGTCTTCTCGTATCTCGATCACTTGTGGCTCAATCACATACGTAGGGTCCGAAACATACTTTTTGAGCATGGAGACATGAAATACATCGTGCATTGCGGATATTTCAGATGGCAACTTCAGCTGATAAGCTACTTTGCCTATACGTTTAACAACTTCATAAGGACCGATGAATCTTGGGCTTAACTTGCTTTTCTTCCCAAAACTCATAACCCCTTTCATTGGTGTAACTTTCAAAAACACATATTCGCCTATGGCGAACTCTAAAGGTCTTCTTCTTTTGTCAGCATAACTTTTCTGTCGGCTTTGAGCGGTCTCTATTCTTCTTCTTATCAATTTTATCATCTTAGAAGTTTCATTCACAAAGTCGGTTCTTTCAGCATCTACGCTTTCCATCAACTTCTTTTCACCAGCTTCGTGCCAACATATAGGTGACCTGCATTTTTGTCCATACAACGCTTCATACGGTGCCATCCCAATTGTCGCCTGAAAGCTGTTGTTATAAGTAAACTCTGCTAACGGCAGCATTTTACACCAGCTGGTCTTAAAATCGAGAGAACATGCCCATAGCATATCTTCTAGAATCAAGTTCATCCTTTCTGTTTGGCCGTCAGTCTGAGGATGAAAAGCTGTGCTGAAATGAAGCCTGGTTCCCATTGTAGTCTGTACACTCTTCCAAAACTTAGATGTGAACCTGCCATCACGATCTGAGATAATTGACTTGGGAATCCCATGAAGTCGTACAATCTCCTTAACATAGAGTTCCGCTAACCGTTCCATAGAGTAAGTGATCTTGATAGGAATGAAATGCACCGTCTTCATCAGCTGATCCACAACTACCCAAATTGCATCATAACCGTTCGTAGTTCTGGGTAAGCCAGTAATGAAATCCATTGCTATCTCTTCCCATTTCCATTTCGGTATTTGGATAGACTGCAGTTCACCACCAGGTCTCTGGTGTTCAGCCTTTACTTGCTGACATGTCATACATTTCTTCACATACTTTGCAACATCACGTTTCATTCCAAACCACCAGAAGTTACCCTTTAGATCATTATACATCTTTGTTGCACCTGGATGAATAGAGTAAGGAGTGTCATGAATTTCTGCCAAGATCCTTTCCCTTAAATCATCAACATTGGGAACACATAAACGGTCCTTAAGGTACAAAGTTTTGTCATCCACAATACGAAACTCTTGACATTTTCCTTCTTTCATTTCTTGCTTGATCCTTGCAAGGCTTACGTCATCATCTTGCTTACTCTGAATTTCATCATACATCGTTGGAGCAAGAGAGAGTGCTGATAGCTAGCCTGCTATAAGTTCTAAATCGAAGTCTAGAATTTCCTTCCTTAAAGGTGGAGACATTGCTTGCATTGACATCAACGTGGCAACTGACTTCCTACTTAAAGTATCAGCTACTTGGTTAGCTTTACCAGGATGATAAAGGATTTCACAATCATAATCCTTCACCAACTCTAGCCATCTTCGTTGTCTCATATTCAGGTCTCTTTGCATAAAGAAGTACTTCAGACTTTGATGATCAGTGAAGATCTTACATTGGACTCCATACAAATAGTGTCTCCATATCTTCAACGCAAAAACGACTGCTGCTAACTCGAGGTCATGAGTAGGATAGTTCTTTTCATAATCCTTTAGTTGTCTTGAAGCATAAGCAATCACCTTTTCATTCTGCATTAATACAGCTCCTAGGCCCATCTTAGAAGCATCACTATAGATTACGAACCCATCATTTCCCTCAGGAATTGCCAACACTGGAGCCGTCGTTAATCTTTTCTTCAGTTCTTGAAAACTCTTTTCACATGCATCCATCCATTCATACTTCTTTCCTTTACGAGTCAAGTTCGTGAGGGGAGCTGCTATCTTGGAGAAATCTTCTACAAATCTCTGATAATAACCTGCTAGACCCAAGAAGCTCCTTATTTCACTTGCATTCATCGGTTGCTTCCAATTGAGTATAGCTTCTACCTTAGCAGGGTCCACCATAATCCCATCCTTTGAAATAACATGCCCCAGGAATGACACTTTATCAAGCCAAAACTCTTATTTAGAGAACTTAGCATATAGTTGGTGTCTTCTTAAGGTCTCCAGCACAATCCTTAAATGCTCCTCATGTTCTTCTTGATTCTTAGAGTAGACAAGAATATCATCGATAAATACAACAACAAATTTATCGAGAAAATCCTTGAATACCCTGTTCATCTAATCCATAAAGGCAGCAGGTGCATTCGTCAAACCAAAGGCATAACCACAAATTCATGGTGACCATACCTCGACCTGAAAGTAGTCTTGGGGATATCTCCTTCTTTAATCTTCAACTGGTGATACCCTGATCGTAGATCAATCTTTTAGAACACCGATGCACGCTTGAGCTAATCAAAAAAATCATCAATTCGAGGCAACAGATACTTGTTCTTGATCGTCACCTTGTTCAGCTCTCTGTAGTCGATGCAGAGTCTCATAGTGCCATCCTTCTTTTTCACAAACAAGACTGGAGCACCCCACGGTGAGTGACTTGGCCTGATAAATCCTTTGTTAAGTAGCTCCTTTAATTGCATGTGAAGCTCCTTTAATTCTACCGGGGCCATTCTATATGGTGCTTTTGAGATTGGGTCGGTACCTGGAGCAAGCTCAATCTCGAACTCAACTTCTCTTTCTGGCGGTGGACTTGTTAGATCATCAGGAAACACATCTTCATATTCATGAACAACATGCACATCTTCAATTCTTGTCTTTCCTTCTTGGCTTTTGTCTACAATGTTCGCCAGATAGCCCATGCAGCCACTTGCTAAAAGCTTCCTTGCTTTCATTGCCGATAAAAACATGCTAGGTTTCTTTCTAGTTTCGCCAACATAAACGAATTTTTGATTACCTTCAGGATGGAAAATCACCTTTCGTTTCCGGCATTCGATTGAGGCATTATACTTGCTTAGGAAATCCATCCCAAGAATCATTTCATAATCATGCATGTCGATCATAATGAGGTCGACGAAAATTTCCCTATTAGAAATCCATAGGGGTACAGCACGCAAACAGTGCGTGGATAATATCACTTCCCCGGAGGGTAGTGTCGTAGTGAATCGCTATCTCATAGGCTCTAAACGAACCCCTAACTTCTTAGCATGTGACATAGACACAAAAGAATGCGTGGCACCCGTATCAAAAAGAACATAAACATCATTAGATAAGCTTGTTATCTGACCTGTGACCACATTGGAGGCTTCAGCAGCCACTTGTTCTTTCGTCATGGCATAGATTCGGGCATTCGTTAGTGGGGCTTCAATTCTCCCTTGACTAATCAGTGGCCCTTCAAGGGAGGCTTGTATCTGATGCAGCTGGGCTTGAGGAGGAGCTCTTTGCGGGGCATTAGCATTCATCAGCTTGGGGCAGTTCTTTACAAAGTGGTCTTCACGTCCACATATGAAACATTGGTTTGTCCCCAATCGGCATTCTCGTGGATGTTTCTTTCCACACTTAGCACATTGTTGAAATCGCCTGTCATTGTTGTTGCGTTGACCATCATTGTGCCTCTTATTGTCTTGGCCCTGCTGTTGTTGAGGATTGCCCTTCCTCTTATTGTTCCTCCTGTTCTGGTTGTTGTTGTTGTTGTTGTTGTTGTTACTGTGGGGAGGGCGGTTTTGGTTGTTTGTATTATTGACCTATTGGTTGGGCTGAGGCTGGTTCCTTCTTAACTTTGACAGATGAAACTCAACACGTTGGGCTCTCATAACAACCTGTTCTTGGGTCCTTGGCGGACTTGCCCCATCAACAATTGCAGTAATGTCTGGTCTAAGGGCTCTGATCAACCTTCTGACCCTTTCACCTTCATTCATAACCATCCCTGGGCATAGACGAGCAAGTTGGTCAAACTTTGTCACCACATCAGTGACTGACATATCCCCCTGGCGTAAGCTTTCGAACTCCTTATAATGTTTCCTCGTGACATTCATGTGGAAGAACTTCATGTTGAACTCGTGAACAAAGTCAGCCCATGTCATTTCTTCAACATTCCTACTCTGTTCGATGCCATCCTACCATATCCTGGCCTCCATGGTGAGGCAGTACGAGGCACAGAGGACCTTCTCATTGTCTGTGAAATCCATAAGTCTCAGGGTGGCTTCGATCGTCTTTAACCATCCCTGAGCTACAAGCGGATCCTTAGAACCCTTGAAGTCCGCTGGCTTAACCCTCTTCCATCTGACTAGTAAGGGTTCCTAATATGTTGCTCTTGGTTCAACAGCAGGAGCTGGGACTTCATTGACTTGAGGTTGCGGAGGAGGAGGAGGAGGCACATCATTGCCTCGTCGTTCATCATTCTGGCCGTTGGCCCTTAAAGCAGCAATTTTCCTTCATTGATCCTCCAACTGCCTTTGCAGTTCAGCAATCATTGTCCTGAGTCTTTCATTGGTCTGGGTGCGAGTCTGCATTCTTCTGTGGCCGTCCATCGTAAATTTTTCTAAAATAATTAGGACTTAGAAATGATCTTCCATTTATGAGACAGGTTTTCACTACTAGATCATTAATCATTAAACATTCAAACCTTAATCTTATCATCATACTTGCATCAATATATCTAACTTAATAACATACTTACTTGGAGGACTTAGATTGACGTGTGGCAATATGAATTGTAATCGAAAAAATCGCTCGGATACCAAAGCCTGTAACGCACCTTAATTCAGACGTCACAGATGTCGTTACATACATAACCCATAATCATCATCATAAAATTATCATCAAAACATATAAACGCAATTCATAACATGCTTCCTTAAATATTATCATCAAAACATTTCATACATTATAAATATGAAAATCTTTTTGAAAAACGTTTTCTAATAATTTAAAATACATATATTTTAAAATTCATATAAATATCTTATTTTCATGCATAAAATTATTTCATTATCATAAAATCATTTATATATATATATAACATTTCATAACAAAAATCAAAAAATAGCATTATTAAAATAGTTTTTCTCATTGTCATCTCATAAAAATTTCATAACATAAAATACATTCATCATACATACATATGCATATTCTTAACAACTTTTCATGAAATCATTATTCATTTACCTCTTAAATAATCATTACATTTTTCATGCATCAAGGTTAAACGGTAATATTACTGTGAAGAGTAGAGGATAGAAATATCATATTTTTCATAGAACACTCAAATGACATGAAATTAGAAAAACACCATATAACATATATGCATAACATCACATTTAAAAATTCAAGACAAAACACAATACCTATAGAAAGATATTGTAGGCGAAACAAGGAGAAGAATTTCTTTTCAAAAATATACCAGAAAAACCAAATTCATACCTTGAAGTTTCTTCTTAAAATTCTTGAATTTAACTAGCAAAATAAAACTTTTCTTTCTTTCAATACTTGCAGAGAATTTTTGAAAGGATGAAGGATGAAATTTCGTGGAGAAGAAGAGAAGAAAAGATAATGAAAGAATGTCTCAGAAATGAATGAGAGAGGAGTGAATATCTGAGGAAAGAGCGTTATTTTTTTTTTAACGTAATGTGCATAAAGAAGAGTCATTAATCTTCATTAAGTCAGAAATTTCTGACTGTTTAGAGAGGCAAAAGGCGTGTAGGAAGGAGAGAAAAGAGAAAACCAAAACAAATCATCCATCTTACCATAATTTACCCTCTAAAAATAGGAAACCACTTAAAATAATACAAATCAATACAAAGTCAAACCCCTTATTTCCATAACTAACAAAATAATTCCTTTATTATGCCAATTAATCACAATTAAATCACCCAATTAACATATTTATCTCAGCCATAAATTTGGAAAGATTTCTGCTGATTGCTCATCAGCCATGTTCGGCCTGTCGATTTTCCCCTTCGGCCTGCCGGTTCCACAAATTCGGCCTGCCGATGGGTTTCTTCAGCCTGTCGATCTCGGGCAAGATGTTTCGCCTATCGATCTTAAAAGTTTGGCCTGCCGAACTGTCCTTAAATGCCATACAATAAAAGATTCATACATTATTGCATCATAAATAAACATACTTTCAAAATTTCACATAAACACTAGAACACAACGATTCCATGCGGTCGTCACCTGTCACAAAACTTGACATAAAAAGTTAGTAACATTCACATCACATATCATATCATATAGCGTAATTTATTAATAAAATTCCTTAACAATGTTACTAACTTAACGTGGTCCGTTACATAAAATAGGCGGGTGTTACAGGAGTAGGTACTTGACATGATAAAATAGGACACATATAAGAAATTTGTTGTTACTTGAGGTCTTGTTTATTATTGTGTTTCCTTAGTCTAGTACTCTTGACTTATTTCAGTATACTAAGAAATTTGAAGTTTTGATTGAGTGGAGATCATTTGTGGTCAAATTTCTTTAAGTGGAGATTATATGTGGTCAAATTTCTTCTCAAGATTAGATTTTCTTACTTGTAGAGTTTTGCTAGCTCTAAGGTCATTAATCATTTTCAAACCTTCACAACATCCTTTTTGCATGCAATTAATAAGTGCCAAGTCATCTTAGACGTGGTAGTAAGTCATTATGCTTGCATTTTATGGAGCTTGAGTTTTGGTATACAGGAAATACTCTTGTTTAGTTTTTAGCTAAGGGTTACACTATGAAATTTCAAGGACAAAATTTATCAAGGATGGTAGATTGTAGAAGCCATGACTTTATTTGTAATGAGAAACATAAATTTGAGCTATAGTTGTTATTTTAAGAACTTGAATGTAAAAAGTCTTGAAGGGTTGTAGTGAATTTGAAATTTTAAAAGAAATAGGGGAAGAAAAAGAAAGTCTAGAAGCTTCCTCTCTATCTCTTCTTTCTTTCCTTTTCTCTCTCTTTGTCCTCTTTTTCTTTTTCAAGAATTATTTCATGTTGAAGACAAAAGAAAAGAAGAAAAAAAAATTGAAAACAACAATGGCTGACCCTCGTAATCCAACCACCTCTAGCCAACATCTGCCATGATGCACTAGCCAACAAGCCTCGTTGCCAATCGAAAGCTCTAACACCAAAGTTCCACCACCTCACTTGCTGCTGATCACTAGGAAACAGCTAAGGAAAGTTTCGTTTTACTTGCTTTCTAGCCAAATTTTGGTGTTGTTCGACACCCATTTCACTGGAATAGCTACACCACCATGTTCCCCTCGTTGAGGATAACAAAAGCCCACCAACACCCACTTCAATTGTCGCCGAATAACTTCAGGTCCACCGCCACCATATTTGTATGTTTTTGTTCTTTTTTTGATGAACTGACCACCTTTTGGAGTAACCGTCACCATATACGAGCTCCTCTCTTTGAGATCTTTATGATAGTACCTGCCTACACCACCAACCACCTTTGGGTTGTTGGTCCAATAGGTTTGACCAGTCAATGACCCGGCCATCCCCATTTGAGAAAATACCTTCCAAGCCTATTCCTGATGCCCTAAACATGTCTGTGAAGTTGGAATTGTGAGGAGGAATTCCAAAGACTAATTTAAAGTTTCATTGAAATGTCATAGATTTTTCAACACGGAGTTTTTTTTGCCATCAATTGTCGTTGGTTGAATTGGTAGGAATTCTATTATTTTCTTTTTTGTGATATTAATAGTTTAATTCGCCTAATTGAAATTGTTGGATGATTAAAATTATGTGATACGTGTTTTATGATAACACTATAATTTATAGATATGTATGTATAATTAAAGTAGTTAAAATTGATTGATAAAGCAATATTTTGCTTCAAAATAAAAATATACAAGTCTATAGATAATAAGTAAATTGAATGATTTTGACAAATTCATATATATTTATTTGTTCATTTTGACCTAAGAATCCATTAGATATAATTAGAACTTTAAAATTGATTGATAAAGTAAAAAGAAAATAATGCTACTCAATATTTTTAATGATACTTAAAAAAAAAGAATTAATATTATACGATTTATCCTTTACTTGCAACTGGAGTATTTTTATGTTTTGATGGATGCTTTATATCTTGGTTATTCAACTTCTCTAAAGTTTACTACAATATCGTTAGTCTTTATAACTTATGGTGATTTAAGAGTTATCATGACTTTACTTTCATTGGAATGAATAATGTTGAGGAAATGATGATTGCAATTGGATATAAGGTTATGATGTAATATATGCAACTATTTTGGGTGGCACATCTTGTAGTTATGGAGTGCCAAAATCTCTTTAAATTGTTTTCTTGTAGGTTTGAATTTTTAGTTTTAAGAAAAGTAAGCCGATATATTGCCGGATTTTCATTAGGACTAATTATTATGGGTAGAATGACTTAAAAGAGTTTTTAGGAGCCAGTAGTGGTTATTGCTAATTTTGTTATATGTTGAGACCTCATGCAGCACTGTTAGACAAATTTTAAGGCTATTCAAAGTATTCCTTAAAGTTATATCCTATGGCATGCTTACTTATTAGGCACAACTGACAACATATATTATTTGGTACCACCATTGCGACATGAATTTTAAAAACTTAGTTAGGACCTACTACTTTTACTAAGCTAGCTTATGGTGAAGAAATTGCTTATTAAAGTAGGGTTGTTATAGTTTAGTATCAAAGCAAAAAACGTTTTAATAGATAAAATAAAAAGTTACGGCATATTAACAATTCATGGGGAAGTAACTCAAGCAACTGGTGGGCTCAATTATTTATATGTTGATATATGTATGTACTTATGTGCATTAAATAATTGCATTGCATGCATACGTTCGTCATTTAAAAAAAAAAAATTGCACGTACATACAGAGTAAGTATTGGGCATCATATAGGGATGATTCACTATGGCCCCGCCATAGAGAACGAAGAGACAATGATTTAGGTCTTTCAAGAGAAAGGGTTGTCCCTCATCCAGTACAAGCACAAGATGTAACAAATTGTGGCAAACTTGACTGGGTTGATAGAAAGACAAGCAACTTAGATTGATCGCCTTATTGAGCAAAGAAATCTGCAGAAGCAACCACTACAACAACCTCCTCCTAGAGTTGGGAATATTGATAACATACCAAATATGAGAAATTTTTGAAACTACATCTAGATGACTGATAGAGGAAGTGATTCGAATGTAGTTGAATAATGAATAAGGTCACTGGAATGGAAGTTTGAATATTTGAGAGTTGATGATGTTGACAAGGTTTATGTGAAATTTATAAGCTTGTGAAGGATGCTAGACTTTGGCTGGTAGGAATTAAAGTTTCAGTTTCTTCTATATAACTAAACTAAGACAGTTGTAAAGAGGTCTTCTATAACAATTATTTTACTGTTGAAACTAAAGTTGCCAAGTGAATGAATTTTTCGCTTTAAAATAGGGGACATGACTGTGCCTGAGTATGTTAGAAATTTGTTCCCTATATTGCTAGAAATAACAATGATAAAGTAGATTGCTTTATGAGGGGCGTCAAACTAGAAATCAGAAGATATATTCGCATGTCGGGTAGCACTGAAGTTGGACAAGTTTTCAACAATGCTTTGATTGCTGAACAAGATATACTCAGCATACAAAAGGGAAGGGAATTGAAAAGATCTGCTTTTGTTTCTAAGGTTTCTACTCGATGGAAATTTGAAGGATAAGAATAAAGAGGATCAGAAGCAAGGAAATATAAAGCGTCCTAAACTTTTAACTAAGAATACTTATAAAAAGCCTACTTTCCCTAAGTACGGAAAGAAACATGTTGGGACTTATTATGCGGGTATGAATCAGTGCTACAAGTGTGGAAAAGTAGGAAACTACGCTAAAAACTGTTCTCAGTCAGAGTAGAACCAGGTACAAGCATGTGTGTTTTCCATGAGAAAGGAAGATGTGCAAGTAGTTCCGTTAGTAGTAGTAGGTAATATTCTTATTCTGGTCTCACAGCACTTACAATGATAGACTTAGTGGCTACTTACTCTTTTGCATCATTCACATTTGCAGATCCTCCAAAAGATCAAGAAAGGAATATTATGTTACATTCCCATCAAGGAAGACATTCAGCTCGAATTTGACGCTAAGAGCTTGTTAGATTCACATTGATGATAAGACATTATAAGCAAACTTGATAATTCTTGATATGCATGATTTTGAAGTGATTTTCGGAATAGATTGGTTAATGAAATACCATGCCAACATTGATTGTAGCAAGAAGATAATTATTTTTAAGCCTCCTGGAAAGATGAGTTTGTTTTCAGTAGCACAGATAACAAGAAACCATTGCCATTCATTTCTGGAATGAAGGCTCAAAAATTCTTAAACAAAGGATGTGTTGGTTACTTAGCAAGTGTGGTGGATAGTGCTAGTGAACCAAAGAGTAAGCCAGAAGATGTTCCAAGGGTGAAAGAATTTTCCAGATAATTATTTAGGGCTACCTCCTAATAGGAAAATTGAATTTGTGATTGATTTACTTTTGGGCATATCTCCCGTCTCCAGCGCACCCTATAACATGACATCTATAGAGTTGAAAGAATTGAAAGTGTAGTGACAAAATTATTGGATAAATGCTTTATTTGTCCTAGCTACTCTCTATGGGCACACTAGTGTTTGTTAAGAAGAAAGATGAGACACTTAGGCTATATATTGAATACAAAGAGTTGAAAAAAGTAACAATTAAAAATAAGTATTCACTACCAAGTTATGCTCTGCCACCCACGCTGGCGACTAGGGGCGATTGATATTTCTTTGTTTCAAAGAGAATATATTCGAACCTGATAAGTTCTAGCTCCATAACCTATAAGGATACATTGGATGGCATTTCTTATTTTCAAAGAAAATACTAGGTTCCACATTGCAACCTACTAAGGTATACTCTGGTACCCCGCGTCCATGACAAGAGATGGTTTACTTCTTTGTTTTAGAGAAAATATGTTGGAACCTAGTAGGTTCCTGCTTTGGAACCTACCAAGTTACGCTCTAGAACCCCGTGCACATGGCTGGATGTGGTAGCTGTTGGAATTAAAATACGAAACGTAGCGGAAGATATGGATCGTTGATAAAAAAAAAATTTCTGAAAACTTTATTCATCGGTAATAGCTATATATTTTTAATTAATAATAGAAAGCTTTGGGAATTTTACCAATCTTTTGAAGACTATTAGAGTATTCTAGTTTTCCTCTTTGACACCACGATCTTTCAATCCAGGCCTCCACACCAATAGAAAGATGAGTGGGTGTCAAACTGCAAGAATGAATTTTCCTCACACTTTTCTGAATTTGCTATGTATTCAACACATGAGATAGCAGGCCTTTTTTTCAGAGAAGAACTCTCAATTTTTCTCTCTAAGTATTCTCCAAAGGTTACGTGAATAAAAAAAAATCTTCAGATAATTGTTAGCTCTCCCTTTTTATATCTGAGTCATTAGTAATTTTTCAATTAATTTCAAATTTGAAATAACCACTATATCAGATATATGGGGAAATGATATATTTTACATAATTCTTACCTTTTTCCTGTCCCTTTTTTATTTTAATGTTAACCAAATCACGTTATGTGATTCTTTTGACTTGTACACACATATATGTAAACATTCACGTTTCCCTTTTTTTAAAATTTATTTTTAATGTATATATATAATATGAACTTCACGTGAGTGTGAAGTTCACTTTTTTATTTTAATATATATATATATATATATTAATATATTATAAAATCTTATACATAAAAAGATTTGGTTCAAAGCCAAATCTTATATATGTCTAAATCTAAATTCAAAAATAAATCACATTTATTTAAGAATAGATTTTTAAAAAATAATCATTCAATTAATTAATTAACTAATGCTCAGTTAAATGTGACGACATTTATCACATTACATTATGTGTCACAGAAAATATTTTTCTGTGTCACATTAATAATTCAAGAGTGAAATAATTAATTTAGAATTCGATAATTCTAAACTAAATATGTATAATTCATTCCATGCATAAATCCAATATAGTGTTACAGAGCTATTATTGGGGACCTATGGACCTATAACCTAAGCTTCAATAAATTTGACAATTAATTAAACTCTTTGATTAATGTGTCAAATTTATTAGTTTCAGTGTTATTCTACTAAAAACCTGAAATTGAACTCTTAAGATTATAGTAAAATTACTCAAAGAAAATAAGAGAGTAGTCCATTGATATAATCATTACATATAAGTCAGTCCTCTATAAATAGTTCATAATAAGAGCTAGGTTCAATTTTTGTTTACCTCTCTTATTATATCTTTATCCTTGAGTTTTAATAATCTTCTAATGAACAGTTAATTCATAATCTTATTATGAACAAGCACTCTACTGTTCAAACTTTGAATTATCACTCAAGAGAACTATTTTTCTAACTTCCATAAGGAAGGAATGGATTCCATATCTGTATAATATTATTCGAAGCCATTTATTACATTATGTTTCTAAGATGCTAAGTTATGATCTGTGCTAAAACAAATCTTACCAAGCAAATAAAAAAAAACATAATGTCATAAATAAGAGTCTAATAAATACTCAGGATTAAGACTGTCAAATATATGATCATTATAGTGATAAATTTGAATACTCTATTTTTAACAGATGATTATTAGAGATTCATAATTTATCTGGTCCAGCCTTATATAATCTCATTATATAAAGTACCTCCAATCTAATGTCTCTACATTAATAGTTCAGATAATGACTATTTTATTCTAAATGAGATTGGACTGTACTTGTAATATTTAATTAAAGATCCCAAACTTTAATTAATTATTATGGACTATTTAGATTATTATCAATAAATTTTATCCCTAAGCATAAAACACTTATATGCTTAATTTATAGTCACATAAACAATCATGGAATTTTCTTGATGTTTATAAATGTATTCATAACACATATAAGCAACCAAAATAATTATAAATATCACTTTATTTATTTATTAACAATATATACAATGTCATAGCTTTTAGGGCACCAAACCCATCAACCTCCCACTTGTCCTAAAGCAGGTGAGACATGTCTCTAAGACCTAAGCCTTCCAAGTGTACCTCAAAGCTCTTTGTAGGTAACGTCTTGGTGAAAGGGTCGGTAAGGTTGTTATCCGACGCTATCTTCACAACTTTCACATCGCCTCGATATACTATTTCTCTAATAAAATGATATTTTCTCTCTATATGCTTTCCTCTTTTGTGGCCTCTAGGTTCTCTTGAATTTGCCACTGCATCACTATTGTCACAATATAGTGTGAATGGTTTATCCATGCCTGGAACAACTCCAGATCACTTAAGAGCTTATGGAGCCAAACAGCTTCTTTAGCTACTTCATAAGCAGCCACATATTCAGCTTCCATAGTCAAATCAGCAATACATGATTGTTTAGTACTTCTCCAAACTATGGCTCCATTACTAAAAGTAAACACTAATCCAGACATAGATTTACGTGTGTCTTTGTCTGATTGAAAAGCAGAATTAGTGTATCCAATGGGAATCAAATTCTCACTAAAATATACCAGCATATAGTTTCTCATTCTCCTGAGATACTTGAGAATATGTTTAACTGCTACCCAATGATCTAACTCTAGGTTGGATTGATATCGACTGACTATACCCACCACATAGCAAATGTCAGGTATTGTACACAACATGGCATACATTAGACTTCCCACTGTAGATGCATAGGGTATCTGTCTCATGTTTTCTTCCTCTTAAGGTGTCTTATGACACTATTCTTTTGAAAGATAAACTCCATGATATGTAGATAAATTACCTTTCTTGGAGTTTTGCATCAAAAATCTAATAAGTATTTTATCGATATACGATGCCTAAGACAGCGCCCATAGTTTGTTCTTGCAATCTCTTATGAGTTGGATTCCAAGAACATAACTTACCTCTCCCAAATCTTTCATTTGGAATTGGTTGGCGAGTCATTTCTTTACATTAGATAATATCCCTACATCATTCCCAATAAGTAGGATATCATCTACATAAAGAACAAAGAAGACCACCATCTTATCCTTAATGTACTTTTATACACAAGGTTCATCAATATTTTGATCAAAACCATAAGACTTGATCGCTTCATCAAATCTTAGGTTCCAAGATCTTGAAGCTTGCTTGAGTCCATATATGGACCTTTGCAACTTACAAACCTTTTGCTTTTGACCTTTGACTACAAACCCTTCTGGTGCACCATATAGATGTTTTCTTCAAGATAGCCATTCAAAAAGGCAGTCTTGACATCTATTTGCCATATCTTATAATCAAGACATGCAGCAATAGATAAAAGAATCCAAATGGACTTAAGCATAGCTACAGGCGAGAAAGTTGCTTCAGAGTCAACTCCCTCCTTTTGGGTATAACCATTTGCCGCAAGCCTAGCTTTGAAAGTCTCAACTTTCCCATCCACTCCTCTTTTCTTCTTATAAATCCATTTGCACCCTATGGGTTTTATCCCTTTAGGTAGATCTATAAGTTCCCAGACTGAATTGAAGTGCATGGACTCCATTTCAAGGTTCATAGCCTCTAGCCATTTCTCCTTCTCAGAATCTTCCATTGCATCACAATATGTCAATGGATCATCCTCACCATTACTAGAGATAGCAACATGTGCTTCCCAATTTCCCTGTAGCGAGTAGGTGGTCTCACAGTCCTCCCACTATGTCGAGGTGCTATGACATTCTGATCTGGAGATGTGGTCTTCTCATTTTGTCCTTTGACAACGGTTGTCAATTGTGGTTTGATCTGATCAAAAAGTAACTCTTCAAGTACAACTTTGCTACGAGGTTTATAGTTTGTCATATAATCATTGTCGAGAAAAGTGACATTTATCGATGCAAATATCTTCTTTTCTTGTGGACTATAAAACAAACCTCCCCTCATTCCCTTTGGGTATCCCACAAACAAGCATACTTCAGAATGTGGTTCTAGCTTCCCGGTCTTTCCTTTCAGCACATGTGCTGGACACCCCTATATACGAATATGTCGAATACTAGGTTTGCGACCATTCCATAACTCTAAAAGTGTTTTTGGAATATGCTTAGATGAAACTATGTTTAGAAGATATACTGCAGTTTGTAGTGCATATCCTCAAAATGAAGTGGTTAATGATGAGTAACTGAGCATGGATCTCACCATATCAAGCTAAGTCTGATTTCTTCTCTATGCAACACCATTTTGTTGTGGTGTTCTAGGTGTTGTGAGTTGTGATAGAATACCATGTTCTATCATATAGTCCTTGAATTCAGTATCAAGGTATTTCCCTCCTCGATCAGATCGAAAAGTCTTCATCGTCTTTCCTAATTGCTTTTTAGCTTCCGCTTGGAATGCTTTGAACTTTTCAAAAGTTTCATATTTCCTTTGCATATGGTACATGTATCCATATCTCGAATAATCATCAATAAATGTGACAAAATATTCAGAACCACCATGTGCTTGTACATTCAATGGACCGCAAACGTCCGAATGTATTAGCTCAAGTGGTCATTGGCCCTTTGGCCTTTTGCAGAGAAAAGCCTCTTAGTCATTTCACCTTCAAGACAAGATTCATAAACTGGTAAAAAAACTAACTTTTAGTTCTTTTAAAGAACTATCCTTTACTAGTCTATTAATTCTATCAAGGTTAACATGACCTAATCTAAGATGCCATAGGTATGTTTCATTATCAGAAGAAAGCTTTTGCTTCTTAGGTTTTGATTGTTCAACTTTGAACATTTTGGTATTGAGCAGTGATTTTTCGTTGGGCCTCAAGGTGTAAAGCCCATTTTCCAGATGCGCAGAACAAATATCCAAACCATTTCTAGAAATATTAACATAATTATTATTAAAAGAAACATTAAACAGTTGTTCAAACAACCTGGAAACAGAAATCAAATCTCTACGAAAACTAGGAATGTAATAAACATTGTCCAAACTTAGAAACTTATTTCTAAAATAAAGTTTAATGACTCGCATTGCTCTTGTCGAAACAACCTCTCCCGTTCCCACTCTCATCATTTGTTCCCTGTCGACAAGCTCTCTTGAAGAACTAAGCATCTGTAAGAAGACCTAACATGGTTAGTTGCCCCTGAATCAGTTATCCAAGGTGAAGTATCATCTTCAACTAAACAAGCTCCTAAAACAAGTAAATCTGATTTACCTTTGTTCTTCTTTTCTTTGAGCTCATGAAGATACTTCTTCCAGTTTCTCTTCTAGTGCCTACTACGTCGTAGTGGAAATATTTTCCTTTGGACTTCTTTTGTTTTGAGCTCCTCTTGCTGTTGTTGCTTTTGTTCTTCTTATGTTGCCCTCTATTTTTAGACTTACCACTTCCTTCAGTCCTCTTCCTCTTCTTATTCTTTCAAGCAGAAAAGGAGGATTGAGCTTCTGTATCATTTGCCTCAGGTTTTTTAGTCTTTTCTTTCAAAATAAACTTGAAGGTTTGAAGCTCATTAATCAACTCAATCATGTTATATTTCAGCTTGTTCATGAAATAGTTGCTTTTGAACTAAAGGAACGCAGGGGAGAGGGTTTCAAAATCATCCCCACCTGTGTGGCTTCATCTATCACTGCCCCGTTCACTTCGGCCTCATGGAGATAGTTAACCATGTTGAGAACATGTTTTCTGACCGAAACTCCTGCCTTCATCTTGGCATTCATCACAGCCTTGATGGCTTCATGACGTGCCTTTTTAGAAGGCTTGCCAAACATGTCTTGTAGAGACTACATTATCTCATAAGTAGTCTCTATGCTTTTGTGCTTCATCCTAAGCACGTCAGACATGACAACCAAAAGGAAGCAATGGGCCTTGTTATTTACCTCAATCCAATGATCATATGCCTCTCGTACATTACGAGGAGCATTGGCAACAGGCGATGGAGGACATTCCTCTGTCGGGACAAACTTGTAATTTTCGTAAATAACTACAATATTCATGTTCCTCTTCCACTTGACAAAATTATCTCCAGTTAATTTTTCATTTGAGAGAATAGCGCTGATTGGATTAGACATTGTTGCTATAATAAATAAGTAATATAAATTAAATGGTTGCATAAACATCATAAATATATGTTTTGTAATAGTAAAATGATGCATGATGCATATAGAAAAACACAAATATTTTACTAATTCCACGATTATTCAATTTTAATAAATAAAGTGCCACCGTAGGGTAGGTCAAATTATTTATGAATTGAATTGAGACATTCTCAATTAATAAATATATTCAAAATATCTCATATTTTCTATATTTATTAACAACCGTTTATTTTGGTCGAGATATAATTAACAATTTAATTATATCCTTATGAGTGTGACCCACTATTTCATATTTTAACAATTTAACTCAAAATTGTCATTGTAGGGTAGGTCAATTTTGAAATACATTGTAGAATCCTATCTCTTAGAAGCGAACCTTGTTATTGATTTAAATAGACACCCTCCGTAAGGAGGACGAAATCAAAGCGTCGCGAGGCGCCATCTAAATCTCACAGTATTGTGCTAATAATGGAGACCGTAGGTTATATTGTCATATTACCTTCTCTCACTCATTATTTTAAAAGATGTGTTTTATTTTATAAAACATCATATGTTTCATAATTCTAGTAAATAAAAACAATTTTTAATTACTAGGTTATATTATGTGTTAATAGAATCCCATTCTACTTATACTTAAATAAATTACTAGATTTTCTAAAAATCTAAATTTATTATAAATTTTCTAAGCTACCCAACATTAAACAATTTAAAATTAGATAACTTAGAACTAATGTGAATTTTACCAAGTCTTAACTATTAAAACTAAATTCACATTTTTTGGTTGATTAATAAATTAAGATTCTATAAAACCAACCCAATTAATTTAATCTCATTAAATTAATTCTAACACATATTAAATCATTTTATAAACACCTTTACAAAAAAATAATAATAATATGCAAGTGTATGCATGTCATGTTACAATAACTATAGTAGGCACTTTCCTAGATGATATTTATAATGCATGAACATGTTATCACAATCATCACATGAAAATAAAGCATGAAAATAAACAATAGATTTTTAATCAGGTTCTTTTGGATAATGAAAATTACAACCCATAAAACAAAAGAGGAAAAAAAATTACAAAGGCCTTCTTGTGATTTAAACATAATTCCCTGCTTCAATTTTATAGTCTTCATCGAATAATTTACTGTGCAATAATCTATTGGGTTACCTCTGTTATTTGAAAGGCTCAAGTTCTCAACTAGGCCATCCAAGAACTTCATCTTCTTTACAACTCCACGTGCAACCATCTTTTTTTTTGACTGACTTATGCACATCTACATGTGTCAGGTGGCTTCCTTTTTCTTTTTTTTTTATACTAGTGCATGGAACTATGCACGTCATTATCACATAAAAATATGCATTAAAGTTGCACGTGAATTGCATTTGAGTGCAGTTTTTTTTTTAATTGTTAAAAGGCTGCACATCAATGTGCAGTAAGGAAGACTTTCAAGTTCTTACTCAATGTTCCCCCCCCCCTCCCTTTTTTTTTAAATAGTAGTCTTTTTTCCATATGCATCACAATGCACATAAAGAAAAACTGATGTGTCCACTTGAAGGTGTAACAAGGTGAAGTTCAACTTTTGAACTTGCAGAGGCATTAAATGCAAGGCAAAATATATGAGCCCAGGTACAACAGGTGTAAGGGAAAAAAAAACAGAAACGACAAAATAATAATAATAAATTATAAAAAACCTATACCCTTTTATGAGCTTATATAGATTGATCTAATCAAAAGGACCATATAATTAACGACCTAAAATTCATTCATAAATTAACCATTCATCTCATGAACAAAAATTACAAAGCTGTAAAGTGCCCACAAACATGCATCAAGAACATGAAATTATCACAATAAAATTATGTTTAATTAAAATTATATATGCTATAACATGGTTTTGATACCATTTGTTAGAATTAAAATACGAAACGTAGCCGAAGGAACGAATCATTGACAAACAAAAATTTTTGAAAACTTTGTTCATCAGAAATAGCTATATAATTTTAATTAATAATAGAAAGTTTTGGGAATTTTTACCAACCTTTTGAAGACTATCAGGGTATCCTAGCTCTCCTTTTTGACATCACGATCTTCTAATCTAGGCATCCACATCAATGGAAAGACGAGTGGGCATCAAACTGCAAGAATGAATTTTCCTCACACTTTTTTGAATCTGCTATATACTCAACACGTAAGATAACAGACCTTTTTTTTTCAGAGAAGAACTCTTAGTTTTTCTCTCTAAGTATTCTGCAAAGGTTACATGAATAAAAAAAAATCTTGAGATAACTGTTATCTCTTCCTTTTTATATCTGAGCCATTAGTAATTTTTCAATTAATTTCAAATTTAAAATAACCAACATATTAGATATATAGGGAAAGGATATATTTTACATAATTCTTACCTTTTTTCCTTTCCTTTTTTTATTTTATTGTTAACCGAATCACGTTACTTGATTCTTTTGACTTTTACACACATATATATGTAAACATTCACGTTTCCCCTTTTTTTAAAATTTATTTTTAATATATGTATATATATATTTATATATAACATGAACTTCACATTAGCATGAAGTTTAAGTTTTTTGTTTTATTTTAATATATATATGTATTAATATATTATAAAATCTTATATATAACAAGATTTGGCTCAAAACCATATATATATATATATATATATATATGTCTCAATCTAAATTTAAAAATAAATCACATTTATTTAAGAATAGATTCTTAAAAAATAATCAATGAATTAATTAACTAATGCTCAGTTAAGTGTGACAACATTTATCACATTACATTATGTGTCATAGAGAACATTTTTCTGTGTCACATTAATAATTTAAATGTGAAATAATTAATTCAGAATTCATTAATTCCAAACTAAATATGTATAATTCATTCTATGCATAAATCCAATATAGTGTTACAGAGGTGGTATTAGAGACCTATAAACATATAACCCAAGCTCCAATAAATTTGACAATTAATTAAACTGTTTGATTAATGTGCCAAATTTATTAGTTTTAGTGTTATTCCACTAAAAACTTGAAACTGAACTCTTGAGATTATAGTAAAATTACTCAAAGAAAATAAGCAAGTAGTCCATTGATATAATCATTGCATATAAGCCAGTCCTCTATAAATATTTCATAATAAAAGCTAGGTTCAATTTTTGTTTACCTCTCTTATTATATCTTTATCCTTGAGTTTCAATAATCCTCTAATGAACAGTTAATTCATAATCTTATTATGAACAAGGGCTCTACTGTTCAAACTTTGAATTATCACTCAAGAGAACTATTTTTCTAACTTTCATAGGGAAGGAATGGATTCCATATCTGTATAATATTATTCGAAGCCATTTATTACATTATGTTTTCAAGATGCTAAGTTGTGATTTGTGCTAAAACAATCTTAACAAGCAAATAAAAAAAACATAATATCATAAATAGGAGTCTAATAAATACTCAGAATTAAGACTGTCAAATATATAATCATCATAGTGATAAATTTGAATACTTTATTTCTAACGGATGATTATTAGAGATTCATAATTTATTTGATTCAGTCCTCTATAATCTCATTATATAAAGTACCTCTAATCTAATGTCTCTACATTAATAGTTCGGATAATGACTATTTCATTCTAAATGAGATTGGACAGTATTTGTAATATTTAACTAAAGATCCCAAACTTTAATTAATTATTACGGACTATTTAGATTATTATCTATAAATTTTATCCCTAATCATAAAACACTTATATGCTTAATTTATAGTTACATAAACAATCATGGAATTTTCTTGATATTTATAAATGTATTCTTAACACATATAAGCAACGAAAATAATTATAAATGTCACTTTATTTATTTATTAACAATATGTATAATGTCACAACTTTTAGGGCACCAAACCCAATAGTAGCTATTTCTTTGTTTCAAAGAAAATATGTTAGAACCTGGTAGGTTCTTACTTTAAAACATACCAAGTTATGCTCCGACACCCTATTTTGACGACTGGAATAATCTATCACATTAGGGAGTAAAAAAAGAGGGTACTTTAGTCTTTTAGTAAATTAGCTTTTTTAATTAAAGAAGGAATGGTAACTTAGACTTTTAATAAATCCTTTTTTTTTAAACTAGAGGAGCACTTTTGAAAGGTAGATTTAAAAAGAGTCTTCTAGGATGATAGGCTTGAAAAGGTACGCCTTTATGGGGCATTCATGTGTTTTACTCTAATATATAATATATTAAATAAAGGAAAATTGTTATGTTATTATTTTTTAAACAATTTTAATTAAAGTTTTTGATTGGAGAAAAAAATTATTTGAATTAATTTTTTTAATTGTAGAAAAATTATGGGTAAATATATTTAAGAGCTAGAAAATTAATTTGACCTATTGGTGGTCAAATTAGAATGCATAAAAGCCTTAATCAAATTCAGGAAATTTTATTAGAAAGGTTAATTTAAAAAATTCAAACACATGAAGACATATTTAAGGATAAGATGTGGGAATGAAGACCGAAATGTATTTCCATTTATTTTTGTAATCTTTTATTTTTTTGCTTGAGGGTGCAACCACAATATTACAACCATGTGTGCATATTGCTTTTGCTATGCTATCGTGCTATGCTTGTTTGCTTTATATTATAATTTGCCATATGTTCGATAAACCTAAAAAAAACAAAAATAAAAACAAAAAAAACAAAAACCTTTTTGGAATTCCAAAATTGTTCATACATGTTTTGGATAATTTTTTTTTTGTTTTAAAATATTAAGTGGGAAAGGGTTCTCAATTAGGATCTATGGACTCCATTGTTGGTCCATACGTGAAACCAGGTGACGCTGAGCCCAAGAAAGGTTGTTCACCATAGACAGTATACTAGATTGGACTTCCTAGGAAAAATATTTACGACATGAGTCATGGTTATACACCCCCAAGTGGCAATTTATGGATCATAAATTATAAGATATAAACAATAGTAATACACTTAAGACGAATTTAATTATTAACCTCTACAAGAAGCTCTGTTAATTAAATTTTTGACCAAATAAAATGGAAGTTTGTAGCTATATACTAAATGGATGGGATCTATGTTCTAGGGTAGTTCGTGTTTTACTACCCCAAGGTACCTTACATGGATGGGACTAGGAATTATCGCCGTAAAAAATGTGTTTTATCAAGATTTTGCAAATTGACATATTTTGCATTATTATATGTTTATATTGCTAAATTATATGTTTGCTTATTATTACTACATAAAATATATTTATTTATTGTACTAGAATGTTTCTAACTCTATTAAACATGATACTTAATGAAAAAAACCCTCACTATGGAAAACTTTAATGAATGGAAATAGAACCAACTTCGAAATTGACATGTGAAGGATACAAATACATTCTAATTGTGCCTGTTCCACGGAGGCCTTTGGACATGATCCTGAAGAGGCATTTAAGGATTATAATCATTGGAATAGTTCAAATAAGATCGTATGAAAATAGTATGAAGACTGTGACACTACAAAGTAGATCTAGGTAGTTTTGAGGACAAGTTTGTTGATCACATTCTCTTGGTTAAGCAAACGGCAGTTCTCAATGTCATGAAGTATATGTAAGAACTAGAAGTCTTGGTCAAGGATCATATGACTACCTTGCTCGGTCATTTGGTTGTTGCTTAGTTGAATGTGTTGGAAACAAAGTGCACAGCAAAATTTTTTAAAATTTTTCATCAGAGTAATTTCCAAAACACAAGTTTGACATGTTATATCATCTTACTAACCTCGATGTGCCGAAGAACCTCCGCAACCTATGTGAAGAAGTAACGTTGCCTCAACCAACTGGTCTTCTTTGCTATTCTCTATCCACAACCGGAGTGAGTGTGGGCTCACACGTACAACTCTTCCACCGGTGACTCTCCTTCCAACCAATAGAGACAACCCAAAGCTAGTGTTTGTGATTTGTGAACAAAAGCTCTCAGGGAGTTTTCAGATGCTCACTAAAAGAGTATCACTCTTAATCTCTCAAATTGATCAGAGTAAATCATGAGACTCGCTCCCTTTTTATAGCTATTGGTCCTGGGGTCAGTCCATATCAGATTAGGTATCAAAAACTCGAAACAGAATCAAGTTTGGATCAATATCTGATAAGATCCACGTGAAAACGTGTAATCTTATCTCCCGCTGATTGGCAGACCGAACATTCTAATCGGCAGGCCGAGCACGTCATCCGGCAGGCCGAACTCCTGAGAAAAAATCTCCGTGAATCTTTTATTTTCCACCCGAGATTCTAAAGGATAAAGTCTCAGTTTTGATTCAAATAACCCAATAGAGAAGTTATCTGATCAAAACAAACTTTATCAAGATAATCTCTAAGAAAATAAATCCATTCACAATAATTTTATCTTGTTCTAATTTGTCCAAAATCAAAACAATCGATAAACACACAATAATTATCTGATCGCAATAATTCAACAAGTTTATCTTGAACTAATTTCTTACAAAATTAATTCAACCGATAAACAGACATGAATTATTTGATTCTTACAAATTTTAAGCCAATCTGATAAATCTGACAAAAGTCACCAATTATTGGAAAAGCACGCCATGTTGTTACAAGACTTTGTGAGCTAGCAAAGGGGACCAAAATGGACCTATAAAGTTCAAGCTCATGATAATTATGAAACCCAATATCCTAGATATACATTTCACAATTATCAACTCCAACACTACTCCACTAAAAGCTTGGAGCTGCACTCTCGAACTTTATAGAATTACAAAGCTCGTGTAGCTAAGTCTCCATGACATATCATAGTGTATCGTATCCCCATATGATCATCCATAATCGGCTTAAGGACAAGTTCTGTCTTACCTTCCCGATTAGTTTTATCTTACGTTCCATTGTCTCACCATTAGAAAACTTACCATCCAAAGATAGTATACCATTCGGTTACACATATGAATCCAAATGGTTGAGCGCTCCAGCTTTCCAATTACAGGACAACGCATATAAGAGGATATCATTACTCCTAAAGAGGAGCTATGGATTCCATATCTATGAATAACAAGTCTACGCTATCAAGAGTCGTGCCTCCAACGTACCGATATGCATACCACTATTGAGATGTGGGTGTCACCCTTTGGCATATAAAAAGACACAAGTCAAGACAACGGGCCCACTATTCATCTCAGGATTAAGATACAATACAAATGACTGTCTAAAGTGAATCGATTTGCTGAGACAGAATTATTAACCCAAATCAATTCACTTTATGTCCCGATCCAACACGTCGTCACCTATGACAACGTGCTAATGTTTCTATTCACGAAGTCCAACTTCGATGGTCAAGACAAACCATCTCCCAAAAGGGATATAGACAACATAACAATCTTTACCTGAATAAAGCGCCCAACTTTATTCCCTCGATTACGGATCATATGTTTTAGACCGTCACCTTAAGAATCGTGTCTTCCACATAATCAGTCCATCATATGCCCAATTCTTAAGGCTTAGACTGACAGTCTCAAACTACTATTTGCTTATCATACATTCAACAAATATGAACGTAAAGAAGACAAGATTTGGTATATATAAATGAATAAATTCTTTATAGATAAAAATGTCTCCAAAAGTGTATTACATTTTTACTCCTTAGGGCATACATGTCTAACAATCTCCCACTTGCACTAAGTAAGTAAATGCAGCAAATTTTGCATCCCCATAGCTTCCACATGCCTCTCGAAGACTCTCCCAGTAAGTGTCTTCATAAATGGATCAGCTAAATTGTCCTCTGACGCGATCTTGCACACCATGACATGCCTGCCCTCAATGAAGTCCTTTATCACATGATACTTCCTATCAATATGCTTACTCTTCTTGTGAAATCTTGGTTCCTTAGCATTAGCTACCGCCGCACTGTTATCATAGTACAGTGATACCACTTTATCCATACCAGGAACTACCTCAAGATCCCCAAGGAACTTGCAGAGCCACACTGCTTCTTTCGAAGCATCACTAGCCGCCACATACTCGGCCTCCATCTTTGAATCCGAAGTGCAATCTTGCTTAGTACTTCTCCAACTGATGGCACTGCCACCCAGAGTAAACACAAACCCCCAAGTCGATTTCCTAGAATCCAGACAGGATAAAAAATCTGAATCAGTGTATCCTAGAGGAGTTAAATCCTCACCCGAATACACAAGCATATATCCTCGAGTCCTTCTCAGGTACTTGAAAATATGCTTTACCGCAACCCAATGGTTCAGCCCTGGAACCGCCTGAAATCGACTTACAATCCCGACCGCATAGCTAATATCTGGTCGTGTGCATAGCATGGCGTACATGAGACTACCCACTGCTGAAGCATAAGGCACCTTCTTCATGTATTCTCTTTCTTCATAAGACTTTGGAGAGTCTTTCTTAGAAAGAGTAATTCCATACCTAGATGGTTGCCCACCTTTCTTGGAATCCTGCAATGCAAACCTCCTGAGAATTTTATCTATGTAGCCGGCCTAAGACAAAGCTATCATTTTGTTCTTCCTATCCCGAAAGATCTGGATACCGAGAACAAAATTAGCCTCACCTAAGTCCTTCATGTCAAACAGCTTGGTCAACCATAATTTGACCGATGACAATGCCCCAACGTCATTGCCAATTAGCAGAATGTCATCTTTATAGAGCAGTAGAAAAACCATCTTCCCATCCTTAATGTGTTTGTAAACACATGGTTCATCCACATTTTGTGAGAACCCATAAGTCTTGATCACTTGATCAAATCTTATGTTCCAAGAACGAGAAGCCTGCTTAAGTCCATAAATAGACTTTAGCAGCTTACAAACCTTACCCTCTTGACCCGCGACCTTGAACCCGTCTGGTTGTTCCATATAGATGGACTCATCAAGATAGCCGTTCAGAAAAGCCGTCTTGACATCCATCTACCAAATCTCATAGTCGAGATCGGCAGCTATGGACAAGAGAATCCGGATGGACTTAAGCATGGCTACAGGCGAAAAGGTTTCCTCATAATCGATTCCTTCCTCTTGCGTATAACCCTTAGCTACCAGTCTATCCTTAAAGGTTTCGACCTTTCCATTCACTCTTCTTTTCCTCTTGTAGATCCACTTACACCTTTTGGGTTTTGCCCCTTCGGGAAGATCCACAAGCTCCCAGACCCGATTCGTCTCCATAGACTTCATCTCTATGTTCATGGCCTCTGTCCAGAGTCTTGAATCAACATCCTCCATGGCTTCTGCGTAAGTATAAGGATCCCTGTCATGTTCATCCGGTTCAGCCAAGAAGACCTCCCCATTGAACATATACCTCTCAGGCTGACGCCCGATCCTCCCACTACGCTGAAGCCCCTGAAGTTGTTGTTCAGGTTTGTTTGGTTTTTCTACACTGATCGGAATGGTTTCGTTCGGAACCTCCAGAGTGTACGGATCACCCCTTAACTCCTCAAGCACCACTTTGCTTCAACGTATAAAGTCATCCATGTAACTCTCCTAAAGGAAAGTTGCATTAGTTGAAACCTCGACTTTATTTTCCTTTGGGTTATAAAAATAATCCCCTTTAGTCCCTTTTGGATATCCTACAAACACGTAAACTTCTGAACTTGCTTCCAACTTATTTGGATCCTTAAACAGGACATGAGCTGGACATCCCCATATGCGAATATGGTTTAAGGATGTCTTCCGTCTTGTCCACAACTCATGAGGAGTTTTAGGGACCGATTTTGAAGGCACATTGTTCAAAAGATAACATGCGGTTTGTAGTGCATATCCCCAAAAGGATAAAGGCAATGATGAATAACTCATCATGGACCTAATCATGTCCAACAAAGCCCTATTCCTTCTCTCCGCTACGCCATTCTGCTGCAGAGTGCCTGGCGCAGTCAAACGGGATAAAATCCCATTCTCTAACAAGTGTCCCAAGTACTCATCAGAAAGGTATTCCCCACCTCGATCAGATCAAAGTGCCTTTATGGGTCTACCCAATTGCTGTTCCACTTCAACCCAAAACTCCCTGAACTTATCATAAGTTTCGCTTTTGTGGTGCATTAGGTACACATACCCATATCTTGAGTAATCGTCAATAAAAGTGACGAAGTACTCATACCCTCCCCGTGCCCGGATGTTCATCGACACGCAAACATCACTATGCATAAGTTCTAGAACCCCTTCGGCCCTATTGCCCTTAGATCCGTATGGTCTTTTGGTCATTTTACCCTCCAAACAAGACTCGTATTGAGGTATAGATTCCACCTTTAAGTTACTTAAAGGTCCATCCCTTACCACCCTTTGAATCCTATTCAGGTTAATATGGCCAAGGCGCAAATGCCAAAGATAAGTCTTATTAGAGTGAGAATTTTTAAGTCTTTTTGAGTCATTATCATTTATCTCAGCATTAAGCAATAAGTCCATCTTAGGTTTGATAAAATGTAGATTATTTTGCATCCATCTAGAACAGATAAAAGATTTGTTTTTACGAATCACCACTTTTTCATTAAAAGATACCACGTAGGAGTCTTTAAATAAAGAAGATACAAAAATTAAATTCCTTTTAAATTTAGGAACATAAAAACAATCTCGCAAAATTAAATTCCTATAATTATCAAAGTAAAGATGGACATCTCCCACTGCTTCCGTTGACACCAAGGATCCATCGCCCATCCAAAGCGTTAAGTCTTCACATAGTAGACTTCTCGTTTCTTTGAATCCCTGTAGAGAAACACAAACATGATTAGTTGCACCAGAATCTATGACCCAGATGTCACTGGATTCCTCAACCAAACAAGTTTCCAAATATAGAAGATCACATCTACCTCCCCTGGAAAGGAAGTCCTTGCAATGCTTCTTTATATGCCCGACCATACCACAGAAGAAGCACTTAAGCTTCTTGGGGTTCTTTTTCTTCTTCTTCTTGCTCTTGGTAGCAGTAGGAATAGAAGACTTCTCACTCTTGGCCCGTTGCTTCTTTCCATTCCCAGAGTTAGGATTGGAACCAGAAGCAGCTACCACGTTGGCCTCACCACCAGTAGGAGACTCCCTGATCAGTAGTTCAAACTCCTGTAACTGTTTCATCAGTTCTGTCAAGGTCATATCCCATGTATTGCTTAAATTAAAAGTAGCTCTAAACGAAATAAATTCCTTAGATAGAGTCTCAAAGACCATAGTCATCTGAATTTTAACATCGATGTCGGCTCCATTGGTTTGAGCCTCAGTGAGGTAACCCATGACCAATATCATGTGCTCCTTTACAAATGTCCCCGGTCTCTGTCTACAGTTTAAGGGTTTCTGAAGCGCCCCTTGCCGCTTTGTTATGGCCTGGCCTCCAAACATGTGCTCAAGATTATCCAAGATCTGCTTCGCAGTCTCATAATCTTGATGTTGAGCCTGCAGTACGTTGTTCATGCTAGCCATAACATAGCAGCGGGCCTGATCATTAGCATCTTTCTAGCGGTCGTATGCTTGGAATTGCTCATTACTTGAGTCTCTCGTAGGCTCGGGAGGACAAGGAGTTGTCAGTACATATTTCAGTTTCTCAAAGGATAGGACGATGTCTAGGTTCCATTTCCAATCGTTATAATTCTCACCGGTTAATTGGTTTTTGTCAAGTATCAATGATAAAGCATTTTTAGACATTTTCAATCTACAATAAAGAATCATATACCAAACATAAGCAAATATATATAATAATTTAGTAAGATAACACAATCATGTAAAATCATACAAATGTGTTTATATGTCAAAACCTTGAAAATATTATAACCTTACAACGATAATTCCCAACTCAAAATTCAACAAGCTCCTAGGGGAGTCATGCCAAATTCAATCAGGAACACGGATCCCCTCCTGATTAATATATGTTATCCAGGACCCGTATAATCCAGCAGATACTAATAATCGTTTCTTTGGCCATTAATTTTATTAAAAGAGCTCCTAGGGGAGGTTAATAATAAACCTAACATGAGTGTATAACCACCGTTTCAATATTTTATCCATGATTTATAATCACCACCTAGGGGTGTGCAACCATAAATCATAATAAAATACCTAATCCTTTCAGAGATCCAATTTGGTACATGATAGAAATCCCTTCCTAGGGGTAGGGACCACCATGTTCTTCCTATGGACCAACGATGGAGGCCTTAGGTTCTATCTTCGAAAACCTTCTCCCACTCAATCTTTTGAAGTCAAGGTTTTATTTTAAAATCATGCATGAACAATTTTAATATGAGCGGACTCCCTATTCTATATGACATTTATCAATATACATGGTAAATCATATTATAATGCAAACAAGCAAAGCAATCAAGCAAAGCTACAAACAAAATAATAATAACCGTAATATTATGGTTCCACCCTAGAGAATAGAAAACTAAGATTACAAGAGAATAATCGAGACATTTATCGATTCTTCATCCTTGAATCCTCAAGCTATATCCTTCTTCATGTAATATCTATCTTCAAGTCTTCAATCCCGTATGAATTGAATACTTCATATTTTCGGTCATATCCAAATTTAATGTTTCTCAGAATCGTCCCAAAAATAAAATTAAAACTGCATCGAAAAAATTACACCTTTTGTGGACACTTTACAGCTCTCGGTCGACAGGCCGATATGGGTGATCGGCCTGCCGATCATGAAGTTTTGGCCTGTCGAACTGAAAGTTCGGCCTGCCACCAGAGCACCAAAATTTCTGCCCCACTGTCGGCCTGCTAGACCACACGTTCAGCCTGTCGATCTATGACCTTCGGCCTGCCGAACTCTGAGGTTCAGCATGCCGACCGAGCAGAAAACCCTGATTCCAAAAAATACAATTTCAATGCAATTCATCAATTTTATTTTCAACAATTCAAAAACATAAAATTAGAGACTCAGGAAATACCTAGAGGCGCCATCACCAATCTTTAAGATCTGACTTCTCGTTTCGTCTTCTCCAAATAATTATTTAATTACAAAATTCTTACAAATTAAAAATTAAATAACAATTCCTAGACGGAGATGATAGTCCGCCATCTAATTACATGAAAAACCTAGATACACATTCTAACCTCTAAGGAACCATAACCGGTATTAATTAATTAATAAATAAATAAACAACGATTTAATCAACCATAATTAATTAATAAGCATTTACCACATAATCCATAAAAATATATATATTATATAGAAACCTAGAGTGCCATCTCTCTAAAAAATTCAATTCAAGCATAGGAGAGATTAAGATCACAAAATTTATGCATATAACATGCTCACAAACTTGCAAATTTATGTAAAAATCTCGGCTCTGATACCAATTGTTGGATACAAAGTGCGCAGCGAAATTTTTAAAAATTTTTCATCAGAGTAATTTTCAAAACACAAGTTTGACATGTTATATGTATAAATTAAACAGATCTTACTAACCTCAATGTGCCGAAGAACCTCCGCAACCTGTGTAGAGAAGTAACATTGCCTCAACCAACTGGTCTTCTTTGCTATTCTCTATCTATAACCGGAGTGAGTGTGGGCTCACACGTACAGCTCTTCCACCGGTGACTCTCCTTCCAACCAATAGAGAGAACCCAAAGCTAGTGTTTGTGATTTGTGAACAAAAGCTCTCAGGGAGTTTTCAGATGCTCACTAAAAGAGTATCACTCTTAATCTCTCAAATTGATCTGAGTAAATCATGAGACTCACTCCCTTTTTATAGCTATTGGTCCTGGGGTCAGTCCATATCAGATTAGGTCTCAAAAACTTGAAATAGAATCAAGTTTGGATCAATATCTGATAAGATCCACGTGAAAATACGTAATCTTATCTCCCGCTGATCAGCAGGCCGAACATTCTGATCGACAGGCCAAACACGTCATCCGGCAGGCCGAACTCTCGAGAAAAAATTTCTTGAATCTTTTTTTTTCCACCCAAGATTCTAAAGGATAAAGTCTCAGTTTTGATTCAAATAACCCAATAGAGAAGTTATCTGATCAAAACAAACTTTATCAAGATAATCTCTAAGAAAATAAATCAATTCACAATAATTTTATCTTGTTCTAATTTGTACAAAATCAAAACAACTTATAAACAGACAAGAATTATCTTATCGCAATAATTCAACAAGTTTATCTTGAACTAATTTCTTACAAAATTAATTCTACCGATAAACAGACATGAATTATTTGATTCTTACAAATTTTAAGCCAATCTGATAAATCTGACATAAGTCACCAATTATTGGCAAAGCACGCCGTGTCGTTACAGGACTTTATGAGCTAGCAAAGGGGACCAAAATGGACCTATAAAGTTCAAGCTCATGATAATTATGAAACCCAATATCTCAGATATACATTTCACAATTATCAACTCCAACGCTACTCCACTAAAAGCTTGGAGCTGCACTCTCGAACTTTATAGAATTACGAAGCTCGTGTAGCTAAGTCTCCATGACATATCATAGTGTATCGCATCCCCATATGATCATCCATAATTGGCTTAAGGACAAGTTCTGTCTTACCTTCCCAATTATTTTTATCTTACGTTCCATTGTCTCACTATTAGAAAACTTACCATCCAAAGATAGTATACCATTCGGTTACACATATGTATCCAAATGGTTGAGCGCTCCAACGTTTCAATTACAGGACAACGCATATAAGAGGATATCATTACTCCTAAAGAGGAGCTATGGATTCCATATCTATGAATAACAAGTCTACGCTATCAAGAGTCGTGCCTCCAACGTACTAATATGCATACCACTCTTGAGATGTGGGTGTCACCCTTTGGCACATCAAAAGACACAAGTCGAGACAGCGGGCCCACTATTCATCTCAGGATTAAGATATAATACAAATGACTGTCTAAAGTGAATCAATTTGCCGAGACAGAATTATTAACCCAAATCAATTCACTTTATGTCCCGATCCAACACGTCGTCACCTATGACAACGTGCCAATGTTTCTATTCACGGAGTCCAATTCCGATGGTCAAGACAAACCATCTCCCAAAAGTGATATAGACAACATAACAATCTTTACATGAATAAAGCGCCCAACTTTGTTCCCTCGATCGTGGATCATATGTTTTAGACCGTCACCTTAAGAATTGTGTCTTTCGCATAATTAGTCCATCATATGGCCAATTCTTAAGGCTTAGACTGATAGTCTCAGACTGCTGTTTGCTTATCATACATTCAACAAATATGAACGTAAAGAGGACAAGATTTGGTATATATAAATGAATAAATTCTTTATTGATAAAAATGTCTCCAAAAATGTATTACATTTTTACTCCTTAGGGCATACATGTCTAACAGAATGGAGCCAAACTAGATACAAATTCAATAAATGAGATCATATTTTAGAGTCTATAAGAGGACTTTAAGGAATTTAGAGTCATGATATATCGAAAGGGAATGAATTCAACCGAACTCATGGGAGAAGTCATCTCTTTTGAGTCTTGGTCTAAGATAGACTTAGTTTTTCTAACTAATATGTTCTCAGCAATGAGAAAGGATAGTAGAGTCTGAAGAAATCAACTAAGAAAAAAGATCCACAGAAGCTTAAATACTTCTCATGTGGAAAAATTGGACACTTCAAAAAGGATTGCGAGGACTTCTTAACTCAAAAGGTACCTAGAGGTATGGGAAATCTCTTTACTTAGAAATTTGTTTAGTGAAAGATTCTAAAGACACTTGAGTCATTGATTTTGGAGCAAATAATCATGTTTATGTGTCTTTGTAGGGGTTCAAGGAAAAAAGAAGTCTGCATGATGGGAACTTTATGTTAGGAACTGGCAACGGGACCTTGGTTTTAGTTGAAGCAGTGGAAGTCGTACATTTTTACTTTGATAAGTTTAGGTTTATAGTTTTAATAGGCTATTTTTATATTCCTCAAATTAGAAGAAACCCTATTTCAGTTGCATGTTTATTTAAAGACAGTTATTTAGTTTCTTTTAAAAATAAAGTAGTTATTCACAAAAACAAGTCTTTTAGTTGTTCTAGGAATATAAATCAAAACGTTTCTTTTATCAAACTAAAAATTTACATATTACTTGACACTAAATTTGTTAATAATTGTAAAAGGACTAAAACTTTTGACTCTAATAAAACATATCTTTGGTATTGGCATTTAGAACATGTTAATAGGATACAAAGATTGATTAAGGATGGTTCTCTAAGTTCCTTAGTGGTCAGAACCTTTGCCACAATATGAGTTGTGTTTGGAAGATAAAATAACTAAAAGGCCATTTGGAGCCAAATAAAATAGGGACGGAAGAGTTCTAGACTTAGTGAACACAGATGTTTGTGGACCTATAAACATTATTGCACGTGGAGGGTATGAATACTTTGTCATATTTTTTGTCGATTATTCAAGCTATAGATACTTGTACCAAATGCACCGCAAAAGCAAAACTTTTGATAAGTTTAGGGATTTTCGAGCTCAAGTGGAAAAGCAATTAGGAAGACCCATTAAGGCACTTCAATCAGATCAAGGTAGAGAATAACTTTCAGATTAGTTTATAGAATAGTTATTAAGGATTGGGATTTTATTTCAATGACTACTCCTGGTACCCCACAATAGAATGATGTAGCAGAAAGAAAGAATAGAACCTTGTTGGACATGGTTCGGTCAATGATGATTTATTCTATATTGTCCATTGATAATGTTATAAAAATAGAGTTATTTTACCTCTTTTATGTAGTTAAATTGGCTTTGTGCTTGAGATTTTATTTTACTTTTAATTACCTTTAGATATTTCATTTAATTTTAGTTATTTTTATTTGATTTGATTTTTTATTTGTTGCTTAATTAATTTTAGAATGCATTAGTTTTATGTAGTTTTCCCTCTAAATATTGCATTTCTACTCATTTGTGTGGGTGAACTTAAGAAAATGGGATTAAAAGGCAATGTAAAGAGTAAAACAATGGATTTTGGACAATGGAAGGCCTTTGGGAGTGAAAAAAAGGGAAAAAAGGACAAAGTGGCCAAAGCTGGACGCTATAGAGTGGAAAACCTCCATAATAGAGCCAATTTGTGTAAGCAGGGCAACCTAGGGTGGAGGTTGGACACTGCAGCCCAAAAATGTCTACTATAACTCCAGTCTTTTTGGTGTTACAGCTCAAAAGCTTCATCTGCATCCCTAAAAAAATTCTATTGCACTACTAGAGGCTAATTCCTAGACTTCCTAACTTCGTATTTGGGGCTACAGTGCAGATACTTCTACTGTAGCATCAAAACACGCATTAGACCTAATGGTATAGAGCCTAAATCTAAAAAAAGGGACCTATAAAAGGAAATGTTAGTGTTTTCTTGGAGCATTCTTGGAGGGAGAGTTAGAGGCACACTAGTAGAGAGGGAGAGATAGTCCCTTGGGCTATTTTTGTTTTCATTTTTGAGAAGAACTCCTCCATTTATAAATAAATAAAATTAGTGTTAGTAATTTTTGTTTTTAGATTTAGTTTTGAATCTTGCAATTGATCTTCAACAAATTGAAGAGAAGACTATTTTTGGAGCATGAAGAAGGAAAAGAAGGAGAAAAGATTTGGGTTTTTTCCATAAAAGTTCCTTCTAGTCTTTATTCTCCTTCAAATCTTGTTGCTCTAATGACGTGCAAACTCTTTTGGATTTTATTGATGATTATTGCTATGGACTGATTTTCTTACCGAAGGGTTTGATTTACCTTTACTTGAACTATGTTTTGAATATTTGATTTATTGAAATTTCATTTAAATTTATTTGTGTGCTCTACACTTAATGTGTCTAATTTACTTGGTCACTAGATTGGATGATTTAGATATATGGAATTGACACTCGGTAGGGAATTTCATATATTAGATTTGAGTAGCATTACCTAAGTGATATTGTATTTGAGAGGCCAGTAATACCTAGGTGATTAATTATGGGGCTTGAACTCAATGATGGTATACACATTTTAGTATATAGGGATATTACTTTAGATGTTTATGCATATTATTTCATTTGATACTCAAAAAAAGTAGTAAGTTGAGATTATAGACTTGATTAATGAATTGAATGAAATTAGTGAATAATGACCAAATTTGATAAATATAAGAATAGTAAAGTGACATCAACCTTCCAATTTTCATTTTAGTTTCTAGTTTACATTTTCGTTCCTTTTATTTTGATTTCTATTATCCAAATAATACAAATTTTAATCTAATTTCAACACTTAACAAGAATTAAACACAATCCTCGTAGGATTCAAAACTCTTACTCAATCATTATATTGCTTGTAGCAACTAGTGCACTTGTAGAAGCAAAAACTAGATGCAACACATGCATCTTTTTAGGGATATGCACTATGAACTATATGTTAATTTCTAAACAATGTACCAACTAAAGTAGCTCTTTAGACTCCTTATGAGTTATGGTCTGGTGGGAAAGCATCCTTAAATCACTTAAATATATGGGATTGTTAGACACACGTCTTGGAAAAGGATGCTTAAGTTGGAACCTCATTCAAAGGTTTATATTTTTGTAAGTTATTCTAAAGGGGCTAAAGGTGAATTTTTCTATAATCCATCAGGGAATAAATTCTTGGTCTCTACACATACAATATTCCTTGAGGAAAGTTCTATACAAAAATTTAAACCTCTAAACAAAGTTGTGTTTGATGAGTTAGGATCTGGCAAGATCAGTCTATCGGTCCCAAATGTGGAGGAAAATCTATTTGTTATAGAAAAACCTAATCAACAGCCTAAGGAGCTGCATCATAATGGGAGAGTTGTTAGGAAATCAGACAAGAATCTATTGGAATACTAGTATGTAGTGGAATTTTAAAATTTTTTAATAAAAGCTTTTTCATAAACTGAATTAGGCATGCTATGTAACAGAAATTAAGGAAAGATCTTTCGTACCTTATAGAATTAAAGCTGCACTTCTACTAGGAAATCATTTGACAAAATCGCTACTGAGAATCGCATCGGGAAGAGCCTAAACCAACTAGCCTTCTTTGCTATTCTTTATTCCATGATCGGAGTGCAAGAAGCCACACGTCATTCGATTCTCCTCTTTACAACCTCTCCCTATAACCACAAAAGAAAATCAAGAATTATAGCTCTGGATGTTGAACAATTATTCTATGGAGCTTTAGAGTTTCCCTCTCTAAAATACTCTTTCTTTAAATTTTTCTAATAAGCAATGAATAAAATAATAGCAACAAATATCCTATTTACAGTGGCTAGTAGGACTTCAACTCTATCAAGATAAGGCTTCTAAATTAGTAACTAGGATAAAATACGTGTCAAAACGCATGAAAAACATGTAACTCATTATGCACGCTAGTCTGCTAATCTTAAGCATTGGCCTACTAGTTGTACTGATTTATGTAACTTAGTTACGATTTACCGGTCGACCAAACCTAGTCACCAGCCTGCCAATTTACCTAGTTTTAGAAACTTCTATATTTTATTTTATAGGAATCTTTAATAGAACCTTAGTTTTAATTCAAATAACCTAATAGTGAAGTTATCTAATTAAAACAATCATATATAGATAATCACATATCAAATAAAATATATTCAATTAATTCAACATGCTTATCTTGAATTAATTTACAAAATTAATTTAACCAATAAACTAACATAAATTATCACATTTCAATTAACCAAATTTACAACAAGCGTATAATTAACATAAGTTACCAATTTGTAAGAAAAACACATCGTATCATTACAGGAAAATATGTGAGCTAGTAAAGGGGAACCGATTGACATATGTAGATTAAGCTCTTATAATTATAAAATTACATGTCCCTGACATGTACATTTTGTAATTATCTACTGCATAGCTATTCCATTAAAAGCTTAGAATTACATTCTTGAACTATATATAAATTTTGAGACTCTAATAAATTAATCATCTATGACTTATCATAATGTACAACATCCCCATAAGATATCCATAATTGGCTTAAGAATAAATTTTGTTTTACCTTCCTAATTATATTTATGTTATGTTCCATTATCTCACCATTAAAATACTTACTATTCATAACCAATACAAATAGTATACTATTCAGTTATACATATGTATCCCACTGGTTAAGCACTCCAATTTCTAGTTATAGGATAATGGCTATAAGAGAATATCCTTTACTCAACAAAAGAGCTATGGGTTTCATATCTATGATAAAAAGTCTACATTAATCAAGAGTCATGTCTCCAATGTATAAGCATGTGTACCTTCCTATAATTCAGGATGCCACCCTTTGGTACATCAAAAAATACAAGTAAAGAATATGGACACATTAATTCATTTTAGCATTAAGATGTAAAACATATGATTGTCTAAAGTGAATAGATTTATTCAAATAGAATTATTAACCAAATCAATTCAACTTTAGTCCCAATCCAATATATCGCCACCAATGACAATACACCAATGTCTCTACTTGTAGAGTCCAGCTCTAATGACCAAGACAAGTGGTCTCCCATCAAGGATGTAGACAACATAACAATCTTAATATGAACAAAGCGCCCAACCTTAGTCCCTTGACTGCCTACCTTTTTATATTTAGACTATCATCTTAAGATTTATGTCTTCTATAAAATTTATCCATCATATGTACGATCTTAAATGTTTAGAATTACAGTCTTAGACTTCTGTTTGCTTATCATGCACTTAACATAAATAAACATAAAGAGGATGTATTTGATGTATGACATAAATAATAATTCTTTATAAATTTTGCAAACTACTACAGTTAATTTAGAGACTAAGCAGGCTTCAAAATACTAGAACATAACATATGATCAGGTGGTCAAATCATATAAGTTTAAAGCTCTATGTTCATGACATTCTACTCATTGGGAATAATGTAGGATAATGTCATCTATTAAAGTTTGGTTGTCCAAGCAATTTGACTTAAAGGACAAGGGAGAAACTTTTATGTTCTTGAAATACAACTGTTTCATGATACAAAGAAAAAAACGATACAATTGTCCCAAGCTACATACATAAATAAGGTTTTCAAAACATTTGCAATGCAAAATTCCAAGAAAGACTCTCAGCCTTCTCAATGTGGAATGTGGAATTAGCCTTTCTTGGGATGATTGCCTAAAGATAGCAAAAGAAAGAAAATATATAGAGATGGTTCCTTATGTTTCAGTGGTAGGATGTATCATGGATGCCATACATTGCACTAGATAGGACATTTGTCATGCGGTGAGGTTAGTGAGTCGATATCAATCAACTTTAGGGCCAAAACATTGGCAAGCAATCAAGCATATAGTCAAGGATGTTAGGAGAATGAAAGATTATTTGCTAATGTATTCCAAAGAGGACCTAACACCTATAGGATATATAGATTTTGATTTTCAAGCAGATAAGGATTCGATAGAATCAATGTCAATGTTTGTATTTACTCTAGGTAGAGGTGCCACAGTATGGATAAGTGTCAAGTACTTTTGCATTGTTAATTCAACTATGGAGGCTGAATATATGGCTGCTAATGAGGTATCTAAGGAATGTATGTGGTTTAGGAAATTCCTTAGAGATTTTAAGGTAGTTTCTGGTATTGATAAATCTACTTATATTGCAACAATGCAGCGGCTAAACTAATACCAAAGATTCAAGACACCACAATAGCAGCAACTACATAGATATGAAGTACCATATAATTAGGGACTTTGTTGAGAGTGGAGATATGGCAATTTGAAAGATAGCATCCGAGGAAAACCTAGCTAATTCGTTAACTAAAGCCTTGACAACAATAAACTTAAACAAGTGGAAGGCATCAGGATGCACAATATGTCACATTTACTCGTTTAAAACAAGTGGGAGATTGTGAGGATCGGTGCTCCAAGTAACAAATATTTTATTTATAATTAGTGACAATTTTGTATTAAATAACTAAATAAATAATAATGCAAATATTTCATGTGTTAATAATTGTCCTCATATTGCTTTGTTTATAATGATTAAGCATTTAAGCAAACATGTGATCTATGACTATTATAATCATATCTTGACATTGGGTGTCTATGGGATTTATATGCGATATATATTTATATATATAATACCAATATTCTAAATCATACAGTCTGCAATCTATGTATTTAGATGGGCACATTGTACAAGACAAGACTATAATGGGTATCTATATCTAATTGGGGAGGTAATTTATCTACATTGTTGGAGTGGTTTGACTCTATGTTAGACATATTTGTGTGGTAGACTTAATAGTGTTTGCACATTAGACTGGACCTAAAGTATAATTGATTTAATAATAATTCTATTTAACTTAAATTGATTTACTTTGACAATTGCTATGGATGATATTAATCCTAAAGTAGATTCATAACTCCATGATCGTAGCTTGTATCTTTTAATATGCCAAAGCCGTGAGTTTTGATGAATGAAGGCTCTATTGTCAGTATGTTGGAGAGGCAACCTATATTTGATGAGAGGATAATCCACTGATAGATTTTATACCTCTAACAAAAAGTTAATGTTATCCTTCCAAAGGCACTATTTGGGAATTTTAAAAAGAACAAGGTCTTGATGATTTGGATACATATGTTAACCAGATGATTTTCTATTTGTATTTGTTATAAATGGAATTTTACAAATAAGTGACATAATAAAACTTTGAGATAAAATAATCGAAAAGTAAAACAAAATTAAGTCCTTCATTCGATTATAGGTAACCTATGGGATACACATATACATGAAAGGTCATGGACAAGACATTATATTGTCATCTTGTAATATGGTATATTATCAAGAATGTAACTTTGAGTTTGTAATGGAGTGACACCAAAGTTAATAATTAAGCAGATAATTAAGCGAAGATCAATTCATCTGCTATTATTAAAGCTTAATAAATATATGTCCATTGGGTCCCAACGCTAGCTTACAAATTTCTTGATAAGTTGTGTAAATATGGTTTACCATAAGTAATATAGGAGGTTATATAGTATAGGTTACTAGACTTGTTAGTTTGCATGCCCATAACCAATTAGACTGTGGTGCTAGGCATAGTCCAGCTAGACTGTAGGCACTAACTAGAGGGTATTATGGGTAATCAATTGTTTAATCAATTTTAGAAAATTATTTATTCAAATTTAATTATTTGGGATTTTGGATAATTAATTTTTTGTATTTGAATAATTAATTTAAATCCTAAGTGTATTTGAATTTGGATAAAGCATAATTATTCATAATTATTTAAATTGGAACATTATTTTAAATAATGGAATTATTTGAATTGGAATTATCTTGGATAATGTAGATCATCATAAAAACCTTACTCTATGATTGGCTGGAAATTTTGAATCTGTACTAAGGAAGGCTTGTAACACCAGAGGTAGGCCCATTAAGGGTGGCATGTGGTCTAGTTGAAGCAGAGATAAAATTCTCCTCTTATCTTGATAAACTTCTAACTCCTCAAACCTATTCTATAAATAGAGGCCTTAGGTCCAAATGTATTTTTAGACTGCTATAGTACAATTTTCAATGAGTATAGCATTGATTGCTCCTTTTTAGTGTTCTTAGTTTTTCTAGCACAATAGTCTAGTTAGGAGGAGATAAATTCTAATGAAGGTCTATTGAGTTATGCTGACACGCACAATAGGTTAAAGGAAGAATCATAGCATTGAAGATATGAAAGTTGATATTTTCCTTGTTTAGTTGGACGTGCTACTTCTAGTCATAAACAAGTGCAATTAATTAGAATTCTATTTATTGTTTATTGCAACCTGAGTTAGATTCTAGGTGATTATATAGCATTTTTAAAATTTCACTATGTCACTAAATCAATTTTTGTAATAAGGCCATGATCATCCAAGATCCGGTGTTAAAAAGGCTACGATATTCTGAGATCCAATGGCAAAGTGTTTCATGCGATGATGTGTTGTGAAGACTGCTCTGACGACCTTTAGGGGGCTCGAATGACATGCTATAGTGGGCTACTCTGACAACATGATACAATGGGCCACTCCAATGACCTCTGGCTCAAACAAAGATTTGGTGTTGGGTGGGTTTCTCCATTGAGGGCATGAAGAAGGTTGAAAAGGAAAATAAGAAAACAACCATTGTTTTGTTCTCAATTTTAAGGGGGGATTAGGAATTTTGGGGATAATTCTCATTCCTATTTACTCATAAATTTTTAATGAAACATTGCTTTAAAATATTTTGATTACCGTGTTTTGAGAAATGTATATAAACATCCTAAAATCATATCCAAACAGGCCCTATATGTCAATTTTTGTAGATACTTTTTTTTTATTTTGTTTAATTTTATTTAATAAGAGGATTATTTTTCTTATTGTTTTATAATAAGATACAATTAGCTTTGGATGTAAAGCCAATTTGAATTTTTGCCTATATACTTACCTCTCTTGAAAGCTCCCTTAAAATTTAAATATATATTTGAAGTGACATAATTACTAAATGAATTAAACAAACTTATACATATTATCCAGAGTAAAATGTTGTATCTATATTTTTGGGTAAACAAAATAATATACTAGTGATAGTTAGACCCTCTATTAATTGTGCATAAAATATACATATATGTAGAAAAATATTATTGTAAGATTAATAGTCTAAATTCATAGTCTCCATGTGGAATAAAGATAAAGACTTTATTCATAATAAAGCTATAATAGGAATCTATGTCCAACTAGGTAGGCAGTTTATCTTTGGCCTCATGAGCAAATACAGCTCCATAGTAGACACATTGATGTATGGACCTGAACAGAGATAATATTGGATTGGACTTAAAATGTTAATTGATTTATTAAAAAATTCATTTACATATATCAATTATATTTTGATAATCATTTGTGTCATCCTAATCCTGAAATGGATTCATGACTCTATGTTTATAGCTTATGTCTTTTGATATACAAAAGGTAGGAACTCCAATGAATGAAGTTCCTATTTGTTGATATGTTGTAGATGTGACCTATATTAATAAGAGAATGACACATAAATATGTAGAATTCATAGTTCCTTTACAAGAATTAATGTTATCTTTATAATGACATTATTTGGTTAATTGAAAAAAGAGGAAAGTCTTAGAAAATAATGAAACTTTGTGACTAAATAGTTGGGAAAGTAAGTTGGAACTTGTCATAAATTAGTTCTTGGTCTAAATAGTGAGGAAGGTAAAATGGTGTAACGCCTCAAACCCCCATAGGCCCACCTGGTGTGACCCCTGTTAGACATGTATGCCCTAAGGAGTAAAAATGTAATAAGTTTTTGAAGACATTTTTATCAATAAAGAATTTATTCATTGTTAATATACCAAATCTTGTCCTCTTTACGTTCGTATTTGTTGAATGTATGTTAACCAAACAATAGTCTAAGACTGTCAGTCTAAACCTTTAAGAATTGCGCATGTGATGGACAGATTATGCAAAAAACACGATTCTAAAGGTGACGGTCTAAATCATAAGATCCGCAATCGAGGGAATAAAGTTGGGCGCTTTATTCATGCAAAGATTGTTATGTTGTCTATGTCCCTTTTGGGAGATGGTTTGTCTTGATCATTGGAGGTGGACTCCGTGAATAGAAACATTGACACGTTGTTATAGGTGACGATGTGTTCTATTGGGACATAAAGTGAATTGATTTGAATTAATAATTCTGTCTCAGCAACACTTTAGACAATCATTTGTATTTTATCTTAATCCTGAGATGAATAGTGAGCCTGTTGTCTTGACTTGTGTCTTTTGATGTAGCAAAGGGTGACACCCACATCTTAATAGTAGTATACATGCCGGTACATTGGAGCCATGACTCTTGATAGCGTAGACTTGTTATTCATACATATAGAATCCATAGCTCCTCTTTAGGAGTAATGATATCCTCTTATATACGTTGCCTATAATTGAAAAACTAGAGTACCCAACCATTTGGATACATAGGTGTAACCGAATGGTATACTGTCTTTGGATAGTAAGTTCTCCGATGGTGAGATAATGGAACATAAGATAAAAATAATCTGAAAGGTAAGAAAAAACTTGTCCTTAAGCTGATTATGGATTATCATATGGGCATACGATACACTATGATATGTCATGGAGACTTAGCTATACAAGCTTCGTAATTCTATGTAGTTCGAGAGTACAGCTCCAAGCTTTTAGTGGAGTGGCGTTGGAGTTGATAATTATGAAATGTATATCTGGGATATTGGGTTTCATAATTATCAGGAGCTTGAACTATATAGGTCCATTTGGTCCCCTTTGCTAGCTCACAACATCTTATAACGACACGGCGTGCTTTTCCAATAATTGGTGACTTATGACGAATTTATCAGATTTGTTGAATTTTGAAAGAATCGAATAATTCATGTCTATTTATCGATTGAATTAATTTTGTCATAAAATTAATTCAAGATAAACTTGTTGAATTATTAAGATCAGATAATTCTTGTCTGTTTATCAGTTGGTTTAATTTTGGATAAATTAGATCAAGACAAACTTGTAGAATTATTGGGAATTCATTTATTTTCTTAGAGATTATCTAGATAAAGTTGTTTTGATCAGATAACTTCTCTATTGGGTTATTTGAACTGAGACTTTATCCTATAGAATCTCGGGTGAAAAATGAAAGATTCACGGAGATTTTTTATCGACAATTTGGCCTACAGATCCACGTGTTCGGCTTGGCGATGGGGCCTTTTCGGCATGCCGATAAGGTTGTTTGGCCTGCCGATTAGCGAAGGATAAGATTATGCATTTCCATGCAGATCTTATTAGATATTGATCCGAACTTGATTCTGTTTCGAGTTTTTGAGACCTAATCTGATAAGGACTGACCCTAGGCCCAATCTCTATAAATAGGGAGTAAGTCTTAAGAGTTACTCAGATCAATTGAGAGATTAAGAATGATACTCTGCTAGTAAGAATATGAAAACTCCCTAAGAGCTTTTGTTCACAAATCATGAACACTTGCATTAGGGTTCTCTCGATTTGTTGGAAGGAGAGTCACCTGGTGGAAGAACTGTACATGTGAGCCCACACTCACTTCGGTCGTGGATAGAGAATAGCAAAGAAGACCAGTTGGTTGAGGCTCTTCTAGAATGTTACTTCTCTTCATGGATTGTGGAAGTTCTTCGACATACAAAGGTTAGTAAGATCTGGTTAATTTATGCATATAGCATGTCAAACTTGTATTTTGGAAAATACTCTGATGTAAAATTTTTAAAATTCCCGCTGGGTACCATTTTTCCAACAACTGGTATCAGAGCCCAGGTTTTTACATAAATTTACGAGTTTGTGATCATATTATATGTGTAAATTTTATGAGCTTAATCTATCCTATGCTTAAATTTAATTTTATCGAGACTTAGCACTCTAGGTTTCTATATATTTTATATGTTGTCATGGATTATGTGATGAATGTTCATTAATTAATTATCGTTGATTAAATAGTTATTTAATTATTTATTAATTAATTAATTTGTATCGGTTATGGTTCCTTAGAGGTTAGAGTGTGTATCTAGGTTTTTCATGTAATTAGATGGCGGACTATTATCTCTATGTAGGAATTGTTGTTTAATTTTAAATTTGTAAAAATTTTGTAATCAAATAATCATTCGGAGAAGACGGATCTAGAAGGCAGATCTAGAAGATGGATCATGTTGCACCTAGGTATTTTCTAAGTCTCTAATTTTATGTTTTTTGAATTGTTGAAAATAAAATTGATGAATTGCATTAAAAATTGTATTTTCTAGAATGGGAGATTTCTGCTCGGTCGGCATGCAGAACCCTCCAGTTTGTCAGGCCGATGGTCACAAATCGATAGGCCAGACGTGAAGTTTGGTAGGCTGATAGTGGGGTAGAAATCAGGCGACTCTGGTGGCAGGCCAAACTTTCATGAGTCGGTAGGCCGATCGTACAGATCGATTGGCCGATGGAGCATGACCGACAGGCCGATCGTCCAGATCGGCCTACCTACCGAGAGCTGGAAAATTTCCAAAAAGGGTGCAGTTTTAATTTTATTTTTGGGACAATTCTGAGAGAATTAAATTTAGATATGACCGAAAATATGAAGTATTCGATTCATACAGGATTGAAGACTTGAAGATCGGTATTACATGAAGAAGGATACAGTTTGAGGATTCAAGGATGAAGAATTGATAATATGTCTCGATTATTCTCTTGTAATATTAGTTTTCTATTCTCTAGGGTGGAGCCATAATATTATAGTTATTATTATTTTCCTTGCAGGTTTGCTTAATTGCTTTGCTTGTCTACATTATAATATGATTTGCCATGTATATTGATAACATGTCATATAGAATAGGGAATGCCGCTCATATTAAAAGTGTTCATGCATATTTTTAAAATAAAACCTTGATTTCAAAAGATTGAGTGGGAGAAGGTTTTCAAAGAGAGAACCTAAAGCCTCCATTTTTGATCCATAGGCAGAACATGGTGGTTCTGACCACTAGGAAGGGATTTCTATCATGCACTAGATTGGATCTCTGAGAGGATAAGGTATTTTAGCATGATTTATGATTGCACACCCCTAGGTAGTGATTATAAATCATGGATAAAATATTGAAACGATGGTTATACACTCACATTAATTTTATTATTAACCTCCCCTATGAGCTCTGTTAATAAAATTAATGGCCAAAAAATGATTATTAATATATGCTGGATCATACAGGCCTTGGATGGCATACATTAATCAAGAGGGGATCCGTGTTCTTGATTGAATTTGGCATGACTCCCCTAGGAGCTTGTTGAATTATGAGTTGGGAATTATCGTTGTAAGGTTGTGATATTTTCAAGGTTTTGACACATAAACACATTTGTATGTTATTATATGATTGTGTTATCTTACTAAATTATTATTATATGTTTGCTTTGTTTGGTATATGATTCTTTATTGTAGATTAAAAATGTCTAAAAACGCTTTATCATCGATACTTGACAAAAACCTATTAATCGATGAGAACTATAATGATTGGAAACGGAACTTGGCTATCGTCCTATCCTTTGAGAAACTAAAGTATGTACTGACAACCCCTTGTCCTCTCGAGCCTATGGGAGACTCAACTAATGAGCAATTCCAAGCGTATGATCGCTGGAAAAATGCTAATGATCAGGCCCGCTGCTATTTATGGCCAGTATGAATAATGTGCTGCAGGCTCAACATCAGGATTATGAGACTGCAAAGCAAATCTTGGATAATCTTGAAGATATGTTTGGAGGCCAAGCCATAACAAAGCGGCAAGGGGTGCTTCAGAAACTTCTAAACTATAGACATAGGCTAGGGACATCTATAAAGGAGCATATGATGTTGGTCATGGGTTACCTCGCTGAGGCTCAAACCAATAGAGCCGACATCGATGCTGAAACTCAGATGACTATGGTCTTTGAGACTCTATCAAAGGAATTTATTCCGTTTAGAGCTACATTTAATTTAAGCAATAGACGGGATATAACCTTGACAAAACTGATGAAACAGTTATGGGAGTTCAAATTGTTGATCAGGGAGTCTCCTAGGGGTGGTGAGGCCAACATGGTAGCTGCTTTTGGTTCCAATCCTTACTCTAGGAATGGAAAGGAGCAACAGGCCAAGAACGGAAAGTCTTCTATTCCTACTAGCACCAAGAGCAAGAAGAAGAAGAAGAAGAACCTGAAGAAGCTTAAGTTCTTCTTCTGTGGAAAGGTCGGGCATATCAAGAAGCATTGCAAGGACTTCCTTTCCAAAGGAGGTAGGTGTGATCTTCTATATTTAGAAACTTGTTTGGTTGAGGAATCCAATGACATTTGGGTCATAGATTTCGGTGCAACTAATCATGTTTGTGTTTCTCTACAGGGGTTCAAAGAAATGAGAAGTCTGCTACACGAGGACTTCACACTTCAGATGGGCGATGGATCCTTCATCTCAATGAAAGCAGTGGGAGACGTCCATCTTTATTTTGATAATTATAGGAATTTATTTGTGCAAGATTGTTTTTATGTTCCTAAATTTAAAAGGAATTTAATTTCTGTATCTTGTTTATTTAAAGACTCCTACTTGGTTTCTTTTAATTGGGGATGCGAGATTTGTCATATTTACTCACTTAGTGCAAGTGGGAGATTGTTAGACATGTATGCCCTATGGAGTAAAAATGTAATAAGTTTTTTGAGACATTTTTATCAATGAAGAATTTATTCATTGTTAATATACCAAATCTTGTCCTCTTTATGTTCATATTTGTTGAATGTATGTTAAGCAAACAATAGTCTGAGATTGTCAGTCTAAACCTTTAAGAATTGGGCATATGATGGACAGATTATACGAAAGACACGATTCTTAAGGTGATAGTCTAAATCATAAGATCCGCAATCTAGGGAATAAATTTGGGCACTTTATTCATGCAAAGATTGTAATGTTGTCTATATCCTTTTTGGGAGATGGTTTGTCTTGACCATTGAGGTGGACTCCGTGAATAGAAACATTAGCACGTTGCCATAAGTGACGATGTGTTGGATCAGGGCATAAAGTGAATTGATTTGAATTAAGAATTCTGTCTTAGCAAATCGATTCACTTTAGACAATCATTTGTATTGTATCTTAATCCTGAGATGAATAGTGAGCCTGTTGTCTTGACTTGTGTCTTTTGATGTGCCAAAGGGTGACACCCACATCTTAATAGTGGTATGCATGCCGATACGTTGGAGGCATGACTCTTGATAACGTAGTCCTATTATTCATAGATATGGAATCCGTAGCTCCTCTTTAGGAATAATGATATCCTCTTATATGCGTTATCCTGATATTGGAAAACTAAAGCGCTCAACCATTTGGATACATCAGTGTAACCAAATGGTATACTGTCCTTGGATAGTAAGTTTTTTGATGGTGAGATAATGGAACGTAAGATAAAAATAATCTGGAAGGTAAGACATAACTTGTCCTTAAACCGATTATGGATTATCATATGAGGATACGATACACTATGATATGTCATGGAGACTTAGCTATACGGGCTTCGTAATTTTATATAGTTTGAGAGTGCAACTCTAAGCTTTTAGTGGAGTGGCGTTGGAGTTGATAATTATGAAATGTATATCTGGGATATTGGGTTTCATAATTATCGGAAGCTTGAACTATATAGGTCCACTTGGTCCCCTTTGCTAGCTCACAACATCCTGTAACGGCACGGCATGCTTTTCCAATAATTGATGACTTATGACGGATTTATCAGATTGGTTGAAATTTGGAAGAATTGGATAATTCATGTCTGTTTATCAGTTGAATTAATTTTGTGATAAAATTAATTTAAGATAAACTTGTTGAATTATTGGGATAGGATAATTCTTGTCTATTTATCGGTTGGTTTAATTTTGGATAAATTAGATCAAGATAAACTTGTAGAATTATTAGGAATTCATTTATTTTCTTAGAGATTATCTTGATAAAGTTGTTTTGATCAAATAACTTCTCTATTGGGTTATTTGAACTAAGATTTTATCATATAGAATCTCGGGTGAAAAATAAAAGATTCGTGGAGATTTGTTATTGGCAGTTCGGCCTGCCGATCCACGTGTTCGGCCTGTCTATAGGGCCTGTTCGGCCTGTCGATAAGGTTGTTCGGTTTGCCGATTAGCGATGGATAAGATTACATTTTTCCACACAGATCTTATCAGATATTGATCCGAACTTGATTCTGTTTCAAGTTTTTGAGACCTAATCTGATAAGGACTGACCCTAGGACCAATCTCTATAAATAGGGAGTAAGTCTTAAGAGTTACTCAGATCAATTGAGAGATTAAGAGTGATACTCTGCTAGTGAGAATCTGAAAACTCCCTGAGAGCTTTTGTTCACAAATCACAAACACTTGCATTGGGGTTCTTTCGATTGGTTGGAAGGAGAGTCACCTGGTGGAAGAGGTGTACATGTGAGCCCACACTCACTCTGGTGGTGGATAGAGAACAGCAAAGAAGACCAGTTGGTTGAGGCTCTTCTGGAACGTTACTTCTCTTCACGGATTGCAGAAGTTCTTCGTCATACAAAGGTTAGTAAGATCTGGTTAATTTATGCATATAGCATGTCAAACTTATGTTTTGAAAAATACTCTGATGTAAAATTTTTAAAATTCCTGCTGCGTACTATTTTTCCAGCAACCCTGACATAGTCAGTCTTATACTCGTTACTCATATGTACTGTCCCATCTGGCCACCTACGAACCCTCAGGATTTTTTTACGTCCCCCAACACTTGAACCTAAGACCTCTCTGCTTATAAGATTCTTAAGTCAAATGTTGGTATCAATTGACCTGACCTTGAAGGTCAATTGGTACCAACATTTGACTTTAGAACCTTATAACAAATCAAATGTTGGTACCAATTGACCTAACCTTGAAGGTCAGTTGGTACCAACATTTGACTTAAGAACCTTGTAAGTAGAGAGGTCTTGGGTTCAACTATTAGGAAATGAGAAGAAATCCCTGGGGACAGTGCGTATGAGTAATGAGTATAAGACCCAACTATGCTAGGGTCCCACCAGGTAGGCCCATTAGGTTGAGGCGTTACAAACAGAACTTGTCCTCGTATCAACTATGGGGGAAACTTATGAGGATACACATAATATGAATGATCATAGATAAGACTATTTGGAGTTTCGTAAAATGGTATTCTATTAAGATAGAACTTTTAGTCTATAGTGAAATGACACCAAAGTTAATAACTGCTAAATAATTAATCAAGGATTATTTTTTTATAATCATAAAAGATGAAAATATATATCTATTGCGTCCCACACTATTAAGATTAGCTCCCTAAGATATCAAATATTTGTAATTAATAAACATTTTGTTATCAAATGATAATGCTATATTACATTTTTAATAAGAAATTTTCATATTTACTTTAATGTCGTTGATTCTATGACAAGTAAACAAAATATCTATGACTAGTTTACTAAATCTTGAATCATGCATATATGGGTTTTATATGTAGAAATATATTATTGCAAGATTAACAGTCTAAAATGAATGTCTACTACATGTGGGATAAAGAAGGTGACTTTTTTCTTGATAAAGCTATAAGAGATATTTACGTCCAATTGGGGAGCCAGTTTATCTTGATGTTTAGGAGCAAGTAAGGCTCCATGGTAGACGCATTGATGTATTTATGTACATGATGATTATACATTAGACTGGACTTAAAGTGTTAATTGATTTATTTATAATGTTGTTTACATAAATCAATTCACTTTGATAATTACATATGTGTTGTCTTAATCATAAGTGAGTTCATGACTATATGCTTAAAACTTTCATCTTTTGATATATCAAAGTTAGAAACTCTGATGATTGAGTTCTATTTGTTGGTATATTGGAGACATAACCTATATTAGATGAGAGCATAAGACAAAGATATGAAATCCATACTTCCTTAAAAAGAATTAATATTATTCTTGCAAATGCAATATTCGGGAAGTTAGAAAGAGAACAAAGCTTTGATCATCTAAATGCATATGGTGACCAGATGATTTCCATTTATATTTGTCATAATTAAAATGTTTTCAAATAAGAGAAATAATGGAACTTTGATAAAACAATTGAGAAGACAAAACAGGACTTAGTCCTTAAGTCAATTATGAATAGCCTACAACGATACACATATATGAGAGATTATGGATAAGCCTATTCGGTAGAGGTAGCAATTCGTGTCTCATATCGTGTTCTGATCGTGTCATTTTTCTTCACTTGACCCATACATGACCCATGCACAAATTGAACTGAAAAGTCAAACATAAACATGATACACTTTGTTAGTGGGTTGACATGACATGAACCGATAATGACCCATGGCAAGAAATTACTCCATGAACCACCCATGACACAAAATGGACCTATGACATGAAAAAAATATGTTTTATTTTTTTATTTTCAATACTTTATAGTCTACTTAAAATTGCATTCTAATGTGCAGTTATTGTTATTGTCTATATATTGCTAACAAAATCAAATATCATTGTATCAATAAGAGAGAACATATGTCAAAGTTGAAAATTCGAGACTATAAATAAGCAAGGTAGTCAACATAATAGTTCTACTTATAAGTCATAGCATATATAAACAACAAAATCCTCCTCTACAATGCCAAAATACTAGTAGAAAATAAAGTCCACCACATTATAGTCGAAACCTAGATATCAACGTTCCAAGAACAAAGTTTTTATCCATACAAACAACACAAAATAGACTTAAATAAGCAGTCCCAACAAGAAAAGAGCTTAAATCAGTCCCAACAAATATCGAAAAGTTCAAATCAATGCCAACAAGCAACAAAAGATCCTTGCTAGAATAGTAGAATAGTAATAAACCAAACAAAAAAAAAACATATCTCTAACTAAAGCACATCCACAATTAGAAGCTTCGTTAACAATCTTTTCTTTACTAATGCTAAGATCCACCATATTTTGGATGAGCTCCTCCTTATCTTGGTGAAGCAATTTGGCTACATCTAGGCAAAAAATAAGTTTAAATGATCAATATTTATTAGAACAATAAACAATATGAAGCACCAAAACAAAAACAATGGACTACAAAAAAATAAAGTAAAAAATAATGAACTTAATATTTTTACCATCATCCCATACTACCAATTTCTTGAACACATAATTGCTTCAACAATTTTATGCTTAAGAGAGCTACGAAATTGGTCAAGTGTACGATCTTCAATACTAAGTGTAGATTCTGAGGCAACAATTGAAATAAGAATGCTTAAGATATCATGAGCTATTGCAGCAAGTCCGGAATAGTGATATTAGTTTGTCTTCCAATAAGAGAGGATATCTAACTGAAAACTCCTTTTCATCCTAGGCTTATCTAAATAAAGCTCTAATTGTGATTTTAAGTTTAAAGCAGAGAATACATCACTTGTGAGATTAACAAATTCCTACACGAAAAAATATGAAACATTAGTAATTAAAGTTCATAAGAAACGGCCTCCAAATGTTGCTATGCAGACATGTTCTTCCATAGAAATTGGCTTTTGCTTGCTTGCTTTTAAATTAAGAAACGGCCTTTTAGTGCTCTTTTTTATTTTTTATGTTTTTATTTTTTTTTTGAATGATTGGCAGCCTTTGCTTGCTTTTAAATTAGGAAACGGCTTTTTGGTATTCTTTTTCTTTTTAAGTACATATATAAATTTCTTTCTTTTTTCTTTATTCCTATATCTATAAAAGACTAACGTTATATGTTATTTATTAATATATTAACATCTTTGGACTTTGGATTGGTAGTTGGATTGTGGAATATTGATTTGATGCATTATATAGATGATTAAAGGTCAGATGCAAACTTTGATTCAAGATTTAGACCAAAAAAAAAAAACTGGAGGTTTAACCTAAAGGGCAGATGCATAAACTTTTTTTTATATATATTTCTCTTATTATTTATACTTAAGACCTTAATTGTCAATAAAAAAAAAAAAAGAAGAAGAGGAATAACAATGTTTAAGTCACAAGAAAGTTAACGGCAGATGCACAAACCTTTTAGGGCCGGTAAAAACAATTAGTACATAAAAGAATTTAAAGAAGACAAGGGGAAAAAAAAAAAAACCTTTAACAAGTCAGATTCATATAAGCCCATTTTTTGTATTGCATTAGGCTTGTCCTTTTTCTTGCAAGTAGATGTGAGACATTTACACCTTAATCAAGCCCGGATGAGTATTTTTTTCAAAAAGAGATTCTAGCTTCCCATGCAAAGAGAACAACTCATAAGAGTTTTGTCCATAAGCTTTATTGTGGCAAAACTCAATACATTACATTGTAAACCGAGGATAAAACACAAGTGCTATGGCTAAAATGAGGCTGAAATTTAACCAATATTTCTAAAATTTAGGCCGCATTTACTTACGTATACTCTTCAGGCACTCATATCCGGATTGCATGATATTTTTCAAGGTAATGTAACAATCCATCATAGATGAAAAGTACAAGTTGGCGGTGGGATATTTTATGCTAGAAAACAAAAGTATGGCATCATAGAACACTTTCAAAAACTTTGAAGTTTTCACAATTCCTTTTCACTCTTTAGTTCTTGGGCAATACCTATAGTTGGAATTACTCAATTCTAAATGTTGGAACACATAGTGGTAAAAGAGAGCACTCTCAAGCATGAGAAAAGTGGAGTTCCATCTAGTGACCACATATTGTAACAATCCTTTCGTGCTTTCCATTGATACTTGTTAAGATCAACGCCCTCAAAGTATATGATGTTTTGTAAAGAACATATTAATAAATAAATAAAGTGAATTTTTTCATTATATTCGTATGCATATATTTTGAATACTTTATAAATATCATTAAAATTTCATAATTATCTATGTGATTTTAAATATTATATGTAAGTGCTATATATATATATGAGAATAATATTTAAGGATGATAATTAAAATATTCAATAGTCAACCTAAGCGTTGGATAATTTGCCTATGATGAAATGTGGATGCTTGACATGACTCCTAGGGAGAAGATAAAGGGCTTTTTAGAGGAGGAGATGAAAGTTGGTAACCTCAATCACAAGACCTTTGTTGGAGCGGCGACCTATGACTTGCGACTGATGAATCTATTAGAATAAAATACGAAACGTAGTGTAAGGATCGAATCATTGACAAACAAAAATTTTCTGAAAAACTTCATTCATCGGGAATGGATATATAATTTTAATTAATAATAGAAAGCTTTGAGAATTTTACTAACCTTTTGAAGACTATCAGGGTATCCTAGCTTTCCTCTTTGACACCACGATCTTCCAAGCCAGGCCTTCACACCAATAGAAAGACCAATGGGCGTCAAACTGCAAGAATGAATTTTCTTCATACTTTTCTGAATCTGCTATGTACTCAACACATGAGATAGCAGACCTTTTTTTCAGAGAAGAACTCTCAATTTTTCTCTCTGAGTATTCTGCAAAAATTAAGTGAATGAAAAATATCTTGAAATAATTGTTATATTTCCCTTTTTATATCTGAGCCATTACTAATATTTCAATTAATATCAAATTTGAAATAACCACCGTATCATATATATAGGTAAAGGATATATTTTACATGATACTCACCGTTTTCCTTTCCCCTTTTTTTAATTAACCGAATCGTTTGTGATTTTTTTAACTTTTACATATATATATATATATATATATATATACACAAATGAAAAGCTTACGTAAAACGTAACATTTACGTTTACTTTACTTCTTCCCTTGTTTTTTTTTTTGTTTTAAACGTAAACAATACACTTTTTTTATGTAATATATATATATATATGTTTAAGCATTAAAAGAAAAATTGTAAACGTAAACTCGTTTACTTATATATATATATTAATATATTATAAAATCTTATATATATACGTGAATATAAGATTTGGTTCAAAACTATATATATATATATATATATATAAATCTAAATTCAAAAATAAATCACATTTATTTAACAATAGATTTTAAAATTAATCAATTAATTAATTAACTAATTCTCAGTTAAATGTGACAACATTTATCACATTACATTATGTGTCACAGAAAACATTTTTCTGTGTTACATTAATATTTTAAGTATGAAATAATAAATTCAAAATTCAATAATTCTAAACTAAATATGTATAATTCATTCTATGCATAATTCCAATATAGTGTTACAGAGGTGGTATTGAAGACCTATGGACCTATAACCCAAGCTCCAATAAATTTGACAATTAATTAAACTCTTTAATTAATGTGCCAAATTTATTTGTTTTAGTGTTACTCCACTAAAACTTAAAACTGAACTCTTGATATTATAGTGAAATTACTCAAAAAAAATTAGCGAGTAGTCCATTGATATAATCATTATATATAAGTCAATCCTACATAAATAGTTCATAATAAGAGCTAGGTTCAATATCGGTTCACCTCTCTTATTACATCTTTAGTCTTGAGTTCTAATAATTCTCTAATGAACAGTTAATTCGTAATCTTTTTATGAACAAGCGCTCTACTGTTCAAACCTTAAATTATCACTCAAGATAACTACTTTTCTAACTTCCATAAAGAAGGAATAGATTCCATATTTGTATAATATTATTCCCAGCCATTTATTACATTATGTTCCTAAGATGCTAAGTTATGATCTGTGCTTAAACAAATCTTACCATGCAAGTCAAAAAATATAATGTCATAAATAAGAGTCTAATAAATACTCAAGATTAAGACTATCAAATATATGATCATCATAGTGATAAATTTGAATACTTTATTTGTAACAGATGATAATTAGAGATTCATAATTTATCTAGTCCAGTCCTATATAATCTCATTATATAAAGTACCTCTAATCCAATGTCTCTACATTAATAGCCCAGATAATGACTATTTCATTCTAAATGAGATTGGACCGTACTTGTAATAATTAATTGAAGATCCTAAATTTTAATTAATTATTATAGACTATTTAGATTATTATCTATAAATTTTATCCCTAAGCATATAAAACTTATATGCTAAATTTATAGTCACACAAATAATCATGGAATTTTCTTGATGTTTATAAATGTATTCATAATACATATAAGCAACCAAAATAATTATAAATGTGACTTTATTTATTTATTAGCAATATGTACAATGTCACAGGTTTTAGGGCATCAAACCCAACAATCTCCCATTTGCCCTAAAGCAGGTGGGACATGTCTCTAAGACCTAAGCCTTCCAAATGTCCCTCAAAGCTCTTTGCAGGTAACGTCTTGGTGAAAGGGTCGGCAAGGTTGTTATCCGACGCTATCTTCACAACTTTCACATCGCCTCGATGTACTATTTCTCTGATCAAGTGATATTTTCTCTCTATATGCTTTCCTCTTTTGTGGCTTCTAGGTTCTCTTGAATTTGCCACTACACCACTATTGTCACAATACAGTGTGAGTGGTTTGTCCATGCCTGAAACGACTTCTTGATCACGTAAGAACTTATAGAGCCAAACAGCTTCTTTAGCTGCTTCATAAGCAGCCACATATTCAGCTTCCATAGCTGAATCAGCAATACAAGATTGTTTGATGCTTCTCCAAACTATGGCTCCACCACCAAAAGTAAACACTACTCCAGACGTAGATTTATGTGTGTCTTTGTCTGATTGAAAATCAAAATCAGTGTATCCAATGGGAATCAAACTCTCACCGAAATATACCAGCATATAGTTTCTCATTCTCCTGAGATACTTGAGAATATGTTTAACCACTACCCAATGATCTAATCCTGGGTTGGGTTGATACCGACTGACTATACCCACCGCATAGCAAACATCAGGTCTTGTACACAACATGGCATACATTAGACTTCCTACTGTAGATGCATAGGGTACCCGTTTCATGTTTTCTTCCTCTTGAGGTGTCTTAGGACACTGCTCTCTTGAAAGATAAACTTCATGATGTGTAGGTAAATTACCTTTCTTGGAGTTTTGCAACGAAAATCTGATAAGCACTTTATCAATATACAATGCCTGAGACAGCGCCAACAGTTTGTTCTTGCGATCTCTTATGAGTTGGATTCCAAGAACATAACTTGTCTCTCCCAAATCTTTCATTTGGAATTGGTTGGCGAGCCATTTCTTTACATTAGATAATACGCTTACATCATTCCTAATGAGTAGGATATCATCTACATAAAGAACTAAGACGACCACTTTCCTATCTTTGATGTACTTGTATACACAAGGTTCATCAATATTTTGATTGAAACCATAAGATTTGATCACCTCATCAAATCTCAAGTTTCATGATCTTGAAGCTTGCTTGAGTACATAGATGGATCTCTGTAACTTGCAAACTTTTTGCTCTTGACCCTTGACTATAAACCCTTCTAGTTGCACCATATAGATGCTTTCCTCAAAAAGGTAGTCTTGACATCCATATGCCATATCTCATAATCAAGACAAGCAGCAATGGAAAAAGAATCCAAATGGATTTAAGCATAGCTGCAGGCGAGAAAGTTTCTTGATAGTCAACTCCCCCTTTTGGGTATAACCCTTTGCCACAAGCCTTGCTTTGAAAGTCTCAACTTTCCCATCCACTCCTCTTTTCTTCTTGTAAATCCATTTGCACCCTATGAGTTTTATCCCTTCGGGTAGGTCTACAAGTTCCCAAACTGAATTGGAGTACATTGACTCCATTTCAAGGTCCATAGCTTCCAGCCATTTTTCTTTCTCAGAATCTTCCATTGCATCACGATATGTCAATGGATCATCCTCACCCTTATCAGAGATAGCAACATGTGCTTCTCCAATTTCCCTATAGCAAGCAGGTGGTCTCACAACCATCCCACTACATCGAGGTGGTGTGACATTCTAATCGGGAGATGTGGTCTCCTTATTTTATCCTTCAACAAGGGTTATCGATTGTGGTCTGATATGATCAGAAAGTAACTCTTCAAGTACAACTTTACTACGAGGTTTGTAGTTTTTCATATAATCATTCTTAAGAAAAATAGCATTTGTCGATATAAATACCTTCTTTTCTTGTGGACTATAAAACAAACCTCCCCTCATTCCCTTTGGATATCCCACAAACAAGCATACTTAAGAATGTGGTTCCAACTTCCCGATCTTTCCTTTCTGCACATGTGCTGGACACCCCCATGTACAGATATGTCGCATACTAGGTTTGCGACCATTCCATAACTCTAAAGGTGATTTTGGAATAGACTTAGATGGAACTATGTTTAGAAGATATATTGCAGTATGTAGTGCATATCCCCAAAACAAAGTAGGTAATGATGAGTAGCTGAGCATAGACTCACCATATCTAGCAACGTCTGATTTCTTCTCTCTACAACACCATTTTGTTGTGGTGTTCTAGGTGTGGTGAGTTGTGATAAAATACCATGTTCTATCATATAGTCCTTGAATTTAGTATCAAGGTATTCCCCTCCTTGATCAGATCGAAGACTCTTCACGATCTTTCCTAACTGCTTTTTAGCTTCCACTTGGAATTCTTTGAACTTTCCAAAAGTTTCAGATTTCCTTTGCATTAGGTATATGTAACCATACCTTCAATAATTGTCAATAAATGTGACAAAATATTCGTAACCACCACATGCTTGTACATGCAATGGACCACATACATCTAAATGTATTAGCTCAAGTGGTTCCTTGGCCTTTTTGCCTTTTATAGAGAAAGGGTTTTTGGTCATTTTACCTTCAAGACAAGATTCACAAACTGACAGAGAACTAACTTTTAGTTCTTTTAAAGGACCATCCTTTACTAGTCTATTAATTCTGTCAAGGTTAACGTGACCTAATCTAAGGTGCCATAGGTATGTTTCATTATCAGAAGAAATCTTTTGCTTTTTGGGTTTTGGTTGTTGAACTTTGAACATTTCGATATTGAGTAGTGATTTTTCGTTGGGCCTCAAAGTGTAAAGCCCATTTTCCAGATGCACAGAACAAATATTCAAACCATTTCTAGAAATATTAATATAATTATTATCAAAAGAAACATTAAACATTTGTTGAAACAACCTAGAAACATTAATCAAATTTCTACGAAAATAAGGAATGTAATAGACATTGTCCAAAATTAAAAACTTATTTCTAAAATAAAGTTTAACAACTCCCACTGCTCTTGCCAAAACAAGCTCTCCCATTCCCACTCTTATCATTTGTTCCCCGTCGGCAAGCTCCCCTTGAAGAACTAAGTATCTGCAAAGAAGAGCAAACATGGTTAGTTGCCCCTGAATCAATTATCCAAGGTGAAGTATCATCTTCAACTAAACAAGCTTCTAAAACGAGTAAATCTGATTTACCACTGCTCTTCTTTTCTTTGAGCTTCCGAAGAAACTTCTTGCAGTTTCTCTTCTAGTGCCCAACAACGCCCAGTGGAAACATTTTCCTTTAGGCTTCTTTTGCTTTGAGCTCTTTTCGTTGTTGTTACTTTTGTTCTTCTTAGGTTGCCCTCCATTTTTAGACTTACCACTTCCTTCAGTCCTCTTCCTCTTCTTACTTTTTCGAGTGAAAGAGGAGGGTTGAGCTTCTGAAATATTTGCCTCACCTTCTTTAGTCTTTTCTTTTGAAATAGACTCAAAGGTTTGAAGCTCATTAAGCAACTCAGTCATGTTATATTTCAGCTTATTCATGAAATAGCTGCTTTTGAACTAAAGGAACGCAAGGGAGAGGGTTTCCAAAATCATCCCCACCTGTGTGGCTTCATCTATCACTGCCCCATTTATTTTGGCCTCATGGAGATAGTTAACCATGTTGAGAACATGTTCTCTGACCGAAATCCCTACCTTCATTTTGGTATTCATTACCGCCTTAACGGCTTCGTGGTGAGCCTTTTCTGAAGGCTTGCCAAACATGTCTTATAGAGACTATATTATCTCATAAGCAGTCTCTATGCTTTCGTGCTTCATCCTAAGCACCTCAGACATGCCAACCAAAAGAAAACAGCAGGCCTTGTTTGCCTCGATCCAACGATCATATACTTCTCGTACATTACGAGGAGCATTGGCAGCTGGCGATGGAGGACATTCCTCCGTCAGGACAAATTTGTAATTTTTGTAAATTAGTATAATGTTCATGTTACTCTTCCACTTGGCAAAATTATCTCCGGATAATTTTTCATTTGAGAGAATAGTGATGATTAGATTAGACATTGTTGCTGTAATAAATAAATAAGATAACATAAATTAAATGGTTGCATAACCATCATAAATATATGTTTTGGAATAGTAAACATGATACATGATGTATATGGAAAAACACAAAAATATTTTACTAATTCCATGTTTATTCAATTTTAATAAATAAAGTGCCGCCGTAGGGTAGGTCAAATTATTTATGAATTGAATTGAGACATTCTCAGTTAATAAATATATTCAAAATATCTCATATTTTCTATATTGATTAATAACCATTTATTTTGGTCAAGATATAATTAACAATTATATCTTTATGAGTGTAACCCACTATTTTAGATTTTAACAACTTAACTCACAATTGCCGCTGTAGGGTAGGTCAATTTTGAAATACATTGTAAAATCCTATCTCTTGGAAGCCAACATTGTTATTGATTTAAATGGACACCCTCCTTAGGGAGGATGAAATCAAAGCGTCACGAGGCCCCACCTAAATCTCACGGTGTTGTGCTAATAGTGAAGACCGCAGGTTATATTGTCATATTACCTTCTCTCACTCATTATTTTAAAATATGTGTTTTATCTTATAAAACATCATATGTTTCATAACTCTAGTAAATAAAAACAATTTTTAATTACTAGGTTATACTATGTGTTAATAGGATCCCATTCTACTTATACTTAAATAAATTACCAGATTTTCTAAAATTCTAAATTTATTATAAATTGTCTAAGCTACCCAACATTAAACAATTTAAAATTAGATAACTTAAAACTAATGTGAATTTTACAAAGTCTTAATTATTAAAACTAAATTCACATTATTCAGTTGAATAATAAATTAAGATTCTATAAAACCAACCCAATTAATTTAATCTCATTAAATTAATTCTAACACATATTAAAACATTTTATAAACACATTTTTTTAAAAAAATAATATGCAAGTGTACGCATGTCATGTTACAATAACTGTAAGTGAGCACTTTCCTATATGACATGTTATAATGCATGAACATATTATCACAATCATCACATGAAAATAAACAATGAATTTTTGACCTGGTCCTTTTAGATAATTAAAATTACAAGCCCTAAAAAAAAAGAAAGAAAAAATTACAAAGGTCTTCTTGTAAGTTATACATAATTCCCTGCTCCAATTTTGCAGTCTTCATTGGGTGGTTTACTGTGTAACAATTTGCTAAGTTACCTCTAAAATTTGATAGGCCTAAAGTTCTCAATTGGGCCAAAAGATCCAATGGACTTCATCTTCTTCTTCACCGATTGTTCCATGCGCAGTGGACAAGAAACACGGCCGTTGCCCTCTGTGTTGCACGTTAGAGTGCATTAACAACTTATATGTCATCACCTTCTCTCTTTTTTTTATGATGTAAACCTGCTTCTTCGAGTGGGTGGCATTAATGGCTTTCTTTTTCCTTTTTTTTTTTGAATGACTTCTGCACATTAATGTGCATTGATTGCTTTTACTGTGCACGTGAGAATGCTTTCACGTGAATGTACATTATTGCGCCCCCCCCCCCCCCCCCCCCCCCCCGTCTTTTTTTTTGAAAAATGCAGAATTTGGACTTCATTATGCACAAGGTGCATTAAATGCTCATTAAGGGTAGGCAGCTCGTGTGTGGAAACGTGTAGCAGCAGGTGAAGGAAAAAAATTACATATATTTCAAAAAGCCTGTACCTTTTTATGGGCTTACACAGATTGGTCTAATCAAACTGAAATTCAAATTACTAATCCAAAAGGACCATATAATTAATGATCAAAAATCTATTCATAAAAAACCATTCATCACATGAATAAAAATTAAAAATATGCAAAGTGCCCACAAACATGCATCAAGAACATGAAATTATCAAATTAAAATCATGTTTAATTAAAATTGTATAAGCTATAACCCGCACTAATACCATTTGTTAGAATAAAATTCGAAATGCAGTAGAAGGAACGGATCGTTGATAAACAAAATTTTTTTGAAAAACTTCATTTATCGGGAATAGATATATAATTTTAATTAATAATAGAAAGCTTTGGGAATTTTACTAACCTTTTGAAGACTATCAGGGTATCCTAACTTTCCTCTTTGACATCACAATCTTCCAAGCTAAGCCTTTACACCAATGGAAAGACGAGTGGACGTCAAACTGCAAGAATGAATTTTCCTCACACTTTTCTGAATCTACTATGTACTCAACACATGAGATAGCAGACCTTTTTTTTCAAAGAAAAACTCTCAGTTTTTCTCTCTGAGTATTCTGCAAAAATTATATGAATGAAAAATCTCTTGAGATAGTTGTTATCTCTCTCTTTTTATATCTGAGCCATTAGTAATATTTCAATCAATTTCAAATTTGAAATAACCACCATATCATATATATAAGGAAAGGATATATTTTACATGATACTCACCTTTTTCCTTTCCTTTTTTTTTTATTAACCAAATCGCTTGTGAGTCTTTTAACTTTTACATATATATATATACACACCAATGAAAAGTTTACGTAAAATGTAACATTTACGTTTACTTTACTTCTTCCCCTTTTTTTTGTTTGAAATGTAAAGAATACTTTTTTTTATTTAATATATATATATATATATATATGTTTAAGCGTTAAAAGAAAAATTGTAAACGTAAACTCGTTTACTTATATATATATTCTTATATATATATATATATATGAATATAAGATTTGGTTCAAAACCATATATATATATATCTATATCTAAATTCAAAAATAAATCACATTTATTTAAGAATATATTTTAAAATTAATCAATTAATTAATTAACTAATGCTTAGTTAAATGTGACAACATTTATCACATTACATTATATGTCACAGAGAACATTTTTCTGTGTCACATTAATAATTCAAGTGTGAAATAATTAATTCAGAATTCAATAATTCTAAACTAAATATGTATAATTCATTCTATGCATAATTCCAATATAGTGTTACAGAGGTGGTATTGAAGACCTATGGACCTATAACCCAAGCTCCAATAAATTTGACAATTAATTAAACTCTTTAATTAATGTGCCAAATTTATTAGTTTTAGTGTTACTCCACTAAAACCTAAAACTGAACTCTTGAGATTATAGTGAAATTACTCAAAGAAAATTAGCGAGTAGTCCATTGATATAATCATTATATATAAGTCAGTCCTACATAAATAGTTCATAATAAGAGCTAGGTTCAATATCCGTTCACCTCTCTTATTACATCTTTATTCTTGAGCTCTAATAATTATCTAATGAACAGTTAATTCATAATCTTATTATGAATGAGCGCTTTACTATTCAAACCTCGAATTATCACTCAAGAGAACTGTTTGTCTAACTTCTACAAAGAAGAAATGGATTCCATATATGTATAATATTATTCCCTACCATTTATTACATTATGTTTCCATGATGCTAAGTTATAATATGTGCTTAGACAAATCTTACCATGCAAGTCAAAAAACATAATGTCATAAATAGGAGTATAATAAATACTGAAGATTAAGACTGTCAAATATATGATCATCATAGTGATAAATTTGAATACTCTATTTGTAACAGATGATTATTAGAGATTCATAATTTATCTAGTCCAGTCCTATATAATGTAATTTATATAAAGTACCTCCAATCTAATGTCTCTACATTAATAGACCGGATAATAACTATTTCATTCTAAATGAAATTGAACCGTACTTGTAATATTTAATTAAAGATCTAAAACTTAATTAATTATTACAGACTCTTTAGATTATTATCTATAAATTTTATCCCTAAGCACATAACACTTATATGCTAAATTTGTAGTCACACAAATAATCATGGAATTTTCTTGATGTTTGTAAATGTATTCATAATACATTTAAGCAACCAAAATAATTATACATGTCACTTTATTTATTTATTAGCAATATGTACAATGTCATAGCTTTTAGGGCACCAAACCCAACAGAATCACCCTCAGTCTATTGATTCTTTGAATAGGGCATGCTGTTAGAATGATGACTGGTGTCTTTCTTTGATTGCAAGGGTCTCTTAGATGCAGAGCCCTTGATAAGGTGCCATTGGTCGAGGTTTGATTCTTGAACTCCAAGTTAAGCTTCATGTAACGCCCCGAAATTTACTTAATGTTAATGTAGTGTAAAATAATGAATTAGTGTGCCACAATCAATGTTTCAACATTAATTTGATTACTTGGTTGGATTTTGAAATTTTGATGGTTTTGTTAAATTGATGAATTTGAATGATTTCTTATTGTTTTCAAATGATGTTTTGAGTTTTAAAACGCAACAATTTGTAAAATGTTAAAAATATTCCGTTTTACAAAACCGTGGGCAGCATATGGTTTTCGTACTATAAAACCGCCCACCGTTTCCCTCTATTTATTCTCTCTCTTCCTCCTCTCTCCTCACTCTCTCAGATCTCTCTCTCTCTTCTCTACCTATGGCTCTCTCTCTCTCGGCTCCTCTCTTCTCTCTCAAATTCTCTCTCAAATTTTTGAATCAAATTCGAATCCAAGCTTCAGGTTAGCAAGGAGGAAGCTCGGGGACGTGATTTGAAAACCGAGAACGTGGATTGAAGCTTCGATTCGAGGTTAGTTTTGAAATTTCTAAACTTTTTTTCAAAATTTTCAATTTTGTGCATTTTTGAAATCTAGGCTTGCTTGAGCTTAGAAAACCCTTGATTTGAGTTAAATGAACTTAGAACAACTAGAATATAAGCTTAGGTTGAAGAAAAATGGATTGGATTCAAGATTTTTCATTTTTCTCCTCATTTTCTCATTTTTGGATTTTTGAGATTTTTGAGTTTAAATCTTGTTTAAATGAGTTCAAAAGTGTTCTAGTATGTTTTTCTATCAACTATGATTGTTTTCCATGCTTGAGATTTGAGAAAAACAGGTTAGAATCAAGATTTGGGTTTTGGGGATCGAAAAACCTGAGGCTGGATTTCTGGGTTTTCCCAGTTCGACAGGCCGGACCACGTGTTCAGCAGGCCGAAATAGGGATCGACAAGCTGGTGTTCATCCGTCCGGCAGGCCGAACCTGGGGAAATGACCGGCAGACCAAACTTGGCTTTCGGCAGGCCGAACTGTGTAGTTCGGCCGGTCGAAGCAGGGAGTTCGACAGGCCGGCCAAAGCAAGGAGTTAGGCAGGCCGGCCGAAGCATGGAAAATTTTGTGATTTTCACCCGTTTTCACTGTTTTGAACCCCCATTTAAATTTCAACCTTATAGAATGATTTTAAAGATACAAATGGCACACTAGGACATCATGAAATGGTTTAGCAACATAGAATGTCTCGAACTAGATATTGATCGACTTAGTTTGTATCTAGGATCGTTCGTGGTTCCGTAGAGCTAACGTATAGCGGACCGGGATTACGGTGTGGGGGACCGGTACGAGTATTGAGGTAGGACTTCTACCCCATTTCCTTGGTAGCCTAGTTTCAAAATGATTTGGCTTTGAAAAGGATTTCTATTAAAATGTTTTCAATCGTTGTTTGAAAATGAATTTATCGGTTATATTTTAATATACCGTGAACTGAAATGGACTTCATAATAAATGTAAATGAAAATACTCGGTAATTGGGTTTTGAATGATGATGATAATAAACACATAGGCATGATTCCATATCAGAGATCGGGTCGTGTAGCGATCGACCTTGGGGGCAGGCCCTGAAACCCAGCTGGGCCACTACGGTGGTGATATTATTATGGTTTGCCTAGGAAAGGAAAATGATATTTCTGGTTGTACGAGTAAGCTGTTCTGGGTAAGGACGGTTTCACTCAAATTTATTTAATTATTTATTTATTCATTTAATGTTTCTTTTAAATAATTCCTGAGTAATGAAATGTTTCTTTAAATTAAATTATTTTATAAAACGTAGTCCTACTGAGCCTTTCGCTCATGTTTTATTTGTTTAAATTTCCCCCTCTAGGTGGTTTTCTATTTAGGTTTGGAGAAGATTCAACGGACAGGACCCATGAGCAATAGAGGGACTAGTAGTTTAATTTGTATTATTTAAATCAAGGCATGTAAGATTTTAACTTTATTTGTACTTGGACTGTGATTGTATTTATGATATTGTCACTACCATGTGTGTGCACAAGTTGTGGGTTTGTGGAACCCATACTCGCTTGGTTCATTCTTTAATATTAATTATTCATGCAATGGCTTTCTTTAAATTTTCACATTTTATGTTTAACTCAAACCCCTAAACTCTTGATTTCTAATTAAATTCTCTTTTAATTAATTTAAATAATCCACCACGTCACCTCCCGTACTCCGGGGCGTGACAGAATGGTATCAGAGCTCAAGGTTATGAACCTTGGGAATTGTGCACACATAGGTTTGATAATAAAATACCTCTGACAGTCCAAATTTTGTTTTCAGAAGTGAGAGAATGGCACCTAGACATCGTTCGATAGCTGACGTCGAGTTCAAAAATGATGAGGGCATGATGAGGTCTATGTTTGCGGCTTTTCGATAGATGGCAGCCAGGGCTAGACCGAAAGATTTTGATGTTAGTCGTCGGCATGCGTACTTTAAGGAATTCTGGTGTGCGTCTATTCTGACTTTTGATGGTAATGGGGATCCGCAGTTAGCAGAGTATTGGCTGGATTTGGTCTTGAAGCATTTGGATACCCTTGGTGTGCCTGAGGAGTATCATGTGGAGTTTGCTGCGTATAAGCTCGAGGGTGGCACTAACACTTGGTGGAAACAAGCTAAGCGTTTGGAGCGCGGTGGTGATATCAGTTGGGACAAGTTCGAGGAGCTGTTCTATGATCGATATTTTCCGCAGGGGTATAGAAACCAGAAGGCAGCTGAGTTCTACAGGTTGCAGCAGGGTGATCTGTCGGTTCAGGGGTATGAGGCAAGGTTTAATGAGTTGGCAAGGTTTAATGAGTTGGCTAGGTTTGCTCGATCAACGATGGCGTCGGAGCGTGAGAAGCGTATTAAGTTTCAGGAAGGGCTCAAGGCTCCTATTCGACGACAGTTGGTAGCTCTATGGCTTAGGAGTTTTGGAGAGCTTGTGTCGTCGACGATATCCGTGGAGAATGATTATGTGCAGTATTGTGAGAACCGAGCCAAGGCTTTAGGAGGACCACAGAGGAATGGTAGGGAGAGCACCAGTAGTCGTCCAGCTCCAAGGAAGGGCAAGCAAGGTGGCACAAACAGCGGTAGCAGCAGTTCGTCTGGCAGCGGGCGCAGCAATCCCTACAGCTTTCATTGTCATTTCTGTCAGCAGCCCAGACACATCAAGAGGAATTGCCCAATTAGGAGTGCTCGTCTTGGATATCAGACCGGGGAGGATGCCAGTCGTCAGTCTCAGCCTCAGACCCTACCTCTGCCTTAGCAGTACCCGCAGTTGCAGTATCCCCAGTTCTCTCCTCAGCAGTTCTCATATCTGGCACGGGGGCAGCAGCCGTAGCATTTCCAGCGCAGCGTCCCTCAGTATTGATCGTCGAGTACAGGTAGTGTGCAGTCGTCTCCATCTCAGCAGCATCGGTAGAAAAATCCAGGACCCAGCAATGTTGGTAGAGGGAAAGGAAAGGCTCCAGTGCAGGTTCATGCAATGGCATCTGGAGGTTCAGATTCTCATGTTGGTAATGCGGTTGTCGATGGTACGATCTTGGTTTCTAGATCTTTAGCTCGCGTTTTATTTGATACCAGTGCCTCTCATTCTCTCATTTCGAGCTCTTTTGTGCATGCCTTAGGATTAGAGATAGAAGAGTTTAATGAACCCCTAGTTATAACTTCTCCCTTGGGGTGGGTGTGTGTAAATCTTGTAAAATAAAGATTGGGGATGAGATTTTGAAAAGTGATTTGATTATACTCCCCATGAACTCCTATGATGTGATTCTAGGGATGGACTGGTTGTCCAGGTATAATGCAGTTGTAGACTGCCAGCTTAGGAAAGTGACCCTAGTGTCTGATAGGGGGATGATGATCACTTACCAGGGTGGTGGTGATTGGTTAACGAGTGAGCGTCTCATGAAGTCGTGTTTAGGAGGGCGAAGGAATCTAGGTTGTTGTGCTTTTCTTGCCAACCTAGATTGCAGGCGCTATACTTCGAGTGGCAGTGTAGCAATTTTGGTGGTTGATGAGTTCGAGGATGTCTTCCCCGATGAGTTGCTAGGATTACCACCGCATCAGGAAATTGAGTTTGGTATCGAGTTGTTTTCGGGGACAGCACCGATTTCTATGGCACCTTATCGGATGGCGCCGACGGAAATGAAGGAATTGAGGAAGCAACTTCAGGAGCTTGCTGATAAAGGGTATATTCAGAATAGCACATCTCCATGGGGAGCATCGGTTTTGTTTGCTAAGAAGCATGATGGGACTCTCAAGTTATGTGTGGATTATCGGCAGCTGAATCGTGTTACGGTGAAGAACAAGTATCCCTTGCCTAGGATTGATGAGTTGTTTGATCAGTTGGGAGGTTCGCGGTACTTCTCAAAGATTGATTTGCGATCGGATTATCATCAGCTCAGGATTAAGGAAGAGGATATTCCCAAGACAGCTTTTAGGACTCGATATGGGCACTTTGAGTTTCTAGTTATGTCGTTTGGGTTGACGAATGCTCCGGTAGCTTTCATGGATTTGATGAACAGGATATTTGGGCCGTATCTAGATCAGTTCGTGATCGTGTTCATCGATGATATTCTTGTGTATTCTAAGACTTGGGAGGAGCATGAGCAGCATCTCCGGATCGTGCTTCAGACTCTGCGGGAGCACCAGTTGTATGCTAAGAGGGAAAAGTGCGAGTTTTGGTTGACTGAAGTCAAGTTTCTGGGTCATGTCATCTCGGAGCATGGTATTTTGGTGGATCCGTCCAAGATTGAAGCCATAGTGGAGTGGGAACGACCAAGGAATGTAGCGGAGATTCGCAGCTTCTTAGGTCTTGCTAGTTATTACAGGAAATTTGTAAAGGATTTTTTGAAGATTGTAGCTTCGTTAATGAGATTGATCAAGAAAAATATCAGGTTTGAGTGGAATGAAGATTGTGAGCTTGCTTTTTAGGAGTTGAAGAACCGGTTGACTTCAGCTCCAATGTTAGTTATTCCTAGCAGTAACGAGCCGTATGAGGTTTATGCGGATGCTTCAGGGCGCGGACTTGGGTGCGTGTTGATGCAGCATGGACGTGTGGTTGCATACGGATCGAGACAGTTACGACCTCACAAGCAGAATTATCCTACTCATGATTTAGAGTTCGCAGTGGTGATTCACGCGCTGAAGATTTGGAGGTGTTACTTGTATGAAGCGTCGTTTTAGGTCTTCTCCGATCACAAGAGTTTGAGGCATCTGTTCACTCAGAGGGATCTTAATTTGAGGCAGTGTAGATGGATAGAATATATGGAGGATTATGATTTTGCGTTGCAGTATCATCCCAGGAAAGCTAATGTGGTCGCGGATGCGCTTAGCTGGAAGTCTTCAGGGATTCTCGCTTGTTTGACTTTTGAGGACTGGAGCAGGGATGCGACAGTGAGCGAGTATATGCTATGGTATCATGAAGACTGTGATCAAGTTTCGGTATACCATGTGGAAGCGACCCCAGCTCTCGTTCAGATGGTGAAGCAAAGTCAGTGGCAGGATCGATATTTGCAGGGGATTTGGTCGCAGATTCAGAACGGGGAATAGTTTGAAGAATGGAGCCTGCATGCAGATGGATCGTTGTATTTCCGGGAGCGTCTTGCAGTTCTAGCTATCGCCGAGGTGACGAAAGCCGTTTTGGATGAAGCTCATAGGTCTCAGTTTGCTATTCATCCGGGGAGCACAAAGATATATCACGATTTGAAGAGGCAATATTGGTGGAGAGGCATGAAGAAAGATGTTCGAGAGTATGCGGCCAAGTGTTCGACGTGTTTTCAGGTGAAAGCTGAGCATCAGAAGCCTACAGGTCAGCTTCAGCCGCTTCCTATTCCAGGGTGAAAATGGGAGCATGTGACGATGGATTTTCTCACAGGTTTGCCGAGGACGGAGCAGCGGCATGATGCAGTTTGGGTCGTGGTCGACAGGTTGATGAAATCGATGCATTTCATTCCGTTTAGGTCGACGTATTCGAGGAAGGTTCTCGGGGAATTGTATCTGTAGAATATTGTGAGGTTGCATGGAGTTCATTTGTCCATCACCTATGATCGAGACACCAGGTTTAATGCTAAGTACTGGAGGAGTTTTCAGGAGGCTTTAGGTACGGATTTGAACTTCAGTATGGCGTTTCATCCTCAGACTGATGGGCAGTCTGAGCGGGTTATTCAGATTCTCGAGGATATGTTGCGTGCCTGTGCGTTGGACTTTGACGGAAATTATAAGCAATGTTTGCATCTGGCGAAGTTCGCGTACAATAATAGCTATCAGGCGAGTATTGGTATGGCACCATTTGAGGCGTTGTATGGGCGACCGTGTCGGTCACCTGTGTGTTGGGCTGAGCCGGAAGATAGGGTTATTCTTGGGCCGGATTAGATCCGTGATAGTAACGAGAAAGTCGCGGTGATTCGAGATCGGTTGAGGGCAGCTCAGAGTCGGCAGAAGAGTTACGTGGATAGGAGACGTAGACTCTTGAGTTCATGGTTGGAGATTTTGTTCTCATGAGGGTATCACCTCGTAAGGGAACTATGCGGTTCGGGGTGAGTGGGAAGCTCGCGTCGAGGTATATTGGGCCGTTCATGATCACTCAGCGTGTTGGTGTGGTTGCTTATCGGCTTGATCTTCCGCCCGAACTTTCTCATGTTCACGATGTGTTTCATGTGTCGATGCTTAGGAAGTGTCCACCTGAGCAGGGTAAGATAGTTTCATTTTGCGATGTGCAGGTTCAGGAAGATACGACGTACGAAGAAGTGTCGATTCAGATCATCGATCAGAAAGTAATTAGTTTGCGTCGTCGTGAGATATCGTTGGTAAAGGTCGTGTGGCAGCATCACGGGGACGATAAAGCCACCTGGGAACTAGAGTCGAGTATACGGGAACTGTATCCGCATTTGTTTTGTTTCTGAAATGAGATGTAAATTTCGAGGGCGAAATTTCTTTTAGGGGTGGAGAGTTGTAACGCCCCAAAATTTACTTAATGTTAATGTAATGTAAAATGATGAATTAGTGTGCCACAATTAATGTTTCAACATTAATTTGATTACTTGGTTGGATTTTGAAATTTTGATGGTTTTGTTAAATTGATGAATTCGAATGATTTCTTATTGTTTTAAAATGATGTTTTGAGTTTTAAAACGCAACAATTTGTAAAATGTTAAAAATATTCCGTTTTACAAAACCGTGGGCGGCACATGGTTTTTGCACAGTAAAACCGCCCACTGTTCTCTCTTCCTCCTCTCTCCTCACTCTCTCAGATCTCTCTCTCTCTTCTCTACCCGTGACTCTCTCTCTCTCGGCTCCTCTCTTCTCTCTCAAATTTTTGAATCAAATTCGAATCCAAGCTTTAGGTTAGCAAGGAGGAAGCTCGGCGACGTGATTTGGCAACCGAGAACACGGATTAAAGCTTCGATTCGAGGTTAGTTTTGAAATTTCTAAACTTTTTTTCAAAATTTACAATTTTGTGCATTTTTGAAATCTAGGCTTGCTTGAGCTTAGAAAACCCTTGATTTGAGTTAAATGAACTTAGAACAACTAGAATCTAAGCTTAGGTTGAAGAAAAACGGATTGGATTCAAGATTTTTCATTTTTCTCCTCATTTTCTCATTTTTGAATTTTTGAGATTTTTAAGTTTAAATCTTGTTTAAATGAGTTCAAAAGTGTTCTAGTATGTTTTTCTATCAACTATAAATTTTTTTCATGCCTGGGATTTGAGAAAAATAGGTTAGAATCAAGATTTGGGTTTTGGGGATCGAAAACCCGTGGCTGGATTTCTGGGTTTTTCCAGTTTGGTAGGCCAGAACACGTGTTCGGCAGGCTAGAATAGGGATCGGTAGGCCGGTGTTCTTCCGTCCGGCAGGCCGAACCTAGGGAAATGATCGACCGACCAAACTTGGCTTCCAACAGGCCAAACTGTGCAGTTCGGCCGGCCGAAGCAGGAAGTTCGGCAAGTTGGCCGAAGCATGGAAAATTTTGTGATTTTCACCCGTTTTCACTGTTTTGAACCCCGATTTAAATTTCAACCTTATAGAATGATTTTAAAGATACAAATGGCACACTAGGACATCATGAAATGGTTTAGCAACATAGAATGTCTCGAACTAGATATTGATTGACTTAGTTTGTATCTAGGATCGTTCGTGGTTTCGCAGAGCTAACGTATAGCGGACCGGGATTACGATGTGGGGCACCGGCACGAGTATTGAGGTAGGACTTCTACCCCATTTCCTTGGTAGCCTAGTTTCAAAATGATTTGGCTTTGAAAAGGATTTCTATTAAAATGTTTTCAACGGTTGTTTGAAAATGAATTTATCAGTTATATTTTAATATACCGTGAACTAAAATAGGCTTCATAATAAATGTAAATGACAATACTCGGTAATTGGGTTTTGAATGATGATGATAATAAACACAGGCATGATGCCATATCAGAGATCGGGTCGTGTACCGATCAACCTTGGGGGCAGGTCCCGAAACCCAGCTGGGCCACTACGGTGGTGATATTATTATGGCTTGCCTAGGAAAGGAAAATGATATTTTTGGTTGTACGAGTAAGCTGTTCTAAGTAAGGATGGTTTCACTCAAATTTATTTAATTATTTATTTATTCATTTAAGGTTTCTTTTAAATAATTCCTAAGTAATGAAATGTTTCTTTAAATTAAATTATTTTATAAAACGTAGTCCTACTGAGCCTTTCGCTCACGTTTTATTTGTTTTAAATTTCTCCCTCTAGGTGGTTTTCCATTTAGGTTTGGAGAAGATTCAACGGACAAGACCCAGGAACAATAGAGGGACTAGTAGTCTAATTTGTATTATTTAAATCAAGGCATGTAAGATTTTAACTTTATTTGTACTTGGACTGTGATTGTATTTATGATATTGTCACTACCATGTGTGTGCACAAGTTGTGGGTTTGTGGAACCCATACTCACTTGGTTCATTCTTTAATATTAATTATTCATGCAATGGCTTTCTTTAAATTTTCACATTTTATGTTTAACTCAAACCCCTAAACTCTTGATTTCTAATTAAATTCTCTTTTAATTAATTTAAATAATCTGCCACGTCACCTCCCGTACTCCGGGGCGTGACATTTCATCTCTGCACACAAAAGAAAAGGTTAAATATCTCGATCAAATAAAAAAAAATGTGATAGTTCAACTAAGCCTAACTCCTACCCTCTTTGGTTACCCTATGGGAAGGTTCTTTGGGATGACCCAAATTGGGGTAGGGAGGCCGACTATTAAGCTCGAAGCTTGTTTTGTCTCATCCGTCAATAAATTGACAACTTATCTCTATTTAAAAGGAAGGTTGACAATATACCTAAGCTGACTTTGTCTCTTCTATGAGAGTACGGGGCATTCTAAGAGCTCTAAACTCAAAAATAAATTAGGAAAGTGCCTAAGGGATGAAAGACCTAAAAATAGATTACAGTAAAGGAAGGTGACTTATTGGGGATACGCTAGTGAGTCTCAATTGTGTACTTCTTCTCCTTGTTGAAGGGACGCATGCTATAGTCACCCTTTATCATGAAAATTATTTTCTTCTAGTCATGACTAAAATAGGGAAGGCCTTAAATAATTGGGGGGACCTTGTCTTTTGCTCAACTGTATGCACCAGCAAAATAGTAACTAGGTTGCTTTAGGGTTTGGCTGATGTAATAGCAATATATAAACTCGACCAGCATGAGGGGAGCTTTGAAGTAAAGATGCTACAAAATCTATATCCCCAAGAAGATCTACCAAAACTTGGGAGTGAGCTATGTAGGCAACATGGAGGACATGGAGAGGGAGAGTTAAGCCAGTAGAGATGCACTAGTTATAAATGGCCAGACAACATGGAGAAGGAATGTCTGCTCGTTGATGCTTGTTTGGAATGACAAATTCGAAATATTGGCGTCAAGATACTCTCTCTGAAAACTCTATGGATGTCATGAGGCCAACAAGCAGTCACTATCTCTAACACCTTCTAGGAGGTATACACACCGCTGAATGACACTAAGGGCTAGCTTTCCAGTACAGCTACCCAAAAGGACGATTCTTTGTGTCTGTAGGGATCAATCACCATTAGTTAAGGAAGGTTGGATTAGGCATAGTAGTGGAAAGAGGAATGGGGACATTGTCTACTATGTTGTCCATACTATGCATCGAGAACATAGTGTCGAAGTTTTTTATGTCCTAAAGATAGGATCATCATCAAGAATCAGCACGTCATCTCGCCTAGTAAGGTCAATGACTTTGACAGCATGTGGTCAGATATAGGAAGACGACTCAACCTCTCAATGACCATTAGTTGAAACTATGATCTTGAAGAAACAAAGGAAAATTTAAAGGTTTTCCTAAGTTAAGAGGTAGAGCTAAAATCAAAGAGTTTTGAGGCTGTTTGGGGATTAAAAGTCCAATCCTTTAAACTAAACAACCGACCTATTCAAAAGATAGTCGACTTTATGACGAAGTGGTTTTACCTACGTGCAGTTCTAAATAAAGAAGAATAACCCCTAAACAACTCATAAACATGCAAGAATACATCCTAAAGCCTTCAAAAACAGGTATGCTTTTATCTCTTGGTGTCATTTTATTATGCATAACCCATTTTTCACAAGAAACTCAAAATTAATGAACCTACGAAATCAAGCAAAGGAAAAATAGGAAAGGCGTTTTAGAAATTTATTGATTAGCAAGTTGGGATGTTGAAAGTGAACCATAGCTTTGTAAAAGATGTGAGGAAAAGAACTACAAAGCTAACAGTAAAATAAAGATCGAAGAACAATGAAATATCTAAGGGGATTTTGACAGAGTTTTAGTAGAAAAAATGAAAGAGAAAATGAGAAAAAAGGGGATTGGAATCCATTTATTAAAATTCTTAAGGGAAACGATCTAAACTGTAGAATAAAAATACCTAGCGAATCTAACGGTCGAGATTAAGGCTTCTAAAGATCGCCGTCTTGAGGCCGAGATTTTTGGCGATAAAAACCCAAATAGATCCAACGGTTAAGATTGAATTCCTAGGTGTCGAAGTGATGCTTGGTGTAGTGAATTGACAATTGTGATAGTAGACGCGACTGTTTGGCTGCCCAAGGTGTCAAAGCTAAGAGGTTAGAATCATTGCCCTAGTCAAAGTTTCCCTAGTAAGCAAACTCTAAATCAGGAAAGCTTGAGTTTCAAGGAACAAGAGACTTATATAAGTCTCGACTTTAAGAGTACGAAGCAACTCAAAGAGTCACTTTACATTGGGGCAATTGTTGTAGGTAATCTTGATAGCCTAAAGGCACAAAGTCAAGATTAATTAGGATCTCATAAAAGCCCAATGTCCATGAAGCAAATCAGCAAGAAGATAGCTCTCCATGAAGTCTAGATGAACCCTAATGAGTGAGATATCGAGATAATAAAATGGCCAAGTTCATTAAATGTTGTAAGACAATTTGAATGGAAAAGTCAACCGAATTATCTCAAAATTAGGAAATAGTATTTACACAAGACTGAGGAAAGAGTCAACCACAAAGATTAGGAAACTTGTTAAAGAAATCATGGACAAGAGAATTTTCTCAAATTAATTTGATTCATCCTTTTCTAGTTAAATTGTATTGATCCCAAGGCTATAAATAAAGGCCTAAGGGCCTCAAGAAGGGACTTACATTCCCATTTGTATTCTCAAGGCAAGAATACAGTGAAATTTCTCCAAAAGTGAACGTAACTCGTACTAATGAACCACTATAATTCTTTAGGTCTTTCATTTTTTTTTTTTTGCACTTTTAATTACGAATCTGAGTATGTTGCCATAATGATGAGGATTATTGTTGACGGATTTCTACCATCAACAACATGCATGGAGATTCGCTATGATCAACAAGTTTCTTACCAAGTAGCATGCAATCAACACTATGACCAGATGTTTCGCATATTTGTAGGCCATGGCGGGATGACTTTGGAGCAACTCCCGTGTATGCCACCATTGCCAATCTTTGGCTTTGATGATGACGAGTGAAAAGACTAGAGAGCCTGCACCTTCCAAGATCACTACTTTACAGGGAGTCCTCTTTTCTTTTTCTCTTTATCTTATTAAGGATAATGTTCGTGTCATTTTTTTTTGTTGGGGGGGGGGGGGGGGGGGGGGGGGGGTGGGGTGGGGGGTGTTCTATCTCCTTTTTTTTTTTTGTTTTGCTTAACTATGTGTTTAGTTACTTTTGTTTTTGTTTTAGTTCTAGTTTTTGTTTGTGTTTTAATTGTTTTAATTGTCTTGTGTCTTTATTAAAAAAAGTTGAGATGGAGATGACTTAATAGGTGATTTTCCTCCAGTCCTATGATCAGACAATTGTTGTATTATTTTCATTACTTGAGATAAAATTAAGATATTATTTCGATTTATGCAAATTTCTTTTGCTAATCTTATTTTTAGGTTGTGATGTTTCTATCTTTCATGCACTTGATCATTGAACAATGGTTTGTTATGACTATTTAGAGACGATTTATATTATTATGGACATAGTTTATTTTGAGAATCCTAGAATTTATTTGATTTTCTCTCAAGGTGAAATCCTAGACAACACTAAGTTAAAGATATGATTTAGACTCTTTTTGGATTGATTGAGCATTTCAAGCCTACCTATCTATATTTTTCCGTAATATACCTCATTGAGCCTGAATTGATTGACATCATTTCTATGATGATTTTCTCCAAAAGCCATCATGGAAAGTTACAGCCTTTCACGAAGGTTTTTTAAAAAACCGTCGTGAAAAGTTATGATTTACCATGACAGTTGACATTCTTTCCAACCAAGACAGTTCTCGTCTTCTCGGGCATAACTCCCCATGTTTCTTCCCCTTACTATGATGGTTTTTAAAAAAAAATCATTAAATGAGGGTCGTATAATCTCAAATTTTTAGTAGTGACAATGGTAATCTTGTAATTTCATCTTAAAAGATGGACAGTCTCCTAATTTATCTATTTTTTTTTTTGTTTTTGCATTTTCTTGTAATGTTTCTATATATTTTTTTTGTTTATACTTTATATTTTTGTCAGTATGTTAGATTTTTTTTTGTTTTATATTTTACGCTTTGAGTTCAGTGAACTTTATAAATATGGTAATTATCTTTTTTTAAATATAATCCAAGGTCGCTATAATTTTTTTTTAAATGCATATGAATTTAAAAAAAGGGATTTATTGACTCAAGATCTACAACTTAGAAAATAATTGCTTTCTATGATGGCCAGGTCGTTTATCTTTTCTGATTTTTAGAAAAGTTAAATTATAAAAGACTTATAAAACTTTGTTTTTTGTTAGTTTATTTTTGTCTATGGAAGCAAGAGTTCATGTTAATTTCAAAGTTCTAATCTTTTGTTTAAAAACTTTGGACAAACCATAACCTTCTAGTTTTGTTTAATATTGATAAATTTAGTGTTTTTAGTGTTTTTTTCTGTTGGAAATTGATGGAAAGGGCATCCACCATTTCGTTTATAGCATAACCAACATTGTTTCAATGTCTTCCATTCAAATTTTAATGGAATTTTAACTAAGAAATTTGAGACATTCAAAAAGTTTAAGGCCTAAATTGGAATAGCTATTAGTACAAGGATTAAAATTAAAAAGCGAAGAAAGTTCAAAAACCTCTTATAAATTTAACTCTATTGTTGTTCTATTTTGTGAGAATATTTGCATTCTCATAATATTGTTTTCAAAGATATATATAATTCATGCTTCTTCTTGCATAAATGTTTCATTTGCATATACGTTGTATTGGCATCAATTTTAGCTTGTTGGATAGTTTCACACATGAAAACCCTTGAGCTATTAGCTCAGGCTCTGGTACTCAAATAAGTTTAGACCCTTGAACTCTTTTGCTCAGGTTGAGGTATGGTAACTGTGATGGATAATGAGAGCCCTATAACAAAGTAAGTATAGTAGGTGGCGATTTATTTTTTGTAAGTATAGTAGGTGGCGATTTATTTTTTGTTAAATATATTTTCTATTTTGTCATGTTATTTACTTTTCTATGTGGTGTGCCATATTGGGTAATTGTCACAATCCGATCAGATCCATTCCTTTGGAGATGAAGTAGAGGAATATGTTGGCTTTTGATGCCCATGGCAGGGTGTCAGATAAACCTATTTTATATATTCTGATACTATACAATTGATACTTATATTGCAACTCAGGATGATTCGAAATCTCAAGCGATACGTCAAGTATGAAAGGTCAAAAGAGCTTCAGGTTTGTCCCTTGCACGCCTTATCATGCATTTCATATTTGATGATTGGTGTATTGGATTTTCTATTATCAAATATTTTGGAGTCTTTTTATTATTGTCCCTTCCATTCCTCCCCCTATTGAGCATTTGGCTCATCTTGTTTCTATATTTTTCTGCTTTCAGGATTTACATATCGTATTAGTGGTAACAAGCACTCGGTTGTCGTTTTCTCTGAGGTTTGAAATCGATAATTTATCATACCACTTATTGTATTTATTTTACTTGTTAGTATTATATTGTGCTTTGTGTATAAGGACCGTATCGGTAGGACAATGTCCTAAGTTTGTCTACTTTCAAGAAACCTTTTTGTTTGGTCGTTTTTTTATTTTTGATTATTCAAAGACTTCGGAGCTTATATTTTATTTATTATGAGAGACAATATAATTTTTGAATTTGGATTTATTTAATCTGTTTAACCTTATTATTAACCCCATTTCATGGCGTTACACTTACTCTATAAGTATAGTAGACAATTAAAATAAAAACATCATATATGAATTCCTTCGTTCTTTTTGTGTTGTTTGTATTTATTTTCTTTAATATTTTCACAAACTTAACTTGGAATTCATTCATATAAGTATAAATTGAAAACTTCGCGTCACAAATATGGATATGGGGTAACAAATGCAAACTATATACATGGCACCATTTTTATATTCTCCAAACAGTTGAATTTCAATGTGTTGTTTTCATAAATCAATTTTTTTTTTTTTTTTAAATTTGGTTCTCTTTTTCCGTATATGTTTGGTTCAAAGTTTCCTTAAAATATAGGATACTTTTCCCTTTTTTAAGGGTGTTTTCATAATATAAGGAAACCCTATAGAGAAAATATAGGGTACTTTTTTTAAGAAAACTTGTCGGGTACCCTTTTTTTTTTTTTTTTTTGTGAATTTGGGTCCTCTTTCTCCGCATATATTCGGCTCAAAGATCAAACTCAAGGGAGAGAGAGAGTGAGAGTACGAAGAGAGGGGTTTCTGACGCCGAGGCAGGAGTATGTAAACAATTCTCCTTGTATTTTCCGCATTGAAATTCGATGTAAGAGAGAAATAATTTTGTTTCAGAGTGCACTTAGAGATGGTAGGACCAGAGAGACCTCAGTTTGTGCTGTTTGGCTCGTCCATAGTCCAGCTTAGTTTCAGTAATGGCGGCTGGGGCGCCATTCTTGCTGATTTGTACTCTCGTAAGGTACTAAAATATTACCGCTCTTCTTTTAAAACCCCATGGGATTACTTTCAGCTTATACAGAAATTCTGCTGCGTGGTATAATAATAAAAAGAACAGAATAATTCATGGATGAAGTTTCTAGGAATTATATATTGTTCATCAGAAATTGTTGAGTTTAAACACGGTTTGATGTTGATACCAATAAATATTAAATATTTTTTTTCACGGTGAAAGCCTATGTTGTGTATATCGTATGACTTTCTTTTCTAACTTCTAATATCTTTTAGGGTTTAAGATCCTGTACCAATACTGTTTTGTGGTTGTTGTGCACTGTGATGATAATTTTTTTTTTTTTATGTGGTGTACATGTTTCTTGGAATTGATTTTTTTGAGCTCAATGCTTTGAATTCCACATTTTCACAAACCTCCCACTGCTCCATTACCAGTGGTGCGTATCCACAAAGCTCCCACTGCTGAATTAATTACGCTTTTGTCAGAATTTCCGTTTCAGTCATGATTAATCCATGAAAATAAAATCATTTTTCCTTTTTTCTTTTTAATTTGGGTTTGTTTTATTTTTTTCTTTTTGGGTGTATGGTTGGGTGGACTGCAACAATCATCTATAAATATAATGTATTTGCACGTGCCCATGAGCCTATATATATCAATATCACTAACCCTTGTAAATACATACAAACATACATACACACACACACGCACATCTGTGTATGTGTGAGTACCATATGATGTCATATAGTACGCCTCATCTGAAATCTTGTTTGTTAAAGTTATTTGTCAAAAAACTCGAAAGTACTAACACACATCTTTTTCTTGAAAAATATTACAATGTAAAAGTGATTAGTAGTTTTGTGGTATTAATGGTAATTTGATAGGTCTCACTCGGAATTTAAACTCCAGAATTTGGACATACCGAAAAATTTCAAATAGTTGAATTTTTTTGACAGGTTCTTGTAGCCAGTTTCATAAACAATATTACAATATCATTGCTTTGAAGTGCCACCATAGCGTATGCTTGAGGTTGGTTGGTAGCGCTTAGTAAATAATTCCCTTGGCTTTGATGAAAGCGATATAAGAGACAGTAAAGAAAGAAAAAGCAATGCAGTTAGGTCAGAAGGTAAACAAGGTGGACCAGGACTTGGAATTTATTTCAATATTATATATATATATATATAAATATATATATATATCTTTGGAATAAATTCTTGTGTTGGAAAATCAAAAATCCTTTTCTACTGTCAGCCAATAAGCCTAAAGGAGGGCAGATTCCATGGATATGGTTAGTGCTTATATATATATATATATATATGTATGTTCAATCTTTTCGATCAAAGTGCAGGTCATAGTGGATTCTTTCTTTTTATTCTTCTACGGTGGAAGTGCTATTCACGTGGTAAAAGTAAAAATATAGTTGCAGATGAATATGTCCTTTTGGTAATAGAAATTTTGGCGAGCGTCAGAACGTGATCACGAAAATTTTATTTGTGTCTTGTTCAAAGAAACGTCCCTCTAAGACTTTAGAAGTTTTTTTTACTACCGTAAGACTTTAGAAGTTAGCTTTTACTCGTACCAATTGTGCTACGTCATTTTTTTTCTTTTAATGTTTACAAAAGATACATTTAACTATTGTTAAAGAACTTACCGTTCGGTTCATTAGTTCACTTCGATTGAGTCAAAAAGTTCAATGAACCAGCACTACATAAGTATTTTGAGGTTGTATAAATCAATGATTTGATATTTTAAGCCCGAAAGGCCTCTTAACTCATGATTTAACCTCCCTTTGTTTTCACTTGATATGAATCAAAAGTGTGATATTTTCAAACTTTTTATTTCAAACAAAAAAAGTTCAACTCAGAGCCAAACCGACATATAGTTCTTTCTTTCTTTTTCTACTAATATTGTTAGTTGATATTTGGACGCCAGAATTTGTGGGAAAAAATTTTGGTCCAAGTCTCTAATCGCAATGGATATTTACATTTCTTCTTCTTTTTATCTTATTATTCTTATTTGGGCTTGTTGTTTATGATTTTTTTCCCCATACTCTTTACTTATAAATTTTGGTCCTGCTCTATGCGCCTTTAATATTGTTGATCTTCACAGTAAATTTTTTTTAGCCAGTTCCTTTTTCTTCTTTTTGACTAAAGAAGCAACTCATTTGAGCTCATTTATGTATTCGATCCATTTATCAATCAAGCTTTGTATCCCCTGAAAATATCCTCTTATGTTTACTCGCATAAAAACTTGACACAGTCCTCTGATATTTCAATAAAAGTTAAAGTATACGTGGTGTGAAGAAATCACATATTTATTGTTTTCAGCCAAACAAAAAGAAAAGAAGAAAAAAAGAAAAGAAAGTACAATATGTCTGGTATGTAAGCCAAAAAGAATATCATTGAAAAGGTGGTCAATGTTTTAGGCCAAGGTTTCTAAATTTTGCTTCAGTTTGTCCCCATGTCTTTCATATTCAAATTGTGCAGGATAGCTACATAAGCAACAGTTTTCAGGACATAAAAGAAGTGCAATGAAATTGTCACTCAGCGCTGATCTTTTTTTATTTTCTGAGCATAGGCTGACATTGTGTTACGAGGATATTCCGGTTGGAACTCAAGGCGTGCTATTCAGGTTTTAGATAAAGTTTTTCCAAAGGTGCTGTATACATGTCTCGAAAACTATACATGATAAGCACTAAAAAAAAAGAGCACTTTTTTGAGTCTTTCTTTTCACTATTTGGCTGTCATATGGATGGTGCTGATATTTGTTGTATCTTCAAACTTTTTAGGATGCTGCTATTCAACCTTCTTTGGTCATAGTCTACTTTGGAGGTAATGATTCGGTGCAGCCTCACCCATCTGGCCTAGGCACTCATGTGCCACTTCCTGAATATGTTGAAAATATGAGAAAAATTGCAATTCATCTCAAGGTATACTAATTCTTTGAAACTAGTTATAAGATATACATCTTAAGAATTCTGTAGTACACATAATACAAAAATGGCGTTCTACTAATGCACTGTCTAAATCGTCGAATAATCATTAGATTCCGTCAAATTTGCATACTCTCTAATTAGATATTTGTAATTACATACTACTATTGTATATAACCTAAGTTAGAAATTATGTTCGTGACACAATACTCTTTTTGTCTTCTCCAGGGTCTTAATGAGAAAACCCGCGTTATCTTTCTTACTACTCCTCCCATCAACGAAGATCAAATTCGTGAATTTTTTAGGTGTTTATGGCTATAATTTTCTCTTTATTTTCATGTTCTTAATTTCTGATTAATCTTATATTTCTTACCTCTTTTGCTTTCTTTCTCTAAACCAAAAATAGAGACCTGGGACCTATGGCTCGGAAAAATGAGTTGTGCCGAGAATATTCAGAAGCTTGCATGAAGATATGCAAAGAGATGGATATCAAGGCAATTGATCTATGGACTGCGATCCAGAGAATAAAAGATTGGCGAAATACTTGCTTTGTGTGAGTTCATATTGTAGTCTTAGCCTGCTATAAAGAGAAATATCAGAATTTTAATCCTCGGTTTTTAAATCATTATAATAACTATTACTTAATTTTGTAGGAAAATCATTGAAATAATTACCACAGAGTTTAGTTATTTTTATTTTAAATTTGAATAAAATTGTCATATTTCAATTTCACATTTATGAACATGCAATGTAGTGTAGTTTTTTACTACTATATATTCATGTCGTTGTTTTGTTGTCCCTTAGAGATGGAATACATTTTACAGCTGAGGCGAGCAAGGTGGTAGTGAAAGAAATACTAAAGGTGCTCAGAGAGAAAGATTGGGAACCAAGCTTGCACTACAAGTCATTGTCTGCTGATTTTGGAGAGGATTCACCATATGATCCAGTTAGTTCTGATGGGAAGACTACTGTGAATGTATCCGAGTTCAGCATTGACAGAATCATCCACTGCGGAATACATGAAGAAAAGGATTAAGCACTATTTGTCAATAACAAGAGAACTGAGTTCTTGCCACAATTATCAAAAGATTTTTATGAAAACATTGCTTTACTTGCATCAAATTGATCGTTATGATTAATTGTACGTGAATGACAATACGGGGAGAAAGGAGTAGGAGGGAAAATGAAATTGACAAGGGAACTAGTGAGTGCACTACTGCTTGTCTGGTCCAGAAGAATTATTGTTGGAAGTGACAGCGGCTTAGAGTAAGGAGTTTTAAATTGACTATTGAGCCGCCCAATCTGTTCTTTCGATGTTAAAAAAAAAAAAAACATGAAGGGAAAATGTAAAATAAAATGGTCTTCTAATCCCCTGTACCTTTTTACCTAAAGTGATGGCTGATTGCATTTTTTTTTTCCTTTTTGGTAAAACAAATATGATTTTAAGAAGTCCCTTCCTTTTTCTTCCGCCTCAATTTGTCCTTCTCTCTCCTTTCCATCCTTGGTATCGATACTAATACTCTAATTTATATTAGAGACAACTATTTTCCAATTTTTTTCTTGGATATTGGTTTTTAGCAGAAGCTTAAGGTACTGAAAGAGTAGAATTTTGCCGGGAACATCAATTGTGGACTCAGATCATTTATCTAATTTTGGTTTGAAAAATAGTGTCTATAACAAATCAAATTATTCCACACATTTAAAAAATATTTGAAATGCTTTTTATCTTAGTCATACTTTAATATTTGAATCCATTAAATGATCACTACAGCAAACAGTAGTTTAGACGGCATGCAATAGATGATAAATTCCAGCAAATCTGTCGTCCAATGCTTAAGTCAAAATGCTGCAAGGAAGGGTCCGTTCTTCGTAATCCGTACCATGAATTAGACTATGGTTCTAACGTGTCACTTTAGACAAATTTTCCTAAAAATCATTGTTTAATGTAATTAAAAAAAGGAAAAAAAATCATGGGATGTTCAAATTCTTCGCTAAAACCCAGTCGGAAAAACAAATCCAAAACAAAAACAAAAAAACCAAAAAAAAAAAAACCACGAACCTTAAACGCCAAAATCCTCTTTCCTACTCTTCATGCTATCACTATCGCTTACATTGTTGCCTACATTGTCGTCTGCGCATCACCTACGCTGTTCTCGCTCATGCCGTCATAACCTAAGCCATGCCTCATTCACGCCATTCGTCATAGTCACCTCTGTCCCCTTGCAGGGTTAGACTTAGATGATTTTATACAATTTATTTATGATTTAGATTTTTTTGTTAGGTTTTAGTTAGATTTGATGATTTATTAAGAAATTAGTTAATGGATTTGTTGTGAAATTAAAATTAATGTTATTTAAGTTATTTGTATATGGTGTAGGTTGTTTAAAATTTGTTTCAGTTGGTATAAGGTTGAAACCCTACAAGCAAAGACATTGTGCATATTATTGATAAATTAAATAAAATGACATTCATTTATTTTTGTTGCATGTGTGTAATACGAATGCTTTAATAAACAACAAGAAAATCCTATATTATTAATTTAACAATAAATTTAGCATATAGTTGTTATATGCTTAAGGATAAAATTTATAGATAATAATATAAATAGTCCAAAATAATTAATTAAAATTTAGGATCTTATTAAATACTATAAGAGCAGTTCAATTTCATTAAGAATGAATTAGCCTTATCCGGGCTATTCATATAGACATTGGATTGAATGTACTTTATATATTAAGATTATATATGACTGGACTAGATAAATTATGAATCTTTAATAATCTTCCATTAAAAATAAAGTATTCACATTTATCATCATCATGATCATATATTTGATAGTCTCAATCATGAATATTTATTCGACTCCTGCTTATGACATTGTGTTTTTAACTTGTTGCTAAGATTTGTCTCAAGACTATTGATAACTTTGCATCTAGAAAAGATAATGTACTAAATGGCTAAGAATGATATTATACAGGTATGGAATCCATTCATTCCTATTGGAAGTTAGAAAAATAGTTATCTTGAGTAATGATTCAAGACTTGAACAGTAGATCGTTTATTCATAATAAGATTGTCAATTAATTGTTCATTAGAGACAATGAAACTCAAGGATACAGATATAATAGGAGACGTAAATAGAAATTGAGCCTACCTCTTATGAACTATTTATGAAGGATTGACTTATATATAATGCTCATATCAATGGACTACTCGCTACTTTTTTGAGTAATTATTCCTATATTTTTAAGAGTGCAGTTTGAAGTTTTTAGTAGAAAAACATTAAAACTAATAAATTTGACACATTAATTCAAGAGTTTAAATAGTTGTAGAATTTATTAGAGCTTGAATTATAGGTCAATACGTTTCCAATATCACCTCTATAACACTATATTGGATTAAGAACAAAACCATAGAATGATTTTTTTAATTTAGAAATATTGAATTCTAAATAAATTATTTCACACTAAAAATTAAAATTACATAGAAAGATATTCTCAGCGACATGTAATATGAGATGACAAATGTTGTCACATTTAACTAAATTTATTAATTAATCATATTTAATTAAAAATACTATTTAAATATATTTTAATTTTGTGGGACACATTAGTGGGACCCCACAATGTTTATGCCTACTTGGACACAAAATTATTAATTAATTAATTTTACATTTATATTTAAATAAATATGATTTATTTAAATTTAAATTAAATATGTATATATACATTTATGGGGTGTGTGTGTACCTAGAAGTTATAATGTGGAGGTTTTAGTGGATTCATCCACTTCTTTCGTCATGCCCATAAAGGAGCATTTATCTCATGAATTGGGCATGAACCTCCCACTAAAAAAATAGTTTTTTAATTTTTTAAAATTAATTAAATAACTAATTGCTTGGTTATAAAAAAGAGTAGAGATACTATTTTTTACATATGTGAAATTTTTTGAGTATCCAAAGAGAAAAATTAAGAGCTCTTCTCTAAAAAATAAATAAATAAAATTGCTATCTCATATGTTGAGTACATAGCAGAACTAAAAAATTGTAAGATTAATTTATTCTTTATAGTTTGATGCCCACTCGTCATTCTTTTATGGAGGCTTGACTTAAAATAGCATGGTGTCAAAGAGGAAAGTTGAGATACCCTGATAGGCTTTAAAAGATTTGAATCTCTATCTCCTATGATTTTGATGAACTAAAATTTTATATCTATTCTTGATAAATAAAGTTTTGAAAATTTTTTGTTTATCAACCAATCCATATTTCTATTGCATTTTTTATTAGAATTTTAACAAATGACATTAGAGTAGATTAGTAGTGTATATAGATTTAATTAGCATTATTTTACGTTGATAATTATCATGCTCTTGATGCATGTCCTATGGGCACTTTGCCTTCTATATTATTAGATTCATATGATGAATGCTGAATGTGAAAAGATTTTTGGCCCTTAATTCCTTTTGCTTTCTTATTAATTTTATTTCTATTTTTTATTAGATTATATGCATGTAAACCTATAAGGGGTATAGGCTTTTTGTAATTTGTATCATTTATTAATAGTATTGTTATTATATCCTTTTCCATTTACTATGCAACAACCTTGTTCATGTACCCTCACAATGTAGAGAAAAAGAATAAAAAGTGTGCATGTTCTTGATTTGGAACCAATGGAGTTTGACTCTGGCTTGCAATGGATGGCTTGACCTTGTGTACAGTGATGCTTGGCATTGAGCCTCCTCGCTTGGAAGAAAGTGTCACCATGCTTAGGCATAAGCCATTAGTGGCTTGGCTATGAACTGATAGCTACACTCAGCCTCGAGCCTTACGGCTTGGCCTAGAAAACAACAACTCTCAACTAGCCATCAAGCAAGTCTCAACAGCTTCTGCAATTGTCGCAAAAACCACCAGAGATGCTCAGCCAACAGTGTACAATAATCAGCCTCATCACTACTGTAGGAAATTTGGCAAACGAACATGCTGTAAAAGAAGCTAAAGCTTGGCAGAGGCTGTAAAGATTGTAGCTCTAAAGCTTCTCTCACTCGGTGATGTTTGGCCTACAACATTGCAAGCATCGGCCTGGAACCAACATGGTAGCCGTTGACGACTAAATGCAACAGTGACTACTAGCACGAGATGCATAGCATCAGTTGAAGCCATTAGGATTTTTGGAAACCCACTTTCATGTTAAGCCTGTTTTTACATTTGGGCCTATCAAGTTTTTGCAGGAGAAAATTACATGTTATGCCATAGTTGAAAAAGTTTATGCCACGCTATCATTCATATGACATGTTAAGTTATGCTACAAATAAACATGTGTGACATTTATAAAAGGTAAATCTTAAAAGATGATATTTATGAAAATTACTCTTTGTGCAGTCCACATCTAAAGGAAAAGTCCACATTAAATGAAGCAAGGAAATTTATAATTATAAGAAGACCTTCTTGTAATTTTTTATTTCATTTTTTATGTGTTGTAATTTAATTATCTAAAAGGACCTTGTCAAAAATCTAATATTTATTTTTTAATGATTATTTATATGATGCTTTTTTAACATGTTCATGCATCTAAACATGTCATTAATGAAACTGTCCACTCTTAGTTATTGTTACATGGCATGCATACCTATGCATATTATTTTATATTTATAAAGTTGTTTATAATATCATTTAATATAGCACTAGAATTAACTTAATGGGATTAAATTAATTGGGTTAGTTAATTCCTTTTGAATTTGTATAATCAACCAAATAATGTGAATAAAATTTTTAATAGTTAAATTTTGGTAAGATTCATATTATATCTAAGTTATTTAATTTTAAATTGTTTGTATGGGCAGCTTAGATTATTTATAATAAATTTAGATTTTCAAAAACTCTAGTGATTTGTTTAAGTGTAAATATTATCATACTTTCACCTAGTAATTAAAATTGGTTTTAGCTACTAGATTAATACAAATAGGATATTTTATAAGATAAAACACAATGATTTTATAAGAATGAGTAGGAGAAGGATATGTGGCAATATAATTTACAATCTTCACTATTAGTGCAACACTGTGAGATTTAGGTAGTGCCTTGTGATGCTTTGATTTTGTACTCCCTATGAAGAGTGTCTATTTAAATCAATAACAAGGTTGGCTTCCAAGAGATAGGATTTTAAAATATATTTTAAAATTGACCTATACTACAATGGAAATTTCGAGTTAAGTTATTAAAATCCAAAATAGTGCTTAACACTTAAGAATATATAATTAAATTGTTAGTTGTATTGTGACCAAAATGAACGTTGTTAATAAATATAGGAAATATGAGATATTTTTAGTATATTTATTAATTGAGAATGTCTTAATTTATTTTGTAAATAATTTGACCTACCTTATAGCTGCACATTATTTATGAAATTGAATAAACATGGAATTAGTAATATATTTTATTTGTTTTTCTAAATGCATTATGCATTACATTTACTATTCCTAAATACTTATATATGATGTTTATGTAACCTTTTAATTTATGTCATTTATTGTTCTCTCAAAAGAAAAATTAACCACAGATAATTTTGCCAAGTGAAAGAGTATACTCGGTTGTAAAACTATAAATTTGTCCTAACGGAGGAGTGTCCTCCACCACATACTTCCAATGCTACTTGTAGGGTACGAGAAGTATATAATTGATGGATCGAGACAAACAAGAAGGCCCACTATTACATGTTAGCTAGCATGTCCAACGGGCTTAGGATGAAGCACGAAAATATGAAGACTGCTTATGAGATAATGCAGTCCCTTCAAGACATATTTGGAAGTCCTTTTCAAAAGGCCATGAAGCCATAAAGGTTATAGTGAATGCTAAAATGAAGGTAGGGATCTCAATTAGAGAAAATGTTCTTAACATGATTAATTATTTCTATGAGGCTATAATAAATGGAGTAGTGAGAGATGAAGCCACACAAGTGAGGATGATTTTGGAAACTCTTTTCCCTATGTTCCTTCAGTTTAAAAGCAACTATTTTAGAAACAAGTCAAAATATAACATGATTAGGTTGCTCAGCGAGCTACAAACTTTCACGTCTATCTTGAAAGAGAAAGTAAAAGAAGGTAAGGCAAATATTACTGGAGCTTGACCTTCCTAATCTGCAAAAAATAACAGAAAGATGAAGAAGAGGCCTAAAGGAAGTGGTAAGTCTAAAGGTGGAGAAAAACCAAAGAAGAACAAGATCAACAACAAGAAAAGAGCTCAAAAGAAAAGAAACCCAAAGGAAAATGCTTCCATTATGTTACAATTGGGTTGTGAAAGAGAGAAGAAGTATCTCCAAGAGCTCAAAAAAAAAGAATAATGGTAAATCAAATTTACTCTTTTTAGAATCTTGTTTAGTTTAAGATGTTACATCACCTTGAATAGTTAATTCAAGGGCAACTAATCATGTTTATTCTTCCTTTAAGATAGTTAGTTCTTTGAGAAAGCTTGCTGACAGGGAATACACGATGAGAGTGGTAACGAGAGTAGTACGACAAAAGCAATGAGAGTTGTTAAACTTTATTTTGAAAACAAGTTTTAGTTATTGAACAATATTTATTACATTCCTTGTTTTTATAGAAATTTGATTTTGGTTTTTAGGTTGTTTGAACAAATGTTTAATATTTTTTTAATGATAATTATGTTATTATTTTTAAAAATGGTTTGGATATTTGTTATGTAAATTTAGAAAACAAGCTTTAAACCTTAAAGCCTAACGGAAGATCACTACTTGATACTAAAATGTTCAAAATTGAACATCCAAAACCCAAAAGGTAAATGGTTTCTTTTGATAACGAAGCATACTTATGACACCTTAGGTTAGGTCATATTAACTTTTATAGGATTAATAGACTAGTAAAAGATTATCCTATAAGAAAACTAGAAGTTGGTTCTCCACTAGTTTTTGAATCTTGTCTAGAAGGAAAAATGACTAAAAGGACTTTCTTTGCAAAAGGTGAAAGGGCTAAAAAACCACTTGAGCTAGTACATTCGGACATTTGTAGTCCAATAAATGTACAAGTATGTGGAGTTTATGAATACTTCCATATTTATTGACAACTATTCCAAGTATGGATACATGTACCTAATACAAGAAAAATCTGAGACTTTTGGAAAGGTCAAGGAATTCCTAGCAAAAGCCCAAAAATAATTAGGTAAGTCGGTGAAGACTCTTCGATTTGATGGAGGAAGGGAGTACTTTGAGGCATTTATATTGACAAGTGCCACATTTCTAAAGAATGATCATATGATTAACTATAAAGCTCAGAGCAGAGTTATACTAAAAGAATTACTTTTGGATCAAAATAGACCACAATGAACAACTATTGTCGAAAGCTCCATATCAAGATGTCATATCACCTTGATATAGTGGGAGGGTTGTATGACCACCCGCTCACTATAGAGAAATTGGAGAAGTACAAGTTGCTAATTCTGATAATAGTGAGGATGATCCATTGACATATCAGCATCCAATGGAAGATTCTGACAAGGAGAAATGGCAAGAGGCTATGAACCTTTAAATGGAATCCATGTACTCTAATTATGTTTGGGAACTTGTAAATCTACCTAAAGGAATAAAACCTATAGGTGCAAATAGATCTACAAGAAGAAAAGATGAGTAGATGGGAAAGTAGAGACTTTCAAAGCTAGGCTAGTGGTAAAGTGCTATACCCAAAAATAGAGAGTCGATCATGAGGAGTCTTTCTCTCTAGTGGCTATGCTTAAATCCATTTATATTTTTTTTATATCCATAGTTACATGCCTTGATTATGAGATGTGGCATATGGATGCAAAGACAACCTTTTTGAATGGCTATCTTGAAGAAAGCATCTATATGGTGCAACTAAAAAGGTTTGTGATCAAAGATTAAGAGCAAAAGGTTTCAAGCTGCAAAGGTCTATTTATAGACTTAAACAAACTTTGAGATCTTGAAACTTAAGATTTAATGAGGCAATCAAGTTGTAGGCTCAACGAGAACACCAAATTAAACTTTGCTATTAATATGGTTATTATTGAGTAATGTAGTAAGCAAAGGCGGTTCTCTCAAAGGATTAATTCTAATTAATTAGTTATCGATGCTAAATCCTACGACACAATAAAACTAAACACAAGAACTAAACTAACAAAAACACAAAAAACAAATAATTGAGAAATGATAATAATAAAATTGGTTAAATGATCATTCTCTACCATTAAACAATAACTATGCAATAATCACAGAATTATTCCCAGTTTTTTATTGAAACTATCAACCGTAGATAACAACAAGCTCTGATATCCTAATTTTTTCTTACTTTGTCGTTCAATAAAACAAGCTCTTTATGAAATCTCCTTCCATTAAATATCCTAGAACAAGCTCTCTAAATTTACCTAATGGAAGTATTAAGATAAGAAAGATAGGTTTATTTTAGGAACAAACACACAATATCAGTTTATTTAACCTAAGTTATGTTCCACATGCAATCAAACAAAAACTTGACCATAATCAATTATTACAATTTGCTACTAATGATTAGAATAACAAGATAATTATGGATCAAGCATTCCAATCTAGCAATAGAATATTCTCAAGTCCTATTTAGTTATGCACCCAAACAAAATGAGAAAATAATCATGAACAATAATAATAGAAGAACATAAACAATCTCAATTGGAAAATTGAAAAATAATTTTGAAAATCAATTATATAGCCATATCTAGGGTTTTAAAATCACTCTCCAAACAAAAATAAAGGTAAACTAAAAACATGAAAAATAAGAGGAAAAGAAAGAAAGAATTAGAAGAAGATTGATAATAGTGTTGTGGCCCTTTATACAGATAATACTCCTTGAGCCACCATCGAAACTTCTCTCCTATCTCTCTCCTCTTGAAGCTAAAAAAAATTGATAAAATAACTCTCCAAGTATGTTTCAAAGTGTTGTATTTCATAGGGTTTCAATATTGGGGGTGAAAAGGGATAAGTTTAGACTCTTTTTGGACCAAAACTTAGAGCAAAACACAAAACACACATGGAGAGAGCTTCTTCGGCGCGACCACACACATTACACTTATGCACTTTGGATCAGCTTTTTATGCTGCAAGAGTGCCTTTTTTTGGCACTCGGGTGCTATAGTTCTATCTCTCCGCATACGGGTGTGCAAAAAGTGGCACAAGGGCACCAGTCATTGCTCCATTTTTGCTGGTAGCATCCATTTCGCATCCGAAACTCATATTTTGATTCATGATGAACTCCAAATGAGTACATATGATTCTTGAAGCTCCAAAATTCTCATTTTTTAATTTTTTTCATTCCTTGATAGTAAAACACGTATAAAGCATAAAATACAAATAAAACACAAGAAAACCCGAAAAAAAACTAACAAAATAAATTCAGGTGATAGAAAAATATGTCAAGCTATACACTTATCATCAAGTCTTATGATTTTGATCAAAATTTTGATGAATATTGTGTATACAAGTATGTTGAAGATAAGAAGGTCATCTTTTTCGTTCTTTATGTAAATGATATTCTCCTCATTAAGAATGATGTAGGAATATTATTTAATGTAAAGAAATGGCTAGGCAACTAATTCCAAATGAAAGATTTGGGGGAAGCAAGTTATATTTTTGGAATCCAACTTATAAGAGATCACAATAATAGATTGTTGGTGCTTTCTTAAGCATCGTACGTCAATAAGGTGCTTATCAGATTTTTGATGCAAAACTCCAACAGAGGTAATTTACATACATGCCATGGAGTTTATCTTTCAAAAGAAGTAATGTCCTAAGACACCTTAAGACGAAGAGAACATGTGACAAATACCTTATGCATATAGGGTAGGAAGTCTAAAGTATGGCATATTTGTACAAAGCTTCTCAATTAGTATAAATCTAACCCAAGATTATATCATTGGGTGACAGTTAAACACATTCTCAAGTATCTTAGGAAAACAAGAAACTATATGCTAGTAAACTCTAGTGCGAATCTAATTCCTACTAAATACATTGATTTTGATTTTCACTCAAACAAAGACACACATAAATCTACATGTGTGTCAGTGTTTTCTTTGTAGTAGAGCCATAGTTAAGAGAAGCATTAAACAATCTTGTATTGTTGATTCAACTATGGAAACAAAGTTTGTAGCCGCTTATGAAGCAGCTAAAGAAGCTATATGGCTCCATAAGTTCTTAATAAATCTGCAAGTCGTTCCAGACATAGATAAACCACGTACACTGTATTGTGATAATAGTGGTATTCTGGCAAATTCAAAAGAACTAAGAAGTCACAAAGGAGGAAAGCATATAGAGTGAAAATAATTTGATCAAAGAGATATCAAAGATGATGTAGAAGTTGTAAAGATTGCATTAGAAAACAATCTTGCTAACCCTTTCACCAAGACGTTATTTGTAAAGAGTTTTGAGGGATATTTCGAAGGCCTAGGTTTGAGAGATGTGTCTCACCTATTTTAGGGCAAGTAGGAGAATGTTAAGGTTTGATACCCGACAAGCATAGACATTGTACATATTGTTAATAAAGTAAGGCATTCATTTATTTTTGGTTGCTTATGTGTATTGTGAATACTTTAAAAAATAAAGAAAATCCCATAATTATTAATGTGACTATAAATTTAGCATATAATTATTGTATGCTTAAGGATAAAATTTATAGATAATAATCTAATTAATCTATAATGATTAATTAAATATTACAAGTGTAGTCTAATCTCATTGAGAATAAAATAGTCTCATCTGAATTATTCATGTAAAGATAGTAGATTGGAGATACTTTATATAGATAGGACTGGACCAAATAAATTATAAATTTCTAATGATCTTTCAGAACACAAAAGTATTCAAATTTATCATAATAATGATCATATATATGACAGTCTTAATCTTGAATATTTATTAGACTCTTGCTTATGGCATAGTGTTTTTTGACTTGCCTAATAAGATTTGTCTTAAGACAGATCATAACTTTGCACCTTGAAAACATAATATAATAAATGGCTGAGATTGATATTATATAGATATAAGATCATTTCCTTCCTATTAGAAGTTAGAAAAATGGTTCTCTTAAATAATAATTCAGGACTTAAACAGTAGAGCGCTTGTTCATGATAAAATTATGAATTAACTACTCATTAGAGAATCATTAGAACTCCAAGATAAAGATATAATAAGAGAAGTGAACGAAATTAAACCTAACTATTATTATGAACTATTTATGGAGAAATAAATATTATGTAATGATTATATCGATGGACTATTTGCTTTTTTTATTAAGTAACTATTAATATAATTGTAATGGAGTAATTTTAAATTTTTAGTGGAGTAACACTAAAACTACTAAATTTAGCACGTTAATTAAATAATTTAATTAATTGTTGAAATTATTGAAGTTTGAATTATAGGTTCATACATCCCTAATACTACCTCTATAACATTGTATTGGATTAAGAGCAAAAGCAAAGAATGTGTTATATTTAATTTAAAATTATTAAAGTTTAAATTAATTGTTTCACACTAGAAATATTAACATGACATAGAAAAATGTTCTCCATGACACAAAAAATGATGAAATAAATATTGTCTCATTGAAATGAGCAATAGTTAATCATTAATTATATTTAATTAATAAGATTAATTAGATATGTTCTAAATTAATTAAGTAATTATATTTAATTAATGAGACTATTAATCGATATTTTAATTTTGTGGGACATATGTGTGGTGGGACCACACAATGTCTATGCCAACTTAGACACAAATTTAATTAAATAATTAATTAATTTTTATATTTAAATAAATATGGTTTAGTTAAATTTAAATTAAATATATATATGATATGTGTATGTGTACGTGGAAGTTATAATGTCAAAGCTTTAGTGGATTTATCCACTTCTTCTTTCACACCCATAAAAGAGAATTTATCTCCTGAAGTAGGCGTGAACCTTCCACTAAAAGAAAAATATAGTTTTTTAATTATTTAATATTAATTAAAAAACTAACTGTTTAGTTAGAAAAAGAGTAAAGATATCAGTTCTTACATAAGTGATATTTTATGAGTCTTTAGAGAGAAAAACTGAGAGTTTTCTCTAAAAGAAAAAAATTTTTGTTGTCTCATATGTTAAGTACATAGCAAAACCAAAAAAGTGTGAGATTAATTTATTGTTTGCAATTTGATGGCCACTCATCGATCTTTTGGTGTGGAAGCTTAGCTTAAAAGACTACGGTGTTGAAGAAGAAAACTAAGATACCTTATTGGGCTTCAAAGGATTTGAATCACTATCTCTTATGTTTTTTTATGAATAAAAATTATATACCTATTCCTATTAATTAAAATTTTGAAAAAAAAATATTGTTTGTCAATCAACCCATATTTCTATTGTGTTTTCTATTAAAATTCCAACAATTTGTGGATTTGATATTTAACATTTTTGTGAACTTAAAATTCCCTATGTGATTATGTAATATTAATGTTGTTTTGGTTGATTAGATTGCTCATGAATGTGACATTTATGTTGATCTAGTAAGTTGATATAATTTACTTAATGTGATTATTTATAAAATTGTTTTAATTTATGCATTTATTTTTATTTTTGCAAAAGTTAGTGAGAGAAATTTTTATGAATTTTGTATAACATTTATTGTTTTAATTTTGAGAGGGTAGATTTATTATTATGATTTTATAATTCACTATTCTGTAGATATTATTTTGATTTTCTTTATCTATGGATAAGAAAGGAATCCTTAATAATAGGATGAGTAATGAATATATATGATAAAAGAGTTGAAGATTTTCTGTCTTTCATGTAGGCTAGTATCAAAGAGCACACGATTCATTGTCCTTGCGTAGATTATGGCAATAATAGAAAACAATTAATTATTAATATTAAATGCTCACCAGCGGCATATCATTCTTAATCTCTCAATTGATCTAAATAACTTATGTGACTTACTCCCTATTTATAGAGGTTGGGTCTAGGGTCAGTCCTTATTAGATTAGGTCTCAAAAATTTGAATGAAAATCAAATTCGGATCAATATCTAATAAGATCTACATAAAAATGTGTGATCTTATCCTTCGCTCATCGGCAGGCCGAACACGTAGATCGGTAGGCCGAACTTCCGAATAAAAATCTCAACGAATCTTTTATTTTTCACCCGAGATTTTATAAGATAAAGTCTCAGGTTTAATTTAAAGAACCCAATAGAAAAGTTATCTGATCAAAACAACTTTATCTAGATTATCTCTAAGAAAATAAATGAATTCCTAATAATTCTACAAGTTTATCTTGATCTAATTTATTCAAAATTAAATCAACCGATAAATAGACAAGAATTATCCGATCCCAATAATTCAACAAGTTTATCTTGAATTAATTTTATCACAAAATTAATTCAACCGATAAAATGACATGAATTATCTGACTTCCAAATTTTAACCAATCTAATAAATCTGACATAAGTCATCAATTATTGGAAAAGCACGCTGTATCGTTACAGGATTTTGTGAGCTAGCAAAGGGGACCAAATGGACCTATATAGTTCAAGCTCCTGATAATTATGAAACCCAATATCCCAGGTATACATTTCATAATTATCAACTCCAACGCTACTCTACTAAAATCTTCGAGCTACACTCTCGAACTGCATAGAATTACGAAGCCCGTATAGCCAAGTCTTCATGACATATCATAGTGTATCGTATCCCTATATGATAACCCATAATTGGCTTAAGGACAAGTTCTATCTTACCATCTCAATTATTTTTATCTTACGTTCCATTATCTCACTATCGAAAAACTTACCATCCAAAAACAGTATACCATTCGGTTACACCTCTGTATCCAAATGGTTGAGCGCTCTAGTTTTCCAATTACAGGATAACGCATATAAGATAATATCACTACTCCTAAAGAGGAGCTATGGATTCCATATCTATGAATAACAGGTCTACGCTATGAAGAGTCATGCCTCTAACGTACCGGCATGCGTACCACTATTAAGATGCGGGTGTCACCCTTTGGTACATCAAAAGGCACAAGTCAAGACAACATGCCCACTATTCATGTTAGGATTAAGATACAATACAAATGATTATCTAAAGTGAATCGATTTGCCGAGATAGAATTATTAATCCAAATCAATTCACTTTATGTCCTGATCCAACACATCGTCACTTATGACAACATGCCAATGTTTCTATTCATGGAGTCCACCTCCGATGGTCAAGACAAACCATCTCCCAAAAGGGATATAGACAACATAACAATCTTTTCATGAATAAAGCGCCCAACTTTATTTCCTCAATTGCGGATCTTATGATTTAGACCGTCACCTTAAGAATTGTGTCTTTTGCATAATCTGTCCATCATATGCCCAATTCTTAAAGTTTAGACCGACAGTCTCAGACTATTGTTTGCTTAACGTACATTCAAGAAATATGAACATAAAGAAGACAAGATTTGGTATATAAACAATAAATAAATTCTTTATTGATAAAAATGTCTCCAAAAAATTATTACATTTTTACTCCTTAGGGCATACATGTCAAACAATCTCTCACTTGCATTAAGTGAGTAAATATGACAAATCTCGCATCCCCATAGCTTCTGCATGTCTCTCGAAGACTCTCCCAATAAGTGTCTTCGTAAATGGATCAGCTAAATTCTCTTCTGACATGATCTTGCACTTCGTGACATGCCCGCCCTCAATGAAGTCCTTTATCACATGATACTTCCGATCAATATGCTTACTCTTCTTGTGAAATCTTGGTTCCTTAGCATTAGCTACTGCCACACTGTTGTCACAATACAGTGATACCACTTTATCTATACCAGGAACTACCTCAAGATCCCCAAGGAACTTGCAAAGCCATACTGCTTCTTTCGAAGCATCACTAGCTACCACATACTCGACCTCCATTGTTAAATCTAAAGTGCAATCTTGCTTCACACTTCTCCAACTGATGGCACCGTAGCCTAGAGTAAACACAAAACCCGAAGTCGATTTCCTAGAATCCAAACAAGATTGAAAATCCGAGTCAGTATATCCTAGAGGAGTCAAGTCCTCACCCGAATATACAAGCATATACCCTCGAGTCCTTCTCAGGTACTTGAAAATATGCTTTACTGCAACCCAATGGTTCGATCTTGGATCCGCCTGAAATCGACTTACAATCCCGACTGCATAACTAATATCTGGTCATGTGCAAAGCATGGCATACATGAGACTACCCACTGCCGAAGCATAAGGCACCTTCTTCATGTATTCTCTTTCTTCATAAGACTTTAGAGAGTCTTTCTTAGAAAGTGTAATTCCAGACCTAGATGGTTGCCCACCTTTCTTGGAATCCTGCATTGCAAACCTCCTGAGAATTTTATCTATGTAGCTGACCTAGGATAAAGCTATCATTTTGTTCTTCCTATCTCGAAAGATTTGGATACCAAGAACAAAATTAGCCTCTCCCAAGTCCTTCATGTCAAACTACTTGGTCAACCATAATTTGACCGATGACAACGCCCCAACGTCTTTGCCAATTAGCAGAATGTCATCTACATAGAGCAGTAAAAAAACCACCTTCCCATCCTTAATGTGCTTGTAAACACACGGCTCATCTACATTTTTTGAGAACCCATAAGTTTTAATCACCTGATCAAATCTTATGTTCCAAGAACTAGAAGCCTGCTTAAGTCCAGAATTAGACTTCGGCAGCTTACAAACCTTACCCTCTTGACCTGTGACCTTGAACCCATCTGGTTGTTCCATATAAATGGACTCATTAAGATAGCCATTCAAAAAAGCCGTCTTGACATCCATCTGTCAAATCTTGTAGTCGAGAGCGGCAACTATGGACAAAAGAATTCGGATGGACTTAAGCATGGCACAAGGCAAAAAGGTTTCCTAATAATCAATTCCTTCTTTTTGCATATAACCCTTAGCTACTAGTCTAGCCTTAAAGGTTTCGACCTTTCCATCCACTCCTCTTTTCCTCTTGCAGATCCACTTGCACCCTATGGGTTTTACCCCTTCAGGAAGATCCACAAGCTCCCAGACCTGATTAGCCTCCATAGACTTCATATCAATGTTAATGGCCTCTGTCTAGAGTTTTTAATCAACATCCTCCATAGCTTCTGTGTAAGTATAAGGATCCTTGTCATGTCCATCCGGTTCAGCCAAGAAGACCTCCCCATTGAACATATACCTCTCAAGTTGACGCCCGATCCTCCCACTACGCCGAAGCCCCTCAAGTTGTTGTTCAGGTTTGTTTGGTTTTTCTACACTGATCAGAACGGTTTCATTCGAAACCTCTAGAGTGATTGGATCACTCCTTAACTCCTCAAGCACCACTTTGCTTCAAGGTTTAAAGTTGTCCATGTAACTCTCCTCAAGGTAAGTTGCATTAGTTGAAACCATGACTTTATTTTCCTTTGGGTTATACAAATAACCCCCTTTTGTCCCTTTTGGATATCCTACAAACACGCAAACTTCCGAACATGCTTCCAACTTATTCGAATCCTTAAACAGGACATGAGCCAGTCATCCCCATATGTGAATATGGTTTAAAGATGTCTTTCTGGCCATCCACAACTCGTGAGGAGTTTTAGGGATTGATTTTGAAGGCACATTGTTCAAAAGATAACATACGGTTTGTAGTGCATATCCCCAAAAGGATGAAGGTAATGATGAATAACTCATCATGGACCTGACCATGTCCAATAAAGTTCTATTTCTTTTCTTTACTATGCTATTCTGCTGTAGAGTGCCCGACGCTGTCAAATGGCATAAAATCTCATTCTCTAATAAGTGTCCCAAGAACTCATCAGAAAGGTATTCTTCACCTTGAGTCGATCGAGGTGCCTTTATAGGTCTACCCAATTGCTTTTCCACTTCAGCCCAAAACCCCCTGAACTTTTCAAAAATTTTGCTTTCGTGGTGCATCAGGTACACATACCCATATCTTGAGTAATCATCAATAAAAGTGATGAGGTACTCATACCCTCCTCATGTCCGGATGTTCAACGGTCCATAAACATCACTATGCACAAGTTCTAGAACCCCTTCGGCCCTATTGCCCTTAGACCTGAATGGTCTTTTGGTCATTTTACCCTCCAAACAAGATTCACATTGAGGTATAGATTCCACCCTTAAGTAACTTAAAGGTCCATCCCTTGTCAACCTTTGAATCCTATTTAGGTTAATATGACCAAGGCGTAAATGCCAAAGATAAGTCTTATTGGAGTGAGAAGTTTTAAGTCTTTTAGAGTTATTATCATTCATCTCAAGCATTAAGCAATAAGTCCATCTTAGGTTTGATGAAATATAGATTATTCTGCATTCATCCAGAACAGATAAAAGATTTATTTTTACAAATCACCACTTTATCATTAAAAGAAACCAAATAGGAGTCTTTAAATAAACAAGCTACAGAAATTAAATTCCTTTTAAATTTAGGAACATAAAAACAATCTTGCAAAAATAAATTCCTATAATTATCAAAATAAAGATGGACATCTCCCGTTGCTTCTGTTGAGACCAAGGATCCATCACCCATCCGAAGCGTGAAGTCTTCATGCAGCAGACTTCTCGTTTCTTTGAACCACTATAGAGAAACACAAACATGATTAGTTGCACTAGAATTTATGACCCAAATGTCACTAGATTCCTCAACTAAACAAGTTTCTAAAAACAGAAGATCACACCTACCTCCTTTGGAAAGGAAGTCCTTGCAACGCTTCTTGATGTGCCCGACCTTCCCATAGAAGAAGCACTTAAGCTTCTTTGGGTTCTTCTTCTTTCTTCTTGCTCTTGGTGCTAGCAGGAATAGAAGACTTCTTGTTCTTGGCCTGTTGCTTCTTTCCATTCCCAGAGTTGAGATTAGAACTAGAAGCAGCTACCATGTTGGCCTATCACCCGTAGGAGACTCCCTGATTAGCAGTTCAAACTCCTGTAACTGTTTCATTAATTCTATCAAGGTCATATCCTGTCTATTGCTTAAATTAAATGTTGCTCTAAACGGAATAAATTCTTTTGATAGAGTCTGAAAGACCATAGTCATTTGAGTTTCAGCATCAATACCGGCTTCATTGGTTTGAGCCTCAGCGAGGTAACCCATGACCAACATCATGTGCTCCTTTATAGGTGCCCCCGGTCTTTGCTTACAGTTTAAGAGTTTCTAAAGCACCCCTTACCGCTTTGTTATGGCCTGGCCTCCAAACATATCCTCAAGATTATCCAAGATCTGCTTCGTAGTCTCATAACCTTGATGCTGAGCCTGCAGCATGTTATTCATGCTAGCCATAACATAGCAGCGGGCTGAATCATTTGCATTTTTCCAGCGATCATACGCTTGGAATTGCTGATTAGTTGAGTCTCCCGTAGGCTCGGGAGGACAAGGGATTGTTAGTACATATTTCAGTTTCTCAAAGGAAAAGACGATATCCAGGTTTCGTTTCCAATCATTATAATTCTCTCCGGTTAATAGGTTTTTGTCAAGTATCAAAGATAAAGCATTGTTAGACATTTTTAATCTATAATAAAGAATCATATACCAAACATAAGCAAACATATAATAACAATTTAGTAAGATAACACAATCATGTAAAAACATACAAATGTGTTTATGTGTCAAAACCTTGAAAAAATATCACAACCTTACAATGATAATTCCCAACTCAGAATTCAACAAGCTCCTAGGGGATTCATGCCAAATTCAATTAGGAACACGGATCCCCTCCTAATTAATATATGCCATCCAGGACCCGTATGATCCAGCATATATTAATAATCATTTCTTTGGCTATTAATTTTATTAACAAAGCTCCTAGGGAAGGTTAATAGTAAAATTAACGTGAGTGTATAACCATTGTTTCAATATTTTATCCATGATTTATAATCACCACCTAGGGGTGTGCAACCATAAATCATGCTAAAATACCTTATCCTCTTAGAGATCCAATCTGGTACATGATAAAAATCTCTTCCTAGGGGTCAGAACTATCATGTTCTGCCTATGGACCAACGATGGAGGCCTTAGGTCCTCTCTTCGAAAACCTTCTCCCACTCAATCTTTTGAAATCAAGGTTTTATTTTAAGAATATGCATGAACAATTTTAATATGAGTGGCACTCCCTATTCTATATGACGTGTTATCAATATACATGGCAAATCATATTATAATGCAGACAAGCAAAGCTACAAGTAAACTAATAATAACCGTAATGTTATGGTTCCACCCTAGAGAATAGAAAACTAAGATTACAAAAGAATAATCGAGACATATTATTGATTCTTCATCCTTGAATCCTCAAGCTGTATTCTTCTTTATGTAATGCCCATCTTCAAGTCTTCAATCCCATATGAATCGAATACTTCATATTTCCAGTCATATAAAAATTTAATGTTTCTCAGAATTATCCCAAAAACAAAATTAAAACTGCATTGAACACTGTACCTTTTCTGAAAAAATTTTCAGCTCTCGGTTGGCAGGTCGATCTGGGTGATCGACCTGCCGGTCGTGCTCCATCGGCTTGTCGATCAAGAAGATCGACCTACTGACTCATGAAAGTTCGGCCTACCGAACTGGAAGTTGGGCCTACTGCCAAAGCCACCTGATTTCTGTCCCACTAACAGCCTGCCAAACCTCACGTCTAGCCTACCGATCTGCGACCATTGGCCTGCTGAACTATGGGGTTCGGCATGCCAACCGAGCAGAAATCTCCCATTCTAGAAAATAAAATTTTAATACAATCCATCAATTTTATTTTCAACAATTCAAAAACATAAAATTAGCGACTCAAGAAATACCTAGAAGCGCTATCATCAATCTTCTAGATCCGTCTTCTCCGAATAATTATTTAATTACAAAATTCTTACAAATTTTAGAATAAATAATAATTCTTAGATGGAGATGATAGTCCGCCATCTAATTACATGAAAAACTTAGATACACATTCTAACCTCTAAAGAACCATAACAGGCAATAATTAATTAATTAATTAATAATTAAATAACGATTTAACCAACCATAATTAATTAATGAACATTCACCACATAATCCATGACAACATATATAATATATAGAAACCTAGAGTGCCAACTCTCTATAAAATTAAATTCAAACACAAGAGTAATTAAGATCACAAAATTTATACATATAGTACGATCACAAACTTGTAAAATTATGTAAAAATCTGGCTACAATACCAATTGTTGGAAAAATAATACACAGCGAAATTTTTTTACAACAATCAGAGTATTTTCAAAAACACAAGTTTAACATGCTATATGTATAAATTAACTAGATCTTACTAACCTTTGTATGTCGAAGAACTAATGCAATCTATGAAGAGAAGTAACGTTCCAAAAGAGCCTCAACCAACTGGCCTTCTTTACTATTCTCTATCCACGATCGGAGTGAGTGTGGGCTCACACGTATAGCTCTTCCACTAGGTGACTTTTCTTCCAACCAATCAAGAGAACCCAAAGCAAGAGTTAGTGATTTGTAAACAAAAGTTCTCAGGGAGTTTTCAGATGCTCACCAACAGCCTATGACTCTTAATCTCTCAATTGATCTAAATAACTTATGTGACTTGCTCCCTATTTATAGAGGTTGGGTCTAGGGTCACTCCTTATCAGATTAGGTCTCAAAAATTTGAATCGGAATCAAATTCAGATCAGTATCTGATAAGATCCGTGTAAAATTGTGTGATCTTATCCTTCGTTCATCGGTAGGTCAAACACATAGATCGGCAGGCCGAACTGCCGAATAAAAATCTCAGCGAATCATTTATTTTCCACCCGAGATTATATAGGATAAAGTCTCAGTTTTAATTCAAATAACCCAATAGAAAAGTTATCTGATTAAACCAACTTTATCTAGATTATCTCTAGGAAAATAAATGAATTCCTAATAATTCTACAAGTTTATCTTGATCTAATTTATTCAAAATTAAATCAACCGATAGACAAACAAGAATTATTCGATCCCAATAATTCAACAAGTTTATCTGTAACACCCCAAAATTTATTTAATGTTATTGTAATGTAAAATAATGAATTAGTGTGCCATAATTAATGTTTCAACATTAATTTGATCATTTGGTTAAATTTTGAATTTTAGGTTGTTTTGTTAATTTAATAAATTTTAATGATTTCTTATTGTTTTAAAATGTTGTTTTAAGTTTTAAAACACAACAGTTTGTAAAATGTTAAAAATATTCCGTTTTACAAAAACGTGGGTGGCTTTCTCTATTTATTCTCTCTCTCACTCTCTTCCTCTCACTCTCTTTGATCTCTCTCTTTCTCTCTCTCACCCGTGAGTCTCTCTCTCACTCTCTCCCTCTCGGTCTCTCCTCTTCTCTCTCTATTTTTCCTCAAATTTTTGAATCAAAATTCGAATCTAAGCTTCGGGTTAGCAAGAAGGAAGCTCGGGGATGTGATTTGCCAACCAAGAACGTGGAATGAAGCTTGAATTCAAGGTTAGTTTTGAAATTTCTAAACTTTTTCTAAATTTTCAAATTTCGTGCATTTTTGAAATCTAAGTTTGTTTGAGCTTAGAAAACCCTTGATTTGAGTTAAAGGAACTTAGAACACCTAGAATCTAAGCTTGGATTGAAGAAAAATGGATTAGATTCAAGATTTTTCATTTTTTCTCATTTTCTCCCATTTTTAGATTTTTGGGATTTTTGTGTTTAAATCTTGATTAAATGAGTTCAAAAGTGTTCTATTATGTTTTTCTATCATCTATGAATGTTTTGCATGCCTGAGATTTGAGAAAAACAGGTTAAAATTAACATTTGGATTTCGGGAGAATGAAAACCCGTGGCTGAGATTTTTGGGTTTCTCCAGCTCGACAGGCCGAACTACGTGTTCGGTAGGCTGGATTCAAAGGATCGGCACGCCGAACTCATCCGTTCGGCAGGCCAAACCTGGAAAATGTCCGGCCAATCGGACCTGCTTTCTGGTAGGCCAAACTGCACAGTTCGGCCAGCCGAAGCAGGGCGTCCGGTAGGGCGGCAAAGCATGAAAAAAAAATTTGTGATTTTTCACCCGTTTTCACTGTTTTGAACCCCGATTGAAATTCCAACCTTGTAAAATGATTTTAAAGATACAAATGGCACACTAGGACATCATGAAACGGTTTAGTAATATAGAATGTCTCAAACTAGATATTGATCGACTTAGTGTGTATCTAGGATCGTTCGTGGTTCCGCGGAGCAACGTATAGCGGACCAGGATTACAGTATGGGGCACCGATACGAGTATCGAGGTAGGACTTCTACCTTGTCTTTGGTAACCCAGTTTCAAAATGATTTGGCTTTGAAAAGAGTTTCTATAAAAATGTTTTCAACGATTGATTGAAAAATGAGACTTTTGTTGGAAACAAAGTGCGCAGCAGAATTTTAAAAATTTTTCATCAGAGTAATTTCCAAAACACAAGTTTTACATGTTATATGTATAAATTAGACAGATCTTACTAACCTTTGTGTGAAGATCCTCCGTAGCCTGTGAAGAGAAGTAACGTTCCAGAAGAGCCTCAACCAACTAGTCTTCTTTGCTATTCTCTATCCACAACCGGAGTGAGTGTGGACTCACACGTTCAGCTTCTTCCACCGGTGACTCTCCTTCCAACCAATAGAGAGAACCCAAAGCTAGTGTTTGTGATTTGTGAACAAAAGCTCTCAGGGAGTTTTCAGATGCTCCCTAGAAGAGTATCACTCTTAATCTCTCAAATTGATCTGAGTAAATCATGAGACTCACTCCCTTTTTATACCTTTTGGTCCTGGGGTCAGTCCATATTAGATTAGGTCTCAAAAACTCGAAACATAATCAAGTTCGGATCAATATCGGATAAGATCCGCGTGAAAACGCGTAATCTTATCTCCGCTGATCGGCAGGCCAAACATTCTAATCGACAGGCCGATCAGGCCAGTTCGGCAGGCCGAACACGTCATTCAAAACAAAGTTTATCAAGATAATCTGTAAGAAAATAAATCAATTCATAATAATTCTACAAGTTTATCTTGTTCTAACTTGTCCAAAATTAAAACAACCGATAAACAGACAAGAATTATCTTATCGCAATAATTCAACAAGTTTATCTTGAACTAATTTCTTACAAAATTAATTCAAGCGATAAACAGACATGAATTATTTGATTCTTACAAATTTTAAACCAATCTGATAAATCCGACATAAGTCACCAATTTTTGAAAAAGCACGCCGTGTCGTTACAGGATTTTGTGAGCTAGCAAAGGGGACCAAAATGGACCTAAAAAGTTCAAGCTCATGATAATTATGAAACCCAATATCCCAGATATACATTTCACAATTATCAATTCCAACGCTACTCCACTAAAAGCTTGGAGCTGCACTGTCGAACTTTATAGAATTACAAAACTCGTGTAGCTAAGTCTCCATGACATATCATAGTGTATCGCATCCCCATATGATCATCCATAATCGGCTTAAGGACAAGTTCTGTCATACCTTCCCGATTATTTTTATCTTACGTTCCATTGTCTCACCATTAGAAAACTTACCATCCAAAGATAGTATACCATTCGGTTACACCTATGTATCCAAATGGTTGAGCGCTCCAGTTTTCCAATTACAGGACAACGCATATAAGAGGATATCATTACTCCTAAAGAGGAGCTATGGATTCCATATCTATGAATAACAAGTCTACGCTATCAAGAGTCATGCCTCCAATGTACTGGCATGCATACCACTATAGAGATGTGGGAGTCACCCATTGGTACATCAAAAGACACAAGTCAAGACAACGGGCCCACTATTCATCTCAGGATTAAGATACAATACAAATGACTATCTAAAGTGAATCGATTTGTTAAGACAGAATTATTAATCCAAATCAATTCACTTTATGTCCCGATCCAACACGTCGTCACCTATGACAACGCGCCGATGTTTCTATTCACGGAGTCCAACTCCGATGGTCAAGACAAACCATCTCCCAAAAGGGATATAGACAACACAAAAATCTTTACATGAATAAAGCGCCCAACTTTATTCCCTCGATTGCGGATCATATGTTTTTAGACCATCACCTTAAGAATCGTGTCTTCCGCATAATCAGTCCATCATATGCCCAATTCTTGAGGTTTAGACTGACAGTCTTAGACTACTGTTTGCTTATCATACATTCAACAAATATGAACGTAAAGAGGACAAGATTTGGTATATATAAATGAATAAATTCTTTATTGATAAAAATGTCTCCAAAAACGTATTACATTTTTACTCCTTAGAGCATACATGTCTAACAATCTCCCACTTGCACTAAGTGAGTAAATACAGCAAATTTTGCATTCCCATAGCTTCCACATGCCTCTCGAAGACTCTCCCAGTAAGTGTCTTCGTAAATGGATCAGCTAAATTGTCCTCTGACGTGATCTTGCACACCGTGGCATGCCTGCCCTCAACGAAGTCCTTTATCATATGATACTTCTGATCAATATGCTTACTCTTCTTGTGAAATCTTGGTTCCTTAGCATTAGCTACCGCCGCACTGTTATCACAGTACAGTGATACCGCTTTATCCATACCAGGAACTACCTCAAGATCCCCAAGGAACTTGTGGAGCCACACTGCTTCTTTCGAAGCATCACTAGCTGCCACATACTCGGCCTCCATCGTTGAATCCGAAGTGCAATCTTGCTTCGCACATCTCCAACTGATGGCACTGCCACCCAGAGTAAACACAAACCCCGAAGTCGATTTCCTAGAATCCAGACAGGATTGAAAATCCGAATCAATGTATCCTAGAGGAGTTAAATCCTCACCCAAGTACACAAGCATATACCCTTGAGTCCTTCTCAGGTACTTGAAAATATGCTTTACCGCAACCCAATGGTTCGGTCCTAGATCCGTCTAAAATCGACTTACAATCCTGACCGCATAGCTAATATCCGGTCGTGTGCAAAGCATGGCATACATGAGACTACCCACTGCCGAAGCATAAGGCACCTTCTTCATGTATTCTCTTTCTTCATAAGACTTTGGAGAGTCTTTCTTAGAAAGAGTAATTCCAGACCTAGATGGTTGCCCACCTTTCTTGGAATCCTGCATTGCAAACCTCCTGAGAATTTTATCTATGTAGCCGGCCTGAGACAAAGCTATCATTTTGTTCTTCCTATCCCGAAAGATCTAGATACCGAGAACAAAATTAGCCTCACCTAAGTCCTTCATGTCAAACTGCTTGGTCAACCATAATTTGACCGATGACAATGCCCCAACGTCATTGCCAATTAGGAGAATGTCATCTACATATAGCAGTAGAAAAACCACCTTCCCATCCTTAATGTGTTTGTAAACACATGGTTCATCCACATTTTGTGAGAACCCATAAGTCTTGATCACTTGATCAAATCATATGTTCCAAGAACGAGAAGCCTGCTTAAGTCCATAAATAGACTTTAGCAGCTTACAAACCTCACCCACTTGACCCGTGACCTTGAACCCGTCTGGTTGTTCCACATAAATGGACTCATCAAGATAGCCATTCAAAAATGCCATCTTGATATCCATCTGCCAAATCTCGTAGTCGAGAGCGGCAGCTATGGACAAGAGAATCCGGATGGACTTAAGCATGGCTACAGTCAAAAAGGTTTTCTCATAATCGATTCCTTCCTTTTACGTATAACCCTTAGCTACCAGTCTAGCCTTAAAGGTTTCGACCTTTCCATCCACTCCTCTTTTCCTCTTGTATATCCACTTACACCCTATGGGTTTTACCCCTTCGGGAAGATCCACAAGCTCCCAAACCTGATTAGTCTCCATAGACTTTATCTCTATGTTCATGGCCTTTGTCCAGAGTCTTGAATCAATATCCTCCATAGCTTCTGCGTAAGTATAAGGATCCCTGTCATGTTCATCCGGTTCAGCCAAAAAGACCTCCCCATTGAACATATACCTCTCAGGTTGACGCCCGATCCTCCCACTACGCCGAAGCCCCTGAGGTTTTTGTTCAGGTTTGTTTGGTTTTTCTACACCGATCGAAATGGTTTCATTCAGAACCTCCAGAGTGATCGGATCACCCCTCAACTCCTCAAGTATCACTTTGCTTCGAGGTTTAAAGTCGTCCATGTAACTCTCCTCTAGGAAAGTTGCATTAGCTGAAACCACGACTTTATTTTCCTTTGGGTTATAAAAAAAACCCCCTTTAGTCCCTTTTGGATATCCTACAAACACGCAAACTTCCAAACATGCTTCCAACTTATTCGGATCCTTAAACAGGACATAAGCGGGACATCCCCATATGTGAATATGGTTTAAGGATGTCTTTCGCCTTGTCCACAACTCGTGAGGAGTTTTAGGGACTGATTTTGAAGGCACATTGTTCAAAAGATAACATGTGGTTTGTAGTGCATATCCCCAAAAGGATAAAGGTAATGATGAATAACTCATCATGGACCTAATTATGTCCAACAAAGTCCTATTCCTTCTCTCCGCTACGCCATTCTGTTGCGGAGTGCCCGGCGCAGTCAAATGGGATAAAATCCCATTCTTTAACAAGTGCCCCAAGAACTCATCAGAAAGGTATTCCCCACCTCGATCAGATCAAAGTGCCTTTATGGGTCTACCCAATTGCTTTTCCACTTCAGCCCGAAACTCCCTGAACTTGCTTTTGTGGTGCATTAGGTACACATACCCATATCTTGAGTGATCATCAATAAAAGTGACGAAGTACTCATACCCTCCTCGTGCCCGGATGTTCATTGGTCCGCAAACATCACTATGCACAAGTTCTAGAACCCCTTCGGCCCTATTGCCCTTAGACCTGTATGGTCTTTTGGCCATTTTACCCTCCAAACAAGATTCACATTGAGGTATAGATTCCACCTTTAAGTGACCTAAAGGTCCATCCCTTACCAACCTTTGAATCCTATTCAGGTTAATATGGCCAAGGCGCAAATGCCAAAGATAAGTCTTATTAGAGTGAGAAGTTTTAAGTCTTTTTGAGTTATTATCATTTATCTCAACATTAAGCAATAAGTCCATCTTAGGTTTGATAAAATATAGATTATTTTGCATCCATCTAGAACAGATAAAAGATTTGTTTTTACGAATCACCACTTTTTCATTAAAAGATACCACGTAGGAGTCTTTAAATAAAGAAGATACAGAAATTAAATTCATTTAAATTTAGGAACATAAAAACAGTCTCGCAAAATTAAATTCCTATAATTATCAAAATAAAGATGGACATCTCCCACTGCTTCCGCTGAGACCAAGGATCCATCGCCCATCCGAAGCGTTAAGTCTTCACGTAGTAGACTTCTCGTTTCTTTGAATCCCTGTAGAGAAACACAAACATGATTAGTTGCACCGGAATCTATGACCTAGATGTCACTGGATTCCTCAACCAAACAAGTTTCTAAATATAGAAGATCACACCTACCTCCCTTGGAAAGGAAGTCATTGCAATGCTTCTTTATATGACTGACCTTACCACAGAAGAAGCACTTAAGCTTCTTTGGGTTCTTCTTCTTCTTCTTCTTGCTCTTGGTTGTAGCAGGAATAGAAGACTTCCCACTCTTGGCCCGTTGCTTCTTTCCATTCCCAGAGTTAGGATTGGAACCAGAAGCAGCTACCATATTGGCCTCACCACCAGCAGGAGACTCCCTGAGTAGCAGTTCAAACTCCTGTAACTGTTTCATCAGTTCTGTCAAGGTCATATCCCGTCTATTACTTAAATTAAAAGTAGCTCTAAATGGAATAAATTCCTTAGACAGAGTCTCAAAGACCATAGTCATCTGAGTTTCAGCATCGATGTCGGCTCCATTGGTTTGAGCCTCAGCGAGGTAACCCATGACCAACATCATATGCTCCTTTACAGATGTCTCCGGTCTCTGTCTACAGTTTAAGAGTTTCTGAAGCACCCCTTGCCGCTTTGTTATGGCCTGGCCTCCAAATATGTCCTCAAGATTATCCAAGATCTACTTCGCAGTCTCATAATCCTGATGTTGAGCCTACAGTATGTTGTTCATGCTAGCCATAATATAGTAGCGGGCCTGATCATTAACATCTTTCCAGCGGTCGTACGCTTGGAATTGCTCATTACTTGAGTCTCCCGTAGGCTCGGGAGGACAAGGAGTTGTCAGAACATATTTTAGTTTCTCAAAGGAAAGGACGATGTCCAGGTTCCGTTTCCAATCATTATAGTTTTCACCGGTTAATTGGTTTTTGTCAAGTATCGATGATAAAGCGTTTTTAGACATTTTCAATCTACAATAAAGAATCATATACCAAACATAAGCAAACATATATAATAATTTAGTAAGATAACACAATCATGTAAAATCATACAAATGTGTTTATGTGTCAAAACCTTGAAAACATCACAACCTTACAACGATAATTCCCAACTCAGAATTCAACAAGCTCCTAGGGGAGTCATGCTAAATTCAATCAGGAACACAGATCCCCTCCTGATTAATATATGCCATCCAGGACCCGTATGATCCAGCATATACTAATAATCGTTTCTTTGGCCATTAATTTTATTAACAGAGCTCCTAGGGGAGGTTAATAATAAAATTAACGTGAGTGTATAACCATCGTTTCAATATTTTATCCATGATTTAAAATCACCACCTAGGGGTGTGCAACCATAAATCATACTAAAATACCTTATCCTTTCAGAGATCCAATCTGGTACATGATAGAAATCCCTTCCTAGGGGTCGGGACCACCATGTTCTTCCTATGGACCAACGATGGAGGCCTTGGGTCCTCTCTTCGAAAACCTTCTCCCACTCAATCTTTTGAAGTCAAGGTTTTATTTTTAAAATCATGCATGAACAATTTTAACATGAGCGGCACTCCCTATTCTATATGACATGTTATCAATATACATGGTAAATCATATTATAATGCAGACAAGCAAAGCAATCAACCAAAGCTACAAGCAAAATAATAATAACCGTAATATTATGGTTCCACCCTAGAGAATAGAAAACTAAGATTACAAGAGAATAATCGAAACATTTATCGATTCTTCATCCTTGAATCCTCAAGCTGTATCCTTCTTCATGTAATATCCATCTTCTAGTCTTCAATCCCGTATGAATCGAATACTTCATATTTTCGGTCATATCCAAATTTAATGTTTCTCAGAATCATCCCAAAAATAAAATTAAAACTGCACTGGAAAAATTGCACCTTTTCTGGACACACGGAAGCTCTCGGTCGGAAGGCCGATCTGGGTGATCGGCCTGCTGGTCTTGCTTCATCGGCCTGCCAGTAGAGCACCAAATTTTCTGCCCCACTGTCGGCCTGCCGGACCACACGTCTGGCCTGCCGATCTGTGACCTTCGGCCTACCGAACTGTGAGGTTTGGCATGCCGACCGAGCAGAAAACCCTCAATCTAGAAAATACAATTTTAATGCAATTCATCAATTTTTTTTCAACAATTCAAAAACATAAAAATAGAGACTTAGGAAATACCTGGAGGCGCCATCATCAATCTCCTAGATCCGACTTCTCGATCCATCTTTTCCGAATACTTATTTAATTACAAAATTCTTACAAATTTGAAAATTAAATAACTATTCCAAGACGGAGATGATAGTCCGCCATCTAATTACATGAAAAACTTAGATACACATTCCAACCTCTTGGGAACCATAACCGGTATTAATTAATTAAAAAATAATTAAACAACGACTTAATCAACCATAATTAATTAATAAACATTCACCACATAATCCATGACGACATATATATATTATATAGAAACCTAGAGTGCCATCTCTCTGTAAAATTCAATTCAAGCATAGGAGAGATTAAGATCGCAAAATTTAAGCATATAACATGATCACAAACTTGCAAATTTATGTAAAAACCTCGGCTCTGATACCAATTGTTGGAAACAAAGTGCGCAGCGGAATTTTAAAATTTTTTTATTAGAGTAATTTCTAAAACACAAGTTTGACATGTTATATGTATAAATTAGACAGATCTTACTAACCTTTGTGTGAAGATCCTCTGCAGCCTGTGAAGAGAAGTAACGTTCCAGGAGAGCCTCAACCAACTGGTCTTCTTTGCTATTCTCTATCCACAACCGGAGTGAGTGTGGGCTCACACGTTCAGCTTCTTCCACCGGTGACTCTCCTTCCAACCAATAGAGAGAACCCAAAGCTAGTGTTCATGATTTGTGAACAAAATCTCTCAGGGAGTTTTCAGATGCTCCCTAGAAGAGTATCACTCTTAATCTCTCAAATTGATCTGAGTAAATCATGAGACTCACTCCCTTTTTATACCTATTGGTCCTGGGGTCAGTCCATATCAGATTAGGTCTCAAAAACTCAAAACAGAATCAAGTTCGGATCAATATCTGATAAGATCCGCGTGAAAACGTATAATCTTATCTCCGCTGATCGGTAGGCCAAACATTTTGATCGACAGGCCGATCAGGCCAGTTCGGCAGGCCGAACACGTCATTCGGCAAGCCGAACTCCCGAGAAAAAATCTCCACGAATCTTTTATTTTCCACCCAAGATTCTAAAGGATAAAGTCTTAGTTTTGATTCAAATAACCCAAAAGAGAGCTATCTGATCAAAACAAACTTTATCAAGATAATCTCTAAGAAAATAAATCAATTCATAATAATTCTACAAGTTTATCTTGTTCTAACTTGTCCAAAATTAAAACAATCGATAAACAGACAAGAATTATCTTATCGCAATAATTCAACAACTTTATCTTGAACTAATTTCTTACAAAATTAATTCAAGCATAAACAGACATGAATTATTTGATTCTTACAAATTTTAAACCAATCTGATAAATCTGACATAAGTCACCAATTTTTGGAAAAGCACTCTGTGTCGTTACAGGATTTTGTGAGCTAGCAAAGGGGACCAAAATGGACCTATAAAGTTCAAGGTCATGATAATTATGAAACCCAATATCCCAGATATACATTTCACAATTATCAACTCCAACGCTACTCCACTAAAAGCTTGGAGCTGCACTCTCGAACTTTATAGAATTATGAAGCTCGGGTAGCTAAGTCTCCAAGACATATCATAGTGTATCGCATCCCCATATGATCATCCATAATCGGCTTAAGGACAAGTTCTGTCTTACCTTCCTGATTATTTTTATCTTACGTTCCATTGTCTCACCATTAGAAAACTTACCATCTAAAGATAGTATACCATTCGGTTACACCTATGTATCCAAATGGTTGAGCGCTCTAGTTTTCCAATTACAGGACAACGCATATAAGAGGATATCATTACTCCAAAAGAGGAGCTATGGATTCCATATCTATGAATAACAAGTCTACGCTATCAAGAGTCATGCCTCCAATGTACCGGCATGCATACCACTATAGAGATGTGGGAGTCACCCATTTGTACATCAAAAGACACAAGTCAAGACAACGGGCCCACTATTCATCTCAGGATTAAGATACAATACAATTGACTATCTAAAATGAATCGATTTGTTGAGACAAAATTATTAATCCAAATCAATTCACTTTATGTCCCTATCCAACACATCGTCACCTATGACAACGTGCCAATGTTTCTATTCACAGAGTCCAACTCCGATGGTCAAGACAAACCATCTCCCAAAAGGGATATAGACAACACAACAATCTTTACATGAATAAAGCGCCCAACTTTATTCCCTCGATTGCGGATCATATGTTTTTAGACCATCACCTTAAGAATCGTGTCTTCTGCATAATCAGTCCATCATATGCCCAATTCTTGAGGTTTAGACTGACAGTCTCAGACTACTGTTTGCTTATCATACATTCAACAAATATGAACGTAAAGAGGACAAGATTTGGTATATATAAATGAATAAATTCTTTATTGATAAAAATGTCTCTAAAAATGTTTTACATTTTTATTCCTTAGGGCATACATGTCTAACAACTTTATCGGTTATTTTTATAAACTGTGAATTGAAGTGAACTTCATAATGAACTTCATAATGAATGTTAATGAGAATATCTGGTAAATGGACTTTGTATGATAATAGAAATGAATATAAGGGCATGATGCCACAGCAGAGAACGGGTCATGTAGCGATCGACCTTGGGGCCAGGTCCCGAGACCTAGCTGGGCCACTACGGTGGTGATATCCTTATGGTTTGCCTAGGAAAAGAAAATAATGCATTTCTGGTTGACCAAATAAACTGTTTTGGGTAAGAACGGTTTTATTAAATTTATTTATTCAAGGTTTCTTTTAAATAATTCCCTGAATAGTGAGATTTTTCTTTAAATTAAATGATTTATTAAAATATAGTCCTACTAAGCCTTTCGCTCACATTTTCTTTGTTTTTAAATTTCTTCCCCCTCTAGGTGGATTTCCATTTAGGTTCAGAGAGGACTCAATGGACCGAACACAAGAACAGTAGGAGGACTAGTAGATTATTTGTATTAATTGAGCAAGGCATGTAATGTTTTTAATTTTCTTTATGCTTGGACTGTGGTTGTATTATTATATTGTCAGTACTATTTGTGTGCACAAGTTGTGGGTTAGTGGGACCCATACTCGCGGTTCTTTATTATTTTTAATATTCGCTTAATGATTTCACCTGCTTAATGTTTATGAACTCTTTTATACAATGTTGTTTTGAAACTTTCATATTTTTATTATTTAATTTAACCCCTAAAATTCTTGATTTTAATTAAATTCTCATTTTAATTAATTTAAATAATCCACCATGTCACCTCCCATACTCCGGAGCGTGACATTATCTTGAATTAATTTTTTCACAAAATTAATTCAACCGATGAACATACATGGATTATCTGATTCTTTCAAATTTTAACTAATCTGATAAATCTAACATAAGTCACCAATTATTGGAAAGGCATGACGTATCGTTACAAGATTTTGTGAGCTAGCAAAGGGGACCAAATGGACCTATATAGTTCAAGCTCCCAATAATTATGAAACCCAATATCCTAGATATACATTTCATAATTATCAACTCCAATGCTACTCCACTAAAAGCTTGGAGCTACACTCTCGAACTACATAGAATTATGAAGCCTGTATAGCCAAGTCTCCATGACATATCATAGTGTATCGTATCCCTATATGATAATCCATAATCGTCTTAAGGACAAGTTCTGTCTTACCTTTCCGATTATTTTTATCTTACGTTCCATTATCTCACCATCGAAAAACTTACCAACCAAAGACAGTACACCATTTCGTTACACCTATGTATCCAAATGGTTGAGTGCTCCAGTTTTCCAATTACAGGATAATGCATATAAGAGGATATCACTACTCCTAAAGAAAAGCTATGGATTCCATATCTATGAATAACAGGTCTACGCTATCAAGAGTCATACCTCCAACGTACAGGCATGCAAACCACTATTAAGATGTGGGTGTGACCCTTTGGTACATCAAAAGACACAAGTTAAGACAATGGGCCTACTATTCATCTCAAGATTAAGATACAATACAAATGATTGTCTAAAGTGAATTGATTTGCCGAGACCAAATTATTAATCCAAATCAATTCACTTTTTGTCCCGATCCAACACATCATCACCTATGACAACGTGCCAATATTTCTATTCATGGAGTCCACCTCCGATGGTCAAGACAAACCATCTCCCAAAAGGGATGTAGACAACATAACAATCTTTGCATGAATAAAGCGCCCAACTTTATTTCCTCGATTATGGATCTTATGATTTAGACCGTCACCTTAAGAATCGTGTCTTCTACATAATTTTTCCATCATATACCAATTCTTAAGGTTTAGACCGACAGTCTCAAACTATTATTTGCTTAACATACATTCAACAAATATGAACATAAAGAGGACAAGATTTGGTATATAAACAATAAATAAATTCTTTATTGATAAAAATGCCTCCAAAAACTTATTACATTTTTGCTCCTTAGGGCATACATGTCTAACATATACGACATGCGTCCACACACACTCTGATTATGGATAGAGAATAGCGAAGAAGACCTGTTGGTTGAGGCTCTTTTGGAATGTGCTTCTATACACCAATTGTAGGAGCTCTTCAACAAACAAGGTTAGTAAGATTTGGTTAATTTTTGCATATAGAATGTCAAACTTGTGTTTGGAAAATACTCTGATTAAAAATTTTAAAATTTCTGCTACGTACTATTTTTTCAACTTGTACAACGTGCACCCATATGCACTCTGATCGTGGATAGAGAATAGCCAAGAAGACCAATTGGTTGAGGCTCTTCTAGAATGTTTTCCTCTTAACAGTTAGTAAGATCTGATTAATTTATGCATATGGCATGTCAAACTTGTGTTTTGAAAAATACTCTGGTATAAAAATTTTAAATGTCTACTGTGTACTATTTTTTCAACATATTTAACTTGAATAATAGACAGGATGTGACCTTAATTGAGCTGATGAAGTAGTTACAAAAGTTCAAAATTTTGATTAGGGAAGCTCCGGTCGATGACAAGGCGAACTTGGCAGTTGCATCTTGTTCCAATTCCAACTCTAGGAATTAAAAGAAGCAAAAGGCCGAGAATGGAGAGTCTTTTTTTCTGGCAAAAGGCAAGGATAAGAAGAATTGCAGGGACTTCCAATCAAATAAAGGTATTGGTTATTGAAACTTGTCTAATTAAGGAATCAAATAGCACTTGGGTCATAGATTCTAGAGCGACTAATCATGTTTATATTTCTCTATAGGGGTTCAAGGAAATGAGAAGCCTTCTACATGAGTACTTTATGCTTCAAATGGGTGATGGATCCTTGTGTTAGCTAATGCAATAGGGGACATCCATCTTTATTTTGAGAGATTTTTTTTTATGTTCCTAAACTTTAAAGGAATTTAATTTCTGTCTCTGGTTTATTTAAAGATTTTTATTCTGTTTCTTTTAATAATAAAGTTGTGATTCGTAAAAGTAAATCTTTTATCTATAGTGGATGGATGCAAAACTACCTATATTTTATCAAACCTAAGATGGACTCACTACTTAATACTAAGATTAATGATAACGCTAAAAAGACTTAAAACTTGTCACGCTAATAAGACTTATCTTTGGCTCTTGCGATTAGGTCTTATTAACCTAAATAGGATTCAAAGGTTGGTAAAGGATGGACCTTCAAGTCATTTAGAGTTGGAATCTATACCACAACATGATTATTGTTTGGAGGGCAAAATGACTAAAAGACCATTGGGTCTAAGGGCAATTGAGCTAAAGGGGTTCTAGAACTTGTGCATAATGATGTTTATAGTCCCATAAACATCAAAGTACGAGGAAGGTACGAGTATTTGTCACTTTCATTGGCGATTACTCAAGAAATGGGTATGTCTATGTAATTCATCTAACGGTAAAACTTTTAATAAGTTCAGGGAGTTTCGAGCTAAAGCGGTGAGAAGCAATCAGGTAAGCCTATAAAGGTACTTCGAGTCAATCAAGGTGGAGAATACCTATCCAATGATTTCTTCGGACACTTATTAGAGAATGGGATTTTATCCCATTTGACTGTTCCAGACATTCTGTAGCAAATGGCATGGCTGAGAAAAGAAAAAAGACTTTGTTCGACATGGTTAGGTCCATGATGAGTTATTTGATGTTGCCTTTATGTTTTTGAGGATATACACTGCAAACAGTGTTATCTTTTGAATAATGTGCCTCTAAAATCGGTTCCTAAAACTCCCCACGAGTTGTGGATGAACAAGAAGACTCCGTAAACCATATTTACATGTGAGAATGTCCTGCTCATGTCCTGTACAAGGAAACAAATAAGTAGAAGCACATTCAAAAGTGTGCGTGTTTGTGGGATATCCAAAAGGACTAAAGAATGTTATTTTTATAACCCAAAAGAAAATAAAGTTATGGTATCAACGAATGCAATTTTCCTTGAAGAAAGTTACACAAATGACTTTAAACCTCATAGTAGCGTGGTACTTAAGGAGTTGGCGAGTGATTCGATCACTTTGGTGGTTTCGATTGAAACCAATCCAATCGATGTAGAAAAATTGACTGAACAATTACCAAGGAAGCTTCAGCATAGTGGGAGGATCGAGCATCAAACCGAGAGGTATATGTTCAATGGTGAAGCTTACTTGGTTGAACCAGTTGAACATGATAGGAATCGTTACCCTTATAAAGAGGCTATGGAGGATGTTCATTCAAAGCTCTGGATAAAAGCTATGAACACTAAGATGAAGTCTATGAAGACTAATCATGTCTAGGAACGTGTGGACCTTCCTAAAGGGGTAAAATCCATAGGGTGTAAGTGGGTCTATAAGGGAAAGAGAAGAGCAGATGGGAAAGTCAAAACCTATAAGGCTAGACTGATAGCAAAGGGATACAACAAAAGAAAAGAATTGATTACGAGGAGACCTTTTCGCCTGTAGACATGCTTAAGTCCATTCGTATTCTATTATCCAGTGTTGATACTCTCAATTCTGAGATTTGACAAATGGATGTCAAGACGACCTTTCTAAATGGCTATCTTGATGAGACTATATGTATGGTACAGCTAGATGAATTCAAAGCAAAGGGTCAAGAGAATAAGCTCTGTAAGCTGCTAAAGTCAATTTATGGACTTAAGCAAGCTTACTATTCTTAGAACATAAGATTTGATCAAGTGATCAAGACTTATGGGTTTGAACAAAATGTAGATGAACCGTGTGTTTACAAGCACATTAATGATGGGAAGGTGGTTTTTCTATTGCTCTATGTAGATGATATTTTGCTTGTTGGTAATGATGTTGGGGAATTGTCATCGATCAAATTATGATTGACTAAGTGGTTTGATATGAAGGACTTAGGTGAAGCTAATTATGTTATGGGTATCTAAATCTTTCGAAATAGGAAGAACGAAATGATAGCTTTATGCCAAGCCACCTATATAGATAAGATTCTCGAGAAGTATGCAATGCGAAATTCTAAGAACGGTAGGCAACTACCTACGTCTAGAATTACTTTTTCAAGAAAAAGCTCCCCAAAGTCTAATGAAGAGAATAAATGAAGAAGGTGCTTATGCCTCGGTAGTAGGTAGTCTCATATATGCTACGCTTTGCACACAATCAGACATATGTTATACAATTAGCATAGTGATTCGATTTTAGTCAAATCTAGGACCAAACTATTAGGTTGCAGTCAAGCACATTTTCAAGTACCTAAGAAGGACTAGAGGTTATATGCTAATGTATTCTGTGAGGATCCAACACCTCTTGGATACACTAATTCAGATTTCCAATCCTGTTTGTATTCAAGAAGATTGACTTCAGGTTCCATGTTTACTCTAGGAGGAGGTGCTATTGTTTGAAGAAGTGTAAAGCAAGATTACGCTTCAGATTCAACAATAGAGGCCGAGTACGTGGCAGCTAGTAAAACTTCAAAAGAAGCTATGTGGCTCCACAAGTTCCTTTAGGATCTTGATGTAGTTCATGTTAGACATAGTGCCCTAAGGAGTGAAATGTTGTAATATATTTTCGGATACATTATATCAATAAAGAGTTTATTTATTATTCATATACCAAATGTTGTCCTCTTTATGTTTATTTCTGTTGAATGTATGATAAGCAAGCAAAAATCTGAGACTATTGGCCTAAACCTTTAAGAATTGTGCATATGATGGACAAATTATGCGGAAGACATAAATTTTAAAGGTGATGGTCTAAATCATAAGATCTATAATCGAGGGAATAAAGTTGGGCGCGTTATTCATGCTACGATTGTTATGTTGTCTACATCCCTAACAGGAGATGGTTTGTCTTAGTCATCAGAAAGGGACTCCATGAGTAGAAACATTGGTGCATTATCATAAGTGACGATGTATTGGATCGGAGCATAAAAATTGAATTGATTTGGTTAATAATTCTGTTTGTACAAATCAGTTCACTTTAGACAATCATATGTGTTGTGTCTTAATCCTGAAATGATTAATGGGCCCGTATTCTTACTTATGTCTTTTGATGTACCAAAGGGTGACATCCTGACTTAATGTTGGTACACATACTAGTATGTTGAAGACATGACTCTTGATTCACATAGACTTATTATTCATAGACATGAAATCCATAGCTCTTTTTGTAGAGTTAATGATATTCTCTTATATATACTATCGTGTAATTAGAAGACTGGAGTGCTCAATCATTTGAAAACATAGGTGTAACCGAATGGTGTACTATCTATGGATAGTAAGTATTCCAATGCTATGTGTAACGGCCTGAAATTTATTTAATATTTTTGTAATGTAAATGATGAATTAGTGTGCCATAATTAATGTTTTAACATTAATTTGATTACTTGGTTGGATTTTGAATTTTTGGTTGTTTTGTTAAATTGATGCATTCAAATGATTTCTTATTGTTTTAAAATGATGTTTTGAGTTTTAAAACACAACAATTTGTAAAATGTTAAAAATACTCCGTTTTACAAAACCGTGGGCAGCACATGGTTTTCGTACAGTAAAACCGCCCATCGATTTTCTCTATTTATTCCCTCTCTTCCTCCTCTCTCCTCACTCTCCATGATCTCTCTCTATCCTCTCTCCCACCCGTGAGCTCTCTCACTCTCTCTCTCTCGGCTTCTCTCATTTCCTCTCAATTTTCTCTCAAAATTTTTGAAAGAAATTTGAATCCAAGCTTCGGGTTAGCAAGGAGGAAGCTCGGGGACGTGATTTAGCAACCGAGAACGCGGATTGAAGCTTCGATTCGAGGTTAGTTTTGAAATTTCTAAACTTTTTCCAAAATTTTCAATTTTGTGTAATTTTGAAATCTAGGTTTGCTTAAGCCTAGAAAACCTTGGATTTGAGTTTAATGAACTTAGAACAACTAGAATCTAAGATTAGATTGAAGAAAAAGGGATTGAATTCAAGATTTTTCATTTTTCTCCCTATTTTCTCATTTTCATATTTTTAAGATTTTTTAGTTTAAATCTTGTTTAAATGAGTCCAAATATGTTCTATTATGTTTTTCTATCAACTATGATTGTTTTCTATGCCTGGGAATTGAGAAAAACAGGTTAGAATCAAGATTTGTGTTTTGGGGATCGAGGAACCCGTGGCTAGAATTTTTGGGTTTTTCCAATTCGGCAGGCCGAAATAGGGATCGACAGGCTGGTGTTCTTCCGTCCGACAGGCCGAACCTGGGGAAATGATCGGCCGACCGAACTTTGTTTCCAGCAGGCCAAAGCAGGGAGTTGGCTAGCCGACCAAGGCATAGAAAATTTTGTGATTTATACCCGTTTTCACTGTTTTGAACCCTGATTTAAATTCCAACCTTATAGAATGATTTTAAAGATACAAATGGCACACTAGGACATCATGAAATGATTTAGTAACATAGGATGTCTTGAACTAGATATTGATCGACTTAGTTGTATCTAGGATCGTTTGTGGTTCTGCGGAGCTAACGTATAGCAGACCTGGATTACAGTGTGGGGCACCAGCACGAGTATTGAGGTAGGAATTCTACCCCACTTTTTTGGTAGCCTGGTTTTGAAATGATTTGGATTTGAAAAGGATTTCTATTAAAATATTTTCAACGGCTGTTTGAAAAATGAATTTATCGGTTATATTTTGATATACCGTGAACCGAAATGAATTTCATAATGAATGTAAATGACAACACTCGGTAATTGGGTTTGAATGATAATGATAATAAACATATAGGCATGATGCCATATCAGAGATCGGGTCGTGTAGCGATCGACCTTGGGGGCAGGTCCCGAAACCCAGCTAGGCCACTACGGTGGTGATGTTATTATGGTTTGCCTAGGAAAAAAAAATGATATTTCTGGTTATCCAAGTAGACTGTTTTGGGTAAGAATGGTTTTACTTAAAATTGTCTATTTGTTTATCTATTTATTTATTTAAGGTTTCTTTTAAATAATTCCTGAATAATGAAATGTTTCTTTAAATTAAATTATTTATAAAACTTAGTCCTACTGAGCCTTTCGCTCACGTTTTATTTGTTTTAAATTTCCCCCTCTAGGTGGTTTCCCATTTAGGTTTGGAGAGGATTCTTCGGACCGAACTTAGGAGCAATAGAAGGATTAATTTATATTTTGTATCACTTAATCAAGGCATGTAAGATTTAACTTTATTTGTATCCTGGACTGTGATTGTATTTATGATATTGTCAGTACCATGTGTGTGCACAAGTTGTGGGTATGTGGGACCCATACTCGCGGCTTTATTATTTTAATATTTATTCGTTTAATGTTTTAAATTGTCTAATGTATATGAACTCTTTACAAAGTGTTTTAATGAATCCCAAATTTTATACTTAATTCAACCCCTTAAACTCTAGATTTTTAATTAAATTCTCCTTTAATTAATTTAAATAATCTGTCACGTCACCTCCCGTACTCCGGGGCGTGACACTATGATAATGGAACATAAGATAAAAATAATCGAGAAGGTAAAATGTAATTTATTCTTAGGTCGATTATAAATAGCCCGTAGGGATGTAACACATTATGATATGTCATGGATGGTTAGCTTATTGAAGCTTCATAATTTTATAGAGTTCGCAAGCGCAACTCTAAGCTTTTAGTGGAGTAGTGTTAGAGTTGATAATTATAAAATATGTATCTGGCATATAGTATTTTATAATTATAAGAGTTTGAACTATATATATTCATCAGGTCCACTTTGCTAGCTTATTATAAATCATATAACGATACGGCATGTTTTTCCTACATATTAATGACTTATATTAAATTGTTAGATTCACTGAAACTCAATAAGATTGCATTTAATAATTCATGTTAGTTTATCGGTTAAATTAATTTTGTAAATTAATTCAAGATAAACATCTTGAATTATTTGAATAATATTTTATTTTCTATGGGATTATCTGGATATGACTATTTTAATCAAATAACTTCTCAATTGGGTTATTTGTATTTAAACTGAGGCTCTATCTAAGATTCTCAGGTGGAAAATAAGATATTCTTGGGGATCAAGATTATCGTAAGTTTGGTAGGCCGATGGGAAACTTTGGCTTGTCGATGAAGCAAGTTCGACAGGCCGGCCGATCTTCTAGATCAGCTTGCTGATTGTGTGATAATCTGTATATTGTTTTTTGATGCATTTTTTCATAAGAAGTTGATCCAGACTTGAATTTCGAGGCCTAATTTGGTTTAAACCCAAATTCAACCACTATAAATAGGGGATGAGTTTTGATAGTTATTTAGATCATTTGGGAAGCATAGAGTAAGTACTCTAGTTTAAAAAACTCTAAAACTCCCTTAGAACTATTGTTCAACATCAAGAACCTTAGTTCTAGGCCTTCTCAAGTTGTTGGAATAAGAGTCACTGAAGGAAAAGCTGAATGATGTGTGACCACCCATACTCCAATCGTGGACAGAGAATAGCAAAGAAGACCAGTTGGTTAAGGCTCTTCTAGGACGTTCTTCTCTTCACAGATTACTGTTGCTTTTTAGTTCACAAAGAGGTTAGTAAGATCTATCATTAATTTATGTATTTAGCATGTTAAAAATACTCTGATTTAGAATTTTAAAATTTCACTGGGAACTATTTTTCTAACAGTTCCTGGTATGGATAAGCCAATGTCGCTATATTGTGATAATACTACAGCGATAGCTAATGCTAAAGAACCAAGATTTCACAAGAAGAGAAAAAAATATACATCAAAAGTATCATGTGATAAAGGACTTCTTTGAGGAAGATCACGTCTGAGGGCAATATAGCTAATCCTTTCACGAAGACACTACCAACGAGGGTTTTTGAGAAGCATGTAGAGGCTATAGGAATACAAAAATATCATATTTACTCATTTAAGGCACGTGGGAGATTGTTAAAGTAGGCGCGCTAAGGATTAAATGATATAATAAGTTTTTGGAGATATTTAATTAATAAAGAGTTTATTATCTTCATATATCAAATGTTGTCCTCTTTATGTTCATTACTGTTATATATATGATAAGCAAACAAAAGTCTAAGATTGTCAATTGAAACCTTTAAAATTGTGCATATGATAGATAGATTGTAAAGAAGACTGAGTCTTAAAGGTGATAGTCTAAATGAAAAGGTCCGTAATTGAAGGAATAAAGTTAGGCGTTTTATTCATTATAAGATTATTATGTTGTCTACATCTCTAACAAGAAATGACTTGTCTTGGTCTTCGGAGTGGAACTCTACAAGTAAAACATTAGTATATTGTCATAGGTAATGAAATATTAGATCGGGACAAAAGTTAAATTGATTTAATTAATAATTTCATTTGTTGAAATCAATTCACTTTAGATAATCATATGTGTTGAGCATCTTAATTCTAAAATAAATTAATAGGCTTGTATTCTAGACTTGTGTCTTTGGATATGCCAAAGGGTGACATCCTGAATTAGATGATGGTATGCATACCGATACGTTGAAGACATGACTCTTGATTGATGTATATTCGTTATTCATAGATATAGAATCCATAGCTTTTTTATAGAGTTAATGATATTCTCTTATAGGCATTATCTTCTAATTGAAAAATTAGAGCGCTCAACCATTTGGATACATAGATGTAACTGAATGATATACTATTTATGAATAGAAAGTTTTCTAATGGTGAGATAATAGAACATAAGATAAAAATAATCGAAAAGGTAAAATAGAATTTATTCTTAAGCAGATTATAATATCCTATGGAGATGTTATATATTATGATATGCCATGAACGATTAGCTTATTGAAGCTTCATAATTTTATATAGTTCAAGAGTAAATCTCGACGCTTTTAGTGGAATAGCATTAGAGTTGATAATTATAAAATATATGGATCTGGGATATGTTATTTTTTAATTATAGGAGCTTAATCTATATATGTCCATCATGTCCCTTTTGCTAGCTCATAATAATTCCTATAACGATACAGCATGTTTTTTCTACATTTTGGTGAATTACCTTAATAATTAGATTGGTTGACATTCGATTGATTGGATTTCAAAATTCATGTTGGTTTATTGGTAAAATTAATTTCGTGAATTAATTCAAGATAAACATGTTGAATTATTTAGATAATATTTTATTTGATATGGGATTATCTATTGTTAGACATGTATGCCCTAAAGAGTAAAAATATAATAATTTTTTGGAGACATTTTTATCAATAAAGAATTTATTTATTATTTATATACCAAATCTTGTCCTCTTTACGTTCAAATTTGCTAAATGTATGTTATGCAAATAATAGTCTGAGACTGTCAATCTAAACCTTTAAGAATTAGGCATATGATGGACATATTATGCGAAAGACACGATTCTTAAGGTGATGGTCTAAAACATAAGATCCGCAATCGAGGGAATAAAGTTGGGCGCTTTATTCATGAAAAGATTGTTATGTTGTCTATATCCCTATTGGGAGATGGTTTGTTTTGACCATCGGAGTTGAACTCCATAAATAGAAACATCGGCATGTTGTCATAGGTGACAATGTGTTGGATCAGGACATAAAATGAATTGATTTGGATTAATAATTCTGTCTTGGCAAATTGATTCACTTTAGACAATCATTTGTATTGTATCTTAATCCTGAGATGAATAGTGGACCTGTTGTCTTGACTTGTGTCTTTTGATGTACCAAAGGGTGACACCCACATCTTAATAGTGGTGTGCATGCTGGTACATTGGAGGCATGACTCTTGGTAGCGTAGACCTGTTATTCATAGTTATGGAATCCATAGCTCCTCTTCAGGAGTAGTGATATCCTCTTATATGTGTTATCTTGTAATTGGAAAACTAGAGCGCTCAACTATTTGGATACATAGGTATAACCGATTGGTATACTGTCTCTGGATGGTAAGTTTTCCAATGGTGAGATAATGGAACGTAAGATAAAAATAATCGGGAAGGTAAGACAGAACTTGTCCTTAAACCGATTATGGATAATCCTATGGGGATACGATACATCATGATATGTCATGGAGACTTAGCTATACGGGCTTCATAATTCTATGTAGTTCGAGAGTGTAGCTCCAAGCTTTTAGTGAAGTAGCGTTGGAGTTGATAATTATGAAAAATATATCTGGGATAATGTGTTTTGTAATTATCAGGAGCTTGAACTATATAGGTCCATTTGGTCCCCTTTGCTAGCTCACAACATCCTATAACGATATGGCGTGCTTTTCTAATAATTGGTGACTTATGACAAATTTATTAGATTGGTTAAAATTTAGAAGAATTAGATAATTCATGCTTATTTATTAGTTGAATTAGTTTTGTGATAAAATTAATTCAAGATAAACTTGTTGAACTATTGGGATCTAATAATTCTTATTTGTTTATTGGTTGATTTAATTTTGAATAAATTAAATCAAGATAAACTTGTAGAATTATTAGGAATGCATTTATTTTCTTAGAGATTATCTAGATAAAGTTGTTTTAATTAGATAACTTTTCTATTGAGTTATTTGAATTAAAACTAAGTCTTTATCCTATAGAATCTCGGGTAGAAAATAAAAGATTCGCTGAGATATTTTTTCGACAGTTTGGCATGTCGATCCTTAAGTTTGGCCTGCCGATGGACAGGTTTGGCCTGCCGATGTGCGAAAGATAAGATTATGCGTTTTCACATAGATTTTATTAGATATTGATCCAAATTTGATTCTGATTCGAATTTTTGAGACCTAATCTGATAAGGACTGACCCTAGATCCAACCTCTATAAATAGGGAGTAAGTCACAGGAGTTATTTAGATCAATTGAGAGATTAAGAGTGATACTCTGCTGATGAGAATCTAAAAACTCCCTGAGAGCTCTTGTTCACAAGTCACAAACAGTTGCTTTGGGTTCTCTCAATTGGTTGGAAGGAGAGTCACCTAGTGGAAGAGCTATACGTGTGAGCCCACACTCACTCCGATCATGGACAGAGAATAACAAAGAAGACCAGTTGGTTGAGGCTCTGCTGGAACGTTACTTCTCTTCACTGATTGTAGGAGCTTTTCAGCACAAAAGGTTAGTAAGATCTTGTTAATTTATGCATATAGCATGTCAAACTTGTGTTTTAGAAAATACTCTGATATAAAATTTTTAAAATTTCATTGCATACTATTTTTCCAACAATTTGTATCTGGGCCATGGTTTTTACATAAATTTACAGGTTTGTGATCATACTATATGTATAAATTTTGTGATCTTAATCTCTCCTATGCTTGAATTTAATTTTATAGAGAGTTGGCACTCTAGGTTTCTATATATTTTTATGTTTTCATGGATTATGTGATGAATGTTTGTTAATTAATTATGGTTGATTAAATGGTTATTTAATTATTTATTAATTAATTAATTATACCGGTTATGATTCCTTAGAGGTTAGAATGTGTATCTAGATTTTTCATGTAATTAGATGACGGACTATCATCTCTGTCTAGAAATTATTATTTAAATTTTAAATTTGTAAGAATTTTGTAATTAAATAATTATTCAGAGAAGACGGATATAGAAGGTGAATCTAGAAGATTGATGATAGCGCTCCCAAGTATTTCCTGAGTCTCTAATTTTATGTTTTTGAATTGTTGAAAATAAAATTGATGAATTGCATTAAAAATTGTATTTTCTAGAAAGGGTGATTTTTGCTCGGTCGGTATTCCGAACCATCCAGTTCGGCAGGCCGATGGTAGCAGATACAACCTAAGAATTCAAGGATGAAGAATCGATAATATGTTTCGATTATTCTCTTGTAATTTTTGTTTTCTATTCTCTAGGGTAGAACCATAATATTATGGTTATTATTATTTTGCTTGTAGCTTTCTTGTCGGCATTATAATATGATTTTTCATGTATGTTGATAACATGTCATATACAATAGGGAGTGCCACTCATATTAAAATTGTTCATGCATGTCTCTTAAAATAAAACCTTGATTTCAAAATATTGAGTAGGAGAAGGTTTTCAAAGAAAGGACCTACGGCCTCCATCGTTGGTCCATAGGAAGAACATGGTAGTCCCAACCCCTAGGAAGGGATTTATATCATGTACTAGACTGGATCACTGAGAGGATAAAGTATTTTAGCATGATTTATGGTTGCACACTCTCTTGGTGGTGATTATAAATCATGGATACAATATTCAAATGATGGTTATACACCCATGTAAATTTTATTATTAACCTCCCCTAGGAGCTCTGTTAATAAAATTAATGGCCAAAGAAACAATTATTAATATATGTTGGATTATACGGGTCCTGGATGGCATATATTAATTAGGAGAGGATCCATGTTCTTGATTGAATTTGGCATGACTCCCCTAGGAGCTTGTTGAATTTTGAGTTGGAAATTATCGTTGTAAGGTTGTGATATTTTTAAGGTTTTGACACATAAACACATTTATATGTTTTTACATGATTGTGTTATCTTACTAAGTTATTATGATATGTTTGCTTATGTTTGGTATATGATTCTTTATTGTTAATTAAAAATGTCTAAAAACGCTTTATCTTTGATACTTGACAAAAACCTATTAACCGGAGAGAATTATAATGATTAGAAATGGAACCTACATATTGTCCTCTCCTTTGAGAAACTGAAATTTGTGCTGATAACCCTTGACCTCCCGAGCCTACGGGAGACTCAACTAATGAGCAATTCCAAGCGTACGATCATTGAAAAGATGCAAATGATCAGGCCCACTGCTATGTTATGGCCAGCATGAATAACGTGTTGTAGGCTCAACATCAGGATTATGAGACTGTGAAGCAGATCTTGGATAATCTTGAGGATATGTTTGGAGGCCAAGCCATAACAAAGTGGCAATAGGTGCTTCAGAAACTTCTTAACTGTAAGCAGAGGCGGGGACATCTGTAAAGGAGCATACGATGTTGGTCATGGGTTACCTCTCTGAGGCTCAAACCAATGGAGCCGACATCGATGCTGAAACTCAAATGACTATGGTCTTTGAGACTCTGTCAAAGGAATTTATTCTGTTTAGATCTACTTTTAATTTTAGCAATAGGCGGGATATGACTTTAACAGAAGTAATGAAATAATTACAAGAGTTTGAACTGCTGATCGGGGAGTCTCCTATGGGTGGAGAGGCCAACATGGTAGCTGCTTCTGGTTCCAATCCCAATTCTGGGAATGGAAAGAAGCAACAAGCCAAGAACGGAAAGTGTTCTATTCCTGCTAGCACCAAGAGCAAGAAAAAGAATAAGAAGAACCCAAAGAAGCTTAAGTGCTTCTTCTGTGGAAAGGTCGGGCACATAAAGAAGCATTGCAAGGACTTCCTTTCCAAATGAGGTAAGTGTGATCTTCTGTATTTAGAAACTTGTTTGGTTGAGGAATTGAGTGACATTTGGGTCATAGATTCTGGTGCAACTAATCATGTTTGTATTTCTCTATAGGGGTTCAAAGAAACAAGAAGTCTGCTACATGAAGCTTCACGCTTCGGATGGGCGATGGATCCTTGGTCTTAGCGGAGGCAGTGGGAGACGTCAATCTTCATTTTGAAAATTATAGGAATTTAATTTTGCAAGATTGTTTTTATGTTTCTAAATTTAAAAGGAATTTAATTTCTATAGACTCCTATTTGGTTTCTTTTATTGATAAAGTGGTGATTCGTAAAAATAAATCTTTTATCTGTTCTAGATGGATGCAAAATAATCTATATTTTATCAAACCTAAGATGGACTTACTGCTTAATGCTGAGATGAATGATAACAATTCTAAAAGACTTAAAACTTCTCACTCCAGTAAGACTTATCTTTAGCATTTGCGCCTTGGTCATATTAACTTGAATAGGATTCAAAGGTTGGTAAGGGATGGACCTTTAAGTCAGTTAAAGGTGGAATCTATACCTCAATGTAAATCTTGTTTGGAGGGTAAAATGACCAAAAGACCATTCGGGTCTAAGGGGAATAAGGCCAAAGGGGTTCTAGAACTTATACACAGTAATGTTTGCAGACCGATGAACATCCAGGCACGAGAAGGGTGTGAGTACTTTGTCACTTTCATTGACGATTACTCAAGGTATGGGTATGTGTACCTGATGCACTATAAAAGCAAAACTTTTGACAAGTTCAGAGAGTTTCAGGATAAAGTGAAAAAGCAATTGGGTAGTGCTGGAAAAAATAGTACGCAGCGGAAATTTAAAAATTTTACATCAGAGTATTTTCTAAAACACAAGTTTGACATGCTTTATGCAAAAATTAACTAGATCTTACTAACCTTTGTATGCCAAAGAACCCTCGCAAAACGTGAAGAGAAGTAACGTTCCAGAAGAGCCTCAACCAACTGGTCTTCTTTGCTATTCTCTATCCACGACCACAGTGAGTGTGGGCTCACATGTACAGCTCTTCCACCAGGTGACTCTCCTTCCAACCAATCGAGAGAACCCAAAGCAAGTGTTCGTGATTTATGAACAAAAGCTCTCAGGGAGTTTTCAAATTCTCACTAGCAGAGTATCACTCTTAATCTCTCAATTGATCTGAGTAACTCTAAAGACTTACTCCCTTTATATATAGATTGGTCCTAGGGTCAGTTCTTATCAATTAGGTCTCAAAAACTCGAAACAGAATCAAGTTCGGATCAATATCTAAAAAGATCCACGTGGAAACGCGTGATCTTATCCTTCGCTGATTGGTAGGCTGAACCACCTAATCAGTAGGCCGAACAGGCCTCATCGGCAGGCCAAACTGCCGAATAAAAATCTCGTGAATCTTTTATTTTTCACCCGAGATTCTATGAAATAAAGTCTCAGTTTTAATTCAAATAACCCAATAGAGAAGTTATCTAATCAAAAAAACTTTATCTAGATAATCTTTAAGAAAATAAATCAATTCCCAATAATTCTACAAATTTATCTTGATCTAATTTATCTAAAATTAAATCAACCGATAAACAGACAAGAATTATCCAATCCTTATAATTCAACAAGTTTATCTTGAATTAATTTTTATCACAAAATTAATTCAACCGATAAACAGACATGAATTATTTGATTCTTCTAAATTTCAACCAATCTAATAAATCTGACATAAATTACCAATAATTGGAAAAGCACGCCGTACCATTTACAGGATGTTGTGAGCTAGCAAAGGGGACCAAATAGACCTATATAGTTCAAGATCCCTATAATTACGAAACCCAGTATCCCATACATACATTTCATCATTATCAACTCCAACGTTACTCCACTAAAAGCTTGTAGCTGCACTCTCAAACAACATAGAATTATGAAGCTCGTATAGCTAAGTCTCCATGACATATCATATTGTATCATATCCCCATATGATAATCCATAATCGGCTTAAGGACAAGTTCTGCCGTACCTTCCCGATTATTTTTATCTTACATTCCATTATCTCACCATCGAAAAACTTACTATCCAAAGACAGTATACCATTTAGTTACACCTATGTATCCAAATGGTTGGGCACTCCAGTTTTCCAATTACATAATAACGCATATAAGAGGATTTCATTACTCCTAAAGAGGAGCTATGGATTCCATATCGATAAATAACAGGTCTACGCTATCAAGAGTCATGCCTTCAATGTACCAGCATGCATACCACTATTAAGATGTGGGTGTCACCCTTTGGTACATCAAAAGACACAAGTCAAGACAACCGGCCCACTATGCATCTCGGGATTAAGATACAATGCAAGTGATTGTCTAAAGTGAATCGATTTGTCGAGACAGAATTATTAATCCAAATCAATTCACTTTACGTCCCGATCCAACATATTGTCACCTATGACAACGTGCCAATGTTTCTATTCACGGTGTCCACCTCCGATGGTCAAGACAAACCATCTCCCAAAAGGGATATAGACAACATAACAATCATTGCATGAATAAAGCGCCCAACTTTATTCCCTCGATTGCGGATCTTAGGATTTAGACCATCACCTTAAGAATTGTGTCTTCTGTATAATCTGTCCATCATATGCCCAATTCTTAAGGTTTAGACCGACAGTCTCAGACTTTTGTTGCTTAACATACATTCAACAAATATGAACGTATAGGGGACAAGATTTGGTATATAAATAATAAATAAATTCTTTATTGATAAAAATGTCTCCAAAAATTTATTACATTTTTACTCCTTAGGGCATACATGTCTAACAACCTCCCACTTGCACTAGGTGAGTAAGTACGACAAATCTCGCTTCCCCATAGCTTCCACATGCTTCTCAAAGACTCTCCCAGTAAGTGTCTTCGTAAATGGACTAGCTAAATTATTCTCTGACGCGATCTTGCATACCGTGACATGCCTGGCCTCAACGAAGTCCTTTATCACATGATACTTCCGATCAATATGCTTACTCTTCTTGTGAAATCTTGGTTCCTTAGAATTAGCTACCACTGCACTATTATCGCAGTACAGTGATACCGCCTTATCCATACCAGCAACTACCTCAAGATCCCCAAGGAACTTGCAGAGCCACATGGCTTCTTTTGAAGCATCACTACCTGCCACATACTCGGCCTCCATCATTGAATCTGAAGTGGAATCTTGCTTGGCACTTCCCCAACTGATGGCACCACCGCCTAGAGTAAACACAAAACCCAAAGTCGATATCCTAGAATCTAGATAAGATTGGAAATCTGAGTTAGTATATCCTAGGGGAGTCAGGTCCTCACCCAAATATGCAAGGTTATACCCTCGAGTCCTTCTCAGGTACTTGAAAATATGCTTTACCGCAACCCAATGGTTTGGTCCAGGATCCACCTAAAATTGACTTACAATCCCGGCCGCATAACTAATATCCGGTCATGTGCAATGCATGGCATGCATGAGACTACCCACTGCTGAAGCATAAGGCACCTTCTTCATGTATTCTCTTTCTTCATAAGACTTTGGAGAGTCCTTCTTAGAAAGAGTAATTCCAGACCTAGATGGTTGCCCACCTTTCTTGGAATCCCACATTGTAAACCTCCTGAGAATTTTATCCATGTAGCCGACCTGGGACAAAGCTATCATTTTGTCCTTCCTATCTTGAAAAATCTAGATACCGAGAACAAAATTAGCCTCACTCAAGTCCTTCATGTCAAACTGCTTGGTCAACCATAATTTGACAGATGACAACGCCCCAACGTCATTGCCAATTAGCAGAATGTCAACTACATAGAGCAGTAGAAAAATCAACTTTCCATCCTTAATGTGTTTGTAAACACATGGTTCATCCACATTTTGTGAGAACCCATAAGTCTTGATCACCTGATCAAATCTTATGTTCCAAGAACAAGAAGCCTGCTTAAGTCTATAAATTGACTTCAGTAGCTTACAAACCTTATCCTCTTGACCCGTGACCTTGAACCCGTCTGGTTGTTCCATATAAATGGACTCATCAAGATAGCCATTCAGAAAAGCCATCTTGACATCCATCTGCCAAATCCAGTAGTCGAGACGGCAGCTATGGACAAGAGAATCTGGATGGACTTGAGCATGGCTACAGGCTAAAAGGTTTCCTCATAATCGATTCCTTCCTTTTGCATATAACCCTTAGCTACCAGTCTAGCCTTAAAGGTTTCGACCTTTCCATCCACTCCTCTTTTCCTCTTGTAGATCCACTTACACCCTATGGGTTTTACCCCTTTAGGAAGATCCATAAGCTCCCAGACCTAATTAGTCTCCATAGACTTCATCTCTGTGTTCATGGCCTTTGTCCAGAGTAATCAACATCCTCCATAGCTTCTGCGTAAGTATAAGGATTCCTGTCATGTTCATCCGGTTCAGCCATAAAGACCTCCCCATTGAACATATACCTTTTAGGTTGACGCTCGATCCTCCCACTACGCTGAAGCCCCTAAGGTTGTTGTTCAGGTTTGTTTAGTTTTTCTACACTGATCGGAACAATTTCATTCGGAACCTCCGGACTGATCGGATCACTCCTTAACTCCTCAACCACCACTTTGCTTCGATTTTTAAAGTCGTCCATGTAACTCTCCTCAAGGAAAGTTGCATTAGTTGAAACCACAACTTTATTTTCCTTTGGGTTATAAAAATAACCCCCTTTAGTCCATTTTGGATATCCTACAAACACACAAACTTCCGAACGTGCTTCCAACTTATTCGTATCCTTAAACAGGACATGAGCCAGACATCCCCATATGTGAATATTGTTTAAGGATGTCTTCCTACCCGTCTACAACTCGTTAGGAGTTTTAGGGACCGATTTTGAAGGCACATTATTTAAAAGATAACATGCGGTTTATAGTGCATATCCCCAAAAGGTTAAAGGCAATGATGAATAACTCATCATGGACCTAATCATGTCCAACAAAGTCCTATTTCTTCTCCCCGCTATGCCATTCTGCTGCAGAGTGCCCGGCACAGTCAAATGGCATAAAATCTCATTCTCTAATAAGTGTTCCAAGAACTCATCATAAAGGTATTCCCCACCTCGATCTAATCGAAGTGCCATTATGGGTCTACCCAATTGTTTTTTCACTTCAGCTTGAAACTCCCTGAACTTGTCAAAAGTTTCACTTTTCTGGTGCATCAGGTACACATACCCATATCTTGAGTAATCGTCAATAAAAGTGACGAAGTACTCATACCCTCCTTGTGCTTGGATGTTCATCGGTCTGCAAACATCACTATGCACAAGTTCTAGAACCCCTTCGGCCCTACTGCCCTTAGACCTGAATGGTCTTTTGGTCATTTTACCCTCCAAACAAGATTCACATTGAGGTATAGATTCCACCTTTAAGTGACTTAAAGGTCCATCCCTTACCAACCTTTGAATCCTATTTAGGTTAACATGACCAAGGAGCAAATGTCAAAGATAAGTCTTATTAGAGTGAGAAGTTTTAAGTCTTCTAGAGTCATTATCATTTATCTTAGCATTAAGCAATAAGTCCATCTTAGGTTTGATAAAATATAGATTATTTTGCATCCATCCAGAACAGATAAAAGATTTGTTTTTATGAATAACCATTTTATCATTAAAAGAAACCAAGTAAGAGTCTTTAAATAAACAAGCTATAGAAATTAAATTTCTTTTAAATTTGGGAACATCAAAACAATCTTACAAAAATAAATTCCTATAATTATCAAAATAAAGATGGACGTCTCCCACTGCTTCCGCTGAGACCAAGGATTCATCGTCCACCCAAAGCGTGAAGTCTTCATGCAGTAGACTTCTTATTTCTTTGAACCCCTGCAGAAAAACACAAACATGATTAGTTGCACCGGAATCTATGACCCAAATGTCACTAGATTCCTCAACCAAACAAGTTTCTAAATATAGAAGATCACACCTCCCTCCTTTGGAAAGTAAGTCCTTGCAATGCTTCTTGATATGCCCGACCTTCCCACGGAAGAAGCACTTAAGCTTTTCTGGGTTCTTCTTCTTCTTCTTCTTGCTCTTGGTAGTAGCAGGAATAGAAGACTTCATGTTCTTGGCCCATTGCTTCTTTCCATTCCCAGAGTTAGGATTGGAACAAAAAGCAGCTACAATGTTGATCACACCACCAGCAGGAGACTCCCTAATCAGCAGTTTAAACACCTGTAACTGTTTCATCAGTTCTGTTAAGGTCATATCCCGTCTATTGCTTAAATTAAATGTAGCTCTAAATGGAATAAATTCCTCAGACAGAGTCTCAAAGACCATAGTCATCTAAGTTCCAGCATCGATGTCGGCTCCATTGGTTTGAGCCTCAGTGAGGTAACCCATAACCAACATCATATGCTCCTTTACAGATGTCCCCAGCCTCTGTCTACAGTTTAGAAGTTTCCGAAGTGCCCCTTGCCGCTTTGTTATGGCTTGGCCTCCAAACATATCTTCAAAATTATCCAAGATCTGCTTCGCAGTCTCATAATCATGATGTTGCGCTTGCAGCACGTTATTCATGCTAGCCATAACATAGTAGCGGGCCTGATCATTAGCATCTTTCCAACGATCATACGCTTGGAATTGCTCATTAGTTGAGCCTCCCGTAGGCTCGGGAGGACAAGGGGTTGTCAGTACATATTTCAGTTTCTTAAAGGACAAGACGATATCCAGGTTTCTTTTTCAATCATTATAATTCTCTCCAGTTAATAGGTTTTTGTCAAGTATCGATGATAAAGTGTTTTTAGACATTTTTAATCTACAACAAAGAATCATATACCATACATAAGCAAACATATAATAATATTTTAGTAAGATAACACAATCATGTAACAAATACAAATATATTTATGTGTCAAAACCTTGAAAATATCACAACCTTACAACGATAATTCCCAACTCAGAATTCAATAAGCTCCTAGAGGAGTTATGCCAAATTCAATCAGGAACATGGATCCCCTTCTGATTAATATATGCCATCCAGGACCCGTATGATCTAGCATATATTAATAATCGTTTCTTTGGCCATTAATTTTATTAACAGAGCTCCTAGGAGAGGTTAATAATAAAATTAACGTGAATGTATAATCATCGTTTCAATATTTTATCCATGATTTATAACCACTACTTAGGGGTGTGCAACCATAAATCATGCTAAAATACCTTATCTTCTCAGAGATCCAAACTAGTACATGATAAAAATCCTATCCTAAGGGTCGGGACCACCATGCTCTGCCTATGGACCAACGATGGTGGCCTTAGGTTTTCTCTTCGAAACCTTCTCCCACTCAATCTTTTGAAATCAAGCTTTTATTTTAAGAAAATGCATGAAAAATTTTGATATGAGCGGCACTCCCTATTCTATATGACATGTTATCAATATACATGGCAAATCATATTATAATGCAGACAAGCAAAGTAATAAAGCAAAACTACAAGCAAAATAATAAATAACCGTAATATTATGGCTCCACCCTAGAGAATAGAAAGCTAAGATTACAAGAGAATAATCGAGACATATTATCGATTCTTCATCCTTGAATCCTCAAGTTGTATCCTTCTTCATGTAATTCCTATCTTCAAGTCTTCAATCCCGTATGAATCGAATACTTCATATTTTCGGTCATATCCAAATTTAATGTTTCTCAAAATTGTCCCAAAAATAAAATTAAAACTGCATCAAAAAAATTGCACCTTTTTCTGGAAATTTTTTAACTCTGGGTCGGCAGGCCGATCTGGGTGATCGGCCTGCCGGTCATGCTCCATCAGCTTGCTGATCAGGAAGATCGCCCTGCTGACTCATGTTAGTTCGGCCTGCCAAACTAGAAGTTCGGCCTGCCGCCAGACCGAGCAGAAATTTCCATTCCAGAAAATACAAATTTTTATGCAATTCATCAATTTTATTTTCAACAATTCAAAAACATAAAATTAGAGACTCAGGAATTACCTGGGAGCATCATCATCAATCTTCTACATCCGTCTTCTCAAAATAATTATTTAATTACAAAATTTTTACAAATTTAAAATTAAATAACAATTCCTAGACAGAGATGATAGTTCGCCATCTAATTACATGGAAAACCTAGATACACATTCTAACCTCTAAGGAACCATAAACGGTATAAATTAATTAATTAATTAACAATTAAATAAAAGTTTAATCAATCATAATTAATTAATAAACATTCACCATATAATCCATGACAACATATATAACATAGAGAAACCTAGAGTGCCAACTCTCTATAAAATTAAATTCAAGGATACGAGAGATTAAGATCACAAAATTTATACATATAACATGATCACAAACTCATAAATTTATGTAAAAACCTGGCTCTGATGCCAATTGTTGGAAAAAATAAAATGCAACAGATTTTTAAAAATTTTACATCAGAGTATTTTCTAAAACACAAGTTTGACATGCTTTATGCATAAATTAACCAGATCTTACTAACCTTTGTGTGCCGAAGAACCCTCGCAAAACGTGAAGAGAAGTAACGTTCCAGAAGAGCCTAAACCAACTGGTCTTCTTTGTTATTCTCTATCCACGACCGGAGTGAGTGTGGGCTCATACTTACAGCTCTTCTACTAGGTGACTCTTCTTCCAACCAATCGAGAGAACCCAAAGCAAGTGTTTGTGATTTATAAACAAAAGTTCTCAGGGAGTTTTTAGATTCTCACTAGCAGAGTATCACTCTTAATCTCAATTGATTTGAGTAACTCTTAAGACTTACTCCCTTTATATATAGATTGGTCCTGGGGTCAGTCCTTATCAGATTAGGTCTCAAAAACTCAAAACAGAATCAAGTTTGGATCAATATCTGATAAGATCTATGTGGAAATGCGTGGTCTTATCCTTCATTGATCGGCTGGCCGAACAGCCCCGATTAGCAGGCTGAACAAGCGCCATCGGCAGGCCAAACTGCTGAATAAAGATCTCGCGAATCTTTTATTTTCCACCTGAGATTTTATAGGATAAAATCACAGTTTTAATTCAAATAACCCAATAAAGAAGTTATCTGATCAAAAAAACTTTATCTAGATAATCTCTAAGAAAATAAATCAATTTCCAATAATTCTACAAGTTTATCTTGATCTAATTTATCTAAAATTAAATCAACCGATAAACAAACAAGAATTATCCGATCCTTATAATTCAACAAGTTTATCTTGAATTAGTTTTTATCACAAAATTAATTCAACCGATAAATAGACATGAATTATTTCATTCTTCCAAATTTCAACCAATCTAATAAATCCCACATAAGTTACCAATAATTGGAAAAGCACACCGTGTCGTTTATAGGATGTTGTGAGCTAGCAAAGGGGACCAAATGGACCTATATAGTTCAAGCTCCCGATAATTACAAAACCCAATGTCTCAGATGTGCATTTCATAATTATCAACTCCAACGCTACTCTACTAAAAGCTTAGAGCTACACTTTCGAACTACATAGAATTACGAAGCCCGTATAGCTAAGTCTTCATGACATATCATATTGTATCGTATCCCTATATTATAATCCATAATCAGCTTAAGGAAAAGTTCTGTCTTACCTTCCTAATTATTTTTATCTTACGTTCCATTATCTCACCATCAGAAAACTTACTATCCAAAGACAGTATACCATTCAGTTACACCTATGTATCCAAATGGTTAAGCACTCCCATTTTCCAATTACAAGATAACGCATATAAGAGGATATCATTACTCCTAAAGAGGAGCTATGGATTCTATATCTATGAATAATAGGTCTACGCTATCAAGAGTCATGCCTCCATCGTACCGACATGCATATCACTATTAAAATGTGGGTGTCACCCTTTGGTACATCAAAAGACACAAGTCAAGACAACTGGCCCACTATTCATCTCAGGATTAAGATACAATACAAATGATTGTCTAAAGTGAATCGATTTGCCGTGACAGAATTATTAATCCAAATCAATTGACTTTATGTTCTGATCCAACACATCGTCACCTATGACAATGTGCCAATGTTTCTATTCACGGAGTCCACCTCCAATGGTCAAGACAAACCATCTCCCAAAAGGGATATAGACAACATAACAAGCTTTGCATAAATAAAGTGCCCAACTTTATTCCCTCGATTGCGGATCTTATGATTTAGGCCATCACTTTAAAAATCGTGTCTTCCGCATAATCCGTCCATCATATGCCCAATTCTTAAGGTTTAGACCGACAGTCTCAGACTTTTATTTTCTTAATATACATTCAACAAATATGAACATATAGAGGACAAGATTTGGTATATAAATAATAAATAAATTCTTTATTGATAAAAATGTCTCTAAAAACTTATTACATTTTTACTCCTTAGGGCATACATGTCTAGCAAGTAGACCCATAAAGGCACTTTGATCCGATCAAGGTGGAGAATACCTTTCTGATGAGTTCTTGGGACACTTATTAGAGAATGGGATTTTATCCCATTTGACTACGCCGGGCACTCCGTAGCAGAATGGCATAGCGGAGAGAAGAAATAGGACTTTATTAGACATGATTAGGTCCGTGATGAGTTATTCATCATTGCCTTTATCCTTTTGGGGATATGCACTACAAACTGCATGTTATCTTTTGAACAATGTGCCTTCAAAATTGATCCTTAAAACTCCTCACGAGTTGTGGACAGGCAAGAAGATATCCTTAAACCATATTCGCATATGGGGATGTCCGGCTCATGTCCTATTGAAGGATGCGAATAAGTTGGAAGCACATTTGGAAGTTTACGTGTTTGTAGGATATCCAAAAGGGACAAAAGGGGGTTATTTCTATAACCCAAAGGAAAACAAAGTCTTGGTTTCAACTAATGCAACTTTCCTTGAGGAGAATTACATGGACGACTTTAAACCTCGAAAGCAAAGTGGTGCTTGAGGAGTTAAGGAGTGATCCGATTACTCTGGAGGTTCTGAATGAAACCGTTCCAATCAGTGTAGAAAAACCAAACAAACCTGAACAACAACATGAGGGGCTTTGGCGTAGTGGGAGGATCGGGCGTCAACCTGAGAGGTATATGTTCAATGGGGAGGTCTTTTTGGCTAAACCTGAACATGATAGGGATCCTTATACTTACACAGAGGCTATGGAGGATGTTGATTCAAAACTATGGACAAAGGCCATGAACAAAGAGATGAAGTCTTTGGAGACTAATCAGGTCTGGGAGCTTATAGATCTTCCTGAAAGGGTAAAACCCATAGGGTGTAAGTGAATCTACAAGAGGAAAAGAGGAGTGGATGGAAAGGTCAAAACCTTTAAGGCTAAACTGGTAGCTAAGGGTTATACACAAAAGGAAGGAATCGATTATGAGGAAACCTTTTTGCATGTAGCCATGTTTAAGTCCATCCGGATTCTCTTGTCCATAGCTGCCACTCTCTACTATGAGATTTGGCATATGGATGTCAAGACAGCTTTTCTAAATGGCTATCTTGATGAGTCCATTTATATGGAACAACCAGACGGGTTCAAGGTCAAGGGTCAAGAGTGTAAGGTTTGAAAGCTGCTAAATTCAATTTATGGACTTAAGCAGGCTTCTCATTCTTGGAACATAAGATTTGATCAGGTGATCAAGACTTATGGGTTCTCACAAAATGTGGATGAGCCATGTGTTTACAAACACATTAAGGATGGGAATGTGGATTTTCTACTGCTCCATGTACATGACATTCTAGTAATTGACAATGACATTGGGGCATTATCATCGGTCAAATTATGGTTGACCTAGAGTTTGACATGAAGGACTTGGGTGAGGCTAATTTTATTTTCGGTATCCAGATCTTTCGGGATAGGAAAAACAAAATGATAGCTTTGTCCTAGACTGGCTACATAGATAAAATTCTCAAGAGGTTTGCAATGCAGGATTCCAAGAAAGGTGGGCAACCATCTAGCTCTGGAATTACTCTTTCTAAGAAAGACTCTCCAAAGTCTTATGAAGAAAGAGAATACATGAAGAAGGTGCCTTATGCTTTAGCAGTAGGTAGTCTCGTGTATGCTATGCTTTGTACATGACTGAATATTAGTTATGCGGTCGAGATTGTAAGTCGATTTTAGGCGGATCCAGGACCGAACCGTTGGGTTACGTTAAAGCATATTTTCAAGTACTTGAGAAGGACTCGAGGGTATATGCTTGTATATTCGGGTGGGGACTTGACTCCTCTAAGATATACTGACTCGGATTTTCAATCCTATCTGGATTCTAGGAAATCAACTTCGGGTTTCGTGTTTACTCTGGGCGACGGTGCCATCAGTTGGAGAAGTGTGAAGCAAGATTACACTTCAGATTCAATGATGGAGGCTGAGTATGTGGTAGCTAGTGATGCTTCAAAAGAAGCAGTGTGGCTCCATAAGTTCCTCGGGGATCTTGACGTAGTTCCTGGTATGGATAAGGCAGTATCACTGCACTTGATAACAGTGCGGTGGTAGCTAATGCTAAGGAACCAAGATTTTACAATAAGAGTAAGCATATTGATCAGAAGTATCAGGTGATAAAGGACTTCGTTGAGGGCGGGCATGTCACGGTGTGCAAGATCATGTGAAAGGACAATTTAGCTAATCCATTTACAAAGACACTTACTAGAAGAGTCTTCGAGAGGCATGTGGAAGCTATGGGGATGCGAGATTTGTCATATTTACTCACTTAGTGCAAGTGGGAGATTGTTAGACATGTATGCCCTAAGGAGTAAAAATGTAATAAGTTTTTGGAGACATTTTTATCAATAAAGAATTTATTTATTGTTTATATACCAAATCTTGTCCTCTTTATGTTTATATTTGTTGAATGTATGTTAAGCAAACAATAGTCTGAGACTATCAGTCTAAACCTTTAAGAATTGGGCATATGATAGACAGATTATGCAAAAACACGATTCTTAAGGTGATGGCCTAAAACATAAGATCTGCAATGGAGGGAATAAAGTTAGGCGCTTTATTCATAAAAAATGTTATGTTGTCTATCATAATAATTCTATCTTGACAAATCGATTCACTTTAGACAATCATAATAATTCCAGACCTAGATGAATAATGGCAAATTAATTCATTTTAGACAATCATTTGTATTGTATCTTAATCCTAAGATGAATAGTGGACCCGTTGTCTTGACTTGTGTCTTTTGATGTGCCAAAGGGTGAAACCCACATCTTAATAGTGGTATGCATGCCTGTACATTGGAGGCATGACTCTTGGTAGCGTAGACCTATTATTCATAGATATAGAATCCATAGCTCCTCTTCAGGAGTAGTGACATCCTCTTATATGCGTTATCCTATAATTGAAAAACTGGAGCACTCAACCATTTGGATACATAGGTGTAACCGAATGGTATACCATCTTTGGATGGTAAGTTTTTCAATGGTGAGATAATGGAACGTAAGATAAAAATAATCGGGAAGGTAAGACAGAACTTATCCTTAAACCGATTATGGAAAATCCTATAGGGATACGATACACTATGATATGTCATGGAGACTTATCTATACGGGCTTCATAATTCTATGTAGTTCGAGAGTGCAGCTTCAAGTTTTTAGTGGAGTAGCGTTGGAGTTGATAATTATGAAATGTATATCTAGGATATTGGGTTTCGTAATTATCAGGAGCTTGAACTATATAGGTCTATTTAGTCCCCTTTGCTAGCTCATAACATCCTGTAATGATACGGCGTGTTTTTTCAATAATTGGTGACTTATGTCAGATTTATTAGATTGGTTAAAATTTAGAAGAATCAGATAATTCATGTCTGTTTAATGGTTGAATTAGTTTTATGATAAAATTAATTCAAGATAAACTTGTTGAATTATTGGGATCGGATAATTCTTGTTTGTTTATCGGTTGATTTAATTTTGAATAAATTAAATTAAGATAAACTTGTAGAATTATTAGGAATTCATTTATTTTCTTAGAGATTATCTAGATAAAGTTGTTTTAATTAGATAACTTTTCTATTGGGTTATTTGAATTAAAACTGAGACTTTATCCTATAGAATCTCGGGTGAAAAATAAAAGATTCCCTTAGATATTTTTTTGACAGTTCGGCCTGTCGATGGATAAGTTCGGCCTGCCAATTAGGCAATTTGACCTACCAATGTGTTAAGGATAATATTACGCGTTTTCACGCAGATTTTATCAGATATTGATCTGAATTTGATTCTGATTCAAATTTTTAAGACCTAATCTGATAAGGATTGACCCTAGATCCAACGTCTATAAATAGGGAGTAAGTCACAGGAGTTATTTAGATCAATTGAGAGATTAAGAGTGATACTCTGCTAATGAGAATCTGAAAACTCCCTGAGAGCTCTTGTTCACAAGTCATGAACACTTGCTTTGGGTTCTCTCAATTGGTTGGAAGGAGAGTTACCTAGTGGAAGAGCTGTACGTGTGAGCCCACACTCACTCTAATCGTGGATAGAGAATAGCAAAGAAGACCAGTTGGTTGAGGCTCTTCTGTAACGTTACTTCTCTTTACTGATTATAGGAGCTTTTCGGCACACAAAGGTTAGTAAGATCTGGTTAATTTATGCATATAGCATGTCAAACTTGTGTTTTGGAAAATACTCTAATATAAAATTTTTAAAATTCCATTGCATACTATTTTTCCAACATCTATATATGACTGTTTTAAGCAAATAACTTCTCTATTGGGTTATTTGAATTAAAACTGAGGCTCTATCTAAGATTCTCATATAAAATAAGATATTTTGAGATTTTTAGATTATCGCTCAATCGGCAGGCCAATGCCACCAGTTTGGCAGGCCGATGCGTGTGTTCGTTAGACCAACGATGAGAAAATCTTGATATGCCTTTTTTGACGAGTTTTTTTATCATAATTTGATCCAAACTTGAATTTCAAAGCCTAATCTGATAGGAATTAACCCCAAATTCGACCACTATAAAAAGGGAACTATTTTTTCATTATTCCTTAGATCATTTTGAGAAGTATAGAGAAAGTATTCTAGCGGGAGAAACTTTGAAACTTGCAAAGAGCTATTGTTCAACATGTGGAACATTAGCTCTTGGTCTTCTTAAGTGGTTGGAAGAAGTCGTCATCGGAGAAAAAACTATATGACGTGTGAGCACCCATATTACAATCATGGAAAGAGAATAGCAAGGAAGACTAGCTGGTCGAGGCTCTTCTAGAACGTTCTTCTCTAGTTGCAGATACTACAGTTTTGGTCTACTGAAGAGGTACATAAGATCTTTTATTAATTTATATACTTAGCATGTCAAACTTGTTATTTGAAAAATACTTTGACTTAAAAACTTTTTAAAATTATGTTGCGTATCATTTTCTAACAATTGGATTATAAATGAAACATGCAGTAATTGTATCAATTTTGATCACCTTACATTAAACATGTCAACCAAAACATGGCATGTTTATTGATCACATACTTTAATCATGTCAACTTGATTGTTGGTACTTACTATTTTTGGTTGGAGGGAGAGATGGAGAGAGGAAGCATGGTGCAGGGAGAGACATAATTTAATGTTTGGTTGGAGGGATAAGAGGAGGCAAAGGAAAGAAAGGGATGTGGTCTCTCTCCAAATTCACTAAATTAGATCCATCTAATAATTGAAGGATTCAAACTATCCACTACTTTTAAATTTTAAAAGACAATTTCACCCTTTAAAGAATTTTATAAAACAAATTATAGAAATGAATAATATTATTAATTAACTAAATAACCATTATTCATCCCTTCAACTCTCTTTCCATCTTACCAAATAACAAGGATTTCTATAATCCTCTCCATCCTTTATATTTCTTATCTCTCCAACTCTTTTTATCCTTTCTTTCCACCATTTCTCCTACCAAATGGAGTGTTAAAAAGAAAAAGCTATTGTTTTTATAAATGAATTTAAAAGAGAATATGAAAACAAAACAAGGGAAAAGTAGATAATGTGTACGTATATCTACAATACAAATAAAACTAAAATAAATAATAGAAAAAATAAAATGCAAATAGTATAAACAGATCGAAAACCGGTCAAAAAAAGAAAAACAAGAAGAAGAAGAAGAAGAAGCAAGATGTACATGTGGTATTATGGAGATTGTAGAGAATAATTGTGACACCCGTTATTCTCCTAACGGGTATTGAGGTAATTAAATTAATTTTTAATGTATAAAAAAAAATTGCTTCATTTAAATTTATTTTATAATATTTATTTTTATCTATTTTTAAATTTTCTAAAATTCTCCTATATTTATTTAGTATGATTACTAAAAAGCCTTAGAACTTCTAATAAATCTCAAAAATGTCATATTGGCATTATGTGTGTTAAAGTCTTTAGATGAGACATAAGGATATCTTTTTCAACTACTCTTGACCCTCATTTTCTTTATTTCCTCCGTGACATGCTTCAACATGTCTCCTCTATAATTGTTTCTATCACTTCTCTTCAAAGACTTCATCTTTTCTTCCTTTCTCTTCCACGGTTCCCACACTCTTCTTCGCATTTCTTTGCTGAAGCAAAATACTTAGAGAACTTCTTCAAGGCAGCCATAAAAATCAGCCACCATCACCTCCATTTGAGCAAGAATTTCAGTCATACCGAAGTAAAGGAACCTGTTTTGAAGCCATTTCAAGCTTCCAACTAACCATAATCCAAGGTTAGAATCTTATGAACAAATTTAGTCTTTCATTTATAAATTTTCTTTTATACTAAAGGATTATTCAAATTTGCGTTCTTAAACCTAAGTATATGTTTGTTGCTATTTTGGAGCATATGTATGAAGTCTTAGTGTATATGCCCTAGACAGAAAATTTATATTGTTAAACTTTGTAATACCTCTATGGGCAGTGGTTATTTCTTGAAATTCTAAGATTAAATTAAAATGAATTTTATGAATTGGTTTGCATATTTGAAAAGTAGCATCCTAGGCTTTCTAACGAGCTATCATAAACCTAAATCGGAGTTGTATTTTATTTTCTAAGAATTATTCAATTTTTGTATTGGAAACTAGTAAATCTACCAGTTTGTTATGGTATACCAGCTGCTAACCTGAACCAAGAACCCATCTTTGCTCACCACCTAATTCTTTAATGTCTTGCAACCTTTCCAATATTATCCTAAGTGATTGATGAATCTTATTAGGGACTAAAACATATAGATTACTTGTTCACATTTTATATTGTGTTAAGACAAAAATTGTTTACTGTGGTATTCAAAAGAGATTTATATAAAAGCTTTAATGGCATACTAGTAAGATAGGTTTACACATGATTTATTTATGAATGTAGTTGTATGTTGTGCTTTAGTTTTAATTGTCCTTATGCACGCCTTAGGATCAAGGGAGTATGGAGCTAACGTTAATTGATTCCAGGATTAAGAGACTGTTGATAAGCTTAAAAGGTAGGGATTCTATTACTCATCTTTTGTGAGGTTTTTATAGAATTAAAATTGATTGTTTTGCCGCAATATATATATATCTATGTTGAACTGATATTATATGTGTATCACATATGAAACTATGACATGGACTCGTCTTGTATTGTACGGCGAGGAACATAATGAATTGACACATGTTATAAATTGAGAAGCATGGTTAGGAAAACTAACTCTATTGATAATGATTCAATATAGAGAAATTGTGAGACATGAAGAGGGCGACGGTTACGTCCTTGGGCATGAATACCCTAAAAGGTAAAATAGGGGAAGGCGATGACGCTTCCTTGGGTTGAAAGTCCCAGAACACACTGTACAGGAATCGACTTGGTGAGGACTCGGGGCTTGATGTCCCCTCACCGGAACACCCTTGGAATGTTTATAGGGTGATCAAGTGCGCCCATTTGGGTTTCGATGAGTTGAGTGATACTCAATTTAACATGGATACCTAGGAACAATGATGATTGGTAATATTTGTATAAATGTGTAATTATGACACTTGGTAACGATTAACTACGGTATCCATAAGATGTGATCATAATAAACCTTATAATCTGGAATATGATGTAACCTACTAATCATGCAGGTTTTAATGTGGTAATGATAAAAACCTAAAGGTGAGTAATAGCTTTCTCTACTGAGCATAGTGTTGCTCATTCCCTTATGTTTATATCTTTTCAGGACTCACTAAGTGTGAGGTGGCTACGAGAAATATAGTTGAGGAAGTGATGTAACTATATTACATTGGGACTGCTTCAATCGTTGAGAATGTTCTTCATGATAATGTAAGCATCAATTGTTACTTTCTATGACTGTATTACAATGTGTTGAGGGTTAAAATGATGATGACAACAGTTTATATTATTAAATTTAAGGTGCTACATTAAAACTGTGGTTTATTTATCGTTTATATTTTTATTTTTGAGTTGAGAGTTTTCATTTAAGTCCCGGGCAAATTTTATTTTTAAGGTTTTACTTTTATTATTTATTTTTATTTTATCTCATTAAAAACTGTTAACCCCCATATAGGGGCGTTACAGAATTTTTGGTATCAGAGCCTAGGTTCGGTTAACCTAGGGAGTGTAGCACCACTTTAAAAAATATATTTTTGAGATGGTTTTGAAGCTGAATTTTCAGTGTCATCATCAAAATGAACCTTCACATTGATTTATACAGTTTAGAAGGATGTAACATGGAAAGGCCATAGAATGAAAATACTAATGGTTATATGAGTACAATAATTATATAGAAGGAAAGTATTAATAGTTATGAGGGAATGATAATTATATGGAATGAGTTTATAAGTAGATTGCTTATGAGAGATTCGTATAATATTTGGATCTATAAGCATATCTAATTCGTATAAACGATGAGAAATTCGTATAGATAAGAGGATTTAAAAGCCTTTTGTCTCGTGAAAAACAATAAGAAATATAAGGCTTGATTTATTGATTTTAAAGTTTGGCATAGATATGCCAAATTTTTCGTAATTGATTCAAACCTAAGTAATGATTATGTGTGGATTCGATGGAGCACATAAGTGTTAATGTCTTTTCTTAAAAGTTCTATATATTTGAGGAATGTGATATAAGTTGGGAATCATGGTATTGAATCTTGAGAGAGATAAATGTTAGACTTTTGGTCTGTTGAGACTGTGTAAAGTCTAGAATGCATGAATCTCAAAATTGGAATATTTCGTTACGTACATTGTATTTAAGTGTATCAGTGAATCTTTTGGTTACCTAAGATTTTGTTATATGAGGAAATTCGATATTGTATAAGTAGAATTGTGGGGATTGTAGATGTTCTTAAGTAGTAACATCAAGTGTCTTTGTTCGTTGATATGGTCTACGTTGAAAGACGTAAATCGTATTGATTTCAAGGTTAGTCACATTCTAAACCCTTGGTAGTAATGATGATGAATCCATTGATAGATGTTGAGTATTAGGAATAACATATGGGTGTATGTATTGTTCAATAAGGTTTTGATTAAAACAAAATTATTTGAGTTGCTGGAAGATTATGTTGTTATGAAATGATTTTAAATATCATTCAGGAAGATCCTTGTTGTCGTTAAATTAGATTGGTTGTTTATAGTTAACTTTATCTATAGTGGGCTTTAAATTGGGTTTAAGATTTATACAAATTGGTTTTCAATTTTATGTTTGTTATTTAACTCGTTCCAGATGTGTTAAGGCCCGAAACAACCTGACCATTTTCAACTAAGAACATTTGGGCCTAGTTCAAATCTTAAATCAGTTTGATTCACACTGTCTCTCCCACGTGGTCTCTATACGTGTCATATACAGTGGTTTAATTATTGTTTACATATACGTTTACTGTGCATAGGAGCTTATTTCTCCGAGTTCACTTTTTTCTCTCTTAATTTGTTATTTTCTCTCTAAATCGCAAATCCTCTTCTTTTTCATTAGAAATTCTTCTTTTTCTCCAAAAGAAGAAGGAATTCTAGGATTCTGCAATTTACTATCTTAATTTTTCCTTTCTATTTACTCTTCTTTCATCTCATCATGGACCCAAAGTACCAACACCTGAGAAAGTATTTCCCATCACTCTCCCAAAAGATTCTCAGAAAGAAATACAAGGCTAGAATTACTCGGTTGTGGATTCTTATGCGTTTTGATATCCCTTGTGATGTGAGAATGTTAATAGAGGGGAAAATCCGTCCGAGTGACTTTAGTCAAGATGTCGGTTTACCAGGAACAGGTACCAGTCGTAGTGCAATGAAAAGAAGAGCTCGTGCCATCGTGGTCACTTGTAACAAATGTGGAAGACAAAATTGTAACGTTAAATGTACTTCACCTGGTTATATGTCTACGAATAGAGAGGATAAAATAAGGTTTTGTAAGGATGGACTTTCAAAGGAGAACTTGGATAGCATCCATCCTCCTCTTCACGGTCACCCTAGTGGATATGTTCAAGGAGCTATTTTTAAACTCTGGCCTAAATTTTATACAGAAAGACAACGCCTCAGGAATATGGTATTTCTAGATCCTGTTTGCCAAGCCATAAGAAAACTGGATGGGGAATAAGTCATCGCACTATAAAGGTTATTTAGTCTTTGCTTATTTGAAGCAGTTTTAGCTGATGTTCAACAGTTTGTGTTTTTCTTTTACTCAGAATATTTGCTTTTGTGTTTGAAATAATTGTGATTATTAGATTGATACAGTAAGTGTTAATATCTTATTTAATTTATGATTTTCTTAAATATATATATAATAAAATATATTATCTTATCAGACACGTTACATACGGTACAGTAATATGTTTGAATTTTGAAAAACTTATCCAGATATTTCAAGATTTGTGTCTCAAATTTCAAAAGTTCTACAGTATTTGTCGTTTATATTAAATTTCTAGACTTGGTGTATATTTGTCAAAAAGTCTACAGTTGTGTCATGAGGGTCTTCTGTCGAATTGTTCTCAATTGTCAAAAGTTATACAATTAGAGTCTAATCTTTTTCAAAAAGTGAATCAGATTTTCTGTAAACTATCAATCACCTTATCTTACTTTCTTATCCGCACAAGATTTTGTTTAAATCTTTGGATTACTTTTTCATTACCTACTCGTCTATCTCTTTAGCCCTTTTTGTATATTTCTCATCTTTAAAATCTCATGTAGAACCCGAAGTCTAAGTGGAGCAGACATTAAGCAACCACTTCTATAAACCAAATATGTCTACCTCCCAGTCCACGAAGAAAGTAAAGAATGTCTGTGTCTTTTGTGGTTCCAGCTTTGGAAAAGATAAAGCTTATTTAGAAGCTGCAAATCACTTAGGGCAAGTCCTAGCACGCAAAAAGATTAACATAATCTATGGGGGTGGTAGTATAAAAATGATGGTAAATATGGCACTAGCAGCTAGGTCTAGCGACGCTACTGATGTAAAAATTTGGCCTCATATTCCAGTTGAAGGAAACCTTTGTAAGGAAGCCATAGGTAAGGGAGAAGGAGTCAGGAGTATCCCTAAAAATTTTAAAGACATAATCTATAATTCTGATGCTTTTATAGCATTACCTGGTGGTCTAGGTACTCTTGAGGAAATATTTATAGTTGCTTGTGGGCAATTGTTGGGCTTTTATTCCAAACCTTTGGGTCTGCTGAACGTAAAGGGTTTTTATGACGGTCTTTTGAAATTTCTAGATTACGCTGTGGAAGAAAACATCACTACAGAATCGGAGAGACAAATCTTTGTCACTGCTTCAACAGCTGAGGAATTGATAGATAAAATGCAAATCATACATCCAGAATCCGACACTGCAACATCCAAGCTTGAATGGGAAAGGGAAAACCGGGAGCGGCCAATTGATTTGAATCTCCATCTGTAATCTTTTTGTTTTATCTTTGGCATGTAGGCATGTGTGTCCGTATTTCGTGTGTTACGAATAACCGTTTGCCTTGTATTATGTGTTTCTTGTGGTACGTCGTTGTTAAATCTTTTAGATTCATTGAGCCTAATGCCGGGATGGCTGGATACGGAGTACTTGATGCTCTCGAAACGCATCCTTCTTAAGGTCCGATCTTTTGTTTATCGATGTTTTTGTATCCTATAAGCATGCATGATATGGATAGCTGGTATACGGAGTGCCTTGTACTCTCGAAACGTATCCGTATTATGTTTGTAATGTGTAATATTCTGTTAATATTATGTGGAAGTACCAGAGTCAGTTATGGGGATATTCCATATGAAATATGAGTATAGTATTTGGGTTGAATGTTTGTGTCATGAGGATAGCTGTTTAATGAAAAATATGTCGGGTATGTTTGCAACTCTGAGATTCCGTTTAATATCTCTATGAGTAAGTTTAATGTATAGTTTTGAATAAAAGTGTTTGTGATATATGTTTTATGATTATGTTTTAGTTTATTAGTTGAGGTATGAAATCAAATATATTTGACTTTTCCTTACTCAAAAAGGAAAAGGAACCTAAAGATGAAGTATATAAAATTTCTCTGGCAATCTCCTTAAATGTGATTGTAAATCACAGTCCATGGACAATGAAGGACTGGAATCATGGTATGGTCAATATGTATGCCTGATCAGATTCTTAGACTATTATACGGTGTTATAAGTTGAAACTTGTCAGAAATACTCTTATTGAGGGATTTAGGAGTAAGATTTATTATGCAAGTAAATAAGTGGAAATACGATAACTTAAATTTGGAGGATAAACAACATTAACGGTTTAGACTCGGAATTGGAATCATAATGGAATCAAAATTTTTACTAGTATTGCTAGAATTGAAATTTCGAGGACGAAATTTCTTTAAGGGGGGTAGAGCTGTGACACCCGTTATTCTCCTAACGGGTATTGAGGTAATTAAATTAATTTTTAATGTATAAAAAAAAAATTGCTTCATTTAAATTTATTTTATAATATTTATTTTTATCTATTTTTAAATTTTCTAAAATTCTCCTATATTTATTTAGTATGATTACTAAAAAGCCTTAGAACTTCTAATAAATCTCAAAAATGTCATATTGGCATTATGTGTGTTAAAGTCTTTAGATGAGACATAAGGATATCTTTTTCAACTACTCTTGACCCTCATTTTCTTTATTTCCTCCGTGACATGCTTCAACATGTCTCCTCTATAATTGTTTCTATCACTTCTCTTCAAAGACTTCATCTTTTCTTCCTTTCTCTTCCACGGTTCCCACACTCTTCTTCTCATTTCTTTGCTGAAGCAAAATACTTAGAGAACTTCTTCAAGGCAGCCATAAAAATCAGCCACCATCACCTCCATTTGAGCAAGAATTTCAGTCATACCGAAGTAAAGGAACCTGTTTTGAAGCCATTTCAAGCTTCCAACTAACCATAATCCGAGGTTAGAATCTTATGAACAAATTTAGTCTTTCATTTATAAATTTTCTTTTATACTAAAGGATTATTCAAATTTGCGTTCTTAAACCTAAGTATATGTTTGTTGCTATTTTGGAGCATATGTATGAAGTCTAAGTGTATATGCCCTAGACAGAAAATTTATATTGTTAAACTTTGTAATACCTCTATGGGCAGTGGTTATTTCTTGAAATTCTAAGATTAAATTAAAATGAATTTTATGAATTGGTTTGCATATTTGAAAAGTAGCATCCTAGGCTTTCTAACGAGCTATCATAAACCTAAATCGGAGTTGTATTTTATTTTCTAAGAATTATTCAATTTTTGTATTGGAAACTAGTAAATCTACCAGTTTGTTATGGTATACCAGCTGCTAACCTGAACCAAGAACCCATCTTTGCTCACCACCTAATTCTTTAATGTCTTGCAACCTTTCCAATATTATCCTAAGTGATTGATGAATCTTATTAGGGACTAAAACATATAGATTACTTGTTCACATTTTATATTGTGTTAAGACAAAAATTGTTTACTGTGGTATTCAAAAGAGATTTATATAAAAGCTTTAATGGCATACTAGTAAGATAGGTTTACACATGATTTATTTATGAATGTAGTTGTATGTTGTGCTTTAGTTTTAATTGTCCTTATGCACGCCTTAGGATCAAGGAGTATGGAGCTAACGTTAATTGATTCCAGGATTAAGAGACTGTTGATAAGCTTAAAAGGTAGGGATTCTATTACTCATCTTTTGTGAGGTTTTTATAGAATTAAAATTGATTGTTTTGCCGCAATATATATATATCTATGTTGAACTGATATTATATGTGTATCACATATGAAACTATGACATGGACTCGTCTTGTATTGTACGGCGAGGAACATAATGAATTGACACATGTTATAAATTGAGAAGCATGGTTAGGAAAACTAACTCTATTGATAATGATTCAATATAGAGAAATTGTGAGACATGAAGAGGGCGACGGTTACGTCCTTGGGCATGAATACCCTAAAAGGTAAAATAGGGGGAAGGCGATGACGCTTCCTTGGGTTGAAAGTCCCAGAACACACTGTACAGGAATCGACTTGGTGAGGACTCGGGGCTTGATGTCCCCTCACCGGAACACCCTTGGAATGTTTATAGGGTGATCAAGTGCGCCCATTTGGGTTTCGATGAGTTGAGTGATACTCAATTTAACATGGATACCTAGGAACAATGATGATTGGTAATATTTGTATAAATGTGTAATTATGACACTTGGTAACGATTAACTACGGTATCCATAAGATGTGATCATAATAAACCTTATAATCTGGAATATGATGTAACCTACTAATCATGCAGGTTTTAATGTGGTAATGATAAAAACCTAAAGGTGAGTAATAGCTTTCTCTACTGAGCATAGTGTTGCTCATTCCCTTATGTTTATATCTTTTCAGGACTCACTAAGTGTGAGGTGGCTACGAGAAATATAGTTGAGGAAGTGATGTAACTATATTACATTGGGACTGCTTCAATCGTTGAGAATGTTCTTCATGATAATGTAAGCATCAATTGTTACTTTCTGTGACTGTATTACAATGTGTTGAGGGTTAAAATGATGATGACAACAGTTTATATTATTAAATTTAAGGTGCTACATTAAAACTGTGGTTTATTTATCGTTTATATTTTTATTTTTGAGTTGAGAGTTTTCATTTAAGTCCCGGGCAAATTTTATTTTTAAGGTTTTACTTTTATTATTTATTTTTATTTTATCTCATTAAAAACTGTTAACCCCCATATAGGGGCGTTACAATAATTAACATTAGTCCCACTTTATTGCAAATGCTGCATGTATTTGCTTTCCTACAAGGAGTCCAGATCATATGTCCTTGATTGTCCCACCTATAAAAATTTGTCAGTTTTTTATAGTGGAATTGCAAAAAGGACATCAATTGGAAATCGTAGATCCAACATTGGTATATAAAAAGAGAAATCACAAACAGTCCTATGAGATAGTGAAGCAAGAACGGGCCAGGCCAGCCCGTTCTCCTTAGGCCCACAAGGGCCGTGGACCGAGCCGGGCCGGTCCATATTAAAATTACCTTGGCTCGGCCTAGCCTGGCCTGCAGGCCAATTTTACATGGGCCGTATCAGGCCATGTCGTGGGCTGTGTCGGGCCTTGTCGTGGGCCTTAAATGAGCCGGCTTATCTTGGCCCATCATGGGTTTAAATCGGTCAGCCCATCTAAGCATGCAATTTTTATTTTTTATTTTTTATTTTTTATTTTTCAATTTTTAAACAAGTTAACAAATATAAAAGTTTGAATAGTCAAGGGAAATATAAAAAGGGATGCCTTATGTAAAAAACCTAAACTGCCCTCATGTAAAATAAACTTGCATATAAAATTTTCGCCCAAGGGGCACCGCCCCCTGCAACCCCCGGGAGGGGGGTTTACTACCCCCTTCCAACCTCGATGGGGTAATCTACGTCAGGGTAATAATTATGCTCTATACATACTAACAATGCCTACAAGAAAAAAATATAAAAAATGAAAAGAAAAGAAACAGAGCTTATCAGGCCTATTGCCATGTGATATGTATGAGGGAATCTAATGCCATGTTCACTCACGGGTGAATTTGGCATTGTTGGAAAAAATAGTACGTAGTAAAATTTTAAAAATTTTATATCAAAGTAATTTCTAAAACACAAGTTTGACATGCTGTATGCATAAATTAACCAGATCTTACTAACCTTTGATTGTCGAAGAACCATCGCAAAACGTGAAGAGAAGTAACGTTCCAGAAAAGCCTCAACCAACTGCTCTTCTTTGCTATTCTCTTTCCACGACCAGAGTGAGTGTGGGCTCATACGTACAGCTCTACCACTAGCTGACTCTCCTTCCAACCAATCGAGAGAACCCAAAGCAAGTGTTCGTGATTTGTGAACAAAACCTCTCAGGGAGTTTTTAGATTCTCACAAGCAGAGTATCACTCTTAATCTCTCAATTGATCTAAATAACTTCTGTGAGTTAACCCCTATTTATAGAGGTTGGGTCTAGGGTCACTCCTTATCAGATTAGGTCTCAAAAATTTGAATCAGAATCAAATTCGGATCAATATCTGATGAAATCCGTATGAAAACGCGTGATTTTTAATTCACGCATAGGCAGGCCGATCTACCTAAATAGGCAGGCCGATCTGCCTAATAGGTAGATCAAACTTGCCCCATCGGCAGGCCAAACTTGAGGATCGGCATGCCGAACTGCCGAAAAAAAATCTCAGCGAATCTTTTATTTTTCACCTAAGATTCTATAGGATAAAGTCTTAGTTTTAATTCAAATAACCCAATAGAAAAGTTATCTAATTAAAACAACTTTATCTAGATAATCTCTAAGAAAATAAATGAATTTCTAATAATTCTACAAGTTTATTTGATCTAATTTATCCAAAAATTAAATCAACCGATAAACAGACAAGAATTATCTTATCCTTACAATTCAACAAGTTTATCTTGAATTAATTTTTTATCACAAAATTAATTAAACCGATAAACAGACATGAATTATTTTATTCTTTCAAATTTCAACAAATCTAATAAATCCGACATAAATTACCAATTATTGGAAAAGCACGCTGTGTCATTACAGGATAATGTCAGCTAGCAAAGGGGACCAAATGGACCTATATAGCTCAAGCTCCTGATAATTATGAAACCCAATATCCCAGATATACATTTTATAATTATCAACTCTGATGCTATGTTAGACATGTATGCCCTAAGGAGTAAAAATGTAATAAGTTTTTGGAGACATTTTTATCAATAAAGAATTTATTCATTATTAATATACCAAATCTTGTCCTCTTTTCTTTCATATTTGTTGAATATATGTTAAGCAAACAAAAGTCTGAGACTGTCAGTCCAAACCTTAAGAATTGGTTATATGATGGACGAATTATTCGGAAGACACGATTCTTAAGGTGATGGTCTAAATCATAAGATTTGCAATCGAGAGAATAAAGTTGGGCGCTTTATTCATGCAAAAATTGTTATGTTGCCTATATCTCTTTTGCGAGATGGTTTGTCTTGACCATCGGAGGTGGACTCCGTGAATAGAAACATTGGCACGTTGTCATAGGTGATGATGTATTGGATCGGAACATAAACTAAATTGATTTGGATTAATAATTCTGTCTCAGTAAATCGATTCACTTTAGACAATCATTTGTGTTGTATCTTAATCCTGAGATGAATAGTGGGCCCGTTGTCTTGGCTTGTGTCTTTTGATGTACCAAAGGGTGATACCCACATCTTAATAGTGGTATGTATGCCGGTACATTGGAGGCATAACTCTTGATAGTGTAGACCTATTATTCATAGATATGGAATCCATAGATCCTCTTTAGGAGTAATGATATCCTCTTATATGCGTTATCATGTAATTAGAAAACTGGAGCGCTCAACCATTTGGATACATAGGTGTAACCGAATGTATACTGTCATTGGATAGTAAGTTTTTTGATGGTGAGATAATGAAACGTAAGACAAAAATAATCAGGAAGGTAAGACAGAACTTGTCCTTAAGCCAATTATGGATTATCATATGGGGATACGATACACTATGATATGTCATAGAGACTTAGCTATACAAGCTTCATAATTCTATGCAGTTTGAGAGTGCAGCTCCAAGCTTTTAGTGGAGTAGCGTTGGAGTTGATAATTACGAAATGCATATCTGGGATCTTGGGTTTCATAATTATCGGGAGCTTGAACTATATAGGTCCATTTGGTCCCCTTTGCTAGCTCACAACATCCTGTAACGATACGGTGTGCTTTTCCAATAATTAGTAACTTATGTCAGATTTATTAGACTGGTTGAAATTTGAAAGAATCAAATAATTTTTGTCTGTTTATCGGTTGAATTAATTTTGTGATAAAAATTAATTCAAGATAAACTTGTTGAATTGTAACAATCGGATAATTCTTGTCTGTTTATCAATTGATTTGATTTTAGATAAATTAGATCAAGATAAATTTGTAGAATTTTTGGGAATTCATTTATTTTTTTAGAGATTATCTAGATAAAGTTGTTTCAATTAGATAACTTTTCTATTGGTTTATTTGAATTAAAACTGAGACTTTATCCTATAGAATCTCGAGTGAAAAATAAAAGATTCGCTGAGATTTTTTTTTGACAGTTCGGCATGTCGATCCTCAAGTTCGGCCTACCGATGGGCAGATTGGCCTGCCTATCGCGCAGTAAAAAGATCACGTATTATCACACGAATTTCATCCGATATTGATCCAAATTTGATTCTGATTCAAATTTTTGAGAGCTAAACTAATAACGAGTGACCCTAGACCCAACCTCTATAAATAGGAGGTAAGTCACACAAGTTGTTTAGATCAATTAAGAGATTAAGAGTGATACTCTGCTATTGAGAATCTGGAAACTCCCTGAGAGCTTTTGTTCACAAATCACAAACACTTGCTTTGGGTTCTCTCAATTGGTTGGAAGGAGAGTCACCTAGTGGAAGAGCTGTACGTGTGAGCTCACACTCACTCCAGTCGTGGATAGACAATAGCAAAGAAGACCAGTTGGTTGAGGCTCTTCTGGAACGTTACTTTTCTTCACGTTTTGCAAGGGTTCTTTGGCACACAAAGGTTAGTAAGATCTGGTTAATTTATGCATATAGCATGTCAAACTTGTGTTTTAGAAAATACTCTGATGTAAAATTTTTAAAATTTTGTTGCGCATCGTTTTTCCAACATGCTACTCCACTAAAAGCTTGGAGCTGCACTTTCGAACTACATAGAATTACGAAGCTCGTATAGCTAAGTCTCCATGACATATCATAGTGTATCGTATCCCCATGATAATCCATAATCGGCTTAAGGACAAGTTCTGTCTTACCTTCCCGATTATTTTTATCTTACGTTCCATTATCTCACCATCGGAAAACTTACCATCCAAAGATAGTATACCATTCGGTTACACCTATGTATCCAAATGGTTGAGCGCTCCAGTTTTTCAATTATAGGATAACGCATATAAGAGGATATCATTACTCCTAAAGAGGAGCTATGGATTCCATATCTATGAATAACATGTCTACGCTATCAAGTGTCATGCTTCCAACGTACCGGCATGCATACCACTATTAAGATATGGGTGTCACCATTTGGTACATCAAAAGACATAAACCAAGACAACGGGCCCACTATTCATCTCAGGATCAAGATACAACACAAATGATTGTCTAAAATGAATCGATTTGCCGAGACAGAATTATTAATCCAAATCAATTCAGTTTATGTCCCGATCCAATACATCGTCACCTATGACAACGTGTCAATGTTTCTATTCATGGAGTCCACCTCCGATGGTCAAGACAAACCATCTCCCAAAAGGGATATAGACAACATAACAATCTTTGCATGAATAAAGTGCCTAACTTTATTCCCTTGATTGTGGATCGTTTGATTTAGACCATCACCTTAAAAATCGTGTCTTTCGCATAATCTGTCCATCATATGCCCAATTCTTAAGGTTTAAACCGACAGTCTTAAACTTTTGTTTGCTTAACATACATTCAACAAATATGAACGTAAATAGGACAAGATTTGGTATATTAATAATGAATAAATTCTTAATTGATAAAAATGTCTCTAAAAACTTATTACATTTTTACTCCTTAGGGCATACAGGTCTAACAGGCATGTATATATATTATATAATATTTAATTCTTACATGCATCAAATAATATATATATATTAAATGTATAGTATTTTGATGTGATAATACATGATCTACAGATTCAGCATCTAATTCTCAACTTTACTTCTCAAAAGCAAAGCATGCCTACAAGGAAAAAAAATAAAAAATAAAAAGAAATGAAAAGAATAGAAAAAGAACTTGCCAGACCTATTGTGATGTGATATGCATAGAAGAAATCTAATACCATATTCATTCACGGGTGAATATGGCATGAATATGGCATGTATATATATTATATAAAATTTAATTCTTATATGTATTAAATAATATATACATTAAATGTATGGTCTTTTGATGTGATAATATATGACTTACAATGGGCCTTACATGACTTACTGGAGAAGGTCATACTCAGCTATGTTCACCCGTGAATCAACATGAAAAAATATATCTAAATATATATTTATATTTATATGAAATTGGGCCTTCAGTGGGCTGGCCCATTTTGGGCCTATATAGACGGGCCGGCCTGGCTTGGTCTGGCCCCGGCCCATGATTTTTCATGCGCCATGCTGGGCTGGCCCATGGGCCGACATATATTGGCCCAGTCTAGCCCACCAGTATTTATGAGCGGGGTCAGGGCGTGAACAGTGCCGAGCCATACCGGCCCTGCCCATCGCTGTAGTAGGACAGGCCTGGGCTGGCCCATTGTTACATCTCTACTATGAGACTCATGCAGTAGGGCCCACATAGATCCCACCAAGTGTGGCCCGCCGCATAGGTCTGAACAGAGATGTATCGCCATGGGCAAATAAATATTATTCATGTAAAAATATATGCATTTGTGCAAAACGAAGATTAAACGTTGTAGCACCTTGAATTGCTAGTTATTTACTATGCACTTTCAAGGGAAGACATACCTTATTATAGTGGTGTGTTACTAGGCAATATTTACAGAGAACTAGCTAGTTAGATTTTTCTCTCATTGATCATAGGGTTATTTTTAATTAGTGCATATTTTGACTATTTTCTTCCCTCATTCTTTTTTTTTTTTCATTGACTTTCAGAAAAAATGAGGTCTTATCTTTCTCGGTGCTCCTATCGATGCGGAAAAAATTCGTGAAAACCAAAAATGCTTATTGTTTTTTTTTTTTTTGTGTTAGTTTTATCTTTGACTCCCTAGGTTCATATAATTTATCTGCGTTTTTGGATATATATACATATATATATATATATATGTCTCCGGTACAATACCAAACTAGGCTGATACTTGTACTTTTTTTTGTTTAAAAAGACATATAATGAGGAGTAAACATTGATCAATAAGAGAATCGTACTCTTGTGATGTATTTTGGATACACAATTATTGCAAAACCCTTGCCTTGCTACAAGTTTTGCTGATTGCTGACCACGTTGGAGATTTGTTGTTGTAAATTACTATGGAAGCAAAAGCAGAAGCTGTTGTGGATGATCTCAACTTGTCTATATCTCCCATCTCATGCCAGTGGAGTGAAATTTGCAAAATATCACCTCCATATAATTGATCTGGAGCATACCCCTTCTAAAAGATTTGAACCTCATTTTCACGTGGTACCCACGAACTAAACTATGTTAAGCGGTAATAAACCCAACCCAAAATGGGTTGTGGCTTGGTTTGGTGTGATTCATTGATTTTGGGTAGTGGCTTCGTTTTGCATGATTCATGTTAGTTTGGATTTTTTTTTTTTTAAGGGAAATCAGGACTTTGCGTGGCGTGCATCGGGTAGAAGCGGTAAAAAAAGGTTTTTGAATTTTTTTTAATTCGTGTCTTTAAAATTTTAAAATAGTTTGTAATTTTTGAAAAATATTTTTTAAAAACAAATTAATTTAATCAAAGATAATTTTGTCTCATCTCACTTATGGCCTTAAAAACCGTGAGAATGGTGAAATTAAAACATTTTCTTCAAAGTTTAAAGATACTTTTATAGTTTTAAAAAATAGAGAGACAAATTACAAAATAATTAAAACTAAAAGGTACGTTTATATAATTAACCCAAACTCCAAATTAGGTGGTACTAACACAAGATTGGAGCCTGGTACCAACAAGGGAGTCAAACGGGCAATGCACTTAAATAGAATATAGAATTAAAAAAGTAAGAGTAAGAGAGGCCTTTTGGTACAAGCAGCACATAAAAAAACAGGGTCATCTTTCTTTTAGGCGCAAAAACATATACATATGTATATACACACACATATATAAATATAAAAAATAAACATAAATAAAAATAAAAAAAGCAACCTGACCACATATATAACATTTTATCACAAATTGCTTAGCTTCCTAATGTACAGATCATATAATCTTGGCAAGTAAATGAAACTAATAATCGTACAACTCTTTTGTTCTCAATGGCTACATTACAAGAATATTTCCCAACAAAAAAAAAAAAGAAAGAAAGAAAGCCACCTTGAATGTGTGCAAAGACATCTAAATTACATGACCAAGTCAATGTTTACCACAAATCAAACAAAAAAAAATAACAATATTAGATACAAGAGGAAAGCATAAAAAAAAGCGGCAACAAATGCCACTCCCACTCCCGTCACCCTATTCAAATCAGATGATACGCCAATCCAAGTCTTTCAAGAAAGAACAAAACTAGGCGATGCACATCTGACTACATAAATCACTCCAAACATGTGTTAAAACTCAGAATTCCGACGGATCCACCATATGAAAGCGTGCTTTTCTATAACATCGCTTAAGAGGAAAGTTGGAATCTGCCGCTAGGTTTTTTTCTTCTCCATCCCTGCATTTCATAGAACCAACGCCATTAGATTTGGATGGGAATCACATGCACAAATATAAAGGGGCGAAATGATATGTTTGAAACTTACGAAGGCAGCATAATACACAAAGGTCAATCCCGCCAGAACAACAAATGCAATTTGGAATATATTGTACCTGAGATTTACATTTTTCAAAAAAAAAAAAAGTCCAACCAAATCAATACGGCACACAAGCCTAATTAGAATAAACTATAGTGCATCAAAGTATTGTACTCACTTGTACAGATATTTAATCCCACGAAGAGATTGTAAAGTATGACCAAATATTTCCTGTGCTGCAGTTGCTTGAGCATAGTAAGCAAATGCTGTGGAGCAGAACTGGATCACGCTAAAAGAAACAAAGACAAGAAACGATACTTTCAATAAACGTTTGGATCTACGTTATGTAATATGACAGCTTAACAACACCCTGCAGCCACTATACGAAATCTAATAAATCTAATCCCACTTATAACCTCTGTTTACACAGCATACAATTGTATACGTGACAATGCAGAGGCATGTGGTTGCATAAAAGCACTTCACTTTTCCTTGAGCGACAGCTACCAGTACCACTAGGTCAAAAAAGCTGGCAATAGTTACGTTTTATCTCACATATTGCAAATTTGCACCACAGCATAGCAACTCAAACGATGACGGTTAAAAAGGAAGAGCAGTGACAATTTTGACGATACAGAAATTAAAACGAGAAAGATAATATTTGACAGGTCTTGGCAACTGTAAATACCAACTTCTAGCTAACTTTTACAACTACTTTTAAAAATGTCACGGGTCTCTTCAAAGTCAAACTATTAGCAAGCCAGGACAATTAAGACAAAAATGTAAAGACGGCAAAAGATGCTAACCTGATGGAGCATAGGAGAATAAGTCCCACATTAAATAAAAATGAGTTCATAAGAGTGGCTCCCCACCTGGGAAAGAAAACAATCAAGCAATTTTAGAAATTTTTGAACAAAATATTCAAAATAACAGAAGCAAATACACCGATCAAACTTTGGTGATACTTAAGACCTATTTAGAAAGAGGGGCAATAAAAGAAGATAAAGCTGAAAATCTGATTACTTCATGGGATGGATTGTAATAAAAACTAATCTCAGGCCAAGCATCATTGCTCCAGCAATGACAGCCAGCAGAAGATAGAAGCAGAAAAATGCAAACGCAACAGTTCCCAAAAGACCTGGTGGAAATGTATTTAATGTCAAAATCATACGCCCTGAATAGGCAATACAAATGAAAATAAATTGAGTAATAAGTATCATGAAATACCCCAAACATCATCCAGCTTGATGAACACCTCGTTCAAGAAAGCAGAAAGAGGAGGATCAATCAACAAATATATGACGATATGAGTGACCCAAGCTATAGAAACAATCAACCTGCAATGCATGGTACGAATTGTTGGGCCAAATCAAACAACTAGAACTTGTCAAAGTCTCTGAATATTACAAGATGCAAGGAAACAAAAACTATGGCATTGCATGAAAAATTTACACTCATTTTTTTGACATGGTAAATGTTAATATTCTCCAATGGAATGCAGATGCAAACCCTGTCAAATGCTTAAAATCGTCTACAAACATCTTGTTGTCTCTTATACTTAAAAATTATACTCTCCTACATAACTTTGAAAGTTGTAACATATCCCGGTGGTCAAATTAGCATATTTTAAGACTGAAACATCAAAATTAAAGAAAGACTCATGCTCTCACTGCAGTTTTATTGGGATTAAAGCTTTGTCAACCTTGCATCTATGAAACCTCTAGAATAGTTCTATACAAACATCAAATGAGATTTAACCTCCTTTCACTAGTATAGCTTTTATATTATGCTAAGAGACTCTATTATGACAGCAAAAAAAAGGAAGCTCATGCCACATGCGAAACATCATAGTTTGAAAAGGCGTTCAAGGTATACGCATCGAGGCGCGCCTCAGATCGAGGTGCTAGATCAGCATTTCAAGGCTTAAGGTTTGAACGTCTTGGCCAGGCGTGCGCCTTTTTTCGCTGAGGCCTAAGCCTTGAGGCATTTTTGCCTCAAGGATTATGAAGTGTAAGCCTCAAATTGAAGGCCAGTTTATGCCAGTTTTTAACCTAAAAAAAATTTCTTTTTTTTCTTTTTTTTCCTCCAAAGAAAGTCAGCCCAATACAAAATTGGGCTTTAGTCTGATAAAAATATGCAAACGACCCACCGGGGCAGCCACCTTCAAATTCCAACTTCCACACTCAGTCTTCACTCAGGCTTTTTTTCCTATTCTTTTATCTTCTACCGACTGTCCCCCCCCCCATTATAGCTACTGCAGTAATAAATGTTGTATAGAAGTAGGTGTTTTACAAAAAATACAATCTTATGTTAACTATAAAGAAAGGCGTCACTCTCTGTGTGTGTGTGTGTGTTTTTTTTTATTTTTATTCATTTAATTTACTGTTTTTTTTTTCTATTTTTGCTCTGATTAATTAGGTTTACTGATTGTTTGAACAAGCATCATATTACTTATGTTTCCATACTTCTGTCTTGATAATTATTTTGTTTTCTCAAAAAATAATAATAAAAAAATAAAATTGTGTGTTTCATAGCAGTAGCATTTCTTTTTATGATATGAATAATAACTTATTTATTTCTTCTAATGTATTTTTTTAAATCATTTTCTCAGTTTATTATAATGGTTGGTGGTGCAAAGAGGGAGGATCCTGCTTGGAAATATAGTGCTCAAATTGAAGAGTGTCAAAAAAGGCTATGTTTGAGGACTATGCTTAAGACTGGATTGCATTTTACAACTCTAGACTTTATGCGCTTACTTATTGTATGTTTTATGGTTTTATAATGAATTGAGTGTGTTTCTTGTTTGTTATAGCGTGTTTATAAATTTTATTCAATTTTATGATTTTTTTTTTTTTTTACATTCAAGGCTTACGTCTCGATCTGTCCTGAGACTTGTGCCTCGTCTTGATTAGACAAAACGCCTCAATCCCCGTTTCCGCCTTTTAAAACCTAACGAAATATCTCCCAAATCAGACAAGCTGCATTTTTTTTACCATTCAAATAACTAGTCTACCACATAAGGCCTTTTTAGCTATAGCATTAACAAAGCACTCATCATGGTATTTTTTATTTAATTATTTTCCAAATGCTTTGCAATGCTATACCATTTTTAATTTATTTTCATCTATAAGCTTCTAACCAAGTGCTCTCAAGATGATATGACTCTAACCATACTTCACATAAATATAAACCATTGTCTACATGAAATACCTAAAGATACTAGAAAAGTAAAAACTGGGCAATATAACAGGTTTACTAACAGTAACTGCATATACATCCGCCAAAATTATCAGCCTTGAGCATTCAGTAAAATAATCAAATAAATTAATAATAGCAGCACTCACCCCAAGATTCCCAAAACAAGTTTTGCCAAGTAACCAAGAACAGTCAATGCCCAAGCAGTCTCAGCCTGGTTTCAGCCAAATAAATCAGCAAAGATAAGAAAGTATAAAACTAAAAATTCCAAAGAAAACGAAGTATACAGCATGTGTTTCCCAGAATAACCTTCTCGCCTTGTGGGTACATCTCTTCCAGAAGCTTCACATCTTCTTCCAACTGAAGCAATTCCTGTTAAATTGAGCAAGCATAAACCATAAGAGATTTATCTTTTCTAATTGCCACAGCAAGCAATTTTCAACCTCGTGTGTAAAACCAACATATGACGTTTATATCCAAGTGACATAGCAATAGTAGGTATTACTCTTAACATCGCATACAATACAAAGAACTCTTTTTCATGTGAATGACACATCTTGCGGTATCTGATGGTGCAAACTGCATAGAAGAAAGCTTATGCCTAAATGTGAAATAGACTTTCACACTTAAGATGGTAGCTAATACCTTCTCCACAGCCTTCACATTTTTACGCCATTTTCTGCCCTTAGAGCTAGTTTTTTCTTCTTGGTGGAGCGCATCAGCTGCTTTCTTTAATTCTCTTGCCTTCTTAGCTAGTTCAGTTGCTTCCTAAAGTATATCAAAATTTAAGACCACATATTAAAAAGTAATCATAACGCATCGGCTATCATAGAAAAAACTCAGCATATAGCAATAAAGAAAATGTAGTACTTTGATATACTGTGAACGAGTAATAACAGCCTTCGGACGCCGAATGAACGAGAAAATGAGTCCCAGTGGAAGACAGGCAATACCAACCCCTCCAAATATCTGAATAATAAAGGAGGAAAGTAAATGGAAAATTTCTAGCAATAGGAAAAAGATGGATCTATTTAGACTTTGATGATGATTTTTTTTTTTTTTTTTTACTCCATTGACCAGAGATAGTAGCACAATGTTTTTTCCATACAAAAATCAAAACTGTGTCGTTATACCTTGAAAAAGAAAAGTCTGACGTGATGTCCCTGTATCTACTTAAATATTGGACCTTACCTTTTGAAAAGTCAAAGTTAACATCTGATAAAATCACAAACCAAACATTCAACAGCAATTTATCACATCATTAACATTCAGGAAAGAACTTACAGAGAAAAGAACAGATCCGACTATGGTAGCAAGAGCAACAACATATTCTGGAAAGGTTGTACGCATGGTCCATGTCTTCTCCGATGAAGCGTTAGCAGTATATGCAGAGCACTATAGAAAGGAGGAAAGAGGGTGAAAAAGAAAAAACATGTAATAAGAAAGAGGGAAACATGTTCCTCAAAGAACAACATGCAAAATGTCAATGAATAACCACATCAAATGAATAGCATATAGAAGGAATACCACATGCAAAATCAAAACAACATAATTCTCAGTCCAAGTTCAAACCTGACGGGAGCCACCTATACATTGTTGACCACTAGAGAACTCCCATTGATTAGGAAAGGAACTTGTGGTGGAAGAGAGGTGCCTAACAGTGAAATCCACCTCTCCAATAAGCCCTGATATCAGCAAACCATCAAATAAGATCAGAAAAGAAAAATTATGAGGGAAACCAAGAGAAATTACAAAAAAGTAATGCTAGGTAATACCAACTCTAATTCCAATTTTATACCAACTCCTGAGGTAGTCATTAATTCATTGATAGATGCAATTTATCGATGTGGAAATAACACCAACCAATAAAATTACGATAACTCTTAAGGTGGTACAAAAGCTGGGGTTAGAGTTGGTGTCCCAAGCATTTTTCTTACAAGAACATGCAAGCAACTAGCAAGAATGTGAAATTTAAAGAATATGCACCACAAAGAAAAAATAATGAGCCCTCTTTCAAAATGTAATATATATATATATATATATATATAGATAATATAAGAAACAAAACCTCATTACAAAAATACGAACTCCAAACAGGAAAACAGTGACTCCACCAACAAAATGAACAAAATTTATAAATTAAAAAACAAAACAAAAACAAAAACAAAACTACCATCAGGAAGTACCAATCCCTAGCTAAACTAACATATTGAAATTACAAATATCTTTGTCGTATCAAGCTTCAGTTGCTCCCAAAGTTAACTTTTCGTCTAACAATATATTACATTCCCAACACTCGGAGCCAATGAATGATTTTGGGTACAAGCAAGAAAAACAAAATAAAAGAAAATAAAATTGAATTGAATTGAATTGAATTGAATTGAATTATTAAGAGGTGATAGATATTCAAATGCTAACATCCCCAAGATGCCTCCCAAAGAACACCATACAAAGAATAGATACCTCAAAACCACAAGCACATTTATTACTTATAGTTTACATTCAATCCCGTGTGTCCTGTCTCACTGGATCTATTCGACAGATGTTTCTTACATGCTATAATGTATAATGTTAGACTTCATAAGGAGTCATCACTTCAAGTTGGCAAACACTGGCATTTTCCATCTTTTTCCAAGGTACGCAATGTCTTATATAGTGTTCAACCATAATTATTTACAGCCCGGCAACGTGCAAAAATTATCAATCCGAGTAATCTCATTGGTAAACAAATTCCAAATAAATACTAGTAAAAATTCAGCAAAAAAGCCCAATATCCAGTTCATGTAAAGATGATTCCGCTACATATATATATATATATATATATATATTGTGGAAATCCGGTTCATGTCCCTATTCTTAGGGATCTTAATTGAAGAATATTTGTCTTTTAATGCAGATTATTCTAATTTCTGATTTTATAGTCAATCACCTTATTTAGCTCCCTAATCCTAGGAATTAGTTCTGATTTTATGCTGATGTAATTAGCTGATTTTTAGGCTGACGTAAATTAGCTGTTTCATAGGTCTAATCTCTATATAATGTACACTCCTCTCATTATTGAATTCAAGAAAATTACATATTTCTCAACCATTTTCTTCATGGTTCCAAAGCCTGGTTGATATCTCCCACGGCCACCGAAATTCCTCCTTCCTGTTCTTCCACCTCTGATGGTATTCCTGTCCAAGAAATAGTTCCTTCTAGCAGCCACCCATTAACAGAAAATTCACCCATTACCGTGCATAAGCTCACAGGCTAAAATTATATTCAATGGTCTCAGTCAGTTTTGATGTTTATATACGGAAAGGGAAAGGATGAATACATTTTCGGAGAGGCAGCCCCTCCAAAGAAGGAAGACCTTGGTTTCAGAAAATGGAATGCTGAAAATAACATTGTCATGTCATGGCTCAAAAACTCCATGACTGTTGAAATTGGTGAGAATTTCATGTTTTATGAAACAGCAAAGGAGATATGGAATGCAGCAAAGGAAACCTACTCTGACAAGGAGAATACGTCAGCAATTTTTGAGATTGAAGGGGCTCTACATGAATTACGTCAAGGTGATCTCTCTGTCACCCAATACTACAACGCTCTCATTCGGAGATGGCAACAACTTGATCGGTTTGAGTCCTACAATTGGGCTTGCCCCACTGATGCAGCGAAATACAAGGCAATCCTAGAAAAGAAGAGAACCTTCAAGTTCTTACTAGGGTTAGACAAAAGCCTTGATGAAGTCCGTGGTCGAATCTTGGGAATGAAACCTCTTCCATCCATCCGAGAAGCCTTTTCTGAAGTCCGACGTGAAGAAAGCAAGAGAAAGGTAATGCTCAGCTCATCAACAATTGAAGCTTCAGCGCTAGCTGTCCACAAGAATCCGAACTTCAACCAAGACAGAAAGGAAAGGCCTAAATGTGAACACTGTAGAAAGATGGGACATACAAAAGACAAGTGCTGGGATCTTCATGGCAAACCACCAGATTACAAACCCAAACCTAGGCGTGGAAATAGCGCTACCATTTCAACTGAGAATAAGTCCACCAAAACCGAACGCAGCCCATTCACTAAGGAACAATTAGAGGCTCTTCAGACAATCCTAGCCCAAGCCAACCTGTCTCAAAACTCAGTCATAGGAACCGGTTCTCTTGCATAGAAAGGTAATGCACTAAAAGTCATTACATTTCACAAAGAACAATCTCGATCTTGGATTATTGACTCAGGCGCCTCTGACCACATGACGGGAGATGCAAACTTTAGAATTTTATTCCATGTTCACATACTATATCTGTCCGAATAGCTGATGGATCTCTATCAAAAGTTGCTGGCTATGGATCAGTGCCTCTCACCAAAGAGATTGTTCTCGACTCTATGCTTCTTGTGCCAAAACTTGATTGTAACCTTTTATCCATTAGCAAGCTAACTAAGGACCTAAACTGTATTGCTAATTTTTCTTCTAAATCTTGCAAATTTCAAGACTTGGTTTCGGGGAGGATGATTGGCAATGCTGATGTATGTGATGATCTCTACCTTCTCAAGAATAAAAGGAGTCATGAAGGGCCTCATCAACCAACCAATTATGTCTCTAAAAGTATTGTGTCTACATCTGTCTCTAGTTTAAATAAAGATGATGCAATCATGTTATGGCATTTCCGTTTAGGTCACCCAAATTTCATTTATCTTTCAAAACTGTTCCCATCATTGTTTGTTAATAAAAATCCAAAATTGCTGAATTGTGAAGTCTATCAATTTTCAAAGCATGTTCGAAATTCATATCCAATTTCTCCATACACATCATCTAGACCATTTGCAACTATTCCTAATGATGTGTGGGGTCCCTCAAGGGTAAAAAACATAACCGGATCACGATGGTTTGTTTTATTTGTTGATGATCATACTCGAGCTACTTGGCTGTTTCTGATGAAAGATAAATCAAAAATAGGACAAATATTCCAAAATTTTGCAAGAATGATCCAAACACAATTTAATTCAAAAATCCAAATCTTTAGAACAGATAATACCAGGGAATACTTTGCATCACATCTTGGGAATTACCTCCTTGACTTAGGGATAGTTCTTCAAAATTCTTGTGTAGATACGCCACAACAAAATGGAATTGCTGAGAGAAAAAACCGTCATCTACTTCAAGTAGCTCGATCTCTCCTTTTCACATACAATGTGCCCAAGCATTTCTGGGGGAAAGCCGTGTTAACTGCAACCTATCTTATAAACCGGATGCCTTCTAGAATATTGTCCTGTAAAACACCATGTGAAAAGCTCCTTGAGTCCTTTCCAACAACTCCTTTGATCTCAACAATTCCTATAAAAATTTTCGGGTGTTCAGCATTTGTACACATCTATCAAAACCATCGAAGTAAACTAGATCCAAAATCTGAAAAATGCATCTTTCTTGGTTATTCACCAACCCAAAAGGGGTACAGATGTTTTTCCACTACAAAGGGACGATTCTACACCACTATGGATGTTACTTTTCATGAGGATCAACCATTTTTTCCAAAATCCACCATTCAGGAGGAGAATAACTAGAGTGAATGGCAAACTTGAGAAACAAGTTTTGAGTCCCAACCGAGTCTTCCAAGTCAACCAAGTCTTTCAAGTTCATCTTCCTTCGAGTCAAACTCACCTTCCATTCCTCAGCCAGTCTTAGATAATTCAGTCCCAATACCAACATCAGGTGAAGTCCGATCAGAACTCCTCTTATTCACGAAGAAGAAGAACTAAACACACAACAGATGCAAAGTCAAGAATCTGAACCTAATACCTAAGCCCGAAATGAGCCAGGTAATAGCAATACTGTTTCTGAACCTGATGTTTCGATTAATGATCTTGGTTGGCCAATTGCTATACGGAAGGGGGTACGTTCATGCACTCAACATCCTATATCTAAATATGTTTCTTATGCAAGTTTGTCCCCTAGTTTTCGGGCCTTTACTACTAATCCAGTGGCAACTGAAATTCCCAAGGACATCCACGAAGCTTTGAAGCATCCAAAGTGGAAAGCTGCAGTTGAAGAAGAAGTTAAGGCCCTTGCAAAAAATGGCACATGGGAAATAATTAGCCTGCCAAAGGATCAAAAAACGGTAGGATGTAAATGGATTTTCACCATCAAGTATAACACAGATGGCAGTATAGATAGGTACAAAGCAAGACTTGTAGCAAAGGGATTCACACAATCCTATGGAGTCGACTATCAAGAGACTTTTGCACCTATAGCGAAGCTCAACACTGTCAGAGTTCTTCTGTCCATTGCCGCCAACCTTGATTGGCCATTATCCCAACTAGATGTCAAGAATGCTTTCCTCAACGATAACCTAGAGGAAGAGGTCTACATGGAGGTACCTCCTGGTCTAATGATAGAGAATCCACCAGAAGCAGTCTGTAAACTCAAGAAGTCTCTCCATGGACTCAAACAATCCCCAAGGGCTTGGTTTGATAGATTTACTCGAGCAAAGAAGAAGTTTGGATATTACCAATGTCAATCAAATCACACTATGTTCCAAAGAAACACTCCCGAAGGAAAAAGGGTAATCCTTATAATGTATGTTGATAACATTGTAGTAACAGGAGATGACAGAAAAGGGATACAAGAGCTAAAGAAGTTCCCAGCAAAGGAATTCGAGATCAAAGACTTGGGTCTTCTAAGATACTTTCTTGGGATGGAAGTGGCTCGTTCCAGCAAAGGTATTTGTGTCACTCAACATAAATATATATTGGATCTCCTCAAGGAAACAGGAATGCTAGGATGCAAACCTATCGATACACCTATGGACTCTGCAAAGAAGTTGGAAATCGGACAAGAACGACCTCCAGTGGACAAAGGGAGATATCAACGTCTGGTTGGAAAGCTGATTTATCTCTCACACACCCGACCTGACATTGCCTTTTCTGTGAGTGTTGTTAGTCAATTTATGAACAATCCCAGAGAAGAACATCTTGAAGTCGTTCTTAGAATTATCAGATATTTGAAAATGACTCCAGGAAAGGGACTCTTCTTCAAAAGAAACAATGACAGAAGTGTCAAGATTTTCACTGATGCAGATTGGGCAGGTTCACCAACTGATAGAAGATCAAACTCTGGATACTGCACGTATGTATGGGGAAACTTGGTAACTTGGAGGAGTAAAAAGCAGTAACTTGTTGCTAGGAGTAGTGCTGAAGTAGAGTCCAGAGCTCTTGCACTTGGAATTTGTGAAGTTATGTGGATCCAACGACTACTTGCAAAACTAAACCTATCCAGAGAAGAACCACTGAAAGTGTTTTGTGATAATCAAGCAGCCATCAGTATTGCAAGGAATCCTGTCCACCATGATAGCACAAAACATATTGAGATTGATCAGCATTTCATCAAAGAGAAGATTGAAACCAATGTCATCTCATTGTCCTACATACCTACTCGCCTTCAAATAGCCAGCATTCTTACGAAAGCTCTTCCAAGAACCAATTTCGATGAGTTGAGTTCCAAGTTGGGAATATCAACATCTACTACCCAACTTAAGGGGAGTGTGGAAATCCGGTTCATGTCCCTATTCTTAGGGATCTTAATTGAAGAATATTTGTCTTTTAATGCAGATTAATCTAATTTCTGATTTTATAGTCAATCACCTGATTTAGCTCCCTAATCCTAGGAATTAGTTCTGATTTTATGCTGATGTAATTAGCTGATTTTTAGGCTGATGTAAATTAGCTGTTTCATAGGTATAATCTCTATATAATGTACACTCCTCTCATTATTGAATTGAAGAAACTTACACATTTCTCAGCCATTTTCTTCATATATATATATATATATATTCAAAGCACCTATAGACTGAAAACTACAAACTCTCAACAAAGTTACTAACCATATAAGATGCCAAGTACGAGACCACACACAATCGCGGTTGTCACCACCCAAAGCAACGCGCTTTTAATTCTCTTTCCAACACTCCTGCAAAAAAATTACCAGGATCAACCATTTTCATTAGAAACCCTAAAAAGCAAGCACCTTACATTTCGCGTCTATTCTGACAACATTATGCAAAACAAGTAAATAATTAAATAAAAAAAGGAAAACAAAAGTACATACTTGTCCTGGTCCCCTTCGTAGTAGAACATGGCGAAGGGAATGACGAAGAACACGAGAACCGCGTCGAGGATGTAAACGGCGAGCCACAGATCCTTCATCGGGAGCGTGAGATTGCAAGCGCCATTATATATCGCGTGACGGCAGGCCTGCCGGTTGGCCACATCGGCCGGTAACATCAGGATGGAAATGGCGGCAACGGAGAGGCCCAAAACGACGACGAATTTGGGGAAATACGCCTGGTTCGCATCGTCTGGGTGCTGGTAATTCACGAGAAGGTAGATGTTGAAGAGGAAGACGATCACGCACACGACTATGGCAACGATTACAAGCGCCAAATTGAAATCGCCCATGGCGTTCAAAGGCTGTCGATTCGAATTTAACTCGAATCGAAGACAGATTGACCAGAATTAGGGTTTTCTTTTCGATTTGAATCAGGATTTTTAGTGGATCTGTAACATCTATTCTTCGTTTGGAGAAACAAGGTTTTTTCTTTTTATTTCTTTCGCTGGGTCAGGTAGAGAGGAAAGTCTCCGGTGAGGCGGTTGTTGTTTTTAGTTTATTTATTATTATTTATTTGTTTTTTAAATGATAATAAATAAATAAAAATAAATTTAAGTGGTCTAATAGACACGTATTTTTTAAAGGATATCAACCAAAGGGTATTTAGAACTGTTATAATGCTTCAGAAAAAATACCTCTTTTCATGAAAGGTAACCTATAAATATCACGTTAAAGAGGGTTCCTAAGTCTATGCAATTATATCATAAATACACCATCTTCAAAATTGGAGAAGGTTTAGAAGACTCTCTTTCTTTCACAAGTTTTGATTCTTCAGGAATTTTTTTCAGAAAAAACTCTCCATTCATTCATCAAATTATCAATGGCTGGAGGTTAGTTTTCGTTTTTTACGTTTCCGCATTTAGATTATTTTCATGCAATTTGGTTTATGCATATATGAAAATCATAACTCTGTTTATATGTAAATAATCTTACATTTGGTATCAAAACCGTGGTTTTTTCTATGCCTTGATATATCTGAATTGAGTTTTTCAAAATACTCAAAACTTTGTTGAATTTGAAATCTTTTTTTGATGTTTTTTGATGAAAACCAACGTTAGAAATCATTAGAAAATTGATTTTCTAACATTTATGGGTTTTTAAAACATCAATTTTGATACACATAAGGTATAGAAACGATCGGATCTGCAATTGGACCTATTTGGGTGAAATTCAGGCATTACTGAAGGCTTTTGATGAGCAATTTGAGTCTTCAGATAAGGCATTGGCAAGCACCCTGATAATGCAGTTTTCATCCTTGAAGCTTACCGGTATAAAAGGCGTGCGTGAGCATATCATGCGTATGAGGGATATTGCGGCTCTATTGAAGACGCTTGACGTTGAGATGTCTGATTCGTTCCTGGTACATTACATTCTGAACACTCTACCGTCTGAGTATGGTCCCTTTAAGATCTCCTATAACACACATTATGACAAATGGTCAATTAATAAGCTATTAACCATGTGTGTTCAGGAGGAGGGAAGACTCATCATGGAAGAGGGAGAGAAAGTAAATTTGGCAACCCAGGGTAATAAGAAAAGGTCTCAGACTAAGCAAAAGGGGAAAGGCAAGGCTCCTGCCCAGCCGGATATTAAGGAGTTCAAGTGCTTCTTTTGTAAGAAGAAGGGGCACGTGAAGAAGGACTGCTCCAAATTCTAGGAATGGCTTGATAAGAAAGGTACTCAACTCTCACTTGTCTGTTATGAATCCAATATGATTGATGTAAATTATAACACATGGTGGATTGATTCCGGTTTTACAATCCATGTTACCAATTCCCTACAAGGATTGCAAAACCTACGGAAGCTAGTGGGAAGTGAGTAGAACATCTATTGTGGAAATAAGATGCGCTCACATGTGGAGGCTATAGGAACGTGTAAACTGATTTTAAGTAGTGGCTTTATTTTGTATTTGGAAAAGACATTCTATATTCCTAGTTTTTCTAGAAATTTAATTTCAGTTTCCAGACTTGTATCAGTTGGATATTCCTTTAAATTTTTAGAATCTTCTTTCAATTTGTTTTATAAATCTGATTTTATTAGAGATGGTACTTTGTCTGCTGGTCTTTTTCGTCTTAATTTGCAAAATGATGCCAATTATACTACTATGCACGTTCATGAAAATGTTGGTATTAAGAGATGTGTTATAAATGATGAATCCTCTATGTTGTGGCATCAGAGATTGGGACATATCTCCATTGAAAGAATTAAAAGATTAGTAAATGATGGAGTACTCAGTGCTTTAGATTTTATTGATTTTGATACTTGTGTGGACTGCATTAAGGGTAAGCAGACCAACAAGTCAAAGAAGGGTGCCAAGAGGAGTTCTGATTTATTGGAAATCATATATACAGATATTTGTAGTCCAGACATGGACACTTACTCTTAAAGGTACTTCATCTCCTTCATAGATGACTACTCACGATACATGTATCTCTACTTGCTTAAAAATAAAAATGAAGCACTAAATGCTTTTAAGGTCTTTAAAGCAGAAGTAGTAAAACAACGCGGAAAGCAAATTAAGATCATGAGATCGGATAGAGGTGGAGAGTACTACAGTAGATACATTGAGTATGGACAAGCACCTGGTCCATTTGCTAAGTTTCTGCAAGAACATGGGATTGTTGCCCAATACAATATGACTGGTTCTCCAGACCAGAATGGTGTAGCTGAAAGAAGAAACCGAACATTAATGGACATAGTGCGAAGTATGCTTGCTAGCTCCAAACTTCCTAAGTTCTTGTGGACTGAAGCTCTTAAAACGGCAGTGTATATATTGAACCGAGTTCCAACCAAGGCTATCCCCAAGATGCCTTTTGAGCTATTCAAAGGTTGGAAACCGAGTTTGCGACATGTACACGTTTAGGGATGCCCGTCAGAGGTAAGAGTTTATAATCCACAATAGAAAAAGCTAGATTGTTGTGCACAATACGCCTAAAGTTCAAATGCGTGATGAACAACAACAAGTCATTCAAGTTCCACAGACTGCTGATCATGAAATAGATCCAGCTGAACAACAGATATAGGAACCTGTTGAACAGTTTGTTGAACAACATGCTCCTCAAGAGAATGTTGAAGAATGTTGAACCAACATTAAGGAGATCTACTAGAGAAAAGCGATTGACGATACCTAGTGACTATATTGTGTATCTACAAGAGTCTAACTGCAATGTTGGAGCCGAAAATGATCCTGAAACGTTTTCACATGCCATAAGTTCTAAGGAATCTGGCTTATGGTACACTGCCATGAAAGATGAAATGGATTCTATGGCATCTAACAGAGTTTGGAATCTCGTTGAGTTGCCTAATGGTGTAAAAGCCATTAGATGTAAGTGGGTCTTTAAAACAAAGAAAGACTCATTGGGCAATATTGAGAGACATAAGGCAAGACTCGTTGCCAAATGATTCACTCAAAGAGAAGGAATTGACTATACGGAGACTTTTTCTCCTATATCTAAAAAGGATTCTCTTGAAGTCATTATGGCATTGGTTGCCCATATTGATATGGATTTGCACCAAATGGATGTGAAAACGGCCTTTCTTAATAGTGATCTAGAGGAAGAGGTTTACATGAAACAACCAGAAGGATTTTGCTTTAGTGATGGTGAGCATTTGGTCTGCAAGCTTAAGAAATCCATATATAGATTGAAACAAGCCTCTTGTCAGTGGTTTTTGAAGTTCCATGACGTTATCTCTTCATTTGGTTTTGAAGAGAATATCATAGATCAATGTATATACCAGAAGGTCAGTGGGAGTAGGATTTGTTTCCTTGTGCTATATGTGGATGACATATTACTTGCAACTAATGATAAGGGTTTGTTATATGAGGTGAAGCAATTTCTCTCAAAGAACTTTGAAATGAAGGATATAGGGGAGGCATCTTATGTCATTGGCATTAAGATCCATAGGGATAGATCTCGAGGCATATTGGGTTTGTCTCAAGAGACCTATATCAACAAGCTCGAGAATATCAGAGGTTTCGGATGAAAGATTGTTCACCAAGTGTAGTACCCATTGTGAAGGGTGATAGGTTCAATTTGAACCAGTGCGCGAAAAATGAGCTCGAATGGGAACAAATGAAAAACATTCCATATGCTTCAGTTGTTGGAAACCTAATGTATGCTCAGGTCTGTACAAGACCTGACATTGCATTTGCTATGGGAATGTTAGGGAGATATCAGAGTAACCCAAGTGTTGACCACTGGAGAGCTGCAAAGAAGGTGATGTGATACCTTCAAGGGACTAAAGATTACATGCTCATGTATAGACAGACTGATAATCTGGAGGTGATTGGATACTCTGACGTAGACTTCGCTGGCTATATTGATTCAAGAAAATCAACATTTGGTTATGTTTTCATGTTTACCGGTGGAGCTGTATCTTGGAGGAGTGCGAAGCAGACTTTGACTGCTACCTCTACTATGGAGGCCGAGTTCGTTTCTTGTTTTGAAGCTACTTCGCATGGTGTATGGTTGAAGAGTTTCATATCCAAGCTTAGAATTGTGGATTCTATTTCTAGGCCATTGAGACTGTACTGTGACAATTCAGCTGCGGTATTTATGGCCAAGAACAACAAGAGCGGTAGTCGAAGTAAACACATCGACATTAAATACTTGGCTATAAGAGAACGAGTTAAAGAAAAGAAAGTGGTCATTGAACACATTAGCACTGAAGTGATGATTGCCGATCTTTTAACTAAAGGCATGCCACCAAAGTTTTTAAGGATCATGTAGTATGAATGAGACTTGATTCCATGATGTGAATTTTATTGTATGTACATTTGGTTATTTATTTTTATGAAACTCTTATTCAGTTGTGATGTTTTCTCATATTCAGTTATGTACATATTCAGTTACCTTGAGAAAAATCAATTAAGTTGAACCTAGAATAAACATAGGGTTTATTCATTAAGTTGTGTTACCATTTATGAGTTAGTATTAAGGGATATAATGCATTATAATACATGGAAGATAATACTTATTATAAGAGGACCTATTGCCATGATTCATGTGTTTATTCCTTAAGTTTGAGATTGGTTGATTTTGGTTATTTAGAAAATTTATGTAGACCAAGTGGGAGAATGTTATTTTTAATTTATTTATTATTATTTATTTGTTTTTTAAATGATAATAAATAAAAATAAATAAATTTAAGTGATCCAATAGACACGTATTTTCTAAAGGATGTCAACCAAAGGGTATTCAAAACTGTTATAACGCTTCAAAAAAAATACATCTTTTCATGAAAGGTAACGTACACCCTGATAATGGGTGTCTATAAATATCATGTTAAAGAGGGTCCTTAAGTCTATGCAATTATATCAGAAATACACCATCTCCAAAATTGCAGAAGATTTAGAAGATTCTCTTTCTTTCATAAGTTTTGTTTCTTCAGGAATTTTTTTCAGAAAAAACTCTCTATTCATTTATCAGATTATTAATGGCTGGATGTCAGTTTTCATTCTTTACATTTCCGCATTTAGATGATTTTCATGCAATTTGGTTTATGCATATATAAAAATCATAACTCTGTTTATATGTAAATAATCTTACAGTGGTTTCACTTTCTCTGGGAGACCATTTTGACGTTTGAATTTGTAATTACGTTGATTCATTTAAAGGAATCCTAAAATGACTTCACTTATCAAAACTAACTCTTTTTCTTTACTTTTCAAAACTGTCCTTTTTAAAATTATTTTCTCTCAATTAGATTTATGATTTGACTTTTTTACCCTGATTCATTTAAAGGAATCCTATCACATTTTATTCTCTCCCCCTCTCTCAGATCTTTCTCACTTCTCTATCTCTCTATCTTCACCTCTCTCAATCGTTGCTCCCCTTTCCCTCCACCCTTCTCTATCTCCTCTATCTACCCTCCCTTAGTCTAATCTTTGTCCTCTTCTTCTTCCTCTTTATCTTCTTCTTCTTCTTCTTTCTCCAGGTGGTGACTTTGATGGAAGGGGGGACAATGTCGACCGCCGCTAGAGCCGTGGTCCTTTGTACTTTTAGAGTCGGAGGTTGTCAATGAAGGGAGAGAAAGAGGACGATCGAAGTGGAGGTTTCAACTCCTTGAAATCAACTAGCTCGGTGAGGAGGAGGCTCTCACAACGGTCGACTCGGGGACACTAAGGTTGTCAACTTCTCACCAATGAAGGCTACAATCATGTACTCTACTGTATCCTGCGATCGCGTGATGCCGCTCCAACATGGAATCGAAGGCACGGGCCCCATTGGTCTAGGTCAGCAGCCATGCTGGCAACCAGAATATTGCCTTCTCTGTTCCAGATCTGGAGCCATGCCGATGACAAGGTCATCCTTTTTCACAATCTGCTTGTTATTTTCTTTATTTTGTCGTTTTTTGTTTGATCTGAATGTTGTTAATATTAGTATCTTGACTTAAATTATTGGTTAGAGAAGGATCATAAAGGGAGAAGATAGAATTCTAGGAGGCTTATGGTGTGGTTGAATAGGAATTTTTTTTCTTTTCACTTGATATTGTGTTTTTTTCCCCTTTCTATCTAAATTTTTTTCATGAACAATAGTATTTTCTCCCTCTGTAATGCTTCTCCAATTTGTTTAATTTAAGTTTTGGGTTTGTATATCTATTTTTCATGAACATTAGCATGTTGTGCAATTTTTAAAGATGATTTGAGCAAAGTTTGTAGATCTGTTTTTGTTTTGGTTTCTTTTTTTCTACAATAGTTTATTATAGAGTTTTGGCAAGTTTTGTCTAGTTCCAACTATTTTTGAGACGGAACCCGGCAGGTTTCATGTTAGAACTTGGTGAGTTCCGGCTAGTTCAGGGATAGATCCCGGCGGGTTTCGAGACAAAATCTAGTATGTTCAAAAAAATATGTTGGAATCTAGTATGTTCTAAGTGAAAATCTGACATGTTACAATCCGACAGCAGCGCAGGCAACCGGAGTTGGTGTAACGCCCTGAAATTGATTTAATGATATTATAATATAAAATGATGGATTAGTGTGTCATAATTAATATTTTAAAATTAATTTGATCATTTAATAAAATTTTGGGTGCAAAGTTGTTTTAGTTATCTTAATGACTTCTAATTGTTTTTAATTATTTTAAATGTCATTTTGAATCTTTGGGATACAAAAATTTGTAAAATGTCAAATCTATTCAGTTTTACAAAACCGTGGGCAGCACATGGTTTTCGCACAGTAAAACCATCCATTATTTCTCTCTATTTAAATCTCTCACTCTCTTCTTCTCTCCCTCACTCGCTCACTCTCTCTCACACCCTCCCTCTCACGCTCATCTCTCTCTCTAGGTCTCCCTCTTTTTCTCTCAATTTTTCCTCAAAATTTTGAAAGAAAATTTGAAAGCAAGCTTTGGGTTTGCAAGAAGGAAGTTTAGGAACGTGATTTGGCAACCAAAAACGTGATTTGAGGCTTGGATTTGAGGTTAGTTTTGAAATTTCTAAACTTTTTCAAATTTTTAATTTTTCATGCATTCTGAAATCTAAGTTTGTTTGAGCTTAGAAAACCCTTGATTTGAGTTAAAGGAACTTAGAACACCTAGAATCTAAGCTTTGTTTGAGGAAAAACAGATTCGATTCAAGATTTTTCATTTTTTCTCATTTTTCTCTATTTTCAGATTTCTTGAGATTTTGTGTTCAAGTCTTGGTTAAATGAGTTCAAAAGTGTTCTATTATGTTTTTCTATCATCTATGATTGTTTTCTGTGCTTGGAATTTGAGAAAAACAGGTTAAAACGAAGATTTGAGTTTTGGGAGACCCAAAACCCGTGCCTAAGATTTCTAGAAATTTTTCAGTTTGGCAGGACAGATTCATCCGTTTGGCAAGCCAAACCTAAGAATGTTCGGCCGACCAAACATGATCCTCCGACAGGCCGAACTGTGTAGTTCGGCCAGCCGAACGAGGGGACTGGCAGGCTGACCAAACTAGGGCAAATTTTGTGATTTTCATCCGTTTTCACTTTTTTGAACCCTGATTGAAATTTCAACGTTATAAAATAATTTTAAAGGTATAAATGGTACACTAGGACATCATGAAACGGTTTAGTAACATAGAATGTCTCAAACTAGATATTGATCAATTTAGTTTGTATTTAGGATCGTTCGTGATTCCGCAGAGCTAACGTATAGCGGATCGGGATTACGGTGTAGGACACCGGCACGAGTATCAAGGTAGGATGTCTACCCCCTTCTTTGGAAGCCTAATTTTAAATGATTTGGCCTTGAAAAGGATATTTATCAAAATGTTTTCAAGGATGAATTGAAAGGGAATTTTATCGATTGTTTTATGAACCGTGGATTGAGATGAATTTTATAATGAACTCCATAATGAATCTAAATGACAATACTCGGTAAATGGGTTTTGAATAATGATGAAAATGAACATAAGGGCATGATGCCATATTAGAGATCGGGTCATGTAACGATCGACCTTGGGGGTAGGTCTTGAAACCCAGCTGGGCCATTACGGTGGTGATATTCATATGGTTTGCCTATAAAGAAAGCATGACTGAATTTATGTAAAAATTGGCAGCATAACTACAGTAACAATAATTATTAAAAACATAAAGATATAATTTATTCCACAAAAATATAAGCATTACAACACAGATATAGAGTTAAAACCCATACCAGAGTACTACGCATACAAGATCATCTCTCTGCCTCACCAAACTCTCTACACTAAATTAAACATATATATATATATATATTTTTTTTACCTAAGGGATAAAAGATGTAAGAAAGGAAAAAAAAAGGAGAAATTGGGAGAAGGAGGGAAAGGAGGCCTAAAGGCCTTGAGGGGTGTGTTTGAATGGGGGGGGGGGGGGGGGGGGGGGGGGAGGGAGAGCCCCTTTTATAGTAAAAAAATTACTATTTATTATTTTTTTATTAATATTTTAATTATTTATTATATTTCTTTTCTTTTCTTCGAACCAGGACCCCCCCCCCCCCCCCCCCCCACTACGATTCACGAGATTCGCGTGAATTAAAAAAAAATTTCTTCCTTCTTTCACGCTGATCCGTATTCCTGAGTATGCGAATTTGTCTTTAAGATCCTGTGTGATGCGGCAGCTGACAGTAATGGAATGGGCTGATCTTGACCGTTAAATGCGTGATCCAACGGCTATCAGATGCGCTCGAGAAGGGCCCAGGTGGGGCCGAGATTTAAGCCCGATGGATGAGTCAAAGTATTCAGATCTCACGGTTTAGAGAACAGATGCATGTGGACACAACCGCACACGATCCAAAGTAGCTTGAAATTCCCTCTGCCTCACCTGCAGACTTGTCGGCGTGTGTTATGCACGCGCCAATCATATTTCGACACGTGGACTGTACCTTGAGATTCCGCTGACGCACCAGATGACGCATTGACACGCGTCTCTTCCTCGGACGGTTGAGATCAATCTGTCAGTTGATCCGGTGGTCCTTGTTACGCCACGTGTCCCTTCGAATATTTTAAGGATTTTTTTATGCATTTGATGTCCGATTTTGTCCGTTTTGATATCGTTTTGCTCCGCTTTTCCTCCAGATTTCAAATCTAAAAATCACAAAAACACTAAAATTAATTATTTTACAAACATAATATTTACAAAAATATTAAAAATATTTATTTTACATTAAAACACACAAAAATAAATAAACTCTTAAAATTTTCAGTCTCTTACGGTTTGACACAAATATAATTTTTATGACTTGAAAATATTTTTAGAAATTACTAAAAATATAGTAAGACATATTTACAAAGTTAAAACACACTATCAAAGGCTCTAAAACTCAAAATAAAATAACCGCATTATTTTTACGGTTTTGACTATTTACAAACTAGACACTTATTTAACACACCAAAATGACTCTAAAAACTACTAACAATTCTATTAAACATAAAAACACACTAAAAATATATTTTTAAACATATTTACACACTAAGACACAAAGATACTTATTAACACAAAATTGCTGTTAATTAGAGGATTTAATGAGAAATAAAAGCAAAAATAAATGATTTAAGCCTTGAAAAATGTACACTTTTATACTTTCATCATCACCTTTTGGTAATCAAAAGGCACAAGTCAAGAATACGGGCTCATTGTTCATTTCAGGATTAAGAAATCACATATATATTTGTCAAAAGTGAATTGATTTAAATAAACAGAATTATTAATCAAATAAATTCAACATTTTGTCCTGATCTAGTATATCGTCACCTATGATAATATACCAATGTTTCTTCTCATGGAGTCCCTCTCTGATGACTAAGACAAGTCATCTCTCATTAGGGATGTAGACAACATAACAATCTTAGCACGAATAAAGCGCCCAACTTTATTCCCTTGATTGCGGATCTTATCATTTAGACTATCACCTTTAAAATTCATGTCTTTCGCATAATCTGTACATTATATGCACGATCTTAAATGTTTAGACTGATAGTCTTAGGCTTTTGTTTACATATCATAATTCAATAGATAAAGAGGACAAAATTTTGGTATATAAATAATAAATAAACTCTTTATTGATTAAATGTCTCCAAAAACTTATTACATTATTTAATCCTTAAGGTACCTAGTCTAACAAGAAGAGCTTAAGAGACCGATATGTTAAACTTAGTGCCCTAAGCACTAAACAATATTACTTTTTTTAAGATATTTGATCAATAAAAAAATTATTATTTATGTCATATATCAATATTGTCCTCATTATATTTACCTATAGTGAATGTATAAGAAGCAAACTAAAGTCTAAGACTATCATTCTAAACCATTAAATTCATGCATATATTGCATAGATTATACTAAAGACATAAATCTTTAGGTAGTAGTTTAAACAAAAAAGGTCAGCAATGGATGGAATAAATTTGTGCGCTTTATTCATGATCAAATTGTTATGTTGTCTATATCCCTGACCAAAGGTGACTTGTCTTGATCATCGAAGTGGGACTCCATAAGTAGAGACATTGATATATTGTCATTGGTGATGATATATCAGATCAGACTAAAAATGAATTGATTTAATTAATAATTGTATTTGAATAAATCAATTCACTTTAGGCCATGATATGTGTAACATCTTAATTCTAAAAGAGATTAGTGGGTCCGTATTTTTCACTTGTGTCTTTTGATGTACCAAAGGGTGACATCCTGAATTGAGTGAAGGTACACATACTGGGATGTTGGAGACATGACTTTTAAATGACGTAGACTTGTTATTCATAGATATGGAATCCATAGCCTTTTTTTTGTGGAGTTAATGATATCCTCTTATAGGCATTATCTTGGAAGTAGAAATCTAGAGCGCTCAGTCATCTGGATACATTTATATAATCATATGGTTTGCTATTTGTATTGGTTATAAATGGTATGCATTTCAATGGAAGATGATGGAGCATAAGATAAAACTAATTGGGATGGTAAAATGGAATTTGTCCTAAAGCCAATTATGGATATCCTACGAGGGTCTTGCTCATCACGATATGACATGGACGGAAAACTTATTAGAGTTTTGTAATCTTAAATGAAGTTTAAGACTGTAGCTCTAAGCTTTTAATGGGGTAGCTTTAGAGTTGATAATTGTAAAATGAGCTTGTCGGGGACATGTCATTTTATAATTATAGGAGCTTAATCTATATATCTCTATCGAATCCCCCTTGCTAGCTCGTATATTTTCCTGTACAGATATGCTTGCCTTTTATGCGAATTGGTGACTTATGTTAATTCTACAATTGGTTCAAATACGATTGATTAGATTGTAATAATTCATGTTTAGTTTATTAATTGAATTAATTTCAAGAATTAATTCAAAATAAACATGTTTGATTATTTGTATATGTTTTTACTTGATATGGGATTATTGGTATATGACTATTTAACGAGTTAACTTCCGTATTGGGTTATTTGAATTAAAATTGAGGCTTTATAAAAGATTTTGGATCAAATAAAATAGGAAAATTGTCCAATCGATTTAGACCCATATGACTATTGGATCGGGCCGTCAAACTAGTGCATTGAAGAGATGACATTGGCTCATCTCTAACCAATTAGCTGACCGAATTACAAAAGATTGGTCGATCGACCTTGCCATGTCAACAAATGCGGCCTTACGTGTTTAGTTGTGGGATTTTAGCACAATGATGTATTTTGAAGTCCTATTTAAATAGAATTGATATCCTACTAGCCACTATAAAATAGGAGACTTATAGTGTGTTTAGGAGCATTAGTTAAAGCTAATAGTTTGAACCAATTTTTTGTTTAAAACACTGTAGCATGTGAAAGATTTACACTATAGCGTATTTTTTTTTAATATTATAGTATGTGAGAGCTTTACACTTTTGCAGCTAAAAGTTTTAGTTCTAACTTACATTGCCATATACCACATTATTCCTATTGTTAATTAGATCACTTAAGAAATTCAGAGAGAGTATTCTAAAGAGTGAAACTATGAAACTCCTATGGAGATTATTTAACATCAACAATAATAATTCTAGGCTTTATCTTATGGTTAGAAGAAGATATGTTACCATGAGGAGAATCAAACGACGTGTGCCCACTTGCATTCCAATCATAGAAAAGAGAATAGGAAAGAAGAGTGGTTGTTTAAGGCTCATCCAGATGCAATTCTATCAAATTAGTTCTGCCAAAAGGTCGGTTACCGATTTGCTAAGGTATGAAGGTCTATGAATAATTTAAGATATATAACATACCTAACTTGTTTATGTGAAACAGTTTTTATTAAAAAAATTTTAAGTTATGCAACATACTCATTTTCCAACACATTAGACATGCCAATAAAATTGTATTGCGACAACAAAGTTGCAACTAGCATTGCACATAATCCATACAACATGACAAGACCAATCATGTAGAAATTAACAAACACTTCATAAAAGAGAAGTTTGAAACTAGGGCTATTTGCATGCCTTTTGTGCCAACATCACAACAAATAGCAGATATTCTTGCAATAGGATTGTTTCGACCCAACTAAGAGTTTCTCATCAGCAAGTAGGGCATGATAGATATCCATGCATTAACTTGAGAAGGAGTGTCAAATAATTAGAAAAAGTAGTTTAAAATATTTTCTATTTAAACAAAATTCGAATGAGTTTGTTGAGCTAATTAGTTAGGTTGTTTTATTTCCATATTTTTGGGTAGTTAGTTGAGTAATTTATGGAGGAAGTCCTTCTCATATAACTATGTAATCTCATTTCATGTTTCAATAAATTGAAGATATCAATTATTCCTTCACAAATACTTTCAAGTTCCAAAGTCGGTTTCATCTCGACCTAGGAATAGTTAGTTAACTCAGTCATTACAATCAGTTACTTATTCCAATTCAAGTTCTACAATTACGAACATTATAGAGTCTTCACTTTTATCTGCTAATGATGAGATAGAGGCTGAGTATAGAATGAAGTAGCTCTTCTGGGAAGGTGCAATGTTGCACAAGAATGGCATCGGTAAGTATTTGTTTAAGAAATGTGAAAAGTTGATTGATGAAGATTTTGATATCAAAGGTTGGTGGAAAGTCAATTCACCATCTTAACATGTTATTCCAAATTGTTAGAGATGTTCTTATAGTTTGGCTTGAACGGTTGCATCTGGTCCATTTTTTCTGTTGGAATATACCAACCAGTTAGCATTGTAGAATTTTTTTTTAAAAAAATACTGAATTGCCAGGAGGCAAACTCATGTTGTTATAAACTATTAATTATTCTATAATTATTCATACCTATTACAAGGCAGAATCTGCATAAATGACTGAACAACAACAATCCTTGAAGGACCTCAACCACCAACTACCCTTTAATGTTATTTTCCTCCACAGAGTGTTGCTAGGGGTGTATAGAAAAATAAAAAATCAACCCCAACCAACCAACCAGAAATCAAATTAAACTGCCTGCAAACTAATCGTATTCGAAAAAACCAAAAAAAAAAAAGTTTCAAAAAGCAATTTGAACCGAATTGTGTCATTTCAATTTCAGTTTTGATGTTTTAAGTTTGGTTCAAACTGAGCCAAACCAAACTTAGTTAAGAAAAATAAAATTATATATTTTTCCTAAAACTATGTCATTTAACTCTTTCACCTTTTTCCCTCACAATCATACACCATCTAATTTTTCCTTCCGTCACTTTCCCCATTTTTCCCTCACAATTAAAACCCCTAGAGCTAATGCTTGGAGATTCTCCTATTCCTTGAGTGGCCCTCTATTACTGGCATCCCCTTTTTTGGCCACTGTTGCAGGCATCCCTTTTGCCAACATTATAGTTGTCCCCATTCTCTGTTGTACCGGCCCCTTCCTGGCTAGTGTCTTTTCCCATTTTTTTTCTTTTTGAAATTTTTGTCGTCATATTTAATTAAGTTTTCTCTGTTGCAGCCTCTGCAATCACATGACACCATGGCCTCCGTTGCAGCAGTTCAGCCTCCATCCAGTAGTTCGATCGATTAAGATTCTTCTTGACAAACTTGTAAGTACATAACGACTATATTTATTTTTGTTTAGAAATTTGTTTATAGCCTTTGTTTATTAAATTATTCTTGCTTGATGAATTATCATAAAGAAGCACATGCAAAGTTTTCTCTAGTCAAAGTCAATATTGTTTTTATTTTTTATTGTTTTTTGGGCGTTAGAGATTATGAATAGATATGTTAGTGCTTATGAATATCTATCTCAATCAATAGTTCAATCTGTAAACTATTGGGTAGTGGGCCCAAAAATCATAAAAAACACGACATAATAGAGTTTTAAAATTTTTCATAAACTTTTAGGATCCTTCTCATAATGCTACGTACAAATAATGGAATAAACATAAACTTAGGGGTTTGGTAATAGCTCTAGATGATCAAGCATTCTAAAACCTTCAGATATTTCTTGCTATTTTCCTTTCTATGGATCAACTAATGTGTGAGCACCGTTGAGATTTCTTGGATTATCTCTACAATATCTCTTTCCAACCTTTCTACTCGGTAGAGTTTCTTTACACTCTAAAAGAGAGAGCTAAAGAATACTAGATGGAAGCTAGAGAAAAATCTGCAAAAAATAAAACTTTCAAGATCTATTTATAGATGCACCAGTAGGAGTTAGTTGGAGCAAAATCTTCCAAAGATTCTGTAGAGAATCACGCCTACCACGGGATAGTTAGGCGTGATCTTCAAGCTTCTAAGAGGAGAGTGAAACGTGTAACAACACCTCCAACTGTGTGATCCTAAATCCATCTAGAATCTGTTCAAGATCCGATTTTAGTTCAAATTGAGATATTATATATTTTAACTTTTAAAATAAATATCTCCTATGATTTTCTTAATAATTTAAATTATCTCATAATTTAAATAATTATTTGTAGAATCTATTTCAACTTTTGAAAAACATATTTTTTCTGCTAGAAGACAACAAATAGATTACATGAATGTCACGTGATCCATTTGTTTCCTAACATCATGGAGTGGCGCCACATGGACTCTTAGAGCTCTAGTGTGTGGCGCCATACACAATCCTAGTGGACTGTTGTATAAAATTACAATTTTGCCAATGTTGACAAAATTAATCTAAGAAAATTTCCATTAATCCATCTGAAAGAATGTTGTGCAGTTAGCAAGGTGACCTGATGGACATATATAATTTAAGCTCTAATAATTATTTATAATTAATTATCTCATAATTAAAGTAATAACAATTATTAACTTCGGTTTGCGCTACTATCGAAAGTCGAGGCTACACTTTAAAATTATATATAGAATTATAAGGAACCTTAAAACATCGATGTTGTCAACAAGGTTGTCCATTGATATAATCATTCGCAATGTGATAATGCACTCTACAATAATATTCATAATTAGAGCTAAATCATAATTTTTCGTGTAACCTCTATAATTACTTCTTTGTCCATGAGTTTCACTAATTCTCTAATGGATGACATTTTTATAAACAAATTATAAACGAGGAATTTGGTAACATTTGATATCACATATCAAATAGCAAGACTCTACATCCAAGTTCTTGAATTAATACTCATGGAAATATTATCTTAACATCTTATCTTATAAGAGTTGTGGATTCCATATCTGTGAGTAATATTCTCAGCTATCTATATTAATATGTCCCTAATATATGAGGTATAAATCATGGATGTTACAGATCTCACTCATTGGTAATTAAAGACATAGTAAATAGATGTGAGTCCACTAATCACCTTAGGATTATGATAAGATCCATAAAATGATCATCAATGATAGAATTCTAATTTCTCGTTACGAAATTACATAAGAAATTAAATTCTATCTTAGTCCACATTTAATGTGTTCCAAACACACCGATGTCTCCATTCAATAATCACCATTACTATAATTAAACTGAGATTATTCCACTAAGTTGGGAATAGACAACATCACAATCTTAAACAAGATAAAGTGTTCAGCTTTATCTATTGATTATAAACCAAAGTTTTTTCTAAGTACACATAATCATATCCTCTGTATTATGAACTTTTTATATACATGATTATGGACTTGTACAAGTATTGGAACCTTTATGATATTTCCATACATATATATCAGCATATATATCATGGAGAACATTAAGGAATATTATTTATTATTAGTGCAATACTTTATTTCTCATAATGTCTAGTTGGGATAAAATGACATGCTTTAAGAGTATTAATCCCAACAATCTCCTACTTGTATTAAGCATGAGTGGCATCTCTTGAATTCCTATACCTTTCAAATTGATCCTCAAAATTTTTCATCAATAAAGTTTTTGTAAATGAATCAACAAGGTTGTTCTTTGAATCGAACTCATAGATTGTCACATCAACCCATTGTATTACCTCTTTATATGTTTTCCTCTTTTACGGCTTCTTCGCCCTTAGGCATTTGCAATCGCCACTATCACCACACTATAGCGTCATTGCTTGTTCAAGGTTAGGGATGTTGGAAAAAAGAGTGCGCAACGGAATTTAAAAAATTTTATATCAGAGTAATTTTTAAAACACAAGTTTGACATGCTATATGTATAAATTAACTAGATCTTACTAACCTTTGTGTGTCGAAGTACCACTGCAATCTGTGAAGAGAAATAATGTTCCAAAAGAGCCTCAACCAACTGGTCTTCTTTGCTATTCTCTATCCACGACCAGAGTGAGTGTGGGCTCACATGTATAGCTCTTCCACCGGTGACTCTCCTTCTAACTAATCGAGAGAACCCAAAGCAAGTGTTCGTAAAGCTCTCAGGGATTTTTCAGATTCTCACTTAGCAGAGTATCACTCTTAATCTCTCAATTGATCTAAGTCACTTGTGAGAATCACTCCCTATATATAAAGGTTGGTCCTAGGGTCAGTCCTTATCAGATTAAGTGTCAAAACTCGGATCAGAATTAAATTCAGATCAACATCTGATAAGATCCGTTTGAAAACGTGTGATCTTATCCTTCGTTGATCGGTAGGCCGAACCACCTGATCAATAGGACAAACAGGTCCCATCGGCAAGCCGAACACGTCCATCGGCAGGCCGAACTGCCGAATAAAAAATCTCACGAATCTTTTATTTTCCACCCGAGATTCTATAGGATAAAGTCTCAGTTTTAATTCAAATAACCCAATAGAGAAGTTATTTGATAAAAAACAACTTTATCTAGATAATCTATAAGAAAATAAATCAATTTCCAATAATTCTATAAGATTTGGTATATTAATAATAAATAAATTCTTTATTAATAAAAATGTCTCCAAAAACATATTACATTTTTTCTCCTTAGGGCATACATGTCTAACAATCTCCCACTTGCACTAAGTGAGTAAATATGACAAATCTTGCATCCCCATAGCTTCCACATGCCTCTCAAAGACTCTCCCAATAAGTGTCTTCGTAAATAGATTAGCTAAATTGTCCTCTGACGCGATCTTGCACACCGTGACATGCCCACCCTCAACGAAGTCCTTTATCACATGATACTTCTAATCAATATGCTTACTCTTCTTATGAAATCTTGGTTCCTTAGCATTAGCTACCGCTGCACTGCTTATCCATACCAGGAACTACCTCAAGATCCCCAAGGAACTTGCAGAGCCACACTGCTTCTTTCGAAGCATCACTAGCTGCCACATACTCGGCCTCCATCGTTGAATCCAAAGTGCAATCTTGCTTAGCACTTCTCCAACTTATGCTGCCCAGAGTAAACACAAAACCCAAAGTCGATTTCCTAGAATCCAAACAGGATTGAAAATCCATGTTAGTGTATCCTAGAGGAGTCAAGTCCTAACCCGAATACATAAGCATATACCCTCGAGTCCTTCTCAGGTACTTGAAAATATGCTTTACCGCAGCCCAATGGTTCTATCCTAGATCCTCCTGAAATCGACTTACAATCCCGACCGCATAACTAATATTCGGTTGTGTGCAAAGCATGGCATACATGAGACTACCCATTGTCAAAGCATAAGGTACCTTCTTCATGTATTCTCTTTTTTAATAAGACTTTGGAGAGTCTTTCTTAGAAAGAGTAATCCCAGACCTAGATGGTTGCCCACCTTTCTTGGAATCCTGCATTGCAAACCTCCTGAGAATTTTATCTATGTAGCCGGTCTAGGATAAAGCTATCATTTTGTTCTTATTATCTAGAAAGATATAGATACCGAGAACAAAATTAGCCTCACCTAAGTCCTTCATGTCAAATTGCTTGGTCAACCATAATTTGACTGATGACAATGCCCCAACGTCATTGCCAATTAGCAGAATGTCATATATATAGAGCAGTAGAAAAACCACCTTTCCATCCTTAAAGTGTTTGTAAACACATGGTTCATCCACATTTTGTGAGAACCCATAAGTCTTGATCACCTGATCAAATCTTATGTTCTAAGAACGAGAAGCCTATTTAAGTCCATAAATTGACTTTAGCAGCTTACAATCCTTACCCTATTGACCGTGACCTTGAACCCGTTTGGTTGTTCCATATAAATGGACTCATCAAGATAGCCATTCAAAAAACCCGTCTTGACATCCATCTGCCAAATCTCATAGTCGAGAGCGGCAGCTATGGACAAGAGAATCTAGATGGACTTAAGCATGGCTACAAGCGAAAAGGTTTCCTCATAATCGATTCCTTCCTTTTGCGTATAACCCTTAGCTACCAGTCTAGCCTTAAAGGTTTCGACCTTTCCATCCACTCCTCTTTTCCTCTTGTAGATCCACTTACACCCTATGGGTTTTACCCCTTCGGGAAGATCCACAAGCTCCCAGACTTGATTAGTCTCCATAGACTTCATCTCTGTGTTCATGGCCTCTGTCCAAAGTTTTGAATCAACATCCTCCATAGCTTCTGCGTAAGTATATGGATCCCTGTCATGTTCATCTGGTTCAGCCAAGAAGACCTCCCCATTGAACATATACCTCTCAGGTTGACGCCCGATCCTCCAACTATGCCGAAGCCCCTAAGGTTGTTGTTTAGGTTTGTTTGGTTTTTCTACACTAATCGGAACGGTTTCATTCGAAATCTCCAGAGTGATCGGATCACTTCTTAACTCCTCAAGCACTACTTTGCTTCGAGGTTTAAAGTCGTTCATGTAACTCTCCTCAAGGAAAGTTGCATTAGTTGAAACCATGACTTTATTTTCCTTTGGGTTATAAAAATAACCCCCTTCAGTCCCTTTTGGATATCCTACAAACATGCAAACTTCCAAACTTGCTTCCAACTTATTCGGATCCTTAAATAGGACATGAACTGGACATCCCCATATGCGAATATGGTTTAAGGATGTCTTCCTCCCCGTCCACAACTTGTAAGGAGTTTTAGGGACCGATTTTGAAGGCACATTGTTCAAAAGATAACATGCAGTTTATAGTGCACATCCCCAAAAGGATAAAGACAATGATGAATAACTCATCATGGAGCTAATCATGTCCAACAAAGTCCTATTTCTTCTCTCCGCTACGCCATTCTACTGCGAAGTGCCCGGCACAGTCAAATGAGACAAAATTACATTCTCTAATAAGTGTTACAAGAACTCATAAGAAAGGTATTCCCCACCTCGATCCGATTGAAGTGCCTTTATGGGTCTACCCAATTGTTTTTCCACTTCAGCCCGAAAGTCCCTGAACTTGTCAAAAGTTTCACTTTTATGGTGCATTAGGTACACATACCCATATCTTGAGTAATCGTCAATAAAAGTGATGAAGTACTCATAGCCTCCTCGTGCCCGGATGTTCATGGGTCCGCAAACATCACTATGCACAAGTTCTAGAACCCCTTCGGCCCTATTGCCCTTAGACCCGAATGGTCTTTTGGTCATTTTACCCTCCAAACAAGATTCACATTGAGGTATAGATTCCACCTTTAAGTGACTTAAAGGTCCATCCCTTACCAACCTTTGAATCCTATTCAGGTTAATATGACCAAGGCGCAGATGCCAAAGATAAGTCTTATTAGAGTAGGAAGTTTTAAGTCTTTTAGAGTTATTATCATTTATCTCAGCATTAAGCAATAAGTCCATCTTTGGTTTGATAAAATATAGATTATTTTGCATCCATCCAGAACAGATAAAAGATTTTTTTTTATGAATCACCACTTTATCTTTAAAAGAAACTAAGTAGGAGTCTTTAAATAAACAAGCTACAGAAATTAAATTCCTTTTAAATTTAGGAACATAAAAACAATCTTGCAAAAATAAATTCCTATAATTATCAAAATAAATATGGACGTCTCCCACTACTTCCACTGAGACCAAGGATCCATCGTCCATTCGAAGCGTGAAGTCTTCATGTAGCAGACTTCTCATTTCTTTGAACCCCTGCAGAGAAACACAAACATGATTAGTTGCACCGAAATTTATGACCCAAATGTCACTTGATTCCTCAACCAAACAAGTTTCTAAATACAGAAGATCACACCTACCTCCTTTGGAAAGGAAGTCCTTGCAATGCTTCTTAATATGCCCGACCTTTTTCACAGAAGAAGCACTTAAGCTTCTTTGGGTTCTTCTTTTTCTTTTTCTTGCTCTTGGTGCTAGCAGGAATAGAAGACTTCCCATTCTTGGTCCGTTGCTTCTTTCCATTCCCAGAGTTAGGATTGGAACTAGAAGCAGCTACCATATTGGCCTCACCACCAGCAGGAGACTCCTTGATTAGCAGTTCGAACTCCTATAATTGTTTCATCAATTCCATCAAGGTCATATCCCGCCTATTGCTTAATTTAAAAGTAGCTCTAAATGGAATAAATTCCTTAGACAGAGTCTCAAAGACCATGGTCATCTGAGTTTCAACATCGATGTCAACTCCATTAGTTTGAGCCTCAGCGAGGTAACCCATGACCAACATCATGTGCGCCTTTAAAGATGTCTCTGGTCTCTATCTACAGTTTAAAAGTTTCTGAAGCGCCCTTTGTCGCTTTGTTATGGCTTGGCCTCCAAATATATCCTCAAGATTATCCAAGATCTACTTCGCAGTCTCATAATCCTGATGTTGAGCCTGCAGCACGTTATTCATGCTAGCCATAACATAGCAGCGGGCCTGATTATTAGCATCTTTCCAGGAATCATACGCTTGGAATTGCTCATTACTTGAGTCTTCCGTAGGCTCAGGAGGACAAGGGGTTGTCAGTACATATTTTAGTTTCTCAAAGGATAGGACGATATCTAGGTTTCGTTTCCAATCATTATAGTTCTCACCGGTTAATAGGTTTTTGTCAAGTATCAAAGATAAAGCGTTTTTAGACAATTTTAATCTACAATAAAGAATCATATACCAAACACAAGCAAACATATGATAATAATTTAGTAAGATAATACAATCATGTAAAAATCATACAAATGTGTTTATGTGTCAAAACCTTGAAAATATCACAACCTTACAACGATAATTCCCAACTCAGAATTCAACGAGCTCCTAGGGGAGTCATGCCAAATTCAATCAGGAACACGGATCCCCTCCTGGTTAATATATGCCATCCAAGACCCGTATAATCCAACATATATTAATAATCGTTTCTTTGGCCATTAATTTTATTAACAGAGCTCCTAAGGGAGGTTAATAATGAAATTAATGTGAGTGTATAACCATCGTTTCAATATTTTATCCATGATTTATAATCACTACCTAGGGGTGTGCAACCATAAATCATGCTAAGATACCTTATCCTCTCAGAGATCCAATCTGGTACATGATAGAAATCTGTTCCTAGGGGTCGGGACCACCATGTTCTGCCTATGGACCAACGATGGAGGCCTTAGGTTCTCTCTTTGAAAACCTTCTCCCACTCAATCTTTTGAAATCAAGGTTTTATTTTAAGAATATGCATGAACAATTTTAATATGAGTGGCACTTCCTATTCTATATGACATGTTATCAATATACATGGCAAATCATATTATAATGCAGACAAGCAAAGCAATCAAGCAAAACTACAAGCAAAATAATATATGACCATAATATTATGGCTCCACCCTAGAGAATAGAAAACTAATATTATAAGAGAATAATCGAGACATATTATCGATTCTTCATCCTTGAATCCTCAAGCTGTATCATCCGTCATGTAATTCCCATCTTCAAGTCTTCAATCCCGTATGAATTGAACACTTCATATTTCTGATCATATCCAAATTTATTGTTTCTTAGAATTGTCCCAAAAATAAAATTAAAATTGCATCAGAAAAACTACACTTTTTCTATAAATTTTCCAACTCTCGATCGGCAGGCCGATTTGGGAGATCAGCCTACCGGTCATGCTCCATCGGCTTGCCGATCAGGAGGATCGGCTTGCCGACTTATGGAAGTTCGGCCTGCCGAACTGGAAGTTTGGCCTGCCGCTAGAGCCACCTGATTTCTGCCCCATTGACGGCCTATTGAACCACAAGTCCGGCCCGCCGATCAACGACCATCGGCCTGCCGAACTGTGAGGTTTAGCATGCCGACCGAGCAGAAATCTTCATTCCAAAAAGTACAATTTTAAATACAATTCATCAATTTTATTTTCAACAATTCAAAAACATAAAACTAGAGACTCAAGAAATACCTTTGTGCGCCATCATCATTTTTTTAGATTTGTTTTCTCTGAATAATTATTTAATTACAAAATTCTTACAAATTTAAAACTAAATAATAATTCCTAGACGGAGATGATAGTCCACCATCTAATTACATGAAAAACCTAGATACACATTCTAACCTTTAAGGAACTATAACATGTATTAATTAATTAATTAATAAATAATTAATGAACGATTTAAACAACCATAATTAATTAATAACATTCACCACATAATTCATGACAACATATATAATATATAGAAACCTAGAGTGCCAACTCTCTATAAAATTAAATTCAAGCATAGGAGAGATTAAGATCACAAAATTTATGCATATAATATGATCACAAACTCGTAAATTTATGTAAAAACCATGGCTCTGATACCAATTGTTGAAAAAAAGAGTACGCAGCAGAATTTTAAAAATTTTATATCAGTGTAATTCCTAAAACACAAGTTTGACATGCTATATGTATAAATTAACCAGATCTTACTAACCTTTGTGTGCCGAAGTACCTATTGGAAACAAAGTGCACAGCGGAATTTTAAAATTTTTTTCATCAGAGTAATTTCCAAAACACAAGTTTGACATGTTATATGTATAAACTAAACAGATCTTACTAACCTCAGTGTGCCGAAGAACCTCCGCGACCTGTGTAGAGAAGTAACGTTCCAGAAGAGCCTCAACCAACTGGTCTTCTTTGCTATTCTCTATCCACAACCGGTGTGAGTGTGGGCTCACACGTACAGCTTTTCCACCAGTGACTCTCCTTCCAACCAATAGAGAGAACCCAAAGCTAGTGTTCGTGATTTGTGAACAAAAGCTCTCAGGGAGTTTTCAGATGCTCACTAGAAGAGTATCACTCTTAATCTCTCAAATTGATCTGAGTAAATCATTAGACTCACTCCCTTTTTATACCTATTGGTCCTAGGGTCAGTCCATATCAGATTAGGTCTCAAAAAATCGAAACAGAATCAAGTTCGGATCAATATCTGATAAGATACGCGTGAAAACGCGTAATCTTATCTGCGCTGATAGGCAGGCCGAACTATCTGATAGGCAGGCCGAACACGTTATCCGGCAGGCCGAACTGCCGAGAAAAAATCTCTGCGAATCTTTTATTTTCCACCCGAGATTCTAAAGGATAAAGTCTCAGTTTTGATTCAAATAGCCCAATAGAAAAGATATCTGATCAAAACAAACTTTATCAAGATAATCTCTAAGAAAATAAATCAATTCACAATAATTCTACAAGTTTATCTTGTTCTAATTGTCCAAAATTAAAACAACCGATAAACAGACAAGAATTACCCGAACGCAATAATTCAACAAGTTCATCTTGAACTAATTTTCTTACATAATTAATTCAACCGATAAACAGACATGAATTATTTGATTCTTACAAATTTAAAACCAATCTGATAAATCTGATATAAGTCACCAATTATTGGAAAAGCACGCCGTGTCGTTACAGGATTTTGTGAGCTAGCAAAGGGGACCAAAATGGACCTATAAAGTTCAAGCTCATGATAATTATGAAACCCAATATCCCAGATATACATTTCACAATTATCAACTCCAACGCTACTCCACTAAAAGCTTGGAGCTGCACTCTCGAACTTTATAGAATTACGAAGCTTGTGTAGCTAAGTCTCCATGACATATCATAGTGTATTGCATCCCCATATGATCATCCATAACCGGCTTAAGGACAAGTTCTGTCTTACCTTCCCGATTATTTTTATCTTACGTTCCATTGTCTCACCATTAGAAAACTTACCATCTAAAGATAGTATACCATTCAGTTACACCTATGTATCCAAATGGTTGAGCGCTCCAGTTTTTCAATTACAGGACAACACATATAAGAGGATATCATTACTTCTAAAGAGGAGCTATGGATTCCATATCTATGAATAACAAGTCTACGCTACCAAGAGTCATGCCTCCAACGTACCGGCATGCATGCCACTATAGAGATGTGGGAGTCACCCATTGGTACATCAAAAGACACAAGTCGAGACAACGGGCCCATTATTCATCTCAGGATTAAGATACAATACAAATGATTGTCTAAAGTGAATCGATTTGCCAAGACAGAATTATTAATCCAAATCAATTCACTTTATGTCCCGATTCAACACATCGTCACCTATGACAACGTGCCAATGTTTCTATTCATGGAGTCCAACTCCGATGGTCAAGACAAACCATCTCCCAAAAGGGATATAGACAACATAACAATCTTTACATGAATAAAGCGCCCAACTTTATTCCCTCGATTGCGGAGCATATGTTTTAGACCGTCACCTTAAGAATTGTGTCTTCCGCATAATCATCCCATCATATGCCCAATTATTAAGGTTTAGACTGACAGTCTTATACTACTGTTTACTTATCATACATTCAACAAATATGAACGTAAAGAGGACAATATTTGGTATATTTATAAATGAATAAATTCTTTATTGATAAAAATGTCTCCAAAAATGTATTACATTTTTACTCCTTAGAGCATACATGTCTAACAGTACCTCCGCAATCTGTGAAGAGAAATAATGTTCCAGAAGAGCCTCAACCAACTAGTCTTCTTTGCTATTCTCTATCCACGACCGGAGTGAGTGTGGGCTCACACGTACAGCTCTTCCACCGATGACTCTCCTTCCAACCAATCGAGAGAACCCAAAGCAAGTGTTCGTGATTTGTGAATAAAAGCTCTCAGGGAGTTTTCAGATTCTCACTTGGTAGAGTATCACTCTTAATCTCTCAATTGATCTAAGTCACTTGTGAGAATCACTCCCTATTTATAAAGGTTGGTCCTAGGGTCAGTCCTTATCAGATTAAGTCTCAAAACTCGGATCAGAATCAAATTCAGATCAATATCTGATGAGATCCACGTGAAAACGTGTGATCTTATCCTTCGCTGATCGGCAGGCCGAACAGGTCCCATCGGCAGGCCGAACACGTCCATCGACAGGCCAAACTATCGAATAAAAAACCTTGAAAATCTTTTATTTTTCACCCAAGATTCTATAAGATAAAGTCTCAGTTTTAATTCAAATAACCCAATAGAGAAGTTATCTGATCAAAACAACTTATCTAGATAATCTATAAGAAAATAAATCAATTTTCAATAATTCTACAAGATTTGGTATATTAATAATAAATAAATTCTTTATTGATAAAAAGGTCTCCAAAAACATATTACATTTTTACTCCTTAGGGCATACATGTAAAACAAGGGACAACATCAAAATCCCTCATGAAGTTAAAGAACTAAATAGCCTCCTTCTATAGCTTCCCAAGCTACAATATATTCGGCTTTCATGGTAGAGTTAGCAATTCAAGATAGCTGAATACTCTTCCATACTATAAATCCAATAAAAAGGTAAACACAAAGTCAAAAATAGTCTTCCTCAAATTCACATCGGATTGAAAATTTGAATCAGTGCAACTGATAAAAGTAAGATCTGACCTTAGTTACACTATTCTTGTTCTCTGAATATACTTAAGAATATGAATCACTAATGAGACTTAGAAAATGCACATTTTTTAAAGCTAAAATCAATCATTTTGTATTAATATTTCTCATTAAACTCTTTAATTATAGCAATTTAGTGATAAGTAGTATTTTAGCATCTTAATGTAAAAATATGTTTGAATATGTGTTTTTATATTTAATAATATTTTTAATAATTTTTAGAATCATTTTTGTATGTAAAATATTAATTCAGTTTGTAATTATTCAAAACCATAAAAATAATAAACGGTAATTTTATGTTGAGTTTTAATATATTTTATAGTGTGCTTTAAGTTTGTAAATATGTTTTATAATATTTTTAGTAATTTCTAAAAATATTTTCGAGTCTTAAAAATTATCTGTGTTAAATCAAAAGAGACTAGAGGTTTAAAAGTTTGTAATTATTTTTGTGTGTTTTAATGTTAAATAAATATTTTTAATATTATTATAAATATTGTGTTTGTCAAGTAATTATTTTTTTTAAATTTTCTATTTTTAGATTTAAAATCTGGCAAAAAAAGGAGCAAAACAACACCAAAACGAGTGACGTCAAATGCATCAAAAAGAAAAAAAATTTGAATTTAGAAATATGTAGGTCACGTGGCACGATTTTAGGCATTGATCGCACTACCAAAATGATCTGAGCCGTCCGTCTCCTACTTGCGTCAATCCACACGTCACCACATGTTAGATATGTATGCCCTAAGGAGTAAAAATGTAATATGTTTTTAGAGATATTTTTTATTAATAAAGAATTTATTTATTATTAATATACCAAATCTTGTCCTATTTAAGTTCATATTTGTTGAATGTATGTTAAGCAAACAAAAGTTTGAGACTGTCAGTCTAAACCTTTAAGAATTGGGCAAATAATGGACAGATTATACAAAAGACACGATTCTTAAGGTGATAGTCTAAATCATAAGATCCGCAATCGAGGGAATAAAGTTGGGCGCTTTGTTCATGTAAAGATTGTTATGTTGTCTATATCCCTATTGGGAGATGGTTTGTCTTGACCATCAGAGGTGGACTCCATGAATAAAAACATTGGCACGTTGTCATAGGTGATGATGTGTTGGATCGGGACATAAAGTGAATTGATTTGGATTAATAATTTTGTCTCAGCAAATCGATTCACTTTAGACAATAATTTGTGTTGTATCTTAATCCTAAGATGAATAGTGGGCCCATTGTCCTGACTTGTGTCTTTTGATGTACCAAAAGGTGACACCTATATTTTAATAGTGATATGCATGCCGATACGTTAGAGGCACGACTCTTGATAGCATAGACATGTTATTCATAGATATGGAATCCATAGCTCCTCTTTAGGAGTTGTGATATCCTCTTATATGCGTTATCCTGTAATTGAAAAAGTAGAGCGCTCAACCATTTGGATACATAGGTACAACCGAATGGTATACTGTTTTTGGATGGTAAGTTTTCTGATGGTGAGATGATGGAACGTAAGATAAAAATAATTGGGAAGGTAAGACAGAACTTGTCCTTAAGCCGGTTATGGATAATCCTATAGGGATACGATATACTATGATATGTTATGGAGACTTAGCTATACGGGCTTCGTAATTCTATATAGTTCAAGAGTGCAGCTCCAAGCTTTTAGTGGAGTAGCGTTGGAGTTGATAATTATGAAATGTATATCTAGGATATTTGGTTTCATAATTATCGGGACCTTGAACTATATAGGTCCATTTGGTTCCTTTTGCTAGCTCACAATATCCTGTAATGATACGGCATGCTTTTTCAATAATTGGTGACTTATGTCAGATTTATTAGATTGGTTGAAATTTGAAAGAATCAAATAATTCATGTTTGTTTATCGGTTGAATTAATTTTGTGACAAAATTAATTCAAGATAAACTTGTTGAATTATTGGGATCGGATAATTCTTGTCTATTTATTAGTTGATTTAATTTTGAATAAATTAAATCAAGATAAACTTGTAGAATTATTAGAAATTCATTTATTTTTCTAGAAATTATCTAGATAAAGTTGTTTTAATTAGATAACTTCTCTATTGGGTTATTTGAATTAAAACTAAGACTTTATCCTATAAAATCTTGGGTGAAAAATAAAAGATTTGCTGAGATTTTTTTGTCAGCAGTTCTGCATGCCGATCCTCAAGTTTGACTTGCCGATGGGGCAAGTTCAGCCTGCCTATGCACGAAAAAAAATCACGCATTTTCACATGGATTTCATTAGATATTGATTCAAATTTGATTCTGATTTGAATTTTTGAAACCTTATATGAGAAAGACTGACCCTAGGCCAAACCTCTGTAAATAGGGAGTGAGTCTTATAAGTTATTTAGATCAATTGAGAGATTAAGAGTGATACTCTATTGGTGAGAATCTAAAAACTCCCTGAGAGCTCTTGTTCACAAATCACGAACATTAGCTTTGGGTTCTCTCAATTGGTTGGAAGGAGAGTCACCTAGAGGAAGAGCTGCACGTGTGAGCCCACACTCACTCCGATCGTGGATAGAGAATAGCAAAGAAGACCAGTTGGTTAAGGCTCTTTTAGAACATTACTTCTCTTCACGGATTGCTGGAGTTTTTTGACATTCAAAGGTTAGTAAGATATGGTTAATTTATGCATATAGCATGTCAAACTTGTGTTTTGGAAAATACTCTGATATAAAAATTTTTAAAATTATGCTGCGTACTATTTTTCCAACACCACATGATTCACGCGTCAATGTCAGCGGGTCCTATTGATTTTGAGATTTGTTTAATTCATTGTACTCGTCTCCACGTTAAGTAGTCTCTTGAACCTCTGATCTGCATGCTTAGACTAATCCAATGGTCGTGAAACTGGTCCCAGCTGGCCCACTTGGGCCCATTAGCATCCTCATTTTCTGACCATTGGACCGTGTTTTAAACGTCTTAGATTGTGCCTTATCTGTGCTTCCAGCTGACGCGAAGCGCTAGATAACAACTAGATTCTAAGATAGTGAAGAAAGCCATCTGTGTGGAAAAGAAGAACAAAAAATAAATAAAAAGATCATTTTGATTCAAAATTTTCAACAATTGAACAATAAAAAAATTATAAAACATATATATAGAAATAGTAAACTTTGAGCCTAATAAGTACCAGGCTTCATATCCTGATTCTCCATCCCCTGTAACATAAAAAATGTTGTTTAATTTTCTTCTAAGTTTTTAGTTTAGTTTTTATGTTCAGCTTTTAGTCCATCCCTTGTAACATTAAAAAAAATGTTGTTCAAATTTTCTTCAAAGTTTTTAGTTTAGTTCTTATGTTTAGCTTTTAGTCAAAGTTTCTATAAAATATTTCTCAGATTATACTGTAAAAATTATGCTTAATAATATTTGTAGTATTTTTTTTAAATATGTCTTTTTAATTTTCTTTTTAGCTAAGGTAAGAGGGGAAAACTCTAGCAAAATCACTTTGAATATTTTTTAGTTTTTCTTAGTTTTTTAAGCAGTTTTAATGCCAAAATATTTTCTAGAAAACTTAAAATTTAATATTTTCTTGGCTAGAACTTTGTCAAATTTCTAGTTTTGATTTTTCGACGACACAGACTAGCACAGATAATGCTTGGGAGAACTTGATCAGTTATAGAAAGAGAATGGCTCTATAAATGCTTAATTTATTATGTTGGTTGTTATTTTAGTTAAGTTATATTGAAATTCTATTTGTTTATTAAGTTAAGTTTTTCTACATTATCAACATGGAATGGCAAAGTAAATACTTGGAAATGCTTGATTTATTGTCAAAATAGGATGGCATAATGTATTCTTAAATCAATTAATAAATAATTAAAAAACTAAAATTTGTTTAATTTGATTCCCAGAATGGAATCTTTAAACTTTGGCTCTATTATAATTACTTTTTTACCCTTTTTAATTTTTTGTTATTGTTATTGTTATCTTGTTAAAGTTGTTTTAAATTAATTGTACTTATTGTTACCCTTGGCTCTATTATAATTACTTTTTTACCCTTTTTAATTTTTTGTTATTGTTATTGTTATCTTGTTAAAGTTGTTTTAAATTAATTGTACTTATTGTTAAGGTTCCATTTTAATTTAATCTACATTCCTTGTTATTAAAATAATAATGAAAGTCTGAAAAATGAAAAAAATGCTATAAACATTCCTAAAATATTGTGAATATATTTAGTACATAATGATTATTAGTCCTTATATTTTTCAGCTTAGAGAATAAATAAAAAGTTAATATAATAAATATATTGGAACTGAACAAAATCGTTCCCTATGGGTTTGGCCCTAGATTCACCGAATAAATATTATTTAAGACAACCTAATATTTGAGGTTATTTCATATTGTGCACTTTTATACACGAGTCAAGTGTTAGGCGTCATTGCCAAGGAACAGAATTGTTTTCAATATAGTATATTTTGTATAGTACATTTTCTTTTCTTTTTATTTTCTATTTTTCTAACTTTTCTTTTTCTGTTTTTTTTTTTTTTGCTTAATATTTGTTGTCTTGTAGGAGTTAAATACTGTTTAAGTAGAAATCTGGTTGCATTTTCTATAAGTTACTATTTACATAGTTACTATTCATATTAGGTACTATTCACTTTATTATTCACAAAAATTAAAAAATTCAAAAAAAATAAAAAAATCATAAAAATTTTATTTTATTTTATTTTATTTTTTGTAATGTATATATTTTGTTAGTTTTAGGTTTAGTTTTAGGTTTTTGACTTTGAAATAAAACTCCATAAAATTTTAGATTAGGTTTTTCATAATATGTAATAATAAATTGTGTTTTTGTGAAAAATATTCTTTAAGGAAGTTCTGTTTAAGGACTGGTATTGGTTTGGAACCCTTTCCCATAACCAATTACTTTTGGAGATTCTCTCAACACCAGTCATTCTAAGAATGTTGTTCTGAATAGGAGGTTGGTTTTTAATGAGCCTTAGCCACGCTAATTTTTCCTGAGAACATCTTTAAAGGATATAATTTTTAAAATCTATAAAATAAATAAGGTGGATGCTTTTTATTCACTACTTTATTCTCCCAAAAAAAGAAAAGCTTAGTATCTTATCTATAAAATTTTGTAAATATTTTAAATAATTTGTACACCAGTTTAGTCTCATGTTTCTAAAACTCGTAGATTGATTTAGAAAGTTTAGAACTACTTTTAGTCTCTATTGTATCTTCACATTCACCTTAAATGGCTAATGATAAAGTGTTCATAATAAAAACATTGTTAATCAATAACTCATCAATCATGTTTGTTCAATACGAGATTATCTATAACCACCTCAAGAATTCACTCCAACATGTTTGGTTTTTTCCCTCAATGCCCATTAGTTTTAACCTAAGAATGATCAATTTGCTTCCAAATTTTCATGGTTTAGAATCTAAAAATCCTTACTTGCACCTTAGAGAGTTTGAAGATGTTTGTGCTTCCTTCACTGACCAAGATATTTCAAATAAAATTGTTAGGCTGAAGCTTTTTCCTTTTTCTTTAAAAGACAAGGCTAAAACTTGGCTTATATCTTTAAAACATAGGTCAATTGGTACAAGGCAAGAAATACAAATTTTGTTTTCGAAGAAATTCTTTCCAACTAGTAAAATCAATGCTTTAAAGAAACTAATTCAATATTTTTCCCAAAATGCAAAAGAAGTTTATTTTCAGTGTTAGGAACATTTTAAGGATTTGTTGAACTCTTGCCCACATTATGGTTTTGAAAAATGACATTATATTAGTTTCTTTTATGAAGGTTTAACTCCTGAAACTCGTCAATTCATCAAAACAATGTGTAATGAAGAATTCCTTGATAAAGAACCTGATGAAGCGTTAGATATTCTAGATAACTTAGCTGAGAACTCTCAATAGTAGCAAAAAATAAATTATGAAGGTTTAATTAGGTCTAATTTTGCTAATGCTGAAAGAGATGTTCATCAACGCAGTCAAGAGATTGATCTAACTACTAGGATTGCGAGTTTGTCAAGAAAGATTGAAGCCATAAAACGTAGTAATATTCAAGAACCTAAGATTGAAACTTTATGCAGTGTTTGTTAAACTCTAGGTCATTCAACTTATGACTGTCCAGTTTCTTAGGAAGAGTCTCGTGAATAGGTGAAATATACAAATCAAATGGATCAACTTAAGAAACCTTTTCCATCTCTACATTCTGACACATTTAATCCACGATGGAGAAATCATCCTAATTTCAATTGGAGGAATAATCGACCACAGCAACCACTACTGCCACCTCAAAATTTTCAAAATCATCCAATATTTCCACAACAACCTGAAAATTCATAATTTCCATCAAATTCACAAAATTTTCAAAGGCCTTCTCAAAATTTTCCACCCTTTCAAAAATCCATATTCTAGAGTTAAAACTCTTGAAGACACTTTGTAATCATTCATGCAAACTCAAAAATAATTCATTCAAAAATAAGAAGTTCATAACACTCGTACTTCACAAGACGTTCATGAGCTTAAGGAATCCATTTCAAAGCTTACTTATACTTTTACAATTAAAGAAAAAGGCAAATTTCTTACTTAACCTGTACATTATCCTTCTACGAACGAAATTGCCTCTTCAAGTTCTTCATCATAACAAGAAACTGTTAATTTATTTCAGCTCTTCAAAGTGATAAAACTATTGATAAAACTGTTAATTCAACTTTGAAAAGTTATGACAAAGTCAATAGTGTTAAGGGAAGTTTTGAGAAAGAAAATGTTGTTTCTAAAGAGAAATTTGTTCCACAAGGTTTGCTTTCAAAAGAGAAGTTTTATAAGAATGCTAAAATTTGTGAACTTTTCAAGCAAGTTAAGATTAACATTTCACTTTTAGATATAATTAAACAAGTTCCATCTTATGCTAAATTTTTGAAAGATTGTTGTACGATTAAAAGAAAGCATAATGTGACTAAAATTGCATTTTTAGCTGAGAATGTTAGTTCCATCATTCAACATGATTCACCATTAAAAGATCTAGGTTGTCCCACAATTTCTTGTATCTAGGAATTACTCAAATTGACCATACATTAGTAGATCTTGATGCTAGTGTCAATTTTTTGCCTTATTCCATATATCAACAATTACATTTAAGTGAACTTAAGCTGACTTTTGTTACACTTCAATTAGCTAATCATTCTGTAAAAATTCTAAGAGGAATAGTTCAGAATGTGTTAGTTCAAATTGATAAGTTTTACATCCTAGTAGACTTTATTGTTTTGAATACGCAACCTATTTCCACTTCAAATTTTCAATTCCCTGTTATTTTAAGTTGTTTATTTCTTACAACTTCAAATGCCTTGATTAATTTTAGAAACGGCATCATTACATTGTCTTTTGGAAACATGACTTCTGAATTCAATGTGTTTAATATGTTGAAACAATCTACTAATTTGGAAAATTGTAAAAATGAACCAATTGAAAAAGATCAGTCTTTGGTTGATAAAGCATATGAACTTGCAAATTTGATGTTGAAAAAAGGTGACACTTGTAAGTCTGATTCAGGAAAAGATAATTTTGCGAATAAAGGTTCTATTTTGAAAGAAAATTGTCTTGATTAAGAAAAATTGAAGAAAGTGCTTGGAAATTTTTTTGAAAAGAGTCCAATTATATCTAAACATTATTAATATCATTTTAAATCTCTTTTTGGTTTAGATAGGATGGATGTTGATCCATTTTCAAATATAACCTAGTATTTTCTTTTATTTTTGTTTTTGTTTTTGTTTTTAGTGTGTTATTTTTGTTTTATTTTGTGTGTTATTTTTCTTAAAATTCAAAAAAAATGATATTTGAAAAATTTGTTAAAATGGCTAAAATTATGGAGGATATAATTATGTTTGATTAGTTGGTATTTTTATATCAGTAACCTCTAGAAACGAACTTACTGAAATATTGATTAGTGAATGTTTTTTTAATTTTAGACTTTTGTGAATTTTAATTTTAATCAAAAACACAAAAAATTGAAAAATTTTAAAAACAAAAAATTTTAAAAATTCAAAATGAAAACACAAAAATATTTTAAGTTATTTAATAGTGTGTTTAGTAATCTGTTAGGTTACTTTTACTTAGCCCATCACTGTTTAGAATAGTGTTACATGCATCTGTACAATTTTTCCCATTCTAAATAGTAACCTACCCTTTGTCTATATATCCTGTCACTGTGCATCTAGGCTCAAAACTCTTTGCTCTTTCTCTTTTTAAATTTATAATTCTCTCTTTAACTCACGAATTCTATTTCTCTTCTCTCTAGAATTCCTAGAAATTTTCCAAAAATCCTTCAAAGTTCTTTGATCTTTTAAACACATTTTTTCTAGAAATCTTTCAATCTCTTCCCTTATTTTCACAAAATCTTTTCAATACTCTTTCAAATCCACTCAAAGCTTTCAAATCTCTCAAAAATTTTCTAGTTTTTCAATTCATTCTGAAGAATCCTATCTTTTCTCTCTCTTTCATCATGGATCTTAAGTATGAGCATCTTAAGAAATATTTTCCTTCCCTTTCTCAAAAAGAAATCAGAAAGAAGTACAAAACTAGAATCACTCATCTTTGGGTGCTTTCTTGTTTTAAACTTCTAACTAATATTAAAGTGTATATAGAAGGTCTTGTTCACCATAGTGATGTAAATGATATAGTTCTGCATGGGATGGGCATGAGCCTGTGTGCTAGGAAAAGAAGAGCCCATCATATGGAATCAGTGTCCTAAGTGTTCTTGTCAAACAGGTTTTGGTAAATGTCTATGACACCCGTTATTTTTCTAACGGGTATTATGGTAATTAAATTAAATAGTAGTGTGCCAATTGAAATTTGTTTCATCTAAAATCTATTTCATTCTGTTCATTCCTACCTATTTTTAAATTTTCTAAAATTTTTCAATACCTATTTAGTATATTTATAGAAACGACCTTGGAACTTCTCATTATTTATGAAAATGTCATTTTGGCATTATGTGACTAAAAGTCTCATGAGGAGACTCACTTCTTCACCTACCTCAATTATTTCCCTCTCCCTATCTCTTTCACGTCTTTCTATTTTTCTTTCTCTGCATTTCTCTCCTTTCTTTCTTTTCTCTTTCTTCTTTCTTCTTTGTTCTTTCTTCCACGATATGATTAGCAGAGAGAACTAAAGGAAGAGCTCAAACTTTCTTTAACATTTTCAAGATATTTTCTCATAAATCTTCACAAACTCAAGGATCAAGGAGATTTAAACGTTTTCAAGATCAAACAATGGATTTGAGCTAAGTTTTGATGTTAGATTTTCAAAAACTTTAATCTTGATTTTAAGTTGTATTTGGTATAAAAATTTGTGAGAAATATGTTTTTGATGTTTAGAGAAGGTTATGTATTGTTTATATATAGTTTTTATGTTTAAAAAAGCTGTTAGGAAACTAAGAATTGGATTAAAGGGCTTTGAAAATAAATTCTGGGTTCTTTGTATGAGTTTTTCACAAAAACTACATGTCGTCTTTTTTTTATACAAAAATTCAATCAAAACAAGCTTTGGGTGGGATTCAAACCCCCAATCTCAAGAACAATAAAGGGGAGTGAAACCACTAGTATAATGGTAGTTATTTGATTATTTATGTTTCGAAAATCATAAATAGTTTTCTATAAAGCTTGTAATTTCAAATAATTTTATTTTAATAAATATCCAACTTTTTAATTATTTTAATTATAAATATTTTAAAATCATATTACTTATTTAAAGAATTTATTTTCACATATCTCATACCAAAATAAAATTTGTATATTTTAATTTTATTGTTGTTTTAGCATTTACTAAAATTAAGTTAGAAAAGTGATATTCACAATTTTAGTACGTTAATGATTATAGCACACTAATAAAAATAAATAATAAATTGACATAATTAAAAATTAAGATTTAAGCTAAAGTATAGTTATTTTATACGTTTTAGGAGAATAGCATGCTTGGAGCTTACGTGGTGAATTGTGTAAGCTGGGAATTGTCAGTGGATGTTTGTAAGAGGTAGGGAATAACTCACCTTTTGTGAGGTTTTTATGGAATTAAAATTGATTGTTTTACTGCAAGATATATATATCTATGTTGTATTGCTATTATATGAGTATCACATATGAAACTATGACATGGACTCGGCTTGTATTGTATGGCGAGGAACATAATGAATTGACGCATGTTGTTATAAATTGAGAAGCATTATTAGGAAAATTGACTCTATAAATAATGATTGAATATAGAGAAATGGCGAGACGTGAAGAGGGCAGCGGTTATGTCTTTGGGCACGAATACCCTAAAAGGTAGAATAAGGGGAAGGTGATGACGCTTCCTTGGGTTGAAAGTCCTAGAACACATTATACATGAATTGACTTGGTGAGGACTCAGGGCTTGATGTCCCCTCACTAGAGCACCCTTGGAATGTTTAGAGGATGATCAAGCACGCCCATTTGGGTTTCGATGAGTTGAGTGATACTCTATTGAACGTGGGTACCTAGAAATAATGATGAACTGTAATATTTGTATATATGTATATGTATGAAACTCAGTAATGATTAACTATGGTATCTACGGAATATGATTATAATAAATCTCATAATCTGGATAATAGTGAGTATTAACTAACCATGTAGATTTTAATGTGGTAATGATAAAAACCTAAAGGTGAGTAATGGCTTTCCCTAGTGAGCATATTGTCGCTCATTCCCTTATATTTTCATCTTTTCAAGACTCAATAAGTGTGAGGTGACTACGACAAAAATAGTTGAGGAAGCTATGTAGCTATATTACATTGGGACTGCTTCAATTGCTAAGAATGTTCTTCATGATAATGTAAGCATTAATTATTACTTTCTGTGACTGTATTAAAATGCATTGAGGGTTGAAAGAATGATGACGACAGTTTATATTATTAAATTTAAGGTGTTACTTTAAACTGTAGTTTAATTGTCGTTTATATTTTTATTTTTGATTTGAGAGTCATTTAAGCCCCGGGCAACTTTATTTTTGAGGTTTTACTTTTATTTTTAATTTTTATTTTAATTCTTTAAAAACTATTAACCCTCATATAGCGACGTTACAAAATTTTTGGTATCAGAGCCTAGGTTCGGTTAACTTAGGGAGTGTAGCACCACTTTAAAAAAAATTATTTTTGAGATCGTTTTGAAGCTGAATTTTCATTGTCATAATCAAAATGAACCTTCAGGTTGATTTATACAATCCAAAAGGATGTAACATGGAAGGGCCCTAGAATGAAAATATTAACGGTTATGTGAGTACGATAATTATATAGAAGGAAAGTATTAATAGTTATGAGGGAATGATAATTATATGGAATGGGTTTATAAGTAGAATGCTTATGAGAGATTCGCATAATGTTAGGATCTATAAGCATATCTAATTCATATAGAACGATGAGAAATTTGTGTAAATACGAGGTTTTAAGAGCCTTTTATCTCGTGAAAAACAATAAGAAATATAAGGCTTGATTTATTGATTTCAAAGTTTGGCATAGATGTGCCAAATTCTTTGTAATTGATTTAGACCTAAGTAAAGATTATGTGTGGATTCGGTGGAGCATATAAGTGTCAATAACTTTTCTTGAAAGTTCTATTTACTTGAAGAATATGAGATAAGTTAGGAATCTATGGTATTGAATCTTAAGTGAGATAAACGTTAGACTTTTGGTTTATTAAGACTGTGTAAAGGCAAGAATGCATGAATTTGAAGGTTGGAATATTTTGTTACGTACATTGTATTTAAGTATATCAGTGAATCTTTATGAATAGATGCAATATGAAAATGACCAATAGGAGTTTCCTTAAGAAAATCATAATACTTAAGGCACCTATAATAATTTTAGATAATTACGATAAAAGGTTTAACTTTTAGATGTTTAGATGTGAATCTTTTGGTTATCTACGGTTTTGTTATATGAGGAAATTAAATATTGTATAAGTGGAATTGTGGGGATTGTAGATGTTCTTAAGTAGTAACATCAAATGTCTTTGTTCATTGATATGGTCTATGTTGGAAGACGTAAATCGTATTGATTTCCAAGTTAGTCACATTCTAAACCCTTGGTAGTAATGATGATGAATCCATTGATAGATGTTGAGTATTAGGGATAACATATGGGTGTATGCATTGTTCAATAAGGTTTTGATTAAAACAAATTATTTGAATTGCTAGAAGATTATGTTGTTATGAAATGATTTTAAATACCATTCAGGAAGATCCCTGATTGTCGTTAAATTAGACTTGTTGTTCATAGTTAATTTTATTTTTAGTGGGCTTTGAATTAGGCTTAAGATCTGTACAAATTGGTTTTTAATTTTATGTTTGTTATTTAACTCGTTCTATACGTGTTAAGGCCCGAAACAACCTGACCCATTTCAACTTAGAACATTTGGGCCTAGTCCAAATCCTAAATTAGTTTGATTTACACTGTCTCTCCCACGTGGGCTCTATAAGTGTCATCTACAGTGGTTTAACCATTGTTTACATGTACATCTACTGTATATAGGAGCTTGTTTCTCCGGGCTTACTCTCTCTCTCTTAATTTGTTATTCTCTCTCTAAATTGCAAATCCTCTTCTTTCTCTCTAAAAGAAGAAGGAATTCTAGGATTCTACAACTTACTATCTCAATTTTTCCTTTCTATTTACTCTTCTTTCATCTCATCATGGATCCAAAGTACCAACACTTGAGAAATATTTCCCATCACTCTCCCAAAAGATTCTCAGAAAGAAATACAAGGCTAGAATCACTCGATTGTAGATTCTTATGCGTTTTGGCATCCCTTGTGATGTGAGAATGTTGATAGAGGAAAAGATCCATCCGATTGACTTCAGTCAAGATGTCGGTTTACTAGGAATGGGTACCAGTTGTAATGCAATGAAAAGAAGAGCTCATGCCATCGCGGTCACTTGTAACAAATGTGGAAGACAAAATCGTAATGGTAAATGTACTTCACTTGGTTATATCTCTACAAATAGAGAGGATAAAATAAGGTTTTGCAGGGATGGACTTTCAAAGGAGAACTTGGATAGCATCCATCCTCCTCTTTATGGTCACCATAGCGAATATTTCAAGAAGCTATTTTTAAACTTTGGCCTAAATTTTATGCAAAAAGACAATGCCTCAGGAATATGGTATTTCTAGATCCTGTTTGCCAAGCCATAAGAAAACTGGATGGGGAATAAGTCATCGCTCTATAAAGGTTGTTTATTCTTTGCTTATTTGAAACAGTTTCAGTTGATGTTCAACAGTTTGTGTTTTTCTTTTACTCAGAATATTTTTCTTTGTGTTTGAAATAATTGTGATTATTAGATTGATACAGTAAGTGTTAGTATCTCATTTAATTTATGGTTTTCTTAAATATATATATAATAAAATATATTATCTTATTAGACATGTCACATACAGTATAGTAACATGTTTGAATTTTGAAAACTTATCCAGATATTTCAAGATTTGTCTCTCAAATTTCAAAAGTTCTACAGTATTTATCATTTATATTGAATTTCTAGACTCGAAGTAATTTGTCAAAAGGTCTATAGTTGTATCAAGAGGGTCTTCTGTCAAACCGTTCTCAATTGTCAAAAGGTATATCATTAGAGTCTAATCTTTTTTAAAATGTGAATCAGATTTTTTGTAAACTATCAATCACCTTATCTTACTTTCTTACCCGCACAACATTTTGTTTAAATCTTTGGATTACCTTTTCATTTCCTACTCTTCTGTCTCTTTAGTCCTTTTTGCGTAGTCCTCATCGTTAAAATCTCATGTAGAACCTAAAGTCTAAGTGAAGCAGACATAAAGCAATCACTTATATAAACCAAACATGTCTACCTCCTAGTTCACCAAGAAAATAAAGAATGTCTACATTTTTTGTGGTTCCAGCCTTGAAAAACTAAAGCTTATGTAGAAGCTGCAAAACACTTAGGGCAAGTCCTAGCACACATGAGATTAACATAATCTATGGGGGTGGTAGTATAAAAATGATGGAAAATATGACACTTGCAGCTAGGTCTAGTGACGCCACAACTGTAGGAATTTGGCCTCATATTCTAGCTGAAGGAAACCTTTATAAGGAAACCATAGGCAAGGGAAAGGAGTCAGGAGCATCCCTAGAAATTTTAAAGCCATAATCAATAATTCTGATGCTTTTATAGCATTACTTGGTAGTCTAGGTACTCTTGAGGAAATATTCGTAGTTGCTTGTGAGCAATTATTGGGCTTTCATTCCAAACCCTTGGGACTAGTGAATGTAAATGGTTTTTATAATGGTCTTTTGAAATTTCTAGATTGCGCTGTGGAAGAAAACATCATTGCAGAATTAGAGAGACAAATCTTTATTACTACTTCAATAGTTGATGAATTGATAGATAAGATGTAAATCATACATCCAGAATTGGACACTGCAACATCTAAGCTTGAATGGGAAAGGGAAAGCCGGGAGTGGCCAATTGATTTGAATCTCTATCTATAATCTTATGGTTTTATCTATAGCATGTAGGCATGTGTGTTTGTATTTCGTGTGTCACGAATAATCGTTTACCTTGTTTTCTGTATTTCTTGTGGTATACCGTTGTTTAATCTTTTAGATTCATTGAGTCTAATGCCGAGATGGCTAGATACGAAGTACTTGATACTCTCGAAATGCATCCCACTTAAGGTTCGATCTTTTGTTTATCGATGTTTTTGTATGCTATAAGCATACATGATATGGATAGCTGGTATACGGAGTGCCTTGTACTCTCGAAACGTATCTGTGTCATGTTTGTAATGTGTAGTATTCTGTTAATATTTTATAGAAGACTAAAGTTAACTGTGGGGATACTCTGTAGAAAATATGAGTGTGTTATGTGGATGAAATGTTTCAGTGTCATAAAGGTAGATATTTAATTAAAAAAAAAACCTGTCAAGTTGGCTATAATTATGAGACTCCCGCTAATATCTCTATATATAAGTTTAATGTATGATTTTGAATAAAAGCGCTTGTGTTATATATTTTATGATTATGTTTTAGTTTATTAGTTGGAATATAAAATTTATCATTTTGACTTTTCTTGCCCAGAAAGGAAAAGGAACCCAAAGATGAAGTATGTAGAATTTCTCGAGCAATCTCCCTAATGTGATTGTAGATTACAATCCATGAATAGTGAAGGACTGAAAAAAATGGTATGATCAGCATGTGTGCTTTTCTGATTAGATTCCTAAACCATTATGTTGTTTTATCAATGTGGAACCTACTAGAAATACTCCTGTTGAGGGATTTAGAAATTAGAGTGAATTGATATTTTAAGTATATAAGTGGAGATATGGTAACTTACATTTGAGGAGAAACAACACTGATGGTTTAGAGCCGGAAGTAGAATCATAACGGAATTGTGGTTTTCACTAGTATGATTAGATTTGAAATTTCGAAGACGAAATTTTTTTTAAGGGAGGTAAAACTGTGACACCTGTTATTTTTCTAACGAGTATTATAGTAATTAAATTAAATAGTAGTGTGCCAATTGAAATTTGTTTCATCTAAAATCTATTTCATTCTATTCATTTCTACCTATTTTAACTTTTTTAAAATTTTTCAATACCTATTTAGTATATTTATAGAAACGACCTTGGAACTTCTCATTATTTATGAAAATGAAATTTTGGCATTATGTGACTAAAAGTTTCCTGAGGAGACTCACTTCTTCACCTGCCTCAATTATTTCCCCATCCCTATCTCTTTCACGTCTTTCTATTTTTCTTTCTCTACTTCTCTCCTTTCTTTCTTTTCTCTTTCTTCTTTCTTCTTTGTTCTTTCTTCCACGATAAGATTAGTAGAGAGAACTAAAGGAAGAGCTCAAACTTTCTTTAAGATTTTCAAGATCCTTTCTCATAAATCTTCACAAACAACTTCTCACAAACTCAAGGATTAAGGAGATGTAAACGTTTTCAATATCAAACAATGGATTTGAGCTAAGTTTTGAGGTTAGATTTTTAAAAAAACTTTAATCTTGATTTTAAGTTGTATTTGGTATGAAAATTTGTGAGAAATATGTTTTTGATGTTTAGAGAAGGTTATGTATTGTTTATGTATAGTTTTTAGGTTTAAAAAAGCTGTTAGGAAACTAAGAATTGGATTAAAGGGCTTAGAAAAAAAATTATGGGTTCTTTGTACGCGTTTTTCACAAGAACTACATGTCGTCTTTTTTTTTAATACAGAAATTCAATAAAAATAAGCTTTGGGTGGGGTTCGAACCCCCGATCTCAGGAACAACAAAAGTGAGTCAAACCACTAGTATAAAGGTAGTTATTTGATTATTTATGTTTCGAAAATCATAAATAGTTTTCTATAAAGCTTGTAATTTCAAATAATTTTATTTTAATAAATATCAAACTTTTTAATTATTTTAATTATAAATATTTTAAAATCATATTACTTATTTAAAGAATTTATTTTCACATATCTCATACCAAAATAAAATTTGTATATTTTAATTTTATTGTTATTTTAGCATTTACTAAAATTAAGTTAGAAAAATGATATTCACAATTTTAGTACGTTAATGATTATGGCATACTAGTAAATATAAATGATAAATTGACATAATTAAAAATTAAGATTTAAGTTAAAGTATGGTTATTTTATACGTTTTAGGACAATAGCATGCTTAGAGCTTACGTGGTGCATTGTGTAAGCTGGGAATTGTCAGTGGATGTTTGTAAAGAGGTAGGGATTCTATTACTCATCATTTGTGAGGTTTTTATGGAATTAAAATTGATTGTTTTATCGCAAGATATATATATCTATGTTGAACTGTTATTATATGAGTATCACATATAAAACTATGACATGGGCTCGTCTTGTATTGTACGGCAAGGAACATAATGAATTGACACATGTTGTTATAAATTGAGAAGCATGGTTAGGAAAACTGACTCTATAAATAATGATTGAATATAGAGAAATGGTGAGATGTGAAGAGGGTGGCGGTTACATCCTTTGGCACGAATACACTAAAAGGTAAAATAGGGGGAAGGTGATGACACTTCCTTGGGTTGAAAGTCCCATAACACTGTACATGAATCGACTTGGTGAGGACACGGGGCTTGATGTCTCCTCATCGGAACATCCTTGGAATGCTTAGTGGGTGATCAAGCGCGCCCATTTGGGTTTCGATAGGTTGAGTGATACTCTATTAAATGTGAGTACCTAGGAATAATGATGAACTGTAATATCTATATATGTATAAAACTCGGTAATGATTAACTATGATATCTACGGAATATGATTATAATAAATCTCATAATCTGGATAATGGTGAGTATTAACTTACCATGCAGGTTTTAATGTGGTAATGATAAAAACCTAAAGGTGAGTAATGGTTTTCTCTACTGAGCATATTATCGCTCCTTCCCTTATATTTTCATCTTTTCATGACTCAATAAGTGTGAAGTGGCTGCGAGAAAAATAGTTGAGGAAGCTATGTAGCTATATTACGTTGGGATTGCTTCAATTGCTAAGAATGTTCTTCATGATAATGTAAGCATCAATTGTTACTTTCTGTGACTGTATTAAAATGCATTGAGGGTTGAAAAGATGATGACGAGAGTTTATATTATTAAATTTAAGGTGCTACATTAAATTGTGAATCAGTTATGATTCGTTTAAAAAAAAAAAAAGAAAGTTTACGAAAAAGTAAAGGTAACCTTATATATATATATAAAGTTAAACGAAATTTTTTTTCAACTCGTTTAAAAATATATATAAAAAAAGGGAAAGGAAAAAGCTTAGAATCATACAAAATATATCCTTTCCCCATATTTCTAATATGGTGATTATTTTAATTTTAAAATTAATTGAAAAATTACTAATGGCTCATATATAAAAAAGGAGAGATAATAGTTATCTTAGGAGATTTTCATTCACGTAACTTTTGTAGAATACTTAGAGAGAAAAACTAAGAGTTCTTCTATAAAAAAAAAAAAAAAAAGATCTGCTATCTCAGGTGTTGAGTACATAGCAGATTCAAAAAAGTGTGAGGAAAATTCATTCTTGCAGTTTAACGCCCACTCGTTTTTCCATTGGTGTGGAGGCCTAGATTGGAAGATTGTAGTGTCAAAGAGGAAAGCTAAGATACCCTGATAGTCTTCAAAAAATTGGTAAAAATTCCCAAAGCTTTATATTATTAATTAAAATTATGTAGCTATTAGCGATGAACAAAGTTTTCAGGAAATTTTTGTTTGTCAATGATCCGTTTCTTCTACTGTGTTTTTGTATTTTAATTCCAACAAATGGCATCAAAGCGGGTTATAGCATATATAATTTTAATTAACATGATCTTATTTTGATAATATCATTTCTTTTACGCATGTTTGTGGGCACTTTGCGTCTTTGTAATTATTATTCATGTGATGAATGGTTGTTTAATGAATGGATTTTGGTTGTTAATTGTATGGTCCTTTTGGATTGATTATTTTATTTCAGTTTGATTAGATCAAATCTGTGTAAACCTATAAAGGGGTATAGGCTTTTTTGTAATAATTTATTATTATTATTTCTTTTCAAATTTTTTTTCTTTTCTCCTCTTCTTCACCTGCTACACATGGAGCGATAAAGAAAAAGAAGTCCATTGGATCTTTTGGCCCAATTGAGAACTTTGGGCCTATCAAATTTCAAAGGTAACCCAGCAGATTGTTGCATAGTAAACCACCCGATGAAGACTACAAAATAAGAGCAGGGAATTATGTATAACTTACAAGAAGACCTTTGTAATTTTTCCTCTTTTTTTATGGGTTGTAATTTTAATTATCTAAAAGGACCAGGTCAAAAAAAAATCCATTGTTTATATTTATGCTTTATTTTCATGTGATGATTGTGATAACATGTCATCTAGAAAAGTGCCTACTTATAGTTATTGTAACATGACATGCGTATACTAACATATTGTTTTTATAAAGGAGTTTATAAAATGATTTAATATGTGTTAGAATTAATTTAATGAGATTAAATTAATTGGGTTGGTTTTATAGAATCTTAATTTATTAATCAACCGAATAATGTGAATTTAGTTTGAATAGTTAAGACTTGGTAAAATTCACATTAATTCTAAGTTATCTAATTTTAAATTGTTTAATATTGGGTAATTTAGATAATTTATAATAAATTTAGATTTTTTTAGAAAATCTGGTAATTTATTTAAGTGTAAGTAGAATTGGATTCTATTAACACATAATATAACCTGGTAATTAAAAATTATTTTTATTTACTAGAAGTATGAAACATATGATGTTTTATAAGACAAAACACATCTTTTAATATAATGAGTAGGAGAAAGTAATAGGACAATATAACCTATGGTCTCCACTATTAGCACAACATCGTGAGATTTAAGTGGCGCCTTGCGACGCTTTGATTTTGTCCTCCCTACGGAGGGTGTCCATTTAAATCAATATCAAGGTTGGCTTCCTAAAGATAGGATTTTATAATGTATTTCAAAATTTACCTACCTTACGGCGGAAATTTTGAGTTAAGTTGTTAAAATTTAAAATAGTGGGTTACACTCATACAGACGTAATTAAATTGTTAATTATATCTTGACCAAAAATATACGGTTATTAATAACTATAGAAAATATGAGATATTTTGAATATATTTATTAATTGAGAATGTCTCAATTCAATTCATAAATAATTTGATATACCCTACGATGGCACTTTATTTATTAAAATTGAATAATCGTGGAATTAGTAATATTATTTTGTGTTTTTTCATATGCATCGTGCATCATGTTTACTATTCCAAAACATATATTTTTTATGTTTATGCAACCATTTAATTTATGTTATTTTATTTATTTATTACAGCAACAATATCTAATCCAATCATCATTATTCTCTCAAATGAAAAATTAACTGGAGATAATTTTATCAAGTGGAAGAGTAATATGAAGATTGTACTAATTTGCAAAAATTACAAGTTTGTCCTGACAGAGGAATGTCCTCCATCGCCTGTTGCCAATGCTCCTCGTAATGTACGAGAAGTATATGATCATTGGATCCAGGCAAATAATAAGGGCCGCTATTTTCTTTTGGCTGGCATGTTTGACGTGCTTAGGATGAAGCACGAAAGCATAGAGACCGCTTACGAGATAATGCAGTCTCTGCAAGACATGTTTGGCAAACCTTCTGAAAAGGCACGCCACGAAGCCGTTAAGGCAGTAATGAATGCCAAAATGAAGGCAAGGATTTCGGTCAAAGAAAATATTCTTAACATGGTTAACAATCTCCACGAGACCGAGGTCAACGGGGCTGTGATAGATGAAGCAATACAGGTGAGGATGATTTTGGAAACCCTCTTCCCTGTGTTCCTTTAGTTCAAAAGCAACTATTTCATGAACAAGCTAAAATATAATGTGACTAAGTTGCTTAATGAGCTGCAAACCTTCGAGTCTATTTCGAAAGAAAAGACTAAAGAAGGTGAGGCAAATGTTGCGGAAGCTCAACCCTCCTCTTCTACTCAAAAGAATAAGAAGAGGAAGATGACTGAAGGAAGTGGTAAGTCTAAAAATGGAGGGCAACCTAAGAAGAACAAAAGCAACAACAACAAAAAGAGCTCAAACCAAAAGAAGCCTAAAGGAAAATGTTTCCACTACAGCGTAGTTGGGCACTGGAAAAAAAACTACAAGAAGTATCTTCAGGGGCTCAAAGAAAAGAAGAACAACGGTAAATCAGATTTACTTGTTTTAGAAGCTTGTTTAGTTGAAGATGATACTTCACCTTGGATAATTGATTTAGGGACAACTAACCATGTTTGTTCTTCTTTGTAGATGCTTAGTTCTTCAAGGGAGCTTGCCAATGGGGAACAAACGATGAGAGTGGGAACAAGAGACGTTGTTTTGGCAAGAGCAGTGGGAGTTGTTAAACTTTATTTTATAAATAAGTTTTTAATTTTGGACAATGTTTATTATATTTCTTGTTTTCGTAGAAATTTAATTTCTGTTTCTAGGTTATTTGAACAAATGTTTAATGTTTCTTTTAATAATAATTATGTTAATATTTCTAGAAATGGTTTGAATATTTGTTCTGTGCATCTAGAAAATGGGCTTTACACTTTAAGGACCAACAAAAAATCACTACTCAATACCGAAATGTTCAAAGTTGAATAACCAAAACCCAAGAAGCAAAAGATTTCTTCTGATAATGAAACATACCTATGGCACCTTAGATTAGATCACGTTAACCTTGACATAATTAACAGACTAGTAAAGGATAGTCCTTTAAAAGAACTAAAAGTTAGTTCTCTACCAGTTTGTGAATCTTGTCTTGAAGGTAAAATGACTAAAAGGTCTTTCTCTACAAAAGGTGAAAGGGCCAAGGAACAACTTGAGCTAATACATTTAGACATCTGCAGTCTATTGAATGTACAAGCACGTGGTGGTTATAAATATTTCGTCACATTTATTGACGATTATTCAAGGTATGGTTACATATACCTAATGCAAAGGAAATTTGAAACTTTTGGAAAGTTTAAAGAATTCTAAGCGAAAGCTGAAAAGCAATTAGGAAAGACGATGAAGACTCTTCGATCTGATCGATGAGGGGAATATTTGATACTGAATTCAAGGACTATATGATAGAACATAGTATTCTATCACAACTCATAGCACCTGGAACACCACAACAAAATGGTGTTGCAGAGAGAAGAAATCAGACTTTGCTAGATATGGTAAGATCCATGCTTAGCTAGTCATCATTGCCCACCTCGTTTTGGGGATATGCATTGCATACTGTAGTCTATTCCAAAAACACCTTTAGAGTTATGGAATGGTCGCAAATCTTGTATGCGACATATCCGTATATGGGGGTGTCCAGCACATGTGCTGAAAGGAAAGACCAAGAAGCTGGAACCACATTCTGAAGTATGCTTGTTTGTGGGATACCCAAAGGGAACAAGGGGAGGTTTGTTTTATAGTCCACAAGAAAGGAAGGTATTTGTATCGACAAATACCACTTTTCTAGAGAATAATTATATGACAAACTATAAACCTTGTAGCAAAGTTGTACTTGAAGAGTTACTTTTTGACAGATCAGACAGCAACCGACAACCGTTGTCGAAGGACAAAATAAGGAGACCACATCTCCTAATCAGAATGTCATACCACCTCGACGTAGTGGGAGGGTTGTGAGACCACCTTCTCGCTATAGGGAAATTAGAGAAGCACATGTTGCTATCTCTAATAATGGTGAGGATTATCCATTAATATATCGTGATGCAATGGAAGACTCTGAGAAGGAAAAGTGGCTTGAACTAGAGTCAATGCACTCCAATTCATTTTGGGAACTAATTGACCTACCTAAAGGGATAAAACCCATAGGGTGCAAATGGATTTACAAGAAGAAAAGAGGAGTGGATGACAAAGTTGAGACTTTCAAAGCTAGGCTTGTGGCAAAGAGTTATACCCAAAAGGAGAGACTCGACCATGAAGAAACTTTCTTGCCTGTAGCTATGCTTAAATCCATTCGGATTCTTTTATCCATTGCTGCTTGTCTTGATTATAAGATATGACAAATGGATGCCAAGACTGCCTTTTTGAATGTCTATCTTGAGGAAAGCATCTATATGGTGCAACCAGAAGGGTTTGTAATCAAAGGTCAAGAGCAAAAAGTTTGCAAGTTGCAGAGGTCCATCTATGGACTTAAGCAAGCTTCAAGATCTTGGAACTTGAGATTTGATGAAGCGATCAAATCTTATGGTTTCGATCAAAACATTAATGAACTTTGTGTATACAAGTAAATCAAAGATAAGAAGATGGTCTTCTTAGTTCTTTATGTAGATGATATCCTACTCATTGGGAATGATGTAGGCGTATTATCTAATGTAAAGAAATGGCTCGCCAACCAATTTCAAATAAAAGATTTGGGAGAGGCAAGTTATGTTATTGGAATCCAACTTATAAGAGATCGTAAGAACAAACTGTTGGCATTGTCTAGGCATCGTATATCGATAAGGTGCTTATCAGATTTTCGATGCAAAACTCTAAGAAAGGTAATTTACCTACACGTCATGGAGTTTATCTTTCAAAAGAGCAGTGTCCTAAGACACCTCAAGAGGAAGAAAACATGAGATCAGTACCCTATACATTTGCAGTAGGAAGTCTAATGCATGCCATGTTGTGTACAAGACTTGACAATTGCTATGCTGTGGGTATAGTCAGTCGATATCAATCCAACCCAAGATTAGATCATTGGGTAGCGGTTAAAAATATTCTTATCTCAAGAGAATGAGAAACTATATGCTGGTATATTCCAGTGAGAATTTGATTCCCATTGGATACACTGATTCTGATTTTCAATCAGACAAAGACACGCGTAAATCTACGTCTGGATCAGTGTTTACTTTTGGTGGTGGAGCCATAGTTTGGAGAAGCATCAAACAATCTTGTATTGTTGATTCAACTATGGAAGCTATGTGGTTGCTTATGAAGCAGCTAAAGAAGCTGTTTGGCTCCGTAAGTTCTTAAATGATTTGGAAGTAGTTCCAGGCATGGATAAACCACTCACACTGTATTGCGATAATAATGGTGCAATGGCGAATTCAAGAGAACCTAGAAGCCACAAAAGAGGAAAGCATATAGAGAGAAAATATCATTTGATCAAAGAAACAGTACATCGAGGCGATGTAAAAGTTGTGAAGATAGCATCGGAAAACAACTTTGCTGACCCTTTCACCGAGACGTTAGCTATAAAGAGCTTTGAGGGACACTTGGAAGGCTTGGGTCTTAGAGACATGTCTCACCTGCTTTAGGGCAAGTGGGAGATTGTTGGGTTTGGTGCCCTAAAAGCTATGACATTGTACATATTATTAATAAATAAATAAAGTGACATTTATTATTATTTTAGTTGCTTATATGTGTTATGAATACATTTATAAACATTGAGAAAATTCCATGATTATTTATGTGACTATAAATTTAGCATATAAGTGTTATATGCTTAGGGATAAAATTTATAGATAATAATCTAAATAGTTCATAATAATTAATTAAAGTTTAGGATCTTTAATTAAATATTACAAGTACGGTCCAATCTCATTTAGAATGAAATAGTGATTATCTGGGCTATTAATGTAAAGACATTGGATTGGAGGTACTTTATATAATGAGATTATATAGGACTAGACTAGATAAATTATGAATCTCTAATAATCATCTGTTACAAATAGAGTATTCAAATTTATTACCATGATGATCATATATTTGACAGTCTTAATCCTAAGTATTTATTAGACTCTTATTTATGACATTATGTTTTTTGACTTGCTTGGTAAGATTTGTCTAAGCACAGATCATAACTTAGTATCATGGAAACATAACATAATAAATGGCTAGGAATAATATTATACAGTTAAGGAATCCATTCCTTCCTTATGGAAGTTAGAAAAATAGTTCTCTTGAGTGATAATTCGAGGTTTGAACAGTAATGTGCTCGTTCATAATAAGATTGCAAATCAACTGTTCATTAGTGAATTATTGGAACTCAAGGATAAAGATATAATAAGAGAGGTAAACAGAAATTGAACCTAGCTCTTATTATGAACTATTTATGGAGGACTGACTTATATGTAATGATTCTATCAATAGACTACTCGCTAATTTTCTTTGAGTAATTTTACTATAATCTCAAGAGTTCAGTTTTAGGTTTTTAGTGGAATAACATTGAAACTAATAAATTTGGCACATTAATCAAAGAAATTAATTAATTGTTAAATTTATTAAAGCTTGGGTTATAGGTTCATAGGTCCCCAATGCCGCATCTGTAACACTATATTGGTTTTATGCATAGAATGAATTATACATATTTAGTTTGGAATTATTGAATTCTGAATTAGTTATTTCACACTTGAATTATTAATGTGACACAAAAAAATGTTCTCTGTGACACATAATGTAATGTAATAAATGTTGTCACATTTAACTGAGCATTAGTTAATTAATTAATTGATTAATTTTAAAATCTATTCTTAAATAAATGTGATTTATTTTTAAATTTAGATTTAAATATATGCATATATGGTTTTGAACCAAATATTATTTATATATAAGATTTTATAATATATTAATATATATATATATATTATAATAAATAAATGTTTACGTTTGTTTTACTTTATATATATATATATATATATATATATACAACAAAATTAGTTATGATTCGTTTAAAAAAAAGAAAAGAAAAAGGAAGTTTATGAAAAAGTAAAGGTAACCTTATATATATATATATATATATATATAAAATATTAAACAAATTTTTTTTCAACTATTATAAAAAAATATATAAAAAAAAGGGAAAGGAAAAAGGAATCACGCAAAATATATCATTTCCCCATATATTTGATATGGTGGTTATTTTAATTTTGAAATTAATTAAAAAATTACTAATAGCTCAGATATAAAAGGGAGAGATAATAGTTATCTCAAGAAATTTTCATTCACGTAACTTTTGTAGAATACTTAGAGAGAAAAACTGAGAGTTCTTCTATAAAAAAAAAAGGTCTCCTATCTCATGTGTTGAGTACATAGCAGATTCAGAAAAGTGTGAGGAAAATTCATTCTTGCAGTTTAACGTCCACTCGTTTTTTCATTGGTGTGGAGGCTTGAATTGGAAGATCGTGGTGTCAAAGAGGAAAGCTAGGATACCATGATAGTCTTCAAAAGGTTGGTAAAAATTCCCAATGCTTTCTATTATTAATTAAAATTATATAGCTATTAACGATGAACAAAGTTTTCAAAAAATTTTTGTTTGTCAACGATCTGTTCCTTTCGCTGCATTTTTGTATTTTAATTCCAACAGTTATTACTCTTTCTACTTAATCTTGTTAAACATTGGGGACAATATTTAGTTTAGGTTAGGGAAAAAGGTTGTGTTAAAATTTTTCAAAAATTTTTTATTTTGTATGGGACTAGTTTTAAAAACCAAGCGAAAAAAATTGAAAAAACTTGAAAAACTTGAAAAAAAAATGTTGTGATGTTTGTAAAACTTAAGATTCATATTTTCCATGGTCGAGATGGCTAAGTGAAGGATTTGTCTTGAAACGCGACTCAATATGGTCCAAAAATAGTCTTTTGTGTTATCTTTGCATCTTTCTTTTGTAGCATACATGTATGAAGGTGGTCGAGAGAAGGAATACTTAATATTTTTAAAATGCGTCTTCACCTTATTAAAAATAGCTGAGTAAAGGAGTGACTAGTATTTTTGAAATGTATTTCTACATGTTTGTAAAAAAACACTATGTTTTTATGTTACATTTGACTTTTTTGTTTTTTTTAAAAAAAAACCTAAAAAAAGTAAAAATTTGAAAAATCTAAAAAAATTAAAAAATTTTAAAAATCTAAAATATTTTTAATATATATAAATATTTTTATTTTTTGGTGATTTGCCTCCTGTCCGATGACGATATTACAGGTTATATCATTTTCATAACTTATGGTAAAATTTAAATATTATTTAAGTTTATGTTAGTTTCTTTAGTTTGCATTATATATAGGTTGTAATTTTTTAAAAAAATTTAAGCACTTAATCTTGAACTATAATTTGTTATATTAATTTAGAGACTGTTTATGTTAATATATTTGTTTTATTTTTATAAAATCTTATAACTTGTTTAAATCCCTCTTGAGGCAAAGTCCTACATAAAACTAAGTTTAGATATAATTTAGGTCATCTTTGAATCGTTTGAGCCTTTTTAAGCTTACATATTTACATTTTATATCCCTGGTCACTCTGCTGAGCCTATTATTTCCATTTTTCTTTGTCACCCACATATTTAGTCTAGCTTTTTTTAATAAATTCATAATCCTTTCTTTTACCTTTCATTCATAAGGCATCTGATCTTTCAAGTGCAATTGGGTTTATGCCAACGTTAGGGAAGGTTGGGTTGTGTTAGAAATATCTGTTACATCTGTTAAATTATTTTAATTCTATTGTAATCCTCAGTTATTATATATTTCTGTAAAAAAGTACAAAAGTAAAAAAAGAAAAAAATATGAAAAACGAAGAAAAGTAAAAAAAAAAGGTTGAATAAAAGTGGATGAAAATGATAGTTCATTTTAAGTTTGGGATTATAACTTTTGGAATTAGAATGGACATTTTTAGAAATCATTGTAAGTGTTTTATGGGTGAACTTAGCCTCAAATTTTTCCATTATCCTACTCTTTACCTTAGCCTTACATTACAAGCTGAATAATGTCCTAATGATCTTTAATGAAGTATTATACTAAACTAGTTGAGAGAATAATATAAAACAAACTTATAAAGAATTTACTAAATTAAATTAGTTTATATTAATATAAATTTATCTAGTTAATATGCACAGATTAGTAGTAGAAAATCACACACTCACAGGAAAATCCATCTTAAATATTAGACATATACTCTAGCTTGAACCATAATTTTAATTAATATTTGTACTTTTACCATGAAGCATAAATTTGAGATAACCCCTTTGGAGAATCAGCGAGGAATCACTAGTTTTCTTTTTTAAAAACCAAATCTTTTGTCTATTTTCAAGTATTATCTCTTTAATTGCTTAGGACTAGCAATAAGCTAGTTGAAGGATGTGATGAGATTTAGAAAATACATATTTCTTAAAGCTAAAATCAATCATTTTACATTAATATTTCTCGTTAAACTCTTTAATTATAGCAATTTAATGATAAACAATATTTTAATGTTTTAGTGTAAAAATATGTTTAAATATGTGTTTTTATGTCTAATAATATTTTTAGTAATTTTTAGAATCATTTTCGTGTGTAAAATATTAGTTTAGTTTGTAATTAATTAAAACCAAAAAAATAATAATTGGTAATTTTATTTTGAGTCTTAATGTGTTTGATAGTGTGTTTTAAGTTTGTAAATATGTTCTACAATATTTTTAGTAATTTCTAAAAATATTCCCAAGTTTAAACTTATGTGTCAAATCAAAAGAGACTAAAATTTTAGAAATTTGTAATTATTTTTGTGTGTTTTAATGTTAAATAAATATTTTTAATATTAGTATAAATATTGTGTTTGTAAAATAATAATTTTTTTTTAAATTTTCTATCTTTAGATTTGAAACGGCACCAAAACAGGAAAAATCAAACATCAAATGCATCAAAAAGAAAATAAAAATTCAAATTTAGTAAATGGAGGACATGTGGCATGATTTTAGTTATTAATTGCACTACCATAAAGATCCGAGCTGTCTGTCTCCTGTGTGCGTCAGCCTATGTTAGGCCACATGTCACCACGAGATTCGTGCATCAGCGCTAACGCGTGTCAGTGGGCCCTACTAATTTTGAGATTTGTCTAATCCAGTGTACTTATCTCCATGTTAAGCCGTCTCTTGAACCCTCCAATCTGCATACTTAGATTGATCCAATGGTCGTGGAATTGGTCCCAGTTGGCGCACTTGGGCCCATTAGCTTCCTCATTTTCTAATCATTGGACGTGTTTTGAACGGCCCAGATTGTACCTTATTTGTGCTTCCAGCTGCTGCTAGCATTGGATAACAACCAGATTCTTAGAGAGTGAAGAAGGGCCTTTTGCGTGAAAAGGAAGAAAAAATAAAACAAAAAAGGATCAATTTGATCCAAAATTTTCAACAATTGAACAATGAATAAATTATAAAAATATATATATAAATAGTAAACTTTGAGCCCTATAAGTATCGGTGGCTTCGCAGCCTGGTTCTCCATCCCTTGTAACATAAAAAATATTGTTTAAATTTTCTTTTAAGCTTTTAGTTTAGTTTTTATGTTCAACTTTTAGTATAAGTGTTTGTAAAATATTTCCCAGATTATGCTATAAAAATTATGCCTAATAATATTTTAAGTATTTTATTAAATAAGTCTTTATAATTTCCCTTTTAGCTGAGGTGAGAAAGGGAAACTCTGGCAAAATCACTTAAATATTTTTAGTTTTTTTTTTTTAGTTTTCCAAGCAAATATAATGGCAAAATATTTTCTAGAAAACCTAAAATTTTAATATTTTCTTAGCTAGAACTTTGCCAAAATTTTGGTTTTGATTTTTCAATGATACATACTAGCATAGATAATGCTTGGGAGGGCCTTGATTAGTCGTAGATAGAGAATGGCTTGATAAATGCTTAACATATTATTTTGGTTGTTATTTTAGTTAAATTATATTGAAATTTTGTTTGTTTATTAGGTTAAGTTTTTACTACATTATAGACATGGAATGACACAGTAAATGTTTAGAAATACTTGATTTATTGTTGACATAGAGTGGCATAATATATTCTTAAATCAATTAATAAATAATTAGAAGGATTAAAATTTGTTTAATTTGATTGCCAAAATGAGACCTTTGAACCTTAGCTCTATTATAATTACTATTTTACCCCTTTTAATTTGTTGTTATTATTATTGTTATTTTGTTAAAGTTATTTTAAATTAATTGTACTTATTGTGAAAGTTTCATTTTAATTTAATTTGCATTTCTTGTTATGAAGATAATAACAAAACTTTGAAAAATGTGTAAAATATTGTGAATGTATTTTATAAATAATAAATATTAATCCTTATATTTTTTGCTTAGAGAATAAATAAAAAGTTAATATAGTAAATATATTGGGATTGAACAAAATCCTTCCTTATGGGTTCAACCTTAGATTCACCTAGTAATTATTACTTGAAACAATTTTATACTTGAGGTTATATCAAATTGTGCACTTTTACATACGAGTCAATCACTGACTCTCAATGATTTTCACTTGGATTCAATTGGTACCGGCTAACAATTCCTACCGTATATCATATATCTTGTCTTGTACATAGTATAGCACATATAAGAATTCCAACTGCTAACACATATAGATGTCTTTACATGCTTTCAACTTTCTTAGGAGTTATGGGAGAGTGCTCCTTAGAAAGAGTTATTCTATGTTTATAGTTTGAAAAACCTTTGGAATCCTTCACAAAATACTTTGCAAGGATTTTATTTATGTACAAGGCTTGAGATTAAGCTACTACCTTGTTCTACTTGTCTTTAAGGAGTCGGATAACTAGAACATAGCCAGTTTTTCCTAAGTCTTCCCTCTGGGATTGTTTTGCCAACCATTCCTTGACCGTTGTTAATGATTCTACATCATTATCTATTATTAGTAAGTCATCAACATAAAAGACTAGATAGAGCACTCTTTTGTCCTTTATTTCTCTTATAGATGCATGGCTCATCTATGGTTTGATCAAAACATCAAACTTGATCACTTGATCAATTCTAATATACCTTGATCTAGAGGTTTATTTGAGTCCATAAATGGATCTCTGCAACTAGTAAACTCTTTGCTATTGCACTCTCATGATGAACCCCTTTAGCCGTGCCATGTGAATGGTCTCTCAAATCCAGCTACATCTAGTGGGCTTAATCCCTTCAAATGCATCAACAATTTACCAAACTCTGTTGATGTATATGGATTCCAATTCACAATTGATTGTGTTTTAGCATGTTTTAGAATCAACATCCATCATAGCTTGACTATATGAGATAGGATCATTGATATCAGCATCATAGACTACTAAATTAGCCTTTCTAATTCCAATGTCAAGATCCAATTGTCTAACAACCCTCCCACTATGATGTAGCATCCTAAGTTGTTGTTCTAAAAGTGTGGTCTCGCTTTCATCGACTAGTCTTATGGGAATGATCGCATCATTCTCATGACTGTGGGATGATCTCATCTCCTGCTAATTCCTCTAGGATGACTTTACTTTGAGGTTTGTGGTTCTTCGTATACTTTTCCCTAAGAAACATCACTTTATTATCTTGCATACTATAGAAGAAACCACCACACATTTCATTTGGTTACTTTAGTATGCGATTCCATCTTACCTACCTTTGGCACGAGCTAGACACCCCCACATGTGTAAGTGGCTTAGACTAGGTTCAAAACCCAGTCCTAAATTTATGCGGTGTCTTAGGTATAGATATAGAAGGAAATAAAGTGAAATGATATTCAGTAGTTTATGGAGCATATCCCTAAAAGGATATTGGAAGTGATGAACCACTCAACATAGATCTCATCATATTGAAAAAAGTCCTAATTCTTCTATCTGCAACACCATCTACTATGGCGTCCTTGGTGCTGTGAGTTATGACAATCCAGTTGTCTTATAGATGACTTCTAAATCCAACACCTAGGTTTTCCCACCACAATCCAATCGAAGTGTTTTAATTTGCTTACTTAATTTTCGCTTAGAATTCTTTGAACTTTTCAAAGATTTCCAGTTAGGAATACATGGTATGCATATCGATCTCTAACTTTCTGTACATTCATTGGATATTAAATATTTGAGTGTACTAGCTCGAGAAGATCTTTAGCCCTATCACCTTTTCTCCAAGAAAGATCTCTTAGTCATTCTACCTTCCAAACAAGATTATAGGTTAGTATAGTTTGAACCCTTAACTCCCAAAGAGGTTCATCCTTAACTAAACTTTCTATCTTGTTTAGTTTAATATGACCCAGTCCAAGGTGCCATAGTTATCTTACAACTTTTGTCTCTTAAGACACTTCATCTTATTGCACAATTTCAGTATTATGTAGTGAATAGGAACTAGGGAGATGTAAATTGCCAAAAGTACCATAAGAACATATTAAAATATTATCCTTAAAATAGAAACTCTTTCATTAAAAGGAAACAAAACATGATTGTTCCGACAAAACCAAAAACTGAAATCAAATTCTTGTTTAAAACAGATACATAATAGCAATTGAAATTTTAATGTTTCTAAAACATAGTACAATGACTCTGATTGCAATAGCTGAAACTGACTTCCATATGCCTACTGCTAGCATGAACTCTTCACACTATTTCCTTGGTTCTTGAAACCCCTACACAGAAGGACAAACATGATTAATGGCTATAGAATCTACAATCCAGGTATTAGTAGATTTTTCCACTAAACTTGTTTCCAAAAAAAGTATCATACTTTCCTTGTTCTTCCCCGCAGCAAGAAACTCTTTATAATTCCTCTTCTAGTGACCTTCTTTCTTACATGGAAACACTTTCCTTTGCTTTCTAGGTTTGCTTTCTTCTTGGTAGTCTTGCCTTTATTGCTCTTTTTCTTCTTCCTTTTGATCTTAGAAGAACTAGCAACAACACATAAGCCTTTCTAGACTTAGAGTTTATTATGCTTTCAAAAGTTTGGAGCTCAGTCATGAGTCTAGTGAGGTTCAAGTTCATCTTGTTCGTGACGTAGTTACTCTTGAATGGGATGAATGTATTGGGGAGGGTTGTTAAAACCTTACAAACTTGAGTTTGTTGGTCAATCTACAAGCCATTGATTTCTGCTTCATTGAAAAAGCTCATCATCTTAAGCATATGCTCCCTTACAGAAGAATTTGCTTTCATGCGGCTATTCATAATAGCTTTAACAGCATCAAACCACGCATGCTCATGTTGCTCCCCAAACATGGCTTGGAGTGATGCAATGATATCAACATTGATCCTTATGTTTTGATGCTTCTGCTGTAACACGTTTGACATAGAAGCCAACATGTAGCAGCAAGCTATGACATCAGACTGGATCCACTTGTCATATGCATCATTAGCATTCTTAGAAGCATTTAGCCTAAGCTCAAGCGAGCACTCTTCTAACAACACAAATCTGTGCTTTTTAGTAGTAAGCACAATGTCCAAGTTGCATTTTCAGTTGACAAAATTTTTGCTGGACAATTTGTTTTGACTTAAAATAACAAATAACGAGTTAAAAGACATTATGACTGGAAATAAATTATAAGCATAATTAATAAATATTGCAAATATCACATGAGACAATTATATTTAGTAAAATTCATATAAAGCATGCAAAGCAGAAATGCATGGATGTATGAAACCTAACAAAATACATCACTACAACTGTCAACATCGGTATCCATAGGTATAGGATCACTATAGGAAATACGCGCAACCCATATACCATGCCAGGCCATTCCTGATTGAATTTAGGCGCCCAATATCTCATATTTGACTAAATCAACTACCGTCTCTTTGGTCCATAACCTTAGTCAGCTGGAACTCATTTTACAAGTATATTGATAGGTTCTTGTTGAGTGTACAACCATCATTTCATAACCTAGTGATTTTCACCCATTGAGTGCCGCCGTAAGGTCAATCAGTCATAAGCTAATAACCAGTTAGGAAAATTATCCTTTAGAGAGGTAGATAAAGCTTGACAAACACAGCTCCTGTAGGGAAATGGCCACTAATCACTCTTTTCATACTAACAATCGAGATCATGGGATTCTCACACAAAAGGCTCACCTAACAGAACCTTTCGTTATGAGATTCTTGCACCCACTCAAATTTTTGAATTTTAGGTTTCTTGATTTTATTTAAGTAAATTCAATTCACAGTTTTAAGACAATTAATCTCATTAGATTCCTAAAACTACGTGATGCATGAGTGGCACTCACTATCCTATATGCAGTGTTATTAATAATTATGAGTATGGCAATCAAAGCATATCAAACATATTAAAAATGCAAATTAATGATTGCAACCATAATAAAGAAAACCGTGATGCTCTCCAAGTCATTATCTTTTTTGCGTAGTCCTCTTTTTGGTTGTCTTTGATTTTGTCATCCCTTTTGTGCTCCCACAAGCATTAATGAAATTACCTAAGTTCTAAAACTCTTTAAAACTTTAATTTCATTAATTCTTAACTTTAAATTTAATTCTAGTTAAGTGATCTCATTTTTGAAATTCTTTCAAAAATATCACTTTTATTTAATTAACAAAAAATTTAATTATAGATAACACTTATCTAAATATTGAATTCCTCCCACTAATGTAGGATAAAGTTAATTAAAAGATTCTAAGATTTTCTAAAGATCTCAGAATCTTTCTATAGTCCAATTTAAATCTCCAAGATTTTATTTTGGATAATTTGAAACACGTTCAAATTTGGAAAAATACTAGCAATTATTTGAAAATACCAAAAATTGATCTTGCATCAATTTAAATTTTTAAATTCAACAAATTTTAAACTCTTTAAAATTTGAAGCACATGAGGCAGAAAAAATAATCTAGCCATCATGCTTTGTGGCGAGAAGGCGGAGGAGGCAACACCAGCCGCAGCCAGACAACCATGGCCTAAACACTCTGTACGCATGCCTAGCGTGCCCTGATGGGTGTAGCTTTATACGCCTGTGGCGCACGCTGTGAACCGAGCCCTCCTGGTCCTCTTGTTGTGCGTAAGAAGCATGCAGCATGCCTTTGGTCTGTGCCCATGGTGCACAAGCCCACCGCTGGCTACACCCGAAGGTGAGGTTAATGGTACCATGGGGGTTTTTACCAAAAATCCAAATTCAATTTCTTGTCCAACAAGAAATCAAATTAGGACCACAAAATTGCTAATAAATCTAGAATTAATTAAAATCAAACAAGTAGGCATCTTTTCATCATCTTCAGACTTCAAGTGCCTCCATCTTCGAGAAGAAACTACATAGAAAATTCGTATACTATTTTTAGCTTACAAAAATTTCTATGAAAGCAGTAAACAACTAGTAGGGAATTCACGATGATGATAGACCCCCTCTAGCAAATTACACGTAATAACAATAATACAACCAAATTTCTAAAGGAATCATAGCCGGCATATTAAAAATAAATATCAATAATTTGATATAAATAATAATTAATATAAACATAAAAATTAATAACAACAGAAATCATACATTTCATGCATATTTCATAATCACATATAGAACCTAAAAATCCATCTTTCTAAATACAATTATCATGTAAATAAACCACATACATTTCATGTATATAAAGAAGGAGATTGGAGGAGTCAATTATTATACATAACATAATCATGAGTCAGCTCTATTACTAATTGTTAGGTGGTGGGCCTGAAAATCATAAAAAACGTAGCAAAATAGAGTTAAATTTTTCATAAACTTTTAGGATCCTTCTCATGATGCTACATACAAATAATTAAATAAACACAAACTTACGGGTTTGGCAAAAGCTCTGGATGATCAAGCATTCCAAAACCTTCAAATCTTCCTTGCTATTCTCCCCTCTCTAGATCAACCGACGTGTGGCCACCGGTGAGATCTCTTGGATTATCTTTTCTATATCTTCTTTTAACCTTTCTACTCAGTAGAGGTTCTTTACACTTTAAAGAGGATCACTAAACAGCACTAGATGGAAGCCGGAAAAAAAGTTTGCAGAAAGTAGAACCTCTAAGGCCTATTTATAAATTCATCAGTAGGAGCTAGTTGAAGCAAAATCTTCCAAAGATTCTATAGAGAATCACACCACCACAGGGTAGTTGGACATGATCAAGCTTCCAACAGAAGAGTGACATGTGTCACAACCACCTCCAACTGTGTGATCTTGTATCAATCCAAAATCTGGTCGAGATCTAATTTTGGTTCAAACTAAGATATTATTTATTTTAACTTTTAAAATAAATATCTTCCATGATTTTCTTAATTATTTTAACTATCTTATAATTCAAATAATTATTTACAGAATCTATTTCAACTTTTGAAAAAGATATTTTTTTGGTACAAGATAACAAATAGCTTACATGAAGATCACGTGATTTATTTGTTTCCTAAAATCATGGAGTGGTGCCACATGGACTCCTTGTTAGACATGTATGCCCTAAGGAGTAAAAATGTAATAAGTTTTTAGAGACATTTTTATCAATAAAGAATTTATTCATTATTAATGTACCAAATCTTGTCCTCTTTACGTTCATATTTGTTGAATGTATGTTAAGCGAACAAAAGTCTGAGACTGTGGGTCTAAACCTTAAGAATTGGGCATATGATAGACGGATTATGCGTAGGACATGATTCTTAAGGTGATGGTCTAAATTATAAGATCCGCAATCAAGGGAATAAAGTTGGGCACTTTATTCATGCAAAGATTGTTATGTTGTCTATATCCCTTTTGGGAGATGGTTTGTCTTGACCATCGGAGGTGGACTCCGTGAATAGAAACATTGGCATGTTGTCATAGGTGACGATGTGCTGGATCAGGATATAAAGTGAATTGATTTATATTAATAATTCTGTCTCGGCAAATCGATTCACTTTAGACAATCATTTATTTTGTATCCTAATCTTGAGATGAATAGTGGGCCTGTTGTCTTGGCTTGTGTCTTTTGATGTACCAAAGGGTGACACCCACATCTTAATAGTGGTATGTATGCCGGTACATTGGAGGCATGACTCTTGATAGCGTTGGAGTTGATAATTATGAAATGTATATCTGGGATATTGGGTTTCGTAATTGTCGGGAGCTTGAACTATATAGGTCCATTTGGTCCCCTTTACTAGCTCATAATATCTTGTAACGGCAAGACGTGCTTTTCTAATTATTGGTAACTTATGTTTATTAGATTGGTTGAAATTTAGAAGAATCAAATAATTCATATTTGTTTATCGGTTGAATTAATTTTGTGATAAAAATTAATTCAAGATAAACTTGTTGAATTATAAGGATCGGATAATTCTTGTCTGTTTATCGGTTGATTTAATTTAGATAAATTAGATCAATATAAACTTGTAGAATTATTGGGAATTGATTTATTTTCTTAGAGATTATCTAAATAAAGTTGTTTTGATTAGATAACTTCTCTATTGGGTTATTTGAATTAAAACTGAGACTTTATCCTATAAAATCTCAGGTAGAAAATAAAAGATTCATGAGATTTTTATTCAACGGTTCGGTCTATCGATGGAAGTGTTCGGCCTGCGATCAGGTGGTTCGACCTGCTGATCAGCGAAGGATAAGATCACGTGTTTTCACGCGGATCTTCTCAGATATTGATCTGAACTTGATTTTATTTCGAGTTTTTGAGACCTAATCTGATAAGGACTGACCCCAGGACCAATCTCTATATAAAGGGAGTAAGTCTTAAGAGTTACTAAGATCAATTGAGAGATTAAGAGTGATACTCTACTAGTGAGAATCTGAAAACTCCCTGAGAGCTTTTGTTCGCAAATCACAAACACTTGCTTTGGGTTCTCTCGATTGGTTGGAAGGAGAGTCACCTAGAGGAAGAGCTGTACGTGTGAGGCCACACTCACTCCGGTCATGGAAAGAGAATAGCAAAGAAGACCAGCTGGTTGAGGCTCTTCTGGAACGTTACTTCTCTTCACGTTTTGCGAGGGTTCTTCGGCACATAAAGGTTACTAAGATCTGGTTAATTTATGCATATAGCATGTCAAACTTGTGTTTTGAAAAATACTCTGATGTAAAATTTTTAAAATTCTACTACGTACTATTTTTTCCAACAATTGGCATCAGAGCCAGGTTTTTACATAAATTTACGAGTTTGTGATCATGTTATATGTATAAATTTTGTGATCTTAATCTCTCCTATGCTTGAATTTAATTTTATAGAGAGTTGGCACTCTAGGTTTCTATATATTATATATGTTGTCATGGATTATGTAGTGAATGTTCATTAATTAAATATGGTTGATTAAATTGTTATTTAATTATTTATTAATTAAGTAATTTATGCCGGTTATGGTTCCTCAGAGGTTAGAATGTGTATATAGGTTTTTTATGTAATTAGATGGCGGACTATCATCTCCATCTAGGAATTGTTATTTAATTTTAAATTTGTAAGAATTTTGTAATTAAATAATTAGATGTAGTTTTTTCGATGCAGTTTTAATTTTATTTTTGGGACAATTCTAAGAAACATTAAATTTGGATATGACCGGAAATATGAAGTATTTGATTCATACGAGATTGAAGACTTGAAGATGGGTATTACATAAAGAATGATATAGCTTGATGATTCAAGGATGAAGAATCGATAATATGCCTCGATTATTCTCTTGTAATCTTAGTTTTCTATTCTCTATGGTGGAGCCATAATATTACAGTTATTTATTATTTTGCTTGTACCTTTGCTTGTCTGCATTATAATATGATTTGCCATGTATATTGATAACATGTCATATAGAATAGGAGTGCCGCTCATATTAAAATTGTTCATGCATATTCTTAAAATAAAACCTTGATTTCAAAAGATTGAGTGGGAGAAGGCTTTCAAAGAGAGAACCTAAGGCCTCCATCGTTGGTCCATAGGCAGGACATGGTGGTCCCGACCCCTAGGAAGGGATTTCTATCATGTACCAGATTGGATCTCTAAGAAGATAAGGTATTTTAGCATGATTTTTGATTTCACACCCCTAGGTGGTGATTATAAATGATGGATAAAATATTAAAACGATGGTTATACACTTACATTTATTTTATTATTAACCTCCCCTAGGAGCTCTGTTAATAAAATTAATGGCCAAAGAAACGATTATTAATATATGCTGGATCATACAGGTCCTAGATGGCAAATATTAATTAGGAGGGGATCTGTGTTCCTGATTGAATTTGGCATGACTCCCCTAGGAGCTTGTTGAATTCTGAGTTGGGAATTATCGTTGTGAGGTTATGATATTTTCAAGGTTTTGACACATAAACATATTTGTATTTTTTACATGATTGTGTTATCTTACTAAATTATTATTATATGTTTGCTTATGTTTGTTACATAATTCTTTATTGTAGATTAAAAATGTCTAAAAACGTTTTATCATCGATACTTGACAAAAACCTATTAACCGGTGAGAATTATAATGATTGAAAATAGAACCTGGCTATCGTTCTGTCCTTTGAGAAACTGAAATATATACTGACAACTCCTTGTCCTCCCGAGCCTATGAGAGACTCAACTAATAAACAATTCCAAGCATATGATCACTAGAAAGATGCTAATGATCAGGCCCGCTGCTATGTTATGGCTAGCATGAATAACGTGTTGTAGCCTCAACATCAAGATTATGAGACTGCGAAGCAGATCTTGGATAATCTTAAAGATATGTTTGGAGACCAAGCCATAACAAAGCGGCAAGGGGTGCTTCAGAAACTTCTAAACTGTAGATAGAGGCCGGGGACATCTGAAAAGGAGCATATGATGTTGGTCATGGGTTACCTTCCTGAGGCTCAAACCAATGGAGCTGACATCGATGCTGAAACTCAAATGACTATGGTCTTCGAGACTCTGTTTGAGGAATTTATTCCATTTAGAGCTACATTTAATTTAAGCAATAGACAGGATATGACCTTAACAGAACTGATGAAACAGTTACAGGAGTTCGAACTGCTGATCAGAAACTCCTACGGGTGGTGAGGCCAACATGGTAACTACTTCTGGTTCTAATCCTAACTCTGGGAATGGAAATAAGCAACGAGCCAAGAACAAGAAGTCTTCTATTCCTACTACTATCAAGAGCAAGAAGAAGAAGAAGAAGAACCCAAAGAAGCTTAAGTGCTTCTTCTGTGGGAAGGTAAGGCATTTCAAGAAGCATTGCAAGGACTTCCTTTCCAAATGAGGTAGGTGTGATCTTCTGTACTTAGAAACTTGTTTGGTTGAGGAATCCAGTGACATTTGGGTCATAGATTCCAATGCAACTAATCATGTTTGTGTTTCTCTATAGGAGTTCAAAGAAACGAGAAGTCTACTGCATGAAGACTTCATGCTTCGGATGGGTGATGGATCATTGGTCTCAGCAGAAGCAGTGGGAGACGTCCATCTTTATTTTGATAATTATCAGAATTTATTTTGGCAAGATTGTTTTTATGTTCCTAAATTTAAAAGGAATTTAATTTCTGTAGCTTGTTTATTTAAAGACTCCTACTTGGTTTCTTTTAATGATAAAGTGGTGATTCGTAAAAACAAATATTTTATCTGTTCTGGATGGATGCAAAATAATCTATATTTTATCAAACCTAGGATGGACTTATTGCTTAATGCTGAGATAAGTGATAATGACTCTAAAAGACTTAAAACTTTTCACTCTAATAAGACTTATCTTTGGCATTTGCGCCTTGGTCATATTAACCTGAATAGGATTCAAAGGTTGGTAAGGGATGGACCTTTAAGTCACTTAAAGATGAAATCTATACCTCAATGTGAATCTTGTTTGGAGGGTAAAATGACCAAAAGACCATTTGAGTCTAAGGGCAATAGGGCCGAAGAGGTTCTAGAACTTATGCATAGTGATGTTTGTAGACCGATGAACATCCGGGCACGAAGAGGGTATGAGTACTTCATCACTTGTATTGACGATTACTCAAGATATGGGTATGTGTACCTGATACACCACAAAAGCGAAACTTTTGACAAGCTCAAGGAGTTTTGGGCTGAAGTGGAAAAGCAATTGGTAGACCTATAAAGGCACTTCAATCGGATCGAGGTCCTTTCTGATGAGTTCTTGGAACACTTATTAGAGAATGAGATTTTATCTCATTTGACTGTGCCGGGCACTCCACAACAGAATGGCATAATGGAGAGAAGAAATAAGACTTTATTGGACATGATCAGGTCTATGATGAGTTATTCATCATTGCCTTTATCCTTTTGGGGATATGCACTACAACCCGCATGTTATCTTTTGAACAATGTTCCTTCAAAATCGGTCCCTAAAACTTATCACGAGTTGTGGATGGGTAGGAAGAAATCCTTAAACCATATTCGCATATGAGGATATCCGGCTCATGTCCTGTTTAAGGATCCGAATAAGTTGGAAGCATGTTCAAAAGTTTGTGTGTTTGTAGGATATCCAAAAGGGACTAAAGGGGGTTATTTTTATAACCCAAAGGAAAATAAAGTCGTGGTTTCAACTAATGCAACTTTCCTTGAGAAGAGTTACATGGACGACTTTAAACATCAAAGCAAAGTGGTGCTTGAGGAGTTAAGGAGTGATCCGATCACTCCGGAGGTTCCGAATGAAACCGTTCCAATCAGTGTAGAAAAACCAAACAAACCTGAACAACAACCTCAGGGGCTTCGTCGTAGTGGGAGGATCGGGTGTCAACCTAAGAGGTATATGTTCAATGGGGTGGTCTTCTTGGCTGAACCGGATGAACAGGATAGGAATCTTTATACTTACGCAAAAGCTATAGAGGATGTTGATTCAAAACTCTAGACAGAGGCCATGAACATAGAGATGAAGTCTATGGAGACTAATCAGGTCTGGGAGCTTGTGGATCTTCCCGAAGGGGTAAAACCCATAGGGTGTAAGTGGATCTACAAGAGGAAAAGAGAAGTAGATGGAAAGCTCGAAACCTTTAAGGCTAGACTAGTAGCTAAGGGTTATACGCAAAATGAAGGAATCGATTATGAGGAAACCTTTTCGCATGTAGCAATGCTTAAGTCCATCTGGATTCTCTTATCCATACCTGCCGCTCTCGACTACGAGATTTGACAGATGGATGTCAAGATGGCTTTTCTAAATGGCCATCTTGATGAGTCCATTTATATGAAACAACTAGACAAGTTCAGGGTCAGTAGTCAAGAGGGTAAGGTTTGTAAGCTGCTGAAGTCAATTTATGGACTTAAGCAGGCTTCTCGTTCTTGGAACATAAGATTTGATCAGGTGATCAAGACTTATAGGTTCTCACAAAATGTGGATGAGCCATGTGTTTACAAACACATTAAGGATGGGAAGGTGGTTTTTCTACTGCTCTATGTAGATGACATTCTGTTAATTGGCAATGACGTTAGGGTGTTGTCATCGGTCAAATTATGGTTGACCAAGTAGTTTGACATGAAGGACTTGGGTGAAGCTAATTTTGTTCTCGGTATCCAGATCTTTCGGGGTAGGAAGAATAAAATGATAACTTTGTCCTAGGCTGGCTAAATAGATAAAATTCTTAGGAGGTTTGCAATGTAGGATTCCAAGAAAGGTGGACAACCATCTATGTTCCTAAAAGTTGCACCAATGAAGGGAGACATGAGGTTTAGGAAAAAAGGCAAACTGAGCCTGAGGTTTGTTGGACCCTATGAAATTGTAAAGCAGATAGGCAAGGTGGCTTATCAGTTGAGTTTGCCATCGGAGATGTCATCTATCAATGATATGTTTCACGTCTCAATGCTTAAAAAGTATGTCCCGGCCCTATTCACGTGATCAAGCCACAGATGATTGAGACAAGAGAAGATCTCAGCCATGAAGAGAAGTTGGTCGAGATTTTAGATCAAAAAACTAAAATCTTAAGGATTAAAGAAATTCCATTGGTCAAAGTTTTGTGGTGAAATCTCCAGGTAGAAGAAGCTATGTGAGAACATGAGGATGATATGAGGGCCAAGTATCTGCAATTGTTTTGAGTTTTGAGGACGAAACTCTTATAAGGTGGGGAGAGTTGTAACGCCAACCATTTCTTTTATAGACACTTATATTAATTTAACGTTAGAATGTAATATTTTAGTGCTATTATTATTTATGTTAAGTAAATTAACTTTTTATTTAGTAATGTCACAGGTGACGGCCTCGTAGGATAGATGTGCTCGGGATGTTCATATTAAAAGTGATGATAAGCTTAAAAGTATTTATTTATTTTTTAGAGTTTTAACTTGCTTTAAATTCATAATCTTTAAAATACTCTAGGGTTATGTATGCCTACAGTTATATTCATGATGATGACATGAATTTTATTGCATATTTTCTTATCTTTATAACATTTATGATGCCATGATAATTACAAGTGTAGCATTTTTTTATTATGCATTAAGAAGTTAGATAATATAAAATGTCCAAAAGAATAATGTGAAAATTAATATTTTTGAAGTTATGCAAGTAAATATTATTGTTGTATATAAGTAATTATGTATTATAATTATATTATATTATATTATATATAACCTTTAATGTTTATCTTATAACTTATTATATGATATGATATTATAATATATTATATCATATTAAGTTATATATTATATTATATTATATATTATATTATATAAGTATATACTATATAATGTTATATATTATAACTTATTATATATTTATGTCTAAAAGAAAAAAGAAACGGCAGTAGCCATGCAAGAAAAAAAAAAGAAAAAGAAAAAAAAGGAAACTGAATAAGATTACGATTAGAGTTTTAGTCTCCACATACAATCTATATAAAGACCTCTTGTTAGTAACCTTAGATCACACTTCATTCCTTCCTCATTGGTTAGTTTCATGCTTGGTTTTTTTTTTGGCTTTATTAAGATTTCTAATCTTCTTAATTTTATTCATCTTCGCAAGTGTATCAATTATTTAACATGTGTTGGAAAAACAGTACACAACAGAATTTTAAAATTTTATATCAGAGTATTTTTCAAAACACAAGTTTGATATGCTATATGCATGAATTAACCAGATCTTACTAACCTTTGAATGTCGAAAAACTCCCGTAATCAGTGAAGAGAAGTAACGTTCCAGATGAGCCTCAACCAACTAGTCTTCTTTGCTATTCTCTATCCACGATCGGAGTGAGTGTGGGCTCACACGTACAGCTCTTTCACCAGGTGACTCTCATTCCGATCAATTGAGAGAACCCAAAGCAAGTGTTCATGATTTGTGAACAAGAGCACTTAGGGAATTTCTAGATTTTCACTAGCAGAGTATCACTCTTAATCTCTCAATTGATATAAATAACTTATGTGACTTACTCCCTATTTATAGGGGTTGGGTCTAGGGTTAGTCCTTATCAGATTAGGTCTCAAAAATTCAAATCAGAATCAAACTTGGATCAATATCTGATAAAATCTGCGTGAAAATGCGTAATCTTATCCTGCGCACATCGGCAGGCCGAACATGAGGATCGGTATGTCGAACTGTCAAAAAAATATCTCAGCGAATCTTTTATTTTCCACCCGATATTCTATAGGATAAAGTCTTAGTTTTAATTCAAATAACCCAATAGAGAAGTTATCTAATTAAAACAACTTTATCTACATTATTTCTAGGAAAATAAATGAATTCCTAATACTTCTACAAGTTTATCCTGATTTAATTTATTCAAAATTAAATCAACTGATAAACAGACAAGAATTATCCGATCCTAATAATTCAACAAGTTTATCCTGAATTAATTTTATCACAAAATTAATTCAACCGATAAACAGACATGAATTATCTAATTCTTCCAAATTTTAACCAATCTAATAAATCTGACATAAGTCATCTATTATTGAAAAAGCACGTCGTATCGTTACAAGATTTTCTGAGCTAGCAAAAGGGACCAAATGGACCTATATAGTTCAAGCTCTTGATAATTATGAAACCTAATATCGCAAATATACATTTCATAATTATCAACTCCAACGCTACTCCACTAGAAGCTTGGAGCTGCACTCTCGAACTACATAGAATTACAAAGCTTGTATAGCTAAGTCTCCATGACATATCATAGTATATCGTATCCTCATAGGATTATCCATAACCGACTTAAGGACAAGTTCTATTTTACTTTCTCAATTCTTTTATCTTACATTCTATTATCTCACCGTCAAAAAACTTACCATCCAAAGACGGTATACTATTCGGTTACACCTATGTATCCAAATGGTTGAACGCTTCAGTTTTTCAATTACAGGATAGCACATATAAGAGGATATCACTACTCCTGAAAGATGAGCTATGGATTTCATATATATGAATAACAGGTCTGTGCTATCATGAGTCATGCCTCCAACGTATCGACATGCATAACACTATTAAAATGTGGGTGTCACCCTTTGGTACATAAAAAAAAACAAGTCAAGACAACGGTCTCACTATTCATCTTAGGATTAAGATACAATACAAATGATTGTCTAAAGTGAATCGATTTGCCAAGACATAATTATTAATCTAAATCAATTCACTTTATCTTCCGATCCAACATATCGTCACCTATGACAACGTGCCAATGTTTCTATTCATGGAGTCTACCTCCGATGGTCAAGACAAACCATCTCCCAATAGGGATATAGACAACATAATAATCTTCACATGAATAAAGCGCCCAACTTTATTCCCTCGATTGCGGATCTTGTGATTTATACAGTCACCTTAAGAATCGTGTCTTTCACCTAATCTGTCCATTATATGCCCAATTCTTAAGGTTTAGACTGACAGTCTCAGACTTTTATTTGCTTAACATGCATTCAACAAATATGAACGTAAAGAGAACAAGATTTAGTATATAAACAATAAATAAATTCTTTATTGATAAAAATGTCTCCAAAAACTTGTTACATTTTTACTCCTTAGGGCATACATGTCTAACAATCTCCCACTTACACTAAGTGAGTAAATATGAAAAATCTCGCATCCCCATAGCTTCCACATGCCTCTCAAAGACTCTCCCAGTAAGTGTCTTCGTAAATGGATCAGCTAAATTGTCCTCTGACGTGATCTTGCACACTATGACATGCCCACCCTCAATAAAATCCTTTATCACATGATACTTCCGATCAAAATGCTTACTCTTCTTTTGAAATCTTGGTTCCTTAGCATTAGCTACTGCAGCACTGTTATCACAGTATAGTGATACCGCCCTATCCATACCAGGAACTACCTCAAGATCCCCAAGGAACTTATGGAGCCACACTACTTCTTTCGAAGCATCACTAGCTGCTACAAACTCGGCCTCCATCATTGAATCTGAAGTGCAATCTTGCTTCCCACTTCTCCAACTGATGGCACCGCCGTCGAGAGTAAACACAAAACCTGAATTCGATTTCCTAGAACCAGACAGGATTGAAAATCTGAGTCAGTATATCCTAGAGGAGTCAAGTCCTCACTCGAATATACAAGCATATACCCACGAGTTCTTCTCAGGTACTTGAAAATATGCTTAACCATAACCCAGTGGCTCGGTCCAAGATTCACCTGAAATCAACTTACAATCCCAACCGCATAACAAATATCCGATCGTGTGCAAAGCATAACATACATGAGACTACCTACTACCGAGGCATAAGGCACCTTCTTAATGTATTCCTTTTCTTCCTCAGACTTTGGAGAGTCTTTCTTAGAAAGAGTAATTCCAGACCTAGATGGTTGTCCACCTTTCTTAGAATCCTACATTACAAACCTCCTGAGAATTTTATCTATGTAGCTAGCCTGGGACAAAAGCTATCATTTTGTTCTTCCTATCTCGAAAGATCTGGATACCGAGAACAAAATTAGCCTCTCCTAAGTCTTTCATATCAAATTGCTTGGTCAACCATAATTTGACCGATGACAATGCGCTAATGTCATTGCCAATTAGCAGAATGTCATCTACATAGAGCAGTAGAAAAACCACCTTCCCATCCTTGATGTGTTGTAAACACATGCTCATCCTCATTTTGTGAGAACCCATAAGTCTTGATCACTTGATCAAATCTTATGTTCCAAGAACGAGAAGCCTACTTAAGTCCATAAATTGACTTTAGAAGCTTACAAACCTTACCCTCTTGACCCTTGACCTTGAATCTGTCTAGTTGTTTCATATAAATGGACTCATCAAGATAGCCATTTAGAAAAGCCATCTTGATATCCATTTGCCAAATCTCGTAGTCGAGAGCGGCAGCTATGGACAAGAGAATTCGGATAGACTTAAGCATGGCTACAAGCGAAAAGGTTTCCTCATAATTGATTCCTTCCTTTTGCATATAACGCTTAGATATTAGTCTAGCCTTAAAGGTTTCAACCTTTTCATCCACTACTCTTTTCCTCTTGTAGATCGACTTACACCCTATGGGTTTTTCTCCTTTGGGAAGATCCATAAGCTCCTAGACCTGATTAGTCTCCAGAGACTTCATCTCTGTGTTCATAGCCTCTATCTAGAGTTTTGAATCAACATTCTCCATAGCCTCTACATAAGTATAAGGATCCCTGTCATGTTCATCCGGTTCAGCCAAAAAGAGTTCCCCATTGAACATATACCTCTCAGGTTGACGCCCGATCCTCCCACTACGCTGAAGCCCCTCAGGTTGTTGTTCAAGTTTATTTGGTTTTTCTACACTAATCGAAATGGTTTTATTCGAAACCTCCAGAGTGATTGGATCACTCCTTAACTCCTCAAGCACCACTTTGCTTCTAGGTTTAAAGTCATCCATGTAACTCTCCTTAAGGAAAGTTGCATTTGTTGAAACCACGACTTTATTTTTCTTTAGGTTATAGAAATAACCCCCTTTAGTTCCTTTTGGATATCCTACAAACACACAAACTTTCAAACGTGCTTCCAACTTATTCGCATCCTTAAACTGCACATGAGCTAGACATCCCCATATGCAAATATGGTTTAAGAATGTCTTCCTACCCGTCCACAACTCGTGAGGAGTTTTAGGGAAAAATTTTGAAAGTACATTGTTTAAAAGATAACATGCGGTTTATACTGCATATCCCCAAAAGGATAAAGGCAATGATGAATAACTCATCATGGATCTGACCATGTCCAATAAAGTCTTATTCCTTCTCTCTGCTACGCTATTCTGTTGCGGAGTGCCCGACGCAGTCAAATGGGATAAAATCCCATTCTCTAATAAGTGTCCCAAGAACTCATCAGAAAGGTATTCTCCACCTCGATTGGATCGAAGTGCCTTTATGGGTCTACCTAATTGCTTTTCCACCTCAGCCCGAAACTCCCTAAACTTGTCAAAAGTTTCGCTTTTGTGGTACATCAGGTACACATACCCATATCTTGAGTAATCGTCAATAAAAGTGACAAAGTACTCATACCCTCCGTGTGCCCAGATGTTCATCGGTCCGTAAACATCACGATTCACAAGTTCTAGAACCCCTTCGGCCTTATTGCCCTTAGACTGGAATGGCCTTTTGGTCATTTTACCCTCCAAACAAGATTCACATTGAGGTATGGATTACACCTTTAAGTGACTTAAAGGTCCATCCCTTACCAGCCTTTGAATCCTATTCAGGTTGATATGACCAAGGCGCAAATGCCAAAGATAAGTCCTTTTAAAGTGAGAAGTTTTAAGTCTTTTAGAGTTATTATCATTCATCTCAGCATTAAGTAGTAAGTCCATCTTAGGTTTGATAAAATATCGATTATTTTGCATCCATCCAGAACAAATAAAAGATTTCTTTTTATGAATCACCACTTTATCATTAAAAGAAACCAAATAGGAGTCTTTAAATAAAGAAGATACAGAAATTAAATTCCTTTTAAATTTAGGAACATAAAAACAATCTTGCAAAAATAAATTCCTATAATTATCAAAGTAAAGATGGACGTCTCCCATTGCTTCCGCTAAGACCAAGGATCCATCGCCCATTCGAAGCGTGAAGTCTTCATGTAGCAGACTTCTTGTTTCTTTGAACCTCTGTAGAGAAACACAAACATAATTGGTTGCACTAGAATCTATGACCCAAATGTAACTGGACTCCTCAACTAAACAAGTTTCTAAATACAGAAAATCACACCTCCCTCCTTTAGAAAGGAAGTCCTTAAATGCTTCTTGATGTGCCCGACCTTCCTACAAAAGAAGCACTTAAGCTTCTTCGGGTTCTTCTTCTTCTTTTTCTTGCTCTTGGTGCTAGTAAGAATAGAAGACTTTTCATTTTTGGTCCGTTGCTTCTTTCCATTCCTAAAGTTGGGATTGGAACCAGAAGCAGCTAACATGTTGCCCTCTCCACCAGCAAGAGACTCCTTGATCAGCAATTTGAACTCTTGTAACTGTTTCATTAATTCTATTAAGATCATATTCTATCTATTGCTTAAATTAAAAGTAGCTATAAACGGAATAAATTTCTTTGACATAGTCTTAAAGACCATAGTCATATGAGTTTCAGCATCGATGTCGGCTCCATTGGTTTGAGCCTCAGCGAGGTAACCCATGACCAACATCATGTGCTCCTTTACAAATCTCCTTGGCCTCTGCTTACAGTTAAGAAGTTTCCAAAGCACCCCTTGGCACTTTGTTATGGCCTAGCCTTCAAGCATATCTTCAAGATTATCCAAGATCTACTTTGCAGTCTCATAATCCTGATGTTGAGCCTGCAGCACATTATTCATGCTAACCGTAACATAGCAACAGTCTTGATCGTTTGCATCTTTCTAGCGATCGTACGCTTGGAATTGCTCATTGGTGGAATCTCCCATAGGCTCAGGAGGACAAGGGGTTGTCAGGATAAATTTCAGTTTCTCAAAGGAGAGGATGATATCTAGTTCTGTTTCAAATCATTATAATTCTCTCCGGTTAATAGGTTTTTGTCAAGTATCGAAGACAAAGCATTTTTAGACATTTTTAATCTACAATAAAGAATTATATACCAAACATAAGCAAACATATCATAATAATTTAGTAAGATAACACAATTATGTAAAAACATACAAATGTGTTTACGTGTCAAAACCTTGAAAATATCACAACCTTACAACGATAATTCCCAACTCCAAGTTCAACAACATCCTAGGGGAGTCATGTCAAATTCAATCAGGAACACGAATCCCCTCCTGATTAATATATGCCATCCAGGACCCGTATGATCCAGCATATATTAATAATCGTTTCTTTGGCCATTAATTTTATTAATAGAGCTCCTAGGGGAGGTTAATAATAAAATTAATGTGAGTGTATAACCATTGTTTCAATATTTTATCCATGATTTATAATCACCACCTAGGGGTGTGCAACCATAAATCATACTAAAATACCTTATCCTCTTAGAGATGCAATCTAGTACATGATAGAAATCCCTTCCTAGGGGTTGGGACCATCATGTTCTTCCTATGGACCAACGATGGAGGCTGTAGGTCCTCTCTTCAAAAAACTTCTCCCACTCAATCTTTTGAAATCAAGGTTTTATTTTAAGAAGACATGCATGAACAATTTTAGTATGAGCGGCACTCCCTATGCTATATGACATGTTATCAATATACATGACAAATCACATTATAATGCAGACAAGCAAAGCAATCAAGCAAAGCTACAAGAAAAAATAATAATAACCGTAATATTATGGTTCTACCCTAGAGAATAGAAATTAAAGATTACAAGAGAACAATCAAAACATATTATCGATTCTTCATCCTTGAATTCTCAGGTTGTATCTCTCATCATGTAATGTCCATCTTCAAGTCTTCAATCCCGTATGAATCGAATACCTCATATTTCGATCATATCCAAATCCAATGTTTCTTAGAATTGTCCCAAAAATAAAATTAAAAATACACCAAAAATTGCACCTTGTCTAGAACAATTTCCAACTCTCTATCGGCAAGCCGATCTAGGTGATCGACCTACCGATCTGGGTGATCGGCCTATCGATGCACTACAGATCGGCCTGCCGAACTGGAAGTTCAGCCTGCCACCATAGCCACCTAATTTTTGCCCAGCTATCGTCTTGTCGAACCTCATGTCTGGCCTATCAATTTGCAACCATCGGCCTGTCAATTTGCAACCATCGGCCTGTCGAACTAGAAGGTTCGGCATGCCGACTGAGCCAAAATCACCCATTCCAAAAAAATACAATTTTTAATGCAATTCATCAATTTTATTTTCAACAATTCAAAAACATAAAATTAGAGACTCAGGAAATACTTGAAAGTACCAACATCTATCATCTAGATCTGTCTTCTCAGAATAATTATTTAATCACAACATTCTTACAAATTTAAAAATAAATAATAATTCCTAGACGGGGATGATAGTCCGCCATCTAATTATATTAAAAACCTAGATACACATTCTAACCTCTAAAGAATCATAACCGGTATAAATTAATTAATTAATAATTAATTAAATAACCATTTAATCAATCATAATTAATTAATAAACATTCACCACATAATCCATGACAATATATAAAATATATAGAAACCTAGAGTGTCAGCTCTCTATAAAATTAAATTCAAGCATATGAGAGATTAAGCTTACAAAATTTATACGTATAGCATGATCACAAACTTATAAATTTATGTAAAAACCTGTCTTTGATACTAATTGTTGGAAAAATAATACACAGCAAAATTTTAAAATTTTATATCAGTGTATTTTCAAAAACATAAGTTTGACATGCTATATAAATGAATTAACCAGATCTTACTAACCTTTGAATGCCAAAAAGCTCTTGCAATCAGTGAAGAGAAGTAACGTTCCAGAAGAGCCTTAACCAACAAGTCTTTTTTGCTATTCTCTATCCACGATTGGAGTGAGTGTGGGCTCACACGTACAGCTCTTCCACCAGGTGACTCTCCTTCCAATCAATTGAGAGAATCAAAAGCAAGTGTTTGTGATTTGTGAACAAGAGCTCTTAGGGAGTTTCTAGATTCTCACCAGCAGAGTTTCACTCTTAATCTCTCAATTGATCTAAATAGCTTATGTGACTTACTCCCTATTTATAGAGGTTGGGTCTAGGGTCAGTCCTTATCAGATTAGGTCTCAAAAATTTGAATAAGAATCAAATTCAGATAAATATTTGATAAAATCTACATGAAAACGCGTAATTTTATTCTTCGCACATCGGTAGGCCGAACTTACTTATTGGCAGGCCAAATTGGCATGCCGAACTGTCGAAAAAATGTCTCAACGAATCTTTTATTTCCCACCCGATATTCTATAGGATAAAGTTTAAGTTTTAATTCAAATAACCCAATAGAGAAGCTATCTAATTAAAACAACTTTATCTAGATAATCTCTAGGAAAATAAATAAATTCCTAATAATTCTACAAGCTTATCTTGATTTAATTTAGTCAAAATTAAATTAACTGAAAAAACAGGCAAGAATTATCCAATCCTAATAATTCAAAAAGTTTATCTTGAATTAATTTTATCACAAAATTAATTCAACCGATAAACAGACATGAATTGTCTGATTTTTCTAAATTTTAACCAATCTATTAAATCTGACATAAGTCACCTATTATTGGAAAAGCATGTTGTATCATTACAGGATTTTGTGAGCTAGCAAAGGGGACCAAATGGACCTATATAGTTCAAGCTCTTGATAATTATGAAACCCAATATCCCATATATACATTTCATAATTATCAACTCCAACACTACTCTACTAAAAGCTTGGAGCTGCACTCTTGAACTACATAGAATTATGAAGCCCGTATAGCTAAGTCTCCATGACATATCATAGTGTATCATATCCCTATAGGATTATCCATAACCGACATAAGGACAAGTTCTGTCTTACCTTCCTGATTATTTTTATCTTACGTTCCATTATCTCATCATCGGAAAACTTACCATCCAAAGACAGTATACCAATCGGTTATACCTATGTATCCAAATGGTTGAGTGCTTCAGTTTTTCAATTACAAGATAACGTATATAAGAGGATATCACTACTCCTAAAGAGGAGCTATGAATTCCTTATCTATGAATAACAAGTCTATGCTATCAAGAGTCATGCATCCAATGTTCCGGCATGCATACTACTATTAAGATGTGGGTGTCACCCTTTGGTATATCAAAAGACACAAGTCAAGACAACGAGCCCACTATTCATCTCAGGATTAAGATACAATATAAATGATTGTCTGAACTGAATCGATTTGCCAAGATAGAATTATTAATCCAAATCAATTCACTTTATGTCCCAATCTAACATATCGTCACCTATGACAACGTGCCAATGTTTCTATTCATAGAGTCCACCTCCAATGCTCAAGACAAAATATCTCCCAATAGGGATATAGACAACATAACAATCTTTACATGAATAAAGCGCCCAACTTTATTCCCTCGATTGCGGATCTTATGATTTAGACCGTCACCTTAAGAATCATGTCTTTCGCATAATCTGTCCATCATATGCCCAATTCTTAAGGTTTAGACCGACAGTCTCTGACTTTTATTTGCTTAACATACATTCAACAATATGAACATAAAGAGGATAAGATTTGGTATATAAATAATAAATAAATTCTCTATTGATAAAAATTTCTCCAAAAACTTATTATATTTTTGCTCTTTAGGGCATACATGTCTAACAACATGTTTGTTTGATGTTTTGGTGTATTGTGTTAGTCTTAGAATTATTACTATTATCACATGGATTCTTTTATTGTATGTATTTCATGTCAATTGGGGATTGAAAAGAGTTGATGATTTGGTTGTTTTGATTAACTTCTCATTAAACTCTAGATTGGAGCTATCATATATTTTCATATTTTATTATGTAGATCTTTATAGGTATATTTTATTATCAATTGGTATCATATTAATTATTGTTTACAATTTTGATTGAGGTTTTATTAGGTTAAGAATTGGTATTGAATTTTTTTGATGCCTTTGGCCTACTTTTCACACAAACACCTAACAGCTATTGTGTTTCAATAATTTTTGATTCTGTATTGCTCTATGAATATTTTTCTTATATTTTTCTCAAATACTAGACATCTTAAGTTTGCTTTTGGATTGAATCGCCTAAATTCTAGTTTTCTTTAAATAGTTATGATTTTTTGAAATTGACCCTAAAAGTTATGCAATTGTGCACAAAGCAAAAATTTAGACTGATTTTTGAGGACTTTTTCTTCATGTAAATTATTGTTAAAATATACAAGTAATATATCAAATTCTTTTTTTTGAATCTAGTTTCTAATGCCACTACTTTTGACTGATTTGGAGTTAAGATGAAATTATTATGAATTTTTAAGTAAATAAAGGTCATTCTACCTACTTTTGGGAATTATGTCCTAGGTTCATAAATTGTGATTTTGTGCTTCTTAATATTATTACGTGATAAGGTGATGTTTAATGATAGAATGAGATGTTTATATACTACTAATAGTATTGCTAGTGACTTATGGTCAATATGAATGTTTGACATAAACACTCCAATAGGCGAGCACACCGAGAACCGCAACAACGTCACCCAAGTTAGGGTTTAGTAAGCAAGTAAGACAGGTAAGTGCATTCTCACTTGCAACATGATAAAATTTTATGAAAAAGTTTTGAGGGCATGATTTATGATAATTTTTAAGTTTGTTTTTTTTTTTTACATGTCGTTTTCTCATGAAAACTCTTGTTGCAACAAGAAAGTTTAACGAATGTTTCAATGATGAGGTATGTTAAAAGTATATCTATGTATATGTATCACTTAATTAAGTGTTGCACATCCTATGTTTATGTTTATATTTATGATGTCCCAAAGGTTGGACTTGTCATGTTTAGTTTGGGATTAGCTACCCCTCTCCTCTCATGACGGCGCGCCTACGATGATGATGTTTTTGGTACAACACTTAGGCCCCAAAAATAAAATGAATGAAATTTTTAATATGGATGATGATAATGAAAGATATGTCTACATAAAATTGTGCCAAGTGCACTATAATGTTAATAATGATTATGATGTTTCATAAAGATGTTTAAAAAATGTTTTATGTTGTGAGATAGGAAAGTGTACTTACTAAGCTTTTGCTTAATTAGTTTATAATCATGTTGCAGATAAAGGTAAGAGGACCATGGAATAGGTGAAGGGTGAAGACGGGCTTGTGAACTATGAATGATGGATTGGAAAGGGAAGATCGCCAAGAAAGAGTAATTTTTTTCTAAACTATGTTTTTATTTCTTTGAATGCTTAATTTTCCGCACTATTAAGTAAAAAGATTTGTTTTACATTTTTTTTGATTTTGCAAAAGTTTGGTATGCCAAACTGTTTAAACAGATTTTAAAGTTTGTTTTGAAATTTTATTTGAATTATAGTTTGTTAATTTGGCATTGATAAACTATAAAAAAAATGGATTTGAAATATTGGGAATAAAAAAAATTTGTACGCATGGATCCTAGGATATGTTTATTAAATTGCGTTTAAATTTAAATGGTTTATCTTATAAGTAACAATAATGTTAGACATGTATGTCCTAAGGAGTAAAAATGTAATAAGTTTTTAGAGACATTTATATCAATAAAGAATTTATTCATTATTTATATACCAAATCTTGTCCTCTTTACGTTCATATTTGTTGAATGTATGTTAAGCAAACAATAGCCTGAGACTATCGGTCTAAACCTTAAGAATTAGGCATATGATGGACAGATTATACGAAAGACACGATTCTTAAGGTGATGGTCTAAAACATAAGATCTGCAATCGAGGGACTAAAGTTGGGCGTTTTATTCATGTAAAGATTGTTATGTTGTCTATATCCTTATTGAGAAATGGTTTGTCTTGGCCATCGCAGGTGGGCACCATGAATAGAAACATTAACACGTTGTCATAGGTGACGATATGTTGGATCGGGACACAAAGTGATTTGATTGGATTAATAATTCTATCTTGGCAAATCGATTCACTTTAGACAATCATTTGTATTGTATCTTAATCCTGAGATGAATAGTGGGCCTGTTATCTTGACTTGGGTCTTTTGATGTACCAAAGGGTGACACCCACATCTTAATAGTGGTATGCATGTCGGTACGTTGGAGGCATAACTCTTGATAGCGTAGACTTGTTATTCATAGATATGGAATCTATAGCTCCTCTTTAGGAGTAATGATATCTTCTTATATGTGTTATCCTATAATTGAAAAACTGGAGTGCTCAACCATTTGGATACATAGGTGTAACCAAATGGTATACTGTCTTTGGATAGTAAGTTTTCTGATGGTGAGATAATGGAACGTAAGATAAAAATAATCAGGAAGATAAGACAGACCTTGTCCTTAAGCTGATTATAGATAATCATATAGGGATATGATACATTATAATATGTCATGGAGACTTAGCTATACAGGCTTCGTAATTCTATGTAGTTCGAGAGTGCAGCTCCAAGCTTTTAGTGGAGTAGCGTTGGAGTTGATAATTATGAAATGTATATCTGGGATACTGGGCTTTGTAATTATCATGAGCTTGAATTATATAGGTCCATTTGGTCCCCTTTGCTAGTTTACAGCATCCTGTAACGATACGACATGCTTTTCCAATAATTGGTAACTTATGTCGGATTTATCAGATTGGTTAAAATTTGAAAGAATCAGATAATTCATGTATGTTTATCGGTTGAATTAATTTTGTGATAAAATTAATTCAAGATAAACTTGTTGAATTATTAGAATTAGATAATTCTGGTCTGTTTATTGGTTGATTTAATTTTGGATAAATTAGATCAAGAAAAACTTATAGAATTATTGAGAATTCATTTATTTTTCTAGAGATTATCTATATAAAGTTGTTTTGATCAGATAACTTCTTTATTGGGTTATTTGAATTAAAAATGAGACTTTATCCTATAGAATCTCGGGTGGAAAATAAAAGATTCGCAGAGATATTTATTCGACAGTTCGGCCTACCAATCTACGTATTCTGCCTGCCAATGGGGATGTTCGGCCTGCCGATCATCTTGATCAGCCTGCCAATAAGCGAATAATAAGATCACGCATTTTTACGCATATCTTATCAAATTTTAATTCGAATTTGATTTTGTTCTAAATTTTGAGACCTAATCTGATAAGGACTGACCCTAATACTAACCTCTATAAATAGGGAGTAAGTCTTAAGAGTTACTGAGATCAATTGAGAGGTTAAGAGTGATACTCTGCTAATGAGAATCTAAAAACTCTCTAAAAAGCTTTTGTTCACAAATCACGAACACTTGCTTTGGTTCTCTCGATTGGTTGGAAGAAGAGTCACTCGGTGGAAGAGCTGTACGTGTGAGCCCACACTCACTCTGGTTATGGATAGAGAATAACAAAGAAGACCAGTTGGTTGAGGCTCTTCTGAAACGTTACTTCTCTTCACATTTTGCGAGGGTTCTTCGGCAATCAAAGGCTAGTAAGAAATGATTAATTTATGCATATAGCATGTCAAACTTGTGTTTTGAAAAATACTCTGATGTAAAATTTTTAAAATTTCGTTGCGTATTATTTTTCTAATAATTGGTATCAGAGACATAGTTTTTATATAAATTTACGAGTTTGTGATCATGTTATATGTATAAATTTTGTGATCTTAATCTCTCCTATGCTTGAATTTAATTTTATAGAGAGTTGGTACTCTAGGTTTCTATATATTATATCTGTTGCCATGGATTATGTGGTGAATGTTCATTAATTAATTATGGTTGATTAAATTGTTATTTAATTATTAATTAATTAATTAATTAATATTGGTTATGGTTCCTTAGAGGTTAGAATGTGTATATAGGTTTTTCATGTAATTAGATGGCGGACTATCATCTCCATCTAAGAATTATTGTTTAATTTTATATTTGTAAGAATTTTGTAATTAAATAATCATTCAAAAAATACGGATCTAGAAGATTGATGATAGCATTCCTAGGTATTTCCTGAGTCTCTAATTTTATGTTTTTGAAATATTCAAAATAAAATTGATGAATTGCATTAAAATTGTATTTTTTGAAATGGGAGATTTCTGCTCGGTCGGCATGCCAAACCTCACAGTTCGGCAGGCCGATGGTCACAGATCGGTAGGCCTGACGTGAGGTTCAGTAGGCCGTCAGTGGGGCAGAAATCAAGTGGCTCTGGCGGCAAGCCAAACTTCTAGTTCGACAGGCCAAACTTTCATGAGTCGGTAGGCCGATCTTTTTGATCGACAGGGTGATGGACCATGATCGGCGGGCCGATCACCGAGAGTTGGAAATTTTTCCAAAAAAGGTGCAGTTTTCAATGCTGTTTTAATTTTGTTTTTGGGACAATTCTGAGAAACATTAAATTTGGATAAGATCGAAAATATGAAGTATTCAATTCATACGGTATTGATGACTTGAAGATGGGCATTACATGAAGAAGGATACAGCTCGAGGATTCAAGGATGAAGAATTGATAATATATCTCGATTATTTTCTTGTAATCTTAGTTTTCTATTCTCTTGGGTGAAACCATAATATTACGGTTATTTATTATTTTGCTTGTAGCTTTGCTTGATTGCATTAGTTGTCTGCATTATAATATGGTTTGCCATGTATATTGATAACATGTCATATAGAATAGGGAGTGCCACTCATATTAAAATTGTTCATGCATATTCTTAAAATAAAATCTTGATTTCAAAAGATTGAGTGAGAGAAGGTTTTCAAAGAGAGGACCTAAGGCCTCCATCGTTGGTCTATAGGCAGAACATGGTGGTCCCGCCCCTAGGAAGGGATTTCTATTATGTACCAGATTAGATCTCTGAGAGGATAAGGTATTTTAGCATGATTTATGGTTGCACATCTCTAGGTGGTGATTGTAAATCATGGATAAAATATTGAAACGATGGTTATACACTCATGTTGATTTTATTATTAACATTCCCTAGGAGCTCTGTTAATAAAATTAATGGCCAAAGAAACGATTATTAGTATATGCTAGATCATACGGGTCCTAGATGATATATATTAATCAGGAGGGGATCCGTGTTCGTGATTGAATTTGACATGACTCCCCTAGGAGCTTGTTGAATTCTGAGTTGGGAATTATCGTTGTAAGGTTGTGATATTTTCAAAGTTTTGACACATAAACACATTTGTATGTTTTTAAATGATTGTGTTATCTTACTAAATTATTATTATATGTTAGCTTATGTTTGGTATATGATTCTTTATTGTAGATTAAAACTGTCTAAAAATGCTTTATTATCAATACTTGACAAAAACCTATTAACCAGTGAGAACTATAATGACTGGAAACGGAACCTGGATATCGTCCTCTCCTTTGAGAAACTGAAATATGTACTGACAACTCCTTGTCCTCCCGAGATTATGGGAGATTAGCAATTCTAAGCATATGATAGCTGAAAAGATGCTAATGATTAGGCCCACTGCTATGTTATGGCTAGCATGAATAGTGTGCTGCAGGCTCAACATCATGATTATGAGACTGCAAAGCAGATCTTGGATAATCTTGAGGATATGTTTGGAGGCCAAGCCATAACAAAGCAGCAAAGGGTGCTTTGGAAACTCTTAAACTGTAAGCAAAGATCAGGGACATCTGTAAAGGAGCACATGATGTTAGTCATGGGTTACCTCGTTGAGGCTCAAACCAATGGAGCCGACATCGATGCTAAAACTCAGATGACTATGGTCTTTGAGACTCTGTCAAAGGAATTTACTCCGTTTAGAGCTACTTCTAATTTAAGCAATAGACGGGATATGACCTTGACAGAATTAATGAAATAGTTATAGGAGTTCGAACTGCTAATCAGGGAGTCTCCTGCGGGTGGAGAGGCCAACATGGTAGCTGCTTCTGGTTCTAATCCTAACTCTAAGAATGGAAAGAAGCAACGGGCCAAAAACGGGAAGTCTTCTATTCCTGCTAACACCAAGAGCAAGAAGAAGAAGAAGAAGAACCCGAATAAGCTTAAGTGCTTCTTCTGTGGAAAGGTCGGGCATATCAAGAAGCATTGCAAGGACTTCCTTTCCAAAGGAGGTAAGTGTGATCTTCTATATTTAGAAACTTGTTTGGTTGAGGAATCCAGTGACATTTGGGTCAAATATTCTGGTGCAACTTATCATGGTTGTGTCTCTCAGCAGGAGTTCAAAGAAACAAGAAGTCTACTGCATGAAGACTTTACTCTTCGGATGGGCGATGGATCCTTGGTCTTAGCCAAAGCAGTGGGAGACGTCCATCTTTATTTTGATAATTGTTAGAATTTATTTTTGCAAGATTTTTTTTTTGTTCCTAAATTTAAAAGGAATTTAATTTATGTATCTTGTTTATTTAAAGGCTCCTATTTAGTTTCTTTTAATGATAAAGTGGTGATTCGTAAAAACAAATCTTTTATCTGTTCTGGATGGATGCAAAATAATCTATATTTTATCAAACCTAAGATGGACTTATTGCTTAATGCTGAGATGAATGATAATAACTCTAAAAGGCTTAAAACTTCTCATTTTAATAAGACTTATCTTTAGCATTTGCGCCTTGGTCATATTAACTTGAATAGGATTCAGAGGTTGGTAAGGGATGGACCTTTAAGTCACTTAAAGGTGGAATCTATACCTCAATGTGAATCTTGTTTGGAGGGTAAAATAACCAAAAGACCATTCAGGTCTAAGGACAATAGGGCTGAAGGGGTTCTAGAACTTGTGCATAGTGATGTTTACGGACCGATGAACATCTAGGCATGAGGAGGGTATGAGCGCTTAGTCACTTTTATTGACGATTACTCAAGGTATAGGTATACGTGCCTAATGCACCACAAAAGCGAAACTTTTGACAAGTTTAGGGAGTTTTAGATTGAAGTGGAAAAGCAGTTGGGTAGACTCATAAAGGCATTTCGATCCGATCAAGGTGGGAAATACCTTTTCTGATGAGTTCTTGGAACACTTATTAGAGAATGAGATTTTATCCCATTTGACTACGCTGGGCACTCCGTAGCAGAATGGCATGACAGGGAGAAGAAATAGGACTTTGTTGGATATGATTAGGTCCATGATGAGTTATTCATCATTGCCTTTATCCTTGTGGGGATATGCACTACAAACTGCATGTTTTCTTTTGAACAATGTGCCTTCAAAATCGGTCGCTAAAACTCCTCACGAGTTGTGGACTGATAGGAAGACATCCTTAAACCATATTCGCATATGGGGATGTCCAACTCATGTCCTGTTTCAGGATCCGAATAAGTTGGAAGCACATTCGAAAGTTTGCATATTTGTAGGATATCCAAAAAGGACTAAAGGGGGTTTTTTTTATAACCTAAAGGAAAATAAAGTCGTGGTTTCAACTAATGCAACTTTCCTTGAGGAGAGTTACATGGACGACTTTAAACCTCGAAGCAAAGTGGTGCTTGAGGAGTTAAGAAGTGATCCGATCACTCTAGAGGTTTCGAATGAAACTATTCCGATCAGTGTAGAAAAACCAAACAAACCTGAACAACAACCTAAGGGGCTTCGACGTAGAGAGAGGATCGGGCATCAACCTGAGAAGTATATGTTCAATGGGGAGGTCTTCTTGGCTGAACCGGATGAACATGACAGGGATCCTTATACTTACGCAGAGGCTATAGAAGATGTTGATTCAAAACTCTAGACAGAGGCCATAAACATTGAGATGAAGTCTATGGAGACTAATTAGGTCTGGGAGCTTGTGTGTAATGACTGAGAAAATTTCATTAATAAAACTTAATATTTAATTAGGTTTAATTAATGAATTTACTATTAAAAATGTAAATTTTTGTAAAAATTACGATAAAGTATGAATGAGCGGTATTGATCGTAAATTTTATGGCAATTATAATGCAATGTTGGATATGGTAAAATATAGATTTTATGAGTTTAATTACTTAAGAATTTGTAAATAATATTCATAAAATGAATTTTATATCACGATTAATTGTAAAATTGTGATATAAATGAATGAGAGATTAGAATGTAAATAGGACATAGAGGTTGTCCAAATCCTAACCTGGGGTAGAAAAGAGGCCGGATCAGTATAAGAATACTGCTAAGTGAAAACGTAGATATGAAAAATGTCATGATTGGCCTCAAAAAGTGAACGAAAAGTAAGCTAAATATTTTTATACAGTCTAAGGATAGAAAATACATTGATTTGACCACGGCAGTGTAAGAAAAATCTATGCGACGAAAAATTACATTGTATAAATTTTTGGGTCCCACAAAGTGTACACCCAACCGAATTTGATTAGGCCACCAAGCTTATAAATATGGCCCAATAGTATGATGACACCTAGGGTATACTCATGGATTCCCATGAGTCATCAAGTAGATAAGGAAGCATTTATGGCAAAGTTATCACAAATTTTCCATTTCTTTCTTTCCCCCCATGTTTCGGTAGCCATAGCCAAAGCTCTGAAAAAATTTTCTCAACCTCACACTTTGCAAAAACAACCCAAAAACAAGTTTTTGAAGCAAGCTCAAGGATTTTTCATAAGATTTAAGGTAAAATCCTAAACTTTTTAGCAAGTTTTCAAGGGATTTTTAATGGGTTAAGGGGGAAATTAATTCATGGTGTTTTTGCATGAAAATAAAGCCTAATAAGGAGTTCAAGGAGCCTTGGAAGGCGAGAAATCAAAAGAGTGCTATTTGGATAAGTTTTGAGTTTTAAAGTTTTCAAATTTTGTTCTGATTTTTATTCTTCTTGAGCATGCATTTGATGAAATTTCATGTATATGTGATGTATTGCATGTTTAAGTTGTGAAATTTAGTTTATAGTGCAAATTGGTAATTTTTGCAAAAAGTGTTGTTTTTTGTAAATTTGATGTTAGTACTAGTAAAAATGATGTTTGAGCATGAGAATGATTTGAACAAAGGATGGAATGGTTTCTATAGGGGTAGATTTACAGTCTTAAAACAGATTTTCAGAAAAAATACCCTAAGGACTAAATTGAAAGAAAAAGTTCTTTCTCGGCAGAATTGAAAAGTGGCCAAAAACACCCCTGTACAATGGGATGTTGGAAAAAGTTAAAACATGAAAGTTGTAGATCTCGACGAAACTATTAGGTATGGTTGGCGGTTCGTCAAAAAACTCAATCGTTTGTGAGATTTTGATTTTTCAAAGAATTTACAAAATTGTGAAAAATTTTAAAAATGGCAAAAATGTCATTTCCCAAAGGATTTTGAATATAGTGCTTTGAGCAAAAATGATCCTTGAGTAAAATAGGAAATTTTGGAATAAAAAGGACAATTTTAGCTCCATGGCAAAATTGTCAAAATTTTCAATTTATGGGCTAAATTGTAAAGTTTTATAGAAAAGGGGCATAAGTGTGAAATAAAGGGATACAAGCCACTATGGCATTATTTTAAGGTTAATATGTGGCTATTTTTGTTAAAATAATGAAATCAAGCTCGAGTAGGTCAGTAGGCTCACAAAGCGCAAAATTGTAATTTTTGCCTGAATAACCCGAATCGCTTTGAAATGTTTTCAATAGGATACGAAGATGATTAGAAAGATTTTCACCCTTTGTAAGTGACGATAGGAAAGAGTTAGATAGAAATAAGGAAACCAGTGGGTTCACAGTTGTATACGATTATGCAACTCAACTAATTAAGTAACGAACGTTTTGTAATGAAACGTAATGAAAGTCGCTAATAGTTTTTGCAATTGGCCAACAGGATCCTCGACGTCTAGGACAAAGGAAAATCAAGGTCGATTTATACGACACACAAAATCAAGTAAGTACCCTTCCTACCTACAGTATGAAAACGTAGGTATAGGATGTATGTATATGTACACTTGAGTATATATTATAGTGTAAACTTGTGTGATTGTTATGAGATGAATACCTAGAGGTACAGTATGGATACCTGTGAATATATGATTAAAATACATGAGTATATAACAAGTTATGTATTAGTATGTACAATATATTATGTACCTGTGTGTACAATGATGAATACCTATGTGTATTGAATGTTACGTACCCGTGTGTACAATGATGAATACCTGTGTGTATATAGAGTAAGTACTTATGTGTAATATGCTATGCAACAAATTTATTTGTCATGGATAACATGTGATTTTCACATCATGCATGGTATGTCAACCATAATAAATGGACCGGTAAATATGTCACCAAAAATTAAGAAAAGTGTCGTATCGACTCCTAACTCAAGGGGAGTTTAAAGGATATAGAATGGTCACGATGTTACGTAGACCTAAATGAAATTGCGCAATGGTACGAACACTTAGGTCCTAACAAAGATAAGAAATGATGATGATAAGGAAAGTTTATAAGAAAGCATAATTGACTCATGCATTTATTTGAATGTCCATGTGGGATTTATGGGACTTACTGGACATTAGCTCATTAAGTATTTCATGCTGTATATATTTTGATGAGATGTCAGAATAAATCGTAATGATGAGCTGGCGGACGGATGATGTGTGCAGACTAGGTATGGTTTCCGCCGCAGTATGTTTTCACTGTATTGTATTTTAAGATATTTGAAAGTAACGTTTGATAAACTATATTGCAAAGGAAAGGTGGTTATGTAAATACAAGTATATGTTTATATTTCAGAAGTTGTTAGACTAGTATATGTAAAGTATTTATTAAAAAAAATTCCTAAATTTTTGCCTTAAAGTAAGTAAGAAAAAGTTTTATCGTAGCCCAAAAAGGCAGGTTGTGACATTGTGGATCTTCCCAAAGGGGTAAAACCCATATGGTGTAAGTGGATCTACAAGAGGAAAAGAAGAGTGGATGGAAAGGCCGAAAACTTTAAGGCTAGACTGGTAGCTAAAGGTTATACGCAAAAGGAAGGAATCGATTATGAGGAAACATTTTCGTCTGTAGCCATGCTTAAGTCCATCCAGATTCTCTTGTCCATAGCTGCTACTCTCGACGATGACATTTGGCAGATGGATGCCAAGACGACTTTTGTGAATGGCTATCTTGATGAGTCCATTTATATGAAACAACTAGACGGGTTCAAGGTCACAGGTCAAGAGGGGAAGGTTTGTAGGCTGCTAAAGTCAAATTATGAACTTAAGCAGGCTTCTAGTTTTTGGAACATAAGATTTGATTGGGTGATCAAGACTTATGGGTTCTCACAACATGTGGTTAACCATGTGTTTACAAACACAATAAGGATGGGAATGTGGTTTTTCTACTGCTCTATGTAGATGACATTTTGATAATTGGCAATGACATTGGGGCATTGTCAACGGTCAAATTATGGTTGACCAAATAGTTTGACATAAAGGACTTGGGTGAGGCTAATTTTGTTCTCGGTATCTAGATCTTTCGAGATAGGAAAAACAAAATGATAGCTTTGTCCCAGGCCGGCTATATAGATAAAATTCTCAGGAGGTTTGCAATGCAGGATTCCAAGAAAGGTGGGCAACCATCTAGGTTTGGAATTACTCTTTCTAAGAAAGACTCTCCAAAGTCTTATGAAGAAAGAGAATACATAAAGAAGGTGCCTTATGCTTCGGCAGTGGGTAGTCTCATGTATGCCATGCTTTGCACACGACCGGATATTAGTTATGCGGTCAGGATTGTAAGTCGATTTCAGGCGAATCCAAGACTGAACCATTGGGTTGCGGTAAAGCCTATTTTCAAGTACCTGAGAAGGACTCAAGGGTATATGCTTGTATATTTGAGTGAGGACTTGACAACTCTAGGAAATACTGACTCAGATTTTCAATCCTATCTAGATTCTAGGAAATTGACTTTGGGTTTTGTGTTTACTTTGGGCGGCGGTGCCATCAGTTGGAGAAGTGCTAAGCAAGATTGCATTTCAGATTCAACGATGGAGGCTAGCTATGTGGCAGCTAGTGTGCTTCGAAAGAAGCAGTGTGGCTTCGCAAGTTCCTTAGGGATCTTAAGGTAGTTCCTGGTATGGAAACGGTGGTATCACTATACTATGATAACAGTGCGGCGGTAGCTAATGCTAAGGAACCAAGATTTCACAAGAAGAGTAAGCATATTGATTGAAAATATCATGTGATAAAGGACTTTGTTGAGGGCAAGCATGTCACGGTGTGCAAGATCACGTCAGAGGACAATTTAGCTGATCCATTTACGAAGACACTTAATGGGAGAGTCTTCGAGAAGCATGTGGGAGCTATGGAGATGCGAGATTTGTCGTATTTACTCACTTAGTGCAAGTGGGAGATTGTTAGACATGTACGCCCTAAGGAGTAAAAATGTAAAAAGTTTTTGGAGACATTTTTATCAATAAAGAATTTATTCATTATTTTTATACCAAATCTTATCCTCTTTACGTTCATATTTGTTGAATATGTTGAAAAAGAGTGCGCAGCGAAATTTTTTAAAAATTTTACATCAAAGTATTTTTCAAAACACAAGTTTGACATGCTATATACATAAATTAACCAAATCTTACTAACCTTTGTATGCCAAAGAACCCTCGCAAAAACGTGAAGAGAAGTAGCATTCCAGAAGTGCCTCAACTAACTGGTCTTCTTTGCTATTCTCTATTCACGACTGGAGTGAGTGTGGGCTCACACGTGCAGCTCTTCCACCAAGTGACTCTCTTTACAACCAATCGAGAGAACCCAAAGCAAGTGTTTGTGATTTATGAACAAAAGCTCTCATGGAGTTTTTAGATTCTCACTAGTAGAGTATCACTCTTAATCTCTCAATTGATCTGAGTGACTCTTAACACTTACTCCATATTTATAGAGATTGGTCATAGGGTCAGTCGTTATTTGATTAGGTCTCAAAAACTTGAAACAGAATCAAGTTCATATCAATATCTGAAAAGATCCATGTAGAAATGCGTAATCTTATCATTCGCTAATCGGCAGGCCAAACACGTGGATCGACAGGCTAAATTGCCGATAAAAAATCTCTGCGAATCTTTTATTTTCCACCCAAGATTCTATAAGATAAAGTTTCAGTTTTAATTCAAATAACCTAATAGAGAAGTTATCTGATCAAAACAACTTTATCTAGATAATCTATAAGAAAATAAATGAATTCCCAATAATTCTACAAGTTTATAATGATCTAATTTATCCAAAATTAAACCAACCGATAAACAGACAAGAATTATCCGATCCCAATAATTCAAAAAGTTTATCTTGAATTAATTTTGTGTCAAAATTAATTCAACCAATATACAAACATGAATTATATGATTCTTTCAAATTTCAACCAATCTGATAAATTCGACATAAGTCACCAAGAATTGAAAAAGCACACCGTATCGTTATAGGATGTTATGAGCTAGCAAAAGGGACCAAATGGACCTATATAGTTCAAGCTCCTGATAATTATGAAACCCAATATCCCAGATATACATTTCATAATTATCAACTCCAACGCTACTCCACTAAAAGCTTTGAGCTGCACTCTCGAACTACATAGAATTACGAAGCTCGTATAGTTAAGTCTCCATGACATATCATAGTATATCATATCCCCATATGATAATCCATAATCGGCTTAAGGACAAGTTCTGTCTCACCTTCCCAATTATTTTATCTTACGTTCTATTATCTCACCATCAAAAAACTTATCATCCAAAGACAGTATACCATTCAGTTACACCTATGTATCCAAATGGTTGAGCGCTTTAGTTTTTCAATTACAGGATAACACATATAAGAGGATATCATTACTCCTAAAGAGGAGCTATGGATTCCGTATCTATGAATAACAGGTCTACGCTATCAAGAGTCATGCCTCCAACGTACCAGCAAGCATACCACTATTAAGATGTGGGTGTCACCCTTTGGTACATCAAAAGACACAAGTCAAGACAACAGCTCACTATTCATCTCAAGATTAAGATATAATACAAATGATTATCTAAAGTGAATCGATTTGCCAAGATAGAATTATTAATCTAAATCAATTCACTTTATGTCCCGATCCAACACATCATCACCTATTACAACGTGCCAATGTTTCTATTCACGGAGGCCACCTCCAATGGTCAAGACAAACCATCTCCCAAAAGGGAGATAGACAACATAACAATCTTTGCATGAATAAAGCGCCCAACTTTATTCCCTCTATTGCGGATCTTATGATTTAGACCATCACCTTAGGAATCATGTCTTCCGCATAATCCTTCCATCATATGCTCAATTCTTTAGGTTTAGACCGATAGTCTCAGACTATTGTTTGCTTAACATACATTCAACAAATATGAACGTAAAGAGGACAAGATTTGGTATATAAACAATGAATAAATTCTTTATTGATAAAAATGTCTCCAAAAACTTATTACATTTTTACTCCTTAAGGCATATATGTCTAACAATCTCCCACTTACACTAAGTGAGTAAATATGAAAAATCTCGCATCGCCATAGCTTCCACATGCCTCTCGAAGACTCTTCCAATAAGTGTCTTCGTAAATGGATTAGCTAAATTGTCCTTTGACGCGATCTTGCACACTGTGACATGCCCGCCCTCAATGAAGTCATTTATCACATGATACTTCCGATCAATATGCTTACTCTTCTTGTGAAATCTCGGTTCCTTAGCATTAGCAACCACCGCATTGTTATCACAGTACAATGATACCGCTTTATCCATACCAAGAACTACCTCAAGATCCCTAAGGAACTTGCAGTTTGAAACATCACTAACTGTTGCATACTCAGCCTTCATTGTTGAATCTGAAGTGCAATCTTGCTTAACACTTCTCCAATTAATGGCACCGTTGCTTAGAGTAAACACAAAACCTGAAGTTGATTTCCTAGAATCTAGACAGGATTGAAAATCTGAGTTAGTATATCCTAGAGGAGTTAAGTCCTCACCTAAATATACAAGCATATATCCTCGAGTCCTTCTCAAGTACTAGAAAATATGCTTTACCGTAACCCAATGGTTCGGTCCTAGATCTGCCTGAAATCGACTTACAATCCCGACCGCATAACTAATATCCGGTCGTGTGCAAGGCATGGCATACAAGAGACTACCCACTACTAAAGCATAAGGCACCTTCTTCATGTATTCTCTTTCTTCATAAGACTTTGGAGAGTCTTTCTTAGAAAGAGTAATTCCAGACCTAGATGGTTGCCCACCTTTCTTGGAATCCTACATTGCAAACCTCTTGAGAATTTTATCTATGTAGCCGGCCTAGGAAAAAGCTATCATTTTGTTCTTCCTATCCTAAAAAATCTGGATACCGAGAACAAAATTAGCCTCACCCAAGTCGTTCATGTCAAACTACTTGGTCAACCATAATTTGATCGATGACAATACCCCAATGTCATTGCCAATTATCAGAATGTCATCTACATAGAGTAGTAGAAAAACCACCTTCCCATTCTTAAGGTGTTTGTAAACACATGTTTCATCCACATTTTGTGAGAACCCATAAGTCTTGATCACATGATCAAATCTTATGTTCCAAGAATGAAAAGCCTGCTTAAGTCGATAAATTGACTTTAGCAGCCTACAAACCTTCCCCTCTTGACCTGTGACCTTAAACCCGTCTGGTTGTTCCATATAAATGGAATCATCAAGATAGCCATTCAGAAAAGCTGTCTTGACATCCATCTGTCAAATCTGGTAGTCGAGAGTGCAGCTATGGACAAGAGAATCTGGATAGACTTGAGCATGGCTACAGGCGAAAAGGTTTCCTCGTAATCGATTCCTTCCTTTTGCATATAACTCTTAGCTACTAGTCTAGCCTTAAAGGTTTCTACCTTTCCATCTACTCCTATTTTCCTCTTGTAGATCCACTTACACCCTATGGGTTTTACCTATTCGGGAAGATCCACAAGCTCCTAGACCTAATTAGTCTCCATAGACTTCATCTCAATGTTCATGGCCTCTGTCTAGAGTTTTGAGTCAACATCGTCCATAGCTTCTGCGTAAGTATAAGGATCATTGTCATGTTTATCCGGTTCAGCCAAAAAGACCTCCCCATTGAACATGTACCTCTCAGGTTGACGCCCGATCCTCCCACTACGTCGAAGCCCCTTAGGTTATTGTTCGGGTTCGTTTCATTTTTCTACACTGATCGGAATGGTTTCTTCCGGAACCTTCGAAGTGATCGGATCACTCCTTAACTCCTCAAGCACCACTTTGCTTTGAGGTTTAAAGTCGTCCATGTAACTCTCCTCAAGGAAAGTTACATTAGTTGAAACTACGACTTTATTTTCCTTTGGGTTGAAAAATAACCCACTTTAGTCCCTTTTGAATATCCTACAAACACATAAACTTCCCAACGTGCTTCCAACTTATTTGAATCCTTAAACAGGGCATGAGCCGGACATCCCCATATGCGAATATGGTTTAAGGATGTCTTCCTACTCGTCCACAACTCGTGAGGAGTTTAGGGACCGATTTTGAAGGCACATTGTTCAAAAAATAACATGTAGTTTGTAGTGCATATCCCCAAAAGGATAAAGGTAATGATGAATAACTCATCATGAACCTAATCATGTCCAACAAAGTCCTATTTTTTCTCTCCGCTGTGCCATTTTGCTACAGAGTGCCCAGCGCAGTCAAATGAGATAAAATCTCATTCTCTAATAAGTGTCCAAAGAACTCATCAGAAATGTATTTCCCACCTCGATCGGATCGAAGTGCCTTTATGGGTCTACCCAATTGCTTTTCCACATTAGCCCAAAACTCCCTGAACTTGTCAAAAGTTTCACTTTTATGGTGCATCAGGTACACATACCTATACCTTGAGTAATCGTCAATAAAAGTGACAAAGCACTCATACCCTTCTCGTGCCTAGATGTTCATTGGTCTGCAAACATCACCATACACAAATTCTGGAACCCCTTCGGCCCTATTGCCCTTAGACTCGAATGGTCTTTTGGCCATTTTACCCTCCAAACAAGATTCACATTGAGGTATAGACTCCACCTTTAAGTGACTTAAAGGTCCATCCCTTACCAACCTTTGAATCCTATTTAGGTTAATATGACCAAGGCGCAAATTCCAAAGATAAGTCTTATTAAAGTGAGAAGTTTTAAGTCTTTTAGAGTTATTATCATTCATCTCAGCATTAAGCAATAAGTCCATCTTAGGTTTGATAAAATATAGATTATTTTGCATCCATCCAGAACAGATAAAAGATTTGTTTTTACGAATCACCATTTTATCATTAAAAGAAACCAAGTAGGAGCCTTTAAATAAACAAGATACATAAATTAAATTCCTTTTAAATTTAGGAACAAAAAAACAATCTTGCAAAAATAAATTCTAACAATTATCAAAATAAAGATGGACGTCTCCCACTATTTTCGCTGAGACCAAAGATCCATCGCCCATCCAAAGCGTGAAGTCCTCATGCAGCAGACTTCTCATTTCTTTGAACCCCTGTAGAGAAACACAAACATTATTAGTTGCACCAGAATCTATGACCTAAATGTCACTGGATTCCTCAACCAAACAAGTTTCTAAATATAGAAGATCACACCTACCTCCTTTGGAAAGGAAGTCCTTGCAATGCTTCTTGATATGCCTGACCTTTCCATAGAAGAAGCACTTAAGCTTCTTCGGGTTCTTTTTCTTCTTCTTCTTGCTCTTGGTGCTAGCAGGAATAGAAGACTTTCTGTTCTTGGCCCATTGCTTCTTTCTATTCTTAGAGTTAGGATTAGAACCAGAAGCAGCTACCATGTTGGCCTCACCACCAGCAGGAGACTCCCTGATCAGCAGTTTGAACTCCTGTAATTGTTTCATCAGTTCTGTCAAGGTCATATCTCGTCTATTACTTAAATTAAATGTAGCTCTAAACGGAATGAATTTCTTAGACAGAGTCTCAAAGACCATAGTCATCTGAGTTTTAGTATCGATGTCGGCTCCATTGGTTTGAGCCTCTGCGAGGTAAACCATGACCAACATCATATGCTCCTTTACAGATGTCCCCGGCCTTTATCTATAGTGTAGAAGTTTCCAAAGCGCCCCTTGCCGCTTTGTTATGGCCTGGCCTCCAAACATATCCTCAAGATTATGCAAGATCTGCTTCGCAGTCTCATAATCCTGATGTTGAGCCTACAGCACCTTATTCATACTGGCCATAACATAGCAGTAGGCCTGATCATTAGCATTTTTCTAATGATCATATGCTTAGAATTGCTCATTCGTTGAGTCTCCCGTAAGCTCGAGAGGACAAGGGGTTGTCAGTACATACTTCAGTTTCTTAAAGGACAAGATGATAGCCAAGTTCCGTTTCCAATCATTATGGTTCTCACTGGTTAATAGGTTTTTGTCAAGTATCGATGATAAAGCATTTTTAGACATTTTTAATCTACAATAAAGAATCATATACCAAACATAAGCAAACATATAATAATAATTTTGTAAGATAACACAATCATGTAATAACATACAAATGTGTTTATGTGTCAAAACCTTGAAAATATCACAACCTTACAACAATAATTCCCAACTCAGAATTCAACAAGCTCCTAGGGGAGTCATGCCAAATTCAATCAGGAACACATATCCCCTCCTGATTAATATATGCCATCAAGGACCCGTATGATCCAGCATATATTAATAATCGTTTTTTTGGCTATTAATTTATTAATAGAGCTCATAGGGGATGTTAATAATAGAATTAACGTGAGTGTATAACCATCATTTCAATATTTTATCCATGATTTATAATCAACACCTAGGGGTGTGCAATCATAAATTATGCTAAAATACCTTATCCTCTCAGAGATCTAATCTGGTACATGATAGAAATCCCTTCCTAGGGGTCGGAACCACCATGTTCTACGTATGGATCAACGATAGAGGCCTTAGGTTCTCTCTTTGAAAATCTTCTCCCACTCAATCTTTTGAAATCAAGGTTTTAATATCCATGAACAATTTTAATATGAGTAGCACTCCCTATTCTATATGACACGTTACCAATATATATGGCAAATCATATTATAATGCAGACAAGCAAAGCAATTAAGCAAAGCTACAAGCAAAATAATAATAACCATAATATTATGGCTCCACCCTAGAGAATAGAAAACTAAGATTACAAGAGAATAATTGAGATATATTATCGATTCTTCATCCTTGAATCCTCAAGTTGTATCGTTCTTCATGTAATTCCCATCTTCAAGTCTTCAATCCCGTATGAATCGAATACTTCATATTTTCGGTCATATCTAAATTTAATGTTTCTCAGAATTGTCACAAAAATAAAATTAAAACTACACTGGAAAAAACTACACCGTTTCTGGAAATTTTCCATCTCTCGTTCGGCAAGCCGATCAGTGTGATCGGCCTACCGGTTATGCTCCATCGGCCTACCGATCTATACGATCGGCCTGTCGACACATGAAAGTTTGGCCTGCTGCCAGAGCCACCTGATTTCTGCCCCACTGATGGCCTACCGAACCTCACATCCGGCCTGCCAATCTGTGACCATGGGCCTACCGAACTGGAGGGTTCGGCATGCCGACCGAGCAAAAATCTCTCATTCTAGAAAATACAATTTTTAATGCAATTTATCAATTTTATTTTCAACAATTCAAAAATATAAAATTAGAGACTCAGGAAATACCTGGGTACGCCATCATCCATCTTCTAGATCCACCTTCTAGATCTGTCTTCTCCAAATGATTATTTAATTACAAAATTCTTACAAATTTAAAATTAAACAACAATTCCTAGATGGAGTTGATAGTCCGCCTTCTAATTACATAAAAAACCTAGATACACATTCTAACCTCTAAGGAACCATAACCGGTACAAATTAATTAATTAATAAATAATTAAATAACTATTTAATCAACCATAATTAATTAATGAACATTTACCACATAATCCATGACAACATATCAAATATATAGAAACCTAGAGTGCCAACTCTCTATAAAATAATTTTCAAGCATAGGAGAGATTAAGATCACAAAATTTATACATATAACATGATCATAAACTCGTAAATTTATGTAAAAACCTAGCTCTGATACCAATTGTTGAAAAGAATGCGCAGCGAAATTTTTTAAAAATTTTATATCAAAGTTTTTTTCAAAACATGAGTTTGTCATGCTATATGCATAAATTAACCAGATCTTACTAACCTTTGTATGCCGAAGAACCCTCGCAAAAATGTGAAGAGAAGTAACGTTCCAAAAGAGCCTCAACCAACTAGTCTTCTTTGCTATTCTCTATCCACGACTGGAGAGTGTGGGCTCACACGTGCATGTCTTCCACCAAGTGACTCTCCTTCCAACCAATTGAGAGAACTCAAAGCAAGTGTTCGTGATTTGTGAACAAAAGCTCTCAGGGAGTTTTTAGATTCTCACTACCAGAGTATCACTCTTAATCTCTCAATTGATCTGAGTAACTCTTCAGACTTACTCCTTATTTATAGAGATTAGTCCTAGGGTCAGTTCTTATCAGATTCGGTCTCAAAAACTAGAAACAGAATCAAGTTTGGATCAATATCTGATAAAATCCATGTGGAAACATGCAATCTTATCCTTCGCTAATCGACAAGCCAAACAGGCCCCATCGGCTGGCCAAACACGTGGATCGGTAGGTCGAACTGTCGATAAAAAATCTTCACGAATATTTAATTTTTCACCCGAGATTCTATAGGATAAAGTTTCAGTTTTAATTCAAATAATCCAATAGAGAAGTTATCTGATCAAAACAACTTTATCTAGATAATCTCTAAGAAAATAAATGAATTCCCAATAATTCTACAAGTTTGTCATGATCTAATTTATCCAAAATTAAACCAAACGATAAACAGACAAGAATTATCTGATCCCAATAATTCAACAAGTTTATCTTGAATTAATTTTATCACCAAATTAATTCAACCAATAAACAGACATTAATTATTTGATTCTTACAAATTTTAAACCAATCTGATAATTCCGACATAAGTCACCAATTATAGGAAAAACACGCCGTGTCGTTACAGGATTTTGTGAGCTAGCAAAGGGGGACCAAAATGAACCTATAAAGTTCAAGTTCATGATAATTATCAAACCTAATATCCCAGATATATATTTCACAATTATCAACTCCAACGCTACTCCATTAAAAGCTTGGAGCTGCACTCTCGAACTTTATAGAATTACGAAGCTTGTATAGCTAAGTCTCCATAACATATCATAGTGTATCGTATCCCCATATGATAATCCATAATCGGCTTAAGGACAAGTTCTATCTCACCTTCTCAATTATTTTTATCTTATGTTTCATTATCTCACCATCGAAAAACTTACCATCCAAAGATAGTACACTATTTGGTTACACCTATGTATCTAAATGGTTGAGCGCTCTAGTTTTTCAATTACAAGATAACGCATATAAGAGGATATCATTACTCCTAAAGAGGAGCTATAGATTCCATATCTATGAATAGCAGGTCTACACTATCAAGAGTCATGCCTCCAACGTACCAACATGCATACCACTATTAAGATGTGGGTGCCACCCTTTGGTACATCAAAAGACATAAGTCAAGACAACGGGCCCATTATTCATCTCAAGATTAAGATACAATACAAATGATTGTCTAAAGTGAATCAATTTATCGAGACAGAATTATTGATCCAAATCAATTTACTTTATGTCCAGATCCAATACATCATCACCTATGACAACGTGCCAATAATTCTATTCACGAAGTCCACCTCCAATGGTCAAGACAAACCATCTCCCAAAAGAGATATAGACAACATAACAATCTTTGCATGAATAAAGCGCTCAACTTTATTCCCTTGATTGCGGATCTTATGATTTAGACCATTATCTTAAGAATCGTGTCTTTCGCATAATCCTTCCATCATATGCCCAATTCTTAAGGTTTAGACCGATAGTCTCAGACTATTGTTTGCTTAACATATATTCAACAAATATGAACGTAAAGATGACAAAATTTGGTATATAAACAATGAATAAATTCTTTGTTGATAAAAATGTCTCCAAAAACTTATTACATTTTTACTCCTTAGGGCATACATGTCTAACAGAATGAATGTTAAGCAAACAATTGTCTGAGACTATCGGTCTAAACCTTAAGAATTGGGCATATAATGGACAGATTATGTGGAAGACACGATTCTTAAGGTGATGGTCTAAAACATAAGATCCGCAATCGAGGGAGTAAAGTTGAGCGCTTTATTCATGTAGAGATTGTTATGTTGTCTATATCCTTATTGGGAGATGGTTTGTCTTGGCCATCGGAGGTGGACTCCATGAATAAAAACATTGGCATGTTGTCATAGGTGATGATATATTGGATCGAGACATTAAGTGAATTGATTTGGATTAATAATTTTGTCTCAGCAAATTAATTCACTTTAGACAATCATTTGTATTGTATCTTAATCTTGAGATGAATTGTGGGCCCGTTGTCTTGACTTGTGTCTTTTGATGTACCAAAGGATGACACCTACATCTTAATAGTGGTATGCATGTTGGTACATTGAAGGCATGACTCTTGATAGTGTAGACTTGCTATTCATAGATATGGAATCCATAGCTCCTCTTTAGGAGTAGTGATATCCTCTTATATGCGTTATCCTCTAATTGAAAAACTAGAGCGCTTAACCATTTGGATACATAGGTGTAACCGAATGGTATACTGTCTTTGGATGGTAAGTTTTCCAATGGTGAGATAATGAAACGTAAGATAAAAATAATTGGGAAGGTAAGACAAAACTTATCCTTAAGCCGATTATGGATAATCATATGGGGATACGATACACTATGATATGTCATGGAGACTTAGCTATACGGGCTTCGTAATTCTATGTAATTCGAAAGTGCAGCTCCAAGCTTTTAGTGGAGTAGCGTTGGAGTTGATAATTATGAAATATATATCTGGGATATGGGGTTTCGTAATTATCAGGAGCTTGAACTATATAGGTTCATTTGGTCCCCTTTGCTAGCTCACAATATCCTGTAACAATACGGCGTGCTTTTTCAATAATTAGTAACTTACGTCGGATTTATCAAATTTGTTAAAATTTAAAAGAATTAGATAATTCATATCTGTTTATTGGTTGAATTAATTTTGTGATAAAATTAATTCAAGATAAACTTGTTCAATTATTGGGATCAGATAATTCTTGTCTGTTTATCGGTCGATTTAATTTTGGATGAATTAGATCAAGATAAACTTGTAGAATTATTGGGAATTCATTTATTTTCCTAGAGATTATCTAGATAAAGTTGTTTTTTATTAGATAACTTCTTTATTAGGTTATTTGAATTAAAACTGAGACTTTATCTTATAGAATCTTGGGTGAAAAATAAAAGATTCGCGGAGATATTTATTCAGCAGTTCGGCCTGCCAATCTATGTGTTCGGTCTGCCGATCATCTTGATCGGCCTGCCGATGAGTGAAGGATAAGATCACGCGTTTTTACATAGATCTTATTAAATATTAATCTGAATTTGATTCTGTTCTGAATTTTGAGACATAATCTGATAAGGACTGACCTAAAGACCAACCTATATAAATAGGGAGTAAGTCTTAAGAGTTACTGAGATCAATTGAGAGATTAAGAGTGATACTTTGCTAGTGAGAATCTGAAAACTCCTTGAGAGTTTTTGTTCACAAATCACGAATACTTGCTTTGGGTTCTCTTGATTGGTTGGAAGGAGAGTCACCTAGCGGAAGAGCTGTACGTGTGAGCCCACACTTACTCCGGTCATGGATAGAGAATAACAAAGAAGACTAGTTGGTTGAGGCTCTTCTAGAACATTACTTCTCTTCACGTTTTGCGAGGGTTCTTCGGCAATCAAAGGTTAGTAAGATCTGATTAATTTATGCATATAGCATGTCAAACTTGTGTTTTGAAAAATAATATGATGTAAAATTTTTAAAATTCTGCTGCGTATTATTTTTCCAACAGATAACAAGGATGAAAGTAACGATTGTTGTGACGTCCGTAAAGGGGCGTTACATTGCCCCCTAATATTAGGTTTTTCCCTTTTAAGGGATTGTGAAAGGTCACGATATATGTGATACTCAAATAACCCCTATCACTCAAAACGATAATCTACCAAATGCCGATGTAGGATTAGGTAGATTATATTTTATTTAAAAAAAAAAGATTGCCAACCATCTTTTGTCGCCTGTATGAGCTACCAAAATGGAATCTGGTAAATACTGACACAGAATCTAACAGATTATCTTATTTTTTATATCTAATAAAAAATACCAACAGTCTCTACTTGTTAGTGGGAGGCCGCCAAAGTGGAATCTAATAGATGGCAGCACAAAATCTATCAGATTATTTTATTTTCTATTTCAACAAAAATATCAATCATCTCTGGTCACTAGTGCAGGCGGTTGGAGTGGAATCTGATAGATTTCGGAGCCAAATCTACTAGATTACCTTATTTTTTATTTGAAAAATGCCATCATGCCTGATCATCAGCGCTAACCATTAGAGAGGAATTTAGTAAACACTAAAGCGAAATATACTCGATTATGTTATGTTTTATCTACAACAAAAAATCCTATCGATTGCCTTCGATCGCCAAAGTGGAATCTAGTAGATGCTAGAGTAGAATCTATCAAATTATCTTATTTTTTATTTCAAAAAATACCAAATTATCTTACTCTGATCCCAATACAGGTCACCAAAGAAGAATTTGGTAGATGCCAAAGCAAAATCTACTAGATTATTTATATGTTCAACAAAAAAATCTGGTTAATTATTTTTTCATGTTATTGATGTAGGGTTCCAAATCATTGGCAATCATTAATAATCTACCAATGCTGGATAGGAATCTAATAGATTTCGTAATCTACTAGATTATTTTTGAATTGTTATAAAAAAAACAAATTACCAAGAAAACAACAAAAACACAAATCAATCCAAAAAAAAATTTACAATAAAAGAACACATAAATTACAACAAAAATCCTTATGCCTCGTCTTTTTCAGCATAATACTTCAACATCTCAACATAGTGTTATGTAAAATCTCTTCAACAAGTTTTACAACAAATTCTCCGCCTTCTCTACAATTAATTCTCCACAACATAATCTGAACAAGAAGATGCCAAAACAAAATTTTCTTTGCAATAAATTCTCCATAACATAATATAAACAAGAAAAATACCAGAATTCAACATAATCTGGGCAAAAAATGTACTCATATGTTGGACTTATTCTCACTCAATCTAAACAATAAAATACCAAAATTGAACATAACATGCAACAAAAGGTATAAAGTTGTTCGTTAAATCTGCAAGTACATGGGTACGGGTCGTACAAGTAATAAGTGTACTGGAGTAAGGATATTGTTCCCATGAGAATTACATTCAATTCTAGTGCACCAAAATTAGATTAACTCTAGAATTATTTGGACAACCAATTTTAAAATAAAATAAAAATGAAAATAAAAGAAATGAAAATGAGAACTAAAAATTAAAATGAAAACAAAAATAAAAGTCTAGAGGAATGACTACACCTAACTATCCACTATACCAATCCTATTTCATCAATCATGACTCTAATTTCACCTCATTATCTCTCTCAAGTGTCAAATGAGCTAATATGTATAGACACTTAAAGAGATGTCCCTATCTACCAAAATCTATATGTACTCATTAAGTGCAAGCCTCACACTTGATTGCCCAAGTATTACTAGCCTCTCGAACTCAGTATGTTGTGTCACTCAAATCCGACATATAAATTTCTTTCTCCCTAGTGTAAATCCCACATATCTAAATCATCCAATCTTGTGATTAAGTAAATTCAAAGCAGTAAGTACGGAGCACATGAATGAATTGAAATAAACTTTCATTAACAACAAACCAAATATTCAAAACATAGTTTCAAGGTAAGCTACATAAATCCTCTAGATAAAGAAAATCAATCCATAGCAATAATCATCAACAAAATCTATAAGAGTTTGCACATAATAAAAACAACAAAAATTAAAAGAGAATAAAGATTAGAATAAACTCTTACAAAGAAAACCCAAATCTCTTCTCCTCTTTTGTCTTCTTGAAGCTCAAAATGTGGTCTCCTCTTGAATTTGTTGCATATAAATTGCCAAGATTAAAATCTAAATCTAAAAATAAAAACTAAAAACAAAAATCAAAATGAACACTAATTTTATTAATTTATGAAAATGGGGGAGTTCTCTCAATATAGAGACCAAAACTAGCCACAACGACTATTTTCTCTCTATAAATATGCTTCCAACTCTCTCCCCATCTATCCTAAGAAAACCCTATCATATCCCTTTTATAGGTTTTCTTTTTGAGATTTATGCCCTACATAATCAGGTATTCAACGTGTTTTGACGCTACAGCATAAATATCTTTGTTGTAGCCCCAAAACACCTGGGAGAGTGGCTCGGGTGTTGTAATGGGACTTTTTGGCGCCACAGCGCCAAGCTACTAGGGCTGCAACATAAGATTTTTGGCTACAACACCCATTCTTCACCCTGGTTGCGCAAATTGGTGTTGGAACCAATTTTTGGGCCTCTTTTTGTCTTCTTTTCACTCCCAATGGCTTTCTACTCTCAAGTTCACTTATATAAATGAGTAGAAATAAAATATTTAGAGGGAAAACTAAATAAAAATGTATTCAAATGCATTCTAAGATTAGTTAAAATAAACAAATAAAACTAGAAATAATAAAATAAAATCAAATGAAATAAGAATATTAAGATTAAATAAAATAGTTAAAAATAACTATCAATGAAATAACCTCTTAAGGACCAAACACTTTAAACGCGCAAAAGAAGTAAAATAACTCTATTTTTATTAAGTTATCAAAAGTAAATAAAATATTTACACATTCAATCTATTTACTATGTAAGAGACTTATTTGTACTTTTATTTTAAACAAATTATTTACATCATAAATATAATATTTACTATAAATATTTTCAAAACCTACAATTTACTTCAATAAGTTTTGCAAAAGTGCTATCTATTATAATTTTTTGAAACCAAATCCAGAAAGCCTAAAAGTAGCATTCCGAAGCCAGCCCAGCACAACAACCTCGACTGGATTGATTAGTGAAATATTTACTTTTATGGTATTATTTTTCAATCTTTTACTTTTATGAGAATGTTTAAAATAATTATTTTTAAAGAGTATAAATATTTAATTGATCATATATATTTTAAGTTAGGATAAAATAAATATTATATAAAGATATTTTAGCTTTTTTTAGTTGAAAAATGTCCAATCAAAAAATAAGAGGGAGAGCACGGTTATAACACTAAAGTTCCCTACTTTATTCGCCGCGGCCTGTAGACACGGAAAACAACTCCTTCATCGCCTCTGCATTTCCCTACAACCGTCTTTTTTCACACGCTCCTCCTACTCCGTCGCTCCCTGTGCACGCACCTATGCAATTCTCTGTCTAAAATACCCCTCACACATTTCCATGGTCTCTCAGTGAAACACGGTACGGAACGAAATTAGGGTTTCGTAATGCCATGGTGGGAATGATGTTGATGGCCAACTCAAGAGAAAAGCTCGCCGGCCTTGTGGACTCGGCCAAGTTCGCCGCCGATATTCCTACGAAGCTCGATCGCTTGCGCCAATTGAAGCATGATTTGGTACATGAAGACCCTAATTTTCTTTCCGAGCTCCTTCCTCGTCTCTTCGAGCTTCAGTCCGACAGGTTCAGTCCGGTTCGCAAGTTCGCCACCGAGTACGCTTCCTAAAAACCTATCTGTATTTCTATTTGTACCCTGTTTGGTTGTTCTGTTTGTTTCCCGAGAAAGCTAAGCGCGGAATAAAGGAAGTTACTCATTGCCGATGGTTATTCCTAAATGCCTTTTTTAATGCTTAATTTCCTTTACTTTCTTTTACCAAATGTAGAATCGTTGGTGAAATTGGATTGAAGTACGTGGAGTTCTTACCTGAAATTGTGCCTGTGTTGATTACTGTTTTGAATGATGCTTCACCGGCCGTTGCTCGACAAGGCATTAGTTGTGGAGTTGATTTGTTTCGTCGCACTCTTGAGAAAGTTGCAGTTCAGGTAAATTATCAGTCTATAATTTATTGGTTATTTTGGTCAAGTCAAGTGGTTTTGTTACCTCGTATTTATCTTTGAGGGATTCAGAAGAATGTATTGGCGAAACCTTACATGCGTCTGCACATAATTCTGCTACGACTTCCTAAATGGTCGCGCTCGTAAGACCTCTATGCACATTTTGAACGTTCTCCATTGTTGTGGAAATGACGTTCTCTATTGTTGTGGCGAAGATGATGCCATCTTTTGTTTGCTTATTTCTAAGCAAATGTGTAAATATCATTGCATAATTGGACATGAAAATACACGGGTAAGGTCTCAGATCATATATCCTATGTGCCTTCTAGATATAACTGACATACTTTTTTCTTTATTAGGGTCTACATTCTAGTGAATTGGACAGTTCTCTTGAGTCATCGTGGGGATGGATGTTAAAACTTAAGGAGAAGATTTACTCGATAGCTTTTCAGGTAAGGAATATGCTTACAATTATGATACATTTGGCTTTGTTCACGGTCTTATTCACTGTAATAACATGTTTGCTAGCCTGGAGGTGGAGGGACAAGGTTGCTAGCCTTGAAGTTTGTTGTGGCAGTCATTCTTCTTTACACACCTGATCCTAGTGGCTCATCAGAGCCCCCCTCTCATGAAGGTAACATAAATTTGGTTCTGCCTTTGGGTTTAGGCTTGGGAGATGAACATGTCTGCTCAGTTAACTGTAAATTCTAGCATACAGGTCACTTGTATCCTTACAAAGATTGATTTACTGCCTTGTAGAAAACTTGGTTGAATTTAATATATACTGGGTTCGTAGTGGTCATCCTGTACTCAACGTTGGAGATTTGTCAATTGAGGCCAGTCAAAGTATGGGTTTATTGCTTGATCAACTAAGGTTGCCTGCAGGGAGCTCTCTCAGTAACTCAACAGTAATTGTGCTTATTAATGGGTATTCGCCCTTTTCTGGTTATATGCATATATATTTTTTGTAAGCAGCATGTCATCTAGATATCTTCCTATGTCTTGGTTATTGCTTTTGAATTTAATAGTTTAAAGATAATGGTGGCCTTTCTTTGTGATGTAAACTTGTCAAATTAATATCAGTCTTAACTGTAGTGATTTTGAAATGATAATATCATATATTTGAGGGACATTTTGATTAAAACAGTTTCAAAATCGTTCTCTGATTTTCTCCCTATATATACGAACACATAGATATATCATGTATATCCACGTATAATACATATACATACCTATTATCTGCTTTTTACATATAATCGCTGTAATTTTACAAGTTGTCTTTCGTTCTTAATTTTATTTTTCATACAGTTAATTGTTTGAACTGTTCCTGCTAGCTATACAACTATGTTACTGCAAAGTTTTTCTCTGTTTTTCTTTAACGTATTATTCCAGTCTTTCAGCAATTGCGAAGAAGAGGCCTGCGTTATATGGGCGTATTCTGCCAGTTTTACTTGGTCTGAATCCTTCAAACTTTGTTATTAATGGGCTGCATCTTTTGGGGGCACGTCATGCTTTAAAAAATGCATTCCTCACCTGTTTAAAGTGTACACATGCGGGCGCTGCACCGGTACATTTTCATACTTAACTGAACTTATAATTCGTGTTTAGTTATACTTTACTAATAATGCCTATTCACATTTTTAAATTTGCAAGTATTTCTGAAATCTCTTCTCTAGCATATCTCTTTTTTCAAGCAACATAGGTTATGTTGGAGTTTTGGATTTTGGGGCACCTGATATTTGCTTTAAGCGATTACTTTGTTCTAACCTCTAACATGTTAATAAGTTATGAATAATTTGATTTTTGCAGTGGCGTGATCGTTTAATTAGGGCCTTGAGAGAGATGAATGGTGAAGGGATAACAGAGGAAGTCCTTCACCATATTTCCAAGGCTAATGGAGGTTTAAGAGCTGTGCAAGAAGATACTCCAGTTACTAAGGTGTCAACACTCTTTTGTTTTGTATGGTTTATATTAGTTTATTACTTAATTGGTATGCACCTCTAATTGGACACACTCTTGAAAAAGCACATGTACTTGGACTTCTGCTTCTGGAGCCTTGTATAATAGTTTTTAAATTTGCAGGATGAGAAACATTCTGTTGAAGCATATGATTCCATGCAAAACAATCTTGGAAAGAAAAGGTCTGGATCACAGGATAAAGGCAATTTTGTTAAGGATGAGGACACACCCGGGAAACGAATCAGAGCAACACCTAATGTCTCAGAAGATTCAACTAAAGAGTTAGATAAGGCTATTGCTGCGACACATGATGACATTTCTTCAACTGGACTAACCACTTCCAGAGGAGATGGTGATTCTGGTCCTGTGCACCAACTTGTAGCTATGTTTGGTGCCTTGGTTGCTCAAGGTGAAAAAGCTGTTGGTTCTTTAGAGATTCTCGTTGCAAGTATCTCTGCTGATTTGCTAGCTGAGGTAGTATTGGTTAGTATGCACAACCTTCCTCCAGCTAATGCTATTGCTGAAGCAGATGATGAACCAGTGCAGAATATGAGTATAGTTGGCAGTGATTCTCAAGTTAAATATCCACCGTCATTTGTTGCTACTGTTCTCTTACTTCCTAGCATGTTTGCTAAGATAGCTTCACTGGTAGATACTTGTCAATCGGTATCTGGTGACACATTGGTATGGTTTTGTCTTATAATTTTGCTACTAAATCTTTTTTGTATTTTTTTGTACTTCTAGTTATTTTGATTTCCAATTGTTGGTGGCTCCATTCTGAATCTTTCAATTTGTAATAAACAAGTTATATTTGTCTATTTCAGCTTTCTTAGATACTTTGATTTACATATTCATGGTTTTTTTTTTTTTTTGTTGCAGAAACCTGAAGTGGAGAAAGAACATTTAACAGATAATGCTGTTGTTTCTGTTAGAATGGATGATGGAGCAGAAACTGCTTTGTTGTCAGCTGGGTTATCTGCTTCTTCTGATGCTTCTGAAATGGGCAAAGGCAGCTTAGCATTTCCTTCTGATATCCACGACGTGGAGAATGTAGAGAGTGAAATACCTGGACTGGATTCTTCTGTTCGTAATGATAATATGTCAGGACAGCTAGCTGCTTCATCAATGCTCTCTATGGATTTAGAAGATGCCAGTCAGGAGCAAATTACAAGTTTGGCTCAAAAGTCTTCACTGAATTTACTTCCATCAATGTCAACGGATAGGTCCGACGAGCTAAGCCCAAAAGCAACTGCCTCAGATGTCAATAGCTTGGTTTCCTCAACAGCAACTTCAGTTGGGTTGTCCCCTCATTTTGTCCTGCCAAAGATGTCAGCACCTGTTGTCAGTCTTGCTGATGACGAAACGGATAACTTGCAGAAATCAGCCTTTGTTCGTGTTGTTGAGGCGTACAAGCATACAACAGTTGCTGGAGGTTCTCAAATTCGTTCTTCTTTGCTTGCTCACTTGGGAGTTGAGGTAGTAATTTTAGCTTCTTGAAGATGCTAAATCTTATTTATAAAGCTTGTGAGAGACTTGATACTGCAGTTCCTTAATTTGGTTCTGGGGCTTGTTTTATCACACGGATTTTATTTTTATTTTTATTTTTAGTTTTAGTTTAGTAAAATTTCCCATGCAAAACAGTTTGGAGGATCATATGCACTCTAATTCAAATTATTCATACCTTCAAATAGTACTGCCTTCTTGTAGTCTTTGAGACGTTAGTAGATCATATGCACTCTATTTTAAATTATTCATACCATCAAACGCTACTGCCTTCTTGTAGTCTTCAAGACATCAGTAACTTAAATAAATTGTTTTTTATAGCCTTTCTTGTGCATGACTCTAATAGTTTACCTTCAGATTCAGTCAGGAATTGGTCCAATTTTTTGTAATTTTCTTTGTTTTATTGAGAGGATAATACTTTCTCTTGTGATTGTACGTAATTCTTGTATAATATAATATTGTTTCTTGTTTCAAAAAAGATTACCTTTCTTATGCATGGTTAAATATGTAAGGCCCATTTGTTTCATAAGTTGAAATTATAGTTCGGACCATTTTGTTATAGTATTTTCTCATAAAAATTTAAATGTGTTCAAACTTTCTGTTCAAACCTGTGAACCAAATGGGCCAGTGAGCTTTTGAAAACAAGTTTCCAGATCGGTTCTGACCTTTTCATAGAGCTTCATCATCAATGGTGTAAAGTTGTTTAGCCTCATCTCAACATTTGTTATTTCTGTTTGGATTTTTTGATCACTTTTTTCATATGGTTTTGAAGCTTATACAATGATTTTGCAGTTTCCCTTAGAGTTAGACCCATGGAAGCTGATACAAACGCATATCTTGGCAGATTATATAAATCATGAGGCAAGGGACTTTTTGGTGTAAATTTTTTTTTTTTTTTCTGCTTCCCATTTTGGATCTTTTGCCATGGGCTTTTATGAGTTTGTGTTGCTACTTCTTTTGCTTAGTTATGTAGTCTGCAGTCAAAGAAAAGTTAATAAGATGTAAAAACAGGTGGACAAAAGAATTATCCACCGCTTGTTCTTTGCATTGCTGGTACATAACAAATAGTTCTGAACATCAGTGAAAGAAAAAGTAACGGATTGCTTTCTTATTGTTGAGTTATTCAAATATTTCTTGTAGTAAATGTACCAGAATATATGTAGTAAGCTCTCTTCGTTTACAAAAATCCCTTAGGATGACTTTGCTTGGAAATTTGTGAATTTCCAAGAACTTTGATTCTCTTCTTCCTTGCTCTGTTACCTATGGTAATCAGCAATGTCTCCAGATATAACCCTGTTATTGAATATCTCTAATCCTAGTGCTGCCGAGTCTTTATCCTTTCTCTGGCTTCTTTGCTGTTTTGTAACTATTGGTTGTGCATTAAGTCTTCCTGCTTCCTGTATATGGTATCAAGACTAAAGTGAACTACCATTGGTTTATGCTTTGGACTTTTTTATTCAGTGAAATGAGTTGTAGTGGTGGGAAAAGTAAGAGTTAGAGATGAATGGTGTTCTGGTGTGTGGTGAAAACCTGTAGTCGAGACTCTAACCTTGGTCTTGGTTATGGAACTTTTGAATTCAGATTCTTGATAATGGACGGGAGATTGCAAGTCAAAAAGCAGATTTATGCCTCTAACCCAATTGTTCATTTGTTGTACTCGTGTTTGCTTTGACGTTAATTATCGATGGTCATAAAATAGATGACACGTGATATTTGTGTACTCTTTTATGTAAACTGATTGTGACTAATGAATTCCTTCAGGGACATGAGTTGACATTGCGCGTACTGTATAGATTGTTTGGGGAGGCAGAGGATGACTGCGATTTCTTTTCTTCCAGAACTGCTACTTCTGTTTTCGAGATGTTCCTTTTGACAGTGGTATGTATTCTTATGTTCATTTCACTGGTCCTTTTGAAAGATGACCAATTAGGAGTCTTTAATCTAATGCAGGTGGAAACACTAAGAGATTCATTTCCACCCTCGGACAAATTATTGAGCAGATTGCTTGGTGAGGTTCCGTACTTACCAAACAAAGTTTTGAAGTTACTGGAGTGCATGTGCTCACCTGGAAACTCTGACAAGGCTGAGAAAGAATTACAAAGTGGGGACCGAGTGACGCAAGGTCTGAGCACAGTGTGGAGCCTGATTTTACTGAGGCCTCCTTTTCGAGATGCCTGCTTGAAAATTGTTTTAAAGGTTTTACATCTTTTGAACTTCATTGCACCTGGTTGTGCATTCTGATTTTCAGCATCCTAGCGACAATATTCTGTATTTTCAGCATTTTAGCTACAATAACCAAAACCAATTCTGTTTCTGTTTGTTTCTTTCTTCTTCTTTTTGGTCCTTGCTTCAGATGCAAATGTCTGTGTTTTAGCATTTATATTTGTGACAATATCTGCTCGATTGTTGGATGTCATAATATTTGCATTTTTCTTTTGCAATGTTTCACTTGGTTTATTTGTAGAATGTATGTTTAACATTGTAGCATTTCCATTTTGCTCCTTTCTTTCTTTTGACATTTCTATTTTCAACTATGAAAGAGTGCAGTACATCGTACGGACGAAGTGCGTATGAAGGCTATCCGTCTGGTACTTTATCTGCAACTTGCAAGTGAATAACAGTTTTGCAGCTTTATTTTTTTCTACTTAAAGTTTAGCTTTTCATGTGCTTTTCTATTTGACAGGTAGCAAACAAACTTTATCCTTTGTCATCCATTGCTCAACGAATTGAAGATTTCGCAAAAGAAACATTGCTTTCTGTAATAAATGGTGAAACAACAGAAAAAATTGATGCTGAAGGACCAATTTCTGAACCTAGGAAGGTATTACTCTTTTTCTGTGCTGATGTAAAGTCACATTCAACTGACCTTGAAATATATTATCGTCAATTGAACTTAAATTTATTTTCAAATTGATTTTTCAGGACTCTGATTTAGAAAAGCCTTTGATTGAATTTCAATCATTTAGTGCCAACAGTAAAGATGTTTCCTCGGATACTCTCCAATCATGTACTTCTCAAAGTGCATCATCCCTTTCAGTCTCTGAGGCCCAGCGGTGTATGTCACTGTACTTTGCTTTGTGTACAAAGGTGATACCTCTGTATGTGTATGTCTCAATACTTTTTATTCCTTGGTCAAATTGTTCACTTATTAATTTCTACAAATGGAACTAAATGTGTTTCCTTGATGATCTGCATGACAGAAACACTCCCTCTTTCGTGAAATTTTTCTTACTTATAAAAGTGCATCGAAGGAAGTTAAGCAGGTTTGTTTAATTTGTATAGGTCCTTTAGTTATTTTTTTTTTCCATTTCTGGATATTGCGTTAGTGCTTGGATTCCTACCAATGCTTTTTCTGTTAATTAACTTTTTACTGCAGGCAGTTGATTGCCATATCCCAATACTAGTCCGCACTATAGGCTCATCACCCGATCTTCTTGAAATTATTTCAGATCCTCCAGTGGGAAGCAAGAGCCTCCTGTTGCAGGTTTAAAAAATTATTTGATGATTTGGTCAACACTCGATGAAGGATAATATGTTAACACCCTTTTTTGTCTACTTTTTTGGGACATTGTATCAGGTTTTGCATACATTGACAGATGGAACGGTCCCCTCTCAAGAACTGATATTTACCATTAAGAAGTTATATGATTCAAAATTAAAGGTAGATCATTGAGCTTTGTTGATTGTAAAAAAGAAGTTATGAGCTAATACATGTTTGGTTCTAATTTATTGCAGGACGTATGAACTAATGTTTGTTTTGTTCTAATTTATTGCAGGACGCAGAGATACTTATTCCAATATTACCATTTCTATCGAAGGATGAGGTTCTTCCCCTCTTTGACTCAACTTTGGCATAGAGCATAACACATTATTATTATTATTATTTTTTCTGTAGTATTATTTGTAGATGTATTCTTGGTAGTCTTATCATTTCATGTTTGCTGTTGATTTTATTTTCTTAATTTTTTTTCATGATTTTAAACATTAGAGTTCCCTTATGGTTAGATTTTCCCTTACCCAAAAAAAAAAAATTTGCTTTTTATGGTTGGATTATTCATATCTTCAATGTTTGTTTGTAGATAGATTTTTGGCTGTTTTCCATGACTGTTCGTGCTGTTTGTCATTTAATATTATGCCTATTATTTATTTATTTTTGGTTATTGTAGACATTAGACGTTTCCTTACTTATTATGGTTGGGGTTTCATACCTTCAGTGCTTCAAGTTGTTTAATTTTGTATTAGCCATCTTATCTTTTACTTGTAGTGATTTAATTAGCTTCTGTTAGGTTTTGCTGAACTTTCCCCAAGTTGTGAATCTTCCTCTGGATAAGCTCCAAGCAGCACTTGCTCGGATATTACAGGTATCTTTTAATTTATTTGTTTCCTGGGCACACATGAGGAGGGAGGACTTGTGAAAAGATTTTCTAATGTGTCTTAGTTATTTTCATTTGTTTTCTTTTTCTTAGCTTCTTCCTTGACAATTTGAAAAGAAAAAGTGAAATTTGTCTTAGTGAAATACTTTTTTTTCCTGATTTGTCCCTTTCAAAATAAATTTTCTTAAATATATCCCCACTTCTCATAACACATGTTTTGATCGAAACATGTAATTTGGTTCATATAGCACGTGCTCTCAACTACTACGCTTAAAATAAGATTGTCTGGTTGTAGAATTTATCTCCAACTCTTTGCTTTGAGCGATTCATTATTTGACTGCTAATTGATTCCTGTGCATAGATCATAACTGAGACATATTTACACAGGGTTCTCCACATTCTGGTCCCCTACTTGCTCCTGCTGAAGTCTTAATCGCTATACATGGGATTGACCCTGATAGAGATGGAATTCCATTGAAGAAGGCATGCCTTTCCAAACTCCAACACCTCTGTCATAAAACGTTACCGAGCTTTAATGATGTGATTTCTAACTGATGTTACTAACTCCCTAACAGGTCACAGATGCATGCAACGCTTGCTTTGAGCAGCGGCAGACGTTCACGCAGCAAGTTCTTGCAAAAGTTTTGAATCAATTGGTTTGTACCTTTGGAAACTTTTATCCTTCTTTTACGTACTACTTTCAAGCTGAACTCAAAGCTGACTGACCGTTCTTACAGGTTGAGCAAATTCCTCTTCCTATACTGTTCATGCGTACAGTATTACAAGCGATAGGTGCTTTTCCAGCACTGGTAATAATTTATAAACAAGTTTTCTTTTACATTTAATTGACGACTGACGGGTTAGTACGGAGTTTAATAATATCCTCTGTAGGTAGACGACTATGTTGTTTGTCTCTTTAGTACACGTTGGGCTCATTAATGTTAGAAATTTCTTATAGCTTTTCGTTTGCTGCTTATGTTATAGGTGGATTTTGTAATGGAGATTCTCTCACGACTTGTAAGCAAACAGGTACTCTTATTATGTCAAGTTAATTGCTATGCGTGTAGTGTTTTTGCTTTGTTTTTCTTTTGACTCAATAAGCTGTTGCAGATATGGAAATACCCCAAGTTGTGGGTAGGATTCTTGAAATGTGCGTTCTTGACAAAGCCTCAGTCATTCGGTGTGTTGCTGCAGGTGTGTCTATAGAACTCTCATCTTTGTGTTTCTAGAATTGATTTGCATCTATAAATTTTCTGAGAGCCCATGTTTCTCATCGTTGACTATTTATTCTGTCCTTATTTGCTGTGTACTCTTTTTTTCCCTTTGGGTAGAGGCTTTGCTTCGTACATTTGATAGCATTGTTGTAAAAAGCAGTTTTGAGGCACGCTTCAATCTGAGGACATTGGGGCTTAGCCTTAGGAGGTTTATTCTTATGAAGCCTCAGTACTGTTTGTTTGATAATCTAGATCTGTTCTTCCTCAGCGTGAGGATCTATTATTTCGGATATTTTGGACAAAAAAACCACAATGTTTTATAGGGAAAACACAAATGCTATTCCAATTATACTCTCAGCTTTTCAAGCCAAAATTTATTTTTCAGGAATTTTTAATGGAGCATGAAATTATTTACTTTGAATTTAGAATTTTTCTGATGATATTTTTATCTTGCAGCTACCTCCAGCACAACTTGAAAATGCATTGAACAGAACGCCAGCTTTGAAAGCACCATTAATTACGCATGCTAGCCAGCCAGATATTCGATCTTCACTTCCAAGGTTCATTGAGATCACCTTTTCGTTTTGCCTAAAAAACTTTAGCAGGAAGGGGGAAGCTATAACCGGTAAATGGTTATTGAGATAATTCATATTTTTATTTTCTGCCTTTTCAGGTCAGTATTGGTAGTTTTGGGCATTGCTTCAGATCCCCAGACCCAATCAAGTCAGCCACAGCCACAGCCACAGGCTGCGGAAACAAGCACCTCAGATAAGGAGGTGGTTACAGAAAAATCAAAAGAATTATCTGGTGCTTCTTGACATGTCAACTCAATTTCCGAAGAGCCTGACTTGTGAATTTGTCATTGATGAATCCAGAAGAGTGTTAATGGTTTGTTGGGATCGTCGTACCTCCCAAGTACCAACAAAAGTTTTGACTCGGGCAAAAAGTCAAAGCACGCAAGAAAAACCATGCAATCTTCTTCCCAGACGGAAAGGCAATGCCATTGTATTGTACCATACCTTGTAAGCAGTCATAAATGGGGCAGAATTTCAGTCCCAATAAGTCAGCTGCGCCAGTTGATTAATATTACCAAACAGATAATCCGGCAAATAGATGAGATTTTTTTAAGTGGAATAATGCTTTGATAGTTCGCGTTCTACTTTTGGGATATGTTTACGTGTACGTATTAATGTGTCTACTTCCAAAATAGAAATGATCGTAGGCCTACATCAAAGAGTGAGAAGAGGAAGGGTCAATCCTTACTCCTCTTGTTATTGTTTTCCAGTTAATTGGAACAAACATCAATTTTCTTGTTTTACTCTTGGCAGGTCAACAATTACTTAACAATGAAAAAAGACAGCAGTGTAATAAAAAACTGGGGGTCAAGCAGATTTCCTTGGCAAGCGTTTTAACCAACAACATGGCAGCTAGATTATAACTGTGTTAATACTGTTGCATCTGTAGATGCCACAGCCAAAAAAAAAAAAAAATGGCAGCTTTTTAAATGTCTGCTCTGAAAATAGGACTGGGGCATCATAAATCACGATGACAGATCAATCCTTAATTCATTTGCAGCAGGTAATGTACTGCTCAAGATTAGTTTTGTCAAATTTAAAAAGGGAAGGGTCAATGGGCCTTAATTGCAAACATCATAGGCCTACACAAGTACTCTTATTTCCTCGTATAAACTCGTGAACTGGTTTTTTGCCAATCCCGCAAAACCTCAATAAATTCAGCATGGCAAAATATCCAAGTGAAATCAAGAGAGACTCTGATTATCCTTTTCATCGCCTACTAATTTACTTGAACTGTAACATAATGGATCGAGTAGACTGAGAATCAAAATTCTCACGTTCAGAGTACATTAAAATTGATTCATAACCATTCTGCGAACCATCCAAATTAATCTTACAGCTCGGGAAAAATTAAATACTTAATTACAAAAAAAAAAAAAAAAAAATCAGAGTCGAGCTCATGCATGACTTATTTTTGATTTGTTAAGAATCTGGCTTGGAATCTTTTTCGCTCACAGGCATTCACAAAAGAATGTAAGAACGTCCAAATTTGACTTCCATTAAGTATCCTCTGAGCAAACTCTTCATATACAACCCAAAACCCCAGGCTGTGAAATGCTTCATAATCACAAGCATACCGACCAGAGGAACACCTAAGAAGAGCCGACTGTTTTGCGACTTGGTTAAGATCGTATTGCCAAGCCAAATTCGGGAATTCCATGCATTTGAAACCATTCTGCCATGTGGAATCTCTCATAAAGCATAGGCCTGACGTCTTTTCGCTTGGAGAGCTGTTTAAGGAGTGGAAGCAGGACCTCCAACAGCTACAACAAAGAGAATCACAAATTCAGGACGTGACCATTAGAGAATGGAAACCACTTCAACTTTTTGAAATAAAAATCAATATCTTTTACCTGATCATCATATGGCTGTCCAGCAGAGAAGGGAATGCATGGTATGCCATTTGAAGGTTGTAGCAAGAAACTAAATGGGTTGTTGTCGATGATTACAACTCGAGAGAGATCCTTTGATAAATATGACAGATCCTTCACATGCTCTCGATATTCCCTGTCATTGACATAGATGTAACGTCAATTAAGTTCATTAAGAAAGTATTTAAATCATGATTCGAAGTGCAGTTACTTTAATTAATCATACCTTTATTTTCACTTTCATAAAGAAAACAAAAAAATGAATATGGATAGTTATAGAGACAAACAGCTTGAAAAGAAAGTGAAGGGTTACAGAAATAAGCACAAAGGAAAATGGCATCTCCAATTAAATTTAAATTTAATGTTCTACTAATGTTTTCTTAGCCGTGACCAGTTACCACACAAATATAGTAGCCCAAGAATGCATATACTTGTACATAGTTTTGTACATACTTCAAGAAGGATAAGCATGGTTCACGAGCAATACTTACGTGCTAACTGTTGAAGGACGATAAAGACGAAGGCTGAATCGGTTTTCTGCATCTATCCTGTCTACAAGTGGTCTGGCATAGCCTGCATGGTATTATTAGAGAATAAGTGGAACAAGAAAAGAGTCAGAATTAAAAAAGAAAAATGAAATAAGAAGCTCAATTAAAACTAGTAGAACAACATCAAACCTTCAAGACCAGCAGTAAATAGGACAAGCACAGCAAATTCGCTAATCTGTTTCAAGAACTTTTGCAAACCGGGTCGTTCAAACACAGTCACATAACCGATCTTTGGTTTTCCATCACATTCCTTCATCTGAAATAGCACAATAATCATTTTGTAATGGCAAGCATACCAAACACAAAAGTTATAGAGAGAAAGGTAGATGGAGACCGACCATGTCAGAAGACACACACTCTAACTCAAACCACTTCAACCCAGCTTCCGTAGCTTGAGCTTTCACAATGGCAGGCAAGCTAGATGTCTCATATGCACATACAAGTGTCTCATCCAAGTCAAGAACGACCTATATCACCAAGTTGATTCATTAGTCCATTGACACAGGTATCCTGTAGGCTGTATCCATTCTAACCAATAGCGGAAAACTGAAATCCCTTCGCTAATTGGATGAAATAAATTACCCAAGCTTAATGAATAATTTCTTATTATGTACAGGGCTCCATCTACTCTAGGAAACTACCAAACTTACACAATCAGGAAAGTGATACAAGAACTGGGAAAGAACAAGAAAAACATAAATAAACAAACAGGAAATAAACAAAATTGGAAAAGTTCTCAGAATAAGACAGTTGATTTCTTGACTTCGTCTGAATCTCAAATACCACAAGTTTTTCTACTGGTGCAACTTGAAATTGTTGGTGTTTGGGAACTCAGAGTCTAAAATTTCAAATTTGTTGAATAGGACCCTAAATCTTAAAATTTATTGTAATTTAGTCCAATATTTAATGAATGTTAATTAATGTATGGAATCAGCCCATGATTTCAACACAAAGGCACCCGGAAATTTTTCTTGATTGGCAAGTTGGCCCTAAACTTCTTAATTTTAACACTTGGAACCCTGATTGTCGTTCATTAATAGAATCCGTTATCTTTTAGAGTGCATTGTCAAAATTGTCAAATTGAGGATCCTAAACGCCAGAATTAAATACATGAAGTCCAACTAGCAAACGACAAAGAAAAACAGGGTGCATTGGAGCAATTTAGCAACAATATTCCGCTTCCATAAAAACATTTCAGGAGAATTTCAGAAAACCAAAATACAATGCACAAGAAGCTCCAACAGTTTTAGCATAGTAAATCAGAATTCAAATGCCCTTTATCTACAATCGTTAAAAACACACGCGCGAGCGTCCTTATCCAAATTCTTCCTTCAGAAATTTACAACGCAATGCTGCAACAAAAGTGGTCAATTAATTTCTCGTAGCATGCGAGGAGAAATTAAAGAAGCCCACAATCCAGAAGATAGATAGATAGATAAATAAATAAATAAAAATGTGCAATGTGCCAGATTGAACACCATTTAATTCATGAAAAAATCAAGAGAAATCTACTGATGCATTGCGTACAAGACCGAGACAGTTCCAATAGTAATTTCGACAATTCCCAAATGGTAGAAAACAGCAATGAAAATTCATATCATTTCTTTGTTTTGATAATTAAAAAAAAAATCAACAACAAGGGCACATACCGTGAGCTTCTCCACAGGATCAGCGTCCCCGGCGACTGCATCTTCGACGGAAGAGCCAGAATCATGGAGAGGAAGCTCGAAGACGGACACGGGATGAAATGAACAAGACGAAGAAGAAGATAGAAGGCGATGATTTTGATTGGTGAGACCGACAAATGAAAGGAGGTAAGGGAGACAAGAGGGAGTGCCTCTGAGGATCTGAAGAAGAATCTCGAAGAAGAAGCCTACCCAGTTCGCCACTGCACGCCATAGCTGCTGCACTGAGCTCCCCGGCGAGTACACTTCAGACGCGTGGTCAATCGGCTCAGCCATATAGACGCAGACGCCGACGCTCACACTCACACACTCACTTCGATGCAACGCTTTGTAGGCAGACGGAAAAAAAAATTCTTTTCAAAAGAAGAAAGTGAGTTAATTATTTGGGTTATTCTTCACTTTTCCCTGCAGACAAGGTGAGGAATATTCTGAATTTTTTTATTCCATTTTATTTTTTTAAGGCACAATGGGACATTGGGGGCGGATTATCTGCTGCGCTCCCAGCTTCTTAGCGTAAATTCGAAGCCAAGTTTCACCAAGTCCTCTAAAACTTCTTGGGCTTTTTTTCTTTTTGGAAAATACAACTCTGTTTGTTTTTGTTTTGAAGAACATTTTTGTCACTTTCAAAAATATAAAGATCGTTTAGTATTATTTTTAAAATATGTAAAAATATTTTTATTTTAAAAAATAATTTTTTTTTAAGAATTATGCTAAGAGTGTTTCTAAAATTTTTGTCTTGAAAAACGTGCAAAAATATTTTCAAAAATTATGAGAACAAAACCAAACGGGTTCCAAAAACAAATTTGAAAACTTGTTTGGTTCTATTTTCAGCCCACAACAGTTTCAACAACATTTTGCAAAAATCTCAAAATTGGCTTGAAAAAAGAAAATGAGTTTTTACCATTTTCATTTTTTCCATCTCCCATTTTCACCACATTCTTTCTCTTTGACAAAAAATGGGACTCTCCTCAAGTCCTCGAGTTCTCTCCTTCTAGCGCCGATGAAACAAGTACCTTTTTGACCCCAATGCCAATGAACCCAGCGACCCCCGATTGCAGTGCCAACGACCCCAACGCCTCCCCACCCCAGCGTCTAAGAACCCGAACCTCCCCGACCTTAGTGTCGGTGAACCTAGCGACCCCCGACCCAATGTCGACGAACCTAGTAGCCCTCGCCCTACAACCCCTTGAGCCCAGTGCCTGCGAACAAAGCAGCCCTTCGCCTGTGTTGGATCTCTATCAAAGCCCACGACAGCTTGGAAAAATCGCAGCCGACGTGGCAATGAAATCTGACAACAAGGTGGCCGTAGAGGGATTCTCAGAGAGACATGAAAGAGCGAGAAAAGAGGGGAGAGAGAAGATAAAGAAAAAAATCTGTGTTTTGTTACAATAATTTTTTTTTATTAAAAAATATTTAATTTGGTTTGATGTAATAATCAAATAGATTAATTTAAAATTTTTTAATGGGCATTTTCAAAAACATGTATACCAAACACATTTTTATTTTTCTTAGCTATTCTTAAAAAGGATAAAAATTATTAACTAAACACAATTTTCAAAACAAGCCCAACACATTTTTCAAAATATTCTCATTTTCAACTTTTTCTAGAAACCAAAAACAAAATAAAAACACTACCAAACGAGGATTTCTCCTTTTCAAAACTACATTCTTAAAACTTTATTTCCAAAACTACCCCTTTAAATAAAAAGAGGTGGTTTATTAAAAGTTCAAATTACTATTGTTGGGGTGCAATTTAGTCACGCCCAAATTGCCGACGGGCCTGTGCCGTCCAATGTTGATACTAATCGAACGGATCAAGTAAAGTCTACTGACTGAAGCCCAATCGAATTGACGGTTCGTATTGTTCACTTGATTCCATCATCTTGCATTACACTATCGCTCAAGGTAATTCGCACTCATTTCCCATGTCTTCGTTCGACCAAATCATTCGTCTCGAACTGATAGTTATTAGCACGAACTGGTATTTATAACATGTCTAGTCATGGATTGAAACGTGGGGGAGGCGTGATTCTTACAACTTATCGTCAATCGACACGTGTCCCACTATTGTAGTTACTTACAGAGCATTATCCCACTCCCCAGATGGTTGGGAGCCACGATTCTTCCTTATCCTTTATATAAATGATGGTTGCTTCATTGTACAAGACACACAAAAAAAGATACAAAAACTCTACCCATTTGCTTTCTCATCTCTCTTTGCTCTCTTGTAATCTATACCCAGAATACCATAGTGAATTACAGTGGATGTAGCTATTCGTTAACAGAGTGAACCACTATAAATCCTGCATGTTATTCTTGTTATAACATTATTTAGTTTGTTTCATTCTAATCTTGCATTTCAACCCAAGCTTAACAGGTCCATTTAATGGTGATTTGAGGGCCCAAGTTCTTGAACACTCAATCCAGAATTATAACATTTGATTGTAGATTCACCGTTTATAGTTTGACACCCGTCGTGGGGCCTTTAGGTCATCAACTCCAGGATCATAGGCTCGGATTCCAATGGCAGACAGTGTCGATAACCAGCATACTCTTGAAACCACAATTGAAGAGAGTGAATCAATTCCCCAAGACAACCAACAAATGGATGCCCTTGCAACAGAAGTCGAGGCCTTTAAAAATGCTCCAGGAGTAGGTGGCTCATTCTTAGGAGCGCGACAGAAGGTTGGAGCAATTCAGCAGCGAGAATTTGGCTTTAAGAAGCCAAATTAGTTATCAAAACTCATAGATGGCTTCACAATCTTACTATTATTCATACTATGGATATTTGACAATCCCAGTATCGTCAACAGCACAGTGGCAATCTCAAATGCCGCAACCAAGAATACAGCAGCCCTACAGCCCAATTGGGAGGATGCAGCCCTTGTACACACCTTTAACTCCAACACCAGTAACAACATTAGTAGCTTTTACGGCCGCAACAACTCCTACAATGACAACTACTACGACGGTGAGTACTCGTGTGGAATTCAATCAAAGTGATGATTCGATTGAAAGAAACACAAGGATAAAACCGACCGCTCGATCAGAAGAAGCACCAACTATCACTCTGTTGACCCCTGAGTCGATCCAATTGATGATGAGAGAGATGCTCGAGCAGAATTCTAAACTAGTAGAAGAGAAAATCAATCAGAAGGTTTCGAAAGCCATGAGCAAGACCCTAGCACTGGATGACATCTCGAAGAACATTCGAGATATCCCACTCACAAAGAGGATCACTTTGGTTATATCGTCGAAGTACGAAAACCTCGTGTTCGCTCAATTTGATGGAACTTTAGATCTGAAAGATCACTTGTTGCAGTACAAGAACGTGGTCAGCACTATAAACATCCCGGACTCGATTCTTGATGAAATGATGTGCAAGTTGTTTGCGCAATCACTCAAAGGTCCAGCACTTTGATGGTTCAGTAACTTGCCTATTGGATCGATTGATAGCTTTGAAGACTTGGCAGATTCATTTATTAAAGCGTATTCGGTGCATATCAAGACAAGAAAGACGACCAAAGATTTGTGGTCTGTTGTTCAAAGCCTAGGTGAGTCGCTACAGGCTTATATTAAGAGATTTAGCAAAGCACTCTCAGAAATTTTTGATTTAGAGTATGGAACAGCAGGAGAAGCACTAAAGAAAGGACTTTTGCACAAGTCCTCTTTCAAGAAAAGCATTTGCTCCAACTATCCACACACCATCCAGGAAGCCCTGAATAGAGCAAAGGGATGTATCGACCTTGAAGAGGAAAACGAAAGGTGTGAATGAGAGCTAGCGAGAACCAGAGACCAGAGTAAGTGGAATCGAAGCAAAAGTTATAGCCAGATCGAAGGGGACTGACGAGGACTACGCCAAAGAGGGAGTGGAGTCGGAAAGAAGACAGGTCACAATCCATCATGAGACCGTTATTGCCCTCAAAATATGCCTTCAGCATATCGCCGTTCGTTCTACCCAAGTCTGTCCCTCTAAAGCTAGTAATGCATCTAGCCTCGCTTGGAACCTCTCGCCGATTGGAGCCAGATGATTCAATTTGTAATCCGCAAAGAAAGAGAGTGCTTATGATTAGTCAAAATTACTGCTTAAAATATGAGAAGCAATGATGCTTACCAATAGGACCAAAAGCAAATGGAAATGGAAATCGAGCATTTAATTCAAAGGAAGCACGGTTGATCGACATAAAAAAGTATCGCTCTTCCCAGTACTTATCAGTGTTTACAAATTCTATGATTAGCTGCTTTGATTGCTTATACGTGAAGTAGAAGTGGCCCAAATTTTTGTTGTTTGGCTTCAAATAGTAGCACCTGAGGAAGTCGTATATGTCGAAGTCGATTCTAGCCTCCTCTATCTAGACCATAAGGGCAATGAGCTGTCGGACCCCATTCGGCATATGTTGAGTCATGGAAATGTAAAAGTGGCTGATGATCTTGATCATAAATTCTAGGATCGATAGTCGAAGGCCAAGCTCAAACTTTTTGGTGTACACACAAAACCAGTTATCGTTTTGTGTATCTGCTAGCTCCCTCGGATAAGGCAAACGCATTTCGACCAAAGTTGGGATTCCGTACTTTGATCTTATTGTTTCTAAATCCCCTTCTCTCAAAACAGACTCTGGATTCTTTGTGAAAAAGGATACTCCTTTCATTGGAGAAATGCACTTCCTTTTTTCAAGCTGTTCGATTTGGTCGACATTTGTTGAGGTGCCTACTGGCTAGTTTTGTTCTTCTCCAGGATTCGCTAGATTGCTAGTTCGTATACCACCAGTTCTGAAACTCGACTCGATCATAGACTATTGGTGAATCATTTCATCGACTTCCCTTTCATCGTTGTTCGACCAGGGGTCTCGCTACTACTGGAACTTGAATTGATGACAACCGCCTTTGTCATTCTCGAAAAACAAGTTAAACAAAGGAAAACTAGGGTTTTGGAGATTAAAAAGCTAAAAGATCCTAAAATCTAGAGAAGTTCTCTATTCGTGAGTGTTCTAGACTCGTAACAGCCAAACAGGTTCAACAATGGCTATTTTTCTCAGAAAATGAGGCATGTTTGGTATTAAAATACTCAGAATTGGAAGAAAAACAAGATTACGAAAATAAAATCACAAGAAAATTAAAAAAGGAGAAGAAAATATTGCCTGGAAATCAGAGAGAAACTCTGAGAAACAGAAGGAAAATCGCCTTGAGTTTAAAAAAGAGAAGCAAAATGAAGAGGTAAGAGAGAATGTGGATTATATACTACCCGAAGGTGCCTGATCGATGACTAAAATCGATTCAGGACCATCTAATCCAAGGGCTAGGATTTCACATCTTTTTGAGTTCCTGCTCAAACCGAGGTGGCGTCCTTTCAAATCAGACGCTTACGTTAGTGCTGTAGAGATATTTTTTGGGCCTGCTAATCACGTGATGACACGTGTTGCATGTAATTAAGTGTCACGGCTTCCCGAGGAAAGGTAATGATTCAAGCCCAGATGCAAGACATCAATCAAGGTGACATGTCGTTGGACCAGAGCCTGGCCTTTATTCACTCTTGTAGTCCATTACATCGACTAAAGAGTGGGGGGTTAACTGCTATGGTGCAATTTAGTCAGGCCTAAATTGCGAACAGGCCCATGCCGCCCAGTGTTGATACTAATCGAATGGATCAAGTAAAGTCTACTGACTAAAGTCCAATCGAATTGACAGTTTCTATTGTTTGCTTGATTCGATCATCTTGCATTACACTATCGCTCAAGGCAATTCGCACTCATTTCCCATGTCTTCATTCAATTGCATCGTTCATCTTGAGCTGACAGTTATTAGCACGAACTGGCGATTATAACACGTCTAGTCATGGACTAAAACGTGGGGGAGGCGTGATTCTTATAGCCTATCATCAATCGACTCGTGTCCTACTATTACAGTTACTTATAGAGCATTATCCCACTCTGCCAGATGGTTGGGAGCCACGATTCTTCCTTATCCTCTATATAAAGGATGGTTGCTTTGGAATTTTAAAAATTTTATATCAGAGTATTTTTCAAAACACAAGTTTGACATGCTATATGCATAAATTAACCAGATCTTACTAACCTTTGTATTTCGAAGAACCCTCGCAAAACGCGAAGCGAAGTAACGTTCTAGAAGAGCCTCAACCAATTGGTCTTCTTTGCTATTCTCTATCCACGATCGGAGTGAGTGTAGGCTCACATGTATAGCTCTTCCACCGGTGACTCTCCTTCCAACCAATCGAGAGAGCCCAAAGCAAGTGTTCGTGATTTGTGAACAAAAGCTCTCAGGGAGTTTTCAGATTCTCACTAGTAGAGTATCACTCTTAATCTCTCAATTAATCTGAGTAACTCTTAAGACTTACTCCTTATTTATAAAGGTTGGTCCTAGGGTCAGTCCTTATCAGATTAGGTCTCAAAATTTGAAACGGAATCAAATTCGGATTAATATCTAATAAGATCTGTATAAAAAAGCGTGATCTTATCCTTCGCTCATCGATAGGCCGAACAGTCCCATCGGCAGGCCGAACATGTACATTGACAGGCCGAACTGCCAAATAAATATCTCCGTGAATCTTTTATTTTTCACCTGAGATTCTATAGGACAAAGTCTCAGTTTTAATTCAAATAACCCAATAGAAAAGTTATCTGATCAAAACAACTTTATCTAGATAATCTCTAAGAAAATAAATGAATTTCCAATAATTCTACAAGTTTATCTTGATCTAATTTATCTAAAAATTAAATCAACCGATAAACAGACAAGAATTATCCGATCCTAATAATTCAACAAGTTTATCTAGAATTAATTTTATCACAAAATTAATTCAACCGATAAACAGACACAAATTATCTAATTCTTCCAAATTTTAACAATTATTGGAAAAGCACGTTGTATTGTTACAAGATGTTGTGAGCTAGAAAAGGAGACCAAATGGACCTATATAGTTCAAGCTCCCGATAATTACGAAATCCAATATCCCAAATTAAATCAACCGATAAACAGACAAGAATTATCCGATCCTAATAATTCAACAAGTTTATCTAGAATTAATTTTATCACAAAATTAATTCAACCGATAAACAGACACAAATTATCTAATTCTTCCAAATTTTAACAATTATTGGAAAAGCACGTTGTATTGTTACAAGATGTTGTGAGCTAGAAAAGGAGACCAAATGGACCTATATAGTTCAAGCTCCCGATAATTACGAAATCCAATATCCCAAATATACATTTCATAATTATCAACTCTAATGCTACTCCATTAAAAGCTTGGAGCTGTACACTCGAACTATATAGAATTACGAAGCCCGTATAGCTAAGTCTCATGACATATCATAGTGTATCGTATCTCTATATGATTATCCATAATAGACTTAAGGACAAGTTCTGTCTTACCTACCCGATTATTTTTATCTTACGTTCTATTATCTCACCATTGGAAAACTTACCATCCAAAGATAGTATACCATTCGGTTACACCTATGTATCCAAATGGTTAAGCGTTCCAGTTTTTCAATTACAAGATAACGCATATAAGAGGATATCATTACTCCTAAAGAGGAGCTATGGATTCCATATCTATGAATAACAAGTCTACGCTATCAAGAGTCATGCCTCTAACGTACCGGCATGCACACCACTATTAAGAAGTGGGTGTCACCCTTTGGTACATCAAAAGACACAAGTCAAGACAACGGCCCACTATTCATATCAGGATTAAGATTCAATACAAATGATTGTCTAAAGTGAATCAATTTGCCAAGACAGAATTATTAATCCAAATCAATTCATTTTATGTCCCGATCCAACACATCGTCACCTATGACAATATGCCAATGTTTCCATTCATGGAGTCCACCTCTGATGGCCAAAACAAACCATCTCCCAATAGGGATATAGACAACATAACAATCTTTACATAAATAAAGCGCCCAACTTTATTCCCTCAATTACGGATCTTATGATTTAGACCATCACCTTAAGAATCGTGTCTTCTGCATAATCTGTCCATTATATGCCTAATTCTTAAGGTTTAGACCGACAGTCTCAGACTATTGTTTGCTTAACATATATTAAACAAATATGAACGTAAAGAGGACAAGATTTGGTATATAAACAATGAATAAATTTTTTATTGATAAAAATGTCTCCAAAAGCTTATTACATTTTTACTCCTTAGGGCACACATGTCTAACAGGTTGCTTCATTGTATAGGACACACAAAAACAGATACAAAACCTCTGCCCATTTGCTTTCTCATCTTTTTTTGCTCTCTTGTAATCTGTACCCAAAATACCATAGTGAATTACCATGGATGTAGCTTTTCGTTAACGGAGTGAACCATTATAAATCTCACGTGTTATTCTTGTTACAACATTATTTACTTTATTTCACTCTAATATTGCATTTCAACCTGAGCTTAACAGGTCCATTTAACAGTGATTTGAGGGCCTAAGTTCTTGAACAACATAGTCCAGAATTATAACATTTGATTGTAGATTCACCGTCTACAACTATTCATTCTTTAATTAAAAAAATAATTTATTAAAAATCATAATTACTATTCCTCCTTACTCTCTTTAATGGTAGATTACTTTAGTCATCGATGCGGGGTGCCAATGGAATTTGATAAATACTAGAGCGAATCCAATCAAATTATCTTATATTTTATTTAAACAAAAAAAAGCACCTCTAAATATTGGCAGAGCCACCAAAATGAATCTAGTAGATGTCGAAGCAGAATATACCAAATTATCTTATATTTTATTAAAAAAAAAGCATCTTTTTTTGCTGGCGGAGGACACCAGAGTAGAATCTAGTAGATGTCGGAGTGGACTCTAACAAATTATCTGTTTGAATTAAAAACAAAAAAAAAACAAGCATCCCCAATTGTTGCCAATTGAAAGGGAGAGGGAGCGCCATAATTGAATCTACTAGATTATCTTATTTTTATTTTCAACAAAAAAATTCAAAGCGCATTCGTTCGCCAGAGCAAAGTATGCAAAATTATCATATTTTATTAAAAACAAAAAAAAAACCAAGCGCTTCTGGCAATCAGCGGGTGCCAGAGTGGAATTCGGTAGATGCTGGGGCAGAATGTACCAAATTATCTTATACTTTATTAAAAAGAAGAAAAAATAAAGCACCTCTGGTTGTCGGTAAAAGGCATAGGGGTGGAATTTGGTAGATACTAGAGTGGAATCTATTAAATTATCTTATATTTTATTAAAAAATACCAAATGCCACTGGCAAGTGGAGTGGAATTTGGAAGATTGTGAAATAGAATCTACCTAATTATCTTATTTTTATTAAAAACAAAAAAATTCCAAACATATCTGGTCGTCGGCGGAGGATGCCGCAAGTGGAATTTGGTAGTTGTTGAAGCGGAATCTACAAGATTATCTTATATTTTTTTGCCAAGCACCGTTGGTCGCTGAAGAAAGGTGCTGGAATGGAATGTAATAGATGCCAGAATGAAATTGTCACGCCTTGAGGTACGGGAGGTGACGTGGCAGATTATTTAAATTAATTAAAAAGAGAATTTAATTAATATCAAGAATTTTAAGGGTTAATAATAAAATGTGAAAGTTTCAAAACAACATTTTATAAAAGAAGTCATAAACATTAAGCAAATAATAAAATATTAAAGAACCGCGAGTATGGGTCCCACCGACCCACAACTTGTGCACACACATAGTACTGACAATATAATAATACAACTACAGTCCAAGTACAAAGAAAGTTAAAAACATTACATGCCTTGTTCAAATAGTACAATTAATCTACTAATCCTGCTACTGCTCCTGAGTTAGGTCCGTTGAGTCCTCTCTGAACCTAAATGGAAATCCACCTAGAGGGGGAATTTAAAAACAAAGAAAATGTGAGCGAAAGGCTCAGTAGGACTATATTTTAATAAATCATTTAATTTAAAGAAAAATCTCATTATTCAGGGAATTATTTAAAAGAAACCTTGAATAAATAAATTTGATAAAACCATTCTTACCCAAAACAGTTTGTTTGGTCGACCAGAAACATCATTTTCTTTTCCTAGGCAAACCATAAGAATATCACCACCGTAGTGGCCCAGTTGGGTTTCGGGACCTGCCCCCAAGGTCGATCGCTACACGACCCGATCTCTGATATGGAATCATGCCCTTATACTTATTTCTATTATCATACAAGTCCATTTACCAAATATTCTTATTAACATTCATTATGAAGTTCATTATGAAGTTCACTTCAATTCACGGTTTATAAAAATACAACCGATAAATTTCATTTTCAATCAACCGTTGAAAACATTTTTATAGAAACCCTTTTCAAAGCCAAATCATTTTGAAACTAGGTTACCAAAGATATGGTTGAAGTCCTACCTCGATACTCGTGCTGGTGTCCCACACCGTAATCCCGGTCCACTATACGTTAGCTCCGCGGAATCACGAACGATCCTAGATACACACTAAGTCGATCAATATCTAGTTTGAGACATTCTATGTTACTAAACCATTTCATGATGTCCTAGTGTGCCATTTGTATCTTTAAAATCATTTTACAAGGTTGAAATTTAAATCGGGGTTCGAAACAGTGCAAAACGGGTGAAAAATCACAAAATTTTCTATGCTCTGTCGGCCTACCGGACTCCCTGCTTCAGCCGACCGAACTGTGTAGTTCGACCTGCCAAAAATCAGGTCCGGTCGGCCGGACATTTTCTAGGTTCGGCCTACCGAACGGTGCAGTCTGGCCTGCCGATCCTTTGAATCCAGCCTGCCGAACACGTAGTTCGGCCTACCGAGCTGGAAAAACCTAGAAATTCTAGCAACGGGTTTTGGTTCTCCCAAAATCCAAATCTTGATTTTAACTTGTTTTTCTCAAATTTCAAGCACGGAAAACATTCATAGATGATAGAAAAACATAATAGAACACTTTTGAACTCATTTAAACAAGATTTAAACACAAAAATCTAAAAATGGGAGAAAATGAGAAAAAATGAAAAATCTTGAATCTAATCCGTTTTTCTTCAATCCAAGGTTAGATTCTAGTTGTTCTAAGTTCATTTAACTCAAACCAAGAGTTTTCTAAGCTCAAACAAACTTACATTTCAAAAATGCACAAAATTTGAAAATTTTGAAAAGTTTAGAAATCTCGAATCGAAGCTTCAATCCGTGTCCTTGGTAGCCAAATCATGTCCCCGAGCTTCCTTCTTGCTAACCTGAAGCTTGGATTTGAATTTTGATTCAAAAATTTGAGAGAGAAATTGAGAGAGAACGAGAGAGAATGATCACGGGTGGGAGAGGAGGAGAGAGAGAGTGAGAGCTGAGAGTGAAGAGAGAGGAAGGGGAGAGAAAATAAATAAAGAGAAACGGTGGGCAATTTTACTGTGCGAAAACCAAATGCCACCCACGGTTTTGTAAAATGGAATATTTTTAACATTTTACAAACTGTTGTGCTTTAAAACTCAAAGCATTATTTTAAGACAATAAGAAATCATTTGAATTTATCAAATTAACAAAACAACCTAAAATTCAAAATTTAACCAAATAATCAAATTAATGTTGAAACATTAATTATGGCACACTAATTTATCATTTTACATCATAATAACATTAAATAAATTTCGGGGCGTTACAACTCTCCACCCCTAAAAGAAATTTCGCCCTTGAAATTTACAACTCAATTTAGAAACAAAACAAATGCGGATACAATTCCTGCATACTCGACTCTAGTTCCCAAGTGGCTTCATCAACCCCGTGATGCTGCCACACGACCTTTACCAACGGTATCTCATGACGACGCAAACTAATCACTTTTCGATCGATGATCTGAATCGGCACTTCTTCATACGTCGTATCTTCCCAAACCTGCACATCGTAAAATGAAACTGCCTTACCCTGCTCAGGCGGACACTTCCTAAGCATCGACACGTGAAACACATCGTGAACATGAGAGAGCTTAGACGAAAGATCAAGCCGATAAGCAACCACACCAATACGCTGAGTGATCTTGAACAGTCCAATATACCTCGGTGTAAGCTTTCCACTCACTCCGAACCGCATAGTTCATTTACAAGGCGTTACCTTCAAGAGAACGAAATCTCCTACCGTAAACTCTAAAGGTCTATGTCTCCTATCTGCATAACTCTTCTGTCGACTCTAAGCTACCCTCAATCGACCTCAAATCACGGCGACTTTCTCATTGCTATCACGGATCTCATCCGACCCAAGAATAACCCTGTCTTCTAGCTCGGCCCAACACACCGGTGACCGACACGGTCGCCCATACAACGCCTCAAACGGTGCCATACTAATACTCGCCTGATAGCTATTGTTGTACGCGAACTCTACTAGATGTAAATATTTTTTCCAATTCCCGCCGAAGTCTAACGCACAGGCACGCAACATATCCTCGAGAATCTAAATAACCCGCTTAGACTGCCCCTCAGTCTAAGGATGAAATGCCGTATTAAAGTTCAAATCCGTACCTAAAGCCTCCTGAAAACTCCTCCAGTACTTAGCATTAAACCTGGTGTCTCGATCAGAAGTGATGGACAAAGGAACTCCATGCAACCTCATTATGTTCTGTAGATATAGATCCCCGAGAATCCTCCTCGAACACATTGACCTGAACAGAATGAAATGCACCGATTTCGTCAACCTGTCGACCATGACCTAAACTACATCATGCTGCTGCTTCGTCCTCGACAAACCTGTGAGAAAATCCATCGTCACATGCTCCCATTTCCACCCTGGAATAGGAAGCGACTGAAGCTGACCTGCAGGCTTTTGATGCTCGGCTTTCACCTGAAGACACGCCGTACACTTGGCCACGTACTCTCGAACATCTTTCTTCGTGCCTCTCCACCAATATTGCCTCTTCAAATCACGATACATCTTTGTGCTCCTCTGATGAATGGCAAACTAAGACCTATGAGTTTCGTCCAAAATGGCTTTCGTCACCTCGGCGATAGCTGGAACTGCGAGACGCTCCTAGAAATACAATGATCCGTCTGCATGCACACTCTATTCTTCAAACCGCTCTCTGTTCTGAATTCGCGACCAAATCCCCTACAAATTCTGATCCTGCCACTGATTTTGCTTCACCATCTGAACAAGAGTTGGGGTCGCCTCCACATGATATACCAAAACTCGATCATAGTCTTCATGATACCGTAACCCATACTCACTCACTATCGTATCCCTACTCCAGTCCTCAAAAGCCAAACAAGCGAGAATCCCTGAAGACTTCCTGCTAAGCGCATTCGCGACCACATTAGCTTTCCTGGGATGATACTACAACGCGAAATCATAATCCTCCATATACTCTATCCATCTACGCTGCCTCAAATTAAGATCCCTCTAAGTGAACAGATACCTCAAACTCTTATGATCGGAGAAGACCTGAAACGACGCTCCATACAAATAACACCTCCAAATCTTCAGCGCATGAATCACTACCGCGAGCTTCAAGTCATGAGTAGGATAATTCCGCTCGTGAGGTCGTAGCTGTCTCGATCCATACATAACCACGCATCCATGCTGCATCAACACGCACCCAAGTCCGCGTCGTGAAGCATCTGCGTAAACCTCATACGGCTCGTCATTGCTAGGAATAACCAACACTGGAGCTGAAGTCAACCAGTTCTTCAATTCCTGAAAGGCAACCTCACATTCTTCACCCCACTCAAACTTGACATTTTTCTTGATCAATCTCGTCAACGGAGTGGCAATCTTTGAAAAATCCTTTACAAATTTCCTGTAATAACCAGTAAGACCTATGAAGCTGTGAATCTCCGCTACATTGCTTGGTCGTTTCCATTCCACTATGGCTTCAATCTTGGACGGATCCACAGAAATACCATGCTCCGAGATGACATGACCTAGAAACTTGACCTCAGTCAACCAAAACTCACACTTTTCCCTCGTGGCATGCAACTGGTGCTCCCACAGAGTCTGAAGCATGATCCAGAGATGCTGATCATGCTCCTCCCAAGTCTTAGAATACACTAGAATGTCATCGATGAACACGATCACTAACTAATCCAAATACGGCCTAAATATCCTATTCATCAAATCCATGAAAGCTGCCGGAGCATTTGTTAACCCAAATGACATAACTAGAAACTCAAAATGTCCATACCGGGTCCTAAAACCTGTCTTAGGAATATCCTCTTCCTTAATCCTGAGCTGATGGTACCCTGAACACAAATCAATCTTTGAGAAGTACCGCGAACCTCCCAACTGATCAAACAACTCATCGATCCTAGGCAAGGGATACTTATTCTTCACTGTAACACGATTCAGCTGTCGATAATCCACACACAACCTGAGAGTCCCATCATGTTTCTTAGCAAACAAAACCGGTGCTCCCCACAGAGATGTACTATTCTGGATATACCCTTTATCAGCAAGCTCCTGAAGTTGCTCCCTCAATTCTTTCATTTCTGCCGGCGCCATCCGATAAGGTGCCATAGAAATCAGTGCTGTCCCCGAAAACAACTCAATACCAAACTCAATTTCTCGATGCAGTGGTAATCTTGGCAACTCGTTGGGGAAGACATCCTTGAACTCATCAACCACCAGAATTGCTACACTTTCTCTCAAAACATAGGGCTCACACTCTAGATTCGTAAGAAAAGCACAACAAACTAGATTTCTTTGCCCTCCTAGACACGACTTCATGAGACGCTCACTCATTAACCAATCACCACCACCGTGGTAAGTGATCATCGTCCCCCTATCAGACACTAGGGTTACTTTTCTAAGTTGGCAGTCCATAACTGCATTATACCTGGACAACCAGTCCATTCCTAGAATTACATCATATGAGCTCATGGGGAGTATAATCAAATTACTTTTCAAAATCTCATCCCCAATCTTTATTTTACAAGATTTACATACACAATTCACACACACCCGCCCCAAGGGAGAAGTTATGACTAGGGGTTCATTAAACTCTTCTATCTCTAATCCCAAGGCATGTACAAAGGAACTCAAAATGAGAGAATGAGAGGCACCTGTATCAAATAAAACGCGAGCTAAGGATTGAGACACTAAGATCATACCATCGACAACCGCGTTACTGGTCTGAGAATCCAAACCTCCAGATGCCATTGCATGAACCTGCACTGGTGCCTTTTCTTTTCCTCTACCGACATTGCTGGGTCCGGGATTATTCTACCGATGTTGCCGAGACGGAGACGACTGCACACTAGCTGTACTCGGCGCTCGATACTGAGGGACGCTACGTTGGAAATGCTGCGGCTGCTGCCCTCATGCCGGATATGAAAACTGTTGAGGAGAGAACTGAGGATACTGCAACTGTAGATACTGATGAGGCGAAGGTACGGTCTGAGGCTGAGACTGACGACTGGCATCTTCTCCAGTTTGAGATCCAAGACGGGCACTCTTAATCGGGCAATTCCTCTTGATGTGTCCGGGCTGCTGATAGAAATGACAATGAACGCTATAGGGATTGCTACGCCCGCTACCAGATGAATTGCTGCTATCACTGTTCGCGTCACCCTGCTTGCTCTTTCCCGGAGTTGGATGGCTACTGGTGCTCTTCCTACCGCTCCTCTGTGATCCTCCTAACGCCTTTGCTCAATCCTCACAATACTGCGCATAATCATTCTCCACTGATATTGTTGACGACACAAGCTCTCCAAAATTCCTAAGTCGTAGAGCAACCACTTGTCGCCGAATAGGAGCCTTGAGCCCTTCCTGAAACTTAATGCACCTCTCACGTTCCGATGCCACTGCTTATGGAGCAAACCTAGCCAACTCATTAAATCTTGCCTCATCTTCCCGAACTGACAAATCACCCTGCTGCAATCGATAGAACTCAGCTGCCTTCTGATCTCTATACCCCTGGGAAAAATACCTATCATAGAACAGCTCCTCGAATCTATCCCAACTGATAGCGCCACCGCGTTCCAAACGCTTAGCTTGTTTCCACCAAGTATTAGCACCACCCTCGAGCTTATATGCAGCAAATTCCACACGGTACTCATCAAGCACACCAAGGGTATCTAAATACTTCACGATCGAATCTAACCAATATTCTACCAACTGCGGATCCCCATTACCATCAAAAGTCAGAATAGACGCGTGCTGGAATTCCTTAAAATACGTATGCCGACGACCAACATCAGAATCCTCTAGTCTAGCCCTGGCTGCCATCTGTCGAAAAGCCACAAACATAGACCTCATCATGCCCTCATCATTTTCGAACTCGGTGTCAGCTGTCGAACGACGTCTAGGTGCCATTCTCTCACTTCTGAAAACAAAATTTGGGCTATCAGAGGTATTTCATTGTCATACCTATGTGTGCACAATTCACAAGGTTCATAACCTTAGGCTCTGATACTATTTTGTCACGCCCTAGGGTACGGTAGGTGACGTGGTGGATTATTTAAATTAATTAAAAAGAGAATTTAATTAATATCAAGAATTTTAGGGGTTAAATTAAATAATAAAATGTGAAAGTTTCAAAACAACATTTTATAAAAGAAGTCATAAACATTAAACAAATAATAAAATATTAAAGAACCGCGAGTATGGGTCCCACCGACTCACAACTTGTACACATATAGTACTGACAATATAATAATACAATTACAGTCCAAGCACAAATAAAGTTAAAAACATTACATGCCTTGTTCAAATAGTACAATTAATCTACTAATCTTGCTACTGCTCTTGAGTTCGGTCCGTTGAGTCCTCTCTGAACCTAAATGGAAATCCACCTAGAGGGGGAATTTAAAAACAAAGAAAATGTGAGCGAAAGGCTGAGTAGGACTATATTTTAATAAATCATTTAATTTAAAGAAAAATCTCATTACTCAGGGAATTATTTAAAAGAAACCTTGAATAAATAAATTTGATAAAACCATTCTTACCCAAAATAGTTTGTTTGGTCGACCAGAAACATCATTTTCTTTTCCTAGGCAAACCATAAGAATATTACCACCGTAGTGGCCCAGCTGGGTTTCGGGACCTGCCCCCAAGGTCGATCGCTACATGACCCGATCTCTGATATGGCATCATGCCCTTATACTTATTTCTATTATCATACAAGTCCATTTACCAGTTATACTCATTAACATTCATTATGAAGTTCATTATGAAGTTCATTATGAAGTTCACTTCAATTCACGGTTTACAAAAATACAACCGATGAATTTCATTTTCAATCAACCGTTGAAAACATTTTTATAGAAACACTTTTCAAAGCCAAATCATTTTGAAACTAGGTTACCAAAGATAGGGTAGAAGTCCTACCTCGATACTCATGCCAGTGTCCCACATCGTAATCCCAGTCCGCTATACGTTAGCTTCTTGAAATCACGAATGATCCTAGATACACACTAAGTCGATCAATATCTAGTTTGAGACATTCTATGTTACTAAACCATTTCATGATGTCCTAGTGTGTCATTTGTATCTTTAAAATCATTTTACAAGGTTGAAATTTAAATCGAGGTTCAGAACAGTGAAAACGGGTGAAAAATCACAAAATTTTCCATGCTCTGCCGACCTGCCAGACTCCCTACTTCGGCCAGCCAAACTATGCAGTTCGGCCTGTCAAAAATCAGGTCCATTCGAACATTTCCCAGGTTCGGCCTGCCGAACGGTGCAGTCTGGCTAGCCGATCCTTCGAATCCAGCCTACCGAACACGTAGTTCGGCCTGTCGAGCTGGAAAAACCTAGAAATTCTAGCCACGGGTTTTGGTTCTCCCAAAATCCAAATCTTGATTTTAACCTATTTTTCTCAAATTTCAGGCATGGAAAACATTCATAGATGATAGAAAAACATAATAGAACACTTTTGAACTCATTTAAACAAGATTTAAACACAAAAATCTCAAAAATCTGAAAATGGAAGAAAATGAGAAAAAATGAAAAATCTTGAATCTAATCTGTTTTTCTTCAATCCAAGCTTAGATTCTAGTTGTTCTAAGTTCATTTAACTCAAACCAAGAGTTTTCTAAGCTCAAACAAACTTAGATTTCAAAAATGCACAAAATTTGAAAATTTTGAAAAGTTTAAAAATCTCGAAACTAACCTCGAATCGAAGCTTCAATCCGTGTCCTTGGTATCCAAATCACGTCCCTGAGCTTCCTTCTTGCTAACCTGAAGCTTGGATTTGAATTTTGATTCAAAAATTTGAGAGAGAAATTGAGAGAGAAGAGAAAAACCGAGAGAAAACGAGAGAGTGATCACGGGTGGGAGAGGAGGAGAGAGAGAGTGAGAGCTGAGAGTGAAGAGAGAGGAAGGGGAGAGAAAATAAATAGAGAGAAACGGTGGACGATTTTATTGTGCGAAAACCAAATGCCACCCACGGTTTTGTAAAACGGAATATTTTTAACATTTTACAAACTGTTGTGCTTTAAAACTCAAAACATTATTTTAAGACAATAAGAAATCATTTGAATTTATCAAATTAACAAAACAACCTAAAATTCAAAATTTAACCAAATAATCAAATTAATGTTGAAACATTAATTATGACACACTAATTCATCATTTTACATCACAATAACATTAAATAAATTTCAGGGCGTTACAGAAATCAAGTAAGTTATTTTATTTTATTTTTCAACTAAACAAAATTCCAAACATCTCTTATATCCAACGAAGGGTACTAGAGTGGAATATGGTAAATACTGGAACAAAATCCATTAGATTTTTTTAATTGTTTTTCAAGCCAAAAACATTATGAAATTACAAAAAAAAAACCCAAAAAAGAAAAAGATTACAAGGAGTATCAAAAACACTATATTAAGAGAAAAATACACTAAAAAATCCAAAAAACTTACACATAAAAAAATCAAAATCATGTCAAAATCATTACCATTAAAATCAAACCCCCCATAAATCTGTAGATTTTTCATCTCTAACATCACTAGCCCATGGATCATTAACAAGAGTTTAAGGCAAATCCATAAAATTCAACAAAACCGAAATAAAGAGAATCAAACTCAAAACATTTATTGAACTTGTGCGTCAACATCAAAATGATATCAGGATTATTGATGTAGAATGCGATTAACAAAAAAGAACACACAATGCCAAACTTAGAAAGTAATTTCTTCATTTTGAGACATTATTTAGCTTGAGATTAGTAAAAACACTGTTCAAAACACACATCAGTCCAACAAAACTTGTTCAAATCTAGCCACAAAAAATTTTAAAAAAAGATCCAGTAACATCGATAGAATTCAAATGCACTGTGCTAATAAGTTAACTTTATCTAATTAGGTGAGAGACATATACTACTTTCTTGCACTAGGTTATCAACAATGTTTAATTGCATTATTTTTTGTAGCTCTATAAAGAAACACATCATCATCAACTATGCAAATCTATTTCGGTGGCAGAGAAAATGTTACAAGTGAATGATGAATTCGCTTGGCTTTGTATTATTACTATGTAGAAGAACTATTTATTCACAATTTTCCACTTTACACACCTGATAAAAATGGCTCTTAGACGTTAAGATATAATGATCTAAAAAAAAATTTGAACAACTAGTGAAGTATAGCTTAATCGACATATAAAGTGAAAATAATTGATGATAACAACTCACATCCCATAAGTTGCCATCGTCTTCGCCAATGCCAGATCTGGTGCGAGTCTGGTGCAAGGTTGGATATAGTGCATATTGGGCTAAAATCATTCTCTTATGCAAGCAATGAAGACAAACACAAACACACGGTGCTGATTTGACCATGCAACAACTCTAGAAGACGATCTAGTGCAGTACGGTCGCGAACGATGTGGGAAGAGGCAACACATGCGAACGACGGTCACGAACCCTAGGCCTTTGAATTGTGTGGTGATCATACTTGGTTCTATTCTCAATCACAAATGTTAACCATACTCATCACTTTTGTAGAGAGAGGAGAGAGAGAGAGGCGGAGGGGGAGATAAAGAGGAGAGAGAATGAGACGCACAAAGAGGAGAGAGAGAAGGATTTAATGTGATCTAAGGTTTCATTTAGTATTTAGGTGATTAGATAAAATAATAGGAAAAATAATAAATGCATAGTTGCTGTTAAAAAAAAAAGAAAAAGAAAAGGGGCAAATATGAAAAGACAAAGTAAGAGGGTAGTTTTAAACATTCACTCATTTAGGGGTATTTTGTGTAATTTTCTCTTTTGTGTTCCTATTCCTCATACGATAGAATGCCTACTACTTGGGCACATATCTGAATATTCTAATTAAAATCATATCAAAATAAAAAATAAAATAAAAGATTGAAGGTTTTTAATATAGATCTAAGATAAAACATGTAACGTCCAAAAATGGGGGGATAAGAAAATAAAGGCAATTAAATTAAATAAAATTGATTATACTATTATCACTCAAAAATAAGTCAAATTGATAAGTACACAATTTGATTTTTTTAATTAATTTTACCCATTAATATTTGCTTATTTTTGAGTATTTTATGTTTTAATTATGGTTTTTGTATTTTATAGATGATTTGATATTAAAGGATGAAAAGAGCTTAAAAATATGGATTTTAGAGGTTCAAGAAATATGAATTTTCATTTAGAGTCCATCAGGAATCGTTGGAAGCAAATCGGGTGAGAAACGGGCCAAAAACGAAAAAAAAGTACAGCCAATCAGTAGCCCCAATCTATGCCCTTGCATCCAAGCACCCTCGTGGCCGCGCCACAACATAGAGTCGTCTCACGATTGTGCCAATCAAGTGTGCCTCTATGCGCTATAGCAGTGTCGCGTACGGCCATGAGCAAGAATTCCATGAGGCCATGCATCCCTTGGGTAGTTTGAAGTAGTGTGTCTGCATGCTGCCGCATGCGAGGAAGTATGCCCCTACGCATCTTGCTATGTTGTCCTCTAAAATTGACCCAAAAAGAACCTAAACTTACCTCTTTTTAACCCTAAAGACCAAACCTATAAATATCACTTTAGAAACACAATTATATTAGTTTTTCATTAGCTTTTCTTTAGTTTTTCCTTAGGTTTTAGTAGTCTTAAAAGATGAAAAAGAAGAAGAAGAAAAAGAGAAGAATCAATGGTGGCTCAGAAGAGGATTGTCTGCATGGAGATTCATGAAGGCGCAGCCTAGTTCTTACTTTCATTCTCTTTTCTTTTCATTTATTTTACTTTATTTTTCAACGTTTTTATTTCATTTTTCTTTGTGGTTGAAGGGAATTTCAAAACCCTAGACATGATTTCATAATTAATTTATAGAACTATTTTCCAATTCTCCAATTGAGATTGTTTATGTTGTTCTATAATTAATGTTCATGATAATTTCTTGTTTTGTTTGGGTGTTTAATTGAATAGGACTTGAATTTAGTCTAATGCAAATTGGATGCTTGATCGGTAATTGTCTTGTTATTCTAATAATTAGTAACAAATTGTGGTCATTGCTTATGGTTAAGTTTTTGTATGACTATATGTAGAGCATAACCTAGGTTAAATAAATAATTCGAGCTTGTGTGATTGTTGCCTTGATCAACTTATATTTCCAATCTTAATGCTTTCCCTAGATTAAATCTTGAGAACTTGTTCCAAGTTGTTTAATAGTGCATTTGTCTGATTAAATCTACATAGTAATGAAAGATTAGGATATCAGAGCTTGTTGTTATCTATGGTTAGTAGTTTCAATAGAAATTTGTATATGGTTTTGTGATTAATTTATATAGTTATTGTTTAGCAGCAAATGATCCTTACTTCAATTTGATATCAGAGCTTGTGATTATTGTAATCTATTTATTTGTTTTCTTTTGTTTTATTTAATTTTGTTATTTAGTTAATTAATTTCAAAACCCTTATTTTGTGTTTTATTTTATTGTGTCTTAGATTTTAGTGTTAGTAACTAATTAATTACACCCAATCCTCTATGAAAATGATTCTTACTCATCACTATACTCTATAACGATGATATTTTAAGTAAGGTTAATTTGGTGTCCTCCAAGAGATACCAAATTTTGGCGCCATTGCCGAGGATTGTTATCTAATTAATTGGTTATTTTATCTATTTTTGTTTTAGTTTTTTTAGTTTTAATTAATTTTTCTTTTGTGTTTTTAATTTTTGTTTTTGTGTCTATTAATTGTGAGGTAGTTCCAGATGTTACATCGGTAGCTCCTCACAAGCTTTGCTTAACAAAACTCAGAATCATTATTTATTGCTTGGTGGAGGTACAAGGATTTGCTTATCTCGTCTCCATATCATGGGTTCTCAAAGGAGTGGCAACTATAATTCTTTCTCGTTGGCTTACATACAATAACAAGACATTAGGTTAAAAGAGGTAACGACACCATCTCTTTCTAACATCAATCTATAGATGAAGCTTTCTTTATGTTGGAAGACAGCCGAATACGATGAGTGGAATTGGAATTGTTCAAGGATCAACCAAGGTTGGGAGGACGATTACTACAGTTAGGAGCCATGGGTTGACACTCAACCATATGATATGGTGTTCGAAACCGTCAATGGAGGAGCCTTGGTAGACCAACCACCCACAGGTACATCTCTTGTAGACCTAGTTAAGATTTTGGCCACTAGCACGTTATAATTTCAAGAGGAGATGACTGTTAGCCTTGACAATTTGCGAAGTCATATTAATCAATAGGCTAGCATTATAAGTAGGTTGGAGGAGCAACGTAATAATTAAACGGTAAACAATATGATGTGGCATGAGGATGATGATGACTCAAACAACTTTGGTTGGGAAAGTAATTTGCCTGACATTGGAGTTTCATAGGAATTTGAGCCTTTAGAGGTAATCGAGCCTCGAGATGAACACTTAATGACCTTTGATATTGTTTTAACTCAACACGTAGACTTAGGTGTGGTTGAGATTGATTTACATCTTCTAAGTCATGAGATGTCCATTCAAGGCCATGAATTCTATGAAGATCACTGATGAGATTGTAAAAGTGTATATTTTTCAAGTCTTAAATAATTTATTTATGCTTTTATTCCTTATTAAATCCTCTAATTAATAGCATTTTTGTGTTTTTGTGTCTTAGTGTGAAAATATGTTTAAAAATGTCCTTTTAGTGTGTTTTTATGTTTAATAATATTTTTGATAATTTTTAGAGTCGTTTGAGTGTGTTAAATATGTGTTTAGTTATAAAAGTCAAAACCGTAAAAATAATAAGTGGTTATTTTATTTGAGTTTTAATATGTTTGATAGTGTGTTTTAAGTTTATAACTATGTTTTATTATATCTTTAGTAATTTTTAAAAATATTTTTAAGTCTTAAAAGCCATATCCGTGCTAAACTAAAAAGACTAAAAATTTTAAAAGTTTGTAATTAATTTTATAAAATAAATATTTTTAATAATATTTGTAAATATTATATTTATAAAATAATTAATTTTAGTGTGTTTGTGAAATACGGAACCGAACGACACTAAAACGGACAAAATCGGACATCAAATGCATCAAAAGGAATAAAAATTCAAATTTAAAGTCGAACGCGACACATGGTGAAATCTCGTCCCTCGGATGTGTCGCCAAAGTCATCTCGACCGTTGAAACTCTACAGCCGTCAGCCCTACACAAGCCACGCGTCAGCCGCGCAGTATGCGTCATCGCTGATGCGTGTCATGTGGGCCCGCCTTATTCAGAGGCTTGTCTACTCCCATGCGACTGAACTCATGTGATCTCGTCTTCTTGGTCGATCGATCTACTGCTCGAGACTAATCCAATGGAAAGAATTTGAGGCCCACCTAGTCTTAATGCTCCCCATATAGGTCCATTCTTACCCGTGTCTCCAGACCATCAAATTGCGTCTTCAAAGGCCCAGATCGCCCCATTGTTGTGCTTCTAGTTGCCGAGAAACAGAGAATCTCAACGAGATTCTCAGACATTAAAGAAGGCCCTCCGTGTGGAAAAAGGAGGAGAAAAAGGGATCATTATGATATGAATTTGTCAATGTTTCAACGGTAAAACAAATAATTAAAAATGAAAAATAGTAATTTTCAAGCTCTTATAAACACCGAGGCATTTGCCTCAATTTGGGAGACTCCGTAATGGGCCTTTGGCCCTTCTTTCTCCTTCTCTAATTTTTTTTCTTTTTTTTTACTCCTAAGTTAGACTTAGTAGTATCTCTTTAGGTAAAAATAATAAAATAATGTTTAAATTAGTGAAAAAAGTCTAGTGTGATAGAGAGATGATCTTGTATGCTTAGTACTCTGGTATGGATTTTGACTCTATATTTGCTTTGTAATGCTTACATATTTGTGGAATAAATTATATCTTTATGTTTTCAATAATTATTGTTAGTATTGATATCTGTCAATTTTTACATAAATTTAGTCATGCTTTTGTTATGTAATTTAATTGTGTTACGTAATTAATATTAATAATAATGAAACGATGCTTAATTTTATGGAATGTCTTTTACTGCAGTATGATTTGTTATATTGTCGATTCTAAATATTTCATAAGATGAAGTGCTGTTGGAATTCACGCAATAATTTATTCCACAAAAATATGTTAATAATAATTATAGTGTCAACGGTTATAATTTTCATAATTAGTACACCAAATCATTAGTGAGAGATGATTATTTTGCTGGTTTTTATATAAAAACCCTTACTGCATTATGGCTTACTATATTATCGCTTTCGATTGACCAATATAATTAGTAAAAAGTGTTTGCAATTAAAGAGAAAAGATATAATAAATCAAATGCTTTAGATAATTATTAATTAGAGTTAAAATTCCATATTAGTTGCAAAACATACAAAGAATTCTCAAAGCTTCACCATTTTAATTTTTTGCTTTAAATTTTGAATTAAAAAAATCACAAAAATATTTCTTTTAAACTGTGTTTTGAAAAACTGCTTGCCTTTTTGCCCGTTTATTTTTTACAATTTGTTGAGGTATAAATTTTCATCTCTTTGTGGATACGACAACCTTTCTATACTACATACATCTGCCGTTTAAGAAAACATTTTGGGGCGTTACCACAATAAAAATTTGGCACAGTTGCCGGGGAGGTGCTGTTACATTTTTAGATTGTGGAATTAAACGAAAAACCAGGTAAGTACTTTGTCTTTACCTTGTAAATAGTGTAAATATTGTTATTTTAGTTAAATTATTAAGTAGGGTACTATTCATGTCACTATTCACACATTGTTTACTATTCATAAAAAATAAAAAAAAATCATAAAAATCATAAAAATTTTATTTTCTTTCCTTTTCTTTGTAAAATATTTACTTTGTTAGTTTTAGGTTTAGATTTAGGTTTTTGACTTAGAAATAAAACGTCATAAAATTTTAGAGTTATGTTTTTCACAAAATAAATTGTGGTTTGTGAAGAGTATTCTTTGAAGAAGTTCTATTTGGAGGCTGGTACTGGCTCAAAAACCATTCCCATTGCCTGTTAATTTTGGAAATTTTTTCAACACCAGTCATCCCAAGAACGTTATTTGACTAAGAGATTGGTTTTTAAGGAGCTTTAGCCCTATCAATCTTTCTTGGGAACATCCTTAAAGTATATAATTCTCAAGATCTACAAAATAAATTAGGCGAATGCTTTTCATTCACTACTTTATTTTCCCCGAATAAAGAAAAGCTTAGCATTTCGTCTTTTCCTTGTAAACAAAAAAAAATAAAAAAATAAAAATAAAAAAGAGAAACACTTAGGGTTAATGCTTCGACATAGAGACAAATTAGGTCGATTTGTTAAGGCTTCACACTTAGAAAACCCTAGTGAACAACCGTCGAACCCTTGTTCACATTCTTTATCTTCGTTAACCACTCTATCAAATTCGTTCGCGATGGAGAATCTTGGCGAGAATTCTCAAAGAATGTTGTTGAAAGATTTCATGCATTTGACTCGCACTTTAACTCCTTCATGTATTGTGTTTCCATCGAATCTTCCACAAAAGGACTTTAAGCTAGGCATGATTCAACTTTTACCAACCTTCTTTGGATTAGAGTGCAAAAATCCTTATGTTCATAGTCGTGAATTTGAGGAAGTTGTCGCCACTTTCCATAACCACCTTGACATTGCTGATTCCATCAAATTGAAATTCTTCCCTTTCTTACTGAAAGATAAAGCCAAAAGTTGGCTCTATTCTTTAAGACATCGATCCATCAAATCATGGAATGACATGACATTTGCTTTCTTCCACAAATACTTCCCATATCAAAAGACCAACAATCTCAAGAAACAAATTTTGACTTTCTCGCAAAATGATCATGAAAATTTCTATGAAGCTTGGGAAAGGTTCAAAGATTTGTTGAGTCAATGTCCTCACCATGGTTACGAGTGTTAGACAATTATGCCCTAAGGAGTAAAAATATAATAAGTTTTTGTAGACATTTTTATCAATAAGAATTTATTCATTATTAATATACCAAATCTTGTCCTCTTTATGTTCATGTTTGTTGAATGTATGTTAATCAAATAAAAGTTTGAGATTGTCGATGTAAACCTTAAGAATTGGGCATATGATGGACGGATTATGCGGAAGACACAATTCTTAAGATGATGGTCTAAATCATACGATCCGCAATCGAGGGAATAAAGTTGGGCACTTTATTCATGCAAAGATTGTTATGTTGTCTATATCCCTTTTTGGGAGATGGTTTGTCTTGACCATCAGAGGTAGACTCTGTGAATAGAAACATTGGCACGTTGTCATAGGTGACAATGTGTTAGATCGGGACATAAAGTGAATTGATTTGGATTAATAATTCTATCTTAGCAAATCGATTCACTTTAGACAATCATTTGTATTGTATCTTAATCCTGAGATGTATAGTGGGCTTGTTGTCTTGACTTGTGTCTTTTGATGTATCAAAGGGTGACACCCACATCTTAATAGTGGTATGCATACCGGTACGTTGGAGGCATGACTCTTGATAGCATAGACCCGTTATTCATAGATATAGAATCCATAGCTCCTCTTTAGGAGTAATGATATCCTCTTATATGCGTTATCTTGTAATTGAAAAACTAGAGCGCTCAACCATTTGGATACATAGGTGTAACCGAATGGTATACTGTCTTTGGATAGTATGTTTTTCGATAGTGAGATAATGGAACGTAAGATAAAAATAATCGAGAAGGTAAGATAGAACTTGTCCTTAAGCCGATTATGGATTATCATATGGGGATACGATACACTATGATATGTCATGGAGACTTAGTTATATGAGCTTCGTAATTTTATGTAGTTCGAGAGTACAGCTCCAAACTTTTAGTGGAGTAACGTTGGAGTTGATAATTATGAATTGTATATCTGGGATATTGGGTTTCGTAATTATCGGGAGCTTGAACTATATAGGTCCATTTGGTCTCCTTTGCTAGCTCACAACATCCTGTAACGACACGGCGTGCTTTTCCAATTATTGGTAACTTATGTCGGATTTATTAGATTGGTTGAAATTTGGAAGAATCAAATAATTCATGTCTGTTTATCGGTTGAAATAATTTTGTGATAAAAATTAATTCAAGATAAACTTGTTGAATTATAAGGATCAAAAAATTCTTGTTTGTTTATCGGTCGATTTAATTTTAGATAAATTAGATCAAGATAAACTTGTAGAATTATTGAAAATTGATTGATTTTCTTAGAGATTATCTAGATAAAGTTGTTTTGATCAGATAACTTCTCTATTGAGTTATTTGAATTAAAATTGAGACTTTATCCTATAGAATCTCAGGTGGAAAATAAAAGATTCGCAAGATTTTTATTCAGCAGTTCGGCCTGTCGATGGACATGTTTGGCCTGTCGATGGGGCCTGTTTGGCCTATAGATTAGGTGGTTCGGCCTGCCGATCAGCGAAGGATAAGATCACACGTTTCCACGCGGATCTTATCAGATATTGATATGAACTTGATTTTGTTTTGAGTTTTTGAGACCTCATCTGATAAGGACTGACCCCATGACCAATCTCTATATAAAGGGAGTAAGTCTTAAGAGTTACTCAAATCAATTGAGAGGTTAAGAGTGATACTCTGCTAGTGAGAATCTGAAAACTCCCTGAGAGCTTTTGTTCACAAATCACGAACACTTGCTTTGGGTCCTCTCGATTGGTTGGAAGGAGAGTTACCTAGTGGAAGAGCTATACGTGTGAGCCCACACTTACTCCGGTCGTGGATAGTGAATAGCAAAGAAGACCAGTTGGTTGAGGCTCTTCTGGAACATTACTTCTCTTCACGTTTTACGAGGGTTGTTTGGCATACAAAGGTTAATAAGATCTGGTTAATTTATGCATATAGCATGTCAAACTTGTGTTTTGGAAATTACTCTAATGTAAAATTTTTAAAATTTCGCTGCGTACTATTTTTTTCAACAATTGGCATCAAAGCTAGGTTTTTACATAAATTTACGAGTTTGTGATCGTGTTATATGTATAAATTTTGTGATCTTAATCTCTCCTATGCTTGAATTTAATTTTATAGAGAGTTGGTACTCTAGGTTTCTATATATTATATATGTTGTCATAGATTATGTGGTGAATGTTCATTAATTAATTATGGTTGATAAAATTCTTATTTAATTAATTATTAATTAATTAATTTATACCTGTTATGGTTCCTTAGATGTTAGAATATGTATCTAGGTTTTTTATGTAATTAGATGGTGCACTATCATCTCCGTCTAGGAATTGTTATTTAATTTTAAATTTGTAAGAATTTTGTAATTAAATAATTATTCAGAGAAGACGGATCTATAAGACGGATCTAGAAGATTGATGATGATGCTCCCAAGTATTTCTTGAGTCTCTAATTTTATATTTTTGAATTGTTGAAAATACAATTGATGAATTGCATTAAAAATTGTATTTTCTAGAATGGAGATTTTTGCTCAGTCGGCACGCCGAACCTCACAGTTTGGCAGGCCGTCAGTGGGGCAGAAATCAAGTGGCTTTGGCGGCAGGCCAAACTTTCATGGATCGGTAGGCCAATCACCTAGATCGGCCTGCCGACCGAGAGCTGAAAAATTTCAAGAAAAGATGCAGTTTTTCACAGTTTTAATTTTATTTTTGGGACAATTCTGAGAAACATTAAATTTGGATATGACCGAAAATATGAAATATTCGATTCATACGAGATTGAAGACTTGAAGATGGGTATTACATAAAGAATGATACAGCTTGAGGATTCAAGGATGAAGAATCGATAATATGTCTTGATTATTCTCATATAATCTTATCTTTCTATTCTCTAGGGTGGAGCTATAATATTACGATTATTTATTATTTTGCTTGTAGCTTTCTTTATTGCTTTGCTTGTCTACATTATAATATGATTTGTCATGTATATTGATAACATGTCATATAGAATAGGGAGTGCTGCTCATATTAAAATTGTTCATGCATATTCTTAAAATAAAACCTTGATTTTAAAAGATTGAGTGGGAGAAGGTTTTCAAAGAGAGAACCTAAGGCCTCTATCGTTAGTCCATAGGCAGAACATGTTGGCCCCGACCCCTAGGAAAGGATTTCTATCATGTACCAGATTGGATCTCTGAGAAGGTAATGTATTTTAGCATGATTTATGGTTGCACACCCCTAGGTGGTGATTATAAATCATGGATAAAATATTAAAACGATGGTTATACACTCATGTTAATTTTATTATTAACCTCCCCTAGGAGCTCTGTTAATAAAATTAATGGCCAAAGAAACGGTTATTAATATATGCTTGATCATACGGGTCCTGGATGGCATATATTAATCAAGAGGGGATCCGTGTTCCTAATTGAATTTGGCATGAATCCCCTAGGAGTTTGTTGAATTTTGAGTTGGGAATTATCGTTGTAAGGTTGTGATATTTTCAAGGTTTTGACACTAAACACATTTGTATTTTTTACATGATTGTGTTATCTTACTAAATTATTATTATATGTTTGCCTATGTTTGGCATATAATTCTTTATTATAGATTGAAAATGTCTAAAAATACTTTATCATCGATACTTGACAAAAACCTATTAACTGGAGAGAGTTATAATGATTGGAAATGGAACTTGGATCTCGTCCTGTCCTTTGAGAAACTAAAATATGCACTGACAACCCCTTATCCTCCTGAGCCTACGGGAGACTCAACTAATGAGCAATTCCAAGCGTATGATCGCTGGAAAGATGCTAATGATCAGGCCCGCTGCTTTGTTATGGCTAGCATGAATAACGTGCTACAGGCTTAACATCAGGATTATGAGACTGTGAAGCAGATCTTGGATAATCTTGAAGATATGTTTGGAGGCCAAGCCATAACAAAGCGGCAAGGGGCGTGACAGAGGCTGGGGACATCTGAAAAGGAGCATATGATGTTGGTCATGGGTTGCCTCACTGATGCTCAAACCAATAGAGCCGACATCGATGCTGAAACTCAAATGACTATGGTCTTTAAGACTCTGTCTCAGGAATTTATTCCGTTTAGAGCACATTTAATTTAAGCAATAGATGAGATATGACCTTAATAGAACTGATGAAACAGTTACAGGAGTTCGAACTGTTGATTAGGGAGTCTCCTGCAGGTGGCGAGGCCAACATGGTAGCTGCTTCTGGTTCCAATCCTAACTCTGGGAATAGAAAGAAGCAACGGGCCAAGAACGGGAAGTCTTTTATTCCTGCTACTACCAAGAGCAAGAAGAAGAAGAAGAAGAACCCAAAGAAGCTTAAGTGCTTCTTCTGTGGGAAGGTCGGACATATCAAGAAGCATTACAAGGACTTCCTTTCCAAAGGAGGTAGGTGTGATCTTCTGTATTTAGAAACTTGTTTGGTTGAATCAAGTGACATTTGGGTTATAGATTCCGATGCAACTAATCATGTTTGTGTTTCTCTGCAAGGGTTCAAAGAAACAAGAAGTCTACTGCATGAGGACTTTACGCTTCGGATGGGCGATGGATCCTTGGTCTCAGCGGAAGCAGTGAGAGACGTCCATCTTTATTTTGATACTTATAGAAATTTATTTTTGCAAGATTGTTTTTATGTTCCTAAATTTAAAAGGAATTTAATTTCTATAGCTTGTTTATTTAAAGACTCCTACTTTGTTTCTTTTAATGATAAAGTGGTGATTTGTAAAAACAAATTTTTTATTTGTTCTAGATAGATGCAAAATAGTCTATATTTTATCAAACCTAAGATGGACTTATTGCTTAATGTTGAGATGAATGATAATGATTCTAAGAGACTTAAAACTTCTCACTCTAATAAGACTTATCTTTGCATTTGCGCCTTGGTCATGTTGACCTGAATAGGATTCAAAGATTGGTAAGGGATGGATCTTTAAGTCACTTACAGGTAGAATCTATACCTCAATGTGAATCTTGTTTAGAGGATAAAATGACGAAAAGACCATTCGGGTCTAAGGGCAATAGGGCCGAAGGGGTTCTAGAACTTGTGCCTAGTGATGTTTGCGGACCGATCAACAAGCAGACACGAGGAGGGTATGAGTAGTTCGTCACTTTTATTGACGATTACTCAAGATATGGGTATGTGTACTTGATGTACCACAAAAGCGAAACTTTTGACAAGTTCAGGGAGTTTCGGGCTAAAGTGGAAAAGCAATTGGGTTGACCCATAAAGGCACTTCGATCGGATCGAGGTGGGGAATACCTTTCTGATGAGTTCTTGAAACATTTATTAGAGAATGAGATTTTATCCCATTTGACTACGCTGGGCACTCTGCAGCAGAATGACATAGCGGGGAGAAGAAAGAGGACTTTGTTGTACATGATTAGGTCCATGATGAGTTATTCATCATTGCCTTTATCCTTTTGGGGATATGCACTATAAACCGCATGTTATCTTTTGAACGACGTGCCTTCAAAATTGGTCCCTAAAACTCCTCACAAGTTGTGGACAGGTAGGAAGACATCCTTAAACCATATTCGCATATAGGGATGTCTGGCTCATGTCCCGTTTAAGGATCCGAATAAGTTAGAAGCACATTTGAAAGTTTGTGTGTTTATAGGATATCCAAAAGGGACTAAAGGGGGTTATTTTTATAACCCAAAGGAAAATAAAGTCGTGGTTTCAACTAATGCAACTTTCCTTGAGAAGAGTTACATGGACGAATTTAAACCTCGAAGCAAAGTGGTGCTTAAGGAGTTAAGGAGTGATCAGATCACTCTAGAGGTTTCGAATGAAACCGTTCCGATCAGTGTAGAAAAACCAAACAAACCTGAACAACAACCTCATGGGCTTCAGCGCAGTGGGAGGATTGGGCATCAACCTGAGAGGTATATGTTCAATAGGAGGTCTTTATGGCTGAACCGGATGAACATGATAGGGATCCTTATACTTACGCAGAAGCTATGAAGGGTGTTGATTCAAAACTCTGGACAGAGGCTATGAACATAGAGATGAAGTCTATGGAGACTAATCAGGTTTGGGAGCTTGTGGATATTCCCTAAGGGGTAAAACCCATAGGGTGTAAGTGGATTTACAAGAGGAAAAGAGGAGTGGATGGAAAGGTCAAAACCTTTAAGGCTAGACTGGTAGCTAAGGGTTATACGTGAAAGGAAGGAATCGATTATGAGGAAACCTTTTCGCCTGTAGCGATGCTTAAGTCCATTCGGATTCTCTTATCCATAGCTGCCGTTCTTGACTACGAGATTTGACAGATTGATGTCAAGACGGGTTTTCTGAATGGCTATCTTGATGAGTCCATTTATATGGAACAACTAGACGGGTTCAAGGTCACGGGTCAAGAGGGTAAGGTTTGTAAGCTGCTGAAGTCAATTTATGGACTTAAGCAGGCTTCTCATTCTTGGAACATAAGATTTGATTAGGTGATCAAGACTTATGGGTTCTCACAAAATGTGGATGAACCATGTGTTTACAAACACATTAAGGATGGGAAGGTGGTTTTTCTACTGCTCTATATAGATGACATTTTGCTAATTGGCAATGACGTTGGGGCTTTGTCATCGATCAAATTATGGTTGACCAAGCAGTTTGACATGAAGGACTTGGGTGAGGCTAATTTTGTTCTCGGTATCCAAATCTTTCGGGATAGGAAGAACAAAATGATAGCTTTGTCCTAGGCCGGCTACATAGGTAGGTGTGATCTTCCTTTCCAAAGGAGGTAGGTGTGATCTTTTGTGCTTCTCTTTATACTAATTGCTCTTTGTGTGGGTACAACTTAGTTAAAACTCACCACAGACTCTCTTCTATATTTTTTTCTCTTTAAAAGAAGCACAAAAGCATTCTTTTTCTAACTTATAATAAATGTGGAGGAAAAGCTTCTATTTATAGAGATCACAAGAGAACGAAGAAGTCCATTAGGATTAGGAGAAGATTTTTCTCTCTCTTCCCTTAGCTCTGCACACCAATCATAGTGTTCTTGTCATCACTGTGTATGCCAACTACTGATAGGGGAAGAATTTGAATCCTACCCAATCATAGTGTCGGATTCTGTGATTATCTACATCTTCTAGGATAATTCTTATTCAAATAATTTTCTTTAAATTAGAATTCAATTATCCAAGATAATTATCTAATTTAAGTAATTGTGAATAATTATCCTTTATCCATAATTTGAATACAATTAGGATTTAAATTAAATATTCAAATAATTAGTTATCACAAGACCCTAATAATTAAATTTGAATAAATATTATCTTGAAATTAATTAATGAAACACTTAATTAACCAATTCCCAAATCTATCTCTGCTATAGGTGCCACAGTCCAATTGACTATGCCAGATGCCAACTACAGCCCAGTTGGATTGTTTGGCTTGCACACTAATAGGCCCAATAACCCATCTAGCGTAACATCCTATGTTACTAGTGGTAAATGATTCTACATAACTAGTCAAGGAATTCATGAGCTAGCATTAGGACCCAATAGATATATATTTTCAAGCTCCAATAATAATGAATAAATTAATCCTTAATTAATTATATGTGTAATTATTAACTTTAATGTCACTCCACTATAGACCTAAAGCTGCACTCCCGATCATGCACCGTATTCAGAGACTCTTGCAATATAAGTCTTGTCCATGATTTCTCATATTATGTGTATTCCCATAAGTTATTTATAATTGGATGAAGGACTTAATTTTGTTTTACCTTCTGATTATTTTATCTCAAAGTTTCATTATTTCACTATCGAAAAATTCATTCTTTTTATAACACATACAAAAAGAATATCACCTGGTTATCATATGTTTCCAGATAACTAAGGTCACGTTATATTTTCTAATACCCGAATAATTCCTTTGAAATAATAACATTAACTTTTTGTTAGAGAGCTATGGATTTTGTGTCTGTAGTTATGCTTTTATCGAATATAGGTGACGTCTCCAACATACTGACAATGGAGCCTTTGATCATCGGAACTCATGCTTTTGGCATGTCAAAAGATACAAGATATAAACATGGAGTCATGAATCTACTTTAAGATTAAGATAACACATAAATGATTATAAAAAAAAATTGATTTAAGTTAAATAAAATTATTACTAAATTAATTCAACTTTAGGTCTAGTCTAGTGTGCTATCACAATTAGGTCTACCATACCAATGTGTCTACAGTGGAGTTACTCTACTATGACGACCAAGATAAGCCAACTCTCTAATTGGATGTAGATCCCTATTGCAGCCTTGTCATGTATAGAATGCCCAACTCTATACATAGACTGCAGACTATATAATTTAGACTATTAATCTCTAAATTGGATCTTATCTGCATATAAACTCCATATATGTCTAATTCTAAGATTTGGTACTAATAATCACGCATCATTTGTTTGCTAATATACAATTGTTGTTTGAAAGTAATATAAGGACCATTATTAATACATGTAATATTTGTGTTATTATTTATTTCACTAGATGTCATAAACATACCTAAAGTATTTGTCCCTTAGCGCATCAACCCTAACAATTTCCCACTTACCCTAAGCAAGTAAATATGACATATTGCGCATCCCCATGCCTTTCATAAAACCCTTGACTGCCAAGGTCATAACAAAAAGGATAGACAAGGTTGTCCTTAGATGCTAATTAACAAAACCATCACATTGCCACTCTATAAAACTTCTAATTATATGATACTTTTAACCGATATGTTCGCTTTTCTTATGGTATCTCGAATCCTTGATATTATCTATAGTCATCATTTTCTACAATATAGAACAATAGATTTGTCCATGCCCTAGACTACCTCAAGATCTTCAAGGAAATATCCTTCGCCACACAATTTCCTTGGATGCCTTAGTGGCAACCATAAAATCTACCTCTATAGTAGAATCATCAATACAAGAATATTTGATAATACTCCTACTGTGAATCCGCTTCATATAGTAAAATTGACCTTGTAGTTGATCTTTTTGAATCCTAATATGACTAAATGTCAGAATCCATCTATCCTATAGGTGTTAGGTCCTTTTCAGAATAAACTAACATTTAATTCCTCGTTCTCCTAAGATACTTGATTTGTATGCTTGACTGCCTATGAATGTTTTGGCTTAGGATATGACCGATATCAACTTTCTATTCCGATTGCATAAATAAATATTTGATTGTATGCAAAGTACAAAATACATTAGAATCCTACTACTAAAGCAAAAATAACTCTTCCATGTATTTTTTTTTTCCCTTAATGTCTAAAGACAATCATCCCTAGAAAGAGTCATTCCTTACCGAATAGGTTAAGAACCTTTCTTGGAATCTTGTATTGCAAACCTCTCTAGTACTTTATCTATGCACAAGGTTTTGGGATAAAGCTATCCTTTTTTTTTCTTTTGGTTGCATAACACTTAAATCCAAATAACACGATTAGCTTTTCTCAAATCCTTTAATTTGACCAATGACATTATGCCTACATCATTCCTAATGAGTAGAATGTCATCTTTATAAAGTACCAAAAAACCACTTCCTATTCTTAATGCGTTTATAATGCATGGTTCGTCAAGATTTTCCCCAAATCCATATGATTTAACCACCTTATCAAATTTAATGTTACAGGATTAGGAAGCTTGCTTTAGTCCATCAACTAGCTTAAGCAACTTGTAGATCTTGTCCTTTTAGGTCTTTCCCTTGAACCTGTCTAGTTGTATCATATAGATACAATCTTAACATCCATTTGCCTTATCTCATGGTTGAGATACCCAACAATGAATAAGAGTGTGCAGATAGACTTTAGCATCACTACAAGTAAGAAAGTTTCATTGTAGTCAATGTCCACTTTCTACTTGTATCCTTTTGCTATAAGTCTAGCTTTAAAAGTTTTCACCTTTCCATCTGTTTCTTTTTTCTTCTTGTAGATCCCTACACTCAAAGCCTTAATTCCTTCAAGTGTTTCTACAAGCTCTCAAACTTCATTGGAAAACATGGATTCCAATTTAACATTCATGACTCTTTGCCAGAGTTCTGCATCAACATCCTCTATAGATTCACCTTATTAAGTGAGATCATCGTCAAGTTCAACGACCTCAGCCTAAAGGCCTCGCATTGATACCTGGAGGGTTGATAAACAACTCTCCCACTATGATAAAGCTCCTTAGGTTGTTGATTTCATTTTAGTTTCTCTTCCACAATTGGAATACTTTCCACATCTAAAACCTTTGAATTGTTTCAATCAATCCTTAGCTCATCGAGCACTAAATTGCTTTGAGGTTTAAAGTCTTGCACATAACTTTTCCACAAGGAATGTTATAAGTGTGGAAACAAAGGCTTTATTTTATTGTTGAATAATCCATATTTTATCCGTTTAGGATATCTTATAAAATTGTAAACTTTTGACGGAGATTCTAACTTTCGAGCTTCCTTATTCAAAACATATCCCAGACCTCAAGAATAGCTTTAGTTGGAATATTGCTTAGAAGATAACATACAATTTGTAGTACATATCCCTCAAGAGATGTGCATGGGGTTGTATAACTCATCATAGACTGTACGATATCCAATTAGGCTATATTTCTAATATCAGCGACACCATTCTGTTATGTAGTTTCCGAAATAGTCAAATAGGATAGAATTTTATTCTAAAAGTGTCCTATAGACTTTTTGGAAAAAAAATTTCTACCTTGATCCAATCAAAGTATTCTTATGGGTTTATCAATAACTTCTCCATGTGCCAATGTATTTATGTATACATAGACGTCTATATGCACTAAGTCTAGGACATCTTCGGTATGTTTTCCTTGAGCCCTAAAAAAAGGCCTTTGGGTCATTTTACCCTCCAAACAAGATCACTGTGGTAAAGATTCCACCTCTAAGAAACTTAGAGAACCATCTTTTAACCAACCTATCTTGTTAAGGCCTTTTTGTTCATTTATGTTAAACATATGATAAGCGAACAAAAGTCAGAGACTGTTAGTCTAAAACTTTAATATCGTGTATATGATGGACAGAATATGCAGAAAATATGAATCTTAAAGGTGATAGTCTAAATGATAAGGTCCGCAATTGAGGGAATAAAGTTGGGTGCTTAATTCATGTTAAGATTGTTATGTTGTCTACATCCTTAATGGGAAATGACTTCTCTTGGTCGTCGAAATTAGACTCCACGAGTAGAAACATTGATATATTGTCATAAATGATGATATATTGGATGAAGACTAAATATGAATTGCTTTGATTAATAATTGCGTTTGTTTAAATTAATTCATTTCAGACAATCATGTGTGTTGAATTTTAATCTTGAAATGAATCAATGAGTTCATATTCTTGACTTGTGTCTTTTGATGCACCAAAGAGTGACATCTTGAATTATATGTAGGTACGCATACCTGCAGGTTGGAGACCTGGCTCTTAATTGACATAGACTTGTTATTCATAGATATAGAATCCATAGCTCTTTTGTAGAGCTAATGATATTCTCTAATAGGCATTATCGTGTTATTGAAAATTGAAGCGCTCAACCATTTAGATACATATGTGCAACTAAATGGTATATTATTCATTATTGGTTATGAATAATAAGTATTCCAATGGTGAGAAATGGAACATAAGATAAAAATAATTAGGAAGGTAAAATGGAATTTATTCTTAAGCCGACTATGAATATCCTATGGGATATTACACATTATGATATGTTATGACAATGGACTTATTGGAGTTTCGTAATTTTATATAGTTCAAGAGTGTAGCTCAAAGCTTTTAGTGGAATAGGATTATAGGATTATCTCTATATGATTGTTTTAATCAAATAACTTCTCTATTGGATTATTTGAATTAAAATTAAGGTTGTATAAAGGATACTTGTCAAATAAGATAGGAATTATCTAATCAATTGAAATCAAGTGAATTAGATAAGCTGAGAAGTACAAAAACTACGTTTGGCAACTTCGCATGATGTCACAGTCGACTGCAATACACAGGCACGGTCGATTGTGCCCAGTTTTTCAACAAAATGCAAACGCGTCTTTAACATGGATTTTGAGTCTGATTGAATTTTGAGGCCAAATCTGATAAGAGCTAGCCCTAATCTGGCATATATATGAAGGGAACTATTTTCTATTGTTTTTTAGATCACTTGAGAAATTTAGAGAAAAGTATTTTGTTAGGAAGACTCTAAAACTCTCATAGAGCTATTGTTTAACCTCTTGAATCTTAGCTCTTGGTTTTCTTAAGTGGTTAAAAGGAGAGCTTACTTGAGAAAAAACTGAACAAGATGCGACCACTCATATTTCGATCGTGGAAATAGAATAGCAAGGAAAACCAATGAATTAAGGCTCTTTCGGTAGATTTCTCTAGTTGCAATTCCTACAGTTTATTAGTCACGAAAGATCTTTTATTAATTTATATATGTAGCTTCTCTAACTTGTTTTGGAAAAACATTTTAAGTAAAAAAAATTTAAAATCCACTGCATGTTTGTTTTCAAACACATATAACATACCATACAATCATATCATAATGTCTCTTAATATGCCATAGTCCAATATATTACAAAACCAATCAGAGAACCCATGAAAATCGACAAACTTTCAAGACTAGGATTTGGGATCTTACCATGAAATTTTGCAAGCCTTTTGATCCTTCTTAAGAGTGCTTGAACTTGACTAACTTTTTTTGACATAAACCATAGCAAAACCCCTATAAAAAATCCTTCCATAAACTCAAGAAAAACACTAAAGTTCATAAGAAAAGTTTTGGAATTTACCTCTAAAAGTGGGCAATCCTTGATCATCATCACTTGAACTTGATTTAAAACTTGATTGGAAGTTTTTCCTTAAGAAAATTTTTGGAGAAAAGGCTAGAGAGGCTGCTGGTTTTGGGAGGAAGAAAATGAGGTGTTTTGGTTCAAACTTTGCATGGAAATGATAAGTATAAAGTGAGATATTTGTCCAATTTGACACATAAGCTTAATGACTCATCATAAGGACTTCAATGGAAGAGAAATTTGTACAAAAATTGAGGCCAAAAATCGATGCACTAAAGTGAAGAATGTGGCCCATTTTTTCACCTAAAAGGTGTCATCATGTGGGCACCCTATTAACTTTTTATACAGTCTAAATTTATACTGTATTTTTCCTATACTATTAGCATACTTTTTCTATACTATTATAAACTTATATAGTATTCCTTACTCATCCATATCCTCTGCACAGTACAATTCTTATACTGCTTAACTTTATATAATCTAATTCCTATATTGCATCGCTTTTGCAGTATAATTTCTATACTACATTACTTTATCAATATAATTCCTTACATTGTATTACTTTTGTAGTATAATTTTTATACTGCAAAACTTTATTAGTATAATTCCTTACACTATATTACTTTATCAATATAATCCCTATACTACATAATTTTTGTATAATTTTTCATATTTTCATACAATATTTTTCTTTTACTTTGTTTTTGTCTTGAAATTTGTTGCAACACATTTTACAATAATTAAGCTTTCTAGCTTATTTTTATATTCTTCCTTCCTTATATAAGACTATGACATGATTTTTAACCTTAAAAATCCCATTTTTACTTTTATAGAATTTGTTACAAAAATCAAATTAAAACAATAACCCTTGTGACACTTTTTATGCTCTTAAAATATTTAACAAATTTTTGAGCATAAACTTAAGCTCATAGAATTTGTACTTGAATTACTTAACATAATCCCTTAATTACTGCATATGTAATGTATTAGAAATTATCGGGTGTCACACCATCTTCCTTTCCTTGACTTTGAAACTATAGTTGTTTCCTAAAAATCAAGTAAACTTTGCTAGAAAGCAGGGCCCTCCTTTTAGCTAAATTTTTGACAATCAAAATTTGCCAACCTCGAGATAATAAATGCTAGAAGATGTAGATAGTAAATACAACCGAAAGAATAATAAATGCTAAAAAGTAATATGGAAATAAAGACAAAAAATAATAGTAGTTCTTAAAATGGCCTACATCCACTTAGTTTCTTCCCTATGATTTTTGGTAAAAGTTACGCACTTAAGATCTCTCGAAAAGGTACTCAATACAATATTCATGCAAAATTCACTAGGTAACTCCTTAGACTTTCAAATTCTCGCTAGTCTTGTTTACTGCTTTTTATAGATTTCTAGCTTATGTAACCATCATCTAGCGAGGTAACCATTATAAGACCTTTTCAATTTTGTGAAATTTATATTATTTGCCTGTTTTTCTCATTTAACGCCCTCTAAACTGTTATAATTGTAAACAAGGATTCCATAATTAATTTTTAAAATTTATAATTTTCTCCCTCATGTTGTGCAATTTCACTCACTTAATTCTTTGTAATTTTAAATTTGATGCGAATAGTTTTAAAAATTACACTTACACTCTTAGTTTTTACGTATTACCATAATTATTACATCATTTTTTTCTTATATCCATAGGTTCATATATAAAAATCTAAATGAACAAAAATGATCATATGATATGACTTAAATTTATATGTTTAAATGAAGAAACAAAAGATATATGTATAGATCCATATGAAAACAAAGTAAGAAACAAATATTTAAAAAGGGGTTGTAAGATTTTAATTATTTATTACACTATTAATTCAATTTAAAATTTTTATTTTATTCAAGCACCCCTTGAATAAATTTTCTGGTCTCATCACTGCCTGGTGGCTCAAAATGAGAATATTTTCAGCATTTTGGAGGTGTTAAAGAAATAAAAGAAAGGAAACCTTCAAACTTTTTTTTTTTTAGTCAATAGCTTCGTTTGCTGTTCTTCCGTTAACCTCATATAATTACAGTTGATGTGTAAAGTGTAAGTGTTTGTTGAGATATCAAAATTTTATTGATGTAATAGCCAAGGGGATAATAAAAAAGGAATCGGATCTAGATTCCATATTGTGCATAGTATTCATTCTTTGGCTGAGTAATCTCAAATCTGCTTTGATGAAAGAAGAAAAATTATAAACAATTTCAAATTAGAACATAATAGATAATAAATATTGTTAAGGAAAAATGTAAATGTAATCCTGTTTCTGTCAATATTTACAACCACATTTTTTTCATCTTACTTAATGACAATAATTTTTATTAACCTTTTAACCTTTTTTTTTAAAAAAAAGTGATATTGGTTTAGGTATTCATTTATTTTTAAATTTGAAGGTTAGATTGTTTTATTACAGGGTTAGGGAATCTTAAGTTATCCATATTATATAATCTAATAATGCAGTACTCCTGACGGATTGCCCACAATTATTTTTTAAATAGATTTATTAACATCGAATGGTTGAGATTATTGGAGAGTTTCATCACTTATGCACTAAATTCAATAGAGTGAGTGATGAGAAGTGTCACTCAAATTAATTTGGATAAAAAAGTATATTGTAATACTTATGTAAGATAGAGTGAGTGAGTGTTATTTTTTTAATTTTTTATAGATGGCTTCTTTTTTATTAGTTCAAAACTCCAACCAGGTTTAGGTAATTTACTCTAAGAAGTTCGTACTTATTTCGTGAAATCAACTCTTAGATTCAACAACGTTTTATCATTTTTGTTCTAAATTCAATAAAATTAGTAATTAGAAGTGTCATTCAAATTAAGTTGGATAAAAAAAATATATTATAATACTCATATAACATAGAGTGAGTGAGTGAGTATATATATTTTTAAAATAGATGTCTTCCTCTTTATTAGTTCAAAATTCCAACGAAGTTTAGATAATTTACTCTATAAAGTTCATACTTATTTCGTGAAATCAACTCTTATGATTCAATAAAGTTTCATCATTTTTGTTCTAAATTCAATAAAGTTAGTGATTAGAAGTGTCACTCAAATTAAGTTGGGTCAAAAAAGTATATTATAATACTTATGTATGATAGAGAGAGTGAGTGTAATTTTTCTGATAGATATTTTCCTTTTTGTTAGCTCAAAACTCAAAGGAGATGTAGATAATTTTATCTAAAAAGTTCTCACTTAGTTTAGTGAAATCAATTCCTATATAAAAAAACAACTCTTATGATTGCCCTTTGAATCTTTAAGTACGTTTTGTTCCATTTTTCCGTAGGAACAAGCAACATTAATAGGGTGTTTGGAAAGGTGGTGGGAACCAGTGGTAGAAACCACTTTTACTGTAGCATATGAGAGTTTTACACTGTAGCATATTTTTTTATTGTTACTGTAGCATGTGAGAGCTTTACACTGTTCATAACTGAGATTGTGGTGGGAACTGAGTGGTTCCCACCACTGCCAAACATCCCCTAAATATTAGATAATTGAACGCATTTTACCCAAAAAAAAAAAAAGCTAATAATTGAAGGCAATTTTTTATTTTTTATTTTTTAAAATGCAATTGAGGTTGAGCGATAGGAAAAGTGAGCCTCAATATTAAGTTTGGTGTAAATTTATTGATTGTTAGTGTTTTTATTATTATACCTCCATTATACTTTGTTGCCGTAAAAATGGAAAATTTGCTAATTAATCTCTTCTTAAAATGTATTTGATGTGTTATTTTATTTTGTACTCTAATGCAAAATGCTATTTAAAATACATTTGTCATAATTATTAATCTTTTTATTATTATAATAAAGGTGGTTTTTACCTCACTTTGTGGGATTGTTTGTGTTGTTGTCTAGTGTTTAGTTGTCCCTAGGTTTGTGTCTTGGAGGTATTAGGTGTGACCTATATGCTACAGGTTTCCTGATTTCCATCGGTGAAATTTAGACATTGATTGTAGAGGATTTGTCCAAGAGCTATGTGTATGCTCGATCATTGGTATACCTTTTTGTTTTTTTATATTTCAGAACTCAATACACATTTATTTTTGTTTCATTCGAATTTACTAATGCAATTGGTGGATCAGACTTTTCTTGTAGAGTTTGGCCATATGAATCAGAATTAGTGTTTATACTTCTTTGATTCATAATATCTTACATCCGTTTTTCAAAAAAAAAATAATAATAAAAGTAAACTTTTAATGTTAAAATAATTTAAAAGTAAGAGTTTTATAATAATTGCAATATAGAGTTGATGTATCAATCAATAGAAATGAAAAGCTAAATTGGCTATGCTATACATGGGGTAAATTTACTATTGAATTTAACAAATAAGGAATTAGCATCAAATTGGTATTGCATTAGAGAATATTATTTACTTTTAAATAGCAAAATTTAATATTACCATGTCAATATAACATAGCATTGAAAATGCTCCCACTGCTCAATGTAGGATAAGATCCCAAAAAACATATTAATGTATTTATGTATTGTATTAAACCTTATGACTGGATATGGGGACAAGAGCCTAACGTCACCATTTTAGCAATTTTTTTAATTTATTGCAAATATTAATGACTTCGTTTGTTTTTTTTTTTTTTTGAAAGAAAAAATTCGCCCCATACCTCAAGTAAATGGCACCTTATGCGACTGACATTCATGAATAATGATAACTAATAAATTTTCTCGCCTGAGCTTTATTATTGGCGTTAATGAAGTATCCAAACTTTCTTATAAAAAAATTCTCTTATATTTGAACTTTTTTTTTTAATCTTGTTTTAACCCGAATATGGATTTGAATTATTAACCTCAAACAACATGGTGTTTTTTTTAAACTACAGTGAAACTGCAGCCCCAAATAAACAAATGGTTTTACGAGTAAAATTACATGAAACACTTAAAAATAAGACTGTGTATCAAATTCTGAAACCGGGCACACAAATAAACACATCAGCAATCAAACACATAAATAGCTCTTTAGCAAAACCTTGATGAGCCGAAATCGCGAAACCCATAGCGCGAAAGCTATACAAGACACACAAAAAGAAAATTTAGTGGGCTAAAAGTGCAACCTAAATTAACAAAGAAACAAACATACCAACAAACCAAAGATAAATACTATTATTATCACATGACGGATTTATTACTAGGTCATGTCTGCAACACCATATTTTAATCTATTATTTGTAAAAAACACGATACTTCTACTTCTAAGTCCGAGCATTTATTCTTATTATTTATTAGTAATTGATCAAATCCTTTGAAGTTTGAAATATAATACTAAAAAACGAAATACTAACAGTCTAAAACACAACCTAACACTAAAAAACAAAACAACATTCCAATAAATCAAGATAAAAACCATTGTTACCATAGAGTGGATTTATTGCTAGGATATGTCTTTCAAATTTTAAGCCATTTAAAAAAAAAAAAGAAAAGAAAATTTTAAGTCAGAGTATTTATTGTAATTATAAGTTAATTATTGGTAAAATCCTTATTTTGAATTTTAAAATTTGATGAAAAGAGAAATTATGGTAAATAATGCTTTTTTAAGACTAATTGTAGCAGGTTTTAAAAATATCAATAGTAAATAATTTACTTACCTTATTTATAAAGTAAATAATTCATATTTGTACAATAAATAAATGTAGAATATAAATAATTTATAATATTTTTTATTTAATATAATATTTTTTATTTACATAAATAAAAAATTATTTACATCATAAAAATACTATTTACCATATATATTATAAATTTTCTCAGTGCTGTCATTTACTTATAAAGAATTTTCAAAAATCACAGGATCTCCCAAACGTTAAACGCACTCAATCGTAGTAGGTTAAATTGGGCTAAGATATGCGTCATTGTCGAACAGGACGCGATCCACACAATCAGGCAAATTAAAAACCCATTATTGAGAAAAGCCCTGGCCCAGTGGCCCCATCGATTTCGTAGATGCGAGCCATCACTGCTCCTCTCTCACACCGCCACACCCAGTTCTCCGCCCAGAAAAGAAAAGGGCACATTTTAAAAAATGACTTTTAAAAAAAATTATTTTGGGTAAATAATTTTTTTTGTTGATAATTTTTTGATATAAAAAAATATGTTTTTTTTTGGCAACAAAACAGCTCCAGTAAGCCGAAGAAGAAAACAAACACAGAGAAACCAGAAGAGTGGCAAACAGAGAGAAAAGGAAAAAGCTTTTCAGAGAGAGAAAGTTAGAAGAGAGATAGAGGGAGAAGAGAGAGAAAGGAGTTATGGGAGTGGATTACTACAAGATTCTTCAGGTAGATAGGAACGCTAAGGAAGATGACTTGAAGAAAGCCTACAGAAAGCTTGCCATGAAGTGGCATCCAGATAAAAACCCTTCCAACAAGAAAGAGGCGGAGGCCAAATTCAAGCAAATCTCCGAAGCATACGATGTAGGAAAAAAGTTTTTTCTTTGAAACTCTGATTCATTGCGAATTTTGATTAATAATAGGTTTGAATGATTGCGTTTAATTCTTCCTTTTTTTTTTTCCCTTTTTCTAATTTTAGATTTTTGAAAATTTTAAGGTTTTGAGTGATCCGCAAAAGCGAGCGGTTTACGATCAGTACGGAGAGGAGGGATTGAAGGGGCAGGTGCCGCCTCCGGGCACAGGCGGGTTTCCCGGCGGGGCGGACGGCGGTCCGACGACGTTCCGGTTCAATACGAGGAGTCCGGACGACATATTCTCGGAGTTTTTCGGGTTTTCGGGGTTCGGAGGAATGGGGGATATGGGAGGATCTAGGCCTGGGGCTTCGGGGTTTCCAAGGAGCATGTTCGGCGAAGATATCTTTGCATCGTTTAGGGGCGGAGGCGGCGAGGCTTCGACGAATCCGCTGAGGAAAGCTCAGGCCATTGAGAGGACGTTGCCTTGCACTTTGGAGGATTTGTATAAGGGAACCACAAAGAAGATGAAGATTTCTAGAGATGTCACTGATTCCAGCGGGTAATTAATCAAAATCTTAGGATTAACTTTATTAGTTTTTAATTGATTTTTTTTTTCTACTTCTGAATCTCTTCGTTATATGTTGTGTTATGCCTTCTGATTTGTGCATGTTGTGGTTCTTGACTGTCGCTTTTACATCTTCTTCTAGCCCTAGTTAGGCAAATATGACGTTAACTATTAGCTAGTGTTTTGATGTAATTGGCCCACTGTGGTTTGACATTTGTCACTGACTTATCAATGATTTTCTTTGTTTCTTTTTAATGACTTTGTGTATGGATTCATGCATTGTGCTAAAAGATTCTGGATTTATGAGAAGAAGAATGCAGACTGGATTTTACTAGATATAACAGAATCACTTTATATTACGTACCTCGTTTGTCTAGCTTAGCCTTACTCAATGCCTGCGTGGATTCTTGCATTGTGTTATGCTTTCTGCCTAATGCATTGTGTCATGAATTTGTCTAAACAGTTTTAAAATTGTATGATACAGCTCTTTTGTCAACCATCTGCCTATAATGTTTAAGTTATTATGTGCTGATACAATGCATATATATTGTATAGTCTTTTATGTTATTTATTGTTTGTGATATGTTATGTGCATTGTTTTGCCAGTATTTTCTTGGTGGCGATTGATACAGACATCTCTATTAATCTTGACGCCTTTTGGTATGCCAAATGTTTCTATATTTCAAAGTATAATTACGTCTCTAAGATCTGTGGCATGCCTTTTACCTACTCAGTATATGTTCTGTAACTTCAGTCATGGTTATATAATGTTTATGTTTTGAAAAGATGGTTAGTTAATGTTTTGAGGTTGCAGCATCTTAACGTTCTTCAATTCCAGGTTGGGGAAATCAATCTTGTTTCTTGTAGCTTATTAAGACTAAAATTGGGGAAGGGAAGGTTTTTGGAACTGAAAGAAAAGAAATAAGGTAGGGCATCATTGATTACCTTTCTTGGTTATTCACCTGTCAGATGGAAGTAGAAACAATCCAATTCCTTTTCATGTGTTTGCTAACTTTTGGAGAATTTTGATAACTTAAGTATTAAAATATCCTCATTGATATAATTATTTGCTACAATTTAGTAAGGTTACCAATGTAGGTTTTTGGTTTATTCTACTTCTAGGGCAAACAAAACCAAGGGTGCTTTAGGATTGACTTTCCCTTACCTCATTCCCTGCATCATGTGGGCTCTACTAAATTAGCATTAGGTGGAAAAGGGACACTCATTCCTCTTCCTTGCCCATTGATGATTAGTAAACATGCCCTTGTGGTTTTTCTGGTTGACAAGTAATGCAAATAGGAATGAGATTTGAATAGGAACGACATGGAAAAAGAAATCTATTGGTTGAAGCTTTGTAAATGTTATAAGAATGGAATAAGATTGGTTTAATTTCACAAAATAAAATAAAAACGAAAAAAAAGTATCCTGGAGGTCAAACACCTCCTCTCCATTTTCGGGTTCTTTTGTTCAATTTATTTTCTTTCAATTATCAACTCACAAAGCCACCCACGACAACAAAGTGTAAACCATAAGCAAATCCATAATTAAAACAAATAAATTACTTTGGATTTTCTTGTTGCATTGGTTACTTACAGTGTGGAAATCTATACCAAAAATCTTTGAGAGGGAAACTAAGACCAAAATTCCTATTGCTTACAAATTTGAAATGAAAAGCATATATGAGATTGGTAAAGTCTAACCAAATCTCATTGCCCTTTGAAGCCTCTGGTGATAGCAAAGGCACCCCAACAACAACAACAAGAAGCTCCGACGAATCTCTCCCTACAGTGCCAAGCTCCTCCACTGTACCCTTGCAAGGCCCAAAAATAACCTCAAACATAATGATATATTTGAACTCAGATTTGTCACAAAAAAGATTTGGAAAACTTAGCTTTGAAAAACGAAAAAAAAAAAGAAGAAGAAAACACACACACTCACTCAGAAATCTCTGATCAAAGGACGGCAGCATGGAGCAAAGTGCTGCAAATCAGGCATGCCGGGGGCAGGTCGGTGTTTGGGATGGTATACAGAGGGTTGATGTTGATGAGGTTTTTGATTGTGGGGCTGAAGGCGGGGTAGGGGTGGGAAGGTGGTAATGTGGCTTGTCTGAGATTTTTGAAAATCCCATATCTGTTTTGGGTTTTTTTTTTTTTGTTTTTTTTGTTTTTAGACTTTTTGGGTTATGTTACACATTTCCTATCAAATAATGAATTTATAATTTAGTTTAAAGAAAAGGGAATTTTGTCAAATTTTTGTGGAATTTATTCTGTACAAAGTTAACGAAACCTCCTTAGTCTCAATCAAACATAGGGATTACTCTCTCTTCATGATTAGGCTTACACTAGCACTTATGGCTTTATTGCCCGCCAAAGTAGCAAACATTTTTCTTTGCAATCAGGCTTGCCTGTTGATTCTTCCTATATTGTGATTCATGTTTACATGAATGTATCTCATGTCAAAACTCATATGCTATAATTTGTTTCGTGTGCATGTGGAATTTTCAAACAATGTTTCTATGTGATTTTCTAGACAAAAAATGGCAAGTTACAAAAAATAACCACCATTTTTTTAAAGTATTTACTATGTGATTGTCCTGATTGCCTGTTTCTCTACAAGATATGTCCTAAAATCTCATCCTACCTTACTTTCCACATTGATGGTTAGTCCAGGAATTTTTTATGGCTGTCCTATATTTTGTTGTAAATTGAACAAATTTGGGGAGATTTAAATCTTTGCTACTTCACTTTTAATTTGTCCATATATAATCCTGACAAACACACACTTGTACACGAAACTGAGGGTGCTTTTACCTCGTGCTATGTCTTGTGTGTGCCTGTCTGAAAGTTGATTACAGAGTTTGTTATTGAGTTGTACTGTTAAAAGTATATTAATTAATAATAGTTATTGGGATCTCGTTGTACTGGAGTCACGTATGTCCACCAACACCACCACCACCACTATAAGTGCTCTAAGAAATTCGGATGGGTGATACCGGGTGTTTGGACATCTAAGTTAAAATCTTGACACTTTGTACTATGATTCCCTGTTTTTTAAACCTTGAGAGTTTTATTTTCCTATCTTGTCAAAAGGGTTAGTGCTTCAATCTGATATATATTCATGTCCTCTGAAAATTGTTCTTTTTGGCGTTCCAGTTTCTATTTCCTGCTAAATGATGAGCACTTGTAGTACTAGGCAATGCTCTGTGCACCCAAAAGGTTGCAATCTAGTGAAATTTTTGAAGCCAGTGGTTTATCCCTTTTTAGTGTTGCTCCAGCACTATCTGGCTAGTATTGTGTTGTTTTCTGGTGAAGACCTGTGCAACCTTTGTGCTTATTCATTCCTAATCAATCAATACGCTACCTGCAGAGTCGCGCAAAGTACTTGAGCTGAATGGAGTTACGCACGCCAAACTTCTAACTAGTTTCTCTATTTTTGTTATGATTTCTGCAGAAGACCAAACACAGTGGAGGAAATTTTAACAATTGAGATCAGGCCTGGTTGGAAGAAAGGAACAAAAATAACATTTCCTGAGAAGGGAAATGAACAAAGAGGGGTTATACCTGCAGATCTTGTCTTCATCATTGATGAAAAACCTCATGGTGTCTTTAAGAGGGATGGCAATGATCTCGTTTTTACCCAGAAAATATCTCTGGTGGAAGCTCTTACAGGTTATACGGTGCAGTTGACAACCCTTGATGGACGAAATCTGACAATCCCCATCAATTCTATTATCAGTCCAACCTATGAAGAGGTGGTTAAAGGAGAGGGTATGCCTATTCCCAAGGAACCTACCAAAAAGGGAAATTTGAGAATTAAGTTCAACATCAAGTTTCCTTCTAGGCTTACTTCAGAGCAAAAAACTGGTATCAAGCGCTTATTAACATCTCCATAAACACTGGTGTTGTAGCTCTCCCTGCCATCTGTTGAATTTGTGCTCAGATTGCATTTGTTTTCTTTGTAAGTATTTAGTCTGGAAAGTTAAATTACACTGTGTCCAAGTCTGGAGAGTCGAACAACTGTGTAGGAGTTATGTATTGATTTCCCATATTCTTCTCATATTTCCTTTCCCATATACTTTGGTGTTGGACTTTTTGTTTTAGTGTTAGAAGTTGGAACAACTTGTGGTAGAAGAAGCGCTGACATGACACAATCTTGTTGCAAATTATGCTTTAAGGACTATTGAGGATCCTCTCTTTCTCACTCACACACACCAAACCTCGGCTCTTGACAGCCTCTGCATGCGAGTTACCATGAAGAACAGCCGCGGTTGATTTAGTGTTGCGATGGAATATGGTGGCTTGAATTTTGCTAATTGGTTTGTCCTCTGGTTAATACTGCCAACTGGTTTCCCTTCTGGTTATGGGTCGCGAGAAATGTCTTTGTGGGCTTAATTATTTGCCAGCAAGATGCATCAGCGCTTTTCTATTCTTCGCTGGAGCAACCAACTCGATTGCGTGAAAGGTAGACTTTTGACGAGTTGCATGCTTTCAATATTGCTCTTAAATGGAAGGGACCACTCTATGGGTTGAGTATGATCTTTGGCTTTAGATCTCACATGCTTTCAATACGATATTTTATTGTTCCGACGTCTCTCTTTTATAAGGGGGATGATGACGTTCGCATGGACTATGAGGATTTCAGTTACTTACCATGCTTAAAGAGGACGTAATCTATTTGTTGTCAGATCTCGAGGGAAGTTGACCACTAGTTCTATGGAAGAGCGGCCTAATCTTGAGATATTTGGCTAGATGCCCCAAAAAAAAAAAAAAAAAAAAAAAACCTAAAGGATTAAACTTTGTCACATCCTCACAAAGTCTTGCATTCATTGACATGCTGTTTAAACAGAACCATTTTGTTAAACAATTATACCCTCTTGATCAATAAATATTTTCAAAAAAAGAAAAAAACTATGGAGTTTAATCGACATAAACCATAGAACTTAAAGCTATATCTTGTATTCTAAATTTATTGTGTTATATGGTTGTGGTATTTTCTACAAATATTTTTTTCTTGTGGCATAAATCAATCCAATCTTAAAATTTGTGGCATTCTTGTAAAGTCCCCCTTAATCTTGATGATAAATTTTTAACTTGGTGGCTCCTCACTCTATTTGCTTCTTTAGTTGCTGATATTGAAATAAGATCGCTTCATTTTAGATTTAAATAAGTTTTTTGAGAAATTATAAGAAATAGATTTTTTTTAATTGTTGGTAGTAAACATTCGTTATGGTTTAAAATGTTGATAAATGTTATTTATCAACCCATTGTTCAAATTAAATAATTATATTGTCCAAAATACTCTTAATTTGGTATAGGGTTTTCTATCTCTTTTCTTTCCTCTTGCTCTCTTCTTTCCTTCCGTTTCTTTTTCTCCTCTATCTCTTTAATTACCGTTTTCTCTCTCCCTTTAAGCGACATTGGCCTTCAACGAACAACGACAAGTGACGATGGATCTCGCCTCGTGTTGACTTCATTTGTCTTTGCTCTCGACAGGACACTGTCAAGGTAGAGTAATGGATTTCGGCTAAGGCAACAATCGCAACGGATGATTCGCTGCCTTCAAACCCTGGTTGTGATGAAGAGTCAACTTTTTCTCTTTGCAACGGGCGACGATGGCAAGAAGCACACGACTTCAGCGATGGCTGCACTACGTGACTTTGACTACAAACGACGATCTTCTCCATGTGACGATGTGACGACCGTGGGTCGTTTGGTTGTGACCAAGGATTGAAAAATCATTTCTACCAATATTTCTAGATTTTTAGAGTATCGATATAGAAACAGGGGTGTCATATTCTTTCTGTTAGACATGTATGCCCTAAGGAGTGAAAATGTAATAAGTTTTTGGAGACATTTTTATCAATAAAGAATTTATTTATTGTTTATATACCAAATCTTGTCATATTTACGTTCATATTTGTTGAATGTATATTAAGCAAACAAAAGTCCGAGACTGTCAGTCTAAAGCTTTAAGAATTGGGCATATAATGAACAGATTATGTGGATGATGCGATTCTTAAGGTGACGGTCTAAATCATAAGATCTGCAATCGAGGAAATAAAGTTGGGTGCTTTATTCATGTAAAGATTGTTATGTTGTCTATATCCCAATTGGGAGATGATCTATCTTGACCATCGGAGATGGACTCCATGAATAGAAACATTGGCACGTTGTCATAGGTGACAATGTATTGGATCAGGACATAAAGTGAATTGATTTGGATTAATAATTCTGTCTCGGTAAATCGGTTCACTTTAAACAATCATTTGTATTGTATCTTAATTCTGAGATGAATAGTGAGCCCGTTGTCTTGACTTGTGTCTTTTGATGTACCAAAGGGTGGCACCTACATCTTAATAGTGGTATGCATGTTGGTATGTTGGAGGCATGACTCTTGATAGCGTAGACCTGTTATTCATAGATATGGAATTCATAGCTCCTCTTTAGGAGTAGTGATATCCTCTTATATACGTTATCTTGTAATTGAAAAACTGGAGCACTCAACCATTTGGATACATAGGTGTAACCGAATGGTATACTGTCTTTGGATGGTAAGTTTTCCAATGGTGAGATAATGGAACGTAAGATAAAAATAATCAGGAAGGTAAGACAGAACTTGTTCTTAAGCCGGTTATGGATAATCCTATGGGGATACGATACACTATGATATGTCATGGGGACTTAGCTATATGGGCTTCTTAATTCTATGTAGTTCGCTAGTGTAGCTCCAAGCTTTTAGTGGAGTAGCGTTGGAGTTGATAATTATGAAATATAAATATGGGATATTGGGTTTCGTAATTATCGGGAGCTTGAACTATATAGGTCCATTTGGTCCCCTTTGCTAGCTCACAAAATCCTGTAACGATACGGCGTGCTTTTCCAATAATTGGTAACTTATATCAGATTCATTAGATTGGTTGAAATTTAAAAGAATCAAATAATTAATGTCTGTTTATCGGTTGAATTAATTTTATGATAAAATTAATTTAAGATAAATTTGTTGAATTATTAGGATCGGATAATTCTTGTCTGTTTATCATTTGATTTAATTTTGAATAAATTAAATCAAGATAAACTTGTAGAATTATTAGGAATTCTTTTATTTTCCTAGAGATTACCTAGATAAAGTTGTTTTGATTAGATAACTTCTCTATTGAGTTATTTGAATAAAACTGAGACTTTATCATATGAAATCTTAGGTGAAAAATAAAAGATTCGCTAAGATCTTTTTTCGACAGTTCGGCCTGCCGATAGGGCAAGTTCGGCCTACCGACGTGCGATAAAAAAATCACACGTCTTTCATGCAAATTTCATCAGATATTGATGCGAATTTGATTCTAATTCAAATTTTTGAGACCCTATCTGATAAGGACTGAACCTAGACCCAACCTCTATAAATAGGAGTAAGTCTCATAAGTTAATTAGATCAATTGAGAGATTAAGAGTGATACTCTGCTGGTGAGAATCTGAAACTCCTTGAGAGCTCTTGTTCACAAATTACGAACACTAGCTTTGGGTTCTCTCAATTGGTTGGAAGGAGAGTCACCTAGAGGAAGAGCTGCACGAGTGAGCCCACACTCACTCCAATCATGGACAGAGAATAGCAAAGAAGACAAGTTGGTTGAGGCTCTTCTGGAACGTTACTTCTCTTCACAGATTACGGAAGTTCTTCGGCATTCAAAGGTTAGTAAGATCTGGTTAATTTATGCATATAGCATGTCAAACTTGTGTTTTGGAAAATACTCTGATATAAAATTTTTAAAATCCGCTGCGTACTATTTTTTCAACACTTTTTGTAATATTTTGATGGAAATATTGATTTCCATGAAAACTATGGAGTAAAATGACAAAATATTTGAAAATTTTATGAAAATTTCCACAAAAATATCAATAAAAAATTGACAATATATTTGAATGTTATATGTAATTTTTTTAAATTACTTTGAAATATTAAATTCAAGTTATTTTTATTCTTTTTTTAATATAGCTTTTTATATTTTTACTTTTCAATGCTATAAGTCTAATTTTCAATTTGTTTTGTGCATTGGGACATATGATTCAAAATATCAACTCCAATCTTAGAGTCACTAGTAATTACAACAGGGGTTATCCTTATAGTGAACATGGTAGATATGAGATTTTAACTATGCACCTCTACAATTTTCAAGCTCACATAATTGGATTAACTCACAAGTTTTATACATAGACAGGTAGCGGGTAGAGATCAAGAGACATATGCATGGCATGTTCAAAATAATATAAGAAACTATTCAAACGTCATGTCTTGGTATCTTCCAAATACATTTGAACCGTTTAAAAGCTCTTTTTGCTATTGAAATTTTCTTATCTTGTATGAAACTTTAATTATAAAGTACTTGTATTAGTTGACTTTTAACTAATTTACTCAATTTGAGATCGTGTGCTTATCATTTATCATATTATGATCACCTTTTACCATTCATATGTTGGAAAAGTAGTACGCAACGAAAATTTTAAAATTTTTATACCAGAATATTTTCTAAAACACAAGTTTAACACACTATATGCATAAATTAACCAGATCTTACTAGCCTTGTATGCCGAAGAGAATCCTCAATCGAAGAAGAGACCAACTAGCCTCTTTGCTATTCTCTATCCACGACCGATGTGTGTGTATGGTCACACTCGTACAGCTCTTCCATAGGTGACTCTCCTTCCAACCAATTGAGGAAACCTAGAACTAAGGTTCATGATTTGTGAACAATAGCTCTTAGGAAGTTGTAGAGACTCACAAACTAGAGTACTCACTCTTAATTCCTCAACTAATCTAAATAACTCGTGAGTCTCACTCCCTATTTATAGAGGTTGAGCCTAGGAGTTAGTCTTTATCAGATAAGGCCTCAAAAATTTGAATCAGGATCAATATCTGATAAAATTCGTGTCTAAAATGTGTGACCAAAAATCGTTTAGTCGGCAAGTTGAACTTGCAGATTGGCTTGCTGAACTTAGTCCACTGGCAGGCCGAACTAGAAGACCGGCCTACCGAACTAACGATAAATGATTCCTATGAATTTTTATTTCCCACCCGAGATTCCTAGGATGGAGCCTCAATTTTATTTCAAATAACCTAATAGAGAAGTTATTTGATTAAAACAGTCATATCTAGATAATCTCTAGGAAAATAAATATTTCTAATAATTCAATAAGTTTATCTTGGATTAATTTATTCAAAATTAATTCAATCAATAATCATACATGAATTATCTGATCCGATAATTCAACAATTTTATCTTGAATTAATTTTTCACAAAATTAATTCAATCGATAAACAAACATGAATTATCTGATCCTATCGAATTTCAGCCAATCTAATAATTTGATATAAGTCACCAATTTATTGAAAAAGCACACGTATCTTTACAGGATTTATTAGGAGCTAGCAAAGGGGACCTGATGGACCTATATAGTTCAAGCTCTAGATAATTATGAAACCCAATATCTTAGATATACATTTCATAATTATCAACTCTAACGCTACTCTACTAAAAGTTTAGAGCTGCACTCTCGAACTATATATAATTACGAAGCCCAATTAGCTAAGTCTCCATAACATATCATAATGTATTGTATCCCCATAGGATTGTGCATAATTGGGTTAAGGACAAATTCTATCTTACCTTTCCAATTATTTTTATCTTACGTTCCATTATCTCACCATTGGAAAACTTACCATCCAAAGACAGTATAACATTCGGTTACACCTATGTTTTCAAATGGTTGAGTGCTCTAGTCTTCCAATTATAGGATAACACATATAAGAGGATATCAACAACTCCTAAAGAGGAGCTATGGATTCGATATCTATGAATAACAAGTCTACGCTATCAAGAATCTTGTCTCCAACGTACCAGCATGCGTACCAACACAAAATGTGGATGTCACCCTTTGGTATATCAAAAGACATAAGTCAAGATAACGGGCCTATTATTCATCTCAGGATTAAGATACAACACATATGATGCCTAAAGTGAATTACTTTGCCGAGACAGAATTCTTAATCCAAATCAATTACACTTTATATCTCGATCCAATGCATTGTCATGTATGACAATGCACCAATGTTTCTATTTGCGGAGTCCACCTCTGATGGCCAAGACAAACCATCTCCCATTAAGGAGATAGACAACATAACAATCTTTACATGAAAAAAGTGCCCAACTTTATTTTCTCAATTACGGATCTTATAATTTAGACTGTCACCTTTAGAATCATGTCTTCCATATAATCTGTCCATCATATGCCTGATTCTAAAGGTTTACACTGACATTCTCAGACTTTTGTTTGTTTATCATAGATTCAACACATGTGAAAGTAAAGGGGATAACAATTTGGTATATGAATAATAAATAAACTCTTTATTGATAAAAATGTCTCTAAAAACATATTACATTTTTACTCCTGAGGGCATACATGTCTAACAATCTCCCATTTACACTAAGTGAGTAAATATAACAAATCTTGCATCCTCATAGCTTCCACATGCCTCCCAAAGACTTTTCTAGTAAGTGTCTTCGTGAATGGATCGGCTACATTGTCCTCTGACGTGATTTTGTACACAGGGACATTCTTGCCTTTATGAAGTCCTTTATCACATGATACTTTCAATCAATATGCTTACTTCTTATGAAATCTTGGTTCCTTAGCATTAGCTACCGCCACACTATTATCATAGTATAATGATACCGCCTTATCCATACTAGGAACTACCTCAAGATCCCTAAGGAACTTGTAGAGCCACACTGCTTCTTTCAAAGCATTACTGGTTGCCACATACTCGGCTTCCATCATTGAATCCAAAGTGCAATCTTGCTTCACACTTCTCCAAGCAATGGCACTGCCACCCAGAGTAAACACAAAACCCAAAGTCAATCTTTTTGAATCTAGATAGAATTGGAAATCTAAGTCAGTGTATCCTAGAGGAGTCAAATCCTCATCCGTATACACAAGCGTATACCCTCAAGTCCTTCTTAGGTACTTGAAAATATGCTTAATCGTAACCCAATGGTTCAGTCCTGGATCCAACTAAAATCAACTTACAATCCCGACCGCATAACAAATATCTGATCGTGTGTAAAGCATGGCATACATGAGACTACCTACTGTCGAAGAATAAGGTACCTTTTTCATGTATTCTCTTCCTTCATCAGACTTTGGAGAGTCTTTCTTAGAAAGAGAAGTCACCACCTCAGTTGGATCGAAGTGCCTTTATGAGCTTACCTAATTGCTTTTCTACTTCAGCCTGAAACTCCCTAAACTTGTCATAAGCTTCGCTTTTGTGGTGTATTAGGTACACATACCCATACCTTGAGTAGTCATAAAATAAGTGATGAAGTAATCATACCCTCCTCGTGCCCAGATGTTCATCGGTCCACAAACATCACTATGCACAAGTTGTAGAACCCCTTTAGCCCTATTGCCCTTAGTCCCAAATGGTCTTTTGGTCATTTTACCCTCCAAATAAGATTCAGATTGTGGTATAGATTCCACCTTTATCTGAGTTAAAGGTCCATCCCTTTCCAACCTTTGAATCCTATTCAGGTTAATATGGCCAAGGCACAAATGCCAAAGATAAGTCTTATTAGAGTGAGAAGTTTTAAGTATTTAGGGTTATTTTTATTAATCTTAGCATTAAGCAGTAAGTCCATCTTAGGTTTGATAAAATATAGATTATTTTGCATCCATCCAGAACAGATAAAAGATTTGTTTTTACGAATCACCATTTTATCATTAAAAGAAACCAAATATGAGTCTTTAAATAAACAAGCTATAGAAATTAAATTCCTTTTAAGTTTAGGAATATAAAAACAATCTCGCAAATTAAATTCTTATAATTATCAAAATACAGATGGATGTCTCCCACTGCTTCAGCTAAGACCAAGGATCCATCGCCCATCCGTAGCGTGAAGTCTTCACAAAGCAGACTTCTTGTTTCTTTGAACCCCTATAGAGAAATATAAACATGATTAGTTGCTCTAGAATCTATGATCCAAGGGTCATTGGATTCCTCAACTAAACAAGTTTCAACAACTAGAAGATCATGCCTACCTCCTTAGGAAAGGAAGTCCTTGCAATTCTTCTTCATATGCCCAACCTTCCCGCAGAAAAAGCACTTGAGCTTCTTCAGGTTCTTCTTTTTCTTCTTCTTATTCTTGCCATTTTCAAGAATAGAAGACTTTCCATTCTTGACCCGTTGCTTCTTTCTATTCATAGGGTTGGGATTGGAACCAGAAGCAGCCGCCAAGTTGGCCTTGCCACCAGCAGGAGATTACCTAATCAGAAATTCAAACTCCTATAACTATTTCATCAACTCAGTCAAGGTCATATCTTGTCTATTGGTTAAATTAAATATAGTTCTAAACGGAATAAACTCCTTAGATAGAGTCTCAAAGACCATAGTCATCTAAGTTTCAACATCGATGTTAGCTCCATTGGTTTGAGCCTTAGCGAGGTAACCCATGACTAACATCATATGCTCCTTTACAAATGTCCCCAGTCTCTATTTGCAATTTAAGAGTTTCTGAAGCACCCTTTGCCGCTTTGTTAGGGCTTGGCCTCTAAACATGTCTTCTAGATTATCCAAATTTGCTTAGAAGTCTCATAATCTTCATATTGAGCCTGTAGCATGTTATTCATGCTAGCCATAACATAACAACAGGCCTAATTTTGAATCGAAACATATTATTAATTCTTCATCCTTAAATCTTCAAATTGCATCCATCTTCATGTAATTGAATCTTCAAATTTAATGTTTCTCAAAATTGTCCCAAAAGTAAAATTAAAACTAGACCAAAAAATGCACCTTTCTTAAAAAAATGTACTACTCCCTGTCGGCATGCCGATCTGTGTTATCGGCCTATCGGTCATTGTTGGAAAAACAATGTAAAGTGCGCAGCGGGAATTTTAAAAATGTTAACATCAGAGTAATTTTTCAAAACACAAGTTTGTCATGCTATATCTATAAATTAAACAGATCTTACTAACCTCTATGTGCCGAAGAACCTCCGCAATCCGTGAAGAAAAGTAACGTTCCAGAAGAGCCTCAACCAACTGGTCTTCTTTGCTATTCTCTATCCACGATCGGAGTGAGTGTGGGCTCATACGTACAGCTCTTCTATCAGTGACTCTCCTTCCAACCAATCGAGAGAACCCAAAGCTAGTATCCGTGATTTGTGAACAAAAGCTCTCAGGGAGTTTTTCAGATGCTGACCAGAAGAGTATCACTCTTAATCTCTCAATTGATCTGAGTAACTCATGAAACTTACTCCCTTTATATAGCGATTGGTCATGGGGTCAGTCCTTATCAGATTAGGTCTCAAAAACTCGAAACAGAATCAAGTTTAGATCAATATCTAATAAGATCCACATGAAAATGCGTAATCTTATCGCTCGCTGATCGGCAGGCCGAACAGGCCCCATCGGTAGGCCAAACACATAGATCGGTAGGCTGAACTGTTGCATAAATATCTCCGCGAATCTTTTATTTTTCACCCAAGATTCTATAGGATAAAGTCTCAGTTTTGATTCAAATAACCCAATAGAGAAGTTATCTAATCAAAACAAACTTTATCAAGATAATCTCTAAGAAAATAAATCAATTCACAATAATTCTACAAGTTTATCTTGATTTAATTTATCCAATTAAATCAACCGATAAACAGACAAGAATTTTTTGATCCCAATAATTCAACAAGTTTATTTTAAATTAATTTTATTACAAAATTAATTCAACCAATAAATAGACATGAATTATTTGATTCTTTCAAATTTTAAACCAATCTGATAAATCCGACATAAGTCACCAATTATTGAAAAAGCACGCTGTATCGTTATAGGATTTTGTGAGCTAGCAAAGGGGACCAAAATGGACCTACAAAGTTCAAGCTCACGATAATCATGAAACCCAATATCCCAGATATTCATTTCACAATTATCAACTCCAACGTTACTCCACTAACAGCTTGGAGCTGTACTCTCAAACTTTATAGAATTACGAAGCCCGTATAACTAAGTCTCCATGACATATCAAAGTGTATCTTACGTTCCATTATCTTACCACTAGAAAACTTACCATCCGAAGATAGTATACCATTTGGTTACACCTATGTATCCAAATGGTTGAGCGCTCCAGTTTTTCAATTACAGGATAACGCATATAAGAGGATATCATTACTCCTAAAGAGGAGCTATGGATTCCATATCTATGAATAACAAGTCTACGCTATCAAGAGTCATGCCTCCAATGTACCGGCATGCATACCACTATTGAGATGTGAGAGTCACCCTTTGGTACATCAAAAGACACAAGTCGAGACAACGGGCCCACTATTCATCTCAGGATTAAGTTACAATACAAACGATTGTCTAAAGTGAATCGATTTGCCAAGACAAAATTATTAATCCAAATCAATTCACTTTGTGTCCCGATCCAACACATCGTCACCTATGACAACGTGCCAATGTTGTTATTCACGGAGTCCAACTCCGATGGTCAAGATAAACCATCTCCTAATAGGGATATAGACAACATAACAATCTTTGCATGAATAAAGCGCCCAACTTTATTCCCTCGATTGCGGATCATACGTTTTAGACCGTCACCTTAAGAATCGTGTCTTCTGCATAATCAGTCCATCATATGCCCAATTCTTAATGGTTTAGACTGACAGTCTCAGACTACTGTTTGCTTAACATACATTCAACAAATATGAACGTAAAGAGGACAAGATTTGGTATATATAAATGAATAAATTCTTTATTGATAAAAATATCTCCAAAAACTTATTACATTTTTACTCCTTAGGGCATACATGTCTAACAATCATGCCCTTTCGACCTACAGAACCTTACAGTCTGGTTTGCCAATCATGATAGATCGGCCTGCTAAACTTGAAAGTTTGGCCTGTCGCTAGAACCATCAGAATTTTGCCCCGAGGATGGCTTGTTGATCCTAGAGGTTTGGCCTACGAGTCTATGACCATTGGCCTGCCAAATCTGAGATTCGGCATGCTGACCAAGCAGAAATCACGTTTTTTAGAAAATATGATTTTTAATGCAATTTATCAATTTTATTTTCAACAATTCAAAAAATAAAATTAGAGACTTAGGAAGTACCTTTGGCATGCTATCATCCATCTTTTCGATTCATCTTCTAGATCAGTCTTCTCCGAATAATTATTTAATTACAAAATTCTTATAAATTTAAAATTAAATAATAATTCCTAAGCAGAGATGATAGTCCGCCATCTAATTACATGAAAAACCTAGATATACTTTCTAAACTCTAAGGAACATAACCAGCATAAATTAATTAATTAATAAATAATTAAAGAATAATTTAATCAACCATAATTAATTAATAAACATTGACCATATAATCCATGACAACATATAAATATATAGAAACCTTACAGTGCCAATCCTCTAAAAAATTAAATTCAAGTGTAGGAGAGATCACAATCACATAATTTATTCATATAGCATGATCATCAACTTGCAAATTTATGTAAAAAACATGGCTCTGATATCATTTGTTAGAAAAGTGGTACGCAGCGGAATTTTTAAAATTTTTGTACCAGAATATTTTCCAAAACAAAAGTTTGACACACTATATACATAAATTAACTAGATCTTACTAACCTTGTATGCCAAAGAGATTCCCCAATTGATGAAGAGAAGGGTGTTGTAGAAGGACCTTAACCAACTAACCTTCTTTGCTATTCTCTATCCACGATCGATGTGTATGTGGTCACACTCGTACAGCTCTTTTACAAGTGACTTTCCTTCCAACCAATTGAGGATACAAAGAAATAAGGTTCGTGATTTGTGAACAATAGCTCTTTGGGGTTGCAAAGACTCACAAACTAAAGTACTCACTTTTAATTCCTCAACTGATCTAAATAACTTACGAGTTTCACTCCCTATTTATAGAGGTTAGGCCTAGGAGTTAGTCCTTATCAGACAAGGCCTCAAAAATTCAAATCAGGATCAATATATGATAAAATTCGTGTCTACAACGTGTGACCAAAACCGTTTGGTCAGCAGGCCAAACTAGAAGATCGGCCTGCCAAACTAACGATAAATGGCCCCTGCAAATCTTTATTTCCTACACAAGATTCTTGGGATAGAGCTTTAGTTTTAATTCAAATAACCCACTAAAGAAGTTATTTGATTAAAACAGTCATATCTAGATAATCTCTAGGAAAATAAATATTCCTGATAATTCAACAAATTTATCTTAAATTAATTTATTTAAAATTAATTCAATCAATAAACTGACATGAATTATCTGATCGATAATTCAACAAGTTTATCTTGAAGTAAATTTTCACAAAATTAATTCAACAGATAAACAAACATGAATTACCTGATCCAATCAAATTTCAGCCAATCTGATAATTTGACATAAGTCACCAATTTATTAGAAAAGTACACTATATCGTTACAGGATTTATTATGAGCTAGTAAAGGGGACTTGATAGACCTATATAGTTCAAGGTTTTGATAATTATCAAACCCAATATCCTAGATATACATTTTATAATTATCAACTCTAATGCTACTCTACTAAAAGCTTAGAGCTGTACTCTCGAGCTATATAGAATTACGAAGCCCAAATAGCTAAGTCTCCATGACATATTATAATGTATTGTATCCTCATGGGATTATCCATATTCGGCTTAAGGATAAATTTTGTTTTACCTTTCCAATTATTTTTATCTTACGTTCCATTATCTCACCATTGGAAAGCTTACTATCCAAAGACAGTATACCATTCGATTACACCTATGTTTTCAAATGGTTGAGTACTCTAGTCTTCCAATTATAGGATAACACATATAATAGGATATCAACGACTCCTAAAGAGGAGCTATAGATTCCATATATATGAATAACAGGTCTACGCTATCAAGAATCATGCCTCCAACGTACTAGCATGCGTACCAACATAAAATGTGGATGTCACCCTTTGGTACATTAAAAGACATAAGTCAAGAGAACGGGCCTATTATTCATCTCAGGATTAAGATACAACACATATGATTGTCGAAGGTGAATTGATTTCCTGAGACAGAATTCTTAATCCAAATCAATTACACTTTATGTTCTAATCTAATGCATCATCACGTATGACAATGCACCAATGTTTCTATTCATGAAGTCCACTTCAAATGGCCAAGACAAACCATCTCTTGTTAGGGGGATAAACAGCATAACAATCTTTACATGAATAAAGTGCCCAACTTTATTCTCTTAAGTGCAGATCTTATAATTTAGACCGTCACCTGTAGAATCATGTCTTCTACATAATCTATCCATCATATGCCTGATTGTAAAGGTTTAGATTGACAGTTTCAGACTTTTGTTTGCTTATCATACCTTTAACAAATATGAATGTAAAGGGTATGAATGATAAATAAACTCTTTATTGATAAAAATGTCTCCAAAAACATTTTAGTTTTTTACTCCTTAGGGCATATATGTCTAACATACTTAGTAATTTGGTTGAAAAGATAATCTAAACCACGTATTATTAACAATTTTAGAGTTTTTTAAAGTCTCATTTTAAAATAAAGTGGCTTAAGATGACTTTCTATATATTATGTCAATTTCCATTGAAATCGATATTTTTGTCGATAATTCAGTAAAATTTAAGTGCCGATATTTCTATTGGTATTGATATTTTTATCCTTGGTTGTGATGACCCAACTTTTCGAGTTATCCTTAAATGTTTTTCATTTAAGACTTTATCATTCTTATGTAATAAAATTTGTACGTAAAAATGTATAATTTTTTTGTCACAATTTTTGTTATAATATTTGTTGCTACCTAAACTATATTGAATTCATATTACTTAACTTTGTAATTTTCAAAAACATTTTATAACCTAGTTCAATTCATATTGACAAAACACATACTTATACCAATAGTTAAAAAGAAATATTTTCTTACTAGTATAGTATATTATACATTCTTTCAAAAACAAAAGAATACTAGATTGTAGTGGTATCCATAACTTGACCAACACATTTGATTACTCATTGTGCCCAACTTGTCATTACTTACTCCAGCATTTGGGCAGGATTTCCCACAAATGGGGCCTAACTAGGTGAGGTTTCGCTCAGCAAGTGCAAATATATCTCACACAACATTTTTTAAAATGTACTTGCATTAATATGATGCATGAAGTTCATTATGCTTTTTTGTGATCATTATCTTATATTTCTTATCTTGCTCTTAACTTATGGGTCTAACTGTACATACAATAATCTGTAAGATCATCAACACCACGGTCATAACTTTAACATAACATGGTATTCCCCTCGTGGAAGTCTTTTCTTTACATGATGCTCCCTTCATGGGAATCTTTTTTTTTTTTTACTTGATGCTTCCTTTACAGAAGACTTAACTTTATATGAGTCTTCCCATGTAGCACTCAAAAAATAATGCATTGCATATGCAATATTTAAGACTTATTGTGAGCAATATATGTATAAATTTTGTGAGCTAAAAGCTATGCTCAAAAATTTTTTAAGTGATTTAAAGGCAATACAAGTGTCACAAAGATTATTTGTTAAATCTAATTTTTATGACAAATCCCATAAGAGAAAATATAGGATCTACAAGTTTAAAATATTATGCCATAGTCCAAAGCAAAGTTTGAGCTAAGTATGTAATGATATGAAGATGAAAGTTAGACAATATGCAAGAAAAAAGGGAGCTAAAAAGGTTAATTATTCCAGGATGTGTTGCAACATATCTTGACACGAATATACAAAATGAGAATTATATTGTCCAAGATTATATAATATAGCAATTAAGCAGTATAGAAATTATGCAATATGAAAATTATAAAGTATAGAAATCAAGCCAAATGAGGATTATATAGTATGAAAATTATGCAGTATGAGAGTTATACTATATGGAGAATATAGATAATAGCAGAATCTTGTGGAAGCTCGTGGACACTATAGGAAAATATACTAACAGCATAGGAAATAATGTATAGTGTAGAATTGGACTGCAAAAATTCAAAATAAAGTAAACTTTGCTTCTTCAATGTTGTAGAAAATTTGAATTCTCTAGGGAGCAAAACCGGTTCTATACAGGGCTATGTTAGCAAATATTTTATTTGTTACTTGGTCCTTAGTCTTGGCCTATAAATATCAAAGGGCCTAGTTGAAAGAAACCCTTTTCTCCACATTTTCTCCTTGAATCTGTGTCACAACCTTCAACTGGGGTATGACATGGAACCTTGGCTTAAGAAAATAATGTGAGCATAAGAAAATAATTTAAATTAAGTGAAGTTTTGAAGGTTACCATTTGAATTTAAAATAAACATAATTAAATTAAAAAAATATTTTTACTTGCTCAAACCAGTGTTTTAATAAAAATAGGTTTGAACAATTATTTCAATTTCACTTATTTATTTGAAAAGACCATTTTACCCTTGAAACATAAAAATTCTGTCTAAAACCTTTACCAAGTAATTAGAACTTGAAAGAAAATGAAATTTCTAAAGAAAACCTAAAACATAACCATAATGGAAAAAGCACCTCTAGCATCAGTTCGGGACGTTGGAAAATAGTACGCAACAAAATTTTAGATCAAAGTATTTTCCAAAACAGAAGTTTAACATGCTAAATTTATAAATTAATGATAGATTTTACATACCTCTTTCGTATACCACAGTAAGCAAGAATCTGTAAAGATAAGAACATTCCAAAAGAGCATCAACCAATTGGTCTTCTTTCCTATTCTCTATCCATGATAGGAGTGTGGTTGGTCACACTTTGTACCACTTTTCCTTCGGTAACTCTCCTTCCAAGCACTTGAAAAAACCTAGAGCTAAGGTTCTTAATGTTGAACAATAGCTCTCAAGGAGTTTCGGAGTTTTTCTTACTAGAGTACTCACTCTATGCTTCTTAAATGATTTAAATAACAAAGAAAACTCGCCCCTATTTATAGTGGTCGAATTTGGGGGTTAAACCTTATCAAATTTGGCCACAAAATTCGTGTCTAGATAAACTTCTAATGAAAAATGTGTGAAAAATACGTATACTGATTATCACATGTTTGGCAGGCCAAACTCAAAGATCGGCTTGTTGAACTCACTCTATTGGGTTATCGAACTTTCCTATCGGCTTACCGACCATGCGATTGTTAGGCATGTATGCCTTAAGGAGTAAAATATTGTAATATTTTTTTGGAGATATTTTATCAATAAAGAATTTATTTATTATTTATGTACCAAATGTTGTCTTCATTACGTACATATTTGTTGAGTGTATGTTAAGCAAACAAAAGTCTGAGACTATCAGTCTAAACCTTTAAGAATCATGCATATGTGTGACACCCATTATTTTCCTAATAGGTAATATGGTAAATAAATTAATTATTAGTGTGCCAACTAAAATTTGTTTCATCTAAATCTATTTCATCCTATTTATTTCTACCTATTTCAAAATTTTCTAAAATTTTTCTATATCTATTTAGTATATTTACCAAAACGCTCTTGGAACATCAAATTAATTACAAAAATGCCACTTGGCATTATATGAACTAAAGTCTCTGAAGAAGACATAATGCACTTAATATTTCACCTACTTGTCTCCCACTTCCCATTATTTTCTTTCTTCAACTGGGGCCTCCAACAAAGGAAACCATGTATTCCTTTTCTTTTCTCCATGCAACACTTATCTCTCCTTTCCTCCTTGAAACGTTTTCCTCTCATTCTCTTCTTCTTCTTTCTTCTACTCTCTAAGTTTGAGAAACCTAGGTCCATGTCGTTCAAAAGTCTCCATGCTAAAGTTAAACTTGAGCTTTAATCCCTTGAATTGATGACTTAAAGTTTTCAATGAGATTTTGAGGTAAGATTTTTAGAAAATTAATCTAGTTATATCTACCATCTTTACTATGAATTTGCTCATTTACTTTGTTGCACAATTTAGATTTCATTTTTTTAAGTGAGAAAGTTTGTTAAAAGCATGTTTTCACTCTTATTTGTAAGAAATGCTTGAGGTATGGTTTGATGGTGATATTAGTGTAAAAATGCATGGGAATATGTTTATTATGAGTATAAAATGCATACTACATATTTTAATGATATGGTTTTGAGATTTTGTACAAGGATAATATGATTTGGTATAAAAGGAAACTTGGTATTCCATAAACTTTGTAATACCTCTATGGGCAGTGACTCTTTCTTGAAATTTTAGGATTAAATAAAAATAAAAATTATAAATTGGTTTGTATATTTAGAAAGTAGACATCCTAAACTTTCCAACGAGCTATCATGAGCCTAAATCAGAGTTGTATTTTATTTTCTATGAATTTTTCAATTTTCGGATTAGAAGCTAGCAAACCTGCTAGTGGCAGTATACCACCCGTTTACCTTAAGTAAACCACCTGTGAACCCGTGTGCTAATTGTAGATAGTGAACCTGCCCTTATTGCAAAAGTATACCACTAGTTTGCTATGGTATACCAACTACTAACCTGAACCAAGAACCCAACTTTGGTCACCTCCTAATCCCTTAATGTCTTGCAACCTTTCCAACACTATCCTAAGTGATTTATGAATCTTATTAGAGACTAAAACATATAGATTACCTGTATATATTTTATATTGTGTTTAAGACAAAAGTTGTTTGCTTTGGTATTCAAAAAGAAATTACATAAAACTTTAATGGCACACTAGTGAGATGGATTTACACATGATTTATTTATGAATGTGGTTGTATGTTGTGCTTTAGTTTTAATTGTCCTTATGCACGCCTTAGGATCAAGGGTGTGTGAAGCTAACGTTAATTGATTCCAAGATTATAAGCTTGGAAGGTAGGGATTCTATAACTCATATTTTGTGAGGTTTTTGATAAATTAAAATTTGGTTGTTTTACATTGTAAGATATGTATATGATATTTTGAAAGTATATGATTCTACCTATAACACGATGATATGGAACTTGTCCTATATTGTACAGTGAGGAACATAATGATTTGACACATATTGTTGTAAGTTGAGAAGCATGGATAGGAAAACTAACTCTATAAATAATAATTGATTATAGAGGAATGGTGAGTCGTAAAGAAGGTGGCGGTTACGTCCTTGGGCATGAATACCCAAAAAGGTAAAATAGGGGGGAGGCGACGGAGCTCCCTTGGGTTGAAAGTCCCAGAACGCATTGTATAGGAATCAACTTAAAGAGTGTTAGAAAAATAGTACGCAGCGGAATTTTAAAAATTTTATATCATAATATTTTCTAAAACACAAGTTTAACATGCTATATGCATAAATTAACTAGATCTTACTAACCTTTGTGTACCGAAAAGCTCCTACAATCAGTGAAGAGAAGTAACGTTACAGAAGAGCCTCAACCAACTGGTCTTCTTTGGTATTCTCTATCCACGATCGAAGTGAGTGTGGGCTCACACGTACAGCACTTCCTTTAGATGACTCTCCCTCCAACCAATTGAGAGAATGCAAAGCTAGTGTTCATGATTTGAGAACAAGAGCTCTTAGTGAGTTCCAAATTCTCACCAGCAGAGTATCTCTCTTAATCTCTGAATTGATCTAAATAACTTATGTGACTTACTCCCTATTTATAGAGGTTGGGTCTAGGGTCAGTCTTTATTAGATTAGGTCTCAAAAATTCAAATTAGAATCAAATTCGGATCAATATCTAATAAAATCCGTGTGAAAATACGTAATCTTATCCTTCACACATCGACAGTCCGAACTTGAGGATCAGCATGCCGAACTGCCAAAAAAATATGTCAGCGAATCTTTTATTTTTCACCCGAGATTCTATAGGATAAAGCTTTAGTTTTAATTCAAATAACCCAATAGAAACGTTATCTAATCAAAACAACTTTATCTAGATAATCTTTAGGAAAATAAATGAATTCCTACTAATTCTACAAGTTTATCTTGATTTAATTTATTCAAAATTAAATCAACGAATAAACAGACAAGAATTATCCGATCCCAATAATTCAACAAGTTTATCTTGAATTAATTTTATCACAAAATTAATTCAACTGATAAACAGACATGAATTATTTGATTCTTCAAAATTTTAACCAATCTAATAAATCTGACATAAGTCACCAATTATTAGAAAAGCACGCCGTATCGTTACAAGATGTTGTGAGCTAGCAAACGGGACCAAATGGACCTATATAGTTCAAGCTCCTGATAATTACGAAACCCAATATCCCAGATATAGATTTCATAATTATCAACTCCAATGCTACTCCACTAAAAGCTTGGAGCTGTACTTTCAAACTATATAGAATTACGAAGCCCGTATAGCTAAGTTTCCATAACATATCATAGTGAATCGTATCCCCATAGGATTATCCATAATCGGCTTAAGGACAAGTTTTGTTTTACCTTTCGGATTATTTTTATCTTACGTTCCATTTTCTCACCATCAGAAAACTTACCATCCAAAGACAGTATACCATTCGGTTATACCTATGATCCAAAATGGTTGAGCGCTCCAGTTTTCCAATTATAGGATAACACATATAAGAAGATATCGCTACTCCTAAAGAGGAGCTATGGATTTCATATCTATGCATAACAGGCCTACGCTATCAAGAGTAATGCCTCCAACCTACCAACATGCATACCACTATTAAGATGTAGGTGTCACCCTTTGGTACATCAAAAGACACAAGTCAAGACAACGGGCCCACTATTCATCTCAGGATTAAGATACAATACAAATGATTGTCTAAAGTGAATCGATTTGCCGAGACAGAATTATTAATCCAAATCAATTTACTTTATGTCCTGATCTAACACATCGTCACCTATGACAACGTGCCAATATTTCTATTCATGGAGTCCACCTTCGATGGCCAAGACAAACCATCTTTCAATTGGGATATAGACAACATTACATTCTTTACATGAATAAAGCACCCAACTTTATTCCCTTGATTACAGATCTTATGATTTAGACCGTCACCTTAAGAATTGTGTCTTTCACATAATCTGTCCATCATATGCCCAATTATTAAATGCTTAGACTGACAGTCTCAAACTATTGCTTGTTTAACATAAATTCATCAAATATGAACGTAAAGAGGACAAGATTTGGTATATAAACAATAAATAAATTCTTGATTGATAAAAATATCTCCAAAAACTTATTTCATTTTTACTCCTAGGACATACATGTCTAACAATCTCCCACTTGCACTAAGTGAGTAAATATGACAAATCTCGCATCCCTATAGCTTCCACATGCCTCTCGAAGACTCTCCTAGTAAGTGTCTTCGTGAATGGATTAGCTAAATTGTCTTCTGATGCGATCTTGCACACCGTGGCATGCCCGCCCTCAATGAAGTCCTTTATCACATGATACTTTCGATCAATATGCTTACTCTTCTTGTGAAATCTTGGTTCCTTAGCATTAGCTACCGCTGCACTGTTATCATAGTACAGTGATACCACCTTATCCATACCAGGAACTGTTGGAAACAAAGTGCGCAACGGAATTTTTTAAAATTTTTCATCAGGGTAATTTCCAAAACATAAGTCTGACATGTTATATGTATAAATTAGACAGATCTTACTAACCTCAGTGTGCCGAAGAAGCTCCGCAACCTGTGTAGAGAAGTAACGTTCCAGAAGAGCCTCAACCAACTGGTCTTCTTTGCTATTCTCTATCCACAACTGGAGTGAGTGTGGGCTCACACGTACAGCTCTTCCACCGGTGACTCTCCTTCCAACCAAAAGAGAGAACCCAAAGCTAGTGCTCGTGATTTGTGAACAAAAGCTCTCAGGGAGTTTTCAGATGCTCACTAGAAGAGTATCACTCTTAATCTCTCAAATTGATCTTTATTGATCTTTTTTTGATCTTTTTAAATCATGAGACTCGCTTCCTTTTTATACCTATTGGTCTTGGGGTCAGTCCATATCAGATTAGGTCTCAAAAACTCGAAACAGAATCAAATTTGGATCAGTATCTGATAAGATCCGCGTGAAAATGCATGATCTTATCTCCCGCTGATCGGCAGGCCGATCAGGCCAGTTCGGCAGGCCGAACACGTCATCCGGCAGGCCGAACTCCCGAGAAAAAATATCTGCGAATCTTTTATTTTCCATCCGAGATTCTAAAGGATAAAGTCTTAGTTTTGATTCAAATAACCCAATAGAGAAGTTATCTGATCAAAAAAAACTTTATCAAGATAATCTCTAAGAAAATAAATCAATTCACAATAATTCTACAAGTTTATCTTGTTCTAATTTTGTCCAAAATTAAAACAACCGATAAACAGACAAGAATTATCTGATCGCAATAATTCAACAAGTTTATCTTGAACTAATTTCTTACAAAATTAATTCAACCGATAAACAGACATGAATTATTTGATTCTTACAAATTTTAAACCAATCTCATAAATCCGACATAAGTCACCAATTATTGGAAAAGCACGCAGTGTCGTAACAGGATTTTGTGAGCTAGCAAAAGGGACCAAAATGGACCTATAAAGTTCAAGCTCATGATAATTATGAAACCCAATATCCCAGATATACATTTCACAATTATCAACTCCAACGCTACTCCACTAAAAGCTTGGAGCTGCACTCTCGAACTTTATAGAATTACGAAGCTCGTGTAGCTAAGTCTCCATGATATATCATAGTGTATCGTATCCCCATATGATCATCCATAATCGGCTTAAGGACAAGTTCTGTCTTACCTTCCTGATTATTTTTATCTTACGTTCCATTGTCTCACCATTAGAAAACTTACCATCCAAAGATAGTATACCATTCGGTTACACCTATGTATCCAAATGGTTGAGCGCTCCAGTTTTCCAATTACAGGACAACACATATAAGAGGATATCATTACTCCTAAAGAGGAGCTATGGATTCCATATCTATGAATAACAAGTCTACGCTATCAAGAGTCATGCCTCCAACGTACCGGCATGCATACCACTATAGAGATGTGTAAGCCACCCATTGGTACATCAGAAGACACAAGTCGAGATAACGGGCCCACTGTTCATCTCAAGATTAAGATACAATACAAATGACTGTCTAAAGTGAATCGATTTGCCAAGACAGAATTATTAATCCAAACCAATTCACTTTATGTCCCGATCCAACACTTCGTCACCTATGACAACGCGCCAATGTTTCTATTCACGGAGTCCAACTCCAATGGTCAAGACAAACCATCTCCCAAAAGGGATATAGGCAACAAAACAATCTTTACATGAATAAAGCACCCAACTTTATTCCCTCGATTGCGGATCATATGTTTTAGACCATCACCTTAAGAATCGTGTCTACCGCATAATCATCCCATCATATGCCCAATTCTTAAGGTTTAGACTGACAGTCTCAGACTACTGTTTGCTTATTATACATTCAACAAATATGAACGTAAAGAGGACAAGATTTGGTATATAAAAATGAATAAATTCTTTATTGATAAAAATGTCTCCAAAAACGTATTACATTTTTACTCCTTAGGGCATACATGTCTAACAATCTCCCACTTGCACTAAGTGAGTAAATACAACAAATTTTGCATCCCCATAGCTTCCACATGCCTCTCGAAGACTCTCCCAGTAAGTGTCTTCGTAAATGGATCAGCTAAATTGTCCTTTGATGCGATCTTGCAAACCGTGACATGCCCGCCCTCAACGAAGTCCTTTATCACATGATACTTTCGATCAATATGCTTACTCTTCTTGTGAAATCTTGGTTCCTTAGCATTAGCTACCGCCGCACTGTTATCACAGTACAGTGATACCGCCTTATCCATACCAGGAACTACCTCAAGATCCCCAAGGAACTTGCGGAGCCACACTGCTTCTTTCGAAGCATCACTAGCCGCCACATACTCGGCCTCCATCGTTGAATCAGAAGTGCAAGCTTGCTTCGCACTTCTCCAACTGATGGCACCGCCACCCAGAGTAAACACAAACCCCGATGTCGATTTCCTAGAATCCAGACAGGATTGAAAATCCTTATCAGTGTATCCTAGAGAAGTCAAGTCCTCACCCGAATACACAAGCATATACCCTCGAGTCCTTCTCAGGTACTTGAAAATATTCTTTACCGCAACCCAATGGTTCGGTCCTGGATTCGCCTGAAATCGACTTACAATCTCGACCGCATAGCTAATATCCGGTCGAGTGCAAAGCATGGCATACATGAGACTACCCACTGCCGAAGCATAAGGCACCTTCTTCATGTATTCTCTTTCTTCATAAGACTTTGGAGAGTCTTTCTTAGAAAGAGTAATTTCAAACCTAGATGATTGCCCACCTTTCTTGGAATCCTGCATTGCAAACCTCCTGAGAAGTTTATCTATGTAGCCGGCCTGTGACAAAGCTATCATTTTGTTCTTCCTACCCCGAATGATCTGGATACCGCGAACAAAATTAGCCTCACCTAAGTCCTTCATGTCAAACGGCTTGGTCAACCATAATTTGAACGATGACAATGCCCCAACATCATTGCCAATTAGCAGAATGTCATCTACATAGAGCAGTAGAAAAACCACCTTCCTATCCTTTATGTGTTTGTAAACACATGGTTCATCCACATTTTGTGAGAACCCATAAGTCTTGATCACTTGATCAAATCTTATGTTCCAAGAACGGGATGCTTGCTTAAGTCCATAAATAGACTTCAACAGCTTACAAACCTTCTCCTCTTGACCCGCGACCTTGAACCCGTCTGGTTTTTCCATATAAATGGACTCATCAAGATAGCCATTCAGAAAAGCCGTCTTGACATCCATCTGCCAAATCTCATAATCGAGAGCAGTAGCTATGGACAAGAGAATCCGGATGGACTTAAGCATGGCTACAGGCGAAAAGGTTTCCTCATAATCGATTCCTTCCTTTTGCGTATAACCCTTAGCTACCAGTCTAGCCTTAAAGGTTTCGACCTTTCCATCCACTCCTCTTTTCCTCTTGTAGATCCACTTACACCCTATGGGTTTTACCCCTTCGGGAAGATCCACAAGCTCCCAGACCTGATTAGTCTCCATAGACTTCATCTCTATGTTCATGGCCTCTGTCCAGAGTTTTGAATCAACATCCTCCATAGCTTCTGCGTAAGTATAAGGATCCCTGTCATGTTCATCCAGTTCAGCCAAAAAGACCTCCCCATTGAACATGTACCTTTCAGGTTGACGCCCGATCCTCCCACTACGCCGAAGCCCCTGAGGTTGTTGTTCAGGTTTGTTTGGTTTTTCTACACCGATTGGAATGGTTTCGTTCGAAACCTCCGGAGTGAACAAATCACCCCTTAACTCCTCAAGCACCACTTTGCTTTGAGGTTTAAAGTCGTCCATGTAACTTTCCTCAAGGAAAGTTGCATTAGTTGAAACCACGACTTTATTTTCCTTAGGGTTATAAAAATAAGCCCCTTTAGTCCCTTTTGGATATCCTATAAACACGCAAACTTCCGAACGTGCTTCCAACTTATTCGGATCCCTAAACAGGACATGAGCTGGACATCCCCATATGCGAATATGGTTTAAGGATGTCTTCCATCTTGTCCACAACTCGTGAGGAGTTTAGGGACCGATTTTGAAGGCACATTGTTCAAAAGATAACATGCGGTTTGTAGTGCATATCCCCAAAAAGATAAAGGCAATGATAAATAACTCATCATGGACCGAATCATGTCTAACAAAGTCCTATTCCTTCTCTCGGCTACGCCATTCTGCTGCGGAGTGCCCGGCACAATCAAATGGGATAAAATCCCATTCTCTAACAAGTGTCCCAAGAACTCATCAGAAAGGTATTCCCCACCTCGATCAGATCGAACTGCCTTTATGGGTCTACCCAATTGCTTCTCCACTTCAGCCCGAAACTCCCTGAACTTATCATAAGTTTTGCTTTTGTGGTGCATTAGGTACACATACCCATATCTTGAGTAATCGTCAATAAAAGTGACGAAGTACTCATACCCTCCTCGTGCCCGGATGTTCATCGGTCCACAAACATCACTATGCACAAGTTCTAGAACCCCTTCGGCCCTATTGCCCTTAGACCCGTATGGTCTTTTGGTCATTTTACCCTCCAAACAAGATTCACATTGAGGTATAGATTCCACCTTTAAGTGACTTAAAGGTCCATCCCTTACCAACCTTTGAATCCTATTCAGGTTAATATGGCCAAGGCGCAAATGCCAAAGATAAGTCTTATTAGAGTGAGAAGTTTTAAGCCTTTTTAAGTCATTATCATTTATCTCAGCATTAAGCAATAAGTCCATCTTTGGTTTGATAAAATATAGATTATTTTGCATCCATCCAGAACAGATAAAAGATTTGTTTTTACGAATCACCACTTTTTCATTAAAAGATACAACGTAGGAGTCTTTAAATAAAGAAGATACATAAATTAAATTCCTTTTAAATTTAGGAACATAAAAACAATCTCGCAAAATTAAATTCCTATAATTATCAAAATAAAGATGGACATCTCCCACTGCTTCCGCTGAGACCAAGGATCCATCGCCCATCCGAAGCGTTAAGTCTTCATGAAGTAGAATTCTTATTTCTTTGAATCCCTTCAGAGAAACACAAACAAGATTAGTTGCACCGGAATCTATGACCCAGATGTCACTGGATTCCTCAACCAAACAAGTTTCTAAATATAGAAGATCACACCTACCTCCCTTGGAAAGGAAGTCCTTGCAATGCTTCTTTATATGCCCGACCTTACCACAGAAGAAGCACTTAAGCTTCTTTGGGTTCTTCTTCTTCTTCTTGCTCTTGGTAGCAGCAGGAATAGAAGACTTCCCACTCTTGGCCCGTTGCTTCTTTCCGTTCCCAGAGTTAGGATTGGAACCAGAAGCAGCTACCATATTGGCCTCACCACCAGCAGGAGACTCCCTGATCAGCAGTTCAAGCTCCTGTAACTGTTTCATCAGTTCTGTCAAGGTCATATCCCGTCTATTGATTAAATTAAAAGTAGCTCTAAACAAAATAAATTCCTTAGACAGAGTCTCAAAGACCATAGCCATCTGAGTTTCAGCATCGATGTCGGCTCCATTGGTTTGAGCCTCAGCGAGGTAACCCATGACCAACATCATATGCTCCTTTACAGATGTCCCCGGTCTCTGTCTACAGTTTAAGAGTTTCTGAAGCGCCCCTTGCCGCTTCGTTATAGCCTGGCCTCCGAACATATCCTCAAGATTATCCAAGATCTGCTTCGCAGTCTCATAATCCTGATGTTGAGCCTGCAGCACGTTGTTCATGCTAGCTATAACATAGCAGCGGGCCTGATCATTAGCATCTTTCCAGCGGTCGTACGCTTGGAATTGCTCATTACTTGAGTCTCTCGTAGGCTCGGGAGGACAAGGAGTTGTCGGTACATATTTCAGTTTCTCAAAGGAAAGGACGATGTCCAGGTTCCGTTTCCAATCATTATAGTTCTCACCGGTTAATTGGTTTTTGTCAAGTATTGATGATAAAGCGTTTTTAGACATTTTAAATCTACAATAAAGAATCATATACCAAACATAAGAAAACATATATAATAATTTAGTAAGATAACACAATCATGTAAAATAATACAAACGCGTTTATGTGTCAAAACCTTGAAAATATCACAACCTTACAACGATAATTCCCAACTCAGAATTCAACAAGCTCCTAGGGGAGTCATGCCAAATTCAATCAGGAACACGGATCCCCTCCTGATTAATATATGCCATCCAGGACCCGTATGATCCAGCATTTGGCCATTAATTTTATTAACAGAGCTCCTAGGGGAGGTTAATAATAAAAATAACGTGAGTGTATAACCACCGTTTCAATATTTTATCCATGATTTATAATCACCACCTTGGGGTGTGCAACCATAAATCATACTAAAATACCTTATCCTTTCAAAGATCCAATCTGGTACATGATAGAAATCCCTTCCCAGGGGTCGGGACTACCATGTTCTTCCTATGGACCAACGATGGAGGCCTTAGGTCCTCTCTTCGAAAACCTTCTCCCACTCAATCTTTTGAAGTCAAGGTTTTATTTTAAAATTATGCATGAACAATTTTAATATGAGCGGCACTCCCTATTCCATATGACATGTTATCAATATACATGGTAAATCATATTATAATGCAGACAAGCAAAGCAATCAAGCAAAGCTACAAGCAAAATAATAATAACCGTAATATTATGGTTCCACCCTAGAGAATAGAAAAACTAAGATTACAAGAGAATAATCAAGACATTTATCGATTCTTCATCCTTGAATCCTCAAGCTGTATCATTCTTCATGTAATATCCATCTTCAAGTCTTCAATCCCGTATGAATCGAATACTTCATATTTTCGGTTACATCCAAATTTAATGTTTCTCAGAATCGTCTCAAAAATAAAATTAAAACTGCACCAGAAAATTGCACCTTTTCTGGACACTCGGCAGATCTCGGTCGGCAGGCCGATCTGGGTGATCGGCCTGCCGGTCTTGCTCCATCGGCCTGCCGGCAGAGCACCAAATTTTCTGCCCCACTGTCGGCCTGCCGGACGATATGTCCGGCCTGTCGATCTATGACCTTCGGCCTGCCGAACTGTGACGTCCGGCATGCCGACCGAGCAGAAAACCCTTAATCCAGAAAATACAATTTTAATGCAATTCATCAATTTTTTTTTCAACAATTCAAAAACATAAAATTAGACTCAGGAAATACCTGGAGGCGCCATCATCAATCTTCTAGATCCGACTTCTCGATTTGTCTTCTCCGGATAATTATTTAATTACAAAATTCTTACAAATTAAAAATTAAATAACAATTCCTAGACGGAGATGATAGTCCTCCATCTAATTACATGAAAAACCTAGATACACATTCTAACCTCTAAGGAACCATAACCGGTATTAATTAATTAATAAATAATTAAACAACGATTTAATCAACCATAATTAATTAATAAGCATTCACCACATAATCCATGACAACATACATATTATACAGAAACCTAGAGTGCCATCTCTCTATAAAATTCAATTCAAGCATAGGAGAGATTAAGATCACAAAATTTATGCATATGACATGATCACAAACTTGCAAATTTATGTAAAAACCTCGGCTCTGATACCAATTGTTGGAAACAAAGTGTGCAGCGAAATTATTTAAAATTTTTCATCAGAGTAATTTCCAAAACACAAGTTTGACATGTTATATGTATAAATTAGACAGATCTTACTAACCTTAGTGTGCCGAAGAACCTCCGCAACCTGTGTAGAGAAGTAACGTTCCAGAAGAGCCTCAACCAACTGGTCTTCTTTGCTATTCTCTATCCACAACCGGAGTGAGTGTGGGCTCACACGTACAGCTCTTCCAATGGTGACTCTCCTTCCAACCAACAGAGAGAACCCAAAGCTAGTGCTCGTGATTTGTGAACAAAAGCTCTCAGGGAGTTTTCAGATGCTCACTAGAAGAGTATCACTCTTAATCTCTCAAATTGATCTTTATTGATCTTTTTAAATCTTGAGACTCACTCCCTTTTTATACCTATTGGTCCTGGGGTCAGTCCATATCAGATTAGGTCTCAAAAACTCGAAACAGAATCACATTCGGATCAGTATCTGATAAGATCCGCATGAAAATGCATGATCTTATCTCCCGCTGATCGGCAGGCCGAACATTCTGATCGACAGGCCGATCAGGCCAGTTCGGCAGGCCGAACACGTCATCCGACAGGCCGAACTCCCGAGAAAAAATATCTGTGTATCTTTTATTTTCCATCCGAGATTCTAAAGGATAAAGTCTCAGTTTTGATTCAAATAACCCAATAGAGAAGTTATCTGATCAAAACAAACTTTATCAAGATAATCTCTAAGAAAATAAATCAATTCACAATAATTCTACAAGTTTATCTTGTTCTAATTTTATCTAAAATTAAAACAACCAATAAACAGACAAGAATTATCTGATCGCAATAATTCAACAAGTTTATCTTGAACTAATTTCTTACAAAATTAATTCAACCGATAAACAGACATGAATTATTTGATTCTTACAAATTTTAAACCAATCTCATAAATCCGACATAAGTCACCAATTATTGGAAAAGCACGCCGTGTCGTTACAGGATTTCGTGAGCTAGCAAAGGGGACCAAAATGGACCTATAAAGTTCAAGCTCATGATAATTATGAAACCCAATATCCAAGATATACATTTCACAATTATCAACTCCAACGCTACTCCACTAAAAGCTTGGAGCTGCACTCTCGAACTTTATAGAATTAGGAAGCTCGTGTAGCTAAGTCTCCATGACATATCATAGTGTATCGTATCCCCATATGATCATCCATAATCGGCTTAAGGATAAGTTCTGTCTTACCTTCCCGATTATTTTTATCTTACGTTCCATTGTCTCACCATTAGAAAACTTACCATCCAAAGATAGTATACCATTCGGTTACATCTATGTATCCAAATGGTTGAGCGCTCCAGTTTTCCAATTACAGGACAACGCATATAAGAGGATATCATTACTCCTAAAGAGGAGCTATGGATTCCATATCTATGAATAACAAGTCTACGCTATCAAGAGTCATGCCTCCAATGTACCGGCATGCATACCACTATAGAGATGTGGGAGTCACCCATTGGTACATCAAAAGACACAAGTCGAGATAACGGGCTCACTATTCATCTAAGGATTAAGATACAATACAAATGATTGTCTAAAGTGAATCGATTTGCCAAGACAGAATTATTAATCCAAACCAATTCACTTTATGTCCCGATCCAACACGTCGTCACCTATGACAACGCGCCAATGTTTCTATTCACGGAGTCCAACTCCAATGGTTAAGACAAGCCATCTCCCAAAAGGGATATAGACAACATAACAATCTTTACATGAATAAAGCGCCCAACTTTATTCCCTCGATTGCGGATCATATGTTTTAGACCATCACCTTAAGAATCGTGTCTACCGCATAATCATCCCATCATATGCCCAATTCTTAAGGTTTAGACTGACAGTCTCATATTACTGTTTGCTTATCATACATTCAACAAATATGAACGTAAAGAGGACAAGATTTGGTATATATAAATGAATAAATTCTTTATTGATAAAAATGTCTCCAAAAACGTATTACATTTTTACTCCTTAGGGCATACATGTCTAACAGGAACTACCTCAAGATCCTTAATGAACTTGTGGAGCCACACTGCTTCTTTCGAAGCATCAATCATTGCCACATACTCGGCCTCCATCGTTGAATCCAAAGTGCAATCTTGCTTCACACTTCTCCAACTAATGGCACCGCTGCCCAGAGTAAACACAAAACCACAAGTCGATTTCCTAGAATCTAGACAAGATTGAAAATTCGAGTTAGTATATCCTAGAGGAGCCAAGACTTCACCCGAATATACAAGCATATACCCTCTAGTCCTTCTCAAGTACTTGAAAATATGCTTTATTGCAACCCAATGGTTCAGTCCTGGATCCGCCTGAAATCGACTTACAATCCTGACCGCATAACAAATATCCGGTCATGTGCAAAGCATGGTATACATGAGACTACCCATTACCGAAGCATATGGCACCTTCTTCATGTATTCTCTTTTTTTCTCAGACTTTGGAGAGTCTTTCTTAGAAAGAGTAATTCCAGACCTAGATGGTTGCCCACCTTTCTCGGAATCCTACATTGTAAACCTCTTGAGAATTTTATCTATGTAGCCTGCTTGGGACAAAGCTATCATTTTGTTCTCTCTATCTCGAAAGATCTGGATATTGAGAACAAAATTAGCCTCAGCCAAGTCCTTCATGTCAAACTACTTGGTCAACCATAATTTGACCGATGACAATGCCCCAACGTCATTACCAATTAGCACAATGTCATCTATAGAGAGCAGTAGAAAAACCACTTTCCCATCCGTAATGTGTTTATTAACACATGGCTCATCCATAATTTGTGAGAACCCATAAGTCTTAATCCCCTGATCAAATCTTATGTTCCAAGAATGAGAAGCCTACTTAAGTCCATAAATTGACTTTAGCAGCTTATAAACCTTACCCTCTTGACCCTTGACTTTGAACTCGTCCAGTTGTTCCATATAAATGGACTCATCAAGATAGCCATTTAGAAAAGCCGACTTGACATCCATCTACCAAATCTCGTAGCCAAGAGCAGCAACTATGGACAAGAGAATCCAGGTGGACTTAAGCATGGCTATATAGGTTTCCTCATAATCAATTCCTTCCTTTTGCGTATAACCCTTAGCTACCAGTCTAGCCTTAAAGGTTTTGACCTTTCCATCCACTCCTCTTTTCCTCTTGTAGATCCACTTACACCCTATGGGTTTTACCCCTTCAGGAAGATCCACAAGCTCCCAAACCTGATTAGTCTCCATAGACTTCATCTCTGTGTTCATGGCCTCTGTCCAGAGTTTTGAATAAACATCCTCTATAGCCTCTGCGTAAGTATAAGGATCCCTGTCATCTTCATCTGGTTTAGCCAAAAAGACCTCTCCATTGAACATATACCTCTCAAGTTGACGCCCGATCCGCCCACTACGGCGAAGCCCCTTAGGTTGTTGTTAAGGTTTGTTTGGTTTTTCTACACTGATTGGAACGGTTTCATTCGGAACCTCTGAAGTGATCGGATCACTCCTTAACTCCTCAAGCATCACTTTGCTTCGAGCTTTAAAGTCGTCTATGTAACTTTCCTCAAGGAAAGTTGCATTAGTTAAAACCAAGACTTTATTTTCCTTTGGGTTATAGAAATAACCCCCTTTAGTCCCTTTTGGATATCCTATAAACATGCAAACATTCGAATGTACTCCCAATTTATTTGCATCCTTAAACAAGACATGAGCCGGACATCCCCATATGCGAATATGGTTTAAGGATATCTTCTTGCCCGTCCACAACTTGTGAGGAGTTTTAGGAACCAATTTTGAAGGCACATTATTCAAAAGATAACATGCAGTTTGTAGTGCATATCCCCAAAAGGATAAAGGCAATGATGAATAACTCATCATGGACCTGACCATATCCAATAAAGTCCTATTCCTTCTCTTTGCTACACCATTCCACTGTGGAGTGCCTGGCATAGTCAAATGGGATAAAATCCCATTCTCTAATAAGTGTCCCAAGAACTCATCAGAAAGGTATTCTCCACCTCGATCGGATCGAAGTGCCTTTATGGGTCTACCTAATTACTTTTTCACTTCAGCCAGAAACTCCCTGAATTTGTAAAAAGTTTTGCTTCTGTGGTACATTAGGTACACATACCCATACCTTGAGTAATCATCCATAAAAGTGACAAAGTACTCATACCTTCCTCGTGCCCGGATGTTCATCGGTCCATAAACATCACTATGCACAAGTTCTAGAACCCCTTCGGCCCTATTGCCCTTAGACCTGAATGGTTTTTGGGTCATTATACCCTCCAAACAAGATTCACATTGAGGTATAGATTCACCTTTTAGTGACTTAAAAGTCCATCCCTTACCAGCCTTTGAATCCAATTCAGGTTAATATAACCAAGGCGCAAATGCCAAACATAAGTCTTATTAGAGTGAGAAGTTTTAAGTCTTTTAGAGTTATTATTATTCATCTCAGCATTAAGCTGTAAGTCCATCTTAGGTTTGATAAAATATAGATTATTTTATATCCATCTAGAACAGATAAAAGATTGTTTTTACAAATCACCACTTTATCATTAAAAAAAAACACATAGGAGTCTTTAAATAACAAGCTATAGAAATTAAATTCCTTTTAAATTTAGGAACATAAAAACAATCTTGCAAAATTAAATTTCTATTATTATCAAAGTAAAGATGGACATCTCCCACTGCTTCTGCTAAGACCAAGGATCCATCGCCCATCCAAAGCGTGAAGTCTTCATGTAGCAAACTTCTCGTTTCTTTGAACCCCTGTAGAGAAACAAAAACATGATTAGTTGCACCAGAATCTATGACCCAAATGCCACTGGATTCCTCAACCGATCAAGTTTCTAAATACAAAAGATCACACCTACCTCCTTTGGAAAGGAAGTCCTTGCAATGCTTCTTGATGTGCCTGACCTTTCCACAGAAGAGGCACTTAAGCTTCTTCAAGTTCTTTTTCTTCTTTTTCTTGCTCTTGGTGCTAGCAAGAATAGAAGGCTTCCCGTTCTTGGCCCATTGCTTCTTTCCATTCCCAAAGTTGGGATTGGAACCAAAAGCAACTACCATGTTGGCCTCTCCACCCACAGGAGACTCCCTAATCAGCAGTTCAAACTCCTGTAACTGTTTCATTAATTCTGTTAAGGTCATATCTCGTCTATTATTTAAATTAAAAGTAGCTCTAAACGGAATAAATTCCTTTGACAGAGTCTCAAAGACCATAGTTCTTTGAGTTTTAGCAACGATGTCGGCTCCATTGGTTTGAGCCTCAATGAGGTAACCCATGGCCAACATCATGTGCTCCTTTACAGATGTCCTCGGCCTCTGCTTACAGTTAAAAAGTTTCCAAAGCACCGCTTGCCGCTTTGTTATGGCTTGGCCTCTGAACATATCTTCAAGATTATCAAAGATCTGCTTTGCAGTCTCATAATCCTGATGTTGAGCTTACAGTATATTATTCATGCTAGCCATAACATAGCAGCGGGCTTGATCATTTGCATCTTTCCAGCGATCATACGCTTGGAATTGCTCATTAGTAGAGTCTCCCGTAGGCTTGGGAGGACAAGGGGTTGTCAGCATAAATTTTAGTTTCTCAAAGGAGAGGACGATATCCATGTTCTGTTTCCAATCATTATAATTCTCTCCGATTAATAGGTTTTTGTCAAGTATCAAAGATAAAGCGTTTTTAGACATTTTTAATCTACAATAAAGAATCATATACCAAACATAAGCAAATATATCATAATAATTTAGAACGATAACACAATTATGTAAAAACATACAAATGTGTTTATGTGTCAAAACCTTGAAAATATCACAACCTTACAATGATAATTCCCAACTTAGAATTCAACAAGCCGCCGAAGGGAGACTTGCCAAATTCAATTAAGAACACGGATCCCCTCCTGATTAATATATGCCATCTAGGACTCGTATGATCCAGCATATATTAATAATCATTTCTTTGGCCATTAATTTTCTTAACAGAGCTCCTAGGGGAGGTTAATAATAAAATTAACATGAGAGTATAGCCATCGTTTTAATATTTTATCGATGATTTATAATCACCACCTAGGGGTGTACAACCATAAATCATGCTAAAATACCTTATCCTCTCTGAGATCCAATCTGGTAGATGATAGAAATCCCTTTCTAGGGGTCAGGACCACCATGTTCTTCCTATGGACCAACGATGGAGGCCATATATCCTCTCTTCGAAAACCTTCCCCCACTCAATCTTTTGAAATCAAGGTTTTATTTTAAGAACATGCATGAACAATTTTAATATGAGCGGTACTCCCTATTCTATATGACATGTTATCAATATACATGGCAAATCATATTATAATGCAGACAAGCAAAGCAATCAAGCAAAGCTACAAGCAAAATAATAATTACCGTAATATTATGGTTCCACCTTAGAGAATAGAAATTAAAGATCACAAGAGAATAATCGAAACATATTATCGATTCTTCATCCTTGAATTCTCAGGTTGTATCTCTCATCATATAATGTCCATCTTCAAGTCTTCAATCTTGTATGAATTGAATACTTCATATTTCCGGTCATATCCAAATTTAATGTTTCTCAGAATTGTCCCAAAAATAAAATTAAAATTGCATTAAAAAACTGCACCTTTTCTGAAAAAATTTCTAGCTCTCGCCGACAAGCCGATTTAGGTGATCGGCCTACCGGTCATGACCCATCAGCCTGTCGATACACGACAGATCGGCCTGCAGCTAGAGCCTCTTGATTTTTGCCCCGCTTTCGGCCTGCCAAAACTCAAGTTTGGCCTGCCAATCTACGACCATCGGCCTGCCGAACTGGATGGTTCAACATGCCGACTGAGCAAAAATCACCCTTTCTAGAAAATACAATTTTTAATGCAATTAATTAATTTTATTTTCAACAATTTAAAAACATAAAATTACAGACTCAGGAAATACCTTGGAGCGTCATCATCTATCTTCTAGATCCGCCTTCTAGATCCGTCTTCTATGAATGATTATTTAATTTCAAAAACTCTTACAAATTTAAAATTAAACAATAAATCCTAGACAGAGATGCTAGTCCGCCATCTAATTACATGAAAAACTTATATACATATTCTAACCTCTAAGAAACCATAACCGGTATAAATTAATTAATTAATAATTAATTAAATAATATTTAATAAACTAAAATTAATTAATAAGCATTCACCATATAATCCATGACAACATATAAAATTTATAGAAACCTAGAGTGCCATCTCTCTATAAAATTAAATTCAAGCATAGGAGAGATTAAGATCACAAAATTTTATACATATAGTATGATCACAAACTCGTAAATTTATGTAAAAACCATGACTTTGATACAAATCGATGGAAAAATAGTACGTAGTAGAATTTTAAAAATTTTATATCAGAGTATTTTTTAAAACATAAGTTTAACATGCTATATGCATAAATTAACCAGATCTTACTAACCTTTGTGTGCCGAAAAGCTCTTGTAATCAGTGAAGAGAAGTAATGTTCTAGAAGAGCCTCAACCAGCTGGTCTTCTTTGCTATTCTCTATCCACGATTGGAGTGAGTGTGGGCTCACACGTGCAGCTCTTCCTCTAGGTGACTCTCCTTCCAACCAATTGAAAGAACCCAATTGATCGTGATTTGTGAACAAGAGCTCTCAGGAAGTTTCAAATTTTCACCAGCAGAGTATCTCTCTTAATCTCTCAATTGATCTAAATAACTTATGTGACTTCCTCCCTATTTATAGAGGTTGGGCCTAGGGTCAGTCCTTATCAGATTATGTCTAAAAAATTTGAATCAGAATCAAATTCGGATCAATATCTGATAAAATCCACATGAAAATGCGTAATCTTATCCTTCGCACATCGGCAGGCTAAACTTGTCCATCGGCAGGTCAAACTTGAGGATCGGCATGTCGAACTGCCGAAAAAATATCTCATCGAATCTTTTATTTTCCACCTGAGATTCTATAAGATAAAGTTTCAGTTTTAATTCAAACAACCCAATAGAAAAGTTATACAATCAAAACAACTTTATCTAGATAATCTTTAGGAAAATAAATGAATTCCTAATAATTCTACAAGTTTATCTTGATCTAATTTTTTCAAAATTAAATCAATCGATAAACAGACAAGAATTATCCGATCCCAATAATTCAATAAGTTTATCTTGAATTAATTTTATCACAAAATTAATTCAACTGATAAACGGACATGAATTATTTGATTCTTCCAAATTTCAACCAATCTAATAAATCTGACATAAGTCACTAATTATGGAAAAGCACACCGTATCGTTATCGGATGTTGTGAGCTAGCAAAGGGGACCAAATGGACCTATATAGTTTAAGCTCCCGATAATTACGAAATCCAATATCCTAGATATACATTTCATAATTATCAACTCCAACACTACTCTACTAAAAGCTTGGAGCTATACTCTCGAACTACATAGAATTATGAAGCCTGTATAGTTAAGTTTCCATAATATATCATAGTGTATCGTATCCCCATAGGATTATTCATAATCGGCTTAAGGACAAGTTCTGTCTTACCTTCCCGATTATTTTTATCTTACGTTCTATTATCTCACCATCAGAAAACTTACCATCCAAAGACAGTATACCATTAAGTTACACCTATGTATCCAAATGGTTGAGCGTTACAATTTTTCAATTACAGGATAACACATATAAGAGGATATCACTACTCCTAAAGAGGAGCTACGAATTTCATATATATGAATAACAGGTCTATGCTATCAAGAGTCATGCCTCCAATGTATCGGCATGCATACCACTATTAAGATGTAGGTGTCACTCTTTGGTACATCAAAAGACACAAGTCAAGACAACGGGCCCACTATTCATCTCAAGATTAAGATACAATAAAAATGATTATCTAAATTAAATCAATTTGTCGTGACAGAATTATTAATCCAAATCAATTCACTTTATGTCCCAATCCAACATATCATTACCTATGACAACGTGCCAATGTTTCTATTCACGGAGTCCACCTCTGATGGCCAAGACAAACCATCTCTCAATTGGGATATAGACAAACCATCTCTTTACATGAATAAAGCACCCAACTTTATTCCCTCGATTACAGATCTTAAGATTTAGACCGTCACCTTAAGAATCTTGTCTTCCGCATAATCTGTCCATCATATGCCTAATTATTAAAGGTTTAGACTGACAGTCTCAGACTATTATTTGCTTAACATACATTCAACAAATATGAACGTAAAGAGGACAAGATTTGGTATATAAACAATAAATAAATTCTTTATTGATAAAAATATCTCCAAAAACTTATTATATTTTTACTCCTAGGGCATACGTGTCTAACAGTGAGGACTTGAGGCTTGATGTCCCCTCAGCGGAATGTTGGGAAAAAGACTGCGCAGTAGGAATTTTAAAAATTTTACATCAGAGTATTTTCAAAAACACAAGTTTGACATGTTATATGCATAAATTAACAAGATCTTACTAACATTTGTATGCCAAAGAACTTTCGCAATCCGTGAAGAGAAGTAACGTTCTAGAAGAGCCTCAACCAACTGGTATTCTTTACTATTCTCTATCCATGACCGGTGTGAGTATGGGCTCACACGTATAGCTCTTCCACCAAGTGACTCTCCTTCCAACCAATTGAGAGAACCCAAAGCAAGTGTTTGTGATTTGTGAACAAAAGCTTTTAGGGAATTTTCAGATTCTTACTAGCAGAGTATCACTCTTAATCTCTCAATTGATTGAGTAACTCTTAAGACTTACTCCTTATTTATAGAGGTTGGTCCTAGGGTCATTCTTTATCATATTAGGTCTAAAAAATTCAAAATAGAATCAAGTTTGGATCAATATCTAATAAGATCCGTGTGGAAATACATAATCTTATCCTTCACTCATCGACAAGCTGAACACGTAGATCGGCAGGCTGAATTGTCAATAAAAAATCTCTGTGAATCTTTTATTTTCTACCCAAAAATCTATAGGATAAAGTTTCAGTTTTAATTCAAACAACCCAATAGAAAAGTTATATAATCAAAACAACTTTATCTAGATTATCTCTAGGAAAATAAATAAATTCTTAATAATTCTACAAGTTTATCTTGATCTAATTTTTTCAAAATTAAATCAACCGATAAACAGGCAAGAATTATAAGATCCCAATAATTCAACAAGTTTATCTTAAATTAATTTTATCACAAAATTAATTCAACTGATAAACAGACATGAATTATTTGATTCTTCCAAATTTCAATCAATCTGATAAATTCGACATAAGTCATCAATTAATTGAAAAGCACGCCGTGTCGTTACAGGCTATTGTGAGCTAGCAAAGGGGACCAAATGGACCTATATAGTTCAAGCTCCTGATAATTATGAAACCCAATATCCTAGATATACATTTCATAATTATCAACTCTGACGTGACTCCACTAAAAACTTGGAGCTGCACTCTCTAACTACATAGAATTACAAAGCCTGTATAGCTAAGTCTCTATGACATATCATAGTGTATTATATCCCATATGATTATCGATAATAGGCTTAAGGACAAGTTCTATCTTACTTTTTTGATTATTTTTATCTTATGTTCCATTATCTCACCATCGGAAAACTTACCATCCAAAGACAGTATACCATTCGGTTACACCTATGTATCTAAATGGTTGAGCGCTCCAGTTTTTCAATTATAGGATAACGCTTATAAGAGGATATCATTACTCCTAAAGAGGAGCTATGGATTCCATATCTATGAATATCAAGTCAACGGTATCAAGTGTCATACCTCCAACATACTGGCATGCATACTACTATTAAGATGTGGGTGTCACCCTTTGGTACATCAAAAGACACAAGTCAAGACAACGGGCCCACTATTCATCTCAGGATTAAGATATAATACAAATGATTGTTTAAAGTGAATCGATTTGCCAAGACAGAATTATTAATCAAAATCAATTCACTTTATGTCCCGATCCAACACATCGTCACCTATGACAATGTGCCAATGTTTATATTCACGGAGTCCACCTCCGATGGTCAGCACAAATCATCTCCCAAAAGGGATTTAGACAACATAACAATCTTTACATGAATAAAGCATCCAACTTTATTCTCTCGATTGCGGATCTTATGATTTAGACCGTCACCTCAAGAATTGTGTCTTCTACATAATCTGTCCATCATATGCCCAATTCTTAAAGCTTTAGACTGATAGTCTTAGACTTTTATTTGCTTAACATACATTCAACAAATATAAACGCAAAGAGGACAAGATTTGGTATATAAACAATGAATAAATTCTTCATTGATAAAAATATCTCAAAAAACTTATTACATTTTTACTCCTTAGGGCATACAAGTCTAACAATCTCCCACTTGCACTAAGTGAGTAAATATGACAAATCTCGCATCCCCATAGCTTCCACTTGCCTTTCGAAGACTCTCCCAGCACGTGTCTTCATAAATGGATTAGCTAAATTGTCCTCTGACGTGACCTTGTACACCGTGACATGCCTGCCCTCAAAGTCCTTTATTACATGATACTTTCGATCAATATGTTTACTCTTCTTGTAAAATCTTGGTTCCTTAGCATTAGCTACCACCACACTGTTATCACAGTACAGTGATACCGCCTTATTCATACCAGGAACTGCCTCAAGATCCCCAAGGAACTTGCGGAGCCACAATGCTTCTTTCGAAGCATCACTAGCTGCCACATACTTGGCCTCCATTGTTGAATCCAAAGTGCAATCTTACTTAGCACTTCTCCAACTGATGGCACCGCCGCCTAGAGTAAACACAAAACCCGAAGTTGATTTTCTAGAATCTAGACAAGATTAAAAATCTGAGTTAGTATAACCTAGAGGAGTCAGGTCCTCACACGAATATACAAGCATATACCCTTGAGTCCTTCTCAAGTACTTGAAAATATGCTTTACAGCAACCTGATGGTTCGGTCTTGGATCCGCCTAAAATCGACTTACAATCTCGACCGCATAACTAATATCCAGTCGTGTGCAAAGCTTGGCATACATGAGACTACCCACTGCCGAAGTGTAAGGCACCTTCTTCATGTATCCTCTTTCTTCATAAGACTTTGGAGAGTCTTTCTTAGAAAGAGTAATTTTAAACCTAGATGGTTGCCCACCTTTCTTAGAATCCTACATTGCAAACCTCCTGAGAATTTTATCTATGTAGCAGGCCTATGATAAAGCTATCATTTTGTTCTTCCTATCCCTAACGATCTAGATACTGAGACCAAAATTAGCCTCACCCAAGTCCTTCATGTCAAACTACTTGGTCAACCATAATTTGACCAATGACAATGCACCAATGCCATTGCCAATTAGGAGAATGTCATCTACATAGAGCAGTAGAAACCACCTTCCCATCCTTTATGTGTTTGTAAACACATGGTTCATCCACATTTTGTGAGAACCCATAAGTCTTGATCACCTGATAAAATCTTATGTTCCAAGAACGAAAAGCCTGCTTAAGTCCATAAATTGACTTTAGTAGCTTACAAACCTTACCCTCTTGACCCGTGACCTTGAACCTATCTGGTTGTTCCATATAAATGGACTCATCAAGATAGCCATCCAGAAAAGCCGTCTTGACATCCACCTGTCAAATCTCACAGTCAAGAGCGGCAACTATGGACAAGAGAATCCGGATGGACTTAAGCATGGCTACAGGCAAAAAGGTTTCCCCATAATCGATTCCTTCTTTTTGTGTATAATCCTTAGCTACTAGTCTAGCCTTAAAGGTTTCAGCCTTTCCATTAACTCCTCTTTTCCTCTTGTAGATCCACTTACACCCTATGGGTTTTACCCCTTCAGGAAGATCCACAATCTCCCAGACCCGATTAGTCTACATAGACTTTATCTCTGTGTTCATGGCCTCTATCTAGAGTTTTGAATCAACATCCTCCATACCTTCTGCGCAAGTATAAGGATCCCTATCATGTTCATCTAGTTTAGCCAAGAAGACCTCCCCATTAAACATATGCCTCTCAGGTTGATACCCGATCCTCCCACTACGTTGAAGCCCCTGAGGTTGTTGTTCAGGTTTGTTTGGTTTTTCTACACTAATAGAAACGGTTTCATTCGAGACCCCTAGAGTGATCAGATCACTCCTTAACTCCTCAAGCATCACTTTGCTTTGAGGTTTAAAGCCGTCCATGTAACTCTCCTTAAGGAAAGTTGCATTAGTTGAAACCGCGACTTTATTTTCCTTTGGGTTATAAAAATAACCCCCTTTAGTCCCTTTTGGATATCCTATAAACACGTAAACTTTCGAACGTGCTTCCAACTTATTCAAATCCTTAAACAAAACATGAGCCAAACATCCCCATATGCGAATATGGTTTAAGGATGTCTTCCTACTCATCCACAACTCATGAGGAGTTTTAGGAACCGATTTTGAAGGCACATTGTTCAAAAGATAACATGCGGTTTGTAGTGTATATCCCCAAAAGGATAAAGGTAATGATGAATAACTCATCATGGACTTGACCATGCCTAATAAAGTCCTATTTCTTCTCTCTGCTATGCCATTCTGCTACAGAGTGCCTGGCGCAGTCAAATGGGATAAAATCTCATTCTCTAATAAGTGTCTCAAGAACTCATCAGAAAGGTATTCTCCACCTCGATCGGATCGAAGTGCCTTTATGGGTCTACCCAGTTGCTTTTCCACTTCAGTACGAAACTCTTTGAACTTGTCAAAAGTTTCGCTTTTGTGATGCATCAGGTACACATACCCATACCTTGAGTAATCGTCAATAAAAGTGACGAAGTACTCATACCCTCCTCGTGCCCGGATGTTCATTGGTCCGTAAACATCACTATGCACAAGTTCTAGAACCCCTTCAGCCCTATTGCCCTTAGACCCGAATGGTCTTTTGGTCATTTTACCCTCCAAACAAGATTCACATTGAGGTATAGACTCCACCTTTAAGTGACTTAAAGGTCCATCCCTTACCAACCTTTGAATCCTATTTAGGTTAATATGACCTTGGCGCAAATGCCAAAGATAAGTCTTATTAGAGTGAGAAGTTTTAAGTCTTGTAGAGTAATTATCATTCATCTTAGTATTAAGCAATAAGTCCATCTTAGGTTTGACAAAATATAGATTATTTTGCATCCATCCAGAACAAATAAAAGATTTGTTTTTACAAATCACCACTTTATCATTAAAAGAAACCAAATAGGAGTCTTTGAATAAACATGCTACAGAAATTAAATTCCTTTTAAATTAGGAACATAAAAATAATCTTGCAAATAGTATACCATTTGGTTACGCCTATGTATCCAAATAGTTGAGCACTTCAGTCTTCCAATTACAGGATAATGAATAGAAGAGAATATCATTAACTCTCCAAAAGAGTGATGGATTTCATATATATGAATAACAAGTTTATGTCAATCAATGGTTATGTCTTCAATGTACCAGTATGCATAGCATCATCAAATTAAGATGTCACCCTTTAATACATCAATAGACATAAGTCAAGAATACGGGCCCATTAGTCATTTCAGGATTAAGACACAACACACATGATTTTCTAAAGTGAATCGATTTGAGCAAACAAAATTATTAACTAAATCAATTCAATTTTTTTTCTACATCTAATACATCATCACTTATGATAATGTACCAATGTTTCTACTTGTGAAGTCCCACTTCGATGACCAAGGCAAGCGATCTCTCATTAGGGACATAGACAACATAACAATCTTAGCATGAATAAAGCACCCAACTTTATTCCCTCGATTGTGGATCTTATGATTTAGACTATCACCTTTAAGATTCTTGTCTTCCGCATAATCTGTCTATCATATGCACGATTCTTAAAAGTTTAAACTGACAGTCTCAGACTTTTGTTTGTTTATCATACATTCAATAGAAATGAACATAAAGAGGACAACATTTGGTATATGAATAATAAATAAATTCTTTATTGATAAAATGTTTGTAAAAACTTATTACAACATTTTACTCCTTAGGGCACCATGTCTAACACAGGATTCATACTATAATCCCATGCTCTAGGCATACAATGGGAATTAAAACTAATGCAATACAAATGACATCAACCATAGTCTAAAGCAAAGTCCAAAAGAAAGGAAATAAAGGAAATTTAGGTTCTACATGCCTTGACTAAAGTGGAAATAAAATAAACTATAATTAAGTAAATCTCCACTCAAGGTCCAACTCTGCCTATAAAATTGCAACTCTCACAGCCTACTCAGTATCGTCTTGAACACTGCCTGGAGGGATTAATTTAAAAATACAAAAAATGAGTGAAACGTCTAATAGGATAATCTTTTAACAAACATTTAAAAATAATTAAGTAAGTAGATGTGTAAACAGGAAAATAAAAGAAATGTTTGAAGCATGAACATATGGAAGAATAGGTAAAAGAGAGATGAGACAGCTTAATCAAAATTTCACTTTGCAAACCATTGTATATCATATACCGAACATACTTATAGTGCTTTAGCTGATTGCCCATGCTACGAAGCATACGCCCCGATCTAGGTTTAGGGCTTTGCCCTTAAGGTTACACTCTATATACCTTGTTCTCTGTGGCTACTTAAAACCAACCATTAGGAGCCATGCACATCCTCGGTGGTATATAAAAGCTCTTTATGCTCGAAATTTCTTATTTTGAGTCTAAATCATATATTTCAAACCCATTTGCCAAAATATAAATTCAATCATATCTAATTATAATATAATTTTTAAAAATTCATAGCAACATAGAAAAAACACATTTCATAAACAACTTGTGAAAAACATGCTCATTTCAACTTAACATTAATTTTGGCAAAAAAAAAAGATAACATAATTCGAAACATGGCTGCCAAGAAAGGAATTAGAATCCAACCTTTTTAGCAATGTCACACATGGAGGAGTCATAAACCTCACAATCCAATCCTACCATTATGTGAGCTCTTATCACTGCCTTAATGCAACGCCTGAGTACTGCCAGATTTGGACCAAAATGCCTAGACACTGGAGCGATACTTTTTGGTGCTATAGCACCATTCTTTGTTCCGCTAGCCCAAATTGTCCTCCTTTTCATGCCAATAATCAATCCTTGAGCTTCAATTGCCTTTCTTCTATTTCTAATAGTTGAAAATAAAATAAAAACAAATAAATAGAAGTGACATAAAAATATAATTAAAAGTGAAATTGACTAAATCTAAATTAAACTTAAATAAACATAAAAGTATGCAAATAAAACTATCGATTCACTCCAAAAATTAACAAAATATAAGTTGGGGTACGAAAAATCTTAATCAATCATCTAGTACGAGGGTTTATTTATGCATATAAATATGTGTTTTTATGCACATGTATTGCTCCCACTACTATATCTTTTCACACGGCATCTTTTTTTCTTTTCCTTCTCCATTCAACCTTTTCACTTTCTCTAAAGTATAACTGACCTTTGAGTTAAGATTTGATTTTGTTTGCAGTTGAGACTTTAATTTTTTGTAGAGTTTTAATCATTCAAATTTGTGAAGATAACGGTAGGACTTAGATGAAATTTTTGTAGTACGGCGACTTGTTTTGGTAATTTATATATGTGTGATGATGGTTTCATATTTTGCAATATGTTGTTATGATTGAATTTACATTCTAAGGTTTGGTCTCTTATGATGTGTTTTCTATTATTTCAAGTTCTACAAACGTTTAATTTCATAATATTAAGGTTCTATTTAATTTTTAGGGTTTTATGAATTTTGTACTAATTTATAATAAATTTTGTTTTTGGAATATTTATTCCATGATGATCAATGTTAAATATCATCTTTGCATTTTCGATTAGCATATAGAATTAACCCAATTTTATTTCATGTTGAGTTCCAAATATGTTGTGTAATTATTTGTTAATTGTGGCTGGTAATTTTTTGGATTTTATTAAAATTATTTGAATTAATATGAATTTTTGAATAGAGACTACTCATTGTTTTTGTATGCTGGCAGATTTTAAAATATATTTTAAAAATTTTGTTTTAATTTTGAAATGAAACTAAATAATTCTATAAAAATTCTAAGATCATTGTTGACATGTTTACTACGAGTATGTGAATTTTCAATTGAAGATCATGTGTATATTTTGAGTTAAAATTCGTCGCCAATTGAATACTTTGTGTTTCTCAATATCTGCCTAATGTACTTTTATAAACTTTGAAAGAAGGAAAATTATGTTTTAGTTCTGTTTTTCAACGAGATAAAATTTGTGATAGTGTATTATGTGTTGGTTGCTAAGTGTCTAAATTTTAGATGAAAAATATGCTTATCAAATTAAATTCTATAAGCTAGCAAAGGTCAGAATTTCCTAATTTTGTAAAGTATGATGAAATATGATTTAAAGCTAGTTTGGCATTGTTGTGTTACATTATTGCTTTTGTTGTTTTGCGCTACGGACCAAAAGCAAGTAGGCATTTGGTAAATTATTTTTAAAGCTATTGTGAGCACTAGGAGCATAATTGCATGTGTTTGATAAACTATGCATAAAATTGCTATTGAGATGTATAACAATGAAAATAAACATAATTTACTAAGCGTCTTTATAGTATAGTTTTTAATTTTAATTTTAATTTGAAGGTTAACATGTGTAATATTTGTATATTAGAATGCTAAAAAATAGAAATTTATTTTTACTATTTAAGATATATTTAGAAATATAACTTACTTTATTAAACAGGACAAATTTTATGCCCACGTAAAAAAATCACTTTAAAAAAGCATAATGACATTAAAAGTAATTTATTAAGGTAAATTTAATAATTTGTTATGGAAAAAAAATAGATTGGGAATTATATATTATTATTAAGATTAGTTTAGTAATTTTAAATTATAACAGTAGAAGCTGCTGTAAAAAAAGAAAAAAGCAAGTAATCTTGCTGTATGCGATTGCAAAAGCTAAAAGCAACCTATAAAACCAATGCCAAATGGACCTTTAATGTGCTAGATTATGATATTGTGCGACATAATTATGTGTAAGACAATGCTTTAAAGATGTGAATTGATTGTTAAGTATATTTTATGGAATGGTTTGTTATGAACACTCTAAAAGGGCAAGCACACCATGAACTAGGTAATTGTCACCTTAAGTAGGAAAGGTTAAGAAAGCAAGGATTCAAGTAAGTATATTTTCACCTACAACATGATAAAAGTTTATAAAAAAGTGTTGAAAATATGCTTTACAGTGATTTTAAGTTAGTATTAAAATATTCTCTTTTTTATGAAACTATTGTTCCAACAAGGATGTTTAACCAATGTTTTGTGACAAGATTTATTAAAAGTTTATATATATATATATATATATATATATATATATATATATCGCACATAATTAAGCATTGCACACCCATATTCATGTTTGTTCAACTAGGTAGACCATCCTGCGAAGTGAACTTGTTACATTTTGTTTGGGATTAGCTATCTCATTCTTCTCGTGGCGGCACACTAATAATGTTAATGGTATAAAGCTAAGGCTCTCAGAGATGAAATTAATTAAATGAATGTTATGAGTTAAGAAAAAGATATGTTATACAAAAAATGCGCCAATTGGGCTTTTACATTATGATATATTTTATCCCAAAGCTTTATGAAATGTTTTGTTTTATGAGAAAATAAAATGTACTTACTAAGCTTATACTTACTCATTTTAATACCATATTGTAGATAAGGGTAAGAGACAAATTGACTAGGATGAAGGACAAAGACGAGTGTGTATGCAAGGAATATTGGATTGAAAACGAAATCACACCATGGAAGAAATTGGAATTCAATTAATATTATTGTTATTTTTTGCACTTTTATGGTTTAAGATTTAGTTTATTTATGATGTTTTCCTTTGGACTTATGATTGTTTTGGACTATTTTTCGCTTCTTGATGCTTGATTTCATAGAGACTATACTATGCTTATTTTATTATGATGTATTTAGACTTCTTAGATGTTAGTGTCTCTTATGGGATCAAAGAATATTTGAAATGTCAATGTGATCTCATATTTTGTTAGGTGTTTTATGTTTGTATATTAATCTGCTTTGTAGATAGTCAATTGGTTAAATATTTATGGTATTTCATTGGGCTAACTGAAAAGGACGAAGTAAATCCAGCAAGTGGTTCTAAACAAAGAATATTTTTCCTAGGTCAATTGCTTGAATGTTATTAATTATTTTGAACTTCTAACAGGTAAATTGGAAGATTAATGGTAAAAAATTGTGTTCTATGTGGCATATGTAAAAGGGTGTTACAAGCCAAGCCCACTAGAGATGAGCTAAACAAGCCAGCTCACGTTAACAATATAGATCCCATCGGATCAACTCTTCTCTCTCTTGCAGTGCACTTGCGCTCACTCTTTAGTGGAGGCAACCAATCAGCTGTAGGCATGCTGCACACTCTTTAAAATTTTTGTTCCACTAATTTTTCTTTTTTTTTGCCTCCTCCTTATAGCATCAGCAACCCAATCTATACGACGATGTCTGTTTTATTATTTTGGCATAATCATTGATGCTTGGCTCAGCTTATCGTTTGATGAGAATTGAGATCAAGCTATCGTCTTGTAGGCCAAAGGAAAGTCGAGTAAGGGCATCGGCTTCAAAGTGTTGGAAAAGCAATATGCAGCGAAGTTTTAATATTTTTTATACCATAGTATTTTCTAAAACACAAGTTTAACATGCCATATGCATAAATTAACTAGTGAGGTTGGTGGAAAGGCATGAAGAAAGAATTTTGAGAGTACGTGGCTAAGTGTACGACGTGTCTTCAGGTGAAAGCCAAGCATCAAAAGCCTGCGGGTCACCTTCAACCGCTTCCTATTCTAGGGTGGAAATGGGAGCATGTGACGATGGATTTTCTCATAGGTTTGCTGAGGACGGAGCAGCGGCATGATGCAATTTGGGTCATGGTTGACAGGTTGACGAAATCGATGTATTTCGTTCCATTTAGGTCGACATGTTTAAGGAGGATTCTCGAGGATTTGTATCTATAGAACATAGTGAGGTTGCATGAAGTTCCTTTGTCCATCACTTCTGATCGAGACACCAGGTTTAATGCTAAGTATTGGAGGAGTTTTCAGGAGGCTTTAGGTACGGTTTTGAACTTCAGTACGGCGTTTCATCCTCAGACTGATAGGCAGTCTGAGCGGGTTATTCAGATTCTCGAGGATATGTTGCGTGCCTGTGCATTAGACTTCGGCGGGAATTGGAAGAAATATTTGCATCTGGCGAAGTTCGCGTACAACAACAGCTATCAGGCGAGTATTGGTATGGCACCGTTTGAGGCGCTGTATGGACGACTGTGTCGATCACCGGTGTGTTGGGCAAAGCCGAAAGACAGGGTTATTCTTGGGCCGGATGAGATCCGTGATAGCAATGAGAAAGTCGCTGTGATTCGAGGTCGATTGAGGGCAACTCAGAGTCGACAGAAGAGTTATACAGATAAAAGACGTAGACCCTTAAAGTTTGTGGTAGGAGATTTCATTCTCTTGAAGGTATCGCTTCGTAAAGGAACTATACGGTTCGGAGTGAGTGGAAAGCTTGCACCGAGGTATATTGGACCGTTCGAGATCACTCAGTGTATTGGTGTGGTTGCTTATCGGCTTGACTTTCTGCCCAAACTCTCTCATGTTCACGATGTGTTTCACGTGTCGATGCTTAGGAAGTGTCCACCTGAGCAGGGTAAGGTAGTTTCATTTCGCGATGTGTAGGTTCGGGAGGATACGACGTACGAAGAAGTGCCGATTCAGATCATCGATCGAAAAGTGATCAGTTTGCGTCGTCGTGAGATACCATTGGTAAAGGTCATGTGGCAACATCATGGGATTGATGAAGCCACTTGGGAACTAGAATTGAGTATGTAGGAGTCGTATCCGTATTTGTTTTGTTTCTGAATTGAGTTGTAAATTTCGAGGGTGAAATTTCTTTTAGGGGTGGAGAGTTGTAACGCCCCGAAATTAATTTAATGTTATTGTGATGTAAAATGATGAATTAGTGTGCCATAATTAATGTTGTAACATTAATTTGATTATTTGATTAAATTTTGAATTTTAGGTTGTTTTGTTAATTTGATAAATTCAAATGATTTCTTATTGTTTTAAAATATTGTTTTGAGTTTTTAAAACATAACCGTTTGTAAAATGTTAAAAATATTCCGTTTTACAAAACTGTGGGTGGCATATGGTTTTTGCACAGTAAAATCGCCCACTGTTTCTCTCTATTTATTCTCTCTCTCACTCTCTTCCTCTCACTATCTCTTTCTTCCCGTGTGAGCCCCCTCTTTCCTTCTCTCTCGGTTTCTCTCTTCTCTCTCAATTTTTCTCTCAAATTTTTGAATCGAATTTGAATCCAAGCTTCGGGTTAGCAAGAAGGAAGCTCGAGAACGAGATTTGACAACCAAGAACGTGGATTGAAGCTTCGATTCGAGGTTAGTTTTGAAATTTCTAAACTTTTTCAAAATTTTCAAATTTTGTTCATTTTTTAAATCTAAGTTTGTTTGAGCTTAGAGAACCTTCGATTTGAGTTAAATGAACTTAGAACAACTAGAATCTAAGATTGGATTGAAGAAAAATAGATTAGATTCAAGATTTTTTATTTTTTCTCATTTTTCCCCATTTTTGGATTTTTGAGATTTTTGTGTTTAAATCTTGTTTAAATGAGCTCAAAAGTGTTCTATTGCGTTTTTCTATCATCTATGAATGTTTTCCATGCCTGAGATTTGAGAAAAACAAGTTAAAATCAAGATTTGGATTTTGGGGAAACCAAAACCCGTGGCTGAAATTTCTGGGTTTTTCCATTTCGGCAGGCCAGATTCAAAGGATCGATAGGCCAGACTGCACCGTTCGGCAGGCCAAACCTGGGAAATGTCTGGCCGACCGGAGCTGATTTTTGACAGGCCGAGCTGCACAGTTCGGCCGGCCGAAGTAGGGAGTCCGACAGGCCTACAGAGCATGGAGAATTTTGTGATTTTTCCCCCGTTTTCACTGTTTTGAACCCCGATTTAAATTCCAACCTTGTAAAATGATTTTAAAGATACAAATGGCACACTAGGACATCATGAACTGGTTTAGTAAGATAGAATGTCTCAAACTAGATATTGATCGACTTAGTGTGTATCTAGGATCGTTCGTGGTTTCGTAGAGCTAACGTATAGCGGACCAGGATTACGGTGTGGGGCACTGGAACGAGTATCGAGGTAGGACTTCTACCATCTCTTTGGTAACCCAGTTTCAAAATGATTTGGCTTTGAAAAGGGTTTCTAAAAAAATGTTTTCAACGATTGATTGAAAAATGAGATTTTATCGGTTATTTTTATAAACCGTGAATTGAAGTGAACTTCATAATGAATGTTAATGAGAATATCTGGTAAATGGACTTTGTGTGATAATAGAAATGAATATAAGGGCAGGATGCCATATCAGAGATCAGGTCGTGTAGCGATCGACCTTGGGGGCAGGTCCCGAAACCCAGCTGGGCCACTACGGTGGTGATATCCTTATGGTTTGCCTAGGAAAAGAAAATAATGTATTTCAAGTCGACCGAATAAACTGTTTTGGTAAGAATGGTTTTATTTAAATTTATTTATTTATTTAAGGTTTCTCTTACATAATTCCCTGAATAATGAGATTTTTCTTTAAATTAAATGATTTAATAAAATATAGTCCTACTGAGCCTTTCACTCACATTTTCCTTGTTTTTAAATCTCCCCCTCTAGGTGGATTCCCATTTAGGTTCAGCGAGGATTCAACGGATAGGACTCAAGAGCAGTAGAAGGAATAGTAGGTTATTTGTACTATTTGAACAAGGCATGTAATGTTTTTAATTTTATTTATGCTTGTACTGTGGTTGTATTATTATATTGTCAGTACTATGTGTGTGCACAAGTTGTGGGTCAGTGGGACCCATACTCACGGTTCTTTAATATTCTAATATTTTCTTAATGATTTCACCGGCTTAATGTTATGAACCCTTTTATACAATATTATTTTGAAACTTTCATATTTTTATTATTCGACTTAACCTCTAAACTCTTGATTTTAAATTAAATTCTCCTTTAATTAATTTAAATAATCTGCCACGTCACCTCTCGTATTTCAGAGCGTGACAGAATGGTATCAGAGCTCAAGGTTATGAACCTTGGGAATTGTGCACACATAAGTATGACAATGAAATACATCTGACAGTCCAAATTTTGTTTTCAAAAGCGAGAGAATGGCACCTAGACGTCGTTCGACAGCTGACGCCAAGTTCGAAAATGATGAGGGTATGAGGAGGTCCATGTTTGTGGCTTTTCGGTAGATGGCAACCAGGGCTAGACTGGAGGATTCTGATGTTGGTCGTCGGCATATGTATTTTAAGGAATTTCGGCGTGCATCTATTCTAACTTTTCATGGTAATGGGGATCCGCAGTTGGCAGAATACTGGTTAGATTCGATTGTGAAGCATTTGGATACCCTTGGTGTGCCTGATGAGTACCGTGTGGAGTTTGCTACATATAAGCTCGAGGGTGGTACTAATACTTGGTGGAAACAAGCTAAGCGTTTGGAACGCAGTGGCGATATCAGTTTCGAGGAGTTGTTCTATGACCGGTATTTTTCGTATGGGTATAGAGATCAGAAGGCAGCTGAGTTCTACAGGTTGTAGTAGGGTGATTTGTCAGTTCGGGAATATGAGGCAAGATTTAATGAGTTGGCCAGGTTTGCTCCATCAGCAGTGGCATCGAAATGCAAGAGGTGCATTAAGTTTCAGGAAGGGCTCAAGGCTCCTATTCGGTGACAGGTAGTTGCTCTGTGACTTAGGAGTTTTGGAGAGCTTATGTCATCAACAATATCAGTGGAGAATGATTATGTGCAGTATTGTGAGGATCGAGCAAAGGCTTTAGGAGGATCACAAAGGAGCGGTAGGAAGAGCACCAGCAGCCGTCCAACTCTAGGAAAGAACAAGCAGGGTGGCGCGAACAGTGGTAGCAGCAGTTCATCTGGTAGCGGGCGCATCAATCTCTACAGCTTTCATTGTCATTTCTGTCAGCAGCCCAGACACATCAAGAGGAATTGCCTGATCAGGAGTGCCCGTCTTGGATCTCAGACCGAAGAGGATGCCAATCGTCAGTCTCAGCCTCAGACCCTACCTCATCCTTAACTGTATCTGCAATTGCAGTATCCTCAGTTCTCTCCTCAGCAGTTTTCATATTCGACACGAGGGCAGCAGCCGCAGCGTTTCTAGCATAGCGTCCCTCAGTATCGAGCGCCAAGTACAGCTAGTGTGCAGTCGTCTCCGTCTCAGCAGCATCGACAGAATAACCCCAGACCCAGCAATATTGGTAGAGGAAAAGGAAAGGCACCAGTGCAGGTTCATGCAATGGCATCGAGTGGTCTAGATTCTCAGACTAGTAACGCGATTGTCGATGGTACGATCTTAGTTTCTTAGTCTTTAGCTTGCGTTTTATTTGATACAAGTGCCTCTCATTCTCTCATTTCGAGTTCCTTTGTACATGCCTTGAGATTAGAGATATAAGAGTTTAATGAACCCCTAGTCATAACTTCTCCCTTGGGGCTGGTGTGTATGAATTGTATATGTAAATCTTGTAAAATAAAGATTGGGGATGAGATTTTGAAAAGTGATTTGATTGTACTCCCCATGAGCTCATATGATGTAATTTTAGGGATGAACTGGTTGTCTAGGTATAATGCAGTTGTAAACTGCCAACTAAGAAAAGTGACCCTAGTGCCTAATAGGGGGACGATGATCACTTACCAGGGTGGTGGTGATTGGTTAATGAGTGAGCGTCTAATGAAGTCATGTCTAGGAGGGCGAAGAAATCTGGATTGCTGTGCTTTTCTTACGAATCTAGAGTGTGAGCCCTATGCTTTGAGTGGAAGTGTAGCAATTCCGGTGGTTGATGAGTTCGAGGATGTTTTCCCCGACGAGTTGCTAGGATTACCACCGCATCTGGAAATTGAGTCTGGTATTGAGTTGTCTCCAGGAACAACACCGATTTCTATAGCACCTTATTGGATGGCGCCGGCAGAAATGAAAGAATTGAGGAAGCAACTTCAGGAGCTTGCTGATAAAGGGTATATTCAAAATAGCACATCACCGTGGGGAGCACCGGTTTTGTTTGCTAAGAAATATGATGGGACTCTCAGGTTGTGTGTAGATTATCGGCAGCTGAATCGTGTTACAGTGAAGAATAAGTATCCCTTGCCTAGGATCGATGAGTTATTTGATCTGTTGGGAGGTTCGCGGTACTTCTCAAAGATTGGTTTGCGTTCAGGATACCATCAGCTCAAGATTAAGGAAGAGGATATTCCCAAGACAGCTTTTAGGACTCAGTATGGGCATTTTGAGTTTCTGGTTATGTCATTTGGGTTGACGAATGCTCCGACAGCTTTCATGGATTTGATGAACAGGATATTTAGGCCGTATCTGGATCAGTTTGTGATCGTGTTCATCGATGACATTCTAGTGTATTCTAAGACTTGGGAGGAGCATGAGCAGCATCTCGAGATCGTGCTTCAGACTCTGCAGAAGCACCAGTTGTATGCCAAGAAGGAAAAGTGCGAGATTTGGTTGACTGAGGTCAAATTTTTGGATCATGTCATCTCTGAGCATGGTATTTCTGTGGATCTGTCCAAGATTGAAGCCATAGTGGAATGGGAACGACCAAGGAATGTAGCGGAGATTCGCAGCTTCTTAGGTCTTGCTGGTTATTACAGGAAATTTGTAAAGGATTTTTCGAGGATTGCAGCTCCATTGACGAGATTGATCAAGAAAAATGTCAGGTTTGAGTGGGGTGAAGAATGTGAGCTTGCTTTTCAATTGAAGAACTGGTTGAATTCAGCTCCAGTGTTGGTTATTCCTAGCAGTAACGAGCCGTATGAGGTTTACACAAATGCTTCAGGGCGCAGACTTGGATGCGTGTCGATACAGCATGGACGCGTGGTTGCGTACGGATCAAGACAGCTATGACCTCACGAGCGGAATTATCCTACTCATGACTTGGGGCTCGTGGCAGTGATTCACGCACTGAAGATTTGGAGGTGTTATTTGTATGGAGAGACATTTCAGGTCTTTTCCGATCATAAGAGTTTGAGGTATCTGTTCACTCAGAGAGATCATAATTTGAGGCAGCATAGATGGATAAAGGATATAAAGGATTATGATTTCGCGTTGCAATATCATCTCTGGAAAGCTAATGTGGTCACGGATGCGCTTAGCAGGAAGTCTTCAGGGACTCTCGCTTGTTTAGCTTTTGAGGACTAGAGTAGGGATGCGACAGTAAGCGAGTATGGGCTACGGTATCATGAAGACTATGATGGAGTTTCGGTGTATCATGTGGAAGGGACCCCAGCTCTTGTTCAGATGGTGAAGCAAAATCAATGGCAGGATCAGCATTTGCAGGGGAATTGGTCGCAGATCCAGAACGAAGAGCGGTTTGAAGAATGGAGAGCTCATGCAGATGGATCGTTGTATTTCCAGGAGCATCTTGCAGTTCCAGCTATCACCGAGGTGATGAAAGCCGTTTTGGACGAAGCTCATAGTTCTCAGTTCGCTATTTATTCGGGGAGCACAAAGATGTATCTGTCACGCGCCGGAGTACGGGAGGTGACGTGGCGGATTATTTAAATTAATTAAGAGGGAATTTAATTAAAATCAAGAGTTTATGGGTTAAATTAAATGATAAAAATGCAAAAGTTTCAAAACAACATTTGGTAAAAGAATTCATACACATTAAACAATTGAAATCATTAAACTAATAATAAAACAATAGAGTCGCGAGTATGAGTCCCACAGACCCACAACTTGTGCACACACATAGTACTGACAATATAATAATACTACCACAGTCCAAGCGTAAAGAAAGTTAAAAACATTACATGCCTTGTTTAATTTATACAATTAGTCTAATAGATCCTTTCACTGCTCCTGAGTTCGGTCCGTTGAATCCTCTCCGAACCTAAATGGGAAACCACCTAGAAGGGAGGAAAATTTAAAAAAAAACAAAAAAAAATGTGAGCGAAAGGCTCAGTAGGACAGTATTTTATCAAATTATTCAATTTAAACGAAAATCTCATTATTGAAGGAATTATTTAAAAGAAACATTAAATAAATAAATAAATTTAAATAAAATCGTTCTTAACCAAAACAGTTTATTCGGACAACCAGAAATATTATTTTCTTTTTCTAAGCGAACCATAAGAATATCATCACCGTATTGGCCCAGCTGGGTTTCGGGACCTGCTCCCAAGGTCGATCGCTACACAACCCGATCTCTGATATGGCATCATGCCTATGTGTTTATTTTCATCATCATTCAAAACCCATTTAAAGAGTATTGTTATTTACATTCATTATGAAGTTCGTTTCAGTTCACGGTATATTAAAATATAACCGATAAATTCATTTTCAAACAACCGTTGAAAACATTTTAATAGAAATCCTTTTCAAAGCTAACTCATTTTGAAACTAGGCTACCAAGGAATGGGGTAAAAGTCCTACCTCGATACTCATGCCGGTGCCCCACACCGTAATCTCGGTCCGCTATATGTTAGCTCCGTGGAACCACAAACGATCCAAGATACACACTAAGTCGATCAATATCTAGCTCGAGACATTCTATGTTACTAAACCATTTCATGATGTCCTAGTGTGCCATTTGTATCTTTAAAATCATTTTACAAGGTTGGAATTTAAATCAGGGTTCAAAACAGTGAAAGCAGGTGAAAAATCACAAAATTTCCCATGCCCAGCTGGCATGCCGAACTCCCTGCTTCGGCTGGTCGAACTGTGCAGTTCGGCCTGCTGGAAACCAAGTCCAGTCGGCCAGACATTCCCCAGGTTCGGCCTACCGAACGGTGCAGTCTGGCCTGCTTATCCCTTGAATCCGGCCTGCCGAACTGAGAAAACCTAGAAATTCCAGCCACGGGTTTTTGATCCCCCAAAATCCAAATCTCGATTTTAACATGTTCTTCTCAAATCTCAGGCATGGAAAATAATCATAGATGATAGAAAAACATACTAGAACACTTTTGAACTCATTTAAACAAGATTCAAACACAAAAATCTCAAAAATCCAAAAATGGGGAAAAATGAGGAAAAATGAAAAATCTTGAATCCAATCCATTTTTCTTCAATCTAAGCTTAGATTCTAGTTGTTCTAAGTTCATTTAACTCAAATGAAAGATTTTCTAAGCTCAAACGAACTTAAATCTCAAAAATGCACAAAATTGAAAATTTTGAAAAAAGTTTAGAAATTTCAAAACTAACCTCGAATCGAAGCTTTAAATCCATATTTTTGGTTGCCAAATCTCATCCCCGAGCTTCCTATTTGCTAACCTGAAGCTTAGACCCGAATTTGGCTTCAAAATCTTGAAGAAATTTGAGTGGGAAAGAGAGAGACCGAGAGAGAATGAGAGAGAGAGTTCACAGGTGAGAGAGAGAGGAGAGAGAGTGAGAGCTGAGAGAGTGAGAGGAAGATAGTGAGAGAGAGAATAAATAGAGAAAAATGGTGGGCGATTTTACTGTGCGAAAACCAAATGCCACCCACGGTTTTGTAAAACAGAATATTTTTAACATTTTACAAATTGTTGTGCTTTAAAATTCAAAACATTATTTTAAAACAATAAGAAATCATTTGAATTTATCAAATTAACAAAACAACCAAAAATTCAAAATTCAACCAAATAATCAAATTAATGTTGAAACATTAATTATGGCACACTACTTCATCACTTACATTACAATAACGTTAAATAAATTCTAGGGCGTTACAACTCTCCACCCGTAAAAGAAATTTCACCCTCAAAATTTACAACTCATTTCAGAAACAAAACAAATGCGGATACAATTCCTACATACTCGACTCTAATTCCCAGGTGGCTTCATCAACCCCGTGATGCTGCCACGCAACCTTTACCAACGGTATCTCACGACGACGCAAACTAATTACTTTTCGGTCGATGATCTGAATCGGTACTTCTTCGTACGTCGTATCTTCCTGAACCTGCACATCACGAAATGAAACTATCTTACCCTGCTCAGGCGGACACTCCCTAAGCATCGACACATGAAACACATCGTGAACATGAGAAAGTTTAGGCGAAAGATCAAGCCGATAAGCAACCACACCAACACGTTGAGTGATCTCGAACGGCCCAATATACCTCGGCGCGAGCTTTCCACTCACTCCGAACCGCATAGTTCCCTTACGTGGTGACACCTTCAAGAGAACGAAATCTCCTACCGTAAACTCTAAGGGTCTACGTCTCCTATCCGCATAACTCTTCTGTCAACTCTGAGCTGCCCTCAATCGATCTCGAATCACAACGACTCTCTCATTGCTATCACGGATCTCATCCAGCCCAAGAATAACCCTGTCTTCCAGCTCGGCCCAACACACTGGTGACCGACACGGTTGCCCATACAATGCCTCAAATGGTGCCATACCAACACTCGCCTGATAACTGTTGTTGGATGCGAACTTCGCTAGATGCAAATATTTCTTCCAATTCCCGCCGAAGTCTAACGCACAGGCACGCAACATATCCTCGAGAATCTAAATAACCCGCTCAGACTGTCCATCAGTCTGAGGATGAAACGCCGTACTGAAGTTCAAATTCGTACCTAAAGCCTCCTAAAAACTCATCCAATACTTAGCATTAAACCTGGTGTCTCGATCAGAAGTAATGGACAAAGGAACTCCATGCAACCTCACTATGTTCTGAAGATACAGATCCCCGAGAATCCTCCTCAAACATGTCGACCTAAACGGAATGAAATGCGTCGATTTCGTCAACCAGTCGACCACGACCCAAACTGGATCATGCCGCTGCTCTGTCCTCGGCAAACCTGTGAGAAAATCCACCGTCACATGCTCTCATTTCCACCCTGGAATAGGAAGCGGCTGAAGCTGACCTGCAGGCTTCTGATGCTCGGCTTTCACCTAAAGACACGTCGTACACTTGGCCACATACTCTCGAACATCTTTCTTCATGCCTCTCCACCAATATTGCCTCTTCAAATCATGATACATCTTCGTGCTCCCCGGATGAATGGTGAACTGAGATCTATGAGCTTCGTCTAAAATGGCTTTCGTCACCTCGACGATAGCTGAAACTGCATGGCACTCCTGGAAATACAACGATCCATCTGCATGCACGCTCCATTCTTGAAACCGCTCTCTGTTCTGGATCCGCGACCAAATCCCTTGCAAATGCTGATCCTGCCACTGACTTTGCTTCACCATTTGAACAAGAGCTGGGGTCACTTCCACATTATATACCGAAACTCGATCATAGTCTTCATGATACCGTAGCCCATACTCGCTCATTGTCGCATCCCTGCTCCAGTCCTCAAAAACCAAACAAGCGAGAATCCCTGAAGACTTCCTGCTAAGTACATCCGCGACCACATTAGCATTCCCGGGATGATACTGCAACGCGAAATCATAATCCTCCATATACTCTTTCCATCTACGTTGCCTAAAATTAAGATCCCTCTTAGTGAACAGATACCTCAAACTCTTATGATTGGAGAAGACCTGAAATGATGCTCCATGCAAATAACACCTACAAATCTTCAGCGCGTGAATCACCGCCGCGAGCTCCAAGTCATGAGTAGGATAATTCTGCTTGTGAGGTCGTAGCTGTCTCAATCCATACGCAACCACACGTCCATTATGCATCAACACGCACCCAAGTCCGCGTTCTGAAGCATCTGCGTAAACCTCATACGACTCGTCACTGCTAGGAATAACCAACACTGGAGCTGAAGTCAACCTGTTCTTCAATTCTTGAAAAGCAAGCTCACATTCTTCACCCCACTCAAACCTGACATTCTTCTTGATCAATCTCCTTAACAGAGCTGCAATCTTCAAAAAATTCTTTACAAATTTCCTGGAATAACTAGTAAGACCTAAGAAGCTGTGAATCTCCGCTACATTCCTTGGTCGTTCCCACTCCACTATGGTTTCAATCTTGGATGGATCCACAGAAATACCATGCTCCAAGATGACATGACCCAGAAATTTGACCATAGTCAACCAAAACTTGCACTTTTCCCTCTTGGCATAGAACTGGTGCTCCTGCAGAGTCTGAAGCACAATCCAAAGATGCTGCTCATGCTCCTCCTAAGTCTTAGAATACACAAGAATGTGATCGATGAACACAATCACAAACTGATCCAAATACGGCCTAAATATCTATTGGAAACAAAGTGCGCAGCGGAATGTTAAAAAATTTCATCAGAGTAATTTCCAAAACACAAGTTTGCCATATTATATGTATAAATTAAATAGATCTTACTAACCTCTGTATGGCGAAGAACCCCCACAACCTGTGTAGAGAAGTAACGTTCCAGAAGAGCCTCAACCAACTGGTCTTCTTTGCTATTCTCTATCCACAACCGGAGTGAGTGTGGGCTCACATGAATAGCTCTTCCACCGGTGACTCTCCTTCCAACCAATAGAGAGAACCCAAAGCTAGTGTTCGCGATTTGTGAACAAAAGCTCTCAGGGAGTTTTCAGATGCTCACTAGAAGAGTATCACTCTTAATCTCTCAATTGATCTCTATTGATCTGAGTAAATCATGAGACTCACTCCCTTTATATAGCTATTGGTCCTTGGGTCAGTCCGTATCATATTGGTCTCAAAAACTCAAAACAAAATCAAGTTCGGATCAATATCTGATAAGATCTGCGTGAAAACGCATAATCTTATCTCTCGTTGATCGGCAGGCCGAACAGGCACCATTGGCAGGCCAAACACGTCATTCGGCAGGCCGAAATCCCGAGAAAAAATCTCCGTGAATCTTTTATTTTCCACCTAAGATTCTAAAGAATAAAGTCTCAGTTTTGATTCAAATAACCCAATAGAGAAGTTATCTAATCAAAACAAACTTTATCAAGATAATCTCTAAGAAAATAAATCAATTCACAATAATTCTACAAGTTTATCTTGTTCTAATTTGTCCAAAATTAAAACAACCGATAAACAGACAAGAATTATCTGATCGCAATAATTCAACAAGTTTATCTTAAACTAATTTCTTACAAAATTAATTCAACTGATAAACAGACATGAATTATTTGATTCTTACAAATTTTAAACTAATCTGATAAATCCGACATAAGTCACCAATTATTGGAAAAGCACGCCGTGTCGTTACAGGACTTTGTGAGCTAGCAAAGGGGACCAAAATGGACCTATAAAGTTCAAGCTCATGATAATTATGAAACCCAATATCCCAGATATACATTTCACAATTATCAACTCCAATGCTACTCCACTAAAAGCTTGGAGCTGCACTCTCAAACTTTATAGAATTACAAAGCTCGTGTAGCTAAGTCTCCATGACATATCATAGTGTATCGCATCCCCATATGATCATCCATAATCGGCTTAAGGATAAGTTATATCTTAGCTTCCCGATTATTTTTATCTTACATTCCATTGTCTCACCATTAGAAAACTTACCATCCAAAGATAGTATACCATTCAGTTACACCTATGTATCCAAATGGTTGAGTGCTTCAGTTTTCCAATTACAGGACAATGCATATAAGAGGATATCATTACTCCTAAAGAGGAGCTATGGACTCCATATCTATAAATAACAAGTCTACACTATCAAGAGTCATGCCTCCAACGTACTGGTATGCATACCACTATTGAGATGTGGGTGTCACCCTTTGGCATATCAAAAGACAAAAGTCGAGACAACGGGCCCATTATTCATCTCAGGATTAAGATACAATACGAATGACTGTCTAAAGTGAATCGATTTGCCGAGACAGAATTATTAATCCAAATCAATTCACTTTATATCCCGATCCAACACATCGTCACCTATGACAACGTAGCAAGGTTTCTATTCACAGAGTCCAACTCCGATGGTCAAGACAAACCATCTCCCAAAAGGGATATAGACAACATAACAATCTTTACATGAATAAAGCGCCCAACTTTATTCCCTTGATTGCGGATCATATGTTTTTGACCATCACCTTAAGAATCGTGTCTTTCGCATAATCAGTCCATCATATGCCCAATTCTTAAGGTTTAGACTGACAGTCTCAGACTACTGTTTGCTTATCATACATTCAACAAATATGAATGTAAAGAGGACAAGATTTGGTATATATAAAAGAATAAATTCTTTATTGATAAAAATGTCTCCAAAAACATATTACATTTTTACTCCTTAGGGCATACATGTCTAACAATCTCCCACTTGCACTAAGTGAGTAAATACAGCAAATTTCGCATCCCCATAGCTTCCACATGCCTCTTAAAGACTCTCCCAGTAAGTGTCTTCATAAATGGATTAGCTAAATTGTCCTCTGACGTGATCTTGCACACCGTGACATGCCCGCCCTCAACGAAGTCCTTTATCACATGATACTTTCGATCAATATGCTTACTCTTCTTGTGAAATCTTGGTTCCTTAGCATTAGCTACCGCCGCACTATTTATCACAGTACAGTGATACCGTTTTATCCATACCAGGAACTACCTTAAGATCCCCAAGGAACTTGTGGAGCCACGTTGCTTCTTTCGAAGCATCACTAGCCGCCACATACTCGGCCTCCATCGTTGAATCCGAAGTGCAGTCTTGCTTTGCACTTCTCCAACTGATGGCACCGCCACCCAGAGTAAACACAAACCCCGAAGTCGATTTCTTAGAATCCAGACAGGATTGAAAATCTGAATCAGTGTATCCTAGAGGAGTTAAATCCTCACCTGAATACACTAGCATATACCCTCAAGTCCTTCTCAGGTACTTGAAAATATGCTTTACCGTAATCCAATGGTTTAGTCCTGGATTCGCCTGAAATCGACTTACAATCCCGACCGCATAGCTAATATCCGATCGAGTGCAAAGCATGGCATACATTAGACTACCCACTGCCGAAGCATAAGGCACCTTCTTCATGTATTCTCTTTCTTCATAAGAATTTGGAGAGTCTTTCTTAGAAAGAGTAATTCCATACCTAGATGGTTGCCCACCTTTCTTGGAATCCTGCATTGCAAACCTCCTGAGAATTTTATCTATGTAGCCGGCTTAAGACAAAGCTATCATTTTGTTCTTCCTATCCCAAAAGATCTAGATACCGAGAACAAAATTAGCCTCACCTAAGTCCTTCATGTCAAACTGCTTGGTCAACCATAATTTGACCGATGACAACGCCCCAACGTCATTGCCAATTAGCAGAATGTCATCTACATAGAGCAGTAGAAAAACCACCTTCCCATCCTTGATGTGTTTGTAAACACATGGTTCATCCACGTTTTGTGAGAACCCATCTTGATCAAATCTTATGTTCCAAGAACGAGAAGCCTGCTTAAGTCCATAAATAGACTTTAGCAGCTTACAAACCTTACCCTCTTGAGCCGTGACCTTGAACCCATCTGGTTGTTCCATATAAATGGACTCATCAAGATAGCCATTCAGAAAAGCCGTCTTGACATCCATCTGCTAAATCTCGTAGTCGAGAGCGGTAGCTATGGACAAGAAAATCCAGATGTACTTAAGCATGGCTACAGGCGAAAAGGTTTCTTCATAATCGATTCCTTCCTTTTGTGTATAACCCTTAGCTACCAGTCTAGCCTTAAAGGTTTTGACCTTTCCATCTACTCCTCTTTTCCTCTTATAGATCCACTTACACCCTATGGGTTTTACCCCTTCGGGAAGATCCACAAGCTCCTAGACTCGATTACTCTCCATAGACTTCATCTCTATGTTCATGGCCTCTGTCCAGAGTCTTGAATCAACATCCTTCATGGCTTCTGCGTAAGTATAAGGATCCCTGTCATGTTCATCCAGTTCAGCCAAGAAGACCTCCCCATTGAACATATACCTCTCAGGTTGACGTCCGATCCTCCCACTACACCGAAGCCCCTGAGGTCGTTGTTCAGGTTTGTTTGGTTTTTCTACACCGATCAGAATGGTTTCATTCGGAACCTCCGGAGTGAACGGATCACCCCTTAACTCCTCAAGCACCACTTTGCTTCGAGGTTCAAAGTTGTCCATGTAACTCTCCTCAAGGAAAGTTACATTAGTTGAAACCATGACTTTATTTTCCTTTGGATTATAAAAATAACCCCCTTTAGTCCCTTTTGGATATCCTACAAACACGCAAACTTCCGAACGTGCTTCCAACTTATTCGGATCCTTAAACAGGACATGAGTCGGACATCCCCATATGCGAATATGGTTTAAGGATGTCTTCCATCTTGTCCACAACTCGTGAAGAGTTTTAGGGACCGATTTTAAAGGCACATTGTTCAAAAGATAACATGCGGTTTTTAGTGCATATCCCCAAAAGGATAAAGGCAATGATGAATAACTCATCATGAACCTAATCATGTCCAACAAAGTCCTATTCCTTCTCTCCGCTATGCCATTCTGCTGCGGAGTGCCCGATGCAGTCAAATGGGATAAAATCTCATTCTCTAACAAGTGTCCCAAGAACTCATTAGAAAGGTATTCCCCACCTCGATCAGATCGAAGTGCCTTTATGGGTCTACCCAATTGCTTTTCCACTTCAACCCGAAACTCCCTAAACTTATCATAAGTTTCGCTTTTGTGGTGCATCAGGTACACATACCCATATCTTGAGTAATCGTCAATAAAAGTGACGAAATACTCATACCCTCCTCGTGCTCGGATGTTCATTGGTCCGCAAACATCACTATGCACAAGTTCTAGAACCCCTTCAGCCTTATTGCCCTTAGACCCGTATGGTCTTTTGGTCATTTTACCCTCCAAACAAGATTCACATTGAGGTATAGATTCCACCTTTAAGTTACTTAAATGTCCATCCCTTACCAACCTTTGAATCATATTCAGGTTAATATGGCCAAGGCGCAAATGCCAAAGATAAGTCTTATTAGAGTGAGAAGTTTTAAGTCTTTTTGAGTCATTATCATTTATCTCAGCATTAAGCAATAAGTCCATCTTAGGTTTAATAAAATATAGATTATTTTGCATCCATCCAGAACAGATAAAAGATTTGTTTTTACCAATCACCACTTTTTCATTAAAAGATACCACGTAGGAGTCTTTAAATAAAGAAGATACAAAAATTAAATTCCTTTTAAATTTAGGAACATAAAAACAATCTCGTAAAATTAAATTCCTATAATTATCAAAATAAAGATGGACATCTCCCACTGCTTCCGCTGAGACCAAGGATCCATCGCCCATCCGAATCGTTAAGTCTTCACGTAGTAGACTTCTCGTTTCTTTGAATCCCTGTAGAGAAACACAAACATGATTAGTTGCACCGGAATCTATGACCCAGATGTCACTGGATTCCTCAACCAAACAAGTTTCTAGATATAAAAGATCACACCTACCTCCTTTAGAAAGGAAGTCCTTGCAATGCTTCTTTATATGCCCGACCTTACCACAGAAGAAGCACTTAAGCTTCTTTGGGTTCTTCTTCTTCTTCTTCTTGCTCTTGGTAGTAGCAGGAATAGAAGACTTCCTATTCTTGGCCCGTTGGTTCTTTCCATTCCCAGAGTTAGGATTGGAACCAGAAGCAGCTACCATGTTGGCCTCACCACCAGCAGGAGACTCCCTGATCAGCAGTTCAAACTCCTGTAACTGTTTCATCAGTTCTGTCAAGGTCATATCCCATCTATTGCTTAAATTAAAAGTAGCTCTAAATGGAATAAATTCCTTAGACAGAGACTCAAAGACCATATTCATCTGAGTTTTAGCATCAATGTCGGCTCCATTGGTTTGAGCCTCAGCGAGGTAACCCATGACCAACATCATGTGCTCCTTTGTAGATGTCCATGGTCTCTGTCTACAGTTTAAGAGTTTTCGAAGCGCCCCTTGCCGCTTTGTTATGGCCTGGCCTCCAAACATGTCCTTAAGATTATCCAAGATCTGCTTTGCAGTCTCATAATCCTGATGTTGAGCCTGTAGCACGTTGCTAATGCTAGCCATAACATAGCAGCGGGCCTGATCATTAGCATCTTTTCGGCGATCATACGCTTGGAATTGCTCATTACTTGAGTCTCCCATAGGCTCGGGTGGACAAGGGGTTGTCAGTACATATTTTAGTTTCTCAAAGGATAGGATGATGTCCAGGTTCCATTTCCAATCGTTATAATTCTCACTGGTTAATTGGTTTTTGTCAAGTATCGAAGATAATGCGTTTTTAGACATTTTCAATCTACAATAAAGAATCATATACCAAATATAAGCAAACATATAATAATAGTTTAGTAAGATAACACAATCATGTAAAATTATACAAATGTGTTTATGTGTCAAAACCTTGAAAATATCACAACCTTACAACGATAATTCCCAACTCAGAATTCAACAAGCTCCTAGGGGAGTCATGCCAAATTCAATCAGGAACACGGATCCCCTCCTGATTAATATATGTCATCCAGGACCCGTATGATCCAGCATATACTAATAATCGTTTCTTTGGCCATTAATTTTATTAACAGAGCTCCTAAGGGAGGTTAATAATAAAATTAACATGAGTGTATAACCACCGTTTCAATATTTTATCCATGATTTATAATCACCACCTAGGGGTGTGCAACCATAAATCATACTAAAATACCTTATCCTTTCAGAGATCCAATCTAGTACATGACAGAAATCCCTTACTAGGGGTCGGCACCACCATGTTCTTCCTATGGACCAACGATGGAGGCCTTAGGTCCTCTCTTTGAAAACCTTCTCCCACTCAATCTTTTGAAGTCAAGGTTTTATTTTAAAATCTCCCTATTCTATATGACATGTTATCAATATACATGGTAAATCATATTATAATGCAGACAAGCAAAGCAATCAAGCAAAGCTACAAGCAAAATAATAATAACCGTAATATTATGGTTCCACCCTAGAGAATAGAGAACTAAGATTACAAGAGAATAATCGAGACATTTATCGATTCTTCATCCTTGAAACCTCAAGCTGTATCCTTCTTCATGTAATATCCATCTTCAAGTCTTCAATCCTGTATGAATCGAATACTTCATATTTTCGGTCATATCCAAATTTAATGTTTCTCAGAATCGTCACAAAAATAAAATTAAAACTGCACCGAAAAAATTGCACCTTTTCTGGACACTTGGCAGTTCTCGATCGGCATGCCGATTTGGGTGATCGGCCTACCGATCATGAACCTTCTGCCTACCGGCAGAGCACCCAAATTTCTGCCGCACTGTCGGTCTGCCGGACCACACGTCCAGCCTGCCGATCTGTGACCTTCGGCCTGCCGAACTGTGAGGTCTGACATGCCGACCGAGCAGAAAACCTTCATTCCAGAAAATACAATTTTAATACAATTCATCAATTTTATTTTCAACAATTCAAAAACATAAAATTAGAGACTCAGGAAATACCTGGAGGCGCCATCATCAATCTTCTAGATCCGTCTTCTCTGAATAATTATTTAATTACAAAATTCTTACAAATTAAAAATTAAATAACAATTCCTAGACGAAGATGATAGTCCGCCATCTAATTACATGAAAAACCTAGATACATATTCTAACCTCTAAGAAACCATAACCGGTATTAATTAATAAATAATTAAACAACGATTTAATCAACCATAATTAATTAATAAATATTCACCACATAATCCATGACAACATATATATTATATAAAAACCTAGAGTGCCATCTCTCTATAAAATTCAATTCAAGCATAGGAGAGATTAAGATCACAAAATTTATGCATATAACATAATCACAAACTTGCAAATTTATGTAAAAACCATGGCTCTGATACCAATTGTTGGAAACAAAGTGCGCAACGAAATTTTACAAAAATTCATCAGAGTAATTTCCAAAACACAAGTTTGACATGTTATATGTATAAAGTAAATAGATCTTACTAACCTCTGTATGGCGAAGAACCTCCACAACCTGTGTAGAGAAGTAACGTTTCATAAGAGCCTCAACCAACTGGTCTTCTTTGCTATTCTCTATCCACAACCGGAGTGAGTGTGGGCTCACATGTACAGCTCTTCCACTGGTGACTCTCCTTCCAACCAATAGAGAGAATCCAAAGCTAGTGTTCGCGATATGTGAACAAAAGCTCTCAGGGAGTTTTCAGGTGCTCACTAGAAGAGTATCACTCTTAATCTCTCAATTGATCTCTATTGGTCTGAGTAAATCATGAGACTCATTCCCTTTATATAGCTATTGGTCCTAGGGTCAGTCCGTATCAGATTAGATCTCAAAAACTTGAAACAGAATCAAGTTCGGATCAATATCTGATAAGATCCGCATGAAAACGCATAATCTTATCTCTCGCTGATCGGCAGGCCGAACAAGCCCCATCGGCAAGCCGAACACATCATGTAGCAGGCCGAACTCCCGAGAAAAAATCTCCGCGAATCTTTTATTTTCCACCTAAGATTCTAAAGGATAAAGTCTCAGTTTTGATTCAAATAACCCAATAGAGAAGTTATCTGATCAAAACAAACTTTATCAAGATAATCTCTAAGAAAATAAATCAATTCACAATAATTCTAGAAGTTTATCTTGTTCTAATTTGTCCAAAATTAAAACAACCGATAAACAGACAAGAATTATCTGATCGCAATAATTCAACAAGTTTATCTTGAACTAATTTCTTACAAAATTAATTCAACTGATAAACAGACATGAATTATTTGATTCTTACAAATTTTAAAACAATTTGATAAATCCGACATAAGTCACTTTATGTCCCGATCCAACACATCATCACCTAAGACAACATGCCAACGTTTCTATTCACAGAGTCCAACTCCGATGGTCAAGACAAACCATCTCCCAAAAGGGATATAGACAACATAACAATCTTTACATGAATAAAGCGCCCAACTTTATTCCCTCGATTGCGGATCATATGTTTTAGACCGTCACCTTAAGAATCGTGTCTTCCACATAATCAGTCCATCATATGCCAAATTCTTAAGGTTTAGACTGACAGTCTCAGTCTAATGTTTGCTTATCATACATTCAACAAATATGAACGTAAAGAGGACAAAATTTGGTATCTAGAAAAGAATAAATTCTTTATTGATAAAAATGTCTCCAAAAACGTATTACATTTTTACTCCTTAGGGCATACATGTCTAACAATATCCTATTCATCAAATCCATGAAAGCTGCCGGAGCATTTGTCAACCCAAACGACATAACCAGAAACTGAAAAGGCCCATACCGAGTCCTAAAAGCCGTCTTGGGAATATCCTCTTCCTTAATCTTGAGTTGATGGTACCCTGAACGCAAATCAATCTTTGAGAAGTACCGCGAACCTCCCAATTGATCAAACAACTCATCAATCCTAGGCAAGGGATACTTATTCTTCACTATAACATGATTCAGCTGCCGATAATCCACACACAACCTGAGAGTCCCATCATGTTTCTTAGCAAACAAAACCGATGCTCCCCACGGAGATGTACTATTCCAAATATACCCTTTATCAGCAAGCTCCTGAAGTTGGTCCCTCAATTCTTTCATTTCTGTCGGCGTCATCCGATAAGGTGCCATAGAAATCGATGTTGCCCTCAGAAACAACTCAATATCAAACTCGATTTCCCGATGCGGTGGTAATCCTGACAACTCGTCAAGGAAGACATCCTCGAACTCATCAACCACCAAAATTGCTACACTTCCTCTCAAAACATAGGGCTTACACTCTAGATTCGCAAGAAAAGCACAACAAACCAGATTCCTTTGCCCTCCTAGACACGACTTCATAAGACACTCACTCATTAACCAATCACCACCACCCTGGTAAGTGATCATCGTCCCCCTATCAGGCACTAGGGTTACTTTTCTAAGTTGACAGTCAACAACTGCATTATATCTGGACAACCAGTCCATGCCTAGAATTACATCATATGAACTCATGGGGAGTATAATCAAATCACTTTCCAAAATATCATCCCCAATCTTTATTTTATAAGATTTACATGCACAATTCACACACACCTGCCCCAAGAGAGAAGTTATAACTAGGGGTTCATTAAACTCTTCTATCTCTTATCCCAAGGCATGTACAAAAGAACTAGAAATGAGAGAATGAGAGGCACCTGTATCAAATAAAATGAGAGCTAAGGATTGAGAAAGTAGGATCGTGCCATCGACAACCGCGTTACTAGTCTGAGAATCTGAACCTCCAAATGCCATTGCATGAACCTACACTGGTGCCTTTCCTTTTCCTCTACCAACATTGTTGGGTCTGGGATTATTCTGCCGAAGCCGCTGGGATGGAGACGACTGCACACTAGCTGCACTTGACGCTCGATACTAAGGGACGCAACGCTGGAAATACTGCGGCTGCTGCCCTCGAGCTGGATATGAAAACTGCTGAGTAGAGAACTGAGAATACTGCAACTGTGGATACTGCTGAGGCTGAGGTAGGGTCTGAGGCTGAGACTGATGACTGGCATCCTCTCCAGTCTGAGATCTAAGACAGGCACTCCTGATCGGGCAATTCCTCTTGATGTGTCCAGGCTGCTGACAAAAATGACAATGGAAGCTGTAGGGATTGCTACGCCCACTACCAGATGAATTGCTACTACCACTATTCGTGCCACCTTGCTTGCTCTTTCCTGGAGTTGCACGGCTACTGGTGCTCTTCCTACCGCTCCTCTGCAATCCTCCTGAAGCCTTTGCACGATCCTCACAACACTGAGCATAATCATTTTCCACTGATATTGCTGACAACACAAGCTCTCCAAAACTCCTAAGTCATAGGGCAACCAACTATCGCCGAATAGGAGCCTTAAGCCCTTCCTGAAACTTAATACACCTCTCATGCTTCGATGCCACTGCGGATGGAGCAAACCTGGCCAACTCATTAAACCTTGCCTCATATTCCCGAACTAACAAATCACCCTGTTGCAACCTGTAGAACTCAGCTGCCTTCTGATCTCTATACCCCTGCGAAAAATATCGATCATAGAACAGCTCCTCGAATCTGTCCTAACTGATATCACCACCATGCTCCAAACGCTAAGCCTGCTTCCACCAAGTATTAGCACCACCCTCAAGCTTATATGCAGCAAACTCCACATGGTACTCCTCAGGCACACCAAGGGTATCCAAATGCTTTACGATCGAATCCAGCCAATATTCTACCAACTGTGGATCCCCATTACCATCAAAAGTCGAAATAGACACACGCCAAAATTCCTTAAAGCACGTGTGCCGACGACCAACATCAGAATCCTCCGGTCTAGCCTTGGCTGCCATCTGCCGAAAAGCTGCAAACATAGACCACATCATGCCCTCATCGTTTCTGAACTCAGCGTCAGCTGTCGAACGACGTCTAGGTGCCATTCTCTCACTTTTGAAGACAAAATTTTGGACTGTCAGAGGTATTTCATTGTCATACCTATGTGTGCACAATTCCCAAGGTTCATAACCTTGAGCACTGATACCATTCTGTCACGCCCCGGAGTACGGTAGGTGACGGGCGGATTATTTAAATTAATTAAGAGGGAATTTAATTAAAATCAAGAGTTTATGGGTTAAATTAAATGATAAAAATATGAAAGTTTCAAAACAACATTTGGTAAAAGAATTCATACACATTAAACAATTGAAATCATTAAACTAATAATAAAACAATAGAGCCGTAAGTATGGGTCCCACAGACCCACAACTTATGCACACACATAGTACTAACAATATAATAATACTACCACAATCCAAGTGTAAAGAAAGTTAAAAAGATTACATGCCTTGTTTAATGTATACAATTAGTCTAATAGATCCTTTCACTGCTCCTGAGTTCAGTCCGTTGAACCCTCTTCGAACCCAAATGGGAAACCACCTAGAAGGGGGGAAAATGTAAAAAAAAAAAAGAAAATGTGAGCAAAAGGCTCGGTAGGACAGTATTTTATCAAATTATTCAATTTAAACAAAAATCTCATTATTGAAGGAATTATTTAAAAGAAACATTGAATAAATAAATAAATTTAAATAAAACCGTTCTTACCCAAAACAGTTTATTCAGACAACTAGAAATATCATTTTCTTTTCCTAAGCAAACCATAAGAATATCACCACCATAGTGGCCCAACTAGGTTTCGGGACCTGCCCCCAAGGTCGATCGCTACACGACCCGATCTCTGATATGGCATCATGCCTATGTGTTTATTTTCATCATCATTCAAAACCTATTTACTGAGTATTGTCATTTACATTCATTATGAAGTTTGTTTCAGTTCACGGTATATTAAAATATAACCGATAAATTCATTTTCAAATAACTATTGAAAACATTTTAATAGAAATCCTTTTCAAAGCCAACTCATTTTGAAACTAGGCTACCAAGGAATGGGGTAGAAGCCCTACCTCGATACTCGTGCTGGTGCCCCACACCATAATCCTGGTCTGCTATACGTTAGCTCCGCGGAACCATGAACGATCCTAGATACACACTAAGTCGATCAATATCTAGCACGAGATATTCTATGTTACTAAATCATTTCATGATATCCTAGTGTGCCCTTTGAATCTTTAAAATCATCTTACAAGGTTGGAATTTAAATCGGGGTTCAAAACAGTGAAAACGGGCGAAAAATCACAAAATTTCTCATGCCCAGCCGGCTTGCCGGACTCCCTGCTTCGACCGGCCGAACTGTGCAATTCAGCCTACCGAAAACCAGGTCCGGTCAGCCGGACATTCCCTAGGTTTGGCCTGCCAAACGGTGTAGTCTAGCCTGCCGATCCCTTGAATCTGGCCTACCGAACATGTAGTTCGGCCTGTCGAACTAGGAAAACCCAGAAATTCTAGCCACGGGTCTTCGATCCCCCAAAATCCAAATCTCGATTTTAACCTGTTCTTCTCAAATCTTAGGCATGGAAAACAATCAAAGATGATAGAAAAACATACTAGAACACTTTTGAACTTATTTAAACAAGATTCAAACACAAAAATCTCAAAAATCCAAAAATGGGAAAAAATGAGGAAAAATGAAAAATCTTAAATCCAATCCGTTTTTCTTCAATGTAAGCTTAGATTCTAGTTGTTCTAAGTTCATTTAACTCAAATTAAAGGTTTTCTAAGCTCAAACGAACTTAAATCTCAAAAATGTACAAAATTGAAAATTTTGGAAAAAGTTTAGAAATTTCAAAACTAACCTCAAATCGAAGCTTTAAATCCACGTTTTTGGTTGCCAAATCTCATCTCCGAGCTTCCTATTTGCTAACCCGAAGCTTAGACCCGAATTTGGCTTCAAACATCTTTCTTCATGCCTCTCCACCAATATTGCCTCTCCAGATGAATGGAGAACTAAGACCTATAAGCTTCGTCTAAAACGGTTTTCGTCACCTCGGCGATAGCTGAAACTGCAAGACGCTCCTGGAAATACAACGATCCATCTGTATGTGTGCTCCATTCTTCAAACCGCTCTCCGTTCTAGATATGCGACCAAATCCCCTACAAATGTTGATCCTGCCACTGACTTTGCTTCACCATCTTAACAAGAGCTGGGGTCGTTTCCACATGATATATCGAAACTCGATCATAGTCTTCATGATACCGTAGCCCATACTCGCTCACTGTCGCATCCCTGCTCCAGTCCTCAAAAACCAAACAAGCGAGAATCCCTAAAGACTTCCTGCTACGCGCATCCGCGACCACATTAGCTTTCCTAGGATGATACTGCAACACAAAATCATAATCCTCCATATACTCTATCCATCTACGCTACCTCAAATTAAGATCCCTCTGAGTGAACAGATACCTCAAACTCTTATGATCGGAGAAGACCTGAAATGACGCTCCATACAAATAACACCTCCAAATCTTCAGCGCATGAATCACCGCCGCGAGCTCCAAGTCATGAGTAGGATAATTCCGCTCGTGAGGTCGTAGCTGTCTCAATCCATATGCAACCACACGTCCATGCTGCATCAACACGCACCTAAGTCTGCGTCCTGAAGCATCTGCGTAAACCTCATACGGCTCGTCACTGCTAGGAAAAACCAACACTGAAGCTGAACTCAACCGGTTCTTCAATTCTTGAAAAGCAAGCTCACATTCTTCACCCCACTCAAACCTGACATTCTTCTTGATCAATCTCATCAACGGAGCTGCAATCTTTGAAAAATCCTTTACAAATTTCCTGTAATAACCAGCAAGACCTAAGAAGCTGCGAATCTCTGCTACATTCCTTAGTCGTTCCCACTCCACTATGGCTTCAATCTTGGACAGATCCACAGAAATACCATGCTCCGAGATGACATGACCCAGAAATTTGACCTCAGTCAACCAAAACTCGCACTTTTCCTTCTTGGCATACAACTGGTGCTCCCGTAGAGTCTGAAGCACAATCCGAAGATGCTGCTCATGCTCCTCCCAAGTCTTAGAATACACAAGAATGTCATCGATGAACACGATCACAAACATATCCAAATACGGCCTAAATATCCTGTTCAATAACTCCATGAAAGCTGCCGGAGCATTTGTCAACCCAAACGACATAACCAGAAACTCAAAATGCCCATACCGAGTCCTAAAAGCCGTCTTGGGAATATCATCTTCCTTAATCCTGAGTTGATGGTACCCTGAACGAAATCAATCTTTGAGAAGTACCGCGAACCTCCCAATTGATCAAACAACTCATCAATCCTAGGCAAGGGATACTTATTCTTCACTATAACACGATTCAGCTGCCGATAATCCACACACAACCTGAGAGTCCCATCATGTTTCTTAGCAAACAAAACCGATGCTCCCCACGGAGATGTACTATTCCAAATATACCCTTTATCAGCAAGCTCCTGAAGTTGGTCCCTCAATTCTTTCATTTCTGCCGGCGTCATCCGATAAGGTGCCATAGAAATCGGTGTTGCCCTCAGAAACAACTCAATATCAAACTCGATTTCCCGATGCGGTGGTAATCCTGACAACTCGTCAGGGAAGACATCCTCGAACTCATCAACCACCAAAATTGCTACACTTCCTCTCAAAACATAGGGCTTACACTCTAGATTCGCAAGAAAAGCACAACAAACCAGATTCCTTTGCCCTCTAGACACGACTTCATAAGACACTCACTCATTAACCAATCACCACCACCCTGGTAAGTGATCATCGTCCCCCTATCAGGCACTAGGGTTACTTTTCTAAGTTGACAGTCAACAACTACATTATATCTGGACAACCAGTCCATGCCTAGAATTACATCATATGAACTCATGGGGAGTATAATCAAATCACTTTCCAAAATCTCATCCCCAATCTTTATTTTACAAGATTTACATACACAATCCACACACACCCGCCCCAATTGAGAAGTTATAACTAGGGGTTCATTAAACTCTTCTATCTATAATCCCAAGGCATGTACAAAAGAACTCGAAATGAGAGAATGAGAGGCACCTGTATCAAATAAAACGTGAGCTAAGGATTGAGAAACTAGGATCGTACCAACGACAACCGCGTTACTAGTCTAAGAATCTGAACCTCCAAATGCCATTGCATGAACCTGCACTGGTGCCTTTCCTTTTCCTCTACCAACATTGCTGGGTCCAGGATTATTCTGTCGATGCCGCTGAGATGGAGACGACTACACACTAGCTGCACTCGACACTCGATACTAAGGGACGCTACGCTGGAAATACTACGGCCGCTGCCCTTGAGCCAGATATGAAAACTACTGAGGAGAGAACTGAGGATACTGCAACTGTTGATACTACTGAGGCTGAGGTAGGGTCTGAGGCTGAGACTGACGACTGGCATCCTCTCCGGCCTGAGATCCAAGACGGGCACTCCTGATCAGGCAATTCCTCTTGACATGTCCAGGCTGCTGACAAAAATGACAATGGAAGCTGTAGGGATTGCTGCGCCAGCTACCGGATGAACTGCTGCTACCACTGTTCGCGCCACCTTGCTTGCTCTTTCTTGGAGTTGGACAGCTACTGGTGCTCTTCCTACCGCTCCTCTGCAATCCTCCCGAAGCCTTTGCATGATCCTCGCAATACTGCGCATAATCATTTTTCACTGATATTGCTGACGACACAAGCTCTCAAAAACTCCTAAGTCGCAGGGCAACCAACTGTCGCCGAATAGGAGCCTTAAGCCCTTCCTGAAACTTAATCCACCTCTCACGCTCCGATGCCACTACGGATGGAGCAAACTTGGCCAACTCATTAAACCTTGCCTCATATTCCTAAACTGACAAATCACCCTGCTGCAACCTGTAGAACTTAGCTGCCTTCTGATCTCTATACCCCTGCGGAAAATATCGATCATAAAACAGCTCCTCGAATCTGTCCCAACTGATATCACCACCACGCTCCAAACGCTTAGCCTGCTTCCACCAAGTATTAGCACCACCCTCAAGCTTATATGCAGCAAACTCCACAGGGTACTCCTCAGGCACACCAAGGGTATCCAAATGCGTTACGATCGAATCCAGCCAATATTCTGCCAACTACGAATCCCCATTACCATCAAAAGTCGAAATAGATGCACGTCGAAATTCCTTAAAGTACGTATGCCAACGACCAACATCAGAATCCTCCGATCTAGCCCTAGCTGCCATCTACCGAAAAGCCACAAACATAGACCTCATCATGCCCTCATTGTTTCCGAACTCGGCGTCAGCTGTCGAACGATGTCTAGGTGCCATTCTCTCACTTCTGAAAACAAAATTTTAGACTGTCAGAGGTATTTCATTGTCATACATATGTGTGCACAATTTCCAAGGTTCATAACCTTGAGCTCTGATACCATTTTGTCATGCCCCGGAGTACGGGAGGTGACGTGGCAGATTATTTAAATTAATTAAGAGGGAATTTAATTAAAATCAAGAGTTTATGGGTTAAATTAAATGATAAAAATGCGAAAGTTTCAAAATAACATTTGGTAAAAGAATTCATACACATTAAACAATTGAAATCATTAAACTAATAATAAAACAATAGAGCCGTGAGTATGGGTCTCACAGACTCACAACTTGTGCACACACATAGTACTGACAATATAATAATACTATCACAGTCCAAGCGTAAAGAAAGTTAAAAATATTACATGCCTTGTTTAATTTATACAATGAGTCTAATAGATCCTTTCACTGCTCCTGAGTTCGGTTTGTTGAATCCTCTCTAAACCTAAATGGGAAACCACCTAGGAGGGGGGAAAATTAAAAAAAAAAACAAAGAAAATGTGAGCGAAAGGCTCGATAGGATAGTATTTTATCAAATTATTCAATTTAAAGGAAAATCTCATTATTGAAGGAATTATTTAAAAGAAACATTGAATAAATAAATAAATTTAAATAAAACCGTTCTTACCCAAAACAGTTTATTCAGACAACCAGAAATATCATTTTCTTTTCCTAAGCAAACCATAAGAATATCACCACCGTAGTGGCCTAGCTAAGTTTCGGGACCTGCCCCCAAGGTTGATCGCTACACGACCTGATCTCTGATATGACATCATGCCTATGTGTTTAGCTTCATCATCATTCAAAACCCATTTACCGAGTATTGTCATTTACATTCATTATGAAGTTCATTGCAGTTCACGATATATTAAAATATAAACCGATAAATTCATTTTCAAATAACCGTTGAAAACATTTTAATAGAAATCCTTTTCAAAGCCAACTCATTTTGAAACTAGGCTACCAAGGAATGGGGTAGAAGTCCTACCTCGATACTCATGCTGGTGCCCCACAGCGTAATCCCGGTCCGCTATACGTTAGCTCCGCGGAACCAAGAACGATCCTAGATACACACTAAGTCGATCAATATCTAGCACGAGACATTCTATGTTACTAAACCATTTCATGATGTCCTAGTGTGCCATTTGTACCTTTAAAATCATTTTACAAGGTTGAAATTTAAATCAGGGTTCAAAACAATGAAAGCGGGTGAAAAATCACAAAATTTCCCATGCCCGGTTGGCCTGCCGGACTCCCTGTTTTGGCCGATCGAACTGTGCAGTTTGGCCTGCCAGAAACCAGGTTTGATCGGCTGGACATTCCCCAGGTTTGGCTTGCTGAACGGTGCAGTCCGGCTGCCGATCCCTTGAATCTGGCCTGCCAAACTGGAAAAACCCAAAAATTCCAGCCACAGGTTTTCGATCCCCCAAAATCCAAATCTCGATTTTAACTTGTTCTTCTCAAATCTCAGGCATGGAAAACAATCATAGATGATAGAAATACATACTAGAACACTTTTGAACTCATTTAAACAAGATTCAAACACAAAAATCTCAAAATTCTAAAAATGTAAAAAAATGAGAAAAAATAAAAAATCTTGAATCCAATCCATTTTTCTTCAATCTAAGCTTAGATTCTAGTTGTTCTAAGTTCATTTAACTCAAATTAAAGGTTTTCTAAGCTCAAACGAACTTAAATCTCAAAAATGCACAAAATTAAAAATTTTGGAAAAAGTTTAAAAATTTCAAAACTAACCTCAAATTGAAGCTTTAAATCCACGTTTTTGGTTTTCAAATCTCATCCCCGAGCTTCCTATTCGCTAATCTAAAGCTTAGACCCGAATTTGGCTTCAAAATCTTGAAGAAATTTGAGTAGGAAAGAGAGAGACCGAGAGAGAATGAGAGAGAGAGTTCATAGGTGAGAGAGAGTGGAGAGAGAGTGAGAGCTGAGAGAGTGAGAGGAAGAGAGTGAGAGAGAGAATAAATAGAGAAAAATGGTAGGCAGTTTTACTGTGCAAAAACCAAATGCCACCCACGGTTTTGTAAAACGGAATATTTTTAATATTTTACAAATTGTTGTGTTTTAAAAGTCAAAATATCATTTTAAAACAATAAGAAATCATTTGAATTTATCAAATTAACAAAACAACCAAAAATTCAAAATTCAACCAAATAATCAAATTAACGTTGAAACATTAATTATGGCACACTACTTCATCACTTACATTACAATAACATTAAATAAATTTCAGGGCATTACAGTATCGCGATTTGAAGAGGCAGTATTGATGGAAAGGCATGAAGAAAGATGTTCGAGAGTACGTGGCCAAGTGTACGACGTGTCTTCAGGTGAAAGCCGAGCATCAAAAGCCTACGGGTCAGCTTCAGCCGCTTCTTATTCCAGGGTAAAAATGGGAGCATGTGACGATGGATAATCTCACAGGTTTGCCGAGGACAGAGCAGCGGCATGATGCAGTTTGGGTCGTGGTCGACAGGTTGACGAAATCGACGAATTTTGTTCCATTTAGGTCGACATGTTCGAGGATTCTCGGGGATTTGTATCTACAGAACATAGTGAGGTTGCATGGAGTTCCTTTGTCCATCAATTCTGATCGAGGCACCAGGTTTAATGCTAAGTACTGGAGGAGTTTTCAGGAGGCTTTAGGTACAGATTTGAACTTCAGTATGGCGTTTCATCCTCAGACTGATGGGCAATCTAAGCGGGTTATTCAGATTCTCGAGGATATGTTGCGTGCTTGTGCGTTAGACTTCGGCGGAATTGGAAGAAATATTTGCATCTGGTGGAGTTCGCGTACAACAACAGCTATCAGGCGAGTATTGGTATGGCCCCATTTGAGGCATTGTATGGACGACCGTGTCGGTCACCGGTGTGTTGGGTAGAGTTGAAAGACAGGGTTATTCTTGGGCCGGATGAGATCCGTGATAGCAATGAGAAAGTCGCTGTGATTCGAGGTCGATTGAGGGTAGCTCAGAGTCGACAGAAGAGTTATGCGGATAGAAGATGTAGACCCTTAGAGTTTATGGTAGGAGATTTCGTTCTCTTGAAGGTATCGCCTCGTAAAGGAACTATGCGGTTTGGAGTGAGTGGAAAGCTTGCACCGAGATATATTGGACCGTTTGAGATCACTCAGCGTATTGGTGTGGTTGCTTATCGGCTTGACCTTCTGCCCAAACTCTCTCATGTTCATGATGTGTTTCACGTGTCGATGCTTAGGAAGTGTCCGCCTGAGCAGGGTAAGGTAGTTTCATTTCACGGTGTGCAGGTTCGGGAGTATACGACGTACGAAGAAGTGCCGATTCAGATCATCGATCGAAAAGTGATCAGTTTGCGTCGTCATGAGATACCATTGGTAAAGGTCGTGTGGCAGCATCATGGGATTGATGAAGCCACTTGGGAACTAGAATCGAGTATGCGGGAGTCGTATCCGAATTTGTTTTGTTTCTGAATTGAGTTGTAAATTTCGAGGGAGAAATTTTTTTTAGGGGTGGAGAGTTGTAATGCCCCAAAATTAATTTAATGTTATTATGATGTAAAATGATGAATTAGTGTGCCATAATTAATGTCTCAACATTAATTTGATTATTTGGTTAAATTTTGAATTTTAGGTTGTTTTGTTAATTTGATAAATTTAAATGATTTCTTATTGTTTTAAAATGTTGTTTTGAGTTTTTAAAACACAACCGTTTGTAAAATGTTAAAAATATTCCATTTTACAAAACCGTGGGTGGCACATTGTTTTCGCACAGTAAAACCGCCTACCGTTTCTCTCTATTTATTCTCTCTCTCACTCTCTTCCTCTCACTCTCTCTGATCTCTCTCTCTTTCTTCCCATGTGAGCCCCCTCTCTCCTTCTCTCTCTGTTTCTCTCTTCTCTCTCAATTTTTCTCTCAAATTATCGAATTCAAATCCAAGCTTTGGGTTAGCAAGAAGGAAGCTCAGGAACGAGATTTGACAACCAAGAACGCGGATTGAAGCTTCGATTCAAGGTTAGTTTTGAAATTTCTAAACTTTTTCAAAATTTTCAAATTTTGTGTATTTTTGAAATCTAAGTTTGTTTGAGCTTAGAGAACCTTTGATTCGAGTTAAATGAACTTAGAACAACTAGAATCTAAGCTTGGATTGAAGAAAAACGGATTAGATTCAAGATTTTTCATTTTTTCTCATTTTTCCCCATTTTTGAGATTTTTGTGTTTAAATCTTGTTTAAATGAGCTCAAAAGTGTTCTATTATGTTTTTCTATCATCTATGAATGTTTTCCATGCCTAAGACTTGAGAAAAACATGTTAAAATCAAGATTTGATTTTGGGGGAACCAAAACCCATGGCTGAAATTTCTGGGTTTTTCCAGTTCGGCAGGTCAGATTCAAAGGATCGGCAGGCCGGAATGCACCGTTCGGCAGGCCGAACCTGGGAAATGTCTGGCTGACTGGACCTGATTCTGATAGGCATAACTGCACAGTTCGGCCGGCCGAAGCAGGGAGTCCGGCAAGCCGGTAGAGCATGGAGAATTTTGTGATTTTTCACCCGTTTTCACTGTTTTGAACCCCGATTTAAATTCCAACCTTGTAAAATGATTTTAAAGATACAAATGGCACACTAGGACAACATGAAATCGTTTAGTAAGATAGAATGTCTCAAACTAGATATTGATCGACTTAGTGTGTATCTAGGATCGTTCGTGGTTCCACGGAGCTAACGTATAGCGGACCGAGATTACGGTGTAGGGCACCGGCACGAGTATCGAGGTAGGACTTCTACCCTCTCTTTGGTAACCTAGTTTCAAAATGATTTGGCTTTGAAAAGGGTTTCTATAAAAATGTTTTTAACGATTGATTGAAAAATGAGATTTTATCGGTTATTTTTATAAACCGTGAATTGAAGTGAACTTCATAATGAATGTTAATGAGAATATCTGGTAAATGGACTTTGTGTGATAATAGAAATGAATATAAGGGCATGATGCCATATCAAAGATCGGGTCGTGTAGCGATCGACCTTGGGGGTAGGTCCCGAAACGCAACTGGGCCACTACTGTGGTGATATCCTTATGGTTTGCCTAGGAAAAGGAAATAATGTATTTCTGATCGACCGAATAAACTGTTTTGGTAAGAATGGTTTTATTTAAATTTATTTATTTATTTAAGGTTTCTCTTACATAATTTCCTTAATAATGAGATTTTTCTTTAAATTAAATGATTTAATAAAATATAGTCCTACTGAGCCTTTCGCTTATATTTTTCTTGTTTTTAAATCTCCCCCTCTAGGTGGATTCCCATTTAGGTTCAGAGAGGATTCAACGGACAGGACTCAGGAGCAGTAGAAGGAATAGTAGGTTGTATGTACTATTTGAACAAGGCATGTAATGTTTTTAATTTTTTTTATACTTGGACTGTGGTTGTATTATTATATTATCAGTACTATGTGTATGCACAAGTTATGGGTCAGTGGGACTCATACTCGCAGTTCTTTAATATTTTAATATTTGCTTAATGATTTCACCGGCTTAATGTTATGAACTCTTTTATACAATATTATTTTGAAACTTTCATATTTTTATTATTCAACTTAACCCCTAAACTCTTGATTTTAAATTAAATTCTCCTTTAATTAATTTAAATAATCCACCACGTCAGCTCCTGTACTCCGGAGCGTGACAGAATATTTTAAACTTAATTTGATCATTTGGTGAAATTTGAACCTAGAGTTGTTTTTCTTATTTTAATGATTTCTAATGATGTCTTATTGTTTTAAATTGTTATTTTGAGTTTTAAAACATAACAATTTGTTAAGTATCAAATATGTTTTGTTTTACAAAAACTGTGGGCGGCACACGATTTTTGCATAGTAAAACCACTCACTTTTTCTCTCTATTTATACCTCTCACTCTCCCTCTCTCCTTCATTCTCACTCATTCTCTCTCACTCTTCCTTTCACGCTCGTCTCTCTCTCTTCCCCCTGTCTCTCTCTTTCTCTCCCATTTTTCCCAAAATTTTTGAATCAAATCAAGCCCCAAGCTTCAGGTTAGTGGATTGGAGGCTCGGGAACGTGTTTGAACAACCAAAAACGTGATTTGAAGCTTCGATCTGAGGTTAGTTTTCAAATTTCAAAAACTTTTTTAATATTTCAATTTTTCTTGCATTTTGAAATTTAAGCTTATTTGAGCTTAGAAAACCTTTTATCTAAGTTAGAGAAACTTAGAACAACTAGGATCTAAGCCTTGTTTAAAGAAAAACGGATTCGAATCAAGATTTTTCATTTTTCTCTATTTTTCTCTATTTTTGAATTTTCTTGGATTTTGAGTGCAAATCTTGTTTAAATGAGCTTAAAAGTATCCTATTATGTTTTTCTATTATCTATGATTGATTTTCATGCCTGAGAACTGAGAAAAACAGGTTGAATTAATGATTTGGGGTTTGGGAGGCCCAAAACCCGTGGTTGGAAAATTCTAGTTCGGTAGGCTGACTTCGTGTTCTGCAGGTCGGATTCAAGGGATCGGCATGCCGAACCTAGAAAAGTATGACCAACCGGACTTGGTTTTCCAGTAGGCCAAACTACATAGTTTGGCTAGCCGAACCAGGGAGACCGACAGGCCGACCGAACAAGGAGAAAATTTGTGATTTTTCATCCGTTTTCATTGTTTTGATCCCCAATTGAAATCCCAACTTTATAAAATGATTTTAAAGATACAAATGGCACATTAGGGCACTATGAACTAGTTTAGGAACGTAGAATATCTTAAACTAGATACTAATAGTCCTAGTTTTATCTAGGGTCATTCGTGGTTCCATAGAGCTAACGTATAGCGGACCGGGATTACGGTGTGGAGCACTGATACGAGTATCAAGGTAGGACTTCTACCCCCTTTCTTTGGTAACCTAGTTTCAAACGATTTGGCCTTCAAAAAGGGTTTTTGCCAAAATGTTCTTAACGGTTGATTTGAAAAGGAATTTTATCGGTTATCTATATAAACCATAGACTGAGATGAACTTCATAATGTACTTTATAATAAATGTAAATAAAAATACATAGCAAATGGGTTTTGAATAATGATAAAAATGAATATATGGGCATGATTCCATAATAGAGATCAGGTCGTGCAGCGTACGACCTTGGGGGTAGGTCCCAAAACCCAGCTAGGCCACTACAGTAGTGTTATTCATATGGTTTGCCCAGGAAAAAAATGATGATCTTTCTGGTTGACCAATAAACTATTTGGGTAAGAATGGTTTTGTTTAAACTTATTTACTCAAATTTTCTCTTAAGTAATTTCTTGAATAATGATATTGCCTTTTGAATTTAATATTTCTTAAAATATAGTCCCGCTGAGCCTTTCGCTCACATTGTATTTGTTTTCAAAACTTTTCCTCCTCTAGGTGGACTTCCATTTAGGTTTAGAGAGGATTCTATGGATAGAACTCAGGAGCAGTAGAAGAACTTAGTAGGTTATTTATATTATTAAATCAAGGCATGTAACATTTTAACTTTCTCTTTATTTAGACTATGGATGTAATGTAATATTGTCAGTACTATATGTGTGCACAAGATGTAGGTCAGTGGGACCCATTCTCATTTCTCTTATTTATTATTACCTACTTAATGTTTACCTCAAGTTCTTATCTGTTTAATGAATACAAGTGCTTCAAAAATTTCCATATTTTCATAATTTAAATTAAAGATTTAAACTCATATTTTAATTAAATTTTACATTAATTGTCTTAATCAATCCGCCACGTCACCTCCCGTACTGCGGGGTGTGACAGGGAGCTTCAGAGTCTCACCAGTAGAGTCTCACTCTTAATCTCTTAATTGATCTAATTAACTATGAGACTCATTCCTTATTTATAGAGATTGGGCCCAAGAGTCAGTTTTTATCGAATAAGGCCTCGAAAATTCAAATTAGAATAAATATTAGATAAAATTAACGTGAAAACATGTGATCTATTTACCGCTCGGTCGGTAGGTCGAACAAATTGGCTTGCCAAACTTGCTCCATCGGCTGGCCAAACTTAAATATTGTCCTGCCAAACTTACGATAAATGATCCATGCGAATCTTTTATTTCCCTCCTGAGATTCTTGGGATAGAGCTTCAACTTTAATTCAAATAACCCAATAGGAAAGTTATCTGATTAACATAGTCATATTTAGATAATCTCTAGGAAAATAAATATTCCTGATAATTTAACAAGTTTATCTTAAATTAATTTATTTAAAATTAATCCAACTGAAAAATAAACATAAATTAGCTGATCTCGATAATTCAACAAGTTTATCTTGAATTAATTTTCACAAAATTAATTCAACTAATAAACAAACATGAATTATTTGATCATATAAAATTTTTAGCCAATTTGATAATTTGTCACAAGCCACCAATTATTAGAAAAACACGTCATATCGTTATAGGATTTTTTATGAGCTAGCAAAAAGGACCTGATGGACCGATATAGTTTAAGCTCATGATAATTGTAAAACCATAATGTATCATATCCCATATGATTATCCATAATCGGCTTAAAGACAAGTTTTTTCTTACCTTCCCGATTATTTTTCTCTTACGTTTCATTATCTCACCATCAGAAAACTTATCATCCAAAGACAGTATACCATTCGGTTGCACCTATGTATCCAAATGATTGAGCGCTCTAGTTTTTCAATTACAGAATAATGCATGTAAGAGGATATCAACTACTCTTGAAGAGGAGTTATGGATTTCATATCTATGAATAACAGGTCTACACTATGAAGGGTCATGCCTCCAATGTACCGGCATACGTACCACTATTAAAATGTGGATGTCACCTTTCGGTACATCAAATGACACAAGTCAAGACAACGGGCCTATCATTCATCTCAGGGTTAAGATATAATACATATGATTGTCTAAAGTGAATCGATTTGCCAACACAGAATTATTAATCTAAATCAATTCACTTTATATCCCAATCCAACACATCTCACCTATGACAATGTGCCAATGTTTCTATTCACAGAGTCCAACTCTGATGGTCAAGACAAACCATCTTCCATTAGGGTAGACAACATAATAATTTTTGCATGAATAAAGTGCCCAACTTTATTCCTTTGACTGCGGATCTTATGATTTAGACCGTCACCTTAAGAATCATGTCTTCTGCATAATCTATTTGTCATATGCTCAATTCTTAAAGATTTAGACCGACAGTCTTAGACTTTGTTTGCTTAACATACATTCAACAAATAAGAATATAAGGAGGACAAGATTTAGTATATAAATAATAAATAAATTCTTTATTGATAAAAATGTCTCCAAAAGTATATTACATTTTTACTCTTTAGGGCATACATATCTAACACAAAGTTCTTTGTCTAGATTTAGGTACTTGGCCATCCTCTCTTCTTGGGCTTCACTCCAATGACTTGTTGCACAACCAACATTGAATCACTATGGATGTGGATGTTGTCCACACCGAGTTATTGAGAGATACTTAGTCCAATGATGAAAGCCTTGTACTCTGCCTTGTTGTTGGAGGCTTTGAAATTAAAGCAAAGTGGGTAATTGGTCTTGTACCTATTGGCCTAACCAGGATTAGTCTAGCTCCCAAGCCACTTATACTTGAGGAGCCGTTGGTGAAGAGATTCTACTTTAGCTGCTAAAGAACTTTAGTGCTACTACTAGGCTGGCCGGGTTTCTCCAACAAAATTCTGTTTTTGATAGGGAAATAGAGTTGGGATCTTTAGTGAATTTCACGATGAAGTCGGCCGAGTTTTGAGCCTTAATGGCAATGCATAAAACAAACTTGACGTCAAAATCTTTGAGTTCTATTAACCACTTTGCCATCTGACTGGAAATTTCTAGATTTTAGAGGACTTCACTAAGTGTACATTTGGTCGGTACTCAAATAAAGTGTCCCTGGCATTATGGTTGAAGCTTACGAGTCGACATGAAAGCAACGGGAAGTTTCTCCAAAGGTGGGTAACTTTCTTTGCTCCCTTAGAATGGTGTGCTTGTGTAGTATACCAGCCTCTAAACATTCTCTTATTCTTGGACGAGGTTCAATCTTACCACCTTTTGAGACACCGCTAAGTATGCCAGTAGTGTTCCTCTTGGTAGAGGTTTGGATAGGAGTGGTTGTGTTGCTAATTACCTCTTAAGGTTTTGAAAGGCTTCTTTACACTTTTTGCTCTATTCAGACCTCCCTTTTAGTGCTTGAAAAAATGTGTGGCGCTTGTTGATGCACCATAAAACAAATCGAAACAAAGCAGCTATTATCCCTATAAACTTCTAGACCTTCTTAATTGTTCGAGATGAATGTAGATCACTAACTGCTTAGGCCTTGCCTGGGTTCACCTTGATGCCTTTGTGGTTGAACAAACCCCAAAAGCTTCTCATATTCTACTCCAAAAGTTCAACTTCATCTTGTGCTCATGAAGGATGTCAAAACATTAGCAGAGGTTCTCCACATGGTTCAAGGCTTAGAAGACTTAACAAACATGTCGTCTATGTAGACTTACATGGTCTTGCTAACTAATTTGGCGAACATCTTATTCACTAGTCATTGGTAATTTGCTGTTGCGTTTTTCCCCTAAGTGGTATGAAACCATAAAAGAGGAAGTTCAAAAGCCTATGAACACCAAGTTCATCCAAGAAGCAAGATACCCAAGATGGTTAGCCAACATGGTTCTGGTTAAGAAGACCAATAGGAAGTGGCAAGTTGACATAGACTTCATGGGCTCGAACAAGGCATGCTTAAAAGATTGCTTCCCACTCCCAATAATAGAGTAGTTGGTCGATGTTATGGCTAGGCAAGAGCTACTCAGCTTCATGGATGCCTACTCGAGCTATAACTAGATTATGATGGCAAGGCCAACCATGACAAAATGGCATTTATGAACAACCAAGGCCTTTACTGCTACATAGTCATGTCATTTAGGATTTAAAGGCCCTTCTTTTTTAAATCAATGGCTTGTGTTTTTTATTCACATGTACATGGTGGCAAATAATGTTAGGGGTCTATGCTTGGCATATCCTTGTGGGACCACAATAAGATGTCATGGCATTCTCTTAGGAAGTTCCCTAGGTTTGTCAGTTTTTGTAAGGCATCAACCCTCTATTGTGTCCCTTTTTGGGCCCATAGACTCTTGTACATCTTGTACTTATTACTCATTTTTATTGTCCCTTTTAGGCCCCCTTTTGGTCATCAGGGTTTTCCACATGAAGCATTATGTCCACATTGGTTGTCACCTCACGGACACGGATGATGTGTGTTCCTAATCCTCAGCCATGAGGCAGTGAAGTTAGGTCAATGGCTCAATGGCTCGACCTAACCTTTCTGGCCAAACTTCCTTTTCTTGTAATTGGTCTCTTGTGGACATGGGATCGAGCTATAAGGTGAAAGTGCCAGAAAATCGTAGGGCCCTTTTTTTAGCGCTAAAATGTTGATGATCTTGGATGACTCAACACCATGTGCGGCTTCACATGGTGGTCGAAGCCTACCTTGCCCTTTGGTGGCCTAGTCTGCTAGAACATGCAAAAGGAGAAAACGCCTTAGAGTAAGGGGACACGGTACGGTCCTTGACAAGGGCATTATGACTCTCAAATAAGATGTCTGATCAACGTGAGCTAGGTGGATAGGTAGGGTTTTAGGTAAAAAAAATCTACTTACCTTTGAGGTAAAGTTAATGCTCCTAATTGTAGTGTTTGGTTTGGATAAGGTATGAAGTGGGTTTACCCTATAACCTGGGTGTATGGTTGTATGGAGCGCAGGTAGCTAATGGTAGGTGTTAGGATCTTCATAGAAAGAGGGTTGCTTAACAGAGGGCTAAATTGTTGCCATATGGTGGTCTTTTAGGTGTTATTCACTCTCATTCGTGGAAGTATCAGTGTGCTCATAGGAGTCAGTTTGGTTAAGGTCTAGCCAGCCCACCAATTCTGCACTGGCTTTTTGCATATTCATTATGGCTTGGTCGGACTGATCCTTGCTCGGTAAATAATGGTGGCCAAAAAGGAGAAGATGAAATCGCCCACCTATGATGTAGAGGGGTTGCTTAGCATGCCACTATGAGAAGGTTGCTTGGCGTACTATTCCTAGAACACCCCTAACAATAGGGGAAAAAAAACAAAAATTAGAAAACAATAAAAAAAATAAAATTAGATTTAGTGAGCTTATATTTGAAATTTTTATATATTCGGTATGATGATTAGAGGATAATATTCATTTGGTGTATAATAAAGAAATTTAAAGAAGTTTATATTTAAATAAAAAAATAAAATCCAAATAGGGAAGATCTCACATTCCTTAGCTATTGCATATGTCCCAAAATAATACTATTAAAATAATTACTATGTAAATTTATAATACAAAATATGATTTTTTTAAAATAACTACTATATAATTAATAATATTTTTAAAATATTATGAATATTTTGTTAAATTTTAATTTTATAACAAGGTCTAGTAATTTTCTCAAAGAATAAATGGCTTATTATTTTTTCATTGCCAGCGCTAGGGTGGTTGTGCAAGTCTTGACTTTTTTTTGGGTTTATTTTTTGTTTCTCCGATGGTCCAGTCTGACTTTCAGTTGAATTCGTTGCACATCCACAAACTGCCTTGTTTACAATTTCGCTAACCACCTGAACAGTGCAAAACGACAAAAGAAAAACATTTAAAAAAGAAATCAAGGCCATCCTGGAATAACAGAGAATTAAGAGGCAATTACGTGAAACTAAAAATTGTATGTCGTCTACAATGAAATGTACTTTCCCCACAACTGGCACCTCTTTCCTTACTATCTCCACTCTTCAGCTTGAAATTAAGAAGAGTGATTTGCACTCGTAGTCTCTTAAGTTTTTTGTTGGTGACATTTTAATTCTTTTTTTAAACTTTTGACAAAATAGTCCCCAAACTTTTAAACCCTAAGCAATTAATGGACTTTTATCTAAATTTGTTAACTTTTTAACAGAATGTTAACACGTGCAAGGCATGTGTACAATTTTATGCAAAAAGACTAGAATATCCCTATAAAAGACTTCATAATTCAAGAAAAAACAAAAAATAAACAATTAATTAAAAAAACTACCAAGCACCAAAATACTTTCGTCTCCCTTTAATAAAAAAACCTTTCATCTCTCTTGTGAAACACTTCAACTTCCCATAATCTTATATGCCCAGAACTTTACATTATTTGTAGTTTTTAATTTCTTAGTCTTAGAAATTATAGAGAAATAAGAAGAAAAATATATGCTCGACCACCATCATAAACATCTAATGAAATCAAACCTATCAAACCACACTCTCTTCTCCAAAAACCATATCAATTTTTTTTATAAGAATAAACCATATCAATTTTGATCTTGCAACCTTTTGAAAACCCAAAAGGCCTAGAAAAAGAAAGATTAAATTGAGTTGTGGATCTACAATTTCATTACCTAAAGAAGAAGAACCAATTGTGAATCCACATGCGAACGTTGTGGGTTATGTCAGAGACCCTCCTTGCCAATCAGCCGCCAGACCCATCACGCTTCCTTCTCATACCCTTCTCATTTTCTCCTCTTGATCCCAAACTTGCTGCCATCTCTTCCTGTCGATTCTGGCCCCTAAATCTCATATTACTTCTTCTTCTTCACTTTGTTTCCTTGATCTACATTTTTTTTGGCGGATTTACATTTCTTTTAGTTAGTTTGTAGTTTTTTTTAATTAATCTATTCTTTTTTTAAGTTTTTAATTGAACAATACTAAGGTTTTTCCCTGAATATACAGTCAATATACAAATTTGCAAAGTTGAAAACCATGCTTAATTGCTTATTCCTCATCATTGGTAACTTTTTGACCTCGTCCATTTGTAGGCAGCTTCTGGTATTTTGACGCTTGTTGCCTTTTTTTTTTTTTTTTTGGATATAGATTGGTTCATGCAAATCTAAACCAGTGCTTTGATACAATTTTGCAAGCTTAAATATACCTCTTGCTATCCCCAATTTTGGTGCATACGTTTGAAATTAGTGTTATACTCCCATAAAAGCGACTCGCGTGATGGGCATATCCATGTTTCTGTCAGCGTTTATATATATTTGGATGGAAAGTCTTTAATTGCAAACATTTTCAAAGTCTGGGGATCTTTTTTCGTTAAAATTAAAAAAAAGGGATCAAAATATTATTAACTAAAGAGTTGAAAGGACCATAGCTACAAATTACCCAATTGAGAAGGGGGAAATCGACAAGACAAAACCAATTTCATTCGTACAACCTCCGTACCAGCAACGGAACAGGGGAGTGGCAATAGCAAATTTGAAATGACTCAAATCTTTCTGTCCCTTCTTCTTGTCCACGTTTACGATGGCGTGCGTCTCTCAGTCACTGAAGTTCCCTCGGATCCCTAATCTCCCTCTCTCTCTCTGCAATTCCAATTCTTCTTCTTCTTGTCTATGTCGATGTAAATTCGATTGGTTTTAGGGTTACAATTTTGATTCCGACGGAGAAAGAATCTTTCTTAGATCCGGAATTTGACATCCATGGAAATGGCTTCCAATCCGCGAACAGTCGAAGAAATCTTTAAAGATTTTAGCGCTCGAAGGGCTGGCCTTGTCCGCGCTTTAACTTATGGTACTTCAATTCATCTTCTCTTTCTCTCTCTTTCTCTGGGTATGCGACACAAAACACATGTGTATTTGTATTTGAAATTCTCTGACCTTGTTGTGGATTTTTTTCCCTCTCAGATGTTGATGAATTTTACGGACTGTGTGATCCAGGTAATGTGTACTTGCAGATCAGGCTTATCGCTTTGAAAATGTTGATTTTTTTTCCTTCTATAGTTCTGTTTCGTTTTGTATGTGTCTGCATATTGACAAAGCCGATTGGGGAGTTTTAAGGCTTTTTTTGTACATTTTTTCCCTGGTAATTTCTGAGGAGAAGGATAAAGCTGTTTACTTGCTTGCATGTAATTGAGGTAGGGACTAACGGATTTGAAATTGAAATATCATTTTTCAGAATAAAAGGAATTTTTCGTTGGAAAAAGAAAAAGCATAATAATAACGATCTTTTTAATTGAAATTACTCACCGGAGGGGATCAAAAAGAAAATAGATCGTTGACTTTTAAAATTGTAATATCTGTCAGATTCACTTGTTAATGACACAAATCAGAGTTCATTCTGATGTTCTTACAATTTTGAAGATGAAGTGCAGTTTTAGGATATTGATGTTCTGTTTCCCATCGCTGTTTACTTTGTGTGATATGTAATTGAATCATTCGCTGTGGATTTAGAGAAGGAGAATTTATGTTTGTATGGAAATCCAAATGAAAGCTGGGATGTGGCACTACCAGCAGAAGAGGTTCCACCGGAGCTTCCTGAGCCAGCTCTTGGTATCAACTTCGCTAGAGATGGAATGAATCGCAAGGACTGGCTCTCACTAGTAGCTGTTCACAGTGACTCTTGGCTGCTTTCTGTGGCTTTCTATTTTGGAGCACGTCTTAACCGTAGTGAGAGGTAAACATATCTTCTTTGTTATTGCTGACTGTGCAATAGATCTGTGCGGGTTTAACTTGTTGATGCACATCTGATAGAAAGTTTAAAGCATCTTTTGACTTTGTGTTTTGTTAGTTTCAATTTGATAACTCCTCCTTCAAATTTTTCTAGTCTGATTGTTTAAATTATTTTCCGAGGCAAGAGTAGAGTGATTTTACCTTAAATCTGTCCCAGTATGAAGGACATGCAGTAATTGCCAATTCTAGAGGAAATCCTGTCCTCGGTTTTGATAACAATAGCAGTGATGTGGAAAAGAAATATGTAGATTGCATAGTTGGTTTTGAGCTTATTTCTGCCAAAAATTGTGTTTCTCATGATCCAGTTTTCCCTTTTTCTTTCCATTCAGCTTAATCCGGATTTAGTCTCTTATATTTTTTTGAACCCTATTGTTCCTTTATGTCTAAGCATAGCTGCTGCTTTGCTTAGAAATTACGAAAGGACATTTCATTTCATTATTATTCTTCCTTAATTTCACTCTTTCCAAAAAATTCATTAACTTACCGATGACTTTTTCTTTCTTCTGAGGGTCCAGCATGTAATCAAACCTGGAAATGGACCTAGAACTAAGGTATAAGTGACACTCATATGCAAATGTTTTAGTGGCGCTACCATTTATAGTCCTTTGCGCTTAATAAGATCAACTTACTTAACCCTTTTTTTTTTAATTTCTTTTTATTCTTGCTCTGGGTGGGTAGAGGACGATTCTAGTTTTACAGAATCAATTGTTTGAAACAGTAATGTGTCTACATATGCATCAGCGCCTCTTTTGAGGTACTTATTGTAGAATTATGATAGACCTTATTTTTCTCTTTGTTTTATTAGTTTCCTAATTTTCCTCCTCTTCTTTAGGAAATAAGTTATTCTGGTTATATTTGACCAAATCTTATTAGGAGTGATTGATTGCAATTAGTCAGATTCACTATCTTTCTGATTGCGTTAGTTGTTAACCTTCCTTATTTGTAGGCAAGGTTGTTTCTGTTCTCCTATATAGATGTATGATATTCTAGTAACGAATTAGAGACAATTATTCATCATTCATAAAAATTACATGGCATCAGAGCCATTTCTTTAGTCTCAGATTAAAATCCTAGGGCATTTTTGTTTTGCTAGCCCTAGAACCGTCGTCCGTACAAGCACTCGCACTCACTGCCCATCAATTCCGTACAAGTCCGTATTTTTTCCGTACAGTTCGTACACTACCGTGCAATCCGTACAGCCCCAAAAAAGGTCCGTACAGTCTGCGCAAAAATATTTCAATGGCCGCTGAGAAGGGAGTCTCATCAACAGCAAGCATTCCAGGTCCTGTCAATCAGCCAGCTACTATTGATCACTCATCCTTGGTCATCACTGGCCATAAACTTAATGGGCAGAATTATCTTGCCTGGTCCCAGTCAGTTTTGATTTTCATTACCGGTAAAGGGAGAGATGAATACCTTACTGGTGAAGCAGTCCAGCCAAAGAAGGAAGATTCAACCTATCGAACATGGAAGACGGAGAATAATCTTGTTAAGTCGTGGCTTATCAACTCCATGACAAATGAGATAGCAGAATTTTCTCCTACACGAAACGGCAGCAGAAATCTGGGACGCTGCTAAGGAGGCATACTTGCATGTTGAAAACAAGTCTGAACTGTTTGAGATTGAGTGTGTACTTCATGATCAGCGACAAGGTGATCTCAACGTCACTCAGTATTTCAATATTCTTAATCGTTATTGGCAACAATTAGATATGTTCAGAGAATACAAGTGGAAGTACCCTGATGATGCCATATATCACAAGAAGATTGTTGAAGAAGCCCGTCTATACAAATTCTTAATCGGCCTGAATAAAAATTTAGATGATGTTCGTGGACGGATTCTATCAAAAAGCCCTCTTCCAAGTCTTCGTGAAGCATTTGCTGAAGTCAGCCATTAGGAGAGTCGAAAGAACATCATGATGGGAAAACAAGGCATGACCAACAATTTTGAAGCATCTGCAATGGTGGCCCGTGGAGGACAGCCACTCTTCAACAATGGAAAGCAGAAAGAGGAGAGACCAAAATGTGATCATTGTCACAAACTAGGTCACACAAAGGACCGGTGCTGGGACGTACATGGTAAACCCGATGATGCCAAGTCAGCTACTCGCAAAAACAGCAGAGGACACTTGGCCACAACTGAAGACAAACCTAAAATCGTCGAGACATCTCTCTTCAGCAAGGAGCAATTGGAATTACTCCACAAAATGTTCGTTCAGCAACAAACTGAATCATCCTCCTCTATCATATCCACTGGATCAGTGGCACACAAAGGTAATATCACACATGCTCTTAATGTTAAAGGAAAAAGGCCAACTATTTGGATAGTTGATTCTGGAGCATCTGATCATATGACCGGAGACTCAAGTTTATTTTCTACTATTAATCCCTGTAAAGAAAATTGGTATGTTCGAATTGCTGATGGAACACAATCTCGGGTTGATGGAGTTGGAACAGTGAAGTTAACCAAGGATTTGATCCTTCACTCAGTGTTATATGTTCCCAAGCTAGATTGTAATTTATTATCCATGAGTAAGCTTACAAAGGAACATAATTGTGTCACTAAATTCTTCAATAATTTGTGTGATTTTCAGGATATGGATATGGGGAGGACGATTGGTACAGCTAAGGAGTGCTCGGGGTTATACTTACTCAATGACAATAACTCTCCAAGTGGACAAGTTCATCAAATTGGGAGTCTAGGTTTTCAGATTTCATCCTCTAATGTTTTCTTCCTTCGGTTAATAATGAAGCCATGATGTGGCACTTTCGTTTAGGCCATCCAAATTTCTTGTATCTTGCAAAACTGTTTCCATTACTATTTAAGAATAAAAATCCAAGTTTGTTTCAGTGTGAAGTGTGTCAATTTTCAAAGCATATCCGAAGTAATTTTCAAATTCAACCGTACAAATTTTCTCGTCCTTTTGCAATGGTTCACAGTGATGTGTGGGGTCCCTCTCGAATAAAAACATTTTAGGATTTCGTTGGTTTGTGACATTTATAGATGATCATACATGAATGACTTGGGTATTTCTCTTAAAAGAAAAATCAGAAGTCAGTCAAGTCTTTCAAAACTTCAATACTATGATCCAAACTCAGTTTCAAACTAATATTCAAATTTTGAGAATAGATAATGCCAAAGAATATTTTAAATCTGTCTTGGGGGAATATTTGTTGAGTGAAGGTATTGTTCATCAAAGTTCTTGTGTTGATATCCTACAACAGAACGGTATTGCAGAACGAAAAAACAGGCACCTTCTTGAAGTTGCCAGATCTATTATATTTTCAGCCAATGTTCCGAAATTTTTTTGGGGGATGCCATACTTGGTGTCATTCTTAATAAATCGTATGCCCTCTCGAGTTCTCAAATTTCAAACTCCACTTCAATCTCTCTTAGAAACATATCCCACCTCTCGTCTTGCGTCTACCCTTCCACTCAGTATTTGGGTGTTCAGCCTTTGTCCATATTCACTCATCAAATCGTGGGAAGTTAGATCCTTGGGCAATCAAATGCATTTTTTTGGGCTATTCATCCAATCAAAAAGGGTACAAATGCTACTCTCCAATCACTAGAAAGTATTATAATTCTATGGATGTTTCCTTCTTTGAGAATCAGCCATTTTATCCCAATCCTACCATTCAGGGGAGAGTGACTACAGTAAAGAATGTTAGTCCTGGGATGTGGAGAGTGAACCATTACAAATAAGTTTTCCCACTTCACCCTTCTTACTTTGAGAATACCGAACCTCAACTATTCATTGATCTCCAAAATTCTCCTGCAACTGACACAAGAAAATACTCCTAATTTACCCAGCTCCATACCTGTAGTGTTTGTCCCATCTTCAGACTCACCAATGACTAATGAACTAAGTGTCCATACTAGGAGAGAAAGTGTACAACCTCACGCACTTGATGAACCTGACCAAGAGCCCAATCCGGATTCATTGAATGAAGAACACAACTTTTGAACCCCCTACTAGTGACTCTATCATTGATGATTTGGGCTGGCCGATTGCTCTAAAGAAGGGAGTGCGATCTTGCACTCAACATCCAATTCGTAATTATATCTCTTACTCAAATCTTTCACCAAAGTTTCGAGCTTTTGTTACGAATTTGGATGCCTTACAGGTTCCCACTAACATTCATGAAGCTCTTAAAGATCCTTCTTGGAAGGCAGCTGTATTTGAGGAGATTTGGGCACTAGAAAAGAATCAAACTTGGGAACTCACTAATCTACCTCCAGGAAAGAATCCAGTAGGGTGCAAATGGATATTTACAATCAAGTGTAAGGAGGATGGAAGTGTTGACAGATACAAGGCTAGGCTTGTTGCAAAAGGCTTCACTCAGTCCTATGGAATTGACTACCAAGAAACCTTTGCATCGGTAGGAAAACTCAACACAGTAAGGGTTCTTCTATCTCTGGCTGCTAATCTTGACTGACCGCTTTATCAATTGGATGTAAAAAATGCCTTTCTAAATGGAGATCTGGAAGAGGAAGTGTATATGAAAATTCCTCCTGGTTTTAAGACTCACTTCACTAGGAATCAAGTCTGCAAGTTGAAAATGTCCCTGTATGGTCTTAAACAATCCCCAAGAGCTTGGTTCGATAGGTTTAGAAGAGTTGTAAGATTAAACGGATACTCTCAGGCGCAATCAGATCACACCCTGTTCATAAAAAGGTCCCTAGAAGGTAAAGTGTCTATCCTCATAGTATATGTTGATGACATAACTGTTACTGGTGATTGCACAGAAGAAATGATTACTTTGAAGAAAACTCTTGCCAAGGAGTTTGAGATCAAAGATCTAGGGAACCGTAGATACTTCCTAGGAATGGAAGTGGCTAGATGGAGCCATGGAATATCACTATCTGAAAGGAAATATGTTCTGGACCTACTCAGAGTGTGGGATGCTGGGGTGTAAACCAACTGAAACTCCAATGACTACAGTGAACTTTGAGAGAGCTGAAAAGGGACCTTCAGTGGATAAGGGCCGATATCAAAGGTTAGTTGGCAAACTCATATATCTTTCACACACTCGCCCTGATATCAGCTTCTCTATCAGTGTTGCGAGTCAATACATGAATGACCTGCGAGAGGAACATATGGAAGCTGTGTACAGAATTTTGAGATATTTGAAGCTCACACCAGGAAAAGGGCTATATTTCAAGAAGTGTTCTAGCCGTGGGGTAGAAATCTATAGTGATGTAGACTGGGTAGGATCAGTGATCGATCGAAGATCTACATCTGGTTATTTTACTTATGTTTTGGGAAATCTAGTAACATGGAGAAGCAAGAAACTGCCTATTGTATACCGAAGTAGTGCAGAAGCTGAATTCCGTGCTGTGGCTCTCGGTATTTGTGAAGGCATTTGGATCAAACGACTACTTGAAGAACTTGGAGTCAAGATCGAAGGACCAATGAAACTTTTCTGTGACAATCAGTCAGCTATAAGCATCGCCAAAAATCCAGTCCATCATGATAGGACTAAACATGTGGAGATTGACCAACACTTTATCAAAGAAAAGATTGTTTAGTTAATCCACACACCAACAAACAAGTTGCAGACATCCTAACTAAAGCATTGCCTAGGAAGTGCTTCGAAGAATTAAGCTCCAAGCTCGGAATGAATAACATCTTCACCCCGGCTTGAGGGGAGTGTAGAATTATGATAGACCTTATTTTTCTCTTTGTTTTATTAGTTTCCTGATTTTCCTCCTCTTGTTTAGGAAATAAGTTATTCTGGTCATATTTGACCAAATCTTATTAGGAGTGATTGATTGCAATTAGTCAGATTCACTATCTTTCTGGTTTCGTTAGTTGTTAACCTTCCTTATTTGTAGGCAAGGTTGTTTCTGTTCTCCTGGATATATGTATGATATTCCAGTAATGAATTAGAGACAATTATTCATCATTCATAAAAATTACACTTATTTCTTTTTATGTCCAAAACATTTGCTGCTATGTATTCCATGACCAATTATTTTTTGGATCCAGAAAATGGTGTCAGCAGAAAAGCATGATATGCATTAATGCTACCATTTCAATTAGTTATGCATCATCCTGTTGAATGCATCAGCTATCAAAATCTATTTTGAGGCCTGCATCTTATGTGAGCTATACTAAGATCGAAATTTTTTCTCACCTTTTTGATGCATTCTTTCTTTTCTGTGAGAGGACTTAATCTCGTAAATTTTGTATGCTACATTTTGCTTCACTTATGACGTTGTTCAAAAAAAGGAAATTCCATATATTGCAGGAAGCGTCTATTCAATATGATCAATGATCTTCCAACGGTCTTTGAAGTTGTGGCAGAAAAAAAGCCCGTCAAAGACAAACCCAGCATGGACAGTGGCAGTAAATCTCGAGGCAGTACAAAGGTGAGGACACTTTTCGCAATTAATTTTAGGTTTTCACCATGATCTAAAACTGCTTGTGACTATGGCCTCGTTTGCCTTGCTAGTTCAAATTGTGTTGATTTGAATTTTTTATTTGTTCGAACTAGAAAATTTGAACTGTGTGGTTTGAATTGCAATCGGAATTGGCTTTTTATTGTGTAGTTTAAGTGTAAATATGAACAGGGAATTAAATTTAAATTTGTGTTTGGATAGATGAGAAGAGTAGAAAGGATTGACATTGTTAAAAATTTGTACAAATAGTTCCCATGGGGTGTTGATTGGAATGGTTAGGCCTTTAGTTTGCTCCCACAAGGTTTGGGGTCCAAATCACCTCATGGTCACCTACATGGCAAAAGTCATGGTTTGCTGCCTTCTTAAGATTGTAGGATTTGGTGGAATGTTCCAGTTTCACACTTGGGCTCACAATGAGAGTTAGGGGTACTCTCTCTCTCTCTCTCTCTTATTATTATTATTATTATTATTATTATTATTATTGTGACAATGCTAGCTGTTTCTAGTATCTGAACCTGAGGCCTCGCTTTTAACCCCACCCGCCCCACCCCACCCTACCCTTACCAATTGGGCATCAATTGCCGTTAGGGAGATTTTCTAGATATCAATTATTTATTTATTTATTTATTTTATATTCGGGGGTTTTTTTAGATATTTATAAAAAGGGTTTTAAAAGTTGAAATGGAGGGAAGGCTAAACTCTAAGTTGGACAATTCAAACGCAGTTTGAATGGGGAATAAAAAATCTAGACTAGGTGCTTACCAAACATGGATTTGAAATTGGTTTACTGCTTAGATTGAAAAATCCAATCCGAAGTAGTGAACCAAACATGGGGATAGTTTTTTTCTGTGATTTATTTCTCATTGTGAAGAGTTGCGTGGTAATTATGGTGTACGCTCAATATCTATCTGTTATTCTGGTTAATTTCTTTTTTCATTGTGCATATCTGATACGGACGGTAGCATATTAATTAGTTTCTAAAGCCATTGACTGGTCTAATGCTCTCCGCAGAGATCTGGTGATGGTCAAGTGAAAAGCAACCCCACGCTTGTTGATGAGAGATTTGAAGAGGAGGAAGACGAACATAGTGAAACCCTCTGCGGGAGCTGTGGTGGAAACTATAACGCAGATGAATTTTGGATTGGCTGTGACATATGTGAGAAGTGGTTCCATGGAAAATGTGTGAAGATCACACCTGCGAAGGCTGAGAGCATCAAGCAATACAAATGTCCATCTTGTAGCATGAAAAGGGGCAGGCAGTAGTAGTCAACAGTCGGTGAAACCGAGGAGGAAATCTATGTTGTTTCAGGGGCTGACAAAGTAGATAGCCACCACTTTTTGAACTTTGAAAGTGTAGAAATTTGATGTGTTGTTGTGACGCTTGTCGATGGTTAAAGGGGGTTGAAGTTTCTTTCTTCCCCTTTAGATTGCTGAATATCTATACGCATATTTAAAATTCTTAATTTGATGCCAAGTATATTAATTAAAGCGAACTTATTAAAGGCTTTTCTTTCTAAGAAATGGATGGTGTACTTCCAAGTAAAGGGTTGTCACGCGCACCGATGTTCAACTTTGTGCAGATGCGTTATGTTACCTATTGCAGCAAGTCTCTTGTTACTCTGTCATCATTAGGTTATTTTGAATAAGCAACTTCTATCAGTTTTTCACTTTTTTACTCGACCTGTTTTGTGGCATTTAAGCTCTTAGGCCTACCCTGGACCTGTTTTCCGTCCATTTTTCTGTTACAAGTCCACATGCTCCACGCACTTCTTTTTTGGGTCTTGAAAATAAATATAACTGCTTGTTCTTGTCCATCTCCCCACCTTTATTCTTGACGTAATTTTGGGTTTTCTTTCTGTTGCCAAGATTGGAGACTGAACTAGTGGAACCTGACCTTTGGAGGCTATCAATTCTAGGAATTTTGGAATATGGGGAGCTTTTAGGTTTATTTATTTATTTATTTTTGAAGAAATAGAATATGCTTATCGCTGGAATTTTAAGTGTAGGCCACGTAGTCAAATAAAAAAGACATAAGAAGCGTAAGGAAACAATTTCACCCCCTTCAAAACTTTTACAAGGAAAAACAACACCTAAACCGGTAAATCGAAAAATAAACCCCTCTCATTTGTTTCTTCTTTCAACTCTATTTTATATATGAAAAACTTACAAGAATGCCCATAAATGCACAACTTTGTTAAAAATACTCTATAAGAAACTACTTATTAAAACTGCCTTTTTATTAGAAATTAAAAATTAATTAAAAGATCAAATTACCCTTTCTATTACTCACTCATTGCGGTATGCCAAAATGAAACCTGTCAAGTTTTGTCCCAGAACTCGCCGGGTCCTATCATGGAACCCGCTAAGTTCCGTCGTGGAACCTAATAGAACCTGCCTCTGGTCGTCGAAACGGGGTGGTAGATTGTCACTTGTTAGGTTTCAACTTAGAATATACTAGATTCTAACGTATATATTTTTTAAAAACAAAAAGTGCCAACTGCCTTTGGTTACGATACAGGTGTTGGCTTGTAACCTGCTAGGTTTCAACTTGAAACTTACTAGATTTTAACATATGTTTTAAAACAAAAAAGTGCCAACCGTCTCCGGTCGCCGGCACAGGTGCCAAGTTGTAGCCTGCCAGATTCCAACTTGAAACCTACTAAATTCTAACATATTTTTTTTGAATTTACTAGATCTCGTTGCAGAACCCGGTGGGTTCCCGAACTAGTCAGAACCCACCAGGTTTCGTCTTAGAACCACCAGGTGGAAGAAATACCATCTCCTTTTGGTACACTTATTATTTAAAAATAATCTTTGACTTAGGTTAGTAATCTGCCAAGCGTTGCACAAAATGCCAAAAGGCAAAACATCTACCTTCGAATTAGTAGAAATTACAACAATGGATCATTGCTTCAACTAAATGCTGCTTTCGACGTCTCAGCACCAAAAAACATTGTCCAACAACGCAACAATTTTACAGATTATTGCTTTTTGAATCATTATGACGTATCAAGAGCCCAACATAAGCATGCAGATAGAATAAATCTCTCAAAAGTTCTAAGAGTTCACATGGGTTCGTTTGGTAAATGGGTTCGAGTTATGGTGATTTAGATTCTTTTGATTTGAGCATTATGATTTGAATTATAATCGAGTTAGTGTTTGGTTATGAGAGCTTTTAAAAATTCAAGTTAGGTACAAGATCTAAGTATGTGTTTGGTTAGTGTTTGAAATCTTGATTTGAGTTATGAATATGCGTTTGGAACATTAGAGATTTGGATTCAGATTTTTTGTGCCTCTTTTTGAAAATTAAAAAAATTACTAGGAAAATAACACTTATTTTCAAAAGTGAATTAAATTGACTTATCAAATAAATTATTTTCATTTCATTGAATGCAATGAGAAGTCCATGATTGGCGCATGTGACCACAATATTAGTATTATGAAAATGCTTTTATAACTTTATTAATTCTTTGATTTTGCCTATCTTTTGGCATTTTCAACTATCCCTTCCTAAGAATCAATTATTAATGATCATATTACAGCTAGTTATTAATTCACTATTATTTTCTCTCCAAAATAAGTTATATAAAAACACACCAAGAAAACTTAGAACATGCTCTTTTTTTCAAAAACAGTGTATATATAATAACAAATTTTAAAGGCAAAGTGGTGTTAAAAAAATAACATAGCAATGTTCCAACAATTCAACAATTAAATTATCTATAGAAATATTGATGCCTAGAGGTGAACTAAAGGTGTTGGGCATAAGCTTCCCACATTTCCATCGCCATCTCATCCCTGCGTGCATTTATGTTGCCATTTTCCGCCCTATTTTTAATCAATGGGTTATCATCAACCCCATCATCATTTTGCACCCCATCTTCTGATTCACATTTTCACCTTCTATCTCCACCATCGATATTGCATCATCACAGTACTGCTCAAAGGATTTCATCATTGCTTTGCCACATGCATATGAAGTTGTAGACGATGGTGCAAGCAATTGGGATCATTGTTTGTTTGTCGAATGGAAAGGGCTTCATGCTCTTCAAAATTGGGAATCTCGCCTTCCAAACACCAATGGTCCTCTCAATTCAGTTGCAAAGAGAGGAGTGGGTATAGTTGACTAATTCCTTTTGTAAGGCAGTGGTGGCAACGTATGAATTCGATAGACCCATGCCCTGCACTGGCCTCTTTCCAATTGTCCTGGACGTGGAAGCAATATTGATGGCACATCCTTTGGATCTACGGCCATCAAGTCAACCCCTGCCAAATTAGAAATGTCTGCCCTGTCCTTTAGGTTGTTAATAACCATATTCTTTGTCCAACTGCTTAGAGACTCCGTCATGCTCCTCTACGCTTCTCTGTGGACTAGGAGGTTCATTTAGACGTGTAGAACCTGAAGCCACGTCATAATTTTCAATAGCAGACTCCTTGTTGAACAGTTGTGCTATCAAATTCCAATTAGGCATCGCTTTACCAATCCAGTCCTTCACATGGGGGGTTCTCTGGACATCAAACGAGAAACTTATTAATATCGCAACACATGCAATTTCAATAGTAATTGCAAGATTTAGTAAAAGCAAAAACCAAAGGGATTACTACTAAAAAATCATCTAAACACTCCGTCTCGCAACAAACTACGGCTGTTTCAGGATCCCAACCTAGTCCACTAGCATTCATGAGGATAGAGTATAGATGAAAAATCTTTCTTAGTCAATTCCTCTTCTATTTACAATGTTCCTCAGGAACGCCTGGACCAAAAATTTCCGACGCCCACTGGTCCTAATCAGCCGTTGATGGATGTCTACCAAGAGTAGTTGTTTCATGATCCATCAATCGTAACAACAATGCCTTCTCATTTTGTCTGCTCCAATTAATGGTTGCCTCAACATCGTTTTTTTTCTTCCCCATCTTCTCCGTTTTCACAATTCAGTCATCGAGCCTACAAGCACCAATGCAATTGCATATGATAGAAAAAAACAACGTAAAAAAAATAATAACAACAGAGATATAAATCTGGCTCAGAACTAGAGCTTATTCCATTTCGCATTAAGAGCATAATCACTATGGATTGGCACTTAATTCGTCCATAGCAATACTACAACCGGTTTGTACACACAAGGACAGGTCAAAACAACAAGTAACAGAGGGTGGGGAGAGCAAACACAATAGGCCACATGGGTGGGGGGTGCAAAAGACATCGAAAATTACAACGGATGGAATGTCGAAGTACAACCCCCACACAGGAAAATCCTGTGAATAATTAATCGAGAGCACGCTGGCATAATAAGCGTGACAATCCACAAAAGTAACACTTCAACCAACATGATGAAGCAAAATGAGTTTCATCACAGCCAGCCTTTTTTTTTAAGATTATAATGTAGTCCCAACAAACATATTAAGTTCAATTTCTATTAACCACAAAAAGAAGAAAAAAAATAATTAGCCGAATATGGAAATCATTTAAGAAGAAGCGTAAACAGCTCACAATTTCACCCTTCACATTTCACAATTCACATTTAATGCCAATGTCCACATTTAAATGTTCAGAGTTCACATTTCGCGTTTCAATGTTCACATTTCACAGGGCACTGATCACAAATCACAATAAACAAATCACCGTTCACAGTGTATTCGCTTACAGTTCACATTGCATAATTCTTGTTAGTTCACAGGTATTTGATCACAGTTTAGATTTTACAGGCCATTCATCAGTAATCACAGTAAACACATCAAAGTTCCAAGTTCAGAGTTCATAATCGAATTTTACAAGTCACTAATCAAAGTTCAAAGTTTACAGGTCATTGATCACAAATCACAGCAAGCCAGTGGTAAAGTTGCAAAATAGCTAGTAGTTCAACTACTGAGCAATGTTATTAATTGACCATTAATGCTTTGCGTTTTATTTAGGTTAAATTTGCTCCTAATTAGTTTTAATGGTTTTATATGAGTGACCTATATATACTTTGGTGGCTATATATAAAAGTTAAGGGCATCTTCCTCAGTTGTTGTCTAAAGATGACACTTTCATCATGAAGATGCTAATAAATATTAAAAAAAAAGAACTAGTAAACTAAAAACCCACATAAATATATATACTTATATTCTTCTCATAGGATGCAAAAAGTCAATAGGATTACTTTCTTATTAGAACTGATGAAAATGTTATCCAACCACAATTTTTCTAAGAGAATATTTCTCTGACTTTAATTTAATATGATTGCGTATGTTCGATAAGTTTATCACTCAAAATTAGCATTGGAACTTAAAGATTAGGACATAGAAACGGTCATTATTCTCTGCTAATCAGTGATATTCATTAGTTTCTTATGTAACCCTATCAGCTACTATCAAAACCCCTTTAAAAAGAACCTTTTTTTTTTGTTTGTTTTTTTCCCCAAAGGGGGTCCAAGAAAAAAAAATTACTTAGCACACAATAAATTAATAATTATTGGACTTTTCCTCTTAAAATGTCATATTATTGCAAGCTTAATGTCAATGAAAATTAACCCTCTACATTCTCGTTAGTTCACAGGTATTTGATCACAGTTCAGATTTTATAGGCCATTCGTCAGTAATTACAGTAAACATCAAAGTTCAAAGTTTAGAGTTCACAATCAAATTTCACAAGTCACTGATCAAAGTTCAAAATTTATAGGTCATTGATCACAAATCATAGTAAACCAATTGGGAACCAATGGGTTCACAGTTCACAGCTCACAGAGGGTTGGGGGTGGGGGTGGGGGGCTTCAAGCCACAGTTCACGTATGAAAATAACATTTCAGTTATACATTGTAGTGCATAGGACAATTATCACAAATCACAGTTCATAGGGCACTGATGACAAATCACAATAAACGAATCACAGTTCACATTGCATAATTCTCCTTATTTCACTGATATATGATCATAGTTTAGAGTTTCCAGGCCATTCATCAGTAATCACAGTAAACAAATCAAAGTTCAAATTTCAGAGCTCATAATTCAATTTCACAGGTACCTGATCAAAGTTCACAATCTATAGGCCATTGATCATAAATCACATCAAACCAAATGGGAATCAATGGTAAAAAGTTCACAGCTCATTGGGGGTTCCAAACGACAGGAGACAGAGGGTCGATAGGTAACAAATGGTGGGGGGTGCCAAAACAGCAGGAGATAGTGTTAGACATGTATGCTCTAAGGAGTAAAAATGTAATACGTTTTTGGAGACATTTTTATCAATAAAGAATTTATTCATTTATAAATATACCAAATATTGTCCTCTTTACGTTCATATTTGTTGAATGTATGATAAGCAAACAGTAGTCTGAGACTGTCAGTCTAAACCTTAAGAATTGGGCATATGATGGGATGATTATGCGGTAGACATAATTCTTAAGGTGATGGTCTAAAAGATATGATCCGCAATCGAGGGAATAAAGTTGGGCGCTTTATTCATGTAAAGATTGTTATGTTGTCTATATCCCTTTTGGGAGATGGTTTGTCTTGGCCATCGGAGTTGGACTCTGTGAATAGAAACATTGGCGCGTTGTCATAGGTGACGATGTGTTGGATCGGGACATAAAGTGAATTGATTTGGATTAATAATTCTGTCTTGGAAAATCGATTCACTTTAGACAATCATTTGTATTGTATCTTAATCCTGAGATGAATAATGGGCCCGTTGTCTCGACTTGTGTCTTTTGATGTACCAATGGGTGACTCCCACATCTCTATAGTGGCATGCATGCCGGTACGTTGGAGGCATGACTCTTGATGGCGTAGACTTGTTATTCATAGATATGGAATCCATAGCTCCTCTTTAGGAGTAATGATATCCTCTTATATGCGTTGTCCTGTAATTGGAAAACTGGAGCGCTCAACCATTTGGATACATAGGTGTAACCGAATGGTATACTATCTTTAGATGGTAAGTTTTCTAATGGTGAGACAATGGAACGTAAGATAAAAATAATCGGGAAGGTAAGACAGAACTTGTCCTTAAGCCGATTATGGATGATCATATGGGGATACAATACACTATGATATGTCATGGAGACTAGGCTACACGAGCTTCGTAATTCTATAAAGTTCGAGAGTGCAGCTCCAAGCTTTTAGTGGAGTAGCGTTGGAGTTGATAATTGTGAAATGTATATCTGGGATATTGGGTTTCATAATTATCATGAGCTTGAACTTTATAGGTCCATTTTGGTCCCCTTTGCTAGCTCACAAAATCCTGTAACAACACGGCGTGCTTTTCCAATAATTGGTGACTTATGTCAGATTTATCAGATTGGTTTAAAATTTGTAAGAATCAAATAATTCATGTCTGTTTATCGGTTGAATTAATTATGTAAGAAAATTAGTTCAAGATGAACTTGTTGAATTATTGCGTTCGGGTAATTCTTGTCTGTTTATCGGTTGTTTTAATTTTGGACAATTAGAACAAGATAAACTTGTAGAATTATTGTGAATTGATTTATTTTCTTAGAGATTATCTTGATAAAGTTTGTTTTGATCATATATCTTTTCTATTGGGCTATTTGAATCAAAACTGAGACTTTATCCTTTAGAATCTCGGGTGGAAAATAAAAGATTCGCGGAGATTTTTTCTCGGCAGTTCGGCCTGCCGGATGACGTGTTCAGCCTGTCGAACTGGCCAGTTCGGCCTGCCTATCAGACAGTTCGGCCTGCCTATTAGCGCACATAAGATTACACGTTTTTCACGCGTATCTTATCAGATATTGATCCGAACTTGATTCTGTTTCAATTTTTTGAGACCAAATCTGATATGGACTGACCCTAGGACCAATAGGTATAAAAAGAGAGTGAGTCTAATGATTTACTAAGATCAATTTGAGAGATTAAGAGTGATACTCTTCTAGTGAGCATCTGAAAACTCCCTGAGAGCTTTTGTTCACAAATCACGAACACTAGCTTTGGGTTCTCTCTGTTGGTTGGAAAGAGAGTCACCGGTGGAAGAGCTGTACGTGTGGGCCTACACTCACTCCGGTTGTGGATAGAGAATAGCAAAGAAGACCAGTTGGTTGAGGCTCTTCTGGAACGTTACTTCTCTACACAGGTCGCGGAGGTTCTTCGGCACACTGAGGTTAGTAAGATCTGTTTAATTTATACATATAACATGTCAAACTTGTATTTTGGAAAATACTCTAATGAAAAATTTTTAAAATTCCGTTGCGCACTTTGTTTCCAACAAATGGTATCAGAGCTAGGTTTTTACATAAATTTGCAAGTTTGTGATCATGTTATATGCATAAATTTTGTGATCTTAATCTCTCCAATGCTTGAATTGAATTTTATAGAGAGATGGCACTCTAGGTTTCTATATAATATATATGTTGTCATGGATTATGTGGTGAATGTTTATTAATTAATTATGGTTGATTAAATTGTGGTTTAATTATTTATTAATTAATTAATACCGATTATGGTTCCTTAGAGGTTAGAATGTGTATCTAGGTTTTTCATGTAATTAGATGGCGGACTATCATCTCCGTCTAGGAATTGTTATTTAATTTTTAATTTGTAAGAATTTTGTAATTAAATAATTATTCGGAGAAGACGGAACGAGAAGTCGAATCTTAAAGATTGATGATGGCGCCTCTAGGTATTTCTTGAGCCTCTAATTTTATGTTTTTGAATTGTTGAAAATAAAATTGATGAATTGCATTGAAATTGTATTTTCTAGATTGAGGGTTTTCTGCTCGGTCGGCATGCCGGACCTCACAGTTCGGCAGGCCGTAGGTCACAAATCGGGAGGCCGGACGTACGGTCCGACAAGCCGACAGTGGGGCAGAAATTTTGGTGCTCTGCTGGCAAGCCGAACCTTCATGTTCGGCAGGCCGAACCTCCATGATCGGTAGGCCGATCACCCAGATCGCCCTGCCGACCGAGAGCTGCCAGGTGTCCAGAAAAGGTGCGATTTTTCCAATGCAGTTTTAATTTTATTTTTGGGACGATTCTGAGAAACATTAAATTTGGATTTGACCGGAAATATGAAGTGTTCGATTCATACGGGATTGGGGACTTGAAGATGGATATTACATGAAGAAGGATACAGCTTGAGGATTCAAGGATGAAGAATTGATAAATGTCTCGATTATTCTCTTGTAATCTTATTTTTCTATTCTCTAGGATGGAACCATAATATTACGGTTATTATTATGCTTGTAGCTTTGCTTGATTGCTTTGCTTGTCTGCATTATAATATGATTTACCATGTATATTGATAACATGTCATATAGAATAGGGAGTGCCGCTCATTTTAAAATTGTTCATGCATAATTTTAAAATAAAACCTTGACTTCAAAAGATTGAGTGGGAGAAGGTTTTCGAAGAGAGAACCTAAGGCCTCCATCGTTGGTCCATAGGAAGAACATGGTGGTCCTGACCCCTAGGAAGGGATTTCTATCATGTACTAGATTGGATCTCTGATAGGATAAGGTATTTTAGTATGATTTATGGTTGCACATCCCTAGGTGGTGATTATAAATCATGGATAAAATATTGAAACAGTGGTTATACAGTCATGTTAATTTTATTATTAACCTCCCCTAGGAGCTCTGTTAATAAAATTAGTGGCCAAAGAAACGATTATTAATATATGCTGGATCATACGGGTCCTGGATGGCATATATTAATAAGAGGGGATCCGTGTTCCTGATTGAATTTGGCATGACTCCCCTAGGAGCTTGTTGAATTCTGAGTTGGGAATTATCGTTGTAAGGTTGTGATATTTTCAAGGTTTTGACAAATAAACACATTTGTATGATTTTACATGATTGTGTTATCTTACTAAATTATTATATATGTTTGCTTATGTTTGGTATATGATTCTTTATTGTAGATTGAAAATGTCTAAAAATGCTTTATCATCGATACTTGACAAAAATCAATTAACCGGTGAGAACTATAATGATTGGAAACGAAACTTGGACATCGTCCTATCCTTTGAGAAACTGAAATATGTACTGACAACTCCTTGTCCTCTCGAGCCTACGGGAGATTCAAGTAATGAGCAATTCCAAGCGTACGACCGCTGGAAATATGCTAATGATCAGGCCCGCTGCTATGTTATGGCTAGCATGAACAACGTGTTGCAGGCTCAACATCAGGATTATGAGACTGCAAAGCAGATCTTGGATAATCTTGAGGACATGTTTGGAGGCCAGGCCATAACAAAGCGGCAAGGGGCGCTTCAGAAACTCTTAAACTGTAGACAGAGACCGGGGACATCTGTAAAGGAGCATATGATGTTGGTCATGGGTTACCTCGCTGAGGCTCAAACCAATGGAGCCGACATCGATGCTAAATCTCAGATGACTATGGTCTTTGAGACTCTGTCTAAGGAATTTATTCCGTTTAGAGCTACTTTTAATTTGAGCAATAGACGGGATATGACCTTGACAGAACTGATGAAACAGTTATAGGAGTTTGAACTGCTGATCAGGGAGTCTCCTACTGGTGGAGAGGCCAATATGGTAGCTGCTTCTGGTTCCAATTCTAATTCTGGAAATGGAAAGAAGCAACGGGCCAAGAGTGGCAAATCTTCTATTCCTGCTGCAACCAAGAGCAAGAAAAAGAAGAAGAAGAACCCAAAGAAGCTTAAGTGCTTCTTCTGTGGTAAGGTCGGGCATATAAAGAAGCATTGCAAGGACTTCCTTTCCAAGGGAGGTAGGTGTGATCTTCTATATTTAGAAACTTGTTTGGTTGAGGAATCTAGTGACATTTGGGTCATAGATTCCGGTGCAACTAATCATGTTTGTGTTTCTCTGCAGGGATTCAAAGAAACGAAAAGTCTACTTCGTGAAGACTTAACGCTTCAGATGGGTGATGGATCCTTGGTCTCAGCGGAAGCAGTGGGAGATGTCCATCTTTATTTTGATAATTATAGGAGTTTAATTTTGCGAGATTGTTTTTATGTTCCTAAATTTAAAAGGAATTTAATTTCTGTATCTTCTTTATTTAAAGACTCCTACGTGGTATGTGACGACCCGCCTTTTCGGGCAGTCACTTTACTTTCATAAACATAGTTTCATAAACAGTAATCTTACTTACTTAGTAAGAAAATACTGTAATAAAATTTTTTTTTCTTTCCTTAAACGTTCTTTAAAACTGATGCGACCTCTGTCGCATTCAAGTGGAGACATCGCTCAACACCTGACCTTAAACTCATTTCAAATCGTTTCTCAAAACTTAATAAGAAACATTTATTAAATCATAGTTTAAAACTTCACTTTATAATTACATAAAACAGTTTATAAACTGTATCTTAAAACTTTGAACACAATTCTTAAAACTTATTTTCTTTAAACTTCGAAAACACAACATTAAACAATAGAAAACATTTTCTTTACGTAGCGGAAGCAAACAGTGATGGTATCCATACCCAAATCTTCGCATCTGTCCTCCGCAGCACCCAGCTCTTCTAACGGGTCCCATTGGTCACCCATAAATTACCTACAGCATGAAAAACTTTTAATGAGCTTTCGCTCAGCAAGTTCAAACATAATCTCACAAAGCATTTAAACATGCTTTAAAACTTTTCTCATGAAAACTTTTCTCTTGAAACGTTCTTCATGAACGTTTTCTATAAACATTTATGAAAATATTTTCCATAAACGTTTTCCTTTAACATTTCTAAAAACGTTCTTCATAAACGTCTTTCATAGAACATTTCTGAAACGTTTTGCATAAACGTTTTTCGTAAAACATTTCTTCAACGTTTTTCTTAAAACGTCATTCGTAAACCTTTTCTTGCAAACATGAAATGTTTTTCATAAACATTTAATGTAAAACCTTTCTCTTAAACATTTCTTGAACGTTTTTCTTAAAACGTCATTCGTAAACCTTTTCTTGCAAACATGAAATGTTTTTCATAAACATTTAATGTAAAACCTTTCTCTTAAACATTTCTTGAACGTTTATCTTAAAACGTCGTTCATAAACCGTTTCTTGAAAACATGAAAACGCTATTCATAAACATTTATCGTAAACATTTTTCAGAATGTTTTCCATAAACATAACATATAAACATTTCATAAAAAAGCATTCAAGTAACATCAGAATGCATGACTTCATTTATGCTCAATTATTAACTTTAATTATGAGCCTTTTATGAACATTCTATAAACTTAAATATTCATTTCTTTCTCAACCTTTATTCTTGTTCCTTAACTTTCTTTATCCTGTAACCTTCATTTTCCTTACTTTACTTTAGTGTTCGTACCAACTCATTAATCATGAGATCATATAAATGATGCTTCCCTTGCGGAAGACTTGAGACCATCAAACATTGAGGTCTTGTACCTCACCTTTAGGAGGTCACACTTTAATTTTACTTTTATTACCTCATAACAAAGAGGCTGGTACGACACTTTCCTTTTTATCTTTACATTACCTTCTTATTAACTTTAGTGAGCATTCAAATGCAATCACATCATATGCAATACACTTGCAATTCATAGTTTGTACTATAAAATTTACTGCATAACAGATGCAACATATTGCACAATAAATGCAACATAAAATGCAAACACATTTTGCAAACTATAACTTTTATTCTTAAATTTATTGCACAACAAATGCAAATTATTGCATAGCAAATGCATCATTAAACCTTTAACTTAAACTATAAAACATTATGCATTGTCATAACGCAAAATCATACTTTCAATACTTTGAAAATCATAACTTCAACTTTTAAATAACGTTATGCATATCAATATGCAAATAAACCTTTAACATAACGATTACAAATTCATTGCAAATCTTTTTTTCTTGAACTTTAAAACTTTTTGCATAATAAATGCAAACATACTTTAAAAACAACTTACTTAACAATTGCAAACACATTTGCAAACATATAAATAAGCATTTAAAAATCATTTACTTCATGCTGTAGGTGAGGTTTGAAACTTACCCAAACTATGCTCTAGCGTTCTCTATTCCGTTCCTTTCTCGTTCCTTTTCCTTCCATTGGTCGGCTTTTGTGCTCTGATCAAACGACAGCCGACTCATTAATTAACTTTCTTTATTATCAATCCACTCGATTGATAATAAAACGTAAACATTAATCATTTATTCCTTTTTTCATAACTTGACTAGTATACTTTCGGTCTACCGTTCTTTTAACTCAACCTTATAAACCATCAGTTTACATTTCCTTCAATTAGCCTTGTAACCCACCGGGGTTACATTTCCTTTTAACTTTGTAACCCATCGGTTACCTCTCGTTTACTTAAAACATCCATCGTTAAATCTTGATCTCACATGACCGTTACGTTACTTAACGTATCGGAACATTTTCTATCTAATAACATTATGCTAAATCGGAGTGTTCGACTCCGTTCTAGCCGTTTCCTTAAAAATGACGATTTTACCCTTAACGGGTTTTTCGTCACCTTATAACGTTATAAAACCTATTCTTACATAAAACAGTGTAACAATCACTGATTATGCATTTCATAAATTTCTATGAAAGCATCTAAAACAATTCATACTGCAGTCGAGATTCCTACTTACTTGAACTCCAAGCTAAGCAGATCCAGTTGTATCTTGCTGCATCTACAGTATGTGAAGCATCCTCTGCAGTGCTCCTCGAGCGACCATAAATGGCTAGGAATGCTTCCTGGAGATCATGCATTCTTGAAACTGTCCTTCTGGACTCCGATATTGCTGCTTGAATCGCCTCGATCTGCGTGCAGTCGGTACCGGACGATTTTCATCGGAGTAGAATTTGCTCGAACGGAGGTCACCATTGCGTTCAGAGCGTCGAAACGAGTCGGGAGGCGGTCTCGGATCTTCGATCGGAGGTCCGGATCACAAAATCCCATTTTGCCCTTGACCGGCCGTTGACCGGCGTTGACCGCCGTTGACCGGCCGTTGACCGGCGGCGGTTGGCCCCGTTGAGGGCTGAGCTCGAGCCTACCCCCCCTAATTCGACCCTCCTGAGTCGATTTGTGGGGTCAATTTCACCCAATTCGGCCTCCAACATAGCAAATCGAAGACGGAATTCTCGGCGGAAACCGGCGGCTCCGATTTCGGTCCTCCGGCGACGGTACCGTGAAATTGAGGTGGGCGTTTTCTTCCCCGACCTCCTCTGAGTGTTTCCCCTACGGTGGGGCAGCTCAACACCGCGTGGAACGGCGGCCCCACCTAGCTCCACGGCGGTGCACGACGGAGACGCCGTTCTCCGTCCTCCGGCCATCATTTCGTGCAATTGAGGTACCGAATTTCTTCCTCTCGGTCCTCTGAAGGTGTTTGTGCCTTCAATTTGGCACAAAACGGCCTAAATTGGCCAACCCAAACACACCCACGGCGACGGTGGCGGGCGCCTTCGTTCTCCGGCGAGGGGCGGCGGAACGGTGCAATTGACCGAGGGGTCTTGCTCGCCGTCGCCCTCTGATCGTTTTGGCACCGGCGGTGTGCCACACCGCCACCATATGCGGCGGCTCCGACGACGGCTCCACGGCGGCGACGGGGCAGCTCCGGCGAAGCTGTTCCAGCCAAAATTGAGCTGGAAAATTGGTACCATCTTGTTCCTCTCCTCACACTGAGTCCATAGACACCAAAATCACGTCGATTGGTGGTCGGACGGCCGAGAAACGACGTCGGGAAAAAATGGGTTTCGCCGCCACTTTGGGCGGCGCGTGGGCCCTCCTCCGGCGGCTATTTGGGTGGCACGACACCTCGTTGGACTCAGCTCAACGAGAGCTTCCCACTGGTATGGGAGGTGTCGAAAAATAACGCCGGAATCTCAAACGAGATTTTGAGGAGAGAGAGAGAAAATCTAGAGAGAGAAAGAGGAGAGAGAAAGTCGAGTTTTGCTTTGAATTTTCTGATTTTTCTTTTTTTTTTTTTCATTTCTTTTCTTTTATAAAAAGTATAAAATAAAATTGTGGTCCACACAATTCAATTCTTATACTGCGTTGCTCCAACGCTGTATAATTTTCCATCTTATTATACAGTATTTTCCTTTAATTGTACTTTGTCTCAATATAATCTTTAATTTAATGCATTTTTAATGCACTAAAAATCTCGGGTGTTACAATCTTCCCTCCTTAACAATTTTCGTCCTCGAAAATTAGCACCTTCATAGGCAGTTCATCTTCCTTGTCATCCTTTTTCGTTCTTAACATACTTCCTTGATCATTACTTTTTCATTAAAACTGAGCCCTCATCTTAGAACTTCAACAATTTCCATCATGTTCTTGACATATTCCTTTAAATTGTACACCACACTTCTGCTGCGCAACTCTGATCTTCCAACATTTGAGCGCAGTTTCCATTCATCTAAAGGTTTAGCATTCCATCATTGAATGCTATTCTTAGAAATAGGGTTCATTTTCATTCTAATCTCTTCATTTCCTTCTAAAGATCAGGGTCACCCGACCACAAAATCCATAATTTTCGTTTCTATATCCATTCTAGAATGACATTTTACGTAATTTTCCTCATAACGTATAAATTTCCAGCTTCCATCCTCCAATCTGTGAGGTTTCCGCTGCTAGATTGGGCATCGTTGTCTTGATCGTATTTTCCATCCGGGCAGTTACGAGCTCATTCGCATGTCTCAGCTTAGCGAAGGAGTGCTTAAGCTCTATCAAATCACATAATTAATGATCTAACGTCAAGTTGCTCTCAGGCACTTTCGTTCCATAAAGCACTGAAATCACTTTAGACCTTCATTATTCCATTATCTTAATCCACTTTTTCTCGTTATGCGTGTAGCCAATACAAAATAACTCCATCAGAGTAATATTTGCTCCTACGGAGACACCATTATGCGCCTAAACATCTTAACGTGTCACAAGCTCATCTTCTTGATTTTGAGCTGTCGGCCATCTGTTGACCATCATTGAGCACGTTTTATCATCGTTGACTTGATATCGCTAATAGACAACGACTACAGTCGACTTGCGAAGATATTCTAGCATATATCATCACATTCATCCTTTGACCTTTGCCTTCTCGTTGCATATCTAGGTGTGCCAATATCAAAGGCTACGCCTAACATAAATACGTATTCAGTAAATTCTAACTTTTCTTTCTTCTTAACTTAACTTACTTACTTGAGCTATGGTGTAGCGGACATATGACAGCGCGAAATGGGATGGCAGGATACTGCTCTGATACCACCTGTGACGACCCGCCTTTTCGGGCAGTCACTTTACTTTCATAAACATAGTTTCATAAACAGTAATCTTACTTACTTAGTAAGAAAATACTGTAATAAAATTTTTTTTTCTTTCCTTAAACGTTCTTTAAAACTGATGCGACCTCTGTCGCATTCAAGTGGAGACATCGCTCAACACCTGACCTTAAACTCATTTCAAATCGTTTCTCAAAACTTAATAAGAAACATTTATTAAATCATAGTTTAAAACTTCACTTTATAATTACATAAAACAGTTTATAAACTGTATCTTAAAACTTTGAACACAATTCTTAAAACTTATTTTCTTTAAACTTCGAAAACACAACATTAAACAATAGAAAACATTTTCTTTACGTAGCGGAAGCAAACAGTGATGGTATCCATACCCAAATCTTCGCATCTGTCCTCCGCAGCACCCAGCTCTTCTAACGGGTCCCATTGGTCACCCATAAATTACCTACAGCATGAAAAACTTTTAATGAGCTTTCGCTCAGCAAGTTCAAACATAATCTCACAAAGCATTTAAACATGCTTTAAAACTTTTCTCATGAAAACTTTTCTCTTGAAACGTTCTTCATGAACGTTTTCTATAAACATTTATGAAAATATTTTCCATAAACGTTTTCCTTTAACATTTCTAAAAACGTTCTTCATAAACGTCTTTCATAGAACATTTCTGAAACGTTTTGCATAAACGTTTTTCGTAAAACATTTCTTCAACGTTTTTCTTAAAACGTCATTCGTAAACCTTTTCTTGCAAACATGAAATGTTTTTCATAAACATTTAATGTAAAACCTTTCTCTTAAACATTTCTTGAACGTTTTTCTTAAAACGTCATTCGTAAACCTTTTCTTGCAAACATGAAATGTTTTTCATAAACATTTAATGTAAAACCTTTCTCTTAAACATTTCTTGAACGTTTATCTTAAAACGTCGTTCATAAACCGTTTCTTGAAAACATGAAAACGCTATTCATAAACATTTATCGTAAACATTTTTCAGAATGTTTTCCATAAACATAACATATAAACATTTCATAAAAAAGCATTCAAGTAACATCAGAATGCATGACTTCATTTATGCTCAATTATTAACTTTAATTATGAGCCTTTTATGAACATTCTATAAACTTAAATATTCATTTCTTTCTCAACCTTTATTCTTGTTCCTTAACTTTCTTTATCCTGTAACCTTCATTTTCCTTACTTTACTTTAGTGTTCGTACCAACTCATTAATCATGAGATCATATAAATGATGCTTCCCTTGCGGAAGACTTGAGACCATCAAACATTGAGGTCTTGTACCTCACCTTTAGGAGGTCACACTTTAATTTTACTTTTATTACCTCATAACAAAGAGGCTGGTACGACACTTTCCTTTTTATCTTTACATTACCTTCTTATTAACTTTAGTGAGCATTCAAATGCAATCACATCATATGCAATACACTTGCAATTCATAGTTTGTACTATAAAATTTACTGCATAACAGATGCAACATATTGCACAATAAATGCAACATAAAATGCAAACACATTTTGCAAACTATAACTTTTATTCTTAAATTTATTGCACAACAAATGCAAATTATTGCATAGCAAATGCATCATTAAACCTTTAACTTAAACTATAAAACATTATGCATTGTCATAACGCAAAATCATACTTTCAATACTTTGAAAATCATAACTTCAACTTTTAAATAACGTTATGCATATCAATATGCAAATAAACCTTTAACATAACGATTACAAATTCATTGCAAATCTTTTTTTCTTGAACTTTAAAACTTTTTGCATAATAAATGCAAACATACTTTAAAAACAACTTACTTAACAATTGCAAACACATTTGCAAACATATAAATAAGCATTTAAAAATCATTTACTTCATGCTGTAGGTGAGGTTTGAAACTTACCCAAACTATGCTCTAGCGTTCTCTATTCCGTTCCTTTCTCGTTCCTTTTCCTTCCATTGGTCGGCTTTTGTGCTCTGATCAAACGACAGCCGACTCATTAATTAACTTTCTTTATTATCAATCCACTCGATTGATAATAAAACGTAAACATTAATCATTTATTCCTTTTTTCATAACTTGACTAGTATACTTTCGGTCTACCGTTCTTTTAACTCAACCTTATAAACCATCAGTTTACATTTCCTTCAATTAGCCTTGTAACCCACCGGGGTTACATTTCCTTTTAACTTTGTAACCCATCGGTTACCTCTCGTTTACTTAAAACATCCATCGTTAAATCTTGATCTCACATGACCGTTACGTTACTTAACGTATCGGAACATTTTCTATCTAATAACATTATGCTAAATCGGAGTGTTCGACTCCGTTCTAGCCGTTTCCTTAAAAATGACGATTTTACCCTTAACGGGTTTTTCGTCACCTTATAACGTTATAAAACCTATTCTTACATAAAACAGTGTAACAATCACTGATTATGCATTTCATAAATTTCTATGAAAGCATCTAAAACAATTCATACTGCAGTCGAGATTCCTACTTACTTGAACTCCAAGCTAAGCAGATCCAGTTGTATCTTGCTGCATCTACAGTATGTGAAGCATCCTCTGCAGTGCTCCTCGAGCGACCATAAATGGCTAGGAATGCTTCCTGGAGATCATGCATTCTTGAAACTGTCCTTCTGGACTCCGATATTGCTGCTTGAATCGCCTCGATCTGCGTGCAGTCGGTACCGGACGATTTTCATCGGAGTAGAATTTGCTCGAACGGAGGTCACCATTGCGTTCAGAGCGTCGAAACGAGTCGGGAGGCGGTCTCGGATCTTCGATCGGAGGTCCGGATCACAAAATCCCATTTTGCCCTTGACCGGCCGTTGACCGGCGTTGACCGCCGTTGACCGGCCGTTGACCGGCGGCGGTTGGCCCCGTTGAGGGCTGAGCTCGAGCCTACCCCCCCTAATTCGACCCTCCTGAGTCGATTTGTGGGGTCAATTTCACCCAATTCGGCCTCCAACATAGCAAATCGAAGACGGAATTCTCGGCGGAAACCGGCGGCTCCGATTTCGGTCCTCCGGCGACGGTACCGTGAAATTGAGGTGGGCGTTTTCTTCCCCGACCTCCTCTGAGTGTTTCCCCTACGGTGGGGCAGCTCAACACCGCGTGGAACGGCGGCCCCACCTAGCTCCACGGCGGTGCACGACGGAGACGCCGTTCTCCGTCCTCCGGCCATCATTTCGTGCAATTGAGGTACCGAATTTCTTCCTCTCGGTCCTCTGAAGGTGTTTGTGCCTTCAATTTGGCACAAAACGGCCTAAATTGGCCAACCCAAACACACCCACGGCGACGGTGGCGGGCGCCTTCGTTCTCCGGCGAGGGGCGGCGGAACGGTGCAATTGACCGAGGGGTCTTGCTCGCCGTCGCCCTCTGATCGTTTTGGCACCGGCGGTGTGCCACACCGCCACCATATGCGGCGGCTCCGACGACGGCTCCACGGCGGCGACGGGGCAGCTCCGGCGAAGCTGTTCCAGCCAAAATTGAGCTGGAAAATTGGTACCATCTTGTTCCTCTCCTCACACTGAGTCCATAGACACCAAAATCACGTCGATTGGTGGTCGGACGGCCGAGAAACGACGTCGGGAAAAAATGGGTTTCGCCGCCACTTTGGGCGGCGCGTGGGCCCTCCTCCGGCGGCTATTTGGGTGGCACGACACCTCGTTGGACTCAGCTCAACGAGAGCTTCCCACTGGTATGGGAGGTGTCGAAAAATAACGCCGGAATCTCAAACGAGATTTTGAGGAGAGAGAGAGAAAATCTAGAGAGAGAAAGAGGAGAGAGAAAGTCGAGTTTTGCTTTGAATTTTCTGATTTTTCTTTTTTTTTTTTTCATTTCTTTTCTTTTATAAAAAGTATAAAATAAAATTGTGGTCCACACAATTCAATTCTTATACTGCGTTGCTCCAACGCTGTATAATTTTCCATCTTATTATACAGTATTTTCCTTTAATTGTACTTTGTCTCAATATAATCTTTAATTTAATGCATTTTTAATGCACTAAAAATCTCGGGTGTTACATGGTATCTTTTAATGAACAAGTGGTGATTCGTAAAAAAAAATCTTTTATCTGTTCTGGATGGATGCAAAATAATCTATATTTTATCAAACCTAAGATAGACTTATTGCTTAATGCTGAGATAAATGATAATGACTCAAAAAGACTTAAGACTTCTCACTCTAATAAGACTTATCTTTGGCATTTGCGCCTTGGCCATATTAACCTGAATAGGATTCAAAGGTTGGTAAGGGATGGACCTTTAAGTCACTTAAATGTGGAATCTATACCTCAATGTGAGTCTTGTTTGGAGGGTAAAATGACCAAAAGACCATACGGGTCTAAGGGCAATAGGGCCGAAGGGGTTCTAGAACTTGTGCATAGTGATGTTTGCGGACCGATGAACATCCGGGCACGAGGAGGGTATGAGTACTTCATCACTTTCATTGACGATCACTCAAGATATGGGTATGTGTACCGAATGCACCACAAAAGCGAAACTTATGATAAGTTCTGGGAGTTTCGGGCTGAAGTGGAAAAACAATTGGATAAACCCATAAAGGCACTTCGATCTGATCGAGGTGGGGAATACCTTTCTGATGAGTTCTTGGAACACTTGTTAGAGAATGGGATTTTATCCCATTTGACTGCGCCGGGCACTCCGCAGCAGAATGGCGTAGCGGAGAGAAGGAATAGGACTTTGTTGGACATGATTCGGTCCATGATAAGTTATTCATCATTGCCTTTATCCTTTTGGGGATATGCACTACAAACCACATGTTATCTTTTGAACAATGTGCCTTCAAAATCGGTCCCTAAAACTCCTCACGAGTTGTGGACAAGACGGAAGACATCCTTAAACCATATTCGCATATGGGGATGTCCAGCTCATGTCCTGTTTAAGGATCCGAATAAGTTGGAAGCACGTTCAGAAGTTTGCGTGTTTGTAGGATATCCAAAAGGGACTAAAGGGGGTTATTTTTATAACCCAAAGGAAAATAAAGTCGTGGTTTCAACTAATGCAACTTTTCTTGAGGAGAGTTACATGAACGACTTTAAACCTCGAAGCAAAGTGGTGCTTGAGGAGTTGAGGGGTGATCCGTTTACTCCGGAGGTTCCGAATGAAACCATTCCGATCAGTGTAGAAAAACCAAACAAACCTGAACAACAACCTCAGGGGCTTCGGCGTAGTGGGAGGATCGGGCGTCAACCTGAAAGGTATATGTTCAATGGGGAGGTCTTTTTGGCTGAACCGGATGAACATGACAGGGATCCTTATACGTTCGCAGAAGCCATGGAGGATGTTGATTCAAGACTCTGGACAGAGGCCATGAACATAGAGATGAAGTCTATGAAGACTAATCGGGTCTGGGAGCTTGTGGATCTTCCCGAAGGGGTAAAACCTATAGGGTGTAAGTGGATCTACAAGAGGAAAATAGGAGTGGATGGAAAGGTCGAAACCTTTAAGGCTAGACTGGTAGCTAAGGGTTATACGCAAAAGGAAGAAATCGATTGTCAGGAAACCTTTTCGCCTGTAGCCATGCTTAAATCCATCCGGATTCTCTTGTCCATAGCTGCCGCTCTCGACTACGAGATTTGGGAGATGGATGTCAAGACGGCTTTTCTGAATGGCTATCTTGATGAGTCCATTTATATGGAACAACCAGACGGGTTCAAGGTCGCGGGTCAAGAGGGTAAGGTTTGTAAGCTGCTAAAGTCAATTTATGGACTTAAGCAGGCATCCCGTTCTTGGAACATAGGATTTGATCAAGTGATCAAGACTTATGGGTTCTCACAAAATGTGGATGAACCATGTGTTTACAAACACATAAAGGATAGGAAAGTGGTTTTTCTACTACTCTATGTAGATGACATTCTGCTAATTGGCAATGACGTTGGGGCGTTGTCATCGGTCAAATTATGGTTGACCAAGCAGTTTGACATGAAGGACTTGGGTGAGGCTAATTTTGTTCTCGGTATCCAGATCTTTCGGGATAGGAAGAACAAAATGATAGCTTTGTCACAGGCCAGCTACATAGATAAAATTCTCAGGAGGTTTGCAATGCAGGATTCCAAGAAAGGTGGGCAACCATCTAGGTCTGGAATTACTCTTTCTAAGAAAGACTCTCCAAAGTCTTATGAAGAATGAGAATACATGAAGAAGGTGCCTTATGCTACGGCAGTGGGTAGTCTCATGTATGCCATGCTTTGCACTCGACCGGATATTAGCTATGCGGTCGGGATTGTGAGTCGATTTCAGGCGGATCCAGGACCGAACCATTGGGTTGCGGTAAAGCATATTTTCAAGTACCTGAGAAGGACTCGAGGGTATATGCTTGTATATTCGGGTGAGGACTTGACTCCTCTAGGATACACTGATTCAGATTTTCAATCCAGCCTGGATTCTAGGAAATCGACTTCAGGGTTTGTGTTTACTCTGGGTGGCATTGCTATTAGTTGGAGAAGTGCGAAGCAAGATTGCACTTCGGATTCAACGATGGAGGCCGAGTATGTGGCGGCTAGTGATGCTTCGAAAGAAGCAGTGTGGCTCCGCAAGTTCCTTGGGGATCTTGAGGTAGTTCCTGGTGTAGATAAAGCGGTATCACTGTATTGTGATAACAGTGCGGCGGTAGCTAATGCTAAGGAACCAAGATTTCACAAGAAGAGTAAGCATATTGATCGGAAGTATCATGTGATAAAGGACTTCGTTGAGGGCAGGCATGTCACGATGTGCAAGATCGCGTCAGAGGACAATTTAGCTGATCCATTTACGAAGACACTTGCTGGGAGAGTCTTCGAAAGGCATGTGGAAGCTATGGGGATGCGAAATTTGCTGTATTTACTCACTTAGTGCAAGCGGGAGATTGTTAGACATGTATGCTCTAAGGAGTAAAAATGTAATACATTTTTGGAGACATTTTTATCAATAAAGAATTTATTCATTTAAAAATATACCAAATATTGTCCTCTTTACGTTCATATTTGTTGAATGTATGATAAGCAAACAGTAGTCTGAGACTGTCAGTCTAAACCTTAAGAATTGGGCATATGATGGGATGATTATGCGGTAGACATAATTCTTAAGGTGATGGTCTAAAAGATATGATCCGCAATCGAGGGAATAAAGTTGGACGCTTTATTCATGTAAAGATTGTTATGTTGTCTATATCCCTTTTGGGAGATGGTTTGTCTTGGCCATCGGAGTTGGACTCTGTGAATAGAAACATTGGCGCGTTGTCATAGGTGACGATGTGTTGGATCGGGACATAAAGTGAATTGATTTGGATTAATAATTCTGTCTTGGAAAATCGATTCACTTTAGACAATCATTTGTATTGTATCTTAATCCTGAGATGAATAATGGGCCCGTTGTCTCGACTTGTGTCTTTTGATGTACCAATGGGTGACTCCCACATCTCTATAGTGGCATGCATGCCGGTACGTTGGAGGCATGACTCTTGATGGCGTAGACTTGTTATTCATAGATATGGAATCCATAGCTCCTCTTTAGGAGTAATGATATCCTCTTATATGCGTTGTCCTGTAATTGGAAAACTGGAGCGCTCAACCATTTGGATACATAGGTGTAACCGAATGGTATACTATCTTTAGATGGTAAGTTTTCTAATGGTGAGACAATGGAACGTAAGATAAAAATAATCGGGAAGGTAAGACAGAACTTGTCCTTAAGCCGATTATGGATGATCATATGGGGATACAATACACTATGATATGTCATGGAGACTAGGCTACACGAGCTTCGTAATTCTATAAAGTTCGAGAGTGCAGCTCCAAGCTTTTAGTGGAGTAGCGTTGGAGTTGATAATTGTGAAATGTATATCTGGGATATTGGGTTTCATAATTATCATGAGCTTGAACTTTATAGGTCCATTTTGGTCCCCTTTGCTAGCTCACAAAATCCTGTAACAACACGGCGTGCTTTTCCAATAATTGGTGACTTATGTCAGATTTATCAGATTGGTTTAAAATTTGTAAGAATCAAATAATTCATGTCTGTTTATCGGTTGAATTAATTATGTAAGAAAATTAGTTCAAGATGAACTTGTTGAATTATTGCGTTCGGGTAATTCTTGTCTGTTTATCGGTTGTTTTAATTTTGGACAATTAGAACAAGATAAACTTGTAGAATTATTGTGAATTGATTTATTTTCTTAGAGATTATCTTGATAAAGTTTGTTTTGATCATATATCTTTTCTATTGGGCTATTTGAATCAAAACTGAGACTTTATCCTTTAGAATCTCAGGTGGAAAATAAAAGATTCGCGGAGATTTTTTCTCGGTAGTTCGGCCTGCCGGATGACGTGTTCGGCCTGTCGAACTGGCCAGTTCGGCCTGCCTATCAGACAGTTCGGCCTGCCTATCAGCGCACATAAGATTACGCGTTTTTCATGCGTATCTTATCAGATATTGATCCGAACTTGATTCTGTTTCAATTTTTTGAGACCAAATCTGATATGGACTGACCCTAGGACCAATAGGTATAAGAAGAGAGTGAGTCTAATGATTTACTAACATCAATTTGAGAGATTAAGAGTGATACTCTTCTAGTGAGCATCTGAAAACTCCCTAAGAGCTTTTGTTCACAAATCACGAACACTAGCTTTGGGTTCTCTCTGTTGGTTGGAAGAAGAGTCACCGGTGGAAGAGCTGTACGTGTGAGCCCACACTCACTCCGGTTGTGGATAGAGAATAGCAAAGAAGACTAGTTGGTTGAGGCTCTTCTGGAACGTTACTTCTCTACACAGGTCGCGGAGGTTCTTCGGCACACTGAGGTTAGTAAGACCTGTTTAATTTATACATATAACATGTCAAACTTGTATTTTGGAAAATACTCTGATGAAAAATTTTTAAAATTCCGCTGCGCACTTTGTTTCCAACAGATAGTGGGTTAGGGAGGGCTGAAACGACAAAAAAGAGAGGGTGGGGAGGGCAAAAAGGTAGGTAATAGAGGGTGGTGGGAACGGTGAATATGACAGGTCACAAATGATTGGGGGCCAAAACGACAAGAGACAGTGGGTTGGGGAAGGCCAATATGACAGAGAAAGAGGGTGGGGAGGGCAACAACGACATGTTACTGGGGTAGAGAGAGTTAAAAATGACACGAAATAGAGGGTGGAGATGGACACAACAATAGGTGACAGTGGAGGGAGAGGCCAAAAATGACAAGGATAAAGTCTTCGCCCTTCACGGTAGAGACGACAAGTTGTAAGAGAGACGACAAGTTGTAAGGGAGCCGACATGCACAAGGGAGAAGAAGTAAGGTTCATGGCCAAAAAATAATTTGAGGAAAAATCCCAAAAAAAGATTTGAACCCAAAAAACTTACCATGTTTGAGCCTACCGATGATTGGGTAGAGTCTGGCTGAACCCAGCCAACTTGCAAGAAGGACACTGGTCACCTATTCCAACACTGAGAATGACAATAGGTTAATGATGCACGGTGGCTCAAATATGGTTTACACTAGCCCGATCTGCATCAACGAAAAAGATGAGCGAGTTGAGGGTATAAGTCTCACTAGCAGGACTAATAGTCTCTGTTTTGATAGAGAGAGCAAGAGAAAGAGAGAGATGTTGGTTGGTTTCTAGTAGATGAGAGAAAAATGAAAAAGATTAAGCACCCATAGCCGGTTGGGAGTTAGGGGATTTATTGCAGAAGCAATAACCCTTGATTGAAAGTCTTGGACAATTAGATTGGTAGAGAATCCCTATTGCAAAGCAGAGGAATCATGCAAATTTGGATTAGAGAATCATTACTGTAGCAACACCTTTCAAGTCACCTTTCAAGTCTCAAGAAAACAACCCTAAAGTTAACTCTGAAAACTAGACTTAAAGCCCGTTTGGTTTGAGTATTTGAATAAAGATTTAAATTTTTCTAAGAGAAAGTACTATAGCAAAATGATTAAAACCGTGATTCAAACTACGAAACAAACGCATCCTTAGAGGTCCAAAAAATTGATTAAGATGATTTAGAATTTTAAGGCACCAAACAGGAACTAAGGGTCTCATAATACTCAAATCTGCACTTACGTCCATGCAGTCGTAACAGTACTAAAACGAAATGGACCCTATCTACTTGCACTCAAGTAAGCATTTAATACTAGTTCTCCTTTCTCTAAAAATATCATAAAATCTTTGGACCATTTCAGTAGCAGAGAAACAACCAATCTTATGTTGATCAAAACACTCGAAAAAATGTAAATGTATCTACAATGTTGTTCCATTTATGGCCTTCAAGCAATCCACAATCACTGCAAAAATCAATTAGACAAAATCAATCTCCTAAAACTAAATACAAATAATCCTTGGTGAAATGACTCAGTTCGCAAAATTCAAAATCGATCAATAGATAATAAATAGCAAAATTAGAAAGAATACTAGCAATAATCGAACCCTATTTGAGAATATAATTAGTGATCCAATAGTAATAACGGAGAGAAATTCGATTATCGACATCAAATTTTTGAGCACCTGTAACAATATTAATTCTCTCGGAAGACGGTCTCATATTCTTCCATCTAAGAGGCCACTTGACTTTGTTTTTCATTTTTTTTTCTCGTGGTTTCTTTGTAGCCAAACAACAACATTGGGATTCAAATTTTTATATTGAGATGACAGGGCCAAGCTTCGCCGATGATCTAGCCTTGCGACACCTCTGGAAGACGATCTAGTGCAACTCGATCTCGAGCGGCCTAGGAAAAAATGACATGTGCTAAGAACCCAGCCTTTGTTCATCACCGTTGTAGGATGAGGAGAGGGAGGTAGGTAGAGGATGGCAGAGATAGAGGAGGGTGTTGGAAAAATAGTACGCAATGAAATTTTAAAAATTTTTATATTAGAGTATTTTCTAAAATACAAGTTTGACACGTTATATGCATAAAATAATCAGATCTTACTAACCATGTTTGTCGAAAAGCTCTACAATCCATGAAGAGAACTAACGTTCTAGAAGAACTTCAACCAGCTAGTCTTCTTTACTATTCTCTATCCACGATCAGTGTGTATGCGGGCATACTCTTACAACTCTTCCACCAAGCAACTCCCCTTACAGCCAATTAAGAAAAACCCAAAGCTATAGTTCGTGATTAGTGAATAACAGCTTTCCAGGGAGTTTTAGAGTCTCACCAGCATAGTCTCACTCTAATTTTCTGAACTAATCTAAACAACAATGAGTCTCACTCCCCTTTGTATAGAGGTTGGGCTTAGGCGTTAGTCCTTATCAGATAAGGCCTCGAAAAGTCGAATCAAAATCAATATTAGATCAAATCTACATGAAAATACGTGATCTATGTCTCGCTCGGTCGACAGGCCGAACTGGTAGATCGGCCTGCCGAACTTACGATAAATGATCCATGTGAATCTTTTATTTCCCACCCAAGATTCTTGAGATGGAGCCCTAGTTTTAATTCAAATAACCCAATAGAGAAGTTATCTGATTAAAACAGTCATATCTAGATAATCTCTAGCAAAATAAAAATTTAAGATAATTCAACAACTTTATCTTGAATTAATTTATTCAAAATTAATCAAACCGATAAATAGACATAAATTATCTGATCCTGATAATTCAACAAGTTTATCTTGAATTCACTGTCAGAAAATTAATTCAATCGACAAACATACGTGAATTATTCGATTCTATCGAATCTTTAGCTAATCTAATAATTTGACACAAGTCACTAATTATTGGAAAAACACGCCGTATCGTTACATGATTTTTTATGAGCTAGCAAAAGGGACTTGATGGACCTATATAGTTCAAGCTCCCGATAATTATGAAACCCAATAACCCATATGTACATTTCATAATTATCAATTCTAACGCTACTCCACTAAAAGCTTAGAGCTGCACTCTCGAACTATATAGAATTAGGAAGTTCATATAGCTAAATCTTCGTAACATATCATAATGTATCGTATCCCCATAGGATTGTCCATAATTGGCTTAAGGATAAATTATGTCTTACCTTCCTCATTATTCTTGTCTTACGTTCTATTATCTCACCATCGAAAAACTTACCATCCAAAGACAGTATACCATTCGGTTACACCTATGTATCCAAATAGTTGAGTGCTCTAGTTTTTCAACTATAGCATAATGCATATAAGAGGATATCAACTACTGTTGAAGATGAGCTATGGATTCCATATCTATGAATAACAAGTGTACGCTATCAAGAGTCATGCCTCCAGCGTACTAGCATGCGTACCAACATAAAATATGGATGTCATCCTTTGGTACATCAAAAGACATAAGTCAAGACAACATGCTCGCTATTCATCTCAGGATTAAGATACAATACATATAATTGTGTAAAGTAAATCGATTTTCTAAGACCGAATTATTAATCCAAATCAATGCACTTTATGTCCCGATTCAGCACATCATCACCTATGACAATGTGCCACAATGCACCAATGTTTCTATTCACCTAAGACAAACTGTTGGAAACAAAGTGCGCAGCGGAATTTTTTTGATTTTTCATCAGAGTAATTTCCAAAACACAAGTTTGACATGTTATATGTATAAATTAAACAGATCTTACTAACCTCAGTATGCCGAAGAACCTCCGCGACCTGTGTAGAGAAGTAACGTTCCAGAAGAACCTCAACCAACTGGTCTTCTTTGCTATTCTCTATCCACAACCGGAGTGAGTGTGGGCTCACACGTACAGCTCTTCCACCGGTGACTCTCCTTCCAACCAATAGAGAGAACCCAAAGCTAGTGTTCGTGATTTGTGAACAAAAGCTCTCAGGGAGTTTTCAGATGCTCACTAGAAGAGTATCACTCTTAATCTCTCAAATTGATCTGGGTAAATCATTAGACTCACTCCCTTTTTATACCTATTGGTCCTTGGGGTCAGTCCATATCAAATTAGGTCTCAAAAATCGAAACAGAATCAAGTTCGGATCAATATCTGATAAGATACGCGTGAAAAATGCGTAATCTTAGCTGTCGCGGTCGGCATGCCGAACTGTGAGATAGGCAGGCCGAACTGGCCAGTTCGGCAGGCCGAACACGTCATCCGGCATGCCGAACTGTCGAGAAAAAATCTCCGCGAATCTTTTATTTTCCACCCGAGATTCTAAAGGATAAAGTCTCAGTTTTGATTCAAATAGCCCAATAGAAAAGATATCTGATCAAAACAAACTTTATCAAGATAATCTCTAAGAAAATAAATCAATTCACAATAATTCTACAAGTTTATCTTGTTCTAATTGTCCAAAATTAAAACAACCGATAAACAGACAAGAATTATCCGAACGCCATAATTCAACAAGTTCATCTTGAACTAATTTCTTACATAATTAATTCAACCGATAAACAGACATGAATTATTTGATTCTTATAAATTTTAAACCAATCTGATAAATCCGACTTAAGTCACCAATTATTGGAAAAGCACGCCGTGTCGTTACAGGATTTTGTGAGCTAGCAAAGGGGACCAAAATGGACCTATAAAGTTCAAGCTCATGATAATTATGAAATCCAATATCCCAGATATACATTTCACAATTATCAACTCCAACGCTACTCCACTAAAAGCTTGGAGCTGCACTCTCGAACTTTATAGAATTACGAAGCTCGTGTAGCTAAGTCTCCATGACATATCATAGTGCATCGCATCCCCATATGATCATCCATAATCGGCTTAAGGACAAGTTCTGTCTTACCTTCCCGATTATTTTTATCTTACGTTCCATTGTCTCACCATTAGAAAACTTACCATCCAAAGATAGTATACCATTCGGTTACACCTATGTATCCAAATGGTTGAGCGCTCCAGTTTTCCAATTACAGGACAACGCATATAAGAGGATATCATTACTCCTAAAGAGGAGCTATGGATTCCATATCTATGAATATCAAGTCTACGCTACCAAGAGTCATGCCTCCAACGTACCGGCATGCATGCCACTATAGAGATGTGGGAGTCACCCATTGGTACATCAAAAGACACAAATCGAGACAACGGGCCCATTATTCATCTCAGGATTAAGATACAATACAAATGATTGTCTAAAGTGAATCGATTTGCCAAGACAGAATTATTAATCCAAATCAATTCACTTTATGTCCCGATCCAACACATCGTCACCTATGACAACGCGCCAATGTTTCTATTCACGGAGTCCAACTCCGATGGCCAAGACAAACCATCTCCCAAAAGGGATATAGACAACATAACAATCTTTACATGAATAAAGCGCCCAACTTTATTCCCTCGATTGCGGATCATATATTTTAGACCATCACCTTAAGAGTCGTGTCTACCGCATAATCATCCCATCATATGCCCAACTCTTAAGGTTTAGACTGATAGTCTCAGACTACTGTTTGCTTATCATACATTCAACAAATATGAACGTAAAGAGGACAATATTTGGTATATATAAATGAATAAATTCTTTATTGATAAAAATGTCTCCAAAAACGTATTACATTTTTACTCCTTAGAGCATACATGTCTAACAATCTCCCACTTGCACTAAGTGAGTAAATACTGCAAATTTCGCATCCCCATAGCTTCCACATGCCTTTCGAAGACTCTCCTAGAAAGTGTCTTCGTAAATGGATCAGCTAAATTGTCCTCTGACGCGATCTTGCACACCGTGACATGCCCGCTCTCAACGAAGTCCTTTATCACATGATACTTCCGATCAATATGCTTACTCTTCTTGTGAAATCTTGGTTCCTTAGCATTAGCTACTGCCGCACTGTTATCACAGTACAGTGATACCGCTTTATCCATACCAGGAACTACCTCAAAATCCCCAAGGAACTTGCGGAGCCACACTACTTCTTTCGAAGCATCACTAGCCGCCACATACTCGGCCTCCATCGTTGAATCCGAAGTGCAATCTTGCTTCGCACTTCTCCAACTGATGGCACCGCCACCCAGAGTAAACACAAACCCTGAAGTCGATTTCCTAGAATCCAGGCAGGATTGAAAATCCGAATCTGTGTATCCTAGAGGAGTTAAATCCTCACCCGAATACACAAGCATATACCCTCGAGTCCTTCTCAGGTACTTGAAAATATGCTTTACCGCAACCCAATGGTTTGGTCCTGGATCCGCCTGAAATCGACTCACAATCCCGACCGCATAGCTAATATCCGGTCGAGTGCAAAGCATGGCATACATGAGACTACCTACTGCCGAAGCATAAGGCACCTTCTTCATGTATTCTCTTTCTTCATAAGACTTTGGAGAGTCTTTCTTAGAAAGAGTAATTCCGACCTTGATGGTTGCCCACCTTTCTTGGAATCCTGCATTGCAAACCTCCTGAGAATTTTATCTATGTAGCCGGCCTGTGACAAAGCTATCATTTTGTTCTTCCTATCCCGAAAGATCTGGATACCGAGAACAAAATTAGCCTCACCCAAGTCCTTCATGTCAAACTGCTTGGTCAACCATAATTTGACCGATGACAACGCCCCAACGTCATTGCCAATTAGCAGAATGTCATCTACATAGAGTAGTAGAAAAACCACCTTCCCATTCTTAATGTGTTTGTAAACACATGGTTCATCCACATTTTGTGAGAACCCATAAGTCTTGATCACTTGATCAAATCTTATGTTCCAAGAATGAGAAGCCTGCTTAAGTCCATAAATAGACTTTAGCAACTTACAAACCTTACCCTCTTGTCCCGTGACCTTGAACCCGTCTGGTTGTTCCATATAAATGGACTCATCAAGATAGCCATTCAGAAAAGCCGTCTTGACATCCATCTGCCAAATCTCGTAGTCGAGAGCGGCAGCTATGGACAAGAGAATCCGGATGGACTTAAGCATGGCTACAGGCGAAAAGGTTTCCTCATAATCGATTCCTTCCTTTTGCGTATAACCCTTAGCTACCAGTCTAGCCTTAAAGGTTTCGACCTTTCCATCCACTCCTCTTTTCCTCTTGTAGATCCACTTACACCCTATGGGTTTTACCCCTTCGGGAAGATCCACAAGCTCCCAGACCCGATTAGTCTCCATAGACTTCATCTCAATGTTCATGGCCTCTGTCCAGAGTCTTGAATCAACATCCTCCATAGCTTTTGCGTAAGTATAAGGATCCCTGTCATGTTCATCCGGTTCAGCCAAAAAGACCTCCCCATTGAACATATACCTCTCAGGTTGACGCCCGATCCTCCCACTACGCCGAAGCCCCTGAGGTTGTTGTTCAGGTTTGTTTGGTTTTTCTACACCGATCGGAATGGTTTCGTTCGGAACCTCCGGAGTAAACGGATTACCCCTCAACTCCTCAAGCACCACTTTGCTTTGAGGTTTAAAGTCGTTCATGTAACTCTCCTCAAGGAAAGTTGCATTAGTTGAAACCACGACTTTATTTTCCTTTGGGTTATAAAAATAACCCCCTTTAGTCCCTTTTGGATATCCTACAAACACGCAAACTTCTGAACGTGCTTCCAACTTATTCGGATCCTTAAACAGGACATGAGCTGGACATCCCCATATGCGAATATGGTTTAAGGATGTCTTCCGTCTTGTCCACAACTCGTGAGGAGTTTTAGGGACCGATTTTGAAGGCACATTGTTCAAAAGATAACATGCGGTTTGTAGTGCATATCCCCAAAAGGATAAAGGCAATGATGAATAACTCATCATGGACCGAATCATGTCCAACAAAGTCCTATTCCTTCTCTCTGCTACTCCATTCTGCTGCGGAGTGCCCGGCGCAGTCAAATGGGATAAAATCCCATTCTCTAACAAGTGTCCCAAGAACTTATCAGAAAGGTATTCCCCACCTCGATCAGATCGAAGTGCCTTTATGGGTCTACCCAATTGCTTTTCCACTTCAGCCCGAAACTCCCTGAACTTATCATAAGTTTCGCTTTTGTGGTGCATTAGGTACACATACCCATATCTTGAGTAATCGTCCATAAAAGTAACGAAGTACTCATACCCTCCTCGTCCCCGGATGTTCATCGGTCCGCAAACATCACTATGCACAAGTTCTAGAACCCCTTCGGCCCTATTGCCCTTAGACCCGTATGGTCTTTTGGTCATTTTACCCTCCAAACAAGATTCACATTGAGGTATAGATTCCACCTTTAAGTGACTTAAAGGTCCATCCCTTACCAACCTTTGAATCCTATTTAGGTTAATATGGCCAAGGCGCAAATGCCAAAGATAAGTCTTATTAGAGTGAGAAGTTTTAAGTCTTTTTGAGTCATTATCATTTATCTCAGCATTAAGCAATAGGTCCATCTTGGGTTTGATAAAATATAGATTATTTTGCATCCATCCAGAACAGATAAAAGATTTGTTTTTACGAATCACCACTTTTTCATTAAAAGATACCACGTAGGAGTCTTTAAATAAAGAAGATACAGAAATTAAATTCCTTTTAAATTTAGGAACATAAAAACAATCTCGCAAAATTAAACTCCTATAATTATCAAAATAAAGATGGACATCTCCCACTGCTTCCGCTGAGACCAAGGATCCATCGCCCATCCGAAGCGTTAAGTCTTCACGAAGTAGACTTCTCGTTTCTTTGAATCCCTGCAGAGAAACACAAACATGATTAGTTGCACCGGAATCTATGACCCAAATGTCACTGGATTCCTCAACCAAACAAGTTTCTAAATATAGAAGATCACACCTACCTCCCTTGGAAAGGAAGTCCTTGCAATGCTTCTTTATATGCCCGACCTTACCACAAAAGAAGCACTTAAGCTTCTTTGGGTTCTTCTTTTTCTTCTTCTTGCTCTTGGTAGCAATAGGAATAGAAGACTTCCCACTTTTGGCCCGTTGCTTCTTTCCATTCCCAGAGTTAGGATTGGAACCAGAAGCAGCTACCATATTGGCCTCTCCACCAGCAGGAGACTCCCTGATCAGCAGTTCAAACTCTTGTAACTGTTTCATCAGTTCTGTCAAGGTCATATCCCGTCTATTGCTTAGATTAAAAGTAGCTCTAAACGGAATAAATTCCTTAGACAGAGTCTCAAAGACCATAGTCATCTGAGTTTCAGCATCGATGTCGGCTCCATTGGTTTGAGCCTCAGCGAGGTAACCCATGACCAACATCATGTGCTCCTTCACAGATGTCCCCGGTCTCTGTCTACAGTTTAAGAGTTTCCGAAGCGCCCCTTGCCGCTTTGTTATGGCCTGGCCTCCAAACATGTCCTCAATTATCCAAGATCTGCTTCGCAGTCTCATAATCCTGATGTTGAGCCTGCAGCACGTTATTCATGCTAGCCATAACATAGCAGCGGGCCTGATCATTAGCATCTTTCCAGCGTTCATACGCTTGGAATTGCTCATTACTTGAGTCTCCCGTAGGCTCGGGAGGACAAGGAGTTGTCAGAACATATTTCAGTTTCTCAAAGGAAAGGACGATGTCCAGGTTCCGTTTCCAATCATTATAGTTCTCACCGGTTAATTGGTTTTTGTCAAGTATCGATGATAAAGCGTTTTTAGACATTTTCAATCTACAATAAAGAATCATATACCAAACATAAGCAAACATATATAATAATTTAGTAAGATAACACAATCATGTAAAATCATACAAATGTGTTTATGTGTCAAAACCTTGAAAATATCACAACCTTACAACGATAATTCCTAACTCAGAATTCAACAAGCTCCTAGGGGAGTCATGCCAAATTCAATCAGGAACACGGATCCCCTCCTGATTAATATATGCTATCCAGGACCCGTATGATCCAGCATATACTAATAATCGTTTCTTTGGCCATTAATTTTATTAACAGAGCTCCTAGGGGAGGTTAATAATAAAATTAACGTGAGTGTATAACCACCATTTTAATATTTTATCCATGATTTATAATCACCACCTAGGGGTGTGCAACCATAAATCACACTAAAATACCTTATCCTTTCAGAGATCCAATCTGGTACATGATAGAAATCCCTTCCTAGGGGTTGGGACCATCATGTTCTTCCTATGGACCAACGATGGAGGCCTTAGGTTCTCTCTTCGAAAACCTTCTCCCACTCAATCTTTTGAAGTCAAGGTTTTATTTTAAAATTATGCATGAACAAATTTAATATGAGCGGCACTCCCAATTCTATATGACATGTTATCAATATACATGGTAAATCATATTATAATGCAGACAAGCAACGCAATCAAGCAAAGCTACAAGCACAATAATAATAATAACCGTAATATTATGGTTCCACCCTAGAGAATAGAAAAAACTAAGATTACAAGAGAATAATCGAGACATTTATCGATTCTTCATCCTTGAATCCTCAAGCTGTATCCTTCTTCATGTAATATCCATCTTCAAGTCCTCAATCCCGTATGAATCGAACACTTCATATTTCCGGTCATATCCAAATTTAATGTTTCTCAGAATCGTCCCAAAAATAAAATTAAAACTGCACCAAAAATTGCACCTTTTCTGGACACCTGGCTGCTCTCGGTCGGCAGGCCGATCTAGGTGATCGGCCTACCGATTATGGAGGTTCGGCCTGCCGAACATGAAGGTTCGGCCTGCCGAACATGAAGGTTCGGCCTGCCGGCAGAGCACCAAAATTTCTGCCCCACTGTCGGCCTGCCGGACCGTACGTCCGGCCTGCCGATCTGTGACCTTCGGCCTGCCGAACTGTGAGGTCCGGCATGCCGACCGAGCAGAAAACCCTCAATCCAGAAAATACAATTTTAATGCAATTCATCAATTTTATTTTCAACAATTCAAAAACATAAAATTAGAGACTCAGGAAATACCTGGAGACGCCATCATCTATCTTTAAGTTCCGACTTCTCGTTCCGTCTTCTCCGAATAATTATTTAATTACAAAATTCTTACAAATTAAAAATTAAATAATAATTCCTAGACGGAGATGATAGTCCGCCATCTAATTACATGAAAAACCTAGATACACATTCTAACCTCTAAGGAACCATAACCGGTATTAATTAATTAATAAATAATTAAACAATAATTTAATCAACCATAATTAATTAATAAACATTCACCATATAATCCATGACAACATATATATTATATAGAAACCTAGAGTGCCATCTCTCTATAAAATTTAATTCAAGCATTGGAGAGATTAAGATCACAAAATTTATGCATATAACATGATCACAAACTTGCAAATTTATGTAAAAACCTGGGCTCTGATACCAATTGTTGGAAACAAAGTGCGCAGCAGAATTTTTTTGATTTTTCATCAGAGTAATTTCCAAAACACAAGTTTGACATGTTATATGTATAAATTAAACAGATCTTACTAACCTCAGTATGCCGAAGAACCTCCGCGACCTGTGTAGAGAAGTAACGTTCCAGAAGAGCCTCAACCAACTGGTCTTCTTTGCTATTCTCTATCCACAACCGGAGTGAGTGTGGGCTCACACGTACAGCTCTTCCACCGGTGACTCTCCTTCCAACCAATAGAGAGAACCCAAAGCTAGTGTTCGTGATTTGTGAACAAAAGCTCTCAGGGAGTTTTCAGAAGCTCACTAGAAGAGTATCACTCTTAATCTCTCAAATTGATCTGAGTAAATCATTAGACTCACTCCCTTTTTATACCTATTGGTCCTTGGGGTCAGTCCATATCAAATTAGGTCTCAAAAATCAAAACAGAATCAAGTTCGGATCAATATCTGATAAGATACGCGTGAAAAATGCGTAATCTTAGCTGTCGCGGTCGGCATGCCGAACTGTGAGATAGGCAGGCCGAACTGGCCAGTTCGGCAGGCCGAACACGTCATCCGGCATGCCGAACTGTCGAGAAAAAATCTCCGCGAATCTTTTATTTTCCACCCGAGATTCTAAAGGATAAAGTCTCAGTTTTGATTCAAATAGCCCAATAGAAAAGATATCTGATCAAAACAAACTTTATCAAGATAATCTCTAAGAAAATAAATCAATTCACAATAATTCTACAAGTTTATCTTGTTCTAATTGTCCAAAATTAAAACAACCGATAAACAGACAAGAATTATCCGAACGCCATAATTCAACAAGTTCATCTTGAACTAATTTCTTACATAATTAATTCAACCGATAAACAGACATGAATTATTTGATTCTTATAAATTTTAAACCAATCTGATAAATCCGACTTAAGTCACCAATTATTGGAAAAGCACGCCGTGTCGTTACAGGATTTTGTGAGCTAGCAAAGGGGACCAAAATGGACCTATAAAGTTCAAGCTCATGATAATTATGAAATCCAATATCCCAGATATACATTTCACAATTATCAACTCCAACGCTACTCCACTAAAAGCTTGGAGCTGCACTCTCGAACTTTATAGAATTACGAAGCTCGTGTAGCTAAGTCTCCATGACATATCATAGTGCATCGCATCCCCATATGATCATCCATAATCGGCTTAAGGACAAGTTCTGTCTTACCTTCCCGATTATTTTTATCTTACGTTCCATTGTCTCACCATTAGAAAACTTACCATCCAAAGATAGTATACCATTCGGTTACACCTATGTATCCAAATGGTTGAGCGCTCCAGTTTTCCAATTACAGGACAACGCATATAAGAGGATATCATTACTCCTAAAGAGGAGCTATGGATTCCATATCTATGAATATCAAGTCTACGCTACCAAGAGTCATGCCTCCAACGTACCGGCATGCATGCCACTATAGAGATGTGGGAGTCACCCATTGGTACATCAAAAGACACAAATCGAGACAACGGGCCCATTATTCATCTCAGGATTAAGATACAATACAAATGATTGTCTAAAGTGAATCGATTTGCCAAGACAGAATTATTAATCCAAATCAATTCACTTTATGTCCCGATCCAACACATCGTCACCTATGACAACGCGCCAATGTTTCTATTCATGGAGTCCAACTCCGATGGCCAAGACAAACCATCTCCCAAAAGGGATATAGACAACATAACAATCTTTACATGAATAAAGCGCCCAACTTTATTCCCTCGATTGCGGATCATATATTTTAGACCATCACCTTAAGAGTCGTGTCTACCGCATAATCATCCCATCATATGCCCAACTCTTAAGGTTTAGACTGATAGTCTCAGACTACTGTTTGCTTATCATACATTCAACAAATATAAACGTAAAGAGGACAATATTTGGTATATATAAATGAATAAATTCTTTATTGATAAAAATGTCTCCAAAAACGTATTACATTTTTACTCCTTAGAGCATACATGTCTAACACAAACATCTCCTGGTAGGGATATAGACAACATAACAATCTTTACATGAATAAAGTGCCCAACTTTATTCCCTCGATTGCGGATCTTATGATTTAGACCATCACTTTAAGAATCGTGTCTTTCGTATAATCTGTCTATCATATGCCCAATTCGTAAAGGTTTACACCGACAGTTTCAGACTTTTGTTTGCTTATTATGCATCTAACAAATATGAATGTAAAGAGAAAAACAATTTGGTATATGAATAATGAATAAACTCTTTATTGATAAAAAAGTCTCCAAAGAGGACAGAGAGAGAGGGAGGAGGAAGGAGGAGATAAAGAGGAGAGAAAAAGAGGCATACAAAGAGGACAGAGAAAGAGGGATTGATCTGAGGCATATGGATGAGGTTGGTTTTTTCTTTTTCTCCTTTTTTCCTGTATGAGTTTGATTTAGGGCTTAGGTGATGAGAAGAAGTAATGGGTAAAATAGTAAATGCATAATCATTATTAAAAGAATAAAAAGGCAGTTATGAAAAAGCAAAGGTAAGATAACAGTTTTGAAAACTTACTCACTTATGGGGCATTAAGGGGTATTCGATATAGTTTTCTCGAATTTAGGGTCACCTTCCTTGACGTGGAAGATAATAGCAAATGGTTATTAGCAGTCAGCAACTTGACTACTCTCCTTGCTAGAGAAATCCTAAGGATGGCAAAAGAAAAAAGTAAAATTTTGCCGCTTTAAAATGCGGACCAAAATTGAACATAATCTGTTTTTCAAAAATATTCTCATTGTTCACCGATACGTAATCTACTAGATATTGCCGTTGAAAATGCAAATTGCTGAAGTGATCTAGTTCATTAATATCAATAATCTACCAGATTTCTTTTCTTGTTGTTAACTTTAGGGAAAATACTACATTTCCACCGGCGAATGAAGAAATAAACCTCTCACTCTATTTGCATATTGCCGTCGACTCCAATGTCACCTTCCAGATGACTTGGCTGACTAGTAGCGGCTTGTTATTAGCAGTCATCCATTGGCTTACTCTGGTGATTGGCACTGGTGGATTGCCAGCTATTACTTATCGTGTTATGGTTTTAGTGTTGAAAGGGTTTTTATGATAGGGGCTCTAATGTCTATCATATTACGGTTTCAATGATCTTGAAAAGTAATGAAAGGTATGGATTAAAGCAATATCATATCAATTGTTGAGATTGTTTTGGTATTTTTTATTTTCTTTTCATAAAGTCACCTAAATCACACATGACCATTCTGTCCAAAATTTAATGGATTTAGGCGTTTGGACTTCAAACTGCTCATTATGAAATTAGAAATGGAACTAAAAAGGTGCCTCTAATTCTACCCAATGCCGTGGCTTATTTACCCCTGTGGGTTTGATGTCAGCAACCTGTCAGCTACGGTTAGGTTGGATTACGTTTGGGAACACATGTCAAGCTCATGGGGAATTGACCTTTTTAGCACCCATGGAAGGATTAGATTGAAAAAGCTAACGCGTAGGGGAAAAAGAAGAAACAAAACAAATCTAAGCTCCTCCTATTTCCTCGTAAAACAAGTAAATAGTCTTTTTCCTTTTGTTGTTGTTGTTGTTGTTTTGTGAATAAGGTCAAGTTCATTCAATTAAAACAAATATTACAATTATAAATCTTACAAAAATGCCAACATCAATATGACAATTTCCATTCTAATAAGTAAAACAATACATTTTCATTTCTTATTTTTTTGAACAAAAAAAATATTCTTTGTTGTTTTTATTTTTTATTTTTTATAACAAGTTTGGTATCTATTATTTATTATTTATTTAAAAAAGAAACAAGAAAGGCAAATGGTAGCATAATTTTTTTTTGGCATGTATTTTTAAACAAAAACAAAAACATCATTATTTTGGACTCGATGCCAAGATCGAAAAGACTAGGTGGGATCAACATCGGGATTAGACCAACAAGCCAAGGCTAGGATTGGACAAATGAGTTGGTGTTGGGGCCGTATCAAGCTGATAGGCTGGGTTTACCATCGATGTTCGGCAAGTTGGAATCATCGTTGAGGTTGATTCAAAAAGCCAATATCGCAGTCAAGGTCTGGTCGACAAAGCGTAATTGCTGCCAAGGTCGGGTCGATGAACATTCTAGACATGTATGCCCTAAGGAGTAAAAATGTAATATGTTTTTGAAGACATATTTATTAATAAAAAATTTATTTATTGTTTATATACTAATTGTTGTCCTTTTTACGTTTATTTTTGTTGGATGTATGATAAGCAAATAAAAGTTTGAGACTGTTGGTCTAAATTATAAGACCTACAATCGAGGGAAAAAAGTTGGGCGCTTTATTCATGCAAAGATTATTATGTTGTCTATATCCCTAAGGGAAGATGGTTTGTCTTAGCCATCAAAGGCGTACTCTGCAAATAGAAACATTGGTACATTGTCATAGGTGACGATGTGTTAGATCGGGACAAAAATTGTAATTGATTTGGATTAATAATTCTATCTCGGCAAATCAATTCACTTTAGACAATTATATGTGTTGTATCTTAATCCTGAGATGAATAATAGACTTGCTGTCTTGACTTATGTCTTTTGATGTACCAAAGGTGACATCCATATTTTATAATGGTAAGCATAATGGTACATTTGAGACGTGACTCTTGATAGTATAGACTTATTATTCATAGATATGTTGTCATGGAATTATACGGTGGATGTTTATTAATTAATTATAGTTAATTAAATTATTATTTAATTAACTAATATCGGTTTTGTTCCTTAGAGGTTATAATATGTATCAAGATTTTTCATGTAATTAGATGGCGGTCTATCATCATTGCCTAAGAATTATTATTTAATTTTAAATTTGTAAGAATTTTATAGTTAAATAATCATTAAAAAAAGACGAATCTAGAAAATAGATGATAGCGTTCCACAAGTATTTTATGAATCTCTAATTTTATATTTTTGAATTGTTGAAATAAAATTGAAAAATTGCATAAAAACTGCATGTTTTGGAAGTCATGATATCTGCTTGGTCGGTAAGCCAAACCTTCAAGATTGGCGGTGTTAGACGTGTATGCTCTAAGGAGTAAAAATATAAAATGTTTTTCAAGACATTTTTATCAATAAAGAATTTATTTATTATTTATATACCAAATCTTGTCCTTATTACATTCATATTTGTTAAATGTATGTTAAGCAAACAAAAGTCTGAGACTGTCATTCTAAACCTTTAAGAATTGGGCATATAATGGACAGATTATGCTGAAGACATGATTCTTATGGTGCTAGTCTAAAATATAAGATCCACAATCAAGGGAATAAAGTTAGGCACTTTTTTCATGTAAAGATTGTTATGTTGTCTATATTCCTATTTGGAGATGGTTTGTCTTGAACATCGAAGGTGGACTCCATAGATAGAAATATTGGTACATTGTCATAGGTGACGATATGTTGGATTGGCACGTAAAGTGAATTGATTTGGATTAATAATTCTGTCTTGGCAAATCGATTCACTTTAGACAATCATTTGTATTGCATCTTAATCCTAAGATGAATAGTGGGCCTGTTATCTTGGCTTGTGTTTTTTGATGTGCCAAAGGGTGACACCCACATTTTAATAGTGGTACTCATGCCGGTACGTTGGAGACATGACTCTAGATAGCATAGACCTATTAGTCATATATATGAAATCCATAGCTCCTCTTTAGGAGTAGTGATATTCTCTTATATGCATTATCCCGTAATTGGAAAACTAGAAGGCTCAACCATTTGGATACATAGGTGTAACCAAATGGTATACCGTCTTTGGATGGTAAGTTTTCCTATGGTAAGATAATAGAACGTAAAATAAAAATAACCAGGAAGGTAAGACAAAACTTGTCTTTAAGCCAGTTATGGATAATCCTATGGGGACACGATACACTATGATATATCATAAAAACTTAGCTATATGGGCTTTGAAATTCTATATAGATTGAGAGTGCAACTCCAAGATTTTAGTAGAGTAGCATTGGAGTTGATTATCTAGGATATTGGGTTACATAATTATCGAGTGCTTGAGCTATACGAGTCCATCAAGTCCCCTTTGCTAGCTCACAAAAATCCTGTAACGATACGGTGTGTTTACCCAATAATTGGTGACTTATGTCAGATTTATCAGATTGGTTGAAATCCAAAAGAATCAAATAATTCATGTCTATTTATCGGTTGAGTTAATTTTGTGACAAAATTGATTCAAGATAAACTTGTTGAATTATTGGGATCAGATAATTTATGTCTGTTTATTGGTTGGATTAATTTTGAATTAATTCAAGATAAACTTATTGAATAATCAGGAATTCATTTATTTTCCTAGAGATTATGTAGATAAAGTTGTTTTAATTAGATAACTTTTCTATTGGGTTATTTGAATTAAAATTGAAACTTTATCCTATAGAATCTCGGGTGAAAAATAAAAGATTCGCTGAGATTTTTATCAATTGTTTGGCATGCCGATTCTCAGGTTTGGCTTGCCGATGGGGCAAGTTTGGCATGTCAGTTAGATAGATCGGCATGCCGACATCGCGATAAAAAGATTACGAGTTTTCATGTCGATTTCATCATATATTGATCCGAATTTGATTCTGATTCAAAATTTGAGGCATTATCTAATAAGGACTGACTGCCTGGCCCAACCTCTATAAAAAGGGAGTGAGTCTCATTATTATTTAGATCAATTGAGAGATTAAGAGTGAAACTCTTCTTGTGAGATTCTAAAACTCCTTGAGAGCTCTTGTTCGCAAATCACGAACACTAGCTTTGGGTTCACTCAATTAGTTGGAAGGAGAGTCACCTTGTGGAAGAGCTATACATGTGAGCCCACACTCACTTCGATCGTGGATAGAGAATAACAAAGAGGGCTAATTGGTTGAGGTACTTCTAGAACGTTACTTCTCTTCACTGATTGTAGGAGTTTTTTGGTACACAGAGGTTAGTAAGTTCTGGCTAATTTATGCATGTAACAAGTCAAACTTATGTTCTAGAAAATACCTTGATATAAAAAATTTTAAAATTTCGCTGCATACTATTTTTCTAATAATTGGTATTAGAGCCATGGTTTTTTCATAAATTTACAAGTTTGTGATCATGCTATATGTGTAAATTATGTGCTCTTGATCTCTTCTATGCTTGAATTTAATTTTATAGAGAGTTGGCACTCTAGGTTTCTATATAATATTATATGTTGTCATGGATTATATGGTGAATGCTTATTAATTAATTATGGTTGATTAAATTATTATTTAATTATTAATTAATTAATTAATTATTTAATGTCGGTTATGGTTTCTTAGAGGTTAGAATATGTATCTAGGTTTTTCATGTAATTAGATAGCGGACTATCAACTTCGTCTAGGAATTATTATTTAATTTTAAATTTGTAAGAATTTTATACTTAAATAATCATTCGGAGAAGACGGATCTAGAAGATGGATGATGCCACTCCTAGGAATTTTCTGAGTTTCTAATTTTATGTTTTTGAATTGTTGAAAATAAAATTGATAAATTGCATTAGAAACTATATTTTCTAAAAGGGGTGGTTTTTGCTCGATTGACATGCCGAACCCTCTAGTTTAGCAGGTCGATGGTCGCAGATCCACAGGCTGGATGTGATGTTCGACAGGTCATCAGCCGGGTAGAAACCAGGTGGCTTTGGCAGCAGGCCAAACTTCTGGTTTGGCAGGCCAATTAGTCATGAACCGGCAGGCTGATATGAAAAGATCGGTGGGCCGGTGGGTCATGACCGGTAGGCCGTTCACCCAAATCGGTTTTCCAATAGAGAGTTGAAAAATTATCTCAGAAAAGGTGTAGTTTTCGATGCAGTTATAATTCTATTTTTGGGACAATTCTGAGAAACACTAAAATTTGGATATGACCTAAAATTTGTTGTATTCGATTCATATGAGATTGAAGACTTACGGATGGGCATTACATGAAGAAGGATACAGCTTGGAGATTCAAGGATGAAGAATCGATAATGTGTTTCGATTATTCTTTCGTAATTTTTGTTTTCTATTCTCTAGGGTAGAACCATAATATTACATTTATTTATTATTATTTTGCTTGTAGCTTTGCTTGATTGTTTTGCTTGTCTGCATTATAATATGATTTTTCATGTATATTGATAACATGCCATACAGAATAGGGAGTGCCGCTCAATTTAAAATTATTCATGCATGTTCTTAAAAAAAAACCTTGATTTCAAAAGATTGACTTGGAGAAGGTTTTCGAAGAGAGGACCTACGGCCTTCATCGTTGGTCCATAAGAAGAACATGGTGGTCCTGACCCCTAGGAAGGGATTTCTATCATGTATCAGATTGGATCTCCAAGAGGATAAGGTATTTTAACATGATTTATGGTTGCATACCCTTAGGTGGTGATTATAAATCATGGATAAAATTTTGAAACGATGGTTATACACTCATGTTAATTTTATTATTAACCTCCCCCTAGGAGTTCTATTAATAAAATTAATGGCCAAAGAAATGATTATTAATATATGTTGGATCATATAGGCCCTATATGGCATATATTAATTAGGAGGGGATCCGTGTTCCTAATTGAATTTGTTATGACTCCCCTAGGAGCTTGTTGAATTCTGAGTTAGGAATTATCGTTGTAAGGTTGTGATATTTTCAAGGTTTTGACACATAAACACATTTATATGTTTTTTACATGATTGTGTTATCTTACTAAATTATTATGCTATGTTTGCTTATGTTTAGTATATGATTTTTTATTATAGATTAAAAATATCTAAAAACGCTTTATCTTCAATACTTGACAAAAACCAATTAATCGGAGAGAATTATAATAATTGGAAGCGAAACCTAGAAATTGTCTTTTTCTTTGACAAACTAAAATTTGTGCTGACAATACCTTATCCTCCCGAGCCTACGGGAGATTCCACCAACGAATAATTCCAAGCATATGATCGTTGGAAAGATGCAAATGATCAGGCCGTTGCTATGTTATGGCCAGCATGAACAACTTGCTGTAGGCTCAACTTGAGGATTATGAGATTGCTAAGCAGATCTTGGATAATCTAGAAGACATGTTTGGAGGCCAAGCCCTAAGAAAGCGATAAGGGGCGCTTCAGAAACTCTTAAACTATAAGCAGAGACCGGGAACATCTATAAAGGAGCATATGATGTTAGTCATGGGTTACCTCACTGAGGCACAAACCAATGGAGCTGACATCAATACTAAAGCTTAGATGAATATAGTCTTTGAGACTCTATCGAAGGAATTTATTCCATTTAGGGCTACTTTTAATTTGAGCAATAGACGAGATATGACCTTAACAAAATTAATGAAACAGTTATAGGAGTTCAAATAGTTGATCAAGGAGTCTCCTGCTGGTGGCGAGGCCAATTTGGTAGCCGCTTTTGGTTCCAATCCTAATTCTGGGAATGGAAAGAAGCAACGAGCTAAGAATGGGAAGTCTTCTATTCCTGCTAACAACAAGAGCAAGAAGAAGAAGAAGAAGAACCCAAAGAAGCTAAAGTGCTTCTTCTACGGCAAGGTCGGGCACATAAAGAAGCATTGCGAGGACTTCCTTTCCAAAGGAGGTAGGTGTGATCTTCTATATTTAGAAATTTGTTTGGTTGAGGAATCCAGTGACATTTGGGTCATAGATTCTGGTGCAACTAATCAAGTTTGTGTTTCTCTGTAGGGGTTCATAGAAATGAGAAGTCTGCTTCATGAAGACTTCACACTTCGGATGGGTGATGGATCCTTGGTCTTAGCAGAAGCAGTGGGAGAATATGAACGGATCCATCCAAGCTTTGCCAATGGATCTTTCTGCCTACTTGCAGTTATGGTTCCTTTTATCTTATTTTTCCCATGCTTATGGAGAGACACTCATGTTTCTTGCAGCAGTTTTCATTTATATTACCCCTTGTTATGGATAGTTTTGTTTTGAGAATTTATTTGAGGGATTTTATTTGTTTACCTATATATTTTCAAGAAACTGAATTCTTCACCATTTCTGTAGTTTGTTTATTTAAAGACTCCTATTTGGTTTCTTTTAAAAATAAAGTGGTGATTTATAAAAACAAATCTTTTATCTATTTTGGATGGATGCAAAATAATCTATATTTTATCAAACCTAAGATGGGCTTACTGTTTAATACTGAGATGAATGATTATAACTCTAAAAGACTTCAAACTTCTCACTCTAATAAGACTTATATTTGGCATTTGCGCCTTGGTCATATTAACTTGAATAGGATTCAAAGGTTGGAAAGGGATAGACCTTTAAGTGACTTAAAGGTGGAATCTATACCACAATATGAATCTTGTTTGGAGGGCAAAATGACCAAAAGGCCATTTGGGTCTAAGGGTAATAGGGTCAAAGGGGTTCTAGAACTTATGCATAATGATGTTTGCGGGCCGATGAACATCCGGGCACAAGGAGGGTATGAGTACTTCATCACTTTTATTGACAATTACTCAAGGTATGGGTATGTATACCTGATGCACCACAAAAGCAAAACTTTTGACAAGTTTAGAGAGTTTTGGGCTGAAGTGGAAAAGCAATTGGGTAGACCCATAAAGACACTTTGATCCGATCGAGGTGGTGAGTACCTTTCTGATGAGTTCTTAGGACACTTATTAGAGAATAGGATTTCATTCCATTTGACTGCGCCGGGCATTTTGCAGCATAATGGCATGGCAGAGAAAAGAAATAGGACTTTATGGGACATGGTTAGGTCCATGATTAGTTATTCATCATTGCCTTTATCCTTTTGGGGATATGCACTACAAACCGCATGTTATCTTTTGAATAACGTGCCTTCAAAATCGGTCCCTAAACTCCTCATGAGTTGTGGATGGGTAAGAAGACACCCTTAAACCATATTCCCATATGGGAATGTCCGGCTCATATCTTGTTTAAGGATGCCAATAAGTTGAAAGCACGTTCAGAAGTTTGCGTGTTTCTAGGATATCCAAAAGGAAATAAAGGGGGTTATTTATATAACCCAAAGGAAAATAAAGTCGTGGTTTCAACTAATGCAACTTTCCTTGAGGAGAGTTACATGGACGACTTTAAGCCTCAAAGCAAAGTGGTGCTTGAGGAGTTAAGGAATGATCCAATCACTCTAGAGTTCCAAATAAAACTATTCCGATCAGTGTAGAAAGACCCAACAAAACTGAACAACAACCTAAGGGGCTTTGGCATAGTGGGAGGATTGGGCGTCAACCCGAGAGGTATATGTTCAATGGAGAGGCCTTCTTGGCTGAACTGGATGAACATGACAGGGATCCTTATACTTATGTAGAGGCTATGGAGGATGTTGATTCAAAACTCTGGACAGAGGCCATGAACATAGAGATGAAGTCTATGGAGACTAATCGGGTCCAGGAGCTTATGGATCTTCTCGATGGGGTAAAACCCATAGGGTGTAGGTGGATCTACAAGAGGAAAAGAGGAGTGGATGGAAAGGTCAAAATCTTGAAAGGTAAACTGGTAGCTAAGGGTTACACACAAAAGGAATGAATCGATTACGAGGAAACCTTTTCGCCTGTAGCCATGCTTAGGTCCATTCGAATTCTCTTGTCTATAGTTGCTGCTCTTGATTACGTGACCTGGCAGATGGATATCAAGGCGACTTTTCTAAATGGCTATCTTGATGAGCCCATTCATATGGAACAACTAGACGGATTCAAGGTCAAGGGTCAAGAGAGTACGGTTTGTAAGCTGCTAAAGTCAATTTAAAGACTTAAGCAGGCTTCCCGTTCTTGGAACATAAGATTTGATCAGGTGATCAAGACTTATGGGTTTTCATAAAATATGGATGAGCCATGTGTTTACAAACACATTAAGGATGAGAAGATAGTTTTTCTACTGCTCTATATAGATGACATTCTGCTAATTGGCAATGACGTTGGGGCATTGTCATCGGTCAAATTATGGTTAACCAAGCAGTTTGACATGAAGGACTTAGGTGACGCTAATTTTGTTCTCGGTATCCAGATTTTTCGGGATAGGGAAGAACAAAATGATAGCTTTGTCACAAGCTGGCTACATAGATAAAATTCTTAGAAGGTTTGCAATGCAGGATTCTAAGAAAGGTGGGCAACCATCTAGGTCTGGAATTACTCTTTCTAAGAAAGACTCTCCAAATTCTAAGGAAGAAAGAGAATACATGAAGAAGGTGCCTCATGCTTCAGTAGTGGGTAGTCTCATGTATGCCATGCTTTACACACGACTGGATATTTGTTATGCTGTTGAGATTGTTAGTTGATTTCAAGTGGATCAAGGACCAAACCATTAGGTTGCGGTAAAGCATATTTTCAAGTACCTGAGAAGGACTCGAGGGTACATGCTTGTATGTACGGGTGAGGACTTAACTCCTCTAGAGTATACTAACTCATATTTTCAATCCTGTCTGGGTTCGAGGAGATCGATTTCTGGGTTTGTATTTACTCTAGGCGGCGGTGCCATTAGTTGGAGAAGTGTGAAGCAAGATTCCACTTCAGATTCAATGTTGGAGGCCCAATATGTGGTAGCTGGTGATGCTTCGAAAGAAGCAGTATGGCTCTGTAAGTTCCTTGGGGATCTTGAGGTAGTTCTTGGTATGGATAAGGCAGTATCACTATACTATGATAATAGTTCAGCGGTAGCTAATGCTAAGGAACCAAGATTTCACAAGAAGAGTAAGCGTATTGATCAGAAGTATCATGTGATAAAGGGCTTCGTCGAGGGCGGGCATGTCACAGTGTGCAAAATCGCATCAGAGGACAATGTAGCTGATCCATTCATTAAGACACTTACTGGGAGATTCTTTGAGAGGCATGTTGAAGCTATGGAGATGCGAGATTTGTCATATTTACTCATTTAGTGCAAGTGGGAGATTGTTAGATGTGTATGCCCTAAAGAGTAAAAATGTAATAAGTTTTTGGAGATATTTTTATCAATAAAGAATTTATTTATTATTTATATACCAAATCTTGTCCTCTTTACGTTTATATTTGTTGAATGTATGTTAAGTAAACAAAAGTCTGAGACTGTCGTTCTAAACCTTGAAGAATTGGCCATATGATGGATAGATTATGCGGAAGACACGATTCTTAAGGTGACGGTCTAAAACATAAGATCCATAATCAAGAGAATAAAGTTAGGCACTTTTTTCATATAAAGATTGTTATGTTTTCTATATCCCTATTGGGAGATGGTTTGTCTTGGCTATCGGAGGTGGACTTCACGAATAGAAACATTGGCACATTGTCGTAGGTGACAATGTGTTAGATCGGGACATAAAGTGAATTGATTTGGATTAATAATTCTGTCTTAGCAAGTTGATTCACTTTAGACAATCATTTGTATTGTATCTTAATCCTGAGATAAATAGTAGTCTTAACGTGTGTTTTTTGATGTGCCAAAGGGTGACACCCACATTTTAATAGTGGTATGCATGTCGGTACATTGGAGGCATGACTCTAGATAGCGTAGACTTATTATTTGTAGATATGGAATCCATAGCTCCTCTTTAGGAGTAGTGATATCCTCTAATATGCGTTATCCTGTAATTGGAAACTAGAGCACTTAACCATTTGGATACATAGGAGTAACTGAATGGTATACTTTCTTTGGATGGTAAGTTTTTTGGTGGTGAGATAATAGAATGTAAGATAAAAATAATCGGGAAGGTAAGACAGAACTTGTCCTTAAGCTGGCTATGGATAATCCTATAGGGATACGATATACTATGATATGTCATGGAGACTTAGTTATACGGGCTTCATAATTCCATATAGTTCAAGAGTGCAGCTCTAAACTTTTATTCGAGTAGCGTTGGAGTTGATAATTATGAAATGTATATCTGGGATATTAGGTTTAATAATTATTAGGAGCTTGAACTACATAGGTCCATCAAGTCCCTTTTGCTAGCTCACAAAAATCCTATAATGATACGTCATGTTTTTCCAATAATTGGTGACTTATGTCAGATTTATCAGATTGGATGAAATTTGGAAGAATCAAATAATTCATTTTTGTTTATCAGTTGAGTTAATTTTGTGAGAAAATTGATTCAAGATAAATTTGTTGAATTAGTAGGATCAGATAATTCATGTCTGTTTATCGGCTGGATTAATTTTGAATTAATTCAAGATAAACTTGTTGAATTATCAAGAATTTATTTATTTTCCTAGATATTATCAATATAAAGTTGTTTTAATTAGATAAATTTTCTATTAGGTTATTTGAATTAAAACTAAAACTTTATCCTATAGAATCTCGGGTGGAAAATAAAAGTTTCGTGGAGAATTTTATCAACAGATCGGCATATTGATCCTTAGGTTTGGCCTGCCGATGGGGCAAGTTTGGCATGTCAGTTTGGCATATCGGCATGCCGACCGCGCGATAAAAAGATCACGTATTTTCATGCAAATTTCATCAGATATTGATCAGAATTTAATTTTGATTCGAATTTTGAGGCATTATCTGATAAGGACTAACTCCTGGGCCCAACCTCTATACAAAAGGAGCGATTCTCATTATTATTTAGGTCAATTGAGAGATTAAGAGTAAACTCTTCTAGTGAGATTTTGAAACTCCCTAAGAGCTCTTATTCACAAATCACGAACACTAGCTTTGGGTTTACTCAATTGGTTGGAATGAGAGTCACCTGGTGGAAGAGCTGTATGTGTGAGCCCACACTCACTCCGACTGTGGATAGAGAATAGCAAAGAAGGCCAGTTGGTTGAGGTCTTTCTGGAACGTTACTTCTCTTTACTGATTGCAGGAGCTTTTTGGCACACAGAGGTTAGTAAGATCTAGTTAATTTATGTATATAGCATATCAAACTTGTGTTCTGGAAAATATTGTGATATAAAAATTTTTAAAATTTTGCTACGTATTTTTTTTCTAACAAGCAGGCTGATGGTCGCAGACTGATAGGCCAAATCTTTGGGATCGATAGGCCATCCACAGAGCAGAATTTTAATGGTTATGGCGGCAAGTCAAACTTTCAAGTTCGACAGGCCAATCTATCATGACCGGCAGGCCAGATTGTGAGGTTCAGCAGGCCGAAGGGTTATGACCGGCAAGCTAATTGCATAGATTGGCATGCTGGTAGAGAGCTGTGGTTTTCAAAAAAGGTGCATTTTTCAATGTAGTTTTGATTTTATTTTTAGAAAAATTTTGAGAAACATTAAAATTGGATATGGCCAGAAATATGGAATATTGATCCATGTGGGATTGACGACTTGAAGATGGAAAATACATGAAGAAAGACACAATTTGAATATTCAAGGATGAAGGATCGATAATATGTTTCGATTTGTCTCTTGTAATCTTTGATTTCTATTCTGTAGGGTGGAACTATAATATTATGACTATTTATTATTATTTTGGTTGTGACTTTTTATGATTGCTTTACTTGTCTGCATTATAATATGATTTACCATGTATGTTGATAACATGTCATATAGAATATGGAGTGCCGCTCATTGAAAATTGTTCATGCATGTTTTTTAAAATAAAACCTTGATTTTAAAAAATTGACTGGAAGAAGGTTTTCGAAGAAAGGACCTACGGCCTCCATAGTTGGTTCATAGGTAGCGCAAGGTGGTTCTAATCCCCAAGAAGGGACTTCAACATGTACCAGGTTAGATCTCTGAGAGGATAAGGTATTTTTGCATAACTTATAGTTGCACACCCCTAAGTAATGATTATAAATCATGGATAAAATATTAAAGCGATGGTTGTACACTCATGTTAATTTTATTATTAACCTCCCCTAGGAGCTCTGTTAATAAAATTAATGGCCAAAGAAACGATTATTAATATATGTTGGATCATACAAGTCCTACATGCATAAATTTTGTAGCTTGTTTATTTAAAGACTCTTATGTAGAGTCTTTTAATAATAAAGTGGTTATTTGTAAAAAGCAAATCTTTTATCTATGATGGATGGATGCTAAATAATCTATATTTTATCAAACCTAAGATAGACTTATAGCTGAACACTGAGGTTAATGATAATAACTCTAAAAGACTTAAAACTTCTCACTCTAATAAGACCTATCTTTAGCATTTGCATCTAGGTATATTAACCTGAATAGGATTCAAAGGTTGGTAAGGGATGGACCTTTAAGTCATTTAAAGGTAGAATCTGTACCACAATGTGAATCTTATTTGGAGGGCAAAATGACCCAAAGACCATTTGGGTCTAAGGGCAATAAGGCCGAAGGGGTTCTAGAACTTATGCACAGCGATGTTTGCGGACCTATGAACATTCTTGCATGAGAGTGGTATAAGTATTTCATCACTTTTACTGATGATTACTCAAGGTATGGGTATGTATACCTAATGCACCACAAAAGACAAACTAATGACAAGTTTAGGGAGTTTTAGGCTAAAGTGGAAAAGTAATTGGGTAGACCTATAAAGGCACTTCGATCTGATCGAGGTGGAGAATACCTTTCTGATGTATTTTTAGGATACTTATTAGAGAATGGGATTTTATCCCTTTTGACTACGCCGGGCACTTCGTAGTAGAATGACATAGCTGAGAGAAGAAATAGGACTTTGTTGGACATGGCTAGGTCCATGATGAGTTATTCATCACTGCCTTTATCCTTTTGGGGATTTGCACTTCAAACCACATATTATCTTTTGAACAATGTGCCTTCAAAATCGGTTCCTAAAACTCCTCACTAGTTTTGGATGGGAAAAAAGACATCCTTAAACCATATTTGCATATGGGGATGTCTGGCTCATGTCTTGTTTAAGGAAATGAATAAGTTGGAAGCACATTTGGAAGTTTGTGTGTTTGTAGGATATCCAAAGGGGACCAAAGGGGGTTATTTCTATAACTCAAAGGAAAATAAAGTCGTCGTTTCAACTAATGCAACTTTTCTTGAGGAAAGTTACATTGACGACTTTAAGCCTCGAAGCAAAGTAGAGCTTGAGGAGTTGGTAAGTGATTCAATCACTCTAAGGGTTCCGACTGAAACTATTCCAATCAATGTAGAAAAACCAACCGAACCCGAACAACAACCTAAAGTTCTTCGACGTAGTTGGAGGATCAAGCGTCAACCCGAGGGGTATATGTTCAATGGTGAAGCCATTTTGGCTGAACCGGTTGAACATAATAGGGATTCTTACACTTATGAAGAGGCTATGGAAGAAGTTTATTTGAAACCTAGATAGAGGTCATGAACACGAAGATGAAGTCTATGAAGGCAATCGGGTTTGGGAGCTTATAGATCTTCCCAAAGGGGTAAAACCCATAGGGTGTAAGTAGATCTATAGGAGAAAGAGAGGAGTTAATGAAAAAGTCAAAATCTATAAGGCTAGATTTGTAGCTAAGGGATACATGCAAAAGGAAGGAATCGATTATGAGGAAACCTTTTTGCCTATAGCCATGCTTAGGTCCATCTGCATTCTCTTATCTATAGCTGCCATTCTTGACTATGAGATTTGGCAGATGGATGTCAAGATGGCTTTTTTGAATGGTTATCTTGAAGAGCCCATATATATGGAACAACAAGATGGGTTCAAGGCTAAGAGTCAGGAGGGTAAGGTTTGTAAGCTGCTAAAATCAATTTATGGACATAAGCAGGCTTCCATTCTTGGAGCATAAGATTTGATCATGTGATCAAGACTTACGGGTTCACACAAAATGTGGATGAACCATGTGTTTATAAACACATTAAGGATAGAAAGGTAGTTTTTCTATTGCTCTATGTAGATGACATTCTACTAATTGGCAATGACGATGGGGCATTGTCATCGATCAAATTATGGTTGACCAAGCAGTTTGACATGAAAGACTTGGGTGAGACTAATTTTGTTCTCAGTATCTAGATCTTTCGGGATAGGAAGAAAAAAATGATAGCTTCGTCCCAAGTGGGCTACATAAATAAAATTCTCAAAAGGTTTGCATTGTAGGATTTCAAGAAACGAGGGCAACCATCTAGGTTTAGAATTACTCTTTCTAAGAAAGACTCACCAAAGTCTAACGAAGAAAGAGAATACATGAATAAGGTGCCTTATGCTTCGGTAATGGGTAGTCTCATGTATGCCATGATTTGCATACGACCAAATATTTGTTATACGGTCAGGATTGTAAGTCAATTTTAGTCGAATCTTGGACCGAACCACTGGGTTGCAGTCAAGCATATTTTCAAGTACCTGAGAAGGACTCGAGGGTATATTTTGTGTATTCGGGTGAGGATTTAACATCTCTAGGTACACTAACTTGGATTTCCAATCCTATCTAGATTCAAGAAGACCGACTTCGGGTTTTGTGTTTACTCTAGGAGGCGGTGCCATTGCTTGGAGAAGTGTGAAACAAGATTGTCCTTCGGATTCAACGATAAAGGTTAAGTATATGGTTACAAGTGATGCTTCGAAAGAAGCCAGGTAGCTCTATAAGTTCCTTAGGGATCTTGAGGTAGTTCCTAGTATAGATAAAGCGGTATCGCTGCATTGTGATAACAATGCGGTGGTAGCTAATGCTAAGGAACCAATATTTCACAAGAAGAGTAAGCATATTGATCGAAAATATCATGTGATAAAGGACTTTGTTGAGGGCGAGCATGTTACTATCAGCAACATCATGTTGGAGGGCAATTTAACTAATCCATTCAAAAAGACACTAACTGGGAGAGTTTTCGAGAGGCATGCAGAAGCTATGGGAATGCAAGATTTGTCATATTTACTCACTTAGTGCAAGTGCAAGATTGTTAAAAATGTATGTCCTAAGGAGTAAAAATACAATATGTTTTTGGAGACATTTTTATCAATAAAGAATATATTTTTGTTCATATACCAAATTGTTGTCCTTTTTATATTCATTTTCTTTGGATGTATAACAAACAAACAAAAGTCTAAGACTGTTGGTCTAAGCTTTTAAAATCAAGCATATGATGGACAGATTATGCGAAAGACATGATTCTAAAGGTAATGGTCTAAATTATAAGATCCACAATCGAGAGAATAAAGTTGGGCGCTTTAATCATGCAAAGATTGTTATGTTGTCTATATTCCTAATAGGAGATGGTTTGTCTTGGCCATTGGAGGTGTATTCCATGAGTAGAAACATTGGTATATTGTCATAGGTGACAATGTGTTGGATTGGGACATACATTGTCATTGATTTGGATTAATAATTCTATCTCATTAAATCAATTCACTTTAGATAATTATAGGTGTTGTATCTTAATCCTGAGATGAATAATGGTCCAGTTGTCTTGACTAATGTCTTTTGATGTACCAAAAGGTGACATCCATATTTTATGATGGTACGCATGACGATACATTAGAGACGTGACTCTTGATAGCGTAGACTTGTTATTCATAGATATGGAATCCATAGCTCCTCTTTAGGTGTAGTTGATATCCTCTTATATGTGTTATCCTGTAATTGAAAAACTAGAGCGGGTAACCATTTGAAGATATAGGTGTAACCAAATGGTATACTATCTTTAGATGGTAAGTATTTCGATGGTGAGATAATGGAACGTATGAGAAAAATAATCGGGACGGTAAGACAAAATTTATCCTTAAGTTGATTATGCATATCTTATAAGGATACGATACATTATGATATGTCATGGAGACTTAGTTATTCGAGCTTCGTAATTCTATATAATTCAAGAGTACAGCTCTAAGCTTTTAGTAGAGTATCGTTAGAGTTGATAATTATGAAATGTTTATCTGGGATATTGAGTTTCATAATTATCAGGAGCTTGAACTATATAGGTCCATTAGGTCCCTTTTGCTAGCTCATAATAAATCTTGTGACGATACGACATGCTTTTTCAATAAATTGGTGACTTATGTTAAATCATCAGATTGACTGAAATTCGATCGGATTAGATAATTTATGTTTGTTTATCAGTTGAATTAATTTTTGTGTAAATTAATTCAAGATAAACTTGTTGAATTATCGAGAACATTTATTTTCATAGAGATTATTTAGATATGGTTATTTTGATTAGACAACTTTTCTTTTGGGTTATTTGAACTAAAACTAGGGCTTTATCTTAAGAATCTCGGGTGAGAAATAAAGATTCGTAGGGATCATTTATCATTAGTTCAGCTAGCTAATCTTTCAGTTTGGCCTACCGATGGAGTAAGTTCAGTAGGCTGATCTGCTAGTTTGGCTTGTTGATCGGCAAGCCGATCTACCAGTTTGGTTTACCGATCGAACGATAATCTGATTACACGTTTTCATGCATTTCTATCAGATATCGATCCAGATTCGAATCTTCAAAGCCTTATTTGATAAGGATCACCCTGGGGACAAACCTCTATAAATAGAGAGTGAGACTCATATGTTATTGAGATCAGTTGAAGAATTAAGAGTGAGCACTCTAGTCTATGAGTCTTTGAAACTCCCTGAGAGCTATTGTTGATATATCACGAACTTTAATTCTGGGTTTCCTCAATTGGTTGGAAGGAGAGTCAACAGGAAGAGCTATACGCTATGTGCCCACAAGCACTCCGATAGTGGATAAAGAATATCAAAGCAAACTAGTTAGTTGAGGCTCTTTTGGAATGCCTTTCTCTTCAAAGATTGCAGGAGCTTTTCGGCAAATGAGATTAGTAAGATCTGGTTAATTTATGCATATAGCATGTCAAATTTGTGCATTGAAAAATACTCTGATTCAAAATTTTAAAATTTCTACTGCATACTGTTTTTCCAAGAGAATACGGTGTTGAACAAATTATATCTGTGATGCATTGGAAATTTAAAATTTTATTTAATCACCTAGTATCCTACACATGTTGCTATATACTACACATTTAATTCTAATTTTTCCCTCATTGATAATTGGAAATAGCATGTCTAAATTGATTAAATCTTCTAGAAGACCTTAATTGTTGAGGCTTTATTACTATATTCTTCCTTTCAAGTTGTTGTGTGAGTGAGCACAACTCAGCAGATTTTCACCACAGCTTCTCTCCTTCCAACCACTTTAGTGTTTAAGAGCTAGGATTACTAAGGGTGAGTAATCTAAGCTCTACTCTCTCTAAGTTACATTAAGGCAGTCTAAAAATAAATGAGGACTCAAAAACTCTATTTATAGAACTCGTTGGAAGAGTCAGAAGTCTATCAGAATTAGGAGATATTTTCTCCTCTTGCTTTAGAAGCCAAGGCCACCTACAAGGATAGACTTCATGTGGTATATGCCATCTCCAATAGACGGAGAATCAAATCGCAACCAATCACAGTGGAATTTTGTGATCTCCTACATCATCCATAATAACTGCAATTTAAACAATTTTGTTTAAATTGTAAATTTATTATCTAAAATAATATTCTAGTTAAAATAATTTTGACTAGTTATCCTTTATTGAAATACAACAAAATTTAAATTAATTATTCAAATATAAATTTTGAATAATAATAACTAATTTGAATAAATATTTTATTGAAATTAATTAAACAATTGATTATAAAAAAATCCATGGTGGGTGCCAACAGTCTAGGTGGACTGGGAAAGGTGCCACAAAATCCATCTAGACTTGGTGTGCACACTATTAGGCAAAGTGGCATGTCTTGTGTGAAATTCTGTATTACCTATGGTAATCTACACCTACTCAACCTGTCAATAAATTAATTAGCTGGAATTGGAATGCGATGGAACAATATTATCAAGCTCTAACAACAACGTATAAATTAATATCCCTTTGGTGCCACTTTATTATAGACCCAAAGTTGTGCTCTTTATAATATATTGTATCACGAGTTTCTTGATATTAGTCTTGTCTATGAACGTTTATAATATGTATATCCCCTTAGGTTATCTATAATATGATAAAGGACTACTGCTATTTTACCTTCTGATTATTTTCTTCCAAAGTTACATTATTTCACTTATTTGGAAAACTCCATTTGTAACAAATATAAATAAGAAATCATTCAATTATCGTATGTATCCAGATGACCAAGGCCTATTTCTTTTCCAAGCACTGAATAATTTCTTTGGAAGGACAACATTGACTCTTAATTAGAGAGCTATGAATTTTGTATCTATAGATTACATTCTCATCGAATATAGGTTACGTGTTTAACTTATTGACAATAGAACTTCTTCCATTAGAATTCCTGCCTTTGGCATATCTAAAAATATAAGCTACAAATATAGAGTTATAAATTTACTTCAGAATTAAGATGACATATAGATGATTGTCAAAGTGAATTGATTTAAGTAAAATATAATTATTATCAAATCAATTATACTTAAGTCCAATTAGGCATGTGACCACCATTAAGTTTACCACACCAACATGTCTAACCATGGATTCAACCCATTACGACAACCTAGATAAACCGCCTCTCTAAGTGGATGCAGATCCCCATGGTAATCTTGTAATGTATAAAGTGCCCACATCTATAAATAGATTGTGGACTATAAAATCTTGGAATCATATTTATCAACATATAAAGTCCATGAATGTCCAATTCCAACATTAGTTTATGATAATAATGGATCAAATTTTTTTTTTTTAAATGTACAACCATTAAATAAATAGAAACATGAGGACTATGATCAATAGGTGAAAAATTCTCATTATTTATTTAATTACTGTTGGAAATCTGAAGTATTCAAAAGTTTTATTGCTTAATTTGCTTTTTTTTTTTTTTTGTCCATTAGGTTAGGATTAGAAAATTAATTCTATCATCAGGTTGTTTTATTTTTAAACCAAAGATTCCTAAAATTGAGAGAGAAAGGTTAGCTGAGTCAGTCGTGGGTTCTTGGCTTTTTATGGGTTCTGTGCCCACATCAGGTTTGCTTTTATGGCTTTTTTAAGATTTAATAAAAAAATACGGATTGTTTTTTCCCTTAATATTTCTGTGCCTCTGATTTCATGGTATCAGAGTTTTCTCTGATTTCTTTATCCACCAGATTGTTTCTAGATTTCAACGTATGATTAGTTATCTGGAGAGAAGCATGACCTCTAGTGTGATTATTAGTTGTAAAGGTGGACGATGATGACCTACAGGAAGCAGTCGCCCTATTTATACATGGCATAGACTAGTTGGGTTATTTGATAGGAGAAGCTAAATAACTAGATGAAGGAGACATTGGTCTTACAAAATAGGAATTGGAAAATTTAACTACGATGGCATGTCTTATCAACTTGATGCAGGATAAAATCATCCAAAATTATTTCTTTATGCGTACTGCCAAGGGGATATAGGATGTTGTACAAAAACATACTCGGACCTAGGAAACTGTTCACAAGTGTTTGAATTCATGACAAAATTAAGAGAAGCCTGACATGGTTATGCGGATGCGACAGATTATTTCACCATCCTCATCAACAAAGGGCAGGAATTGTATCTGTATACGAAGCAGATTGGAGAAAACTAGACAAAAACATTATCGAAACGCTGATTGAGAAAGAAAGAATTTACTTCTTAACAGACTTGAACAAAGAACTCGATGAAGTTTGTGGAAGGATTCTTGGCTGAGGCTCCCTTCCTCCCATACGCATAGTTTTTTCAGAAGTGTGTCAAGAAAAAGTAGGAGTCAAGTGACGTTGGGAGAAAACAAAGATTTAACAACCTCTATCACCTCTTCTATACCTGCTCCTGGTGAGAATTCTGTGTTGGTTCTAGAGGCGTCAATGGCAATAGGAGTGCCAATAATCCTAGGCAGAATCAGAGAAGAGAATGCATATGGTGCGACCACTACAATTGTCCAAGACACATTCATGAGTGACACTCCCTATTCTACATGACTGTAGTCAAATATATAGAATCATCTCATAAAAAAAAAAAACATGGTAAGAACATAGCAATAAGTAATATATACGAATGGTTGTAATATTGTTCTTCCACCCCAGAGTAAAGAAAATAGAAGATTACAAAAATAAATAAGCCAATTATAGATTGGCCAACATTCTTGCATCTCATCCTCGTATCAATTTTCATCCTTTAGATTTCTAAAATAAACCTTTCCAATAAAATTTTAAAAATATTATTAAGGCTTTTCTACATTCTAAATTAATCATAGTACGTCAACTTAATTTTTTCAATCCAAAATAAATTTTCCTTTATTTCCTCCACTTAGAAAATTATGAAAATATTTTAAAACATTTTTTTTTAATTTTGACTTGGGGTTGGGTGTGCCCTGCAGACCTGTCCCCATTTGGGTTGGCATATGTGCAATGCGGGCTTGTCGCCTATTGTGGTCCTTGCGCTATTGTGAGCCTAAGCAAGCGATACACTCATGCGACTAAACAAGCCTGCGCCTAGCACTAGCAGCCATGGCACCCTATGCCTTAGGCCAAACTGGACCTCTACCCTGGGTTGAGAACAGACTCTGCCTTAGGCTGGGTGCAGTCCCTTGGGGTGCACTGTTACATTCTACACGGAAGCCTTACCTCATGCTTACACGAGGCATGTTGGTTGTGTCTTATTAGGATTGTGCCTTAGACTTATTCTTTTTCCTCCATTCTCTTTGGTCCTATTCCCAAACGGTCAAAAATAAAAAAATTTACTAAAAAGAATAATTGCAGAAAACTTCAAAAAAATAAAAATTGCAGCATGCTCCATCTTTATGATCCACATTCAAAATTTATTTAATGCTCCCAAATCATTTTTGGTTTTAACATATAATTTGAGAAAGCAATGAATTTTAAACGGTGATGATAGACCACAACTTATTACATTTACATGAATAAATTTATAGATACAAATTTATAATCTCTAAGAAACCATAACCAGCAATAATTAAAATCAAATGAATAAAAATAGTTATCATTCATCATAAACTTCATGAGGACAAATAAAATTCACATATGTCATGTCTTTAAATAATAATTTTATTATTTAAAACGATTATTTAATTTAAATAATTGTGAATAATTGTCTTTATTCACATAAAACTAAAGTTTAAATTAATTATTCAAATGCAAATTTATATAATTAATTACTCCAAATCCTAATAATCTATTTGAATAATATTTTTTTAGAACTTGGTTGAATAATTAATTATCAATAAAACATCCATGGTTGGCATTAACCATTTAGTTGGATTGGACCTAGCGCTACACAATATGTAACGCCCGCTTAACTTAATCTGCTACTAATGTATAATTAAGCTAAGTGGCATTATATTTTCTTTAAAAACAATGTAATTATTCAAGAAAATAGTGGGCAAATTTGAACTTTTTAAAAATTTCTAATTTTATAAACAACTATGGATCTATATTCACAAAAGATGGCCCAACAATAAATATGCTGTAATAATTTACATCTCAACATGAAACTCCACTCACACCATTATTATAACAATCTCATAGTACTTACGAGTATCAAAATATGTGTTTAAAAAAAAATGTACCTCTCTATGGCCAACAGTGTCCATATACACAGGAGTCATTTGAATAGAGAGCATGCCAATCACCTTCTTAACCAATCTTAGACGTCTCCACATATGTATCACAAGAACTAATTGAACTAATGGTCAGTAAGTAGAAACTATGCAATTTAATGAAGAGGCAGTGCGTATGGCCGCATAAGATTTTCATAATTATGTACCCCATGAGTTGCTTGCATAGGCCTATTATAAAGCATACATGGATACTAATTTTCACCAAGTAATAAGTGCCTTATTCTAACCCATAAGACACTATAGTTCCCCGAACCTATGAAACTATTTGAGTCTCAATCTAACCTATGAAACTAACTAAGTCCACTCACAAAGCTTTTTACATAGCGCATATAAATAGTCTCTTTCTTATAATATGATGATGTTCTTTAGAAATTACACATGTGCCATTATGCAATGCGTACAAATGATGTCACGCCCCGGAGTACGGGAGGTGACGTGGCGGATTATTTAAATTAATTAAAAGAGAAATTTAATTAAAATCAAGAATTTTAAGGGTTAAGTCAAATATATAAAAATGTGAAAGTTTCAAAATTACATTTTATAAAAGAATTCATAAACATTAAGCAGGTGATGTCATTAGGCGAATAATAAAATAATAAAGAACCACGAGTAAGGGTCCCATTGACCCACAACTTGTGCACACACATAGTACTGACAATATAATAATACAACCACAGTCCAAGTACAAATAGAGTTAAAATATTACATGCCTTGATCGATTACTATAAATAATCTACTAGTCCTTCTACTGCTCCTGAGTTCTGTCCGTAGAGTCCTCTTTGAACCTAAGTGGAAATCCACCTAGAGAGGGAAATTTAAAAACAAATAAAATGTGAGCAAAAGGCTCAGTAGGACTATATTTTAATAAATCATTTAATTTAAAGAAAAGTCTCATTATTCAGGGAATTATTTAAAAGGAACCTTGAGCAAATAAATTTAATAAAACCGTTCTTATCCAAAACAGTTTATTCGGTCGATCAGAAATATATTATTTTCTTTTCCTAGGCAAACCACATGAATAACACCACCGTAGTGGCCCAGCTGGGTCTCGAGACCTTCCCCCAATACACGACCCGATCTCTGATATGGCATCATGCCCTTATATTCATTTCTAACATTATTCAACACACATTTACAAGATGTTTTCATTATCATTCATTATGAAGTTCATCTCAGTTAATGGTTTACAAAAATACAATCGATAAATTCCATTTTCAATCAATCGTTGAAAACATTTTTATAGAAACCCTTTTCAAAGCCAAATCATTTTGAAACTGGGTTACCAAAGAAAGGGTAGAAGTCCTATCTCGATACTTGTGTCGGTGCCCCACACCGTAATCCTGGCCCGCTATACGTTAGCTCCGCGGAACCACGAACGATCCTAGATACACACTAAGTTGACCAATATCTAGTTTGAGACATTCTATGTTACTAAACCATTTCATGATGTCCTAGTGTGCCATTTGTATCTTTAAAATCATTTTACAATGTTGGAATTTCAATCGGGGTTGAAAACAGTGAAAACATGTGAAAAATCACAAAATTTTCCTATGCCCTACCGGCCTGCCGGACGCCCTGCTTCTGCCTGTCGAACTATACAGTTCGGCCTACCGTAAATCAGGTCCGGTCGGTAGGACATTTTCCAAGTTCGGCCTGCTGGATAGATGAATACGGCCTGTCGATCCTTCGAATCCGGCCTACCGAACACGTAGTTCGGCCTGACGAACTGGAAAAACCCATAATTTTCAGCCACGGGTTTTGGGTTTCCCAAAACTCAAATCTTGATTTTAACTTGTTTTTCTAAAATCCCAGACATAGAAAACAATCATAGATGATAGAAAAACATAATATAACACTTTTGGACTCATTTAAACAAGATTTAAACACAAAAATCCCAAAAATCCAAAAATGGGAGAAAATGAGGAAAAATAAAAAATCTTAAATCTAATCCGTTTTTCTTCAATCCAAGCTTAGATTCGAGGTGTTCTAAGTTTCTTTAACTCAAATCAAGGGTTTTCTAAGCTCAAACAAACTTAGATTTCAAAAATGCACGAAGATTAAAAATTTTGAAAAAGTTTAGAAATTTCAAAACTAACCTCGAATCGAAGCTTTAAATCCACATTCTTGGTTGCCAAATCACGTTCCCGAGCTTCCTACTTGCTAACCCAAAGCTTGGATTCAAATTTTGATTCAAAAATTTAAGAGAGAAATGAGAGAGAATCAGAGAAACCGAGAGAGAGAGTGAGAGAGGGACTCACGGGAAGAGAGAGAGAAGGAAAGAGAGAGTGAACCAAAGAGAGGGAGAGGAGAGAGAATAAATAGAGAGAAACGGTGGACGGTTTTACTGTGCGAAAATCAAGTGCCACCCACGGTTTTGTAAAACGAAATATTTTTAACATTTTACAAACGGTTGTGTTTTAAAACTCAAAACAACATTTTCAAACAATAAGAAGTCATTAGAATTTATTAAATTAACAAAACAACCTAAAATTTAAAATTTATCCAAATGATCAAATTAATGTTGAAACATTAATTATGGCACACTAATTCATCATTTTACACTACAATATCATTAAATTAATTTCAGAGCGTTACAACTTTCCACCTCTAAAAGAAATTTTACCCTCGAAATTTACAACTCAATTCAGAAACAAAACAAATGCGGATACAACTCCCGCATACTCGACTCTAGTTCCCAAGTGGCTTCATCAACCCCGTGATGCTGCCACACGAGCTTTACTAACGGTATCTCACGATGATGCAAACTGATCACTTTCTGATTGATGATATGAATCGACACCTCCTCGTACATCGTATCTTTCCAAACTTGCACATCGCAAAATGAAACTATCTTACCCTGCTCAGGCGGACACTTCCTAAGATTCGACACATGGAACACATCGTGAACATGAAAGAGTTCGGGCAGAAGGTCAAGCCGATAAGCAACCACATGAATACGTTGAGTGATCTCAAATGGTCCAATATACCTCGATGTAAGCTTTCCACTCACTCTGAACTGCATAGTTCTTTTACGAGGCGACACCTTCAAGGGAACAAAATCTCCTACCACAAACTCTAAGGGTCTACGTCTTCTATCTGCATAACTCTTCTGTCGACTCTAAGCTGCCCTCAATCGATCTCGAATCACAGCGACTTTCTCATTGCTATCACGGATCTCATCCGGCCCAAGAATAACCCTGTCTTCCGGCTCTGCCCAATACACCGGTGACTGACACGGTCGCTCATACAACGCCTCAAACGGTGCCATACCAATACTCTCCTGATAGCTGTTGTTGTACGCGAACTCCGCTAGATGCAAATATTTCTTCCAATTCCCGCCGAAGTCTAACACACAGGCACGCAACATATCCTCAAGAATCTGAATAATCCGCTCAGACTGCCCATCAGTCTGAGGATGAAACGCCATACTGAAGTTCAAATCCGTACCTAAAGCCTCCTAAAAACTCTTCCAGTACTTAGCATTAAACCTGGTGTCTCGATTAGAAGTGATGGATAAAGGAACTCCATGCAACCTCACTATGTTCTGCAGATACAAATCCCCGAGAATCCTCCTCGAACATGTCGACCTGAATGGAACAAAATGCACCGATTTCGTCAACCTATCAACTACGACCCAAACTGCATCATGCCGTTGCTCTGTCCTCGGCAAACCTATGAGAAAATCCATAGTCACATGCTCCCATTTCCACCCTGGAATAGGAAGCGGCTGAAGCTGCCCTACAGGCTTTTGATGCTCGACTTTCACCTGAAGACACGTCGTACACTTGGCCACGTACTCTCAAACATCTTTCTTCATGCCTCTCCACCAACATTGCCTCTTCAAATCATGATACATCTTTGTGCTCCCCGGATGAATGGCGAACTAAGACCTATGAGCTTCGTCCAAAATGGCTTTCGTCACCTCTCCGATAGCTGGAACTGCGAGACGCTCTCGAAAATACAGCGATCCATCTGCATGAACTCTCCATTCTTCAAACTGCTCTTCGTTCTGAATCCGCGTCCAAATCCCCTACAAATACTGGTCTTGCCACTGATTTTGCTTCACCATCTGAACAAGAGCTGGGGTCGCCTCCACATGATGTACCGAAACTCGATCATAGTCTTCATGATACTGTAACCTATACTCGCTCACTGTCGCATCCCTGCTCTAGTCCTCATGAGCCAAACAAGCGAGAATCCCTGAAGATTTCCTCCTAAGAACATCCGCGACCACATTAGCTTTCCCAGGATGATACTGCAACGCAAAATCATAATCCTCCATATACTCTATCCATCTTCACTGCCTCAAATTAATATCCCTCTGAGTGAACAGATACCTCAAACTCTTATGATCGGAGAAGACCTGAAATGTCGCTCCATACAAATAACACCTCCTAATCTTCAGCACATGAATCACTACTGCAAGCTCCAAGTCATGAGTAGGATAATTCCACTCGTGAGGTCGTAGCTGTCTCGATCCGTACGCAACCATGCGTCCATGCTGCATCAACACGCATCCAAGTCCGTGCCCTGAAGCATCTGCGTAAACCTCATATGGCTCGTCACTGCTAGGAATAACCAACACTGGGGCTGAAGTCAACCAGTTCTTCAATTCTTGAAAAGCAAGCTCACATTCTTCATCCCACTCAAACCTGACGTTTTTCTTGATCAATCTCGTTAACGAAGCTGCAATCTTCAAAAAATCCTTTACAAATTTCCTATAATAACCAGTAAGACCTAAAAAGCTGTGAATTTTTGCTACATTCCTTGGTCGTTCCCATTCCACTATGGCTTCAATCTTGGACGGATCCACATAAATACCATGCTCAGAGATGACATGACCCAAAAATTTGACCTCAGTCAACCTAAACTTGCACTTTTCCCTCTTGGCATACAACTGGTGCTCCCGTAGAGTTTGAAGCACGATCCAGAGATGCTGTACATGCTCCTCCCAAGTCTTAGAATACACTAGAATGTCATCAATGAACACGATTACAAACTGATCCAGATACGGCCTAAATATCCTGTTCATCAAATCCATAAAAGCTGTCGGAGCATTCGTCAACCCAAACGACATAACTAGAAACTCAAAATGCCCATACCAAGTCCTAAAAGCTGTCTTGGGAATATCCTCTTCCTTAATCCTAAGTTGATTGTACCCTGAACACAAATCAATCTTTGAGAAGTATCCCGAACCTCTCAACTGATCAAACAACTTATCGATCCTGGGCAAGGGATACTTATTCTTCACTGTAACGCGATTCAACTACTGATAATTTACACACAACCTGAGAATCCTATCATGTTTCTTAGCAAACAAAACCGGTGCTCCCCACGGAGATGTGCTATTCTGAATTTACCCTTTATCAGCAAGCTCCTGAAGTTGCTTCCTTAATTTTTTCATTTCTGTCGGTGCTATCCGATAAGGTGCTATAGAAATCGATGCTGTCCCCGGAAATAACTTAATACCAAACTCGATTTCCCGATGTGGTGGTAATCCTGGCAACTCGTCGAGGAAGACATCCTTGAACTCATCAACCACCGAAATCGCTACACTTCCTCTCAAAGTATAGGGCGCGCACTCTAGATTCGCAAGAAAAGCACAACAAACTAGATTTCTTCGCCCTCCTAGACATGACTTCAAGAGACGCTCACTCATTAACCAATCACCACAACCCTAGTAGGTGATCATCGTCCCCCTATCAGACACTAGGGTTACTTTCCTAAGTTGGCAGTCCACAACTACTTTATACCTGGACAACCAGTCCATCCCTAGAATTACATCATATGAGCTCATGGGGAGTATAATCAAATCACTTTTCAAAATCTCATCCCCAATTTTTATTTTACAAGATTTACATACAAAATTCACACACACCTGCCCCAAGGGAAAAGCTATGACTAGGGGTCCATTAAACTCTTCTATATCTAATCCCAAGGCATGTACAAAGGAACTTGAATTAGAGAATCAGAGGCACCTATATCAAATAAAACGCGAGCTAAAGATTGAGAAACTAAGATCGTACCATCGACAACCGCGTTATAGGTATGATAATCTAAACCTCCAGATGCCATTGCATGAACCTGCACTAGTGCCTTCCCTTTTCCTCTACCAACATTGTTGGGTCCTGGATTATTCTGCCGATACTGCTGAGACGGAGACGACTGCACACTAGCTGCACTCGGCGCTCGATACTGAGGGACGCTACGCTGGAAATGCTGCGGCTGCTGCCCTCATGCCGGATATGAAAACTGCTAAGGAGAGAACTGAGGATACTGCAACTGCGGATACTATTGAGGCTGAGGTAGGGTTTGAGCTGAGACTGACGACTGGCATCTTCTTCGGTCTGAGATCCAAGACGAGCACTCCTGATCGAGCAATTCCTCTTGATGTGTCCTGGCTGCTGACAAAAATGACAATGGAAGCTGTAGGGATTGCTGCACCCGCTACCAGATGAACTGCTGCTACCACTATTCGTGCCACCCTGCTTGTTCTTCCCTGGAGTTGGACGGCTACTGGTGCTCTTCCTACCGCTCTTCTGTGATCCTCCTGAAGCCTTTGCTCGATCCTCACAATATTGCGCATAATCATTCTCCACTGATATTGCTGACGACACAAGCTCTCCAAAACTCCTAAGTCGTAGAGCAATTACCTGTCGTCGAATAGGAGCCTTGAGCCCTTCCTGAAACTTAATGCACCTCTCGCGTTTCGATTCCACTGTTGATGGAGCAAACCTGACCAACTCATTAAATCTTGCCTCATATTCCCGAACTGACAAATCACCCTGTTGCAACCTGTAGAACTCAACTGCCTTCTGATCTCTATACCACTGCAAAAAATAACGGTCATAGAACAGCTCCTCGAATTTGTCCCAACTGATATTACCACCGCGTTCCAAACGCTTAGCTTGTTTACACCAAGTATTAGCACTACCCTGGAGCTTATATGCAGCAAATTCTACACGGTACTCATCAGGCACACCAAGGGTATCCAAATGCTTCACGATCAAGTCTAGCCAATATTCTGCCAACTGCGGATCCCCATTACCATCAAAAGTCAGAATAGACACACGCCGGAATTCCTTAAAATACATATGCCAACGACTAACATCAGAATCCTCTGATCTGGCTCTGGCTACCATTTGCCAAAAAGTCATAAACATAGACCTCATCAGACCCTCATCATTTTCGAACTCGGCGTCAGCTATCGAATGACGTCTATGTGCCATCCTTTCACTTCTAAAAACAAAATTTGGACTGTCAGAGGTATTTCATTATCATACCTATGTGTGCACAATTCCCAAGGTTCATAACTTGAGCTCTGATACCATTATATCACGCCTCGGAGTATGGGAGGTGATGTGGCAGATTATTTAAATTAATTAAAAGAGGAATTTAATTAAAATCAAGAATTTTAAGGGTTTAAGTCAAATATATAAAAATGTGGAAGTTTCAAAACTACATTTTATAAAAGAATTCATAAACATTAAGCAGGTGATGTCATTAGGCGAATAATAAAATAATAAAGAACCGTGAGTAAGGGTCCCACTGACCCACAACTTATGCACACACATAGTACTGACAATATAATAATACAACCACAATCCAAGTACAAATAGAGTTAAAATATTACATGCCTTGATCGATTACTACAAACAATCTACTAGTCCTTCTACTGCTCCTGAGTTTTGTCCGTAGAATCCTCTCTAAACCTAAGTGGAAATCCACCTAGAGGGGGAAATTTAAAAACAAACAAAATGTGAGCAAAAGGCTCAGTAGGACTATATTTTAATAAATAATTTAATTTAAAGAAAAGTCTCATTATTCAGGGAATTATTTAAAAGGAACCTTGAACAAATAAATTTAATAAAACTGTTCTTATACAAAATAGTTTATTCGGTCAACTAGAAATACATTATTTTCTTTTCCTAGGCAAACCACATGAATAACACCATCGTAGTGGCCCAGCTGGGTTTCGAGACCTTCCCCCAAGGTCAATCGCTACACGACCCGATCTCTGATATGGCATCATGCCCTTATATTCATTTCTAACATTATTCAAAACCCATTTACCAGATGTTTTCATTAGCATTCATTATGAAGTTTATCTCAGTTCATGGTTTACAAAAATACAACCGATAAATTCCATTTTCAATCAACCGTTGAAAACATTTTTATAGAAACCCTTTTCAAAGCCAAATCATTTTGAAACCGGGTTACCAAAGAAAGGGTATAAGTCCTACCTTGATATTCATGCCGGTGCCCCACACCGTAATCCCGGTCTGCTATACGTTAGCTCCGCGGAACCACGAACGATCCTAGATACATACTAAGTCGATCAATATCTAGTTTGAGACATTATATGTTACTAAACCATTTCATGATGTCCTAGTGTGCCATTTGTATCTTTAAAATCATTTTACAAGGTTGAAATTTCAATCGGGGTTGAAAATAGGTGAAAAATCACAAAATTTTCCTATGTCCTACCGGCCTGCCAGACGCCCTGCTTCGGCCTGCCGAACTGTGCAGTTCAGCCTGTTGAAAATCAGGTCCGGTCGGCCGGACATTTTCCAAGTTTGGCCTGCAGGACAAATGAATCCGGCCTACCGATCCTTTAAATCTGGCCTGCCGAACACGTAGTTTGGCCTACCGAACTGTAAAAACCTAGAATTTTCAGCCACGGGTTTTGGGTTTCCCAAAACTTAAATCTTGATTTTAACCTGATTTTCTCAAATCCCAGACATAGAAAACAATCATAGATGATAGAAAAAACATAATAGAACACTTTTGGACTCATTTAAACAAGATTTAAACACAAAAATCCCAAAAATCCAAAAATGGGAGAAAATGAGGAAAAATAAAAAATCTTGAATCTAATATGTTTTTCTTCAATCCAAGTTTAGATTCGAGGTGTTCTAAGTTCCTTTAACTCAAATCAAGGGTTTTCTAAGCTCAAACAAACTTAGATTTCAAAAATACATGAAAATTGAAATTTTGAAAAAGTTTAGAAATTTTAAAACTAACCTCGAATTGAAGCTTTAAATCCACGTTCTTGGTTGCCAAATCACGTTCCCAAGCTTCCTACTTGCTAACTCGAAGCTTGGATTCGAATTTTGATTCAAAAATTTGAGAGAGAAATGAGAGAGAATCAGAGAAACCGAGAGAAAGAGTGAGAGAGGGACTCACGTGAAGAGAGAGAGAGAGTGAACCAAAGAGAGGGAGAGGAGAGAGAATAAATAGAGAGAAACGGTGGGCGGTTTTACTGCGCGAAAACCAAGTGCCACCCACTGTTTTGTAAAACGGAATATTTTTAACATTTTACAAACGGTTGTGTTTTAAAACTCAAAACAACATTTTAAAACAATAAGAAATCATTAGAATTTATTAAATTAACAAAACAACCTAAAATTCAAAATTTATCCAAATGATCAAATTAATGTTGAAACATTAATTATGGCACACTAATTCATCATTTTACACTACAATATCATTAAATTAATTTCGGGGTGTTACAAATGATCTAGCAAATCACATATATAATAATGTTAATGTTGTGATGCAATTGAAATAGATTTCTACTTATTTCTCTCTCAAACCAATAACAATAGGTGGAAGACGTCAATATCCTTGTTAAGTTTATGTGCTAGTATACCTAACAATAATATTAGCAGTCTTTTCTATGACTCAAGTAAACCATAATATTTCATTAGCATAATAAAAGAAAACGTGCTAAACCAATGTCTCAAGTAAACCATAAGATTTCATTAGCATAATAAGAGAAAACATGTTAAAACAATATCATAAAACTAAGGCAACAAAGCTATTCACATGTTTTTAACTCCTATGAATCAATAAGTTTATATAAATATATGTGTGTATAAATATATTTTAATTAATAAACACCAAAAGTTTGCATCAATAACGGAATGACCAAATAAAAAATAATAGTTGATGAAAAACATATCTTATCTTTATTTGATTTGGAAATCTAACAACTCAACCATGATACAATTATATATACACACATGTATACATATTTGTATACAAGAAAAGAATAGATTAAAATCTAAATTACTCACATCATAAAAAGAAAGTATAGTAACAGATCCACTTTAAAATTCGTGCAAAAAAGATGTGTGTAATCAAATTCTATATGTGTGATAAAAAATCTATTGAAGACTTATCAAAGCAACGTAATACAAAGATGAATATATATATATATATATATATATATATATATAAAAATCAAAATACTTAATGTATTCAGTTGTTGCTGTATTTGATATACTTATGATGGTGTCCGTTATTAAAGAGTAAATGCCACCTGAAAAAGTATAATCATATAACTACTCCATAAACACAAACAGATGTGTATCTTGTTGCAGATGTGGAGCCAAATCAAGTCGACACCCCAGCACAAAAGAAGAAAAAAAGGGAGAAACGCATCCTCAGAGGCAGGGAGCAAGCACCGCGGCTCTGGTAGAAGAGCACCGCGGCACTAGGAAGAGAGCCCCTAGGCGCCGGGACAAGGGCGCCTAGGCGCTAGGAGCTTTTCGTCGAGGCGTTGTGTGGATGGCGCCTAGGCGCCAAGAGAAAAGCGCCTAGGCACTGCAAGTGGCGCCGCAGTGCTCGTTTCGAGCGCCGCGGCGCTGACGCGCTGTGTTGCGCGATGTTTTTTGAGTCAGAGTCGGATTCAAAGGCCCTAAAAATGGAAAACTACTAGGGTTTCCCATTAGTTGCTATTTTTCTCTTCCTTTGGGTATAAATAGACACAAGGTGGCTAGGGTTTTGTGTGTGTGAAAATTGTGAGTGACATAATTTTGTAAGAGGCATAATTCTTGAGGGCTCCATCCTTGAGAGAGAAATTCCCATAGGGTGTTAGACAGAAGAGAGTTTTGGTAAGCACAATTTTTGAGTGTGTGAGAAACTGCTCTTGTAATCTGTAATCTCCTTCATCATAGTGGAATCTGCAAGCGGCAGAAACAGGACGTAGTCTCAATTTTGGACGAACCTGTATAAAAATTTGGTGTCTTTTTTCTTCTTTTCTCCTATTTATTTTTCTGCAATTGTTCGTTCTTGCGATCCTTAGAATTAGGAGTCGCTTAATTCCCTAACAACTGGTATTAGAGCGGAGGTTTTGATCAAAAACGATGACTGGAGAAGAAAGTATGGCCGCCGGCATCACCAAATTTGATGGTTCAAATTTTTCCTATTGGAGGATGCAAGTTGAAGACTACCTATATAGCAAGAAACTGCACTTGCCCTTGGGTAATAAGCCCGAAGGCATGAAAGATAAGGAGTGGAATCTCCTTGATAGACAGGTGCTCGGTGTGATCCGTTTGACCTTGTCAAAGAACGTTGCTCACAACGTTGCAAAGGAGACTACTACAGTAGGGATGATGAAGGCTCTGTCAGAGATGTATGAGAAGCCCTCAGCCAATAACAAGGTACATCTCATGAATAAGCTTTTTAATTTAAAGATACCTGAAGGTGCCTCGGTTGTAGAGCATCTGAACAGTTTCAACACTGTCTTGAACCAATTGGTCTCGGTAGAGATTAAATTCGATGATGAGATCAATGCTCTAATCCTCTTGGCCTCGTTACCGAATAGTTGGGAACCTATGAGGGTGGCCATTACAAATTCGCTTGGGAATGCCAAACTGAAGTTTGTTGATGTCAAAACTCCATTCTAGCAGAAGAAGTTCACAGGAAGGACTCAGGAGAAGCCTCTTCGTCGAACTTGGCCCTTAATGTTGATAATAGGGGCAGGAAACTTGACAGGCAATCGAACAGGGATAATGGCAGGAGTGGCAAGTCGAGGAATGGGAGAAGCAAGTCAAGGAACAGTAGGACCATAGAGTGTTGGAACTGTAGGAAGACTGGCCACTTGAAGAAGAACTGTAGGGCTCCAAGGAAGAACGAAGACAAGACTAATGATGCAGCTAACGCCGCCACTAAAGAGCAACAAGATGCCTTAATCTTGTCAGTTGACAGTTCTTTTGATTCGTGGGTGATAGACTCAGGAGCATCATTCCACACCAGTGCACAGCATCATGTCCTGGAGAATTATGTTGCTAGAAATCATGGTAAGGTTTATCTCGCTGATAGAGAACCTTTAGATATTGTTGGCATTGGAGATGTCAGTTTAAAAATGCCTAATGGGTCGGTGTGGAAGATTCATAAGGTGAGACATGTTCCCAAACTAATGCTCAACTTGATTTTAGTGGGGCAACTGGATGATGAAGGACATAAAGTGACCTTCAATTGTGGAGATTGGAAAGTCACTAAAGGAGCAATGGTTGTTGCTCGAGGACGCAAGGCTGGAACTCTCTACATGAACTGTAGTTGCAGAGATACCATAGCAGTTGCTGATTCTACTGTCAATACCGAGCTACGGTATTATAGGCTCGGTCACATGAGTGAGAAGGGTATGAAGGTGCTTCACTGCAAAGGAAAACTACTGGGTTTCAAAACTATTGATCACAGTTTGTGTGAAGCCTGCATCTTTGGTAAACAGAAGAGAGTTAGTTTCTCAAAGATGGGTAGAGAGCCTAAGTCCAGGAAATTGGAGCTAGTTCACACTGATGTGTGGGGGCCTGCGCCGGTGACTTCCCTTTGTGGCGCACATTACTATGTGACATTCATAGATGACTCAAGCAAGAATGTATGGGTTTACTTTCTAAAAAACAAATATGATGTCTTTGATGCTTTCAAGAGATGGAGAGCCATGGTGGAGAACGAGACAGATTTGAAGGTAAAGTGCTTGCAGTCTGATAATGGGGGAGAGTATTTAGATGAAGATTTCAGGCAGTACTGTGCTGAGAATTGAATAAAAATGAGGAAGACCATTCTAGGGAAACACAACAGAACGGGGTAGCTGAGAGGATGAACAGGACTTTAAACGAGCGTGCTAGAAGCATAAGGTTGCATGCGGGGCTGCCAAAGATGTTTTGGGCTGAGGCAATTAATACAGCCACTCATCTGATCAACAGAAGTCCATCCACACCGCTGAAGTTCAAGCTACCGGAAGAAGTTTGGAGCTATAAAAAGGTGGATCTCTCTTACTTGAGAGTGTTTGGGTGTGTTTCCTATGTTCACATTGATCCTGCTGCTAGAAGTAAACTTGATGCCAAGTCAAAGAAGTGTTTTCTGGTTGGCTATGGCGGACTTGAGTTTGGTTATCGTCTCTGGGATGACCAAAGTCGGAAGATTATCAGGAGCAAGGATGTGATCTTCAATGAAGGTGTTCTATACAAGGACAGAGACAGCACTGACTCCAGGGGTTCAGGTTCTGAAGATAAGAAGCCTGAAGTGATTCCATTGAAGGATCTTCCTAAAGTGAAGGTGCAAAATCTAGAGGTTGAAGACCAGGAAAACATAACTCTAGAAGGAAACCAGAGGACTCCTGCCACACTAGTCAGGAGGTCTAGCAGGACAATCAGACCGCTGTAGAGATACTCCCTAACTCTGCATTACATCTTGTTGACCGACAGAGGTAAGCCAGAGAGCTATGATGAAGTCGTAAAGGCTGAAGATTCGGTCAAGTGGGAGTTAGCCATGAGGGACGAGATAGATTCCTTAGCGTCCAATCGGACATGGCAACTGGCAAAGTTACCACAAGGTAAAAAGGCCTTGCACAACAAGTAGGTATACCAGATAAAAGATAAAAGTGATGGCAGCAAGCTGTATAAGGCAAGGTGGGTGGTAAAAGAATCCAGAGATATGCTCACCAAGATGGTTCCGATTGAGAAATTGAAGTTGTGCACAACTTCAGTTGGACTTCTCCATGAGGCGTGAGAAGTCGTTGCCATTGCAGTTGGAGACATGGTGATTGATTAGTCTCCAAGTGGGAGATTGTTGCAGATGTGGAGCTAAACCAAGTCGACACCCCAGCACAAAGGAAGAAAAAAAGGGAGAAACGCATCCTCCAAGGCAGGGAGCAAGCGCCGCGGCTTTGGCAAAAGAGCGTCACGGCGCTGGGACGAGGGCTCCTAGGCGCCAAGTGAAGAACGCCTAGGCATCGGGACAAGGGCGCCTAGGCTCCAAGTGGTGAGCGCCTAGGCGCTAGGAGCTTTTCGTCGAGGCGTTGTGTGGATGGCGCCTAGGTGCCAAGAGAAGAGCGCCTAGGCGCTGCAAGGGGCACCGCGGCGCTCGTTTCGAGTGCCGCGGAGCTGACGCGCTGTGTTGCGCGATGTTTTTTGAGTCAGAGTCAGATTCAAAGGCCCTAAAAACAGAAAACTACTAGGGTTTCCCATTAGTTGCTATTTTTCTCTTCCTTTGGGTATAAATAGACACAAGGTGGGTAGGGTTGTGTGTGTACGAAAATTGTGAGTGGCATAATTTTGTGAAAGGCATAATTCTTGAGAGCTCCATCATTGAGAGAGAAAAATTCCCACAGGGTGTTAGACAGAAGAGAGTTTTAGTAAGCACAATTTGTGGGTGTGTGAGAAACTGCTCTTGTAATCTGTAATCTCCTTTATCATAGTGGAATCTGCAAGTGGCAGAAACAGGACGTAGTCTCAATTTTGGACGAACCTGTATAAAAATTTGGTGTATTTTTTCTTCTTTTCTCCTATTTATTTTTCTGCAATTGTTCATTCTTGCGATCCTTGAAATTAGGAGTCGCTTAATTCCCCAACATATCTATATACTGCAATAACTAATTATTTGATTACCTATTTATATACTCGTTACATATATACAAGCAAACGTAAATAGGCTAAACAATAAAACTGATTATAGATAACATGTATTACAAATCAATCATTGCTTATAAATCATAATATATTATAGCTCTAATCAAGCAAAAAGGAAAGTGGAGTTATAAAACTCTATTGAAGGATACACAGGTGTGTATATTAATAATAGCTCACCCTCAAGTCTTAAATGAAATGAAGCAACTCTGTAGAAAATAAGAGATTAATTTATCTTTTGAAAGCTTTGGAAGAATATGGTTCGAAGGATAAGTTGATGGGGAGAGTAGTCGAGTGGTAGAAGTATAGAAAACTGTGTTGTATATATCTAGATACTGAGAAGAGGGAATAATTTTTTGTACGTCAACCTTCTTTTGAACAAATCCAATGGTTTAAACTTATTCTTTTTTGATTTAACTTAAATCTAATGGCTCAAATTTGATACACATGGCCTTTCTATTCTCTTCCACCTTATGCATCAATTTGTTATTTTAATGTTCTTTTTCTAATAAATTTCTTACTTCAACATGTTTTTCTAACCACCATCACATATTTATATATGTACATGATATATATGGTATAATATATAAATTAATAGTTATATTACACAATATATAAAGTGATTGCTGCTTCAATACTAAAACAATTACAATGATACCATTTTCTGAATAAAATTTAACGTTAACTGTATAGATATTCTAATTATCTTACCCCCAAAAGAAACTCTACGTATAGCTTGAAAAATTATTCAACTTATTGCTTGATCATCAATTTTTAACTATTGAAAAAACTACCACTTTGCATCATTAATATCGTTTGTTATTTTAAACCCTTTATTTCTTTCTTTTTTTTTCCCAAATCTTCCTCTCGTATAAAATGTAAACGACATAGGCTTATAGTTGATATTTGCATTACTACTTTAAAAAAATTATAATGATATCATTTTTTTTCCAAATGAAAAAAATCTGTAAGTTAATTAATTCTAATAATTTTAACAGAAAGACTTCTATAATATGCAAAATCCTTGCATACATAAAAAAAAAAATTGATTAAATAACTATCACTTTATAACTACTAAAAAAATTATTACTTTGGAGAATAAAAATTTTGACCTTCAATAATGAACGTTAACATAGTTTGATTCCTTTTTTGTACCATATTTTCTTATTCTTTTATTTTTATTTATAAAGTCATTTATCAGTGTGTACTCTACATGAATATAACAAACTTTATTTTGAATAAAAATCATTGTAAACAATCAAAAAAACAATGATACTTTAAATTATCCCCCATATCTTTTTATATATATTTTCTACTAATACACATGAATATATTTATTATTCTTAATTTCTTTTATTTTTTTCTTGAAATTAAGTCATTGTATGATTGCGGATATATATAAATTTAATGTTCAAATTGCTTTATTTGTAGATTATGTTAGCCTACCCGTTTCTATGTTTTCATGAAAGGAGAAAGAAAACATTTTTTTTTTTTTAACTGAGGCGTTAATGTTGATTATAATACGTAATAATCCCCATAAAAGCAAAAGCACATGAAAATCTATTTTTGTTACTAGCTAGGGACAACATGCCTAAGCACGTTCCTCCTTAACTAGTATAGAAATGAATGTAGAGTAGTAAGAACATAAAGGACCGACTGTAAGGACTGTCGGCTTTTCATTTTTATTTTTTTAAAAAAATTCATGTAAATATAATAAATAACTTTATCAAAATATGCTGGTTAAACCTTAAATAATTTTCCTACTTTCTGATAGAATAATTAGAAGTTTTTATTAAAATTATTAAATAAAAATCAGCAACAAATCAAGCTAAGTGTCAAAAAATAGCCAGACAAATAAAATATAATAATTTAGTTTAGCATATCGAGCTTCCTTTTCGAAGAGATTGAACCTTCACTCTACTTAGCATCTTTGCTCATCCTAACAAGTTATAAATCATACCCAAAAACATTCCAGAAGAGCTTAGCAGCCTAAAAACTGAGTTAATCTGTTGCTTCCAAATAATGATAGTTGACTCACTTTATCCTTCTCAAATCTTTAAACTTTACAAATTAGTATCAGACTTTAAAATAGTCCAAAAATAGTTAACGAATGAGATTAAACCCAAAAGCTCTAACATAACAAGTAAAATGGAAGCAAAAACTGGAACCAGTATATAGCCAAAAAGGCCTTCACTGAATATTATGTTATATGTAATACAGTTTAAAAAGGTTAAATGCTATCCTCTCTCTTTCTCTCTCTCTCTGTCTCTCTGACAAACAGAAGAGAAGAGAAATTTCATTTCACCACAAGGTCAAACACAAAATCTAGACAAACTAAGAACCAATAACAAATCTTAATTAATTAATCAATTACTTAGCATTGTTATTATCACCATAAGCCTGGAGACCCTCACCAGTGAGCCTGCAAATCCTCCATTCCTGCAAGATTTTGGCCCCCATTTCCTACTAAATAACTTAAAATTAAATTAATAAAAATTATGCATCCTATTAATAATTATAAATTATTGGCTAGAATTGTATGTGAAAATTTATGAGCATCACATAATCTATCTTGATAATGGCATGCACATATATACTTCCATTACCTATAGTAAACTACATACGCCCAACCCAAGAAATTAATAAGCTAGTGTTGGGACCCAATGGACATATTTTTAAAATCCAAAAATTATAGATAAATTAATCCCAAGTTAATTTGTCATTTAATTATTAAGTTTTATATAACTCTATTATAGACCAAAAGCTGCAATATTATTAATATATCATAAGACAAGACTACTGATATTAGTCTTGTTTGCGATCTTGGATAGTATATGTGTCTCATAAGTTATCCATAATCAAATGAAAGAATAGTTCTGCTTTACGTTCTGATTAATTTGTCTCAAAGTTCTATTATTTCACTTATTTGGAAAACTCTATTCATATCAATATAAATTAGAAATCATTCATTTACCATATTTATCTAGATAACTAAAGACCTATTCTTTTCTAATTTTTCAAATAATGCCATTGAAAAGATAACATGGACTCTTTGTTAGAGATCGATAGATTTCATATCTATAAAATAAAGCTCTCATCGAATGTAGGTTGCATATCCATCATACCGATAATGGAACCATCGTTTATCGAAATTCCTACTTTTGGCAAACATGAAGTCTTAAATCCACTAAGGATTAAGATGATACAGAGATGGTTCTTAAAGAGAAATCATTTACATGAATTGATAAAATAAAGCTCTTTGTTAGGATTAACATGTAAATGTAGGATTAACATGGACTCTTTGTTAGAGATCGATAGATTTCATATCTATAAAATAAAGCTCTCATCGAATGTAGGTTGCATATCCATCATACCGATAATGGAACCATCGTTCATCGAAATTCCTACTTTTGGCAAACATGAAGTCTTAAATCCACTAAGGATTAAGATGATACAGAGATGGTTCTTAAAGAGAAATCATTTACATGAATTGAATTATTATTAAATCAATTATACTTTAGGTCCAGTCAAAGACACAACCAACATTAGGTTTGCCGCACTAATATGTCTATCATGAAGTCAACTTGATAACTCTATAAAAATAGAGTTATTTATGCATTGTAATGCACATAATTTTGCCATGTTCTTGATTTTTTTATTTAATTTTATTTAAGTTTGCTTATTTTTATATATTTTGTTTTTATTTCTATTAATTAAATTTAGTTTGTTTTAATTTTATTTATCATTGTTGTTGTTGTTGTTGTTCGTTTCCAATTCTTTTATTTTCCTCTTTTGTGTAAGAAACTAGGTGAAAACGTCGTAAATATAAAATTTTGGAGCAAAATTTTATAGAAAGGCAAAGAATTCAAATTTAATTAGGGGTTTCACGACCTCCACTTGCAGAAGTAGACAAATAGTGTTAGGCAGTTGCCCAGCCGTTGGATCAGCTCAATCAATGCTCCAGAGTGTGCGTGTTGTACAAATCCGACCGACAGAGGTGCATGGATGGCAGGCCGCATCAGACGTCACCCAATAGTTGAGCCCCATTTGTCCCGCTTGTCAACGTACTACCTAGCCCGAGTGTGATTCCATGCTCTGCAACTCAAGCTCATTTCCGCAGACCAGTGCACTAGTCCTCTCTCATGCTTCCATGTGTCATGCCCAACCTAGCGGCCGACAATGCGCCGCAACGTGTCCCAACGTGCTGCATGCCCAGTGCAGATCCGCCATGTGCTTTTCCACTTTAAGCCCGCCGCACTTGATTTTCTTTTCCTTTCATTTTGGGCTGTGGCGTAGAGAGAAAGAGAAGGGAGCCTCCATTTTTTGTACTAGAGACCTTGTGCCTAAGTTTTGGGAAGTGCTTCATTCTTTGTGGGATTTCTAAGAACAGATCCCACGGAGAGAAATGAAAAAAAATAAAAACTAAAAAGAAGAGAAATAAATATTTAGTATGGTTTTTATTTTAGTTTTAGGATTTAGTCTTAGTTTTAATTTTAGTTTTAGTTTTAGCTTTTATTTTTCTTTTGAGACTTCATTAAAGGCTGTTTTAGAGCTACAAAGAAGAGGAACATGAAGATTGGAGAAGAAAAAGCAACTTGAATTTTTCGTGATTTCCTTCCTTTTTTTTTATTTTCTAAACCTTTATATATTTTAAAGATGCTTGAATATTGGTGTTGTTTAATTTTAATTTTAATTTTATTTATGCATTAGTTTTATGTTCTAGGGATTTCAATCTAGTTTAATTAATGTTGCTTTGATTTTTCATTTTATTAAATTAATTGTGTTTGTCTAAATTATGTTGGATGATTATTTTATGTGGTGTTAATGCTTCTAGTTGAGTGATCCCTAATTAGTCGATTGACAAGCTGTGAATTACTACCGGAAGAAGGATTTATGTGCTAGGCCAATAATAGAGTAATATAATCTTAGCACGAAAGAAATATACCCACTATAATTATATAGCCATTAGTGAAATCTTAGATCTTAATAAATTTAATTGATTAGTAGATATAGGAATATAGTTTACTAATTAATATAGGATATTTCTAATTGACTACCGGGAGGGGCCTTTGGAGAATTTTGGTAATTTCAGGTTTTATTTAACTAGACAACACAATTAAGGGGATTTAATGAATGCTTAGTGAAATGATTAGGTGAAATTGGATCCCTAGATCATTTTCTTCCATTTTATTCATTTCATTAGTTTTATTTCACTTATTTAAATTTTGTTAATTTAGTTTTAGTTTTTATTTTTAATTGATTATTCAAATAATCTTAAAGTAAATACAATTTTGGTAATTAACAAAAATTAAACACAATCTTCGTGGGAACGATATCCATACCCTTGGTACACTTTATTATTTGTACAATTCTGTGCACTTGTAGATCCAACCGAACACAACCTACTCCAATAGCCAAGATAAACAGTCTCCCTAATTGGACATAGATTCTCACTTATGCCTTATAAAGTATAAAGTGTTCAGCTTTATATATTGATTGTGGACTATATAGTTTAGTCTATTAATCTTGGAATCGTATCTATTCGTATATAAACTCAACATATTCTCAATTCCAAGATTCGGTTGTAATGTTAAGTCTCAAAATTTATTAATTAAATTAGTGGGTGAGACAGTAATTACCTAATTAGAAATTTAATAACTAATTGATCACATTTAAAAATTTGTTTTGTTTCTTTTATTTCTCTTTTATTTTCTATGATTTAAAATTCAAAAATATCATTTTTTTGGTCAATTGTTTTATTATTTATTAACATTTTACCCTTTTATGATAATTACAGCATTTCCTTACGATTTTAACTAATTATTCTTCAAAACCCTCAACCTTACCTAATTCTAAAATGAGCCTAAACCGTCTTGCTTAGAATTCACATGTGAACTTCTGACTTAGTTTTACTAAATTCAGACTTCCAAAGTCTGATTGAGAAGAGAGCCTATGGTTTTGTCTTGAAACTAATCCCCTCTTTCAGATTAAAACCAAAACAACAGCTTAGAAATTTCCAGTTACTCCCCCTTCTTTCTCTCTTTCACATTTTCTCTCTCTTTCTCTTTCTCTCTCACAATTTTTGCTCCACCAAAGAACAAAAACAAATAGCCATTGTCAAACCAGAGGCCAAAGTTGAAGATAAAACACGATTTTTCTAGAAATATAAGGTTAGAAACCATAAAAACTTGTTTAAATATTTCATTTGTGAGCACTATCTTCAATTTGATTACTCATAATTCATGTTTGGGTTTGGAAATTCTTATTCTAGTTGGCCAATTTTTATTTTAAGTTTTTTGGTGTTTAAAGTGAACTTGAATGTAGAAAACTAAGAGTCGATTGTGGTTCTAGACATCTGGGCATAAAGGGAAAATGTTTATCAAAGTTTATCTATGTTTTTATGGATAATTTTTGTGTTGGATTTAACCTCTATTGAGCATGAAATTCGATTAAGACCTTTTCAAAGCTTTGTTTTTTATATTTTAGAACAAGCTACAAGTTTTGGAACTTAAATGGTTAAAAATGTTAAAGAGATGGTAAAATAAGTTTTTATTAAGGTCATATGATGATTTCAGACCCTTATGACATGTTTTGAAAACCTTGAAAATGAATTGGAAAGATCTAAATTTGGTTTGAGCTTGGATGCTCGAAATAGAGTGTCAGCGTCAAGAATCGGTGGTCGACAAATACTAGTATTTTGTGGTTGACTGATATGTTGCGCAACATGGCGGTTGACATACAATAGTGTACCTCGATTGATCGACCTACTCCAGAAGTTCTTATTTCACCAGTCCGAGCCATTCTTACTTATTTTTGAATTCCAAAATTATTTTTAACAACTGCCTTGACTAGAAATGATTGAAAATATGTTATACAGAATGTCTATGAACAAATGGTGAAAGAATTAATCTAAAAGGGCACACTAAGAACTAGTGAAGATATACTAATGATATTTGCTTTGATTTGAATAATTGAGTGTTAATATTTAAGAATCATTAACAAGGTTAGCTGTTGTCCTTGTAGAGCTAATGTGTGTTGATCAGGTACAAAGTTGCAAGGAGTGCTTTGTTGTTAGGATTCAAGGTAGGATTTTATACCCTTCCTTCACAAGAACAATTGAAGACACTAAGAATTGAAAGATTGATCTAAAAGGGCATAGACATACTACTGATTTTTACTTTGATTTTGTTAATTGTGTATTAATATTTGACAATCATTGACAAGGACAGCTGCGAAGAGTGCTCCATTGTTTGAATTCAAGATAGGATTTGATACCCTTCCTTTGTAACCATATTATTAAAATCTTTTTGCCCCAAATATGTATTCTTAAATGCTTTAGAATTGAACTATGTTTTAAAGTTATTTTTAAATGTTTTGAAAATATGTTTCTAAAAGAGAAAATGATTTTGAGAAATAATCAATGTCTTGGGATAAGCACTCTTGAGTGAGACAATATTATTGAAAGTTTTCAAACACTAATCAGTGTGAGATTACTCGGTTACTTATGTTTTCAAATGCATGGTGCCATAGAGTTTAGGTCGTGTAGAGGGTAACTTAGGGGACAGGTCCCAAAACCCTAATAAGGCCACTTCGGTGGCCATTTCTAAGTCTTGCAATAAGTGAGTAATTATTTATTTATTTTTGATAAATCATATAAAGCATTTGATAAGTTCTACTTTATTCAAAAGACTGTGTATTGCCTATTAAAATTTCATTTTATTTTAAAACTGTTTGTTCCTACTAACTTGTAAAATATTGTCTTGAACTTGGAATCCTATTGAGCATTTTACTCATAGTTTTCTATATTGGTTCTATTTTAATTTCTCCCCTAGAAGGTTATCATTATGCAACAGAGTAGAGCGTTGCCAGATTGCTTATGGAGATCATAAGTTGAATTAGTTATTTGTGTTTTTCATCAAGGCATGTAATAATGATATTATTTCTATGCACTATGATTTGTTCTTGTTGGGCTATGGTTTGGATGTTATTTTCTTTCCCCTTTTGTTAGATTATGTATGCATTCTTGCGTGATTTGGTGGGATTTGAACTATTTTTGATAGAACTTTTAATTTTTTGATGTTATTTCACAAATGTTCATTTGAGGAAATGAAGCCTTAATTACATGAGTTTGAGCATAATTTTGATTAATTATTTCTAAATAATCCACTACGTCACCACCCCAGTGTGGGGGCGTGATAAGTCTTGGTATCAGAGCTATAGGTTTTGAGACTTGAGGAATTTTGTATACAAAATAGGACATTGAAAAACCAATGACAGTCTAGTTTCCTTTTTAGAACTGACACCTAGGCGGTGTCTCGTTGGCACAGACTCCATTTATAATGAGTGTATGATGACTGCCAAGTTTGTTGTTTTTTGTCAGATGGCAACAAGAGTATAGATAGAAGATCTTACTAGTAGTTGCTCATTATTTTCGAGAATTCAATGTGCAACAATATCGACCTCTGATGGGAATGGAGATTTGCAAGCGGCCAAGTATTGGTTCGATTTTGTGGTGAAGCACTTGGATACTTTTAGTGTGCCCGTTGATCTCTAAGTTGAGTTCACAACGTACAAGCTAGAAAGAAACACCAATGCTTGGTGGAAGCAAGCCAAGTACACCAAATGTTGAAAAAACAATATGTAGCAGAATTTTAAAATATTAACATCAGAGTACTTTTTAAAACACAAGTTTGACATTCTATATGCATAAATTGACCAGATCTTACTAACCTTTTGTGTGCCAAAAAGCTCCTGCAATCAATAAAGAGAAGTAACATTCTAGAATGACCTCAACCAACTGGCCTTCTTTGCTATGTCTATCTATGATCGGAGTGAGTGTGGGTTCACGTCGTTAAGCTTTTCCACCAAGTGATTCTCCTTCCAACCAATGGAGAGAACCCAAAGCTAGTGTTTGTGATTTATGAACAAGAGCTCTCAGGGAGTTTTTAGAATTTCACTAGTAGAGTTTCACTCTTAATCTCTTAATTGATCTAAATAACTTATGAGACTCACTCCCTTTTTATAGAGTTTGGGTCTAGGAGTCAGTCATTATCAGATAAGGCCTCAAAAATTTGAATCAGAATCAAATCAGAAACAATATTTGATAAAATCTACATGGAAATGCGTGATCCTTTTATTGCCGGTCGACGGGCCAAACTGACAGATCAGCCTATCCAACCTCCTCAATCAATAGGCCAAACTTAAAGATCGGCTTGACGAACCTTCGATAAAAGATCCCTATGAATCTTTATTTTCTACCCGAGATTTTTAGGATAGAACCTTAGTTTTAATTCAAATAACCCAATAAAGAAGTTATTTGATTAAAACAGTCATATTTAGATAATCTCTAGGAAAATAAATATTCTTGATAATTCAACAAGTTTATTTTGAATTAATTCAAAATTAATCCAACCAACAAACAAACATGAATTATCCGTTCTCGATAATTTAACAAGTTTATTATGAATTAATTTTATCACAAAATTAATTCAATCGATAAACAAACCTGAATTATCTGATTTTACTGAATTTCAACCAATCTGATAAATCTAACATAAGTCACCAATTATTAGAAAAGCACACTGTATTGTTACAGGATTTTTGTGAGCTAGCAAAAGGGACCTAATGGACCTATATAGTTCAATTTTCCAATAATTATGAAACCCAAATTATGAAACCCAATGTCCCAGTATTCATTTCATAATTATCAACTCCAATGCTACTCCAATGCTACTCCACTAAAAGCTTGGAGCTACACTCTCGAACTATATAGAATTACAAAGCCTGTATAGCTAAGTCTCCATGACATATCATAATATATCGTATCCCCATAGAATTATCCATAATCGGATTAAGAACAACTTCTGTCTTACATTCTCGATTATTTTTATCTTACGTTCTATTATCTCACCATCAGAAAACTTATCATCCAAAGACAGTATATCATTTGGTTACACCTATGTATCCAAATGTTAAGCGCTCTAATTTCCTAATTACAGGATAACATATATAAGAGGATATCACTACTCCTAAAGGGGAGTTATGGATTCCATATCTATGAATAATAGGTCTACGCCATCAAGAGTCATACCTCTAATGTACAGGCATGCGTACCACTATTAAAATGTAGATGTCACCCTTTGATACGTCAAAAGACATAAGTCAAGACAACGGGTCCACTATTCATCTTAGGATTAAGAAACAATACAAATGATTGTTTAAAGTGAATTGATTTGTCAAGACGGAATTATTAATCCAAATCAATTCACTTTATATCCCGATCCAACACATTGTCACCTATGACGATGTGCCAATGTTTCTACTTGTAGAGTCCACATTCGATAGTCAAGACAAACCATTTCTGAATAGGGATATAGACAACATAACAATCTTTGCATGAACAAAGTGCCCAACTTTATTCTCTCGATTGCGGATCTTATAATTTAAACCATCACCTTAAGAATCGTGTCTTTCGTATAATCTATCTATCATATGCTCAATTCTTAAAGGTTTAGACCGACAGTCTCAGACTTTTGTTTTCTTAACATACATTCAACAAATATGAACGTAAAAATGATAAGATTTGGTATATATATAATAAATGAATTCTTTATTGCTAAAAATGTCTCAAAAAATATATGACATTTTTACTCCTTAGGGCATACATGTCTAATAATCTCCCACTTGCACTAAGTGAATAAATATGACAAATCTCGTATCACTATAGCTTCCACATGCCTCTCAAAGACTCTCTCATTAAGTGTCTTCATAAATAGATCAGCTAAATTGTCCTATGACGTAATTTTACACATTGTGACATGCTCACCCTCAATGTAGTCCTTTATCACATGATACTTCCAATCAATATGCTTACTCTTCTTGTGAAATCTTAGTTCCTTAGTGTTGGAAACAAAGTACGCAGCGGAATTTTTAAAATTTGTCATCAGAGTATTTTCCAAAACACAAGTTTGACATGTTATATGTATAAATTAAACAGATCTTACTAACCTCAGTGTGCCGAAGAACCTCCGCGACCTGTGTAGAGAAGTAACGTTCCAGAAGAGCCTCAACCAACTGGTCTTCTTTGCTATTCTCTATCCACAACCGGAGTGAGTGTGGGCTCACACGTACAGCTCTTCCACCGGTGACTCTCCTTCCAACCAATAGAGAGAACCCAAAGCTAGTGTTCGTGATTTGTGAACAAAAGCTCTCAGGGAGTTTTCAGATGCTCACTAGAAGAGTATCACTCTTAATCTCTCAAATTGATCTGAGTAAATCATTAGACTCACTCCCTTTTTATACCTATTGGTCCTTGGGGTCAGTCCATATCAGATTAGGTCTCAAAAATCGAAACAGAATCAAGTTCGGATCAATATCTGATAAGATACGCGTGAAAAACGCGTAATCTTAACTGTCGCGGTCGGCATGCCGAACTGTGAGATAGGCAGGCCGAACTGGCCAGTTCGGCAGGCCGAACACGTCATCCGGCATGCCGAACTGCCGATAAAAAATCTCCGCGAATCTTTTATTTTCCACCCGAGATTCTAAAGGATAAAGTCTCAGTTTTGATTCAAATAGCCCAATAGAAAAGATATCTGATCAAAACAAACTTTATCAAGATAATCTCTAAGAAAATAAATCAATTCACAATAATTCTACAAGTTTATCTTGTTCTAATTGTCCAAAATTAAAACAACCGATAAACAGACAAGAATTATCCGAACGCCATAATTCAACAAGTTCATCTTGAACTAATTTCTTACATAATTAATTCAACCGATAAACAGACATGAATTATTTGATTCTTATAAATTTTAAACCAATCTGATAAATCTGACATAAGTCACCAATTATTGGAAAAGCACGCCGTGTCGTTACAGGATTTTGTGAGCTAGCAAAGGGGACCAAAATGGACCTATAAAGTTCAAGCTCATGATAATTATGAAACCCAATATTCCAGATATACATTTCACAATTATCAACTCCAACGCTACTCCACTAAAAGCTTGGAGCTGCACTCTCGAACTTTATAGAATTACGAAGCTCGTGTAGCTAAGTCTCCATGACATATCATAGTGTATCGCATCCCCATATGATCATCCATAATCGGCTTAAGGACAAGTTCTGTCTTACCTTCCCGATTATTTTTATCTTACGTTCCATTGTCTCACCATTAGAAAACTTACCATCCAAAGATAGTATACCATTCGGTTACACCTATGTATCCAAATGGTTGAGCGCTCCAGTTTTCCAATTACAGGACAACGCATATAAGAGGATATCATTACTCCTAAAGAGGAGCTATGGATTCCATATCTATGAATAACAAGTCTACGCTACCAAGAGTCATGCCTCCAACGTACCGGCATGCATGCCACTATAGAGATGTGGGAGTCACCCATTGGTACATCAAAAGACACAAATTGAGACAACGGGCCCATTATTCATCTCAGGATTAAGATACAATACAAATGATTGTCTAAAGTGAATCGATTTGCCAAGACAGAATTATTAATCCAAATCAATTCACTTTATGTCCCGATCCAACACATCGTCACCTATGACAACGCGCCAATGTTTCTATTCACGGAGTCCAACTCCGATGGCCAAGACAAACCATCTCCCAAAGGGATATAGACAACATAACAATCTTTACATGAATAAAGCGCCCAACTTTATTCCCTCGATCGCGGATCATATATTTTAGACCATCACCTTAAGAGTCGTGTCTACCGCATAATCATCCCATCATATCCCCAACTCTTAAGGTTTAGACTGACAGTCTCAGACTACTGTTTGCTTATCATACATTCAACAAATATGAACGTAAAGAGGACAATATTTGGTATATATAAATGAATAAATTCTTTATTGATAAAAATGTCTCCAAAAACGTATTACATTTTTACTCCTTAGAGCATACATGTCTAACAATCTCCCACTTGCACTAAGTGAGTAAATACTGCAAATTTCGCATCCCCATAGCTTCCACATGCCTTTCGAAGACTCTCCCAGAAAGTGTCTTCGTAAATGGATCAGCTAAATTGTCCTCTGACGCGATCTTGCACACCGTGACATGCCCGCTCTCAACGAAGTCCTTTATCACATGATACTTCCGATCAATATGCTTACTCTTCTTGTGAAATCTTGGTTCCTTAGCATTAGCTACCGCCGCACTGTTATCACAGTACAGTGATACCGCTTTATCCATACCAGGAACTACCTCAAGATCCCCAAGGAACTTGCGTAGCCACACTGCTTCTTTCAAAGCATCACTAGCCGCCACATACTCGGTCTCCATCGTTGAATCCGAAGTGCAATCTTGCTTTGCACTTCTCCAACTGATGGCACCGCCACCCAGAGTAAACACAAACCCTGAAGTCGATTTCCTAGAATCCAGGCAGGATTGAAAATCCGAATCAGTGTATCCTAGAGGAGTTAAATCCTCACCCGAATACACAAGCATATACCCTCGAGTCCTTCTCAGGTACTTGAAAATATGCTTTACCGCAACCCAATGGTTCGGTCCTGGATCCGCCTGAAATCGACTCACAATCCCGACAGCATAGCTAATATCCGGTCGAGTGCAAAGCATGGCATACATGAGACTACCCACTGCCGAAGCATAAGGCACCTTCATCATGTATTCTCTTTCTTCATAAGACTTTGGAGAGTCTTTCTTAGAAAGAGTAATTCCAGACCTAGATGGTTGCCCACCTTTCTTGGAATCCTGCATTGCAAACCTCCTGAGAATTTTATCTATGTAGCCGGCCTGTGACAAAGCTATTATTTTGTTCTTCCTATCCTGAAAGATCTGGATACCGAGAACAAAATTAGCCTCACCCAAGTCCTTCATGTCAAACTGCTTGGTCAACCATAATTTGACCGATGACAACGCCCCAACGTCATTGCCAATTAGCAGAATGTCATCTACATAGAGTAGTAGAAAAACCACCTTCCCATTCTTAATGTGTTTGTAAACACATGGTTCATCCACATTTTGTGAGAACCCATAAGTCTTGATTACCTGATCAAATCTTATGTTCCAAGAACGAGAAGCCTGCTTAAGTCCATAAATAGACTTTAGCAACTTACAAACCTTACCCTCTTGACCCGTGACCTTGAACCCATCTGGTTGTTCCATATAAATGGACTCATCAAGATAGCCATTCAGAAAAGCCGTCTTGACATCCATCTGCCAAATCTCGTAGTCGAGAGCGGCAGCTATGGACAAGAGAATCCGGATGGACTTAAGCATGGCTACAGGCGAAAAGGTTTCCTCATAATTGATTCCTTCCTTTTGCGTATAACCCTTAGCTACCAGTCTAGCCTTAAAGGTTTCGACCTTTCCATCCACTCCTCTTTTCCTCTTGTAGATCCACTTACTCCCTATGGGTTTTACCCCTTCGGGAAGATCCACAAGCTCCCAGACACGATTAGTCTCCATAGACTTCATCTCAATGTTCATGGCCTCTGTCCAGAGTCTTGAATCAACATCCTCCATAGCTTCTGCGTAAGTATAAGGATCCCTGTCATGTTCATCCGGTTCAGCCAAAAAGACCTCCCCATTGAACATATACCTCTCAGGTTGACGCCCGATCCTCCCACTACGCCGAAGCCCCTGAGGTTGTTGTTCAGGTTTGTTTGGTTTTTCTACACCGATCGGAATGGTTTCGTTCGGAACCTCCGGAGTAAACGGATTACCCCTCAACTCCTCAAGCACCACTTTGCTTTGAGGTTTAAAGTCGTTCATGTAACTCTCCTCAAGGAAAGTTGCATTAGTTGAAACCACGACTTTATTTTCCTTTGGGTTATAAAAATAACCCCCTTTAGTCCCTTTTGGATATCCTACAAACACGCAAACTTCTGAACGTGCTTCCAACTTATTCGGATCCTTAAACAGGACATGAGCTGGACATCCCCATATGCGAATATGGTTTAAGGATGTCTTCCGTCTTGTCCACAACTCGTGAGGAGTTTTAGGGACCGATTTGAAGGCACATTGTTCAAAAGATAACATGCGGTTTGTAGTGCATATCCCCAAAAGGATAAAGACAATGATGAATAACTCATCATGGACCGAATCATGTCCAACAAAGTCCTATTCCTTCTCTCTACTACGCCATTCTGCTGCGGAGTGCCCGGCGCAGTCAAATGGGATAAAATCCCATTCTCTAACAAGTGTCCCAAGAACTCATCAGAAAGGTATTCCCCACCTCGATCAGATCGAAGTGCCTTTATGGGTCTACGCAATTGCTTTTCCACTTCAGCCCGAAACTCCCTGAACTTATCATAAGTTTCGCATTTGTGGTGCATTAGGTACACATACCCATATCTTGAGTAATCGTCAATAAAAGTAACGAAGTACTCATACCCTCCTCGTGCCCGGATGTTCATCGGTCCGCAAACATCACTATGCACAAGTTCTAGAACCCCTTCGGCCCTATTGCCCTTAGACCCGTATGGTCTTTTGGTCATTTTACCCTCCAAACAAGATTCACATTGAGGTATAGATTCCACCTTTAAGTGACTTAGAGGTCCATCCCTTACCAACCTTTGAATCCTATTTAGGTTAATATGGCCAAGGCGCAAATGCCAAAGATAAGTCTTATTAGAGTGAGAAGTTTTAAGTCTTTTTGAGTCATTATCATTTATCTCAGCATTAAGCAATAGGTCCATCTTAGGTTTGATAAAATATAGATTATTTTGCATCCATCCAGAACAGATAAAAGATTTGTTTTTACGAATCACCACTTTTTCATTAAAAGATACCACGTAGGAGTCTTTAAATAAAGAAGATACAGAAATTAAATTCCTTTTAAATTTAGGAACATAAAAACAATCTCGCAAAATTAAACTCCTATAATTATCAAAATAAAGATGGACATCTCCCACTGCTTCCACTGAGACCAAGGTGTTAGACATGTATGCTCTAAGGAGTAAAAATGTAATACGTTTTTGGAGACATTTTTATCAATAAAGAATTTATTCATTTATATATACCAAATATTGTCCTCTTTACGTTCATATTCGTTGAATGTATGATAAGCAAACAGTAGTCTGAGACTGTCAGTCTAAACCTTAAGAGTTGGGCATATGATGGGATGATTATGCGGTAGACACGACTCTTAAGGTGATGGTCTAAAATATATGATCCGCAATCGAGGGAATAAAGTTGGGCGCTTTATTCATGTAAAGATTGTTATGTTGTCTATATCCCTTTTGGGAGATGGTTTGTCTTGGCCATCGGAGTTGGACTCCGTGAATAGAAACATTGGCGCGTTGTCATAGGTGACGATGTGTTGGATCGGGACATAAAGTGAATTGATTTGGATTAATAATTCTGTCTTGGCAAATCGATTCACTTTAGACAGTCGTTTGTATTGTATCTTAATCCTGAGATGAATAATGGGCCCGTTGTCTCGACTTGTGTCTTTTGATGTACCAATGGGTGACTCCCACATCTCTATAGTGGCATGCATGCCGGTACGTTGGAGGCATGACTCTTGATAGCGTAGACTTGTTATTCATAGATATGGAATCCATAGCTCCTCTTTAGGAGTAATGATATCCTCTTATATGCGTTGTCCTGTAATTTGAAAACTGGAGCGCTCAACCATTTGGATACATAGGTGTAACCGAATGGTATACTATCTTTGGATGGTAAGTTTTCTAATGGTGAGACAATGGAACGTAAGATAAAAATAATCGGGAAGGTAAGACAGAACTTGTCCTTAAGCCGATTATGGATGATCATATGGGGATGCGATACACTATGATATGTCATGGAGACTTAGCTACATGAGCTTCGTAATTCTGTAAAGTTCGAGAGTGCAGCTCCAAGCTTTTAGTGGAGTAGCGTTGGAGTTGATAATTGTGAAATGTATATCTGGGATATTGGGTTTCATAATTATCATGAGCTTGAACTTTATAGGTCCATTTTGGTCCCCTTTGCTAGCTCACAAAATCCTGTAACGACACGGCGTGCTTTTCCAATAATTGGTGACTTATGTCGGATTTATCAGATTGGTTTAAAATTTATAAGAATCAAATAATTCATGTCTGTTTATCGGTTGAATTAATTTTGTAAGAAATTAGTTCAAGATGAACTTGTTGAATTATGGCGTTCGGATAATTCTTGTCTGTTTATCGGTTGTTTTAATTTTGGACAATTAGAACAAGATAAACTTGTAGAATTATTTGAATTGATTTATTTTCTTAGAGATTATCTTGATAGAGTTTGTTTTGATCAGATATCTTTTCTATTGGGGTATTTGAATCAAAACTGAGACTTTATCCTTTAGAATCTCGGGTGGAAAATAAAAGATTCGCGGAGATTTTTTCTCGGCAGTTCGGCCTGCCGATCATAAAGTTCGGCCTGCCGAACTGGCCAGTTCGGCCTGCCTATCTCACAGTTCGGCATGCCGACCGCGACAGCTAAGATTACGCGTTTTTCACGCGTATCTTATCAGATATTGATCCGAACTTGATTCTGTTTCGATTTTTGAGACCTAATCTGATATGGACTGACCCCAAGGACCAATAGGTATAAAAAGGGAGTGAGTCTAATGATTTACTCAGATCAATTTGAGAGATTAAGAGTGATACTCTTCTAGTGAGCATCTGAAAACTCCCTGAGAGCTTTTGTTCACAAATCACGAACACTAGCTTTGGGTTCTCTCTATTGGTTGGAAGGAGAGTCACCGGTGGAAGAGCTGTACGTGTGAGCCCACACTCACTCCGGTTGTGGATAGAGAATAGCAAAGAAGACCAGTTGGTTGAGGCTCTTCTGGAACGTTACTTCTCTACACAGGTCGCGGAGGTTCTTCGGCACACTGAGGTTAGTAAGATCTGTTTAATTTATACATATAACATGTCATACTTGTATTTTGGAAAATACTCTGATGAAAATTTTTAAAAATTCCGCTGCGCACTTTGTTTCCAACAATTGGTATCAGAGCCGAGGTTTTTACATAAATTTGCAAGTTTGTGATCATGTTATATGCATAAATTTTGTGATCTTAATCTCTCCAATGCTTGAATTGAATTTTATAGAGAGATGGCACTCTAGGTTTCTATATAATATATATGTTGTCATGGATTATGTGGTGAATGTTTATTAATTAATTATGGTTGATTAAATTGTTGTTTAATTATTTATTAATTAATTAATACCGGTTATGGTTCCTTAGAGGTTAGAATGTGTATCTAGGTTTTTCATGTAATTAGATGGCGGACTATCATCTCCGTCTAGGAATTATTATTTAATTTGTAAGAATTTTGTAATTAAATAATTATTCGGAGAAGACGGAACGAGAAGTCGGATCTTAAAGATTGATGATGGCGCCTCCAGGTATTTCCTGAGTCTCTAATTTTATGTTTTTGAATTGTTGAAAATAAAATTGATGAATTGCATTAAAATTGTATTTTCTGGATTAAGGGTTTTCTGCTCGGTCGGCATGCCGGACCTCACAGTTCGGCAGGCCGAAGGTCACAGATCGGCAGGCCGGACGTACGGTCCGGCAGGCCGACAGTGGGGCAGAAATTTTGGTGCTCTGCCGGCAGGCCGAACCTTCATGTTCGGCAGGCCGAACCACCATGATCGGCAGACCGATCACCTAGATCGGCCTGCCGACAGAGAGCATCCAGGTGTCCAGAAAAGGTGCAATTTTTGGTGCAGTTTTAATTTTATTTTTGGGACGATTCTGAGAAACATTAAATTTGGATACGACCGGAAATATGAAGTGTTCGATTCATACGGGATTGAGGACTTGAAGATGGATATTACATGAAGAAGGATACAGCTTGAGGATTCAAGGATGAAGAATCGATAAATGTCTCGATTATTCTCTTGTAATCTTAGTTTTTCTATTCTCTAGGGTGGAACCATAATATTACGGTTATTATTATTATGCTTGTAGCTTTGCTTGATTGCTTTGCTTGTCTGCATTATAATATGATTTACCATGTATATTGATAACATGTCATATAGAATAGGGAGTGCCGCTCATATTAAAATTGTTCATGCATAATTTTAAAATAAAACCTTGACTTCAAAAGATTGAGTGGGAGAAGGTTTTCGAAGAGAGAACCTAAGGCCTCCATCGTTGGTCCATAGGAAGAACATGATGGTCCCAACCCCTAGGAAGGGATTTCTATTATGTACCAGATTGGATCTCTAAAAGGATAAGGTATTTTAGTATGATTTATGGTTGCACACCCCTAGGTGGTGATTATAAATCATGGATAAAATATTGAAACGGTGGTTATACACTCACGTTAATTTTATTATTAACCTCCCCTAGGAGCTCTGTTAATAAAATTAATGGCCAAAGAAACGATTATTAGTATATGCTGGATCATACGGGTCCTGGATGGCATATATTAATCAGGAGGGGATCCGTGTTCCTGATTGAATTTGGCATGACTCCCCTAGGAGCTTGTTGAATTCTGAGTTGGGAATTATCGTTGTAAGGTTGTGATATTTTCAAGGTTTTGACACATAAACACATTTGTATGATTTTACATGATTGTGTTATCTTACTAAATTATTAAATATGTTTGCTTATGTTTGGTATATGATTCTTTATTGTAGATTGAAAATGTCTAAAAACGCTTTATCATCGATACTTGACAAAAACCAATTAACCGGTGAGAACTATAATGATTGGAAACGGAACCTGGACATCGTCCTATCCTTTGAGAAACTGAAATATGTACTGACAACTCCTTGTCCTCCCGAGCCTACGGGAGACTCAACTAATGAGCAATTCCAAGCGTACGAACGCTGGAAAGATGCTAATGATCAGGCCCGCTGCTATGTTATGGCTAGCATGAATAACGTACTGCAGGCTCAACATCAGGATTATGAGACTGCGAAGCAGATCTTGGATAATCTTGAGGACATGTTTGGAGGCCAGGCCATAACAAAGCGGCAAGGGGCGCTTCGGAAACTCTTAAACTGTAGACAGAGACCGGGGACATCTGTAAAGGAGCACATGATGTTGGTCATGGGTTACCTCGCTGAGGCTCAAACCAATGGAGCCGACATTGATGCTGAAACTCAGATGACTATGGTCTTTGAGACTCTGTCTAAGGAATTTATTCCGTTTAGAGCTACTTTTAATTTAAGCAATAGACGGGATATGACCTTGACAGAACTGATGAAACAGTTACAAGAGTTTGAACTGCTGATCAGGGAGTCTCCTGCTGGTGGAGAGGCCAATATGGTAGCTGCTTCTGGTTCCAATCCTAACTCTGGGAATGGAAAGAAGCAACGGGCCAAGAGTGGGAAGTCTTCTATTCCTATTGCTACCAAGAGCAAGAAGAAGAAGAAGAAGAACCCAAAGAAGCTTAAGTGCTTCTTTTGTGGTAAGGTCGGGCATATAAAGAAGCATTGCAAGGACTTCCTTTCCAAGGGAGGTAGGTGTGATCTTCTATATTTAGAAACTTGTTTGGTTGAGGAATCCAGTGACATTTGGGTCATAGATTCCGGTGCAACTAATCACGTTTGTGTTTCTCTGCAGGGATTCCAAGAAACGAGAAGTCTACTTCGTGAAGACTTAATGCTTCGGATGGGCGATGGATCCTTGGTCTCAGCGGAAGCAGTGGGAGATGTCCATCTTTATTTTGATAATTATAGGAGTTTAATTTTGCGAGATTGTTTTTATGTTCCTAAATTTAAAAGGAATTTAATTTCTGTATCTTCTTTATTTAAAGACTCCTACGTGGTATCTTTTAATGAAAAAGTGGTGATTCGTAAAAACAAATCTTTTATCTGTTCTGGATGGATGCAAAATAATCTATATTTTATCAAACCTAAGATGGACTTATTGCTTAATGCTGAGATAAATGATAATGACTCAAAAAGACTTAAAACTTCTCACTCTAATAAGACTTATCTTTGGCATTTGCGCCTTGGCCATATTAACCTGAATAGGATTCAAAGGTTGGTAAGGGATGGACCTTTAAGTCACTTAAAGGTGGAATCTATACCTCAATGTGAGTCTTGTTTGGAGGGTAAAATGACCAAAAGACCATACGGGTCTAAGGGCAATAGGGCCGAAGGGGTTCTAGAACTTGTGCATAGTGATGTTTGCGGACCGATGAACATCCGGGCACGAGGAGGGTATGAGTACTTCGTTACTTTTATTGACGATTACTCAAGATATGGGTATTTGTACCTAATGCACCACAAAAGCGAAACTTATGATAAGTTCAGGGAGTTTCGGGCTGAAGTGGAAAAGCAATTGGGTAGACCCATAAAGGCACTTCGATCTGATCGAGGTGGGGAATACCTTTCTGATGAGTTCTTGGGACACTTGTTAGAGAATGGGATTTTATCCCGTTTGACTGCGCCGGGCACTCCGCAGCAGAATGGCGTAGCGGAGAGAAGGAATAGGACTTTGTTGGACATGGTTCGGTTGATGAGTTATTCATCATTGCCTTTATCCTTTTGGGGATATGCACTACAAACCGCATGTTATCTTTTGAACAATGTGCCTTCAAAATCGGTCCCTAAAACTCCTCACGAGTTGTGGACAAGACGGAAGACATCCTTAAACCATATTCGCATATGGGGATGTCCAGCTCATGTCCTGTTTAAGGATCCGAATAAGTTGGAAGCACGTTCAGAAGTTTGCGTGTTTGTAGGATATCCAAAAGGGACTAAAGGGGGTTATTTTTATAACCCAAAGGAAAATAAAGTCGTGGTTTCAACTAATGCAACTTTCCTTGAGGAGAGTTACATGAACGACTTTAAACCTCAAAGCAAAGTGGTGCTTGAGGAGTTGAGGGGTAATCCGTTTACTCCGGAGGTTCCGAACGAAACCATTCCGATCGGTGTAGAAAAACCAAACAAACCTGAACAACAATCTCAGGGGCTTCGGCGTAGTGGGAGGATCGGGCGTCAACCTGAGAGGTATATGTTCAATGGGGAGGTCTTTTTGGCTGAACCGGATGAACATGACAGGGATCCTTATACTTACGCAGAAGCTATGGAGGATGTTGATTCAAGACTCTGGACAGAGGCCATGAACATTGAGATGAAGTCTATGGAGACTAATCGAGTCTGGGAGCTTGTGGATCTTCCCGAAGGGGTAAAACCCATAGGGTGTAAGTGGATCTACAAGAGGAAAAGAGGAGTGGATGGAAAGGTCGAAACCTTTAAGGCTAGACTGGTAGCTAAGGGTTATACGCAAAAGGAAGGAATCGATTATGAGGAAACCTTTTCGCCTGTAGCCATGCTTAAGTCCATCCGGATTCTCTTGTCCATAGCTGCCGCTCTCGACTACGAGATTTGGCAGATGGATGTCAAGACGGCTTTTCTAAATGGCTATCTTGATGAGTCCATTTATATGGAACAACCAGACGGGTTCAAGGTCGCGGGTCAAGAGGGTAAGGTTTGTAAGTTGCTAAAGTCTATTTATGGACTTAAGCAGGCTTCTCGTTCTTGGAACATAAGATTTGATCAAGTGATCAAGACTTATGGGTTCTCACAAAATGTGGATGAACCATGTGTTTACAAACACATTAAGAATGGGAAGGTGGTTTTTCTACTACTCTATGTAGATGACATTCTGCTAATTGGCAATGACGTTGGGGCGTTGTCATCGGTCAAATTATGGTTGACCAAGCAGTTTGACATGAAGGACTTGGGTGAGGCTAATTTTGTTCTCGGTATCCAGATCTTGCGGGATAGGAAGAACAAAATGATAGCTTTGTCACAGGCCGGCTACATAGATAAAATTCTCAGGAGGTTTGCAATGCAGGATTCCAAGAAAGGTGGGCAACCATCTAGGTCTGGAATTACTCTTTCTAAGAAAGACTCTCCAAAGTCTTATGAAGAAAGAGAATACATGAAGAAGGTACCTTATGCTTCGGCAGTGGGTAGTCTCATGTATGCCATGCTTTGCACTCGACCGGATATTAGCTATGCGGTCGGGATTGTGAGTCGATTTCAGGCGGATCCAGGACCGAACCATTGGGTTGGGGTAAAGCATATTTTCAAGTACCTGAGAAGGACTCGAGGGTATATGCTTGTGTATTCGGGTGAGGATTTAACTCCTCTAGGATACACTGATTCGGATTTTCAATCCTGCCTGGATTCTAGGAAATCGACTTCAGGGTTTGTGTTTACTCTGGGTGGCGGTGCCATCAGTTGGAGAAGTGCGAAGCAAGATTGCACTTCGGATTCAACGATGGAGGCCGAGTATGTGGCGGCTAGTGATGCTTCGAAAGAAGCAGTGTGGCTCCGCAAGTTCCTTGGGGATCTTGAGGTAGTTCCTGGTATGGATAAAGCGGTATCACTGTACTGTGATAACAGTGCGGCGGTAGCTAATGCTAAGGAACCAAGATTTCACAAGAAGAGTAAGCATATTGATCGGAAGTATCATGTGATAAAGGACTTCGTTGAGAGCGGGCATGTCACGGTGTGCAAGATCGCGTCAGAGGACAATTTAGCTGATCCATTTACGAAGACACTTTCTGGGAGAGTCTTCGAAAGGCATGTGGAAGCTATGGGGATGCGAAATTTGCAGTATTTACTCACTTAGTGCAAGTGGGAGATTGTTAGACATGTATGCTCTAAGGAGTAAACATGTAATACGTTTTTGGAGACATTTTTATCAATAAAGAATTTATTCATTTATATATACCAAATATTGTCCTCTTTACGTTCATATTCGTTGAATGTATGATAAGCAAACAGTAGTCTGAGACTGTCAGTCTAAACCTTAAGAGTTGGGCATATGATGGGATGATTATGCGGTAGACACGACTCTTAAGGTGATGGTCTAAAATATATGATCCGCAATCGAGGGAATAAAGTTGGGCGCTTTATTCATGTAAAGATTGTTATGTTGTCTATATCCCTTTTGGGAGATGGTTTGTCTTGGCCATCGGAGTTGGACTCCGTGAATAGAAACATTGGCGCGTTGTCATAGGTGACGATGTGTTGGATCGGGACATAAAGTGAATTGATTTGGATTAATAATTCTGTCTTGGCAAATCGATTCACTTTAGACAGTCGTTTGTATTGTATCTTAATCCTGAGATGAATAATGGGCCCGTTGTCTCGACTTGTGTCTTTTGATGTACCAATGGGTGACTCCCACATCTCTATAGTGGCATGCATGCCGGTACGTTGGAGGCATGACTCTTGATAGCGTAGACTTGTTATTCATAGATATGGAATCCATAGCTCCTCTTTAGGAGTAATGATATCCTCTTATATGCGTTGTCCTGTAATTTGAAAACTGGAGCGCTCAACCATTTGGATACATAGGTGTAACCGAATGGTATACTATCTTTGGATGGTAAGTTTTCTAATGGTGAGACAATGGAACGTAAGATAAAAATAATCGGGAAGGTAAGACAGAACTTGTCCTTAAGCCGATTATGGATGATCATATGGGGATGCGATACACTATGATATGTCATGGAGACTTAGCTACATGAGCTTCGTAATTCTGTAAAGTTCGAGAGTGCAGCTCCAAGCTTTTAGTGGAGTAGCGTTGGAGTTGATAATTGTGAAATGTATATCTGGGATATTGGGTTTCATAATTATCATGAGCTTGAACTTTATAGGTCCATTTTGGTCCCCTTTGCTAGCTCACAAAATCCTGTAACGACACGGCGTGCTTTTCCAATAATTGGTGACTTATGTCGGATTTATCAGATTGGTTTAAAATTTATAAGAATCAAATAATTCATGTCTGTTTATCGGTTGAATTAATTTTGTAAGAAATTAGTTCAAGATGAACTTGTTGAATTATGGCGTTCGGATAATTCTTGTCTGTTTATCGGTTGTTTTAATTTTGGACAATTAGAACAAGATAAACTTGTAGAATTATTTGAATTGATTTATTTTCTTAGAGATTATCTTGATAGAGTTTGTTTTGATCAGATATCTTTTCTATTGGGGTATTTGAATCAAAACTGAGACTTTATCCTTTAGAATCTCGGGTGGAAAATAAAAGATTCGCGGAGATTTTTTCTCGGCAGTTCGGCCTGCCGATCATAAAGTTCGGCCTGCCGAACTGGCCAGTTCGGCCTGCCTATCTCACAGTTCGGCATGCCGACCGCGACAGCTAAGATTACGCGTTTTTCACGCGTATCTTATCAGATATTGATCCGAACTTGATTCTGTTTCGATTTTTGAGACCTAATCTGATATGGACTGACCCCAAGGACCAATAGGTATAAAAAGGGAGTGAGTCTAATGATTTACTCAGATCAATTTGAGAGATTAAGAGTGATACTCTTCTAGTGAGCATCTGAAAACTCCCTGAGAGCTTTTGTTCACAAATCACGAACACTAGCTTTGGGTTCTCTCTATTGGTTGGAAGGAGAGTCACCGGTGGAAGAGCTGTACGTGTGAGCCCACACTCACTCCGGTTGTGGATAGAGAATAGCAAAGAAGACCAGTTGGTTGAGGCTCTTCTGGAACGTTACTTCTCTACACAGGTCGCGGAGGTTCTTCGGCACACTGAGGTTAGTAAGATCTGTTTAATTTATACATATAACATGTCATACTTGTATTTTGGAAAATACTCTGATGAAAATTTTTAAAAATTCCGCTGCGCACTTTGTTTCCAACACAAGGATCCATCGCCCATCCGAAGCGTTAAGTCTTCACGAAGTAGACTTCTCGTTTCTTTGAATCCCTGCAGAGAAACACAAACATGATTAGTTGCACCAGAATCTATGACCCAAATGTCACTGGATTCCTCAACCAAACAAGTTTCTAAATATAGAAGATCACACCTACCTCCCTTGGAAAGGAAGTCCTTGCAATGCTTCTTTATATGCCCGACCTTACCACAAAAGAAGCACTTAAGCTTCTTTGGGTTCTTCTTTTTCTTCTTCTTGCTCTTGGTAGCAATAGGAATAGAAGACTTCCCACTTTTGGCCCGTTGCTTCTTTCCATTCCCAGAGTTAGGATTGGAACCAGAAGCAGCTACCATATTGGCCTCTCCACCAGCAGGAGACTCCCTGATCAGCAGTTCAAACTCTTGTAACTGTTTCATCAGTTCTGTCAAGGTCATATCCCGTCTATTGCTTAGATTAAAAGTAGCTCTAAACGGAATAAATTCCTTAGACAGAGTCTCAAAGACCATAGTCATCTGAGTTTCAGCATCGATGTCGGCTCCATTGGTTTGAGCCTCAACGAGGTAACCCATGACCAACATCATGTGCTCCTTTACAAATGTCCCCGGTCTCTATCTACAGTTTAAGAGTTTTCGAAGCGCCCCTTGCCGCTTTGTTATGGCCTGGCCTCCAAACATATCCTCAAGATTATCCAAGATCTGCTTCGCAGTCTCATAATCCTGATGTTGAGCCTGCAGCACGTTATTCATGCTAGCCATAACATAGCAGCGGGCCTGATCATTAGCATCTTTCCAGCGTTCGTACGCTTGGAATTGCTCATTACTTGAGTCTCCCGTAGGCTCGGGAGGACAAGGAGTTGTCAGAACATATTTCAGTTTCTCAAAGGAAAGGACGATGTCCAGGTTCCGTTTCCAATCATTATAGTTCTCACCGGTTAATTGGTTTTTGTCAAGTATCGATGATAAAGCGTTTTTAGACATTTTCAATCTACAATAAAGAATCATATACCAAACATAAGCAAACATATATAATAATTTAGTAAGATAACACAATCATGTAAAATCATACAAATGTGTTTATGTGTTAAAACCTTGAAAATATCACAACCTTACAACGATAATTCCCAACTCAGAATTCAACAAGCTCCTAGGGGAGTCATGCCAAATTCAATCAGGAACACGGATCCCCTCCTGATTAATATATGCCATCCAGGACCCGTATGATCCAGCATATACTAATAATCGTTTCTTTGGCCATTAATTTTATTAACAGAGCTCCTAGGGGAGGTTAATAATAAAATTAACGTGAGTGTATAACCACCGTTTTAATATTTTATCCATGATTTATAATCACCACCTAGGGGTGTGCAACCATAAATCATACTAAAATACCTTATCCTTTCAGAGATCCAATCTGGTACATGATAGAAATCCCTTCCTAGGGGTTGGGACCATCATGTTCTTCCTATGGACCAACGATGGAGGCCTTAGGTTCTCTCTTCGAAAACCTTCTCCCACTCAATCTTTTGAAGTCAAGGTTTTATTTTGAAATTATGCATGAACAATTTTAATATGAGCGGCACTCCCTATTCTATATGACATGTTATCAATATACATGGTAAATCATATTATAATGCAGACAAGCAAAGCAATCAAGAAAAGCTACAAGCATAATAATAATAACCGTAATATTATGGTTCCACCCTAGAGAATGGAAAAACTAAGATTACAAGAGAATAATCGAGACATTTATCGATTCTTCATCCTTGAATCCTCAAGCTGTATCCTTCTTCATGTAATATCCATCTTCAAGTCCTCAATCCCGTATGAATCGAACACTTCATATTTCCGGTCATATCCAAATTTAATGTTTCTCAGAATCGTCCCTAAAATAAAATTAAAACTGCACTGGAAAAATCGCACCTTTTCTGGACACCTGGCAGCTCTCGGTCGGCAGGCCGATGTGGGTGATCGGCCTACCGATCATGGAGGTTCGGCCTGCCGAACATGAAGGTTCGGCCTGCCGGCAGAGCACCAAAATTTCTGCCCCACTGTCGGCCTGCTGGACCGTACGTCCGGCCTGCCGATCTGTGACCTTCGGCCTGCCGAACTGTGAGGTTCGGCATGCCGACCGAGCAGAAAACCCTCAATCCAGAAAATACAATTTTAATGCAATTCATCAATTTTATTTTCAACAATTCAAAAACATAAAATTAAAGACTCAGGAAATACCTGGAGGCGCCATCATCTATCTTTAAGTTCCGACTTCTCGTTCCGTCTTCTCCGAATAATTATTTAATTACAAAATTCTTACAAATTAAAAATTAAATAATAATTCCAAGACGGAGATGATAGTCCGCCATCTAATTACATGAAAAACCTAGATACATATTCTAACCTCTAAGGAACCATAACCGGTATTAATTAATTAATAAATAATTAAACAACAATTTAATCAACCATAATTAATTAATAAACATTCACCATATAATCCATGACAACATATATATTATATAGAAACCTAGAGTGCCATCTCTCTATAAAATTTAATTCAAGCATTGGAGAGATTAAGATCACAAAATTTATGCATATAACATGATCACAAACTTGCAAATTTATGTAAAAACCTGGCTCTGATACCAATTGTTGGAAACAAAGTGCGCAGCGGAATTTTTAAAATTTTTCATTAGAGTATTTTCCAAAACACAAGTTTGACATGTTATATGTATAAATTAAACAGATCTTACTAACCTCAGTGTGCCGAAGAACCTCCGCGACCTGTGTAGAGAAGTAACGTTCCAGAAGAGCCTCAACCAACTGGTCTTCTTTGCTATTCTCTATCCACAACCGGAGTGAGTGTGGGCTCACACGTACAGCTCTTCCACCGGTGACTCTCCTTCCAACCAATAGAGAGAACCCAAAGCTAGTGTTTGTGATTTGTGAACAAAAGCTCTCAGGGAGTTTTCAGATGCTCACTAGAAGAGTATCACTCTTAATCTCTCAAATTGATCTGAGTAAATCATTAGATTCATTCCCTTTTTATACCTATTGGTCCTTGGGGTCAGTCCATATCAGATTAGGTCTCAAAAATCGAAACAGAATCAAGTTCGGATCAATATCTGATAAGATACGCGTGAAAAACGCGTAATCTTAACTGTCGCGGTCGGCATGCCGAACTGTGAGATAGGCAGGCCGAACTGGCCAGTTCGGCAGGCCGAACATGTCATCCGGCATGCCGAACTGCCGAGAAAAAATCTCCGCGAATCTTTTATTTTCCACCCGAGATTCTAAAGGATAAAGTCTCAGTTTTGATTCAAATAGCCCAATAGAAAAGATATCTGATCAAAACAAACTTTATCAAGATAATCTCTAAGAAAATAAATCAATTCACAATAATTCTACAAGTTTATCTTGTTCTAATTGTCCAAAATTAAAACAACCGATAAACAGACAAGAATTATCCGAACGCCATAATTCAACAAGTTCATCTTGAACTAATTTCTTACATAATTAATTCAACCGATAAACAGACATGAATTATTTGATTCTTATAAATTTTAAACCAATCTGATAAATCCGACATAAGTCACCAATTATTGGAAAAGCACGCCGTGTCGTTACAGGATTTTGTGAGCTAGCAAAGGGGACCAAAATGGACCTATAAAGTTCAAGCTCATGATAATTATGAAACCCAATATCCCAGATATACATTTCACAATTATCAACTCCAACGCTACTCCACTAAAAGCTTGGAGCTGCACTCTCAAACTTTATAGAATTACGAAGCTCGTGCAGCTAAGTCTCCATGACATATCATAGTGTATCGCATCCCCATATGATCATCCATAATCGGCTTAAGGACAAGTTCTGTCTCACCTTCCCGATTATTTTTATCTTACGTTCCATTGTCTCACCATTAGAAAACTTACCATCCAAAGATAGTATACCATTCGGTTACACCTATGTATCCAAATGGTTGAGCGCTCCAGTTTTCCAATTACAGGACAACGCATATAAGAGGATATCATTACTCCTAAAGAGGAGCTATAGATTCCATATCTATGAATAACAAGTCTACGCTACCAAGAGTCATGCCTCCAACGTACCGGCATGCATGCTACTATAGAGATGTGGGAGTCACCCATTGGTACATCAAAAGACACAAATTGAGACAACGGGCCCATTATTCATCTCAGGATTAAGATACAATACAAATGATTGTCTAAAGTGAATCGATTTGCCAAGACAGAATTATTAATCCAAATCAATTCACTTTATGTCCCGATCTAACACATCGTCACCTATGACAACGCGCCAATGTTTCTATTCACGGAGTCCAACTCCGATGGCCAAGACAAACCATCTCCCAAAGGGATATAGACAACATAACAATCTTTACATGAATAAAGCGCCCAACTTTATTCCCTCGATTGCGGATCATATATTTTAGACCATCACCTTAAGAGTCGTGTCTACCACATAATCATCCCATCATATGCCCAACTCTTAAGGTTTAGACTGACAGTCTCAGACTACTGTTTGCTTATCATACATTCAACAAATATGAACGTAAAGAGGACAATATTTGGTATATGTAAATGAATAAATTCTTTATTGATAAAAATGTCTCCAAAAACGTATTACATTTTTACTCCTTAGAGCATACATGTCTAACACTTAGCATTAGCTATCGCCGCACTGTTATCACAATACAGTGATACCGTCTTATCTATACCAAGAACTACTTCAAGATCCCCAGGGAACTTGTGAAGCCACACTGATTCTTTTGAAGCATCACTAGCTGCCACATACTCGGCCTCCATCATTGACTCCAAAGTGTAATCTTGCTTCATATTTCTCTAACTAATGGCACTGCCACCTAGAGTAAACACAAACCTAAAAGTCGATCTCCTCGAATCCAGACAGGATTGAAAATTTGAGTTAGTATATCCTAGAGGAGTTAAGTCCTCACCCGAATATACAAGCATATAGCCTCGAGTCCTTCTCAGGTACTTAAAAATATATTTTGCCGCAACCCAGTGGTTCGGTCCCGGATCCACTTGAAATCAACTAACAATCTTGACCGCATAACAAATATCTGATTGTGTGCTAAGCATGTCATACATAGACTACCCATTGCCGTAGCATAAGCACCTATTTTATGTAATCTCTTTCTTCCTCAGGCTTTAGAGAGTCTTTCTTAGAAATAGTAATTCCAGACCTAGATGGTTGCCGACATTTCTTAGAATCCTACATTGCAAACCTCCTGAGAATCTTATCTATGTAGCTGGCTTATGATAAAGCTATCATTTTGTTCTTCCTATCCTAAAAAATCTAGATACCGAGAACAAAATTTGCCTCACCTAAGTCCTTCATGTCAAGCTATTTGGTCAACCAGAATTTGACCGATGGCAATGCTCCTATGTCATTGCCAATTAGCATAATGTCATTTACATAGAGTAGTAGAAAGATCACCTTCCCATCCTTAATGTGTTTGTAAACACATGGCTCATCTACATTTTGTGAGAACCCATAAGTCTTGATCACTTGATCAAATCTTATGTTCCAAGAATGGGAAGCCTGCTTAAGTCCATAAATTGACTTTAACAGCTTACAAACTTTAACCTCTTGACCTTTAGCCTTGACCCCGTCTAGTTGTTCCATATAAATGGACTCTTCAAGATAGCCATTTAGAAAAGCCGTCTTGACATCCATCTGCTAAATCTCGTAATCAAGAGTGACAGCTATAGACAAGAGAATCTGGATGGACTTTAGCATAGCTACAGGCAAAAAGGTTTCCTTGTAATTGATTCTTTCCTTTTGCATATAACCTTTAGCTATAAGTCTAGCCTTAAAGTTTTGACCTTTCCATCCATTCCTCTTTTCCTCTTGTAGATCCACTTACACCTATGAGTTTTAGCCTTTCAGGAAGATCTATAAGCTCCCAAACCCGATTAGTCTATTGGAAACAACAATGTGAGGTGCATAGTGGGAATTTTAAAATTTTAACATCAGAGTATTTTCCAAAACACAAGTTTGTCATGCTATATGTACAAATTAAAAGATCTTACTAACCTTTGTGTGCCGAAACACCTCCGCAACCCATGAAGAGAAGTAACATTCCAGAAGAGCCTCAACCAACTGGTCTTCTTTGCTATTCTCTATCCACGATCGGAGTGAGTGTGGGCTCACACGTACAGCTCTTCCATCGGTGACTCTCATTCCAACCAATTGAGAGAACCCAAAGCTAGTGTTCATGATTTGTGAACAAAAGCTCTCAGGGAGTTTTCAGATGCTCATCAGAAGAGTATCACTCTTAATCTCTCAATTGATCTGAGTAACTCATGAGACTTACTCCCTTTATATAGCGATTGGTCTTGGGGTCAGTCCTTATCAGATTAGATCTCAAAAACTCAAAACATAATCAAGTTCGGATCAATATCTGATAAGATCCACGTAAAAATGCATAATCTTATCTCTCGCTGATCGACAGGTCGAATAGCCTGATCGGCAGTCCGAACAGGCCCCATCAGCAGGCCGAACACGTAGATCGACAGGCTGAACTGCCGCGTAAATATCTCCATGAATCTTTTATTTTCCACCTGAGATTCTATAGGATAAAGTCTCAGTTTTGATTCAAATAACCCAATAGAGAAGTTATTTGATCAAAACAAACTTTATCAAGATAGTCTCTAAGAAAATAAATCAATTCACAATAATTCTACAAGTTTATTTTGATTTAATTTATCCAATTAAATCAACCGATAAACAGACAAGAATTATCCGATCCCAATAATTCAACAAGTTTATCTTAAATTAATTTTATTACAAAATTAATTCAACCAATAAACAGACATGAATTATTTGATTTTTTAAAATTTTAAACCAATCCGATAAATCCGACACAAGTCACCAATTATTGAAAAAGCACGCCGTATCGTTACAGGATTTTATGAGCTAGCAAAGGGGACCAAAATGGACCCATAAAGTTTAAGCTCACGATAATTATGAAACCCAATATCCCAGATATACATTTCACAATTATCAACTCCAACGCTACTCTACTAAAAGCTTGGAGCTGCACTCTCAAACTTTATAGAATTACGAAGCACGTATAGCTAAGTCTACATGACATATCATAATGTATCGTATCCCTATATGATAATCCATAATCAGCTTAAGGACAAGTTCTGTCTTACCTTCCCGATTTTTTTTATCTTACGTTCCATTATCTCACCATTAGAAAACTTACTATCCAAAGATAGTATACCATTCGGTTACACCTATGTATCCAAATGGTTGAGTGCTCCAATTTTTCAATTACAGGATAACGCATATAAGAGGATATCATTAGTCCTAAAGAGGAGCTATGGATTCCATAGCTATGAATAACAAGTTTACACTATCAAGAGTAATGCCTCCAACGTACCGGCATGCATACCACTATTGAGATGTGGGAGTCACCCTTTGGTACATCAAAAGACACAAGTCGAGACAACGGGCCCACTATCCATCTCAGGCTTAAGATACAATACAAATGATTGTCTAAAGTGAATCAATTTTCCAAGACAGAATTATTAATCCAAATCAATTCACTTTGTGTCCTGATCCAACACTTCGTCACCTGTGACAACGTGCCAATGTTTCTATTCACGGAGTCCAACTCCGATGGTCAAGACAAACCATCTCCTAATAGGGATATATACAACATAACAATCTTTGCATGAATAAAGCGCCCAACTTTATTCCCTCGATTGCGGATCATACGTTTTAGACTGTCACCTTAAGAATCGTGTCTTCTGCATAATCAGTCCATCATATGCCCAATTCTTAAAGGTTTAGACCGATAGTCTCAGACTACTGTTTGTTTAACATACATTTAACAAATATGAGCATAAAGAGGACAAGATTTGGTATATGTAAATGAATAAATTCTTTATTGATAAAAATGTCTCCAAAAACATATTACATTTTTACTCCTTAGGGCATATATATCTAACATAGTCTCCATAGACTTCATCTCTATGTTCATGGTCTCTGTCTAGAATTTCAAATCAACATCCTCCATAGCCTCTGCGTAAGTATAAGGATCCCTGTCATGTTTATTCGGTTCAGCCAAGAAGGCCTCACCATTAAACATATACCGCTTGGGTTGACGCCTGATCCTCCCACTATGCCAAAGCCCCTTAGGTTGTTGTTTGGGTTTGTTTGATTTTTCAACATCGATTGGAACGGTTTCATTCAGAATCCTCAGAGTGATAGGATCACTTGCCAACTCCTCTAGCACCACTTTGCTTTGAGGTTTAAAGTCGTCCATGTTACTTTCCTCAAGGAAAGTTGCATGAGTTGAAACCATGACTTTATTTTCCTTTGAGTTATAAAAATAACCTCCTTTAGTCCCTTTTGGATATCCTACAAACACATAAACTTTCAAACATGCTTCAAACTTATTCGCATCCTTAAACAAGATATGAGCGGGACATCCCCATATATGAATATGGTTTAAGATGTCTTCTTGCCTGTCCATGACTCGTGAGGAGTTTTAGGTACTGATTTTGAAGGCACATTGTTCAGAAGATAACATACGGTTTGTAGTGCATATCCCCAAAAGGATAAAGGTAATGATGAATAACTCATCATGGACCTGACCATGTCCACTAAAGTCTTATTCCTTTTTTTCGCTATGCCATTCTGCTACGGAGTGCCCGATGCAGTCAATTGGGATAAAATCCCATTCTCTAATAAGTGTCTTAAGAACTCATCAAAAAGGTATTCTCACCTCGATCGGATCGAAGTGCTTTTATGGGTCTACCTAATTACTTTTCCACTCTAGCCCGAAACTCCCTAAACTTGTCAAAAGTGTCACTTTTATGGTGCATCAGGTACACATACCCATACCTTGAGTAATTGTCAATAAAAGTAACGAAGTACTTATACCTTCCTCGTAACCGGATGTTCATCAGTCTGCAAACATCACAATACACAAGTTCTAGAACCCCTTTGGCCCTATTACCCTTAGGCCCGAATGGTCTTTTGGTCATTTTACCCTCTAAATAGGATTCACATTGAGGTATAGATTCCACCTTTAAGTGACTTAAAGGTCCATCTCTTACCAACCTTTGAATCCTATTCATGTTAATATGGCTAAGGCATAAATGCCAAAGGTAAGTCTTATTAGAGTGAGAAGTTTTAAGTCTTTTAGTGTTATTATCATTAATCTTAGTATTAAGCAATAAGTCCATCTTAGGTTTGATAAAATATAGATTATTTTGCATCCATCCAAAACAGATAAAAGATTTGTTTTTACAAATCACCATTTTATTATTAAAAGAAACCAAATATGAGTCTTTAAATAAACAAGCTACAGAAATTAAATTTCTCTTAAATTTAGGAACATATAAACAATCTTGTAAAATTAAATTCCTATAATTATCAAAATAAAGATGGACGTCTCCCACTGCTTCAGCTAAGACCAAGGATCTATCGCCCATCCAGAACGTGAAGTCTTCACGGAGTAGACTTTTTCTTTTTTTAAACCCCTACAAAGAAACACAACATGATTATTTGCACCAGAATCTATGACACAAATGTCACAGGATTCCTCAACCAAACAATTTTCTAAATACAGAAAACCACACCAACCTCCTTGGGAAAGGAAGTCCTTGCAATCTTCTTTATGTGCTCGACCCTCCCGCAGAAGAAGCACTTTAGCTTCTTTGGGTTCTTCTTCTTCTTCTTCTTGCTCTTGTTATTAGCAGGAATAGAAGACTTCCTATTCTTGGCCCGTTGCTTCTTTCCATTCTCAGAATTAGGATTGGAACTAGAAGCAGCTACCAAATTGGCTTCACCACCCGCAAGAGATTCCTTGATCAGCAGTTCAAAATCCTGCAACTGTTTCATAAACTCTGTTAAGGTTATATCCTGCCTATTGCTTAAATTGAAAGTAGCTCTAAAAAAAAAATAAAACTCCTTAGGCAAAGTCTCAAAAACCATAGTCATATGAGTTTTAGCATCAATGACGACTCCATTAGTTTGTGCCTCAATGAGGTAACCCATGACCAACATCATATACTCCTTTATAGATATCCTCAATCTCTACTTACAGTTTAAGAGTTTCCGAAGCGTCCCTTGCCGCTTAGTTAAGGCCTGGCCTCCACACATATCTTTCAGATTATCCAAGATCTGCTTAGTAGTCTCACAATCCTCATGTTGAGCCCGCAACATGTTATTCATGCTGGCCATAACATAGCAATTGGCTTGATCATTAGCATTTTTCCAACGATCATATGCTTAGATTTCATCGTTGGTGGAATTTCTCGTAGGCTCGAGAGGACAAGGGGTTGTTAGCACAAATTTTAGTTTCTCAAATGGGAGGACGATATTCAGGTTCTATTTCCAATCATTATAATTCTCTCTAGTTAATTGGTTTTTATCAAGTATCGATGATAAAGTGTTTTTAGACATTTTTAATCTACAACAAAGAATCATATACCAAACATAAGCACACATATAATAATAATTTAGTAAGATAACACAATCATGTAAAAATATACAAACGTGTTTATGTGTCAAAACCTTGAAAATATCACAGCCTTACAATGATAATTCCCAACTTAGAATTCAACAAGCTCCTAGGGGAGTCATGCTAAATTCAATCAAGAACACGGATACCCTCCTAATTAATATATGCCATCTAGGACCCGTATGATCCAACATATATTAATAATCATTTCTTTGGCCATTAATTTTATTAACAGAGCTCCTAAGGGAGGTTAATAATAAAATTAACATGAGTGTATAACCATTATTTCAATATTTTACCCATGATCTACAATCAGTACCTAGGGGTGTGCAACCAGAAATCATGTTGAAATACCTTATCCTCTCAGAGATCCAACCTGGTACATGATGAAGTCCCTTCCTAAGGGTCAGAAATACCATGTGCTACCTATGAACCAATGATGGAGGCCTTAGGTCCTCTCTTCGAAAACCTTCTCCCACTCAGCTTTTAAAATCAAGGTTTTATTTTAAAAGACATGCATGAACAATTTTAAATAAGCGGCACTCCCTATTCTATATAGCATGTTATCAATATACATAGCAAATCATATTATAATGCAGACAAGCAAGGCAATCAAGCAAAGCTACAAGTAAAATAATAATAAATAACCGTAATATTATGGTTCCACCCTAGAGAATAGAAAATAAAGATTGTAAGAGAACAATCGAAACATATTATCGATTCTTTATCCTTGAATCCTCAACCTATATCCTTCTTTATGTAATGCCCATCTTCAAGTCTTCAATCCCATATGAATCGAATACTCAAAATTTTTGATCATATCCAGATTTAATGTTTCATAGAATTTTCCCAAAAATAAAATTAGAACTGTATCGAATACTACACCTTTTCTAGAAAAATTTTCCAGTTCTCTATCGATAAGTCGATCTGTATGATTGGCTTGCCGGTCATGACCCTTCGGCCTGTCGATCTTTTCAGGTCGGTCTGCCGGTTGTGTAGTTTGGTCTACTGCTAGAGCCACCTGATTTCTACCGCACTGGCGGCTTACCAAACCTCATGTCCGGCCTACCAATCTGCTACCATCGGCTTGCCAAACCCATGCCGACCAAGTAGAGATCACCCCTTTCCAAAAAATACAATTTTGATGCAATTATCAATTTTGATCTTTAACAATTCAAAAACATAAAATTAGAGACTCAAGAAATACTTGGGAATGCCATCATCCATCTTCTAGATTTGCTTTTATATCCGTCTTCTTCGAATGATTATTTAATTACAAAATTTTTTAAAAATTTAAAATTAAATAATAATTCCTAGACGAAGATGATAGTTTGTCATCTAATTACAAGAAAAACCTAGATGCACATTCTAACCTCTAAGGAACTATAACTGGTATAAATTAATTAATTAATAAATAATTAAATAATAATTTAATTAATCATAATTAATTAAGAACATTCACCACGTAATCCATTACAACATATAAAAATATATAGAAACCTAGAGTGCCAACTCTCTATAAAATTAAATTCAAGCATAGGAGAGATTAAGATCACATAATTTATACATATAGCAAGATCAAAAACTTGTAAATTTACGTAAAAACATTAGCTCTGATACCAATTGTTAGAAAAATAGTACGCAGTAGAATTTTAAAATTTTAATATCAGAGTATTTTCTAAAACACAAGTTTGACATCCTATTTGCATAAATTAGCCAGATCTTACTAACCTTTTGTGTGTGGAAAAGCTCCTACAATCAATGAATAGAAGTAACATTCCAAAAGGACCTCAACAACTGGCCTTATTTGTTATTCTCTATCCACGATTGGAGTGAGTGTGGGCTCACATCGTTTAACTTTTCTACCAAGTGATTCTCCTTCTAACCAATTGAGAGAACCCAAAGCTAGTGTTCGTGATTTGTGAACAAGAGCTCTCAGGGAGTTTTAGAACCTTCCCAGCAGAGTTTCACTCTTAATCTCTCAATTGGTCTAAATAACTTATGAGACTCACTCCTTTTTATAAAGGTTGGGCCTAGGAGTCAGCCCTTAACAGATAAGGCCTGGAAAATTTGATTTAGAATAAAATTAGAAACAATATCTGATAAAATCCATGTAAAAAAGTGTAATCCTTTTATCACTGGTCGGTAGGCCGAACTAGCAGATCGGCCTACTGAACCTCCTTAATCGTCAGGCCGAACTTAAAGATCGGCTTGCTGAACCTCCGATAAAAGATCCCTGTAAATCTTTATTTTCCACCTGAGATTCTTCGGATAGAGCCTCAGTTTTAATTCAAATAACCCAATAAAGAAGTTATCTGATTAAAACAGTCATATCTAGATAATCTCTAGGAACATAAAAATTCCTGATAATTCAACAAGTTTATCTTAAATAATTCAAAATTAATCCAACCAATAAACAGACATGAAATATCCGTTCCTGATAAAATTAATTTTACCAACAAGTTTATCCTAAATTAATTTTATCATAAAATTAATTCAATCGATAAACAAACATGAATTATCTGATTTTACCAAATTTCAGCCAATCTAATAAATCTAACATAAGTCACCAATTATTAGAAAACACGCCGTATTGTTACAGGATTTTTGTGAGCTAGCAAAGGGGACTTGATGGACCTATATAGTTCAAGCTTATGATAATTATGAAACCCAATATCCTAGATATACATTTTATAATTCTCAACTCCAATGCTACTCCACTAAAAGCTTAGACCTACACTCTTGAACTATATAGAATTACGAAGCTCGTATAGCTAAGTCTCCATGACATATCATAATGTATCGTATCCCTATAGGATTATCCATAATCGGCTTAAAGACAAGTTCTGTCTTACCTTCCCGATTATTTTTATCTTACATTCTATTATCTCTAGATCGGAAAAGTTACCATCTAAAGGCAGTATACCATTTGGTTACAGCTATGTATCCAAATGGTTGAGCGTTCTAGTTTTTCAATTACAAGATAACGCATATAAGAGGATATCACTACTCCTAAAGAGAAGCTATGGATTCCATACCTATGAAAAACATGTCTATGCCATCAAGAGTAATGCCTTTAATGAACTGGCATGTATACCACAATTAAAATGTATATGTCACCCTTTGGTACATCAAAAGACATAAGTCAAGACAACAGAGCCACTATTCATCTCAGGATTAAGATACAATACAAGTGATTGTCTAAAGTGAATTGATTTGTCGAGATAGAATTATTAATCCAAATTAATTTACTTCATATCCTAATCTAATACATTGTCACCTATGACGATGTGCCAATGTTTCTATTCACGGAGTCCACCCCCGATGGTCAAGAAAAACCATTTCCCAGTAGAGATATAGACAACATAACAATCTTTGCATGAACAAAGTGCCTAACTTTATTCCCTCGATTTGGATCTTATAATTTAGACTGTCACCTTAAAAATCGTGTCTTCCACATAATCTGTCCATCATATGTCCAATTCCTAAAGGTTTAGACTGATAGTCTTAGATTTTTGTTTGCTTAACATATATTCAACAAATATAAACGTAGATAGGACAAGATTAGGTATATAAATAAAAAATAAATTCTTTATTGATAAAAATGTATTGCATTTTTATTCCTTAAAGCATACACGTCTAACACTAAAAACAATAGAAACATAGATTGGGCAAGATTCAAGCAACTGTTCTATGAGCAGTATTTTCCCAAAGGTTATAAGGACTAGAAGATCGTCAAGTTCGATTAGTTGGAGCAAGGAGAGATGACCAACAGAGATTACCAGTGAAGTCTATCGAGCTATCCATGTTTGTTCTATCAACAGATGGGTCTCAAGGAGAGAGCTACATCAAGTTCCAGGAGGGACTTAAAGGTTCTATTCAACATGAGTTAATCATGTTTTAAGGATTCAAACCTATGGTGATCTAGTGTTGTCAGCAACGTTAGTTGAGAGTGACAACGTCAAATATTATGAGAGCTAGATGAGGACTGCCAGGGGATCATAGTGAAACTCCCAAAGGAACAACAACAAGTTGTAGCCATAACAGCAGTCTATAGGTTACGATTGTGGCAGCACCAAAGGCAGTAGTAGCAATTCCTTCGGTAGTGGTTGACCAACCTTTAAACTTCCACTATCATGACTATAAGCAGCTTGGTCACATCAAGAGGAACTATCCACTCAAGAACCCTCAGTAGGTGCCATAGCCAGGAGAAAATAGATCTAGATAGCCTCCACCTCAATAGTTCCAATAGTCTCAATTCCATCAGTTCACTCCTTAGCAGATGCCATTCCTAGTGTAGAACTTTCATCCACAAAGTTTTCAGCAAACTTTCAGCATTACATGCCACTGAGTACAAGTAGTGTGTAGTCTATACCTAAGGTCCACATACCTATGACCTAGTAATGTAAACAAAAGGATAGAAAAGGCTCAAGGTCAAGTTCATACCATAAAAGCAAGGATTTTGGGAGCCTAGGCTAGCAATGCCATTATTGATGGTACTATTCTTATTTTTCAATCTTCAGCTCGTGATTTATTTAATACTAGTGCTATTCATTCTCTTATTTCCAGTACTCATTTCAGGAAATACTATGTATTTTTTTTTGCATTTTAACTTTGAGTTCCTTGACTATTGTGTATAAACATTTGTCTAGAAAACTTTTGTGACAATTTCTAATAACGCTAAATTGGATATGTTTTATTCTTGAGTAATTTATGTTTTATTTGGGATTTTGTGTTTTGTAGGTATTTCAAACTAATGAGATGAAAATGGGATGAATAATGAAGAATTTAGAGGTTAAAATTTCATTTAGTCAATTTAGAGGTCAATTGGGGGCTAAAGGTGAATTTTTGTGAATTTTTGGGACCAAATCAACGCATCAAGGAAAACTAGGTCATGTTTATGCACCAAAAATGTCATATAGCCTCACTGGAGCATAGTGGCTACTCGCCTTCATACCAAATGAGACTGCAGCCCCACCAATCAATCAGTAGGTGTCTGACTGCAAGCAAAGAAGTGCGCCTTCGCATGCAGGAGCCAAATCTGTAGCACTAGAGCTATGATGTGAATGGCCACAAGTTATTTTTTTTCCTTTTCTCCTTTGAACTCCAAATATGTGGTTAATTTATTTTTCGTTGTTGAATTTTACAATTATGTTAGGCTAGTTTTATTTGTAGTTGAGGATGATTTCAAAACCCTAGATATGCCTTGTAATTGACTATCTTGAAGTATTTCCCAATTTTTAATTGAAACTGCTTACGTCCTTATGTACTCCTTATGTTTATGATTTTGTCTCTATTTTGTCTAGGTTGGCCAACTAAGAGAGATAGGATAATTATCTATTGTTAAGTTAGAATTCTTGATTCATAATTGTTTCAATATTTTAATCATAAGTAGAAAATTGCAAGATATGATTACGAGAGGTTTTTGTTAATTGTGTAGTCGGACATAACATAAGTTAAATGAACTGAGTTTGTATGTTGTTATTAAATCAACATATCTTTCTCAACTTAATACTTCTATTAGAGTAAATCTAGAGAGCTTATTCTAGGTTGTTTAAGGGAAATGGATTAAATAAAAGGCTTTTTTTATTTAACAACGAACTAAGGAAAGATTGGGGTAATAGTGCCTGTTGTTATCTATGGTTGTTAGTTTCAAAGTGATATTGGGGACAATTCAAATAGTTAATTTACAAGGTATGTTTAGTGGTGGAGCATGATCTCTTGTCCAGTTTTATCATCATTGTTTACTATCTAGTGTATTTAACCTCATATTTATTTATTTATTTTCATTTCTTTATTTTTAGTAATTTTGTTAAGTAATTCAAAATGCCCCATTTATTTAGTTTGAGAATTAGTAACCTATTAATCAAACTCAATCCTTTGCAAGAATAAATCTTACTCTTTACTACACTTGATAACGACTAGAATTGAAATAAGGATTAATCTAGTGCTCCCTCCAATCTTATCAAATTTTGGCGCCATTGCCAGGGATTGATTACTTAGTTGATTTGTTATTATTTTTCTTTTTGTTTTAGTTTTTATTTATTTATTTTTCCTTTCCCTTTAGGTTTGTGCATTTAATGTTTGACATAGAAGTTAATGACCACCTTCAAAGGATAGGAAATTTTGTGGAATCATTGACTGATATTAAGCATGAGCCAACGTTGTCCCTCCATCATCTAGAAACTCCTTCGAACATTCCATTCAACTCAAAGAAGGAGTGATAGCAGCAAACAACCAGACGCTCAGGGAGTTGGCGGCTTTGGTTTTTGATTGACAACTAGTTTGCATTAAATATCCCACCCTTGAGGTCGCATTTGAGCCAAAGTTGAGGCTAATCTATCTCCTTCCTATTTTCTATGGTTTTGCATGCAAAGACCCATATAAGCATTTAAAGGAGTTTTGTGTAGTGTGCTCGACCATAAGGCCCACCGGAATATCTAAAGAGCAAATCAAGTTAAGAGCCTTTCCTTTTTCTTTAGTGGAATCTACCAAAGAATGACTTTATTACTTTCCCTCTGGTACCATAACCACATGGAACAAGATGAAGAAACTCTTATTGGAAAAGTACTTCCTTGCTTCTAAAGCTACAACCATTCAAAAAGACATATATGGTTTTCAACAATGTAGTCAAGAATCTCTTTACGAGTATTAGGAACGATTCAAGACGTTGTATGAAAGTTGTTTCCATCATTAAATTAGTAAGCAACTTCTCATCCAATACTTCTATAAAGGACTTATGGCAATAGATCAGAGCATGATAGATGTTGCAAGTGGAGGAGCTTTAGTTGACAAATCTCCCAAAGCTATAAGAGCCTTGATTGCAAATATGGAGGCTAACTCTCATCAGTTCTGCAGCCAACACAAGTGACCACCACCACCTAAAAAAGTTAATGAGGTTGGTACCACTTCCGCTCTAGAGCAATAACTTTTAAACCTAACTTCACTTGTGCAACAAATGCGATAGGAAACTTGCAACAAGCTAAGATATATGGAATTTGTTCCATAACGGGCCATTATTTTGACATGTGTTTGTAGATGGTGGATCTACAATCAAATACAAAGATGTTAATTTGGATCATTTATATTTTGTTCAAGGAACTTGGGCTTGCAAATCACCGTTAATTGGACCTATTAGCTCTTAAGTGAATGTGCAAGATTAAATTACAATGGATAAAATAAAATAATGTTGTAAAGATAAAAATACCACACGTAAAATTTATAGTGGTTCACTCTATTAAAAGAGCTATGTCCATTGTACTTCATTATAATATGATTTATGGGTACAGATTACAAGAGAGCAAAAAGAAAAGATGAGAATTCAATTTGGCAGAGTTTCTGTGTGTTTTTTTCTATATCTCCCAATAAAGAAACTATCAGGGATGATCCACCACCTCGAACCATCTGACGAAGTGGAGTGATGTGTTATGGGTAACTACAATAGTGGGACATGTGACGGCCTATAATATGCTGTAAAAATCGTGCTTTCCCATATTTTGGTTTGTGATCAGACGTGTAACCACTAGTCCATTCTGATAACTGTCAATTCGTGGCAATCGATCAGGTTGAACACTTAGAGAGGAGTCTGATTTACCTCCAACCGATGCAAAATGGATACAAGAAAGATTGAGCCAATAGAATGAAACAATTCGATTCGTACTTCTCATGTCGACCGACTTGCCTCGATCTATTCAACTCATTTTACCATTGTGGGCCATCTAAACCTGTAGCCAATTTGGGCTTGACCAAATTGCACCCTAACAAATAGCCCCCCACTCCTTAGTGGATGTAATTGACTACAGGAGTGATCAGAGGTCAGACTTTAATCCGATAGCATGTCACCCTGATTGAGATTTCGCGTGTATACTCGAATCATCACCCTTCCTTGAGAAATCGTGATACTCACTACCTATAACATGTGTCATAACATGATTAGAAGGCTCCAAAATATCTCTACAACCCTGATGTATGCATTTGATTTGAAAGGACATCGTCTTGGTTTGAGCAGGAATTCAAAAAGACGTGAAACCCTAGCCCTTGGATTAGATGGTTTTGAATTGATCTTAGCCATCGATCAGACTTCTTCTGGTAGTATATAACATGCATTTTCTCTCTCTTCTTCATTTTGCTTCTTCCTCTTCAAACTCAAGGCAATTTTCTTTCATTTTCTCAAAGCTTTCTAGCGATTTCCAAGCAAGATTTCTCTCTTTTCTTCTAATTTTCTTGCAATTTTCTTTCCATAACCTAATTTCTCTTTCAATTTCATGCTTTTGATACCATTTCCATAACATTTTCTAAGAAAATCTGCAATTCCCTGGCCTGTCAGGTTATTGCGAGTTTAGAACTTTATGAACTATTGAGATTCTTCAGATTCTAGGATCCTCTAGACCTTAGATCTCCAAAGCCCTAGATCTCCTTTGAAAAACTTGGTTTTGATCGAGCACAAGCAGTGGTGAGGAACCTTGGTCGAGTAGCGAGAAAAGAGAAATCGACAAAATGAGTCATCAACAGTCCATAATCGAATCAAGTTCTAGAGTTAGTGGCATGGGGACCAGCCAAGAGGCAGCGAACCCAAGGGAAGAGCGAAACTAGCTAGTGGGTCCTTCAAAAAGAGTTGATCAAATCGAATCGCTCAAAAAAAGGAAGTATATTTCTCCCACTAAAGGGGTGTCCTTTTTTACGAAGAATCCAGAGTCCATCTTGATTGAGGGAGATTTGTTGATAATTAGATCCAAGTATGGAATTTTACTGTCGGTCAAAATGTGTTTGCCTTATCTAAGGAACTAGTAGATACACAAAATGACAACTGGTTTTGTGTATACACAAAGTGGCTCGAGCTTGGTCTTTAACTGCCAATTCTAGAGTTTATGATAGAGATCGTCGGCCACTTTGACATCTCCATGACCCAACTCGTGCTAAATGGAGTTCAACTACCTATCGCTCTTATACTACTAATATAGGAGGCTGGCATTAACTTCGACATATACTATTTCTCCGATGCTACTATTTGAAACCAAACAACAAAAGTATGGGTTGCTTCTATTTTGCATACCAACAGTCAAAGCAACTCATCATAGAATTCGTTGACGCAGACAGACATTGGGAAGAGAGATACTTCTTCATGTCGATAAACCGTGATTTTTTTAAACTGACTACTCGATTTCCTTTTTCGTTTGCTTTTGGTCATGTTGGTAAGCATCGATACTTGCATTTACTTTAAGCAGTAATTCCAACTAACCTTAAACACTGTCTTTCTTTGGAGATTAAGATCTAAATCATCCAGCTCTAATTGGCGAGAGGTTCTAAACAAGGTTAGACACATTGCTAGCTTTAAAGGGACCGACTTGGGCTGAAATCTTGCAACCCGATCGACTCAGGCAGTCGTCAATTTGGAAGCGCTTTAAAGAAAAACCAACAAGCATTCCTATTCTATTTTCAAAACAAGTCGATTGGGTTTTTGTATGCCATGGTGCACTTTAGCGATTGTACAGTCCATCCAAATTATTACTACTATATCTGACGAAGACGTTCTTCTCATAGAAGCCACACTATCAGCCATAAGGGTAATATTACCTTCAGTTGGTGAAATGAGGAAGAAGAAAGTTATGGATAAAGCAGTGAAGAAGAAGAGGATCGACACTAGTGAGCCTTCGGTCCAAAAGGAGGCAGCCCCTCTAATCGTATCATCTGATCGTCCTCCACCTCCTCCTTTTGACATATAGCCCCTAGCATCGAAGAAAAGGAAAGGGACGAAGCCTTTAGCTCTAGCCAAAGACATCAAAGTAAGGGTTTTTGACAAAGCCCTTGATGTCCTAGAGGACGTCAGCATCACCCAAGACAAGAAGGCAGCAACAAGAGCAGTTGTAAATTTTTACTTCAACAAGGACGAAGAGCTTCAAGGTAGGAAGCCATTTTCTTGGCTGTATAATCAATCGGCTATGGCTATGGGCTAGGTAAATCATAAAATCATTTTCATATGGTTTGAGTTCGTTTAAGTCAATTCATACTGAACATTTCTGTCATATAGGCCCTCCTACTCCACAATATCTTTGCAAAAAAAGCTGCACACAAGGATGAGCAGGAGCTGCTGAAAAATAAGGAGCTTGGAGAAGAGCTTAGGAAGATCAAGTCTGAGAGGAATGATGAGAAGAAGAAACTAAACGATGTCGTCAGAGCGCTAGCAAGGTTGAATAAGAAAGTTCTCAACCATGGAAGTAGCCTTCGTATAGCTGAGGAGAAGTCAAAAACTTGAAGAAAATAGTAGAAAGTAAGGACAAAGACATAGAAGATATCAAGGAGCAGCTGCTTGAAGTCCACAGAAATTCCTCCTAAAGGCACTGCTCGAAGGTTTAATGGAGTTCAAGTCAGGCAAACACAGCACCGAGACTATCAATAAGGAAATTAAGGAACTAAGGGAGCTGCTATCCCCATATGACTTCAACATTCAGGTTGTCAAAGCAAGTGAGTTAGTTCATGAAGATGTCTCAATTGGACCAGGAACAACATACTGACGTCGGGTGATGAAGTCGTTGAGCCTCCACTATTGAATCCATTGAGGATAAAATCGTTCAAAGGGTGGAAGGGGGAGATACATAGGGCAATTGGTTTTGCTATTTTTTTTTGTTTCTTCATATTTGGACAATCTATACTTTTATTTGTTCAATTTGTATGGAACAACTTCATATTCGACCCGAACTTAGAATTAAATTTCACTTCGCATCAATCCAGCCTTAGATTATTCATGCTTTATAGTATGTGATTGGCAATCAAGAACTTGTTCAATCTCAATAAAGAATTAAAAGCCATCAAGCTAATACGTGATAAATTGATTAGCATGCTAGAGAGATGCCATGAAATGATAAAATCATTATGATAATTTTAAAGTGGGTCCAGAAGGATCAATGTAGATCAACTGAGCCATTATGATGGTGTATATCAAACTTTTAAAGAGTCAATCGAGCCATGTATTGGCATGGACAATCGAGATAGCGATGTGAGATCGAACTCTAAAAGAGTTGATCGAATTCAGTGTTGGATTGAGCCGTTAAGGTGGAAATTTGAGATCGAACTCTTAGAGAGTCGATCGAATCGAAAGTGGTGTTGAACCCTAATGGCATAAGCTTGTTCAATGAGGGTGAGTTTGGATTGAATTGATCGAGTCCAAAACACAACTTTGATAATGGTGTCATGTATAAAGCTGGATCAATTTGATCGGGTCTAAACTTTAAGCCATGAAGATAGCATTGCATGGGTGAATTCGGGTCGAGTTGATCGAGTCTGAACTTGAAGCCATGAAGATGGCTGCTCAAGTATTCAGAACGAGTTGATCGAACCCAAAGTTCGGCCATGACTATGGCGTTGTAAAATTGTGTTCGGATCGATCTAGTCAAGTCTAAAGAGCCATAAAGATGGCATTGCAAGATAGTGTTTGAATCGAGCTGGTCGAGTCCAAAGTTAAGCCATGAAAATGGCGTTGCAAGATAGTGTTTGGATCAAGCTGGTCGAGTCTAAAGTTGAGCCATGAAGATGGCAAGCAGAAATCAATGATTTGACTCGAGAACAACTTGTTGGTGATCCTGGGAAAATCAAATTTGAATTAATAAAGTAGCTGCACTCATTTATATAGTTCATGAGCTACCTACATACCTATGTGTAGGGATTAAGCTGAATGTAGTTTAATTACATAGGCCAAAATAAGGAAAATGAAATTTGGGAGTGTTACACATAATACTTCCTTAGACGCTTCATGTTCTAGCTTTTGCTAATGACCAATCTGTGTAGCTTCTCTAACTTGTATACTTCGTCTTAAACGACAGACCAAACTCGATAAGGACCTTCCCAGTTAGCCGTTAATTTTTCAGTGTAAGCTTCTTTTGTATTCTAAAAAATTTTTAGAGTACAAGTTCGCGCTCTTGGAACTTCCTAACTTTTACTTTCTAGTTGTAATACCTGGCGGCAGCTTGCTGGCAACATCCAAGGTGATAGAAAGTGTTATTCCTCTTCTAGTCTATCAAATCCAGTGCATCCCGTAGCATTTCATCATTCTTTGCTTCGTTCAAGAGCGAGTAAGATCTCAAGTGACTATCTCAGCAGGGATGAAGGCTTCTGTTCTATACACGAGAGAAAAAGGAGATTCACCAATTGCCCTTTTCAGAGTCAATCAGTAGGCCCAAAGCACCATAGGGTGCTCCTCGACCCAATGCCCTTTCCTAGCTTCTAGTTTTTTCTTCAAGTTGTTCACAATTGTCTAGTTCATCGCTTCTGCTTGCCTATTTTCTTACGGGTACCTTGGTGTGGAGAAACTTAGAACAATGTCCCAGTCCTAATAGAACTTCTTTAAGGACAAGGACATGAATTGGGAGCCATTATCGGTAACAATGCCTGTGGCACTCCGAACCAACAAATATTCCTCCAAATGAATCTTTCGACATCTCGCTCTTTAATGTCCACAAATGCTTCGGCTTCGACCCATTTGGAGAAATAGTCTATAAGGATGAGGAGGTATGTAACTTGCCTAGGAGTAAGAGAAAATGGTCTGACTCTGTCCATCAAATACTTCATGAATGGGCACAATGAACTAACCGAAGAGAGTTCCTTAGTAAAATGGTGAATGGTAGGCGCGTGTCTCTAGCAACTATCACATTTTCGAGTGAAGTTTTCAAAATCACTCTACATTGTTGGCCAATAGAATCCTTGCCTTTTAACTTTATTACACAATGATCTTCCTCCTGAGTGATTGCCACACAAGCCTTCGTATATTTTGCGAATGACTTTCTCTACTTCATCTTCCCCAAGTCAATGGAGATAAGGACCTATAAAAGAGCACCTGTAGAGCTTCTCGTCGATCAAGCAGTATGTTTCGGCTTGAACTTTGATCTTCTTGGCTATCGGCTTCTCTTCAGGTAAACATCTGTCGCATATGTACATTTCAATGGTCGTCTTCCAATCATCCCTTGGGTCCACATAATTTGTCTCCTCGGCTAACTCAATGCTCGGATTGTCAATCGGTTCCAAGGGAATTATTCTTCTCTCATTAACTTCAACTGAAGATCCCAAATTAGCAAGTGCATCAGCTCTAGAGTTCTGTTCTCATGGGATGTGCTTCACTTTGCAATGATCGAATAGTGCCTTCAGCTAGCTAACCAGCTTAAGGTATAAAAGCATATTCTTATCTCGGGCTTCATAGTCTCCGTTTATCTGGTTGACGATCAAAGCGGAGTCGCTTTCTCAAAAGCCCCCGGCGCTGCAACAAGCCTAATACGAGCAACCATAGCTTCATATTTGGCTTCATTGTTCATGGCATTGAATCCTAGTTGAAAACTTTGCTCGATTTCCTTGCTAGTTGGTGACTTCAATAGCACTCCCACTCTTGATCCCTTTTCATTGCTGGATCCATCAACTTGCATGACCCATTGCTTCGATCCTAACTCATCTAGTCTGTACATCAATTCAACGACAAAGTTTACGAGCACTTGTGCTTTTAGGGTCTTTCGAGATTTGTATTCGATGTCAAACTCTATCAACTTAATAGCCCATTTCATCAATCTTCCAAAGATGTCCAGTTTATGTAGGATCATTTGCATTGGGTAAGATGACAACACCATAATAGTGTGGCCTTGAAAGTATGGGTCGAGCTTTTGAGGAGACACGACGAGTGTAAGGGCAAGCTTTTCAACAACATAGTACCTTGTCTCGGCATCCAACGTTGTGTGACTTACAAAAAAACTGGTTTTTGGATCGCATCTTCCTCTTGAACTAGGGCCAAACTCATTGTAGTTTCTGAAATCACCAAGTATAGATAGAGTGGCTCTCCATCTTTGGGCTTTGACTGGATTAGCAGAGTGATTAAATATCTCTTCAATTCTTAGAACTTTTCCTTGCATCGTTCATTCCATTCAAACTTCGTATTTTTCTTAAGCAGTTTGAAAAAACAAAAGGCATCTATCCGACAATTGTGCTATGAATCGACTCAGGGCCGTGACTCGTCTTGTGAGCTTCTGTATCTCATGCTTGGTTCTCAACGATGGCATCAATTGGAAGGCTTTTATTTGGCATGGGTTCACTTTAATTCCTCGTTTCATCATGAGGTAACCTAGGAGCACACCGCTCGTCACTCCGAAAGTACACTTATCTAGATTCAGCTTCATGTCATATTTTTGAAGAACATCAAAGCGTTCTTATAGATGTTCAACATGGAGGTGGGCTTGCAAAGACTTGACCAACATGCCATAAATGTAAACTCCCATGTTCTTAGCGATCTGATGTTCGAACATCATGTTGACTAGCCTCTGGTAAGTAGCTCCTATGTTCTTCAATCCAAAGGGCATAACATTGAAATAGAAAATCCCCTACTTAGTAATAAAAGCGGTCTTCTCCTGGTCATCTAGGTGCAAAAGGATTTGGTTGTAGCCAAAGAATGCATCGAGAAAGCATAAGATTTCATGGCTGGCGGTAACATCGATGAGTCGATCGATATGAGGCAATGCGTAACTGTCTTTTAGGTAGGCTTTGTTTAGATCCGTGAAATCTATGCACATTCACCACTTCTAATTCTTTTTCTTCACAATTACAATGTTTGTGAGCCAATCTGGGTATTGTACTGGATGGATGAATCTAGCTTCTAGCAATCTTCGCACTTCATCTTTCACAATGCTATTTCCCTCAATTCCAAGTTTTCTTCTCTTTTGCAGCATAGGTTTGTGGTTTGGATCGGCGTTGAGTCGATGTGAGATTATACTCAGATAGATTCCTAGCATATCTACATGTGACCATGCGAAACAATCATTGTTAGCTTTAAGAAAATCAATTATTTGGGATTTTACCCCAACGTCAAGTTGTGACCCGATCTCCACAGTACGCCTTTCATCTTTTGGATCGATTTGAACTTCATCAAGCTGCTTTAATACCAATTTGAAACAGTCCTGATTGCTCGATTCGTTCTTTTGACTTGTCTATAATTGCTATAAAGCCTTCTTTTGCTTCATAGTTATGGCATAACAGCTCTGCGCTACCTCTTGGCTTCCTCAAATCTCTCTGATCCCTTACTTCATTGGGAACCTGATCGCCTGGTGGTATGTTGATAGGACGGCCCTCATGGCGTGTATCCAAGGCCACCTGAGAATAATGTTATACCCGAAGGGTAATCCATAACAAGAAAACTCATCATCTTGTTTTCACCTGTTGCGTAGACTGGGAGTTTGATTCTCCCAATGGCTGTTGTTGATTTGCCATTAAAACCTAACAATGATGTGGTAGATTTGTCGACCTCTTCTTCACCAATTTCCATCTCCTTTAGCATTGAGAGGAATAAGATGTTGTCCAAACTTCTATTCTCAACCAAGATTTTGCCAATTTCGTAGTTCACGATGTTGAGCTTAACAACCAAAGCGTCGTTATGTGGAGTGTCAAGCCTAAATGCCTCGTTACTGTGAAATGAAATAGTGTGCTCACCGTACTCGTCGATTGACAAACTAGGAGAAGCTTGGCTCACTCTTCGCTGGTGCGCTTTCATCTGGTTAGAGGAATTACCACTAAAAACAGAGCCCCTACAAATGGCTCCAATAAATTTTTGGACCAATGGTGGCCATGGTGTCTTTTCTTGTGCTCGATGATCATTTTGTCCTCCTCGCTCCTTGTCAAGCCTGTAGACTTTTCTTCCTCATTCAAATAAATACTCTTGCAAATGCCCTTTTTTAAGCAATTCAACAATTTTCAACCGCAAAGCTTTGCAGTCGACCCTTAAATGCTCTATATCTCGATGGAACTCATAGTACTTTGATTGATCGCGGGAACGACTTGGTGCCATTTTGCCTGGCCACCTTACATAGCGTTTTCCCTCCAGCTAGGCAACTAGTTCCATTGGGGATATGTTTAGAGCATTCTTTGGTGGCAACAGTGGCCTGCTCCTTGATCACGGCTTCTCTTCCTTCCTTCTCCATTCTCTCTTTGGTGGAGTCCTTCTTCGTCCTCTTCAATCGATCCTCGCTTTCTACTTTCTCTCCCCCCATCTAGCCTGATCTCGATTTCTTGCTAGCTTCTGCTCGCTTCTCTCATTTTTTTTCTTCCAGATCGATCCATCCTTTCACTCACTTCAAGGCTTCCTAGATAGCTTGGGGATAATCTGAACATATATTACTTTCGAAAGATGATTTGTGGTGGAGCCCCTTCTTTAGTGCTTCTCTAGCGGCTCCATCCTCCAAATTCAAAATTTTAGAAAGTGTCTTCTAAATCGCTTGATGTATGCTCGCAGAGATTTGCCTAGATTTTGTATAACTAACCACAAATCTTTGGTCGTCTTGCCAGTTTTTATGTGCACTGAGTAAGCCTAGATGAACGAGTCCACAAGGTCCTCGAAGCTGTCGATCGATCTAGTAGGTAGGTTACTGAACCATTGAAGCGCTAGTCCTTTAAGAGGTTGTGCAAACAGCTTGCACATCATCTCATCAAAAATCAAATTTGGAATATTTGTAACGCTAACCACGTTGTTATATTGCATTAGGTGGTCTTTTGGATTGGAAGTTCCATCGAAAAGGGCAAATACAAGGTTTTCATACTTGGTGGTACAAAGGAAGTGATCCTCCTCATCAATGGGGTATCTTGAATGTTTTTCGACATGTCATCAAGCACTGGGGTCTTCCTTGTTGCCTTTGATACTTTTGGATCGATGTTTTCTTCTACGAGATTTGTGTTTTGCTCAAGCATCTGTTTCATCATTTGCTGAATCAACTCGGGAGTCAATAGAGTCAATCACATTGTTTCTACAAATCAAATGGTTGGTTCGACTATTCCTTTGGCTTCATTTACTTCACCGTTTTGTCGGCTCGATTGTGCGTGAACATTTGTTGTGGTTGTCGTTGTCATTGTCACTGTAACTGGTGTGGCCATGACCGTTGATGTTGCCACAGTTGTGGTTGTTGGTGCTAGAGTTGATGGGGTGTACAACAGCTGCATCCTCCCAATGAGGCTGTAGGAGGATTGCAGTTTGCTTAGCTATGGCGTCTAAAATGGCCACTAGGTTGCTGTCGTTGCTGGGAACATTGAGTATCCATATTATGGATAATAATATGACATTGAGGCCATTTACGAATTCTGGTAACTGAACTAGCTTCTCATGGTCGAGTTCTCGCTACTGAGCTACTCCAATCTTCTGTTGCATTATTGAGAATGAGTTGCCTGCTCTTGGGGCATTTTCTTTAGAGCTTCCACTTTTACTGTAAGGGCTTCCATCTACGGGTTGGCCTAGCGAAAAGTTGCAGTCTCTTCAATTGGAGTTTCAGGAATATGCTAGTTGTCATGTTGTCAGCCATTTGTAGTTGAGCTAGAGATCTTGGAGTTGGTGATCTGAAGGCCCCACGATGGGTACCAATCTATAGACGGTTGATCTACAATCAAATATAAAGATGTTAATTTAGATCATTTATATTTTGTTCAAGGAATTTGGGCCCTCACATCACTGTTAATTGGACTGTAATGCCTGCCTGTTTCATGTAACGAAATTATGCAATGATAGTAACGATGTTAGGTGTTATCCATATTGATTTATGATATTGTTGTCACTAACCATTTATTTTAAGTTTTATGACAGGTGACGATCGCGTGGAACTGATGTGCTCAAGTGTTCATGTTAATTACAATGTATGTTTATTTATGATGCAATGATGACTTAAATGCTATGATGTATTGTATTTTAAGCATAGTTCGGCAGGCCGGACTTTCAAGTTCGGTAGGCCGAATAGCCTTTCAAGGATCGACAGCCCGATGATAATAATCGACAGGCCGAACCCCATGGAATCGGTAGGCCAAACTTAAGAATCGGCAGGCCGATGATAGTTGACGAGCAGTCAGCAAAAATCTCTCCAAATTTGTGATTGAGATGATTACGATGATTGGATGGTTTAATGTGATTAATTAACATATTTATGGATTAATTTCCTCATTTAAGGAAATAAAACCATTGACTTTTGATTGATTGGAATTGTTTTAAACGGTTTCCTATTTTTAGAAGGCAAAATATGGTAAGAGAGACTAATTGATTTGACCTTCCCCCATTTCTCTCCATTCTCCACGCAAATTAGCCCAAGATTAGTCAGAAAATTTTTGACTTAATAGAGAGTTTTGACTCCATTTTTACGTTATGCTCATTTACGTTATTCTCTTTTCACGATAAAATTTTTACTCTCTCTCTCTCTTTCTCTCAATTTCTCTCCTTTCCCTTTTTCACGTTTCCTCTTCATTCCTTCTCAAATTTTCTCTGCTATTATTTGTAAGAAATATTGAGTTTTCATTGGGGTTAAGTTCAAGGATTTTGAGAAGAAATTTTTAAGGTAAGAACTCATTTTTTCGGTAATTCTAAAAAACATTTCTCCTCTTCAATCCGTATGTCGTAACTTTTTCTAGGTATTTTATTTTGTTCTTAACTTTTAATATGATGTTCATATGTGTGTTATGTTAATGTTCTTTCAAGTTTCAAGTCATTTTGATTTTTCTAAATTAAGTTATGAATTTTCTATCCTCTACCACTCATAGTAAAATATTGTTGTTTGGTTATGATGCACGAAAATGTGATTTGTGTTCAAGGGGTAAATGTACTTTCTTTGCTACGAAATTTGGTTAGAATGTTCATGTATATTTCATTTATGAACTGGAAAGTTTGGTGATTATTTGATGAGTATTTTATGTGTTATGAAATTTTTATTGAGACTAGGTCAAGAAACTGTTTTAACAGTGTTATTATTGGACTTTTGAATTATGTGATGTTTTGTATGTTTAAATGAATTTATTGATGATGAGATAATTTTATGATATTGTAATATATGTTAGCAAATTGTTAGTATGAATTTTAGAGTTAAAATATATGTGTTTTAATTGTTTGAAAATGATGAATTTATGTGACTCACTGTGTAAGTTAATGGTAGATTTCATGTTTATTATGTATGGCTTGTTTTAGATACTTAATGTAATTTTTATGACTAAAGAAAAATCATGGTAATATGTTTATGTATTAACTTTACCCCCGTCAAGTGTGATGCCTAAAGTATGTGTGAATGTTGAGTTTTTAAGTCTTGAATCCATGTAGGTCAGTGAAGTGTTTTGTGTCGATGGGTGATGCTAATGCTTTAGTATTGATGAATGGTTATGAAATTAATAATTTCATGAAAGGAAAGGATATGTGATGGAATATGCAAATAGAAGTTATGTGATGATGATTTTATAGTTTTATGAAAGTAAATGTTAATTGCTATTTTTATGAATGTATGACATGAACACATGATGAAGCGACCACATCGAGACCGCGGCGTTGTCACCTACTAAGTCTACTAAGTTAAGGTTAAGTAAGCTATACAAGTAAGTACATTCTCACCTGCAACATGATATGTTATAAAGGTTTGAAAATATGTTCTTGATGATATCTATGATGATTTTATGATGATTTCATTTAAAGATTTCTTAGGAAATATTTTTATGTTCTTAAAGATATGCATATATGATGATGTATTTCAAAAGTATGAAAGTTTATATATGTATATATGTATCACCTAAATAAGTGTTGCACACCAATGTTATGATATATTATGATGTCATGCTTGGTTTAGGATTAGCTACCCTTTTCCTCTCATGACGGCGCGCCTACGATGATGATTATGGTGCAACACTTGAGCCTTTAAGATAAAATGGAATAAGTTTTAATATGGTCAAAGTAATGAAAGATATGTTTCTATGAAAATATGCTTAATGCACTATTATGAAAATGATGATGATGATGATGCTGATGATGTTTATGAAATATTTTTAAATTGTCAGAAATATATGTACTTACTAAGCATTAGCTTATTCAAGTTTATATCATGTTGCAGTAAGGGTAAGAAGGTCATGGACTAGGTGGAGGACATGGAAAGGCATGTGAGCTAAGCAAGATGAATTGTAATAAAAAAAAAGCCAAGGAAGGAAGCTTTTATGGATTAAACTATATTTTATAATTTTGATTATGTTTACTTGTTTAAATTTTAAGGATTGGAACTATGAGCCCTTTTTACGATGTTTTTCTTTAAGATATGTCTTCCGCTTTTAAATTATTAAGTTTGATTGAAAAATCTTAATTTTCTAAAGTTGTTCGGCCTACTGACCATTAATGGTCAGACTGCCGAAGTGTTGATCGGCCTGTCGATTACCCTGCATTGACCTGCGGAACATATCAGTTTTGAAACCCCATTTTACAGAGCCTCTACTGGCCTGCCGGTGGACAAACTTTGGCCTGCCGATCATGTTCGGCTTGCCGAAGTCTCAAGTTCAGTTTGCCAAACTAGGAGAGCTAATGGTTTTAAAATGTTGTGATGTTTATTTAAGTTGTGATTTTTAATATTTACTTTATTTAAGGATGTTTATGATCAAGTAAATCATTTTATTGATCAAGTATTAAATTATTAATGATATATAAAAAAAATGTGTGCATGGATCCTGAGTATGCTTTTCTAAAATTATGTTTTCAAATTATCTTCAAGTTATATGGTTGACTTCAAAATAGAAGTTTAAATGAAAGTATTTATCTTAAATAAAAGTATTAAAGAATGTATGTAACGACATCTGTGACGTTCGTAAGGGGGGTGTTACAAGCTTTGGTATCAGAACGAATTTTTGTTTACAATTCATATTGCCACACGTCAGTCCAAGTCCTTCAAGTAAGTATGTTTTTAAAGTTTTATGAGATGATGCAAGTATGATGATAAGGATAAGGTTTAGAAGTTTAATGACTAATGCTCTAGTAGTGAAAACCTGTCTCATATTAGAAAATTATTCCTAAGTTCCTAATTCTTTTAGGAAATTAACGATGGACGGCCATAGAAGAATGCAAACATGCACCCAGACCAATGAAAGGCTTGTGACAATGATTGTCGAGCTGCAAAGGCAGTTGGAGGATCAAAGAAGAGAGATTGTCGAATTGAGGGCCAACGACCAGAACGGCGAACAACGAGGCAATGATGTGCCTCCTCCTCCTCCTCCACAGCCACAAGTTAACAAAGTTTCAGCTCCTGTTGTTGAACCTAGAACGGCCTATCAGGAACCCCTTCTAGTCAGATGGAAGAGAGTTAAGCCAACGGATTTTGATGGTTCTAAGGATCCGTTAGTCGCTCAAGGATGGTTGAAGACAATTGAGGCCACTCTAAGACTCATGGATTTCACTAACAATGAGAAGGTTCTTTGTGCATCGTACTGTCTCACCATGGAGGCCAGAATTTGGTGGGATGGCATAAAATTGAGTAGGAACGTTGATGAGATGACATGGGCTGACTTCGTACACGACTTCAACACGAAGTTCTTCCACATGAACATCATAAGGAAGCATTATGAGGAGTTTGAGAATCTGCACCAGGGGGATATGTCAGTTACAGATGTGGTGACCAAGTTCGATCAGCTAGCCTAATTATGTCCAGGGATGGTTAGCACTGAGAGTGAAAGGATCAGAAGATTGATCAAAGTTCTCAGACCAGAAATTGTTGCGATCATTGATGGAGCTAGTCCACCCAGGACTCAAGAACAGGTTGTTTTGAGGGCCCAACGTGCTGAGTTTCACCTGTCCAAGCTAAGAAGAAATCAACCTCAACCCGGTCAACAAGCCAACAATGCAAACAACCAGAGCCATCCTCCACACAAAAACAACAACAACAACAACAACCAGAAATGGAGGAACAATAAGAGGGAGGGCAATCCTCAAAACCAGCAGGGCCAAGACAACAAGAGGCATAATGATAGTCAACACAACAACAATAGCAGGCGGTTTCAACCATGCACCAAATGTGGAAAGAAAGATCCAGGAGAATGTCGTCTAGGGACAAACCAATGTTTTATTTATGGGCGTGAAGATCATTTTGTCAAGAACTGCCCCAAACTGATGAATGCTAATGTCCCTCAAAGAGCTCCTCCTCAAGCCCAACTCCATCAGATGCAAGCTTCCCTTGAAGGGCCACTAATTAGTCAAGGAAGGCTTGAAGCCCCACCTACAAATGCCATCATTTATGCCATGACAAAAGAACAAGTGGCTGCTGAAGCTTCCAATGTAGTCACAGGTCAGATAACAAGTTTATCTAATGATTTTTATGTTCTCTTTGATATGGGTGCTACACATTCTTTTATATCTACGTCATTTGTTAAGAAGTTAGAGGTTCGATTAGAGCCTATGAGACAGGGATTCACTATGACACTACCTTCTAAGGAAGTGATATTATCTATGCACTGTCTGCGTACGGTACCCCTATGGATTTCTGATAGGGAACTTTTCATCGACCTCATTGTGATCGACATGTATGACTACGATATGATTCTTGGGATGGATTTCCTAAGCAAGTACAATGCTTCTATTGAATGTCAGAAACGAAAGGTAATCTTCCATCTTGAAGGCGATCAAAAGTTCGTGTATGTTGGCGAGTCTAGAAAGAAACCCAACGTGTTTTTATCTGCAATGAAAGCAAGGAAGTTATTAGCAAGTGGCTGCATGGGCTATCTGGCGAACATCATGGACAAAAGCCAAGAAGAAAAGATAAGAATTGAAGATGTGCCTATAATACGTGAATATACAGAAGTGTTTCCTGATAATCTAACAAGTTTACCACTTGAAAGAGAAGTAGAATTCGAGATTGAGCTCGCTCCAAGCACCGATCCAATCTCAAAGGCACCATACAGAATGGCCCCAGCAGAGTTAAAGGGGCTTCATATGCAACTAAAAGAACTACTCGACAAAGGCTTCATTAGGCCGAGTCACTCTCTATGGGGAGCTCTAGTTTTATTTGTTAAGAAAAAGGATGGCACTATGAGACTCTGCATCTACTATAGAGAGCTGAACAAGGTGATGATCAAGAACAAGTACCCGTTGCCTCAAATCGATGATTTGTTTGATCAGTTTAAGGGTGCATCAGTGTTCTCAAAGATTGATCTGCGGTCGAGTTATCACCAGCTAAAGGTTAAAGAAGGAGATATTCCTAAGACAGCCTTCAGGTTGAGGTATGGTCACTATGAATTTGTGGTTATGCCTTTCGGTCTGACGAATGCACCTGTGGCCTTCATGGATTTGATGAATCAGGTATTCAAGGATTTCCTCGATAAATTTGTTGTTGTGTTTATCGATGATATTCTTGTCTATTCGAAGAATCAAGAAGAACATGAGGAGCATTTGGAAATTATGCTGGAGACATTAAGAAGACACAAGCTATATGCAAAGTTCTCTAAGTGTGAATTCTGGCTCGACAGAGTGTCTTTCTTAAGGCATGTCATATCAAAGGAAGGAATCATGGTAGATCCTACTAAGGTAGAGGCTGTTCTCAACTGGAAGCAACCAACAAATGCAAGTGAAATAAGGAGCTTCTTGGGTCTAGCAGGCTATTATCGGATATTCATAGAAGACTTCTCTAAGATAGCAGCTCCACTCACAAATTTAACTCGGAAAGGAAAGAAGTATGAATGGACAGATGCTTGCGAGAAGAGTTTCCAGGAACTAAAGAATAGGCTAACAACAGTTCCAGTATTGGCTATTCTGGAAGGAAGTGATGGATTTGTAATTTATAGCGATGCATCTAAAATGGGCCTCAGAGCTGTTCTAATGCAAAATGACAGGGTGATTGCCTATGTGTCAAGACAACTGAAGGATTATGAAAAGAACTATCCTACTCATGATCTTGAGTTAGCAGTAGTCGTCTTTGCGCTGAAAATATGGAGACATTATTTGTATGGCGTCCAATGCAAGATCTTCACCGATCATCAAAGTTTGAAGTACTTCTTCACTCAGAAGGACCTGCACATGAGACAACGGAGATGGCCAAAGTTGGTGAAGGATTACGATTGTGAAATCCTTTATCATCCTAGGAAGGCCAACCGAGTGGCCGATGCTTTAAGTAGGAAGACTGCGGCTACGCTAATGTCAATGCAAGCAATGTCTCCACCTTTGAGAAAGGAAATTCTAGACTTCAGATTGGAACTTATAGCAGGCCAACTGTCAGCACTCACTCTTGCTCGGACGATGTATGATGAGATTTGGCGTAAACAAAATGACGATGTAAGCCTCTCAGGGATTAAGCAGGAAATGAAAGAAGGGAAGTGTCAAGAGTTTCATATTGCAGATGACGAAACTCTATATCTCAAGGACTGCTTATGTGTTCCCAATGTTAATAGCTTAAGGGAAAGGATTTTGGTGGAAATTCACGAAATTCCTTACTCAATTCATCTAGGTACAACAAAGATGTATAGTGATCTAAGGGGTAACTTTTGGTGGTTCGGAATGAAACGTGATGTTGCCATGTATACGAAGAAATGCTTGACATACCAGCAAGTTAAAGCTGAACACCAGAGGCCTGGTGGTGATTTACAGTCTATCCAGATACCAGAATGGAAATGGGAGGATATAGCAATTGATTTCATTACTAATTTACCTAGGACTATGAATGGTTATGACGCTATCTGGGTTGTTGTAGATGGATTGACAAAGATGACACATTTCATTCCCATCAAGATCACTTACTCTTTGGAACGGTTAGCGGAACTCTATGTCAAGGAGATCGTACGACTTCACGGAATCCCTAAGTCTATCGTCTCAGACCGTGATGGCAGGTTTACATCCAAGTTCTGGAAAAGCGTACAGACTGCTATGGGGATCAAGTTGCATTACAGTACAGCTTTTCATCCTCAGACAGACGGCCAAATGGAGAGGACAAACTTGATTTTAGAAGATATGCTTCGGGCCTATACTCTCGACTTCAAGACAAGCTGGTGTAAAATGTTGTCATTAGCAAAGTTTGCTTATAACAACAGCTATCATGTGACGATTGGAATGGCACCTTATGAGGCCCTATATGGGTGAAAATGCAAGTCGCCTATATGTTGGCACAAAGTTGGTGAGAAGAGGTTGATGGAAAGCATTGATGCTAAAAGGACTGATTTTGTTAACGAAACTTTTGAGATGATAAAGTTGATAAGAAGAAGAATTGAGACCGCTCAAAGCCATCAAAAGAGTTATGCTGACAAGAGAAGAAAACCCTTAAAATTTGCCATAGGCGAATATGTGTTTTTGAAAGTCGCACCGATGAAAGGGATTATGAGGTTTGGGAGGAAAGGCAAGTTGAATCCGAGGTTTGTCGGACTTTATGAAATTATAAAGCAGATAGGCAAAGTTGCTTATCAGTTAAGGTTGCCTTCAGAAATGTCCACAATGCATGACGTGTTTCATGTTTCTATGCTCAAGAAGTATGTTCCAGACCAAACACATGTGATTGAGCCATAAGTGATCGAGTTACGAGAAGACTTGAATTATGAAGAAAAGTCAGTGGAGATACTCGATCGAAAAACAAAGACCTTGAGGAATAAAGAAATTCCATTGGTCTAGGTACTATGGCGGAATCACCAAGTAGAAGAAGCTACATGGGAATGTGAGGATAACATGAGAACTAAGTTTTCGCAATTGTTTTGAGTTTCAAGGTCGAAACTCTTATAAGGTGGGGAGAATTGTAACATCTGTCTATTTCATGTAACGAAACTATGTAATGATAGTAACGACATTAGGTGTTATCCATATTTGTTTATGATATTATTGTCACTAACCATTTATTTTAAGTTTTATGACAGGTGATGATCGCGTGGAATTGATGTGCTCAAGTGTTCATGTTAATTACAATGTATATTTATTTATGATGCAATGATGACTTGAATGCTATGATGTATTGTATTTTAAGGATAGTTCGGCAGGCCGGACTTTCAAGTTCGACAGGCCAAATAGCCTTTCAAGGAACGGTAGGCCGATGATAATAATCGGCAGGCCAAAACTCATGGAATCAACAGGCCAAAGTTAAGAATCGGCAGGCCGATGACAGCTAACGAGCAGTTAGCAGAAATCTCTTCAAATTTGTGATTGAGATGATTACGATGATTGGATGGTTTAATGTGATTAATTGACATATTTATGGATTAATTTCCTCATTTAAGGAAATAAAGCCATTGACTTTTGATTGATTGGAATTGTTTTAAATAGTTTCCTATTTTTAGAAGGCAAAATATGGTAAGAGAGACTAATTGATTTGACCTTCCCTCATTTCTCTCATTCTCCATGCAAATTAGCCCAAGATTCGTAAAAAAAAATTTGACTTAATAGAGAGTTTTGACTCTATTTTTACGTTATGCTCATTTACGTTATTCTATTTTCATGATAAAATTTTTACTCTCTCTCTCTCTCTCGATTTCTCTCCACTCTCTTTTCCATGTTTCCTCTTCATTCCTTCTCAAATTTTCTCTGCTATTATTTGTAAGAAATATTGAGTTTTCATTGGGGTTGAGTTCAAGGATTTTGAGAAGAAATTTTTGAGGTAAGAACTCATTTTTTTGGTAATTCTGAAAAGCATTTCTCCTCCTCAATTCGTCTGCTGTAACTTTGTCTAGGTATTTTATTTTGTTCTTAATTTTTAATATGATGTTCATATGTGTGTTATGTTAATGTTCTTTCAAGTTTCAAGTCATTTTGATTTTTCTAAATTAAGTTATGAATTTTCTATCCTCTACCACTCACAGTAAAATATTGTTGTTTGGTTATGATGCACAAAATGTGATTTGTGGTCAAGGGGTAAATGTGCTTTATTTGCTACGAAATTTGGCTAGAATGTTCATGTATATGTTAAGTTATGAACTAGAAAGTTTGGTGATTATTTGATGAGTATTTTATGTGTTATGAAATTTTTATTGAGACTAGGTCAAGAAACTACTTTAACAGTGTTATTATTGGACTTTTGTATTATGTGATGTTTTGTATGTTTAAATGATTTTATTGATGATGAGATAGTTTTATGATATTGTAATATATGTTAGTAAGTTGTTAGTATGAATTTTAGAGTTAAAATATATGTGTTTTCGTTGTTTGAAAATGATGAATTTATGTGACTCACTGTGTAAGTTAATGGCAGATTTCATGTTTGTTATGTATGACTTGTTTTAGATACTTAATGTAATTTTTATGACTAAAGAAAAATCATGGTTATATGTTTATGTATTAACTTTACCCCTATCAAGTGTGATGCCTAAAGTATGTGTGAATGTTGAGTTTTTAAGTCTTGAATCCATGTAGGTCAGTGAAGTGTTTTGTGTCGATGGGTGATGCTAATGCTTTAGTATTGATGAAATGGTTATGAAATTTATAATTTCATGAAAGGAAAGGATATGTGATGGAATATGAAAATAGAAGTTATTATGTGACGATGATTTTATAGTTTTATGAAAGTAAATGTTAATTGCTATTTTTATGAATGTATGACATGAACAAATGATGAAGTGAGCACATCGAGACCGCGGAGTTGTCACCTACTAAGTCTACTAAGTTAAGGTTAAGTAAGCTATACAAGTAAGTACATTCTCACCTGCAACATGATATGTTATAAAGGTTTGAAAATATGTTCTTGATGATATCTATGATGATTTTATGATGATTTCATTTAAAGATTTCTTAGGAAATATTTTTATGTTCTTAAAGATATGCATATATGATGATGTATTTCAAAAGTATGAAAGTTTATATATGTATATATGTATCACCTAAATAAGTGTTGCACACCAATGTTATGATATGTTATGATGTCATGTTTGGTTTAGGATTAGCTACCCTTTTCCTCTCATGACGGCGCGCCTACGATGATGATTATGGTGCAACACTTGGGCCTTTAAGATAAAATGGAATAAGTTTTAATATGGTCAAAGTAATGAAAGATATGTTTCTATGAAAATGTGCTTAATGCACTATTATGAAAATGATGATGATGATGTTTATGAAATATTTTTAAATTGTGAGAAATATATGTACTTACTAAGCATTAGCTTATTCAAGTTTATATCATGTTGCAATAAGGGTAAGAAGGTCATCGACTAGGTGGAGGACATAGAAAGGCGCGTGAGCTAAGCAAGATGAATTGTAATCGAAAAAACGCCAAGGAATGAAGCTTTTATGGATTAAACTATATTTTATAATTTTGATTATGTTTACTTGTTTAAATTTTAAGGATTGGAACTATGACCCCTTTTTACGATGTTTTTCTTTAAGATATGTCTTCCGCTTTTAAATTATTAAGTTTGATTGAAAAATCTTAATTTTCTAAAGCTGTTTGGCCTGCCGACCATTAATGGTCGGACTGCCAAAGTGTTGATCGGCCTGTTGATTACCCTGCATCGGCCTACGGAACATATCAGTTTTGAAACCCCGTTTTACAAAGCCTCTGCTGGCCTACCGGTGGACAAACTCTGGCCTGTCGATCATGTTCGGCTTGCCGAAGTTCCAAGTTCAGTTTGCCGAACTAGGAGAGCTAATGGTTTTAAAATGTTGTGATGTTTATTTAAGTTGTGATTTTTAATATTTACTTTATTTAAGGATGTTTATGATCAAGTAAATCATTTTATTGATCAGGTATTAAATTATTAATGATATATAAAAAAAATGTATGCATGGATCCTGAGTATGCTTTTCTAAAATTATGTTTTCAAATTATCTTTAAGTTATATGGTTGACTTCAAAATAAAAGTTTAAATGAAAATATTTATCTTAAATGAAAGTATTAAAGAATGTATGTAATGACATCTATGACGTCCATATGGGGGGCGTTACATGGACATATTAGCTCTTAAGTGAATGTGCAAGATTAAATTACAATGGACAAAATAAAATAATGCTGTAAAGATAAAAATACCACATGTAGAATTTATAATGGTTCATTTTGTTAAAAGAGCTATGTCCATTGTACTTCACTATAATATGATTTCGAAGTACAGATTACAAGAGAGCAAAAAGGAAAGCTGAGAATTCAATTTGGCAGCATTTTTGTATGCTTTTTTCTGTATCTCCCAATAAAGAAACAATCCCTCTATATAGAGCAGGAATGAGCCACCGCCTCCAACCGTCTGACGGAGTGGAGTGATACCTTGTAGGTAACCGCAATAGTGGGACACATGATAGCCTGTAATATGCTACAAAAATCATACTTTACCATGTTTCAGTTCATGATCAGACGTGTAACCACCAGTTTGTGCTGATATTGTTAATTCATGGTGATCGAACTGGTTGAACACTTAGAGAGGAGTCCGAGTTACCTCCAACCGATGCAAAATGGTTATAAGAAAGATCGACCCGATTGAATGAAACAATTCGATTTGTACTTCTCAAGTCGACCAACTTGCATCGATGTATTCATTTCATTTTACCACTATGGGCCATCTAGGTTTGTAGATAATTTAGGCCTGATCAAATTATACCCCAACAGTGTCCAACAATGCAAGAAGGCACTAAAGAGCAAGCTCACGCCATATGTGGATTTTTGGGACAAGCATGGAGGCATGATCCTTATTCTCCTTATATAATGATGGATAGAAGGATCATCCTAATCTCAGCTATGGTGGAAATCAACAATGGGCAGCTCCTAACCTTAACATGTATCGACCACTGGGGATTCCATAGTTGAGAGCACAACAATGCCTACCTTTAACATAACCGACCCCACAAAATTCCTTTATATCTTTGGAAGATTTGGTTCGCACTCTGGTGACCAAGCAAATTGAGATGAAGAGTTTCAACTTTGATTCCAACAAAAAGACAAGAACCTACATGCAAAGCATGGAGACTTAAATAGCCAGGAAAATTGGCTAGTGTGGTGAGACGGCTGGAGGTGAAAGACTCAAGAAAACTCCCATCACAAATAGTTATGAATCCAAAGGAGAACGTTAGTCCCATTGCATTGAGGAGTGGGATCCAACTAGAGACTCCAGCACCAAAGCTACACATGGAAGGAAAGAGCCTACAATTAGAGAAAGCGTTTGAGAAGAAAGATGAAGCTACTTCTTCCACTGACAAGCCTTCGACTCCAAAGGTAAGTTATAGATATCCTATATCTCCTTATGTTACTCGTCTTCCTTTTTCCAAGCAGATTGGCAAAATCCATGAAAAAGAAACATGAGAAAGAGATTTTAGAGATGCTACGTATGGTCCATGTAAACATACCGCTCCTAGATGCCATAAAACAGGTGCCACACTAACAAAGTTCCTCAAAGAGTTATGCACCACAAGGTGAAAATTGAAAGGTAATGAGGTAATAGGTGTGGGGGAGAATGTATTGGTGATTTTACAAAAAAAGCTTCCTCCTAAGTACAAAGATCTAGGTACATTCACCATACCTTGCACCATTGGAAACACTAGATTTGACAAGGCTTTGATAGATCTTGGAGTATCTATTAATATGATGCAATACTCAATTTATGCTCCTTTAAATATTGATACACTTAAGAGAACCCGTGTGATTATACAACTTGCCGGTCATTCTAATGTCTATCCAATGGGAGTTATGGAAGATGTTTTGGTACAGGTTAATGAATTGGTTTCCTCCAGATTTTTATGTGCTTAACATGGAGGGTGACTTCTCATTTAATCCAATGCTAGTCCTCCTTAGGAGACCATTCTTGCGGATGACCTTGACCAAGATCGATGTCTTTGAAGAAACACTAACTATAGAGTTCCATGGGGAGGTGATACGCTCCCTTCAAGAGAAAGGATAATAAGCAAAGGACCACATTGGGCTAAGGACAATAAACCAAGCTCTTATTAGGAGGCAACCTAATTAAGAGAGAGCACGCTTTAATAGATTTGAACTTTCTTACTCTCATTTGCTAGTACATATTTTGGTTTGTTTTGTTCTATCTGCTTAGATTTTCTCCTTTCTTTTATGCTTAGTCTTATATTGAGGATAATGTAAGGTTTATGTATGTATGTATATGGGGGGAGGGGGGGATTTGGGATTTGTTTTTGTTAAAAAAAGTAAAAATTTAAAAATTTAAAACAATTTTTCTTTGAGTCTAGGTTTTTTCTAGTCATTTTTGAGTTTTAGGATGCCTTCTAACTTCTTTAATGAGAACCGATCTTTAATTTTTATAGTCTTGATTGATTATGAGTGTTGTGTTGAATTTAGATGTCAATTTTTCGTTAATATATTTTAATGATAATTGTACGCAAATCTTTTTGCACAATAGCCATGTTATTTGCTAAAAAGACTCACATGTTAGAAGAAGTTGATTCTTATACCCTCATTTTAATTTTCACTTTAATTTTTACATGTCAAGGTTAAATGTTAGAATTCTCCCCAAGGTCTTTCGAGGTGAATAGCTGATCGAGCATTGCTTGGAAAAAGATTAAGGCATTAGAATTTCTAGCACCAAGGCTAAATCAACCAGAGCACCGATTGATGTACTAAGAGAAGATCCCCTTAGTAAGCCAATTTGAGCCTTTATGTCGACCTTTTTCTTTAGCTAACCACTTCTTCTTTACCTATCCCATTTATATTTATTATCTTTACCCATGTTCTAAAGATAATTAGATCTTAGAGACTTATTTCATGTTCAATGTAGATTTTGCCATAAATTGGATTAGGGGATAAAAGATAAGTGTGGGGGAGAGAATTAAATCAAAAAAAAGAAGGGAAAACTTTTGTGAGGATAGTTCAAGGAAAAAAAGAACAAAAAAAAGAAAAAATGAAAGAAAATTTTTCAAGAAATAAAAAGAAAAAATGTCAAAAGAAAAAAAAAAGGAGAAAAGAAAATAAATATCTTGAGCTTTTCTATAATTATTTTGGGTGTTTCAAGGTTGGTTAAGAATGATGCAAAGGCCTAACATCAAGATATTCGGCCTATGTAATGCTTTTACGGGTTTTGAGAAGAATTTTACATTGTCTCTAAATCTATGAAGTTTTTAGAACCTTTATTACATCCTATACTTTCTTTTCTTTTAACCACTACCCTTTGCCCCTGATACGATTCGTTTTGAAGACTTTTTGATTTTAGGTGGTTTCTTTGGTGTAGTAGAGATTCGTACCGAAGAGGGAGCCTATGACGTTTGATCCTTGCAACCAAAATTGCATGATCGTTTCTAGGAGGACTATGAAGGTTTAGTTTTCTTTCGACGCTTGTGTCATTTCATCACCGATAATAGTGGTTGTATCACACACACACACACATAAGTATGATTGTTTTAAGACATATTAGCTTATGAATGGCTAATTGATTTGGTGTAGTGCTTTTTGATTCCAAGTCCATATTGCTTATTGGTCTCTGAGACAAAAGGTTGGAAGGTTAGTTCTCTTTTTTTATGTTTTTGTTATTTGTTTTTTGTCTTAGATTTGCTTGAGGACGTGCAAAGGTTGAGGAAATTTGATAAGGGCTAAATTGGATCAAATTTTTTACTTAATTTTCCCATGTTTCCTTGTTTTATTCTTGAGTAGTTTATGTTTTATTTTGTGATTTTATGTTTTGTAGATGTTTCAAACTAATGAGATGAAATTGGGATGAAAAGTGAAGAATTTGGAGAGTAAAATTTCATAATCAATTTAGAGGTCAACCGGGGGCTAAAGGTGAATTTTCAGGAATTTTTGGGACCAAACCAATGCATCAAGGTCAGCCGTGCTAGAGTATAGAGGCTACTTGACCCCACACCAAATAAGCATGCAACCGCACCTATCAGCTTGTAGGTGTGTAGGCACGAGCCAAGAAGCAACAACATTGTGCATCCCTTCATCTGTAGTCTCTTTTTGTTTTTTTTGACCTAAAGTGACCCAAACTTACCTCTTTTTACCCTTCAAGATACCCAACTTAGAAATACAAAAAGAGATACACTTTTTCATTATTTTTGTAGCAATTTTTTGGAAAGAAAAAGAGAGAGAAAAGTGAGGCAAATTCTTTTGGAGTTCAAGAAGTTTCGTCCATGTAGAGATTTTTTCAAGATCATCAATGAGTTTTTCTTTTTTCTTTTCTCCCTTTAACTCTAAATATGCGTTTGATTTATTTTTTGTTGCTTAATTTTACAATTATGTTAGGCTAATTTTATTTGTGGCTGACGGAGATTTCAAAACCTTAAATATGCATTGAAAATTGACTATCTTGAATTACATCCTCATTTTCAATTGAAACTGTTTATGCTCTTCTGGACTCTTTGTGTCTATGATTTTTACTTTTTTTTTTTGTTTGAGGGGGCCAACCAAGTGAGATAGAATAATTATATATTACTAAATTAGGATTATTGATCTGTAATTATCTTGATATTTTTATCATAAGTAGCAAATTATAAGATATGATTACTAGAGATTTTTGTTAATTATGATGTGGGACATAACCTGTTAAATGAACCGAACTTGTATATTTGTTGATTAGATCAACTTATTTTTCTCAACTTAATGCTTTTATTAGATTAAATCTAGAGAGCTTTTTCTAGGTTGTCTAAAGGAAAGTGATTAGATAAAGAGCTTGTTTTATTTAATGATAAATTGAGGAACGAGCGAGGTAACAGAGCTTGTTGTTATCTACGGTTGTTAGTTTCATAGAGAAATTAGGGATGATTCAAATAGTTAATTTACAATATATGTTTAATGGTAACGAATGTTATCTTGACCAATTTTATCATCATTATTTACAATCTAATGAATGTAATATTGTTTTTATTTATTTATTTTTGTTTCTATATTTTTAGTAATTTAGTTCTTTAATTTAAAACCCACTATTTATTTATTTTGAGAATTAATAACTTATTAATAAAAATCAATCCTTTGCAAGAACGTCTCTTACATACTATTACACTTGATAACGACTACAATTAAAGTAAGGATTAACTTGCTACTCTCTTCATGCTTATCTATTTCTGACTTCTTTTTTTTTGGCAGTAGCTAACTTTTTTTATTTGGACTCTAGGGCAATGCTTAGTTTGTTCCGACAGCCAAAGACGGTCAATTAGAGACAGCATGTGGTATCTAAAACCTAGAAAGTCCAGTAGCATAGTGCACATCACCACCTTAAAATTCTATTATATGTTTTATTTATTCATTTATTTTTATTTTTATTTTTATTTTCTGCCTTCACCTGCATTTGTCTTTGCTTTGTCTGCCTACGATTTTTCTTCCCCTTCAAAGTTGTTGCCATTGCAATGAACAGAAATGGGTTGGAGTGGATCAGATGGGTGTGGGAAAGAACGCCTTCGTTGGTCACAAGAACTACATGACCGCTTTGTGGAGGCAGTTACTAAACTTGGTGGACCTGATAGTAAGTTTTTTCTGCGTTCAGGTCAATACAAACAGGACAATTGGTATATATGGATATATCATATGAGAGTTATGTCATTTGTTTTTGCATCGCAGTGGCCACGCCAAAGGGAATCTTAAAGGCCATGGGCGTTCCTGGCTTGACCATTTTCCATGTTAAAAGCCACCTGCAGGTTCTCTCTTCTCTCTTATGTCTAATTCAGAAAATAAGTTTCGTAATTCAGAAAATAAGTTTCGTGTGTCATTGTTTAGTTCCTTGCCTTCCTTTTTATGGTGATAGGAATATATCATGTTAATTTAGTAGAGTTTTGGGTAAAGAATGCTAATTAAGGCGTATATGCAAAGGACTACGTGCTCATGACAACTTGATCTTGTGATGGTGATGGTTCAAAAATTACATTTTTTAGTTTGTTGATGAAAGAAAATATCATATTTATTTAGTGGAGATTTTTTATGTTTCTTTTCATTTTTTTTCCCTCGTTCATTAAGGGCTTTTTTATACTTTGATCCATATATTCTAAGCTTCGATACGTATGCTATAATCTAATCTAATTCTATTAGGATCTAATCAGTACTTGGAGAAATAATCTTAAGCATGATCTTATCACGAAATTCTCTCTTTCTTCGTTTAAGAGTTCTTCTATGAAGAAAAGCCTTATTTTGTGGGTGAAATTTGTTTGTTATGAAATTTGGTTGTTGCTAAAATATTTTCACCACTCAGTCCAATTTTTTTACAATAATTTCCTGCAAAATCTGAATTGTTAGGCGTTGTAGGTTTAAATTATTGATTTTTATTATATTGGCATCCTAAAGGCCCTTTGAATGTCTTTTTATTTATGTCAATAGTTATGTATGTTAATTTAAAACCATTATATATGTATATATATATATGTATATATGGGCATTATGCTTGGAAAAGGACCATAAAAGACCAATCAAGTGTCATGTATGGAGTGTAACATCAGTCAGTCAATGTATGGTCGACGTTATTCTCCGGATGAATCCTCAAACCGTAGCTGTTGCCTATCATCTAGACAGCGCTATTAATTTCTTACCATATCACACGGAACGACAGTACGCTTTTCTCTCACAAGAATAAAAATTCTTTTGTTTTGTTTTGTTTTGGTTTTTTTTTTTTTTTTTGACAACCAAACGAATACTATTTTTTCTTAATTATATGAACCAATAAATAGTTGAGTAAAACGTACGACATGGGGATGGTTGAAAATTACATTTATTACTTTGTTGGCGAAAGAAAATATTTCAATAACTAATTATTCGAGAATGTAATCTATATATATTTGAGACTTTTTAATTAAGATTAAGATTAAACCTTTACTTAAATGAGTATTATTGTTAGAGGAATGTTAGTTGTATTTTTTTTTTCTTACTTTTTTATATTTTCTTTATTTACTGTCTAACATACATATCCACAATGTTAGTAAATGGTAGGCATGGGAAGAAGCACCAAATTACCTTAATTTTAAGTGTCGTCATAAATAAGTGTAGTGGTGAATAATGATCGTTTCTGCAAAGGAGGTGGTCTAATTAATTAGTTATTAATGTTAAAATCTAAGGCATAATAAAATAAAACATAGAATGGGGATTTTGAAATTAATTAACTAAATGACAAAGTTAAACAAAACAAAAAAATAAATAAACACGAAACAATAATAATAAAATCAGTTAACGGATCATTCACAACCCTTAAACAATAACCATACAATTAATGACAAAATCATTCACAATATTCCATTGAAATTACCAACCAAAGATAACAACAAGCTTTGCTATTCCAATTTTTTCTTAATTCGTAGATTTAATAAGACAAGTGCTCTATTAAACCCCTTCCCATTAAACAACCTAGAACAAGCTTTCTAGATTTAATCTAATGGAAACATTAAGATGAGAAAGATAAGTTAATCAAGACAACAACCACACAAGCTCGAACCATTTAACCTATGTTATGCTCTACATGCAATGATAAGAAAACTTGACCATAATCAATGAGCACAATTCGCTACTGATGATTATAATAACAAGACAATTATGCATAGGCTGCTCTGTTTCTCCGATTTTAGCCATTTTCCATCGATTTTCATCCAATTTGTACCTGATTTGCATCTAACACTCTCGATGGAGTCAAAATAATATTTGTGACTCTTGCTATTTTAAAATCCATAGTTTTATTCCCCTTTTCAATCTTTGTATTAAATCACCTATAAAACACCAAAACCAAAATTAAAACATAAAATACTAAAATAGGCAAAGATAAATGGGGAAAATTAGTTAGAAAATAATATTGAATTGAGCACTTATCAAATTCCCCCACACTTAATCTTTCCTCATTCTTGAGCAAAACATAAGGTGAAAAACACAAAAGGAAACATAGATAAAGAAAAATAAACTTTCAACCTTTTACCTTAGAGAACAACAAGAGTTATGGGCTAAAAATCAAATAAGGATTAAATCAATTATTTATTCCCCAATTAATAAACTCTATAACAACCATACTCACGTGTGTGCGACTTAGCCAATGTTACTGATATTGAAACAATACATGCTTCGAAAAAGATAAACCCTTGTAGTACTTATAGGATTACCCAATATTGATTTCAAAGATTAAATATTATAGTCTCCCCATTTGGTACGAAACTTCACTACACCGAAGGCACCACTTGAATCAAAAAAGTCTTTGATGCAGTTTGTAATGGGGCCATTGGGCAGTGGTTAAGAGAAAGAACTGAAGAGGATGTAACAAAGGTTCTAAAAACTTCATAGAGTTAGAGACATCATAAATTTTTTCAACAAATGCCTCACAAACCCTATAAAACTCTTATATAGGCCAGATATCATTATGTTAGGCCTTTTCATTATTCTAACTACTTTGTAACACCCAAACTTAAGATAGGAAAGCTTAAGATATTTATTAAATTTTTTTCCTCTTTTTTTTCCCTTTTGTTTATGATTTGTTTGGAGCTATCCTTACAAGAATTCTCCCTTTTTTCTCTTGATTCAATTCCCTCCCCCACACTTATCTTCTATTCCCAACCCAATTTCTTGAAAATTTTCTCTTGACCATAAAATAAGTCTCTAAACTCCAATTCATCTTTAGAACAAGGGCAAAGGAGATAAATGTCAATGGGTTAGTTAATGAGATAATGTGGTTATCCAAGGAAAAAGTTCTACATGAAAAGCTTGAATAAGGGGATGTTCTGTTGGAACATCGATCGAGGCTCTAACTTATTTGGCCTTGATGCTAGGAAACCTAGTGCTTTAATCCTTTTCAAGTGATGCTTGATCAGCCGTTCACCTCCAGAGACATTGGGGAGAGTTCTAACATTTAACCCTCATAAGTCAAAATTAAAATGAAAATTAATATGAGGATACAAGAACCTATTTAATTGAACATGTGTGTCCTATTACCAAATAACCTGGCTATGTGCATAAAGTGTGAGTATAATTATCATAAAAATATATTAACAAAGGGTAACATCATGATTCAACAAAACACTCATAATCAATCAAATCCATAAACAATAATGCTCAATTCTCATCAATGAATTTGGAAGAAATCCTTATTCAAAAACAACACTAAAACAAAAAATTTAAAATTTTTAAATTTTTATGGTTTTTCTTTTAGACAAGAAAACAAAAACCTAATGAAAAAGAAAAATAAATCTAAATCCTTCCCCCATACTTAATCCTTACATTGTCCTCAATGAAAGCAACAAAGTAATAAAAAGATAAATTAGAGAAGAGTTAGAAAGATCAAATTTGTTTTGGTGTGCTCTCCATCTGTTGGGTTGCCTACCATATTGCGCTTGGCTTATTGTCCTTAGCCTGATGTGGAGACATGGCCATCAAAGAGTCTTCTGTCCATTGAATGTGTCCTAGAATACCACCCATGGATCTTCCTTATAAATGCCCTCAAGCTTGGTAAGATATTGAACAATTATGCAAGTTGCACTAACTTTATTCATCTTTGAATGCACTTGAGAAGAGAACTCTGATTCTTGCTTAAGCCCATAGAGAATGTATAGAGCAGGTGGTGTAAATGGAAAGTAAGGATCCGTTGATGGTGTAGATGAGATAACCATCGATGGACATATGCTTTTCCATCATCCAACGGCTTTTGTGATTTAGCTTCATAAAGGAATTCCTCAAATAATAACCATTCCAATTGCTTTTCACTCTACAATTGATTCTCCAAAACCATGCTTGAGATTAGATCTTCATAGAACTCTCAGTTTGGATGGACATCTCATGATAAAAAGGTGTAAAGCATCCTTAACTACACGAGTGTCAAAGTGTTGAGCTAAAACAATGTCAATGGTCTCTATATGTTCTCTCTGAGGCTCGATATCCTCTAGTGGGTCAAATTCCCATGAAACTCCTATGTTAGGCAAATTACTCTTCCAATCGAAGTTGTATGATTTTTCCTCATCCTCAAGTCACACCATATTTTTCATTGTTTGATTATCACCTTGTTCCTTCAACATACTTATAATACTAGGCAATTGATTAATATGACTTTGCAACATGTTAAGGCTTGCAGTCATCTCCTCTTGAAATTGCAACATATTAGTGGCCAAGACCTTAATTAAGTCTTCAAGAAATGTATCTATAGGCGGTTGATCTACCAAGGTTCCTTTATAAGGTTGAGTGTCAACCCATGGCTCCAAAGTATCGTAATCATTCTCCCAACTTTGGTGTGTCTCCAATTCTAATGATCATTTTTGGCCATATCTTTCAACATGAAGTAAGCTTCATATATGGATTTTTGGCAGAAAGAGATAGTACAATTATCTCTTTCAACCTAATATCTTATTGTCCCACATAAGCGGTTAAGGAAAAATTGAAGTTGCCACTCCTTCGAGAGCCCATGATATGGAAACCGTATGAATAAATCCTTGTATCTCCCCAAGGATTAAAGAACGGCTCCGAGTCTTGTTGGGCAAAACTAGTAAGGACTCGTCCATGTAACATCTTAAAGTGCACGTAATTAATAGACACAAAAACAAAAATCAAATATACAAAAGAAAAAATGATTAAATCTAAGAAAAACTAAAAAAAAAACAAAAAAAAAAAAAAACCAATTAATTAGATAACAATCCTCAGTAATAGTGCCAAAATTTGGTAGGCTTTGGAGGAAGCATCAAATTTTCCTTACTTTTAAGTATCATTGTTAATAAATGTAGTGGTGAGTAAAGAATGTTCTTGCAGAGGATAGATCTAATTAATTAGTTATTAACACTAAAATCTAATACATAATAAAATAAAACACAAAATGAGGATTTTAAAATTAATTAATTAAATGACAAAATTAAATAAAACAAAAGAAAATAAAGAAACACGAAACAATAATAATAAAATCGGTTAAAAGATCATTTGCAACCACTAAACAGTAACTATACAATTAATCACAAAATCATTCCTAATATTCTATAGAAACTATCAACCACAAATAACAACAAGCATTGCTATCCCAATCTTTCCTTATTATGTAGATTTAATATGACAAGCACTGTGGCGTACCCAGCCCGACTCAAGCTCAATTGGTACTCAGGAAGGAAATAAGAACCTCTTAAGGGAGGTTTAAGGTTCGAACCATGAGGGACGCGAAAGAAATCCCTGAGGGACCAGTGGGCCCCAGAGGGGACAGTACGGATGAGTGGGCCCGGTTACGCCGCAATAAGAGCCAATTATGCCGGGGGCCGACCTACGGGCCTCATGGGGGCTTGAGTCGGGCTGGGTACGCCACAAGCACTCTATTAAACCCTTTCGCATTAAACAACATAGAATAAGCTCTTTAAATTCAATCTAACAGAAGCATTAAGATAAGAAAGAAAGGTTGATTAAGGCAACAATCACACAAGCTCAGATTATTTATTTAACTTAGATTATACTCCACATGTAATCATACAAAAACTTGACCATAATCAATGACCACAATTTGCTACTAATGATTAGAATAACAAGAAAATTATGGATCAAGCATCCCAATCTAGCAATAGAATTTTTTCAAGTCCTATTTATTTGCACACCTAAACAAAACAACAAAATAATCATGAACAATAAAAATAGAAGAACAAAAACAATCTCAATTAGAAATTAAAAAATAATTCTATAAATTAATCATAAAATTATGGCTAGGGTTTTAAAATTCCCTTCTACCAAAACAAAACTAAAATATCGTAATTAAAAAGAAAAGAAGGAAAGAATAAAGAAAAAAATGGATTTTGGCATCAAAGAATTCTCTATGCAAACGAAATTCCTTAAGTCATCACCAGAGCATCTCCTCTTTTTCTTCTTCTTTTTCTTCATCTCCTAAGCGTAAAATAACTAAAGAAAAATTGATAAACTGATGAAAAAACTGATATTTAATTATGTTCTAAGTCTACTATTTATAGGTTTGTATTTTTTGAGTGAAAAGAGGCAACAAAAGGCTCAATTTAGGTCAAACTCGAGCAAATATGGAAGGGCACATATAGTGACGTGACATTTTTAAGCATGGTTGCATGCAGAACGGACTGCTCGTATGAGGGCTGTTGGACATGTGTGAGGGCAGGGATAAATCTACATGGCCTCGTGGATCACTAGATGTTAGGCTGCAGATTTGGTTTTTGCATGTGGGGGCATGGACTGTTTCTCATTGAGGCACACATAGGCTGCTCCGTTTCTCCGATTTTGGCCATTTTTTGTCGTTTTTCATCCAATTTGCACCGGATTTGCATCTGACACTCTCCATGGACTCCAAAAAATATTTGTGACTCTTGACACTATAAAATCTATATTTTCATTTCTCTTTTCAACCTTCTACAATAAATCACCTTTAAAACATAAAAACCACAATTAAAACATAAAATACTCAAAAATAAGCAAAAAATTAATGGAAAAATTAATTAGAAAATAATATCAAATTGCGTAGTTATCAGTGAAGAAAGAGAGTATAACTAGCACTTCTTATAATATTATTCAGTGTGGATGTTGATGGAAACCTGAAACCAAATCAAGACATCAAAATTTGTACAAATCAAATTATTGAAACAAAATTAATAAGTATCTTTAGACTTGATCTTGTTTCCATTTTTTTTTTTATAAAAAATTTAAAGCAATATATTTTGTTTTGTTTTTTGTTTTTGTGGTGCATGACTACTCTCCCATAATTTTAAAATATATACATTGTTGTTAAAAGGTTCTCGGTTTCATCTGTGAAGAATTACTTAATTAAAAGGAACTTCAAATGTACAACTTGTTTAATATTTTTGAAAAAAAAACATTATGTGATTATTTTTTACCAACAACCATACTAATATGCTACCTACACACGCGCACACATATTGATATATTAGTTGTAGCATATTATTGATGTATGAATATATCTTTCCATTTTTTTTTTTTTGGTTCGGCGTACTATTTCTGTTTAATTTTTATTTGAGTAATCAACCAAGGGTTCCTTTTCAATATCTCAGAAGTACAGGATTGCGAACTTTATTCCGGAGTCTAACAGCAGTAAGTAGCCCCAACCCTTAGAAATTTCAGGGTTTAAATTAAAGATTGGAATATTGATCATTATGATAGCTTCTTTATTTAATACACTAGTAGAAACTGTAAAATACATTACGGTTTTAAACTATTGTGGTATGCACGACAATAAAAATCGTTGTGTAATTGTCTGTCATGGTACCAACGGAATTTTTCATGGTGGTTTTTTATCGTTATGGAATCCTTATTTTAACAAGATTTTGAGCTCGTGGGGTTGAGGTTATCATAATAGTTTTCACTAAAAACTATCATGAAATGCTAATTGAAAGCCATCATATAAGCTAGGCCTTACACAACAGTTTTCTCTAAAAACTGTCACATAAGGTGCTTGTTTCACAATGGTTTTCAATGAAAATCGTCATTTCCAAAGCTAAAAAAAAAAAAAAAAACCCAAAACTTCTAGTTTTCAACAGGATGTCCAGTCTTGTATTCTAGCCAATAAGTTAAGGCCTTAATTGCATAATCATATAATTGCTTTGAACTATAAACTCTGATTGCATAATCATATAATTACATTGAACTATAAAATGTCTACAAAATCATAGATCTATATATTTAACAAAAACTATCATGTAAAATTGCACCTACTACGATAATTTTTAGTAAAACCTATCGTGAAAAGTTTTACATTGCTAACATGATGGTTTTTATGTTTTTGGCCATACTCTCCATGTTTTCCCTTCTTACAACAACGGTTATTAAAAAAAGGTCAGTAAATGAGGGGTCATGTAATCTAAAGCTTCTAGTAGTTATATTTGTAGCGTTTTATAGGCATGTTTTAATTATTTTCTTCAGGAGGGAAGTTTGAGAAGAAAAACATGTCAGAAATATTGCCAAATTTTAGTACGGCATCGTGAGTACTTTTCCTCCATTTTCCTGAATGTTTTTCTCTTCATTTTTAATAACTTATTCAATTAAATCATTGTTGGATCATTTTTTTAATGGAAAATTGGAACTTTATCTATATTCAAGCTGTGTTGTGTGGTTACATTGCTTTTTGTAGGGCTGCACAACTCAAGGAAGCCTTAGAAATGCAAATGGAAGTGCAAAGGGGTCTAAACGATCAACTTGAGGTACTGTAACACATATAGGATCAAGTACTACAAAAATAAATTCTTAAAGGAAATAATAATTGAAAGATTAATAAAGATAAGTCTTTACCCACATAAGTTTGCTGCAATTTATAAGTGGTTTATTATTTATTTATTTATTTTATTTATCTACGAATCAATATATTAGACTCTTAGTAGGGTCCTCGTTATTACCCCCTTACCAAGGCATTGTCGATCTAACCGTTAGTTATCTGTGTTATTTGGTTTTGTGTTTTTATGAAAATACTAGTTGTCAGTGAGGTATTCTTACGTGTATTCCATGTACTTGTTGATGTATCAATTTAAAATATAAAGAAGCTATAGTGAATAGTGTTTTCTCAACTTAAAAGAAATAAATATCATGTTTTAAAATATATATATATTTATGGTAAATAACATGTCTACAATCTAAATAATTTATTTACTGTTTTATCTACAATATAAAGATAATATTTACTTCAACATGCTATTTACTTCATAAAGGATTTTGAAAAAAGAAATGCTATTTGCCCCTTTCTCTGATGGACATAGTTAAATTGTAAAGCATCAATGGTCACAAAAGTATTGTCTGTGCAATTAATAAATAAATTCTTATATATATTTGTATATATATTATAGTGGATAGCTCTTTAACGTGTTTTGTGATTATGTTAATGACTCAGCAGAGCTTGAAACTTAAAATGGAAGCCCAGGGAAGTTACCTCGAGAGAATCACAAAGGGAAAGCACACCAACATCAACAAAGCAAGCATTACAAATCCTAGCAGGTCCAATGATCCCATATTAATTATGCCATCTCATTGTGAGTTCAATTTGGAGTCAATGCCAAAGGAATATGAATCCGATTCAGAAGCTGACAACACCAAAACACAGTGCCATGAAGAAGGAACATTCCGAGCTGCGAAGAGGCTTAGGGTTAAAGATTGTGCTATCTTGTCTCCGAGAATGAATCATGCACCAGTTAATCATTCAGAGTTTCATGGTCAAAATTATATCTTCCTTCCAGAGGATGATCTATGGAATGATGGAGAAGGCTATGCATATCCATCGTTAGCAGGGCCGAGCTTCTTATGAATTATTGTGTGATGTCTACGTATCTATATTATATTGTTTCGAATAAGTAACACGAACATTTTGTTGCTATCTTGGACTTTTGTTTTACAATAAATTTGGAATTCAGTTCTGCTTTACCTATTGCGTGGAGGCCATTGTAGCAACGGATATATCTCCACCGCTAGCTAGGAGAACGACGGCCTCCTAGACTTTATAAGTGATAGTATTTGATTAATGAATAATTGTTAGAATTGGAAATATGAGAATTAGTAATTGATTGATTGATTTTATTATTATTATTATTTTTCTTTTTTTTTTTTTTTTTGGTTGTTGAGGGGGGGTGTATGACACGTGATTGGCTGTAAGGTGGGCTGATTTTAATATTTGATGTAGACTTAGTGGAGGAACGTAGAAAGGCTTTTATACTTATATTGCTTTCCTGTTTTTCTTGATTACATGCACAACACATTACATGGCTATTTACATATGGATTTCTCTAGATAATTCTCTCCCTAACATATTTCTATATTTTTCCATAAAGGTCTAGTGATACTACTTTTTCTACAATGACCTAGAAGTAATATTTTCTCTATTTTTCCTAGAATAAGCAGGTCCCTACAATGTGCAGTATGCATTTTATCATTCCACTTTGCTGCGCATTTCGGTGGCTTCGATCATGTGTCGTAGTGTCTCGAACTCAGCTCTTGGTTGAGCTTTTGTGAATATATCAGCTAACCGTTCTTTAGTCTTGCAATGCTTGAGCTCTATTTCTTTGTTAGCTTTGGCTTCTTTGATGAAGTGATATTTGATGCTTATGTTTTTCTCCCATTGCGAAACACTAGGTTTTTTGCCATTGTTATTGCTGACTTGCTGTCACAGTAGATCATGATGGCTTCGTCTTGTGTCTCACCCATATCTTCGAGTATGCGCTTTAGCCATATAGCTTGACTTGTTGTCATTGCTGCTGCAACATATTCTGCCTCTGCTGATGATTGTGCAATGGTTGCTTGTTTCTTTGAAACCCAAGAGAATATTCCTGATCATAGTGTGAATGCATAGTTGGAGGTACTCTTCATTCATCCGTTGATCCTGTCCAATCGCTGTCAGTATATCCAAGTGGTCTTGAGTCAGGTGTGGATTCATACCGTATGCCATAGTCCTTTGTTCCTTGCAAATATCCAAGTATTTGCTTAGCTGCACCATAGTGAACTTGACTTGGAGTCTGCATAAATCTTGATAGTAGGCTTGTGGCGTACATTATATCTGGTCTTGTAGCTGTCAAGTTGAGTAGGCTTCCAATAAAGCTTCGAAATTGTGAGCTAATTGCCCTTGGTGTTCGATCTTCCTTCATGAGTGTTTTGTTCTTGTCAAGTGGAGCTGCTACAGTCTTACAACCTTTCATTTTGAACCTCTTTATAAGACTTGCGGTACACTTCTTTCGAGCAATGAAGATCCCATCTTGTTGTTAAGTTATCTCAATCCCAAGAAAGTAGTGCATCAGACCCAGATCAGTCATCTTGAACGTCTTCATCATATCTTCCTTGAAGTCCTTGATCATCTTCTCATTGTTTCTTATAAATATAAGGTCATTGACGTAGAGAGAGACAATGAGAGTGTTGTTTCTACCTTGGGTCTTGATGTGTGAGGTTAGTTCACTTTTGCTCCTCCTGAATCCTTGCTCCATGAAGTGATTGTCCATCTTGCTATACTAGGCTCTTGGAGCTTGCTTTAGTCCGTACAAAACCTCCTTTTTTTTTTTAACCTGAGAAACTCGTCTTCCTGTCCTCATACTATGAACCCTTAGGGTTGATCTATATAGATCTCTTCTTCGAAGTAGCCATTTAAAAACGCTGACTTTACATCTAGCTAATAGATCTTCCACAAAAAAGTGTTACCAATGCCCTTATTGTTCAAGTCGTGTGACTAGAGCATATGCTTGATTGTAGTCGACTCTGAATTTTTGTGAGTCTCTTTTCGCTACTAACCTTGCCTTATGTTTTTGAATTCAGCAGTCAAGGTTAAATTTTGTCTTGTGCACCCATTTAACTCCAATGAATTCTTTATCTTGAAGAAGTTCTACTAATTCCCAAGTTTTATTCTTCTTGATCATCTTGATTTCTTCTTCCATAGCCTTGAGCCATTCCTTGTGTTATGAAGCTTCTTCAAAGCTTTCTGGCTCAATGACTGTCAAGTTGCACGTCTCGTATAACTCCGTCAGAGATCTTGTTCTTCCTGGTGGTGATTCTGGAGAGGAGTTTGGGACTTATGATGGGACTAGTGTAGGATCTTGAGTTAGCGATTCTAGCTGATCGTTAACTTCTTCAAACTGCCTTATGGGAAATGTTGGCATGCTTATGCTTTACTTTTCTATTTGCTCGCTGTCCCAGTTGTCCGCTGTGTCTTCATCAAACTTTAAATCTCTGCTAATTATTATTTTTTTCGTTCTTAAGCTATAGACTCGGTACCTTTTCGATTGCATGCTATAGCCTAAGAAGATTCCTTTTTTTGTCTTTTCATCCAGCTTCCATCTTTTCTCTCCTGGAATGTGCATGTAGCAGATGCAATAGAAGACTTTAAGATGCTTTGCTAAAGGCTGTCATCCACTCCAAGCTTCAATTGGTGTCTTGTTTTGTATGGATTTGGTTGGACATCTGTTCAACAAGTAGACTGATGTGTATAATGTTTCTCCCCAAAAGACTTTTGGAAGACCCTTCTCCAATAGTATAGCTCTTGTTGTCTCTATCATAGTCATGTTCTTACTTTCAGATATTCCATTTTGCTTAGGAGCATATCCCATGGTAAATTGATGCTCGACTCCTTCATCTTTACAATTTTGTTAAACTCACTCGAAGTGTATTCTTTGCCCCTATCGCTTCTATCATCTTTATTTGATCACCAGTTTCTTTTAAAGACGTGATCGATCTTTCACGTAGAAAAATATACCGATGTCATTCTGTAACGTCCCGAAATTTATTTAATGTTAATGTAATGTAAATGATGAATTAGTGTGCCATAATTAAAGTTTTAACTTTAATTAGAGTATTTGGTTGGATTTTGAGTTTTTGGTTGTTTTGTTAAATTGATGCATTCAAATGATTTCTTATTGATTTAAAATGATGTTTTGAGTTTTAAAACACAACAATTTGTAAAATGTTAAAAGTACTCTGTTTTGCAAAACCGTGGGCGGCACATGGTTTTCGCACAGTAAAACCGCCCACCGATTTTCTCTATTTATTTCCCTCTTCTCTCTCTCTCTCCTCACTCTCCCGCAACACCTCTCTCTCTCTTCTCTCTCTCTCTCTCGGCAGCTCTCTCTCTCTCAATCTCTTTCAAAAATTTTTAAAACAAATTCGAATCCAAGCTTCGGGATAGCAAGGAGGAAGCTCGGGGACGTGATTCGGCAACCGAGAACGCGGATTGAAGCTTCGATTCGAGGTTAGATTCGAAATTTCTAAACTTTTTACAAAATTTTCAATTTTGTGCATTTTTGAAATCTAGGTTTGATTAAGCTTAGGAAACCTTGTGTTTGAGTTAAATGAACTTAGAACAACTAGAATCTAAGCTTAGATTGAAGAAAAACGGATTGAATTCAAGATTTTTCATTTTTCCCCTCATTTTCTCATTTTTGGATTTTTGAGGATTTTGAGTCAAAATCTTGTTTAAATGAGTCCAAACATGTTTTAGTATGTTTTTCTATCAAGTATAATTGTTTTTCATGCCTGGAATTTGAGAAAAACAGGTTGGAATTCGGATTTGGATTTTAGGGATCGAGAAACCCGTGGCTGGGATTTCTGGATTTTCCCAGTTTGGCAGGCCGAACTGTGTGTTCAGCAGGCCGGAGTGATGATCAGCAGGCCGGTGTTCTTTCGATCGGCAGGCCGAATCTGGGGAAATGTTCGGCCGACCGAACTTTGCTTCCGGCAGGCCGAACTGTGCAGTTTGGCAGGCCGAAGCAGGGCGTCCGGCAGGCCGACCGAGGCATGGAAAATTTTGTGATTTTTACTCGTTTTCACTGTTTTGAACCCTGATTTAAATCCCAACCTTATAGGATAATTTTAAAGGTACAAATGGCACACTAGGACATCATGAAATGATTTAGTAACATAGAATGTCTCGAACTAGATATTGATCGACTTAGTTTGTATCTAGGATCGTTCGTGGTTCCGTAGAGCTAACGTATAGCGGACCGGGATTGCGGTGTGGGGCACCGGCACGAGTATTGAGGTAGGACTTCTATCATATTTCTTTGGTAGCCTAGTTTTGAAATGATTTAGTTTTGAAAATGATTTCTATCAAAATGTTTTCAACGGTTGTTTGAAAATGGTTTTATCGGTTATATTTTAATATACCGTGATCTGAAATGAATTTCATAATAAATGTAATTGACAATACTCGGTAATTGGGTTTTGAATGATAATGATAATAAACACATGGGCATGATGCCATATCAGAGATCGGGTCGTGTAGCGATCGACCTTGGGGGCAGGTCCCGAAACCCAGCTGGGCCACTACGGTGGTGATATCATGGTTTGCCTAGGTAAAAGTAAATTGGTGTTTTGATTTGACGAGTGGACTGTTTTGTGACAGAACGGTTCTACTCAAATTATTTATTTATTTATTTATTTAAGTTTCCTCTGAATAACTTCTAATGATGCTATGTTTCTTTGCATTAAACTATTTTATAAAACATAGTCCTACTGAGCCTTTCGCTCACGTTTTATTATTTTAAATTTCCCCCTTCTAGGTGGGTTCCCATTTAAGTTTGGAGAAGATTCTTCGGACCGAACTCAGGAGCAATAGGAGAGTTTATTTATATTTTGTATTATTAATCAAGGCATGTAAGACTTAACTTTATTTGTACTTGGACTGTAATTGTATTTATGATATTGTCAGAACCATGTGTGTGCACAAGTTGTGGGTTGTGGAACCCATATTCGCGGCTTTTATTTAATTTTTTTTACCTGCTTAATATTTATAAATTCTTTTATAAAATGTGGTGGAAAATCTTCTTAATTTTTATTTAATTTGATTCTCAAACTCTCGACTTTTAATTAAATTCTCTTTTAATTAATCCAAATATTCCGCCACGTCACCTCCCGTACTCCGGGGCGTGACACATTCTAGTGTAGTCATCCATAAAGAGAATGAAGTACCTGTTTTGATCATGTGTTGGAGTCCGCATTGGACCGTAAACATCTGTATGGAATAAATCTAGTGGTTCTTTGGCTTTCCAGATCCGTCAGATGGAAATGGTTGTCACAGACGTCTTTATCTCTTTGGTCATCAGTAAGTCTAGCATCATATTCTTTTGGTGAAGAATCTTCAGTCCGTGTTAGTTGAAGTGCTCAAGCCTTCTATGCCATAGCCATGACTCATCTACATGGGAATTCATCGCTATGTTACTTGTGTATCTCCATGGGAAAACATCTATTTTTCATCATTTTTTTATTTTTGCAATTTCTCTATTTTTCGTCATTTTTAATTTTTGCAATTTCAAGGGATTTGTCTTGCTTGTCATTGATTGTGGAAGAATCTCCCTCAAAATGCAAAGTGTACCTTTTCTCCATCATTTGGCCTACACTGAGTAGGTTCTGATCTATGTTGGGGACCAAAACTACATCATTGATATATCTCTTGCCCTTTCTTGTGCCAATAGCAATGATGCCTTTCCCTGTTGCCTACATGAAGTCACCATTGCTTATTTCGGCTATTGTCTTGATTTTATCATGACTACAGAAAATCCTTTCGTTTTTCGTCATGTGGTTACTACAAGCATTGTCTAGATACCAAGTATCTTTCCTTTCTTCCAATAGAAGAGATAATTGTCATCAATTCTCTTATAATTAGCATAATGATTTTTCTTTAAATGGCAAGTATTCTCAATGTGCCTAAATCTTTTACGATTTTGGCATTGTGATTTTCTTTTAAACAAACAATCTTTCACCAAGTGGCCTTTTCTTTTATAAATGCCACATGGAGGGTACTTGCCGCTTTTTTCCAGTTGTTTCCCTTGATTGTTCTTACTTTTAAAATTTTCTTGTGACTTTCTCCTACCTTCTTTTGATTTATGAGACTGCGGATTCGTTTTAAACTGAAAGACATTTTTAGTAGAGTTTCATTTCACTTATAGGTAATTGGGAGAGTAGTTTAAACTATTAATTTGAGTCTGAGAACTATAGAGTGTGAAAGCTTTATACTGTAGCATTTTACTGTATTATGTAGGAGCTTTTATAGTTTAAATTACTAGTTTGAAACACCTTATTTGTAATTTTTCACACGCTCAAGAGATCCTATTAATTCTATTGGCAAAAAAGTTTCTAAATCTTTGGTTTCTTCAATTGCATAAACCTTTGTATCATATTTTTCTGTATAAAAAATTAGTGTCTTCTTAACTATTTTCTGGTCAGAAACCTTTTCACCGTAGGCTCGCATTTGATTAACTATTTCTTTTATTCTAGAATTATAATCTTTTGCGATCTCATTATCCTTCATGTTAATAATTTCAAAATCTCTTTTAAGTGTCTGCAATTTGATGGTGCATACCTTTTTGGTTCCTTGGAATTCCTTCTGTAGCTTGTCCCACGCTTCTTTTGTAGTTGATGCGCTCATAATTCCTAGAAAAATTTTATCCGCCATAGCTTGCTGAAGAGCAAATAGTGGCTGAGAATCCTTTAGTTGATTCTCTTCAAACGCCCTCTTTTGATTTGCTAAAAGGGTGGATATGTCTTCTAGAACATTGAATTTCTTTTCAACAATTTTCCACAGATTTTGGGAGTGAAAATAGGTCCTCATTTTAATGGACCAAAAATCATAACTTTCTCCATGGAAAATTGGAAGTGGAACGGAAGAGCGGTAGGAGTCGGCCATTTGTGATTGGTTTATAATTGAGAAGGATTTTACTACGCCCGATAGAAGAACAAATGTAGCTTTGATACCGCTGATAGTACTTGAAGGGTGTTTGGCAAAGGTGGTCTAAACTATTTTCTCAATTACAAACATTGTGAAGTTATCATATGTTACAGTAACAATAAAAAAATCGTTACAGTGTAAAGCTCTCACATGCTACAGTAAAAAACAGTTCTAACTGACAGTTTTAACCACCTGCAAAACACCCTATAAGGAATAATTGTTAGAATTGGAAATATGCGAATTATTGATTGATTTTTTTTTTTTTTTTGGTGTAAGACGCGGGATTGGCTGTAAAGTGGGGTGTTTCTAATATTTGATATAGACTTAGTGGAGGAAGGTAGCAAGGCTTTTACACTTATATTGCTATCCTGTTTTTCTTGATTACCTGTAAAACACAATAAATGCCTATTCATAGGTTTGATATGTTGACTTGTTATAACTGACTTTATATATGAATTTCTTCAAATAATTCTTTTACTGATATATATAACATTTTCTATATTTTTCTAGAAAGGTTTAGTGACACTACTTTTTTTAGAATGACCTAGAGATAATATTTTCTCTATTTTTTCCTAGAATAACTTGGAGTTCCCTAAAATGTACAGCATGTACTTTATCAATAAGACATAAGTTTATGTGAAATACTTATATACTTTTTTTGTTTTTAAAATGGAATACTTGTATACTTTATTGCAAGTGCTTATTGTTGATTTTTGAGAACCATTTTCACCAAAATTGGGAAATATAGCTAAGGTGAGAAACGTATATAATTAAAATTTTCTCAAAATTTTTGTAAAACATGTTATAGATTATATTAATTTAACAATATATATATTTACTCAGTTGATGAGAAGAGATCCAAAATTTTATACCCAAATGGTGCTCTCTAAACAAAGCCACTGAACGAAATTAATGTCTTGCTCCCCTAGTTCTCGGCACTAGGTGGAGGAAAATATAGCCATAGAAGAATCATAGGTTTCTAAAGATCACTTGCTTACTTTTTTCTCCTGCAACTCTCAACGCATGAGCGAAGCATGACTGGGAATGAAGAACTCTTCATCTCTCTATTTTTTTGTCTACATGGTTAGACTCTCTGGTAGAATTTGAGCAGTCTTGGTTATGAGGCCTCTAATTATAGAGAATAGGAGACCCAATTAATTCTAGAAGCTTGGTTTATATTAAATTTTCAAATATCAAATATTTAATTAAAATAAAAGAGAAAATATTCTCTTTCCTTTTTCTGCATTTAGCACCATACAAGAGATTCTCTATGCTTGTGGTGCCAATCACCATATAATACAGGAAGGAATATTGCATGTTACCCAGTCTCATATATTTACAAATTTGAATTAAACCACATTTATCCAAAAATAGAAATTCTAAATATAGAAACTTTACGAACAAACCTTGGACAGCACAGGGAACTTTTCCCTCTAGCAGTGTGCACCGACCACAGTGGGATCCACCTATTGTGTGTCTTCTAGAATAAATAAATATTTTATTAAATAATCTTACTATTTAATAATTACAAATTTATTCATAATTAATTTATTTTGAATCCATAATTATAAATTAATTAATTAAACTAATTATTCCACTTGTCCAAATAGTGTTTACAAGAATAGTAGAAGGACTAATGAACCTATAATTTGAGCTCTAATAAAACAAATATATTAACTAAACTCGTTAATTAACATATTACTCTTTTATTAATTCCAATACAACTGCACTAAATACTTAGAATTGTACTCTTTAAATTATACATATAATTGCTGTTGCAAAAATAGTATATAGTGGAATTTTAAAAATTTTTCATACCAGAGTATTTTTCAAGATACAAGTTTGATATGCTATATGCATAAATTAACCAGATCTTACTAACCTTGTTTGTTGAAGAGATTCCTCAATCAATGAAGAGAAGGGCGTTGTAGAAGGACCTTAATCAATTAGCCTTCTTTGCTATTCTCTATCTACGACTGGTGTGTGTGTGGGTACACTCGTACAGCTCTTCCACTAAGCGACTCTCCTTCCAACTGATTGAGAAAGACCCAAAGCTATAGTTCTTGATTTGTGAACAATTGCTCTCCGGGGAGTTTTAGAGTCTCGCTAGCAAAGTACTTACTCTAGATTTCTCAACTGATCTAAATAACAATGAGTCTTACTCCCCTTTTATAGAGGTTGGGCCTAAGGGTTAATCCTTACCAGATAAGGCCTCGAAAATTCAAAACAGGATCAAATAAAGATCAATATATGATAAAATTTGCGTCTAAAAATGCATGATCAAAAATCGTTTGGTCGGTAGGCCGAACTAGTAAATCTACCTACCAAACTTACTCCATCGGCAAGCCGAACTTAAAGATCGGCCTGCCAAACTTATGATTTTTGTTCCTTGCGAATCTTTATTTCCCACCTTAGATTCTTGGGATGGAGACTCTATTTTAATTCAAATAACCCATTAGAGAAGTTATCTTATTAAAATAGTCATATTTAGATAATCTCTAAGAAAATATATATTCTTGATAATTCAACACATTTACCTTTAATTAATTTATTCAAAATTAATCCAACCGATAAACAAACATGAATTATCTAATCCCAATCATTCAACAAGTTTGATAAACAGACATGAATTATCTGATCCTATCGAATTTCAACAAATTTGATAATTTGACATAAGTCACCAATTATTGGGAAAACACGTTATATCGTTACAGGATTTATTATGAGCTAGCAAAGGGGACCTAATGGACCTATATAGTTCAAGTTCCTCATAATTGTGAAACCCAATATCCTAGATATACATTTCATAATTATCAACTCTAATGCTACTCCGCTAAAAGCTTAAAGCTGTACTATCGAACTATATAGAATTATAAAGCCCGTATAGCTAAGTCTCCATGACATATCATAATGTATCATATCTCCATAGGATTATCCATAATCAGCTTAAGGATAAATTCTATCTTACCTTCACGATTATTTTTTTCTTACATTCCATTATCTCACCATCGAAAAGCTTACCATCCAAAGACAGTATACCATTCGGTTACACTTATGTATCCTAATGGTTGAGCGCTCTAGTTTTTTAATTACAGGATAATACATATAAGAGGATATCAATGATTCCTAAAGAGAAGCTATGGATTCTATATCTATGAATAAGAGGTCTACGTTATCAAGAGTCATGCCTCTTACGTACCGACATGCGTACCAACATAAAATATAGATGTCACCCTTTGGTACATCAAAAGATATAAGTCAAGACAATGGGCCCACTATTCATCTTAGGATTATGATACAACACATATAATTGTCTAAAGTGAATCCATTTACCGAGATAGAATTATTAATCTAAATCAATTCACTTATGTCTCAATCCAACACATTATTACCTATAACAACGAGCTAAGATTTCTATTCGTGGAGTCCACCTCCAATGGTCAAAGACAAACCATCTCTTGTTAGGGATATAGACAACATAACAATCTTTACATGAATAAAACACCCAACTTTATTCCCTTAATTGCGGATCTTATGATTTTGACTGTCACCTTTAGAATCATGTCTTCCACATAACCTGTTGATATGCCCGATTCTAAAGGTTTAGACTAATAGTTTCAGACTTTTATTTGCTTATCATACATTCAACAATTATGAACGTAAAGAGGATAACAATTTGGTATATGAATAATAAATAGACTCTTTATTGATAAAAATGTCTCCAAAAACATATTACATTTTTACCCCTTAGGACATACATGTCTAACAATCTTCCACTTGCACTAAGTGAGTAAATATGACAAATATTGCATCCCTATAGCTTCCACATGCCTCTCGAAGACTTTCCGAGTAAGTGTCTAGTGAATGGATTAGAAAAATTGTCCTCTGATGTGATTTTACACACAGCGACATGCTTGCCCTCTACAAAGTCCTTTATCTCATAATCTTTCGATCAATATACTTACTCTTGTTGTGAGATCTTGGTTCCTTAGCATTGGCTACCGCTGCACTATTATCATAGTATAGTGATACCACCTTATGCATACCAGAAGGTACCTCAAGCTCCTCAAGGAACTTGTGAAGCCACATTGCTTCTTTCGAAGCGTCACTAGCTGCCACATACTTGACCTCCATCGTTGAATCTAAAGTGCAATCTTGCTTCACACTTCTCCAATTGATGGCACTCCCTCCTAGAGTAAGCACAAAACCAGAAGTCAATCTCCTCAAATCTAGACAAGATTGGAAATCTGAGTTAGTGTATCGTAGAGGAGTTAAGTTCTCACCCAAATATACAAGCATATACCCTCGAGTCCTTCTCAGGTACTTGAAAATATGATTGACCACAACCCAATGGTTCAGTCCCAGTTTCGCTTGAAATTGACTACAATCCTGACCGCATAACATATCTGATCGTGTGCAAAGTATGGCAAACATGAGACTACCCACTCCCAAAGCATAAGGTACCTTCTTCATGTATTCTCTTTCTTCCTTAGACTTTGGAGAGTTTCTTAGAAAGAGTAATTCCAAACCTAGATGGTTGCCCACCTTTCTTGGAACCCTGCATTGCAAACCTCCTGAGAATCTTATCTATGTAGTCGGCTTGGGAGAAAGCTATTATTCTATTCTTCCTATCTCGAAAGATCTGGATATGATGAGATTGTAAAAGTGTACATTTTCTAAGGCTTAAATCATTTATTTACGCTTTTATTTCTCATTAAATTCTCTAATTAATAGCAATTTTGTGTTAATAAGTATTTTCATGTCTTAATGTGTAAATGTGTTTAAAAATATGTTTTTAGTGTGTTTTTATGTTTAATAGAATTTTTAGTAATTTTTAGAATCATTTCGGTGTATTAAACAAGTGTCTAGTCTGTAAATAGTCAAAGCAGTAAAAGTAATGCGGTTATTTTATTTTGAGTTTTATAGTGTTTAATAGTGCGTTTTAAGTTTGTAAATATGTCTTATTATATTTTTAGTAATTTCTAAAAATATTTCCAAGTCATAAAAATTATATCTGTGTCAAACCATAGGAGACTGGAAATTTTATGAGTTTTTATTTATTTTTATGTGTTTTAATGTAAAATAAATATTCTTGTAAATATTATGTTTGTAAAATAATTAATATTAGTGTGTTTGTGATTTTTAGATTTGAAATTTGGAGGAAAAACGGAGCAAAACAACACCAAAACAGACAAAATCAGACATCAAATGCATCAAAAAGATAAAGGAAATTCAAATTTATATTAAATGGGACACGTGGCGTGTTTCTAACCGTTCAATCACCTGCCAAATCAATCTCAGTCGTCCGAGGAAGAGACGTGTGTCAACGCGTCATCCGGTGCGTCAGCAGAATCTCAGGGTACAGTCCACGTGTCGAAAAACGATTGGCGCGTGTGATGCACGCGCAGACAAGCTGCAGACGCGTCAGAGGGGAGTCGCAGGCCATGTTTGCTCGCGTGTGGGTGAGTCCACGTGCAGCTGTTCTTCCAGCCGTTTGATACGATGACCCAGACCAATCTGACGGTCCAAGATTGCTGTCCCACTGGTCCCACCTAGGCCCATTCTCACACGTGTTTGAAGCCATTGGATCATAAAGATAACGGTCCAGATCAGCCCGGTCTGGTGCCTTCTCATGCCGCGAAGCACAGGATCCCAAACTAAGAAATGCATATCAAAGAACGCGGATCAGCACAGAAGCGAAGAGAATTTCTTCACAGTGCAAGTTGGCCTGCCGAAGAAAAGAAAAGAAAAGAAAAGAAAAGAAAAAATATAAAAAGAATCTGAAATAGTGAATTCTTTTCACTATAAAAGGGGCTCTCCCCTCCTCATACGAGACACATCCCTCAAGGCCTTCGGGCCTCCCTTTCCCCTTCTCACATTTTTTCTTTTCCCTTTTTTATCTCTTAGGTAAAATATATATATATATATATATGTTTAATTTAGTGTAGAGAGTTTGGTGAGGCAGAAAGATGATCTTGTATGCGTAGTACTCTGGTATGGGTTTTAACTCTATATCTGTGTGTTAATGCTTATATTTTTATGGAATAAATTATATCTTTATGTTTTCAATAATTATTGTTACTGTTGTTATGCTGCCAATTTTTACATAAATTCAGTCATGCTTTCTTTATGTAATTGTATTGCATAATTAATATTAATAATACTAAAGTCATGCTCATTTATTAAGTTGAGTTTCTGCTGCATTATAGACATAGACTGGCACAGTAAATGCTTGGTAATTCTTGATTTATTGTAGACAGAGGATGGCATAGTGTATTCTTAAACCAATTAATAAGTTGAGATGCTGCTGAAATTAACGCAATAATTTATTCCATAAAAATATATTAATTTTGATTTGTTGTTATCTTTTCTATCTTAGAATTATGTTAATTATGATTGAGTGACAGCGGTTATAATTTTTCATAATTAGTGCACCAAATCATTAGTGACAGATGATTATTTTGCTAGTTTTTATAGGAAAACCCAAACTGCATTATGGCTTGCTATATTGTCGATTTAGGTTGACCTATATAATTAGTAAAATGTGCTTGCAATTAATGAGAAAAGATATAATATATCAAATGCTTTAGATAATTATTATTTAGAGTTAAAATTCCATATCAGTTGCGAAACACACAAGGGATTCTCAAAGCTTCACCGTTTTAATTTTACGCTTTAAATTTTGAATTAAATAAAATAAAAACCACAAAAATATTTCTTTGCTTTCAAAAATTGCTTGCCTCTTTGACCGTTTATTTTTAACAATCTCTCGAGTTACAAATTTTTACCTCCCTGTGGATACGACAATCTTTCTATACTACATACGTCCGTCGTTTATTACAAAGAATAAACATCATTTTGGGGCGTGTACCAGGATACCTAGAACAAAATTAGCCTCACCCAAGTCCTTCATGTTAAACTGTTTGGTCAACCATAATTTGACCAATGACAATGCCCCAATGTCATTGCCAATTAGCAGAATGCCATCTATATAGAGTAGTAGAAAAACTACCTTCCCATCCTTAATGTGTTTGTACACACATGGTTCGTCCACATTTTGTGTGAACCCATAAGTCTTGATCACTTGATCAAATCTTATGTTCCAAGAATAAGAAGCCCACTTGAGTCCATAAATTGACTTTAGCAGCTAACAAACCTTTCCCTACTGACCCTTAGCCTTGAACCACCCATCTGGTTGTTCCATATAAATGGACTCGTCAAGATAGGCATTGAGAAAAGTTGTCTTGACATTTATCTACCAAATTTCATAATCGAGAGTAATAGCTATGGACAAGAGAATTTGGATAGACTTAAGTATGGCTACAGGCGAAAAGGTTTCCTCGTAATCGATTCCTTCCTTTTGTGTGTATCCCTTAGCTACCAGTCAAGCCTTAAAGTTTTCGACCTTTCCATCCACTCCTCTCTTCCTTTTGTAAATCCACTTACACCCTATATGTTTTACCCCTTTGGGAAGATTTACAAGCTCCTAGATGCAATTAGTCTCTACAGACTTCATCTCTGTGTTCATGGCTTCTGTCCAGTGTTTCAAATCAACATCCTCCATAGCCTCTACGTAAGTGTAAGGATCCCTGTTATGTTCATCCGATTCAGCCAAGTAGGCCTCACCATTGAACATATACCTCTTAGGTTTATGCCCGATCTTCCCACCACACCGAAGCCCCTTAGGTTGTTGTTTGGGTTCGTTTGATTTTTCTACACTGATTGGAACGGTTTCATTCGAAACCCCTGGAGTGATTGAATCATTCCTCAACTCCTCAAGCACCACTTTGCTTCAAGGCTTAATGTTATTCATGTAACTTTCCTCAAGGAAATTTGCATTAGTTGAAACCATGATTTTTTATTTCCTTTGGCTTATAGAAATAACTCCCTTTAGTCCCTTTTGGATATCCTACAACCATGCAAACTTCCAAACGTGATTCCAACTTATTTGCATCGTTAAACAAGACATGAACCGAACATCCCCATATGCAAATATGGTTTCAGGATGTCCTTTTTCCCATCCACAACTCATGAGGAGTTTTAGGAATCGATTTTGAAGGGACATTGTTCAAAAGATAACATACAGTTTGTAGTACATATCCTTAAAAGGACAAAGGCAAAGATGAATAACTCATCATGAACCTAACCATATCTAACAAAGTCCTATTTCTTCTCTTAGCCATGCCATTCTGCTGTGGAATGCCTAGCGTAGTCAAATGGGATAGAATCTCATTCTCTATTAAGTTTCCTAAGAACTCATCAGAAAGGAATTCACCACCTCGATCAGATTAAAGTGCTTTTATGGGTTTACCCAATTGCTCTTCCACTTCAGCCCAAAACTCCCTGAACTTTTCATAAGTTTCACTTTTGTGGTGCATCAGGTACACATACCTATACTTTGAGTAATCATCAATAAAAGTGACAAAGTACTCATACCCTCCTCATGTCTTGATGTTCATAGGTCTACAAACATCACTATGCACAAGTTCTAGAACCCCTTCGACCCTATTGCCTTTAGACCCAAATGGTCTTTTGGTCATTTTACCCTCCAAAGAAGATTCACATTGTGGTATAGATTCCACCTTTAAGTGACTTAAAGGTCCATCCCTTACAAACCTTTGAATCTTATTCAGGTTAATAAGACCTAGTCGCAAATGCCAAAGATAAGTCTTATTGGAGTGAGAAGTTTTAAGTCTTTTAGAGTTACTATTATTAATCTCAGCATTAAGCAGTAAGTCTAACTTAGGTTTGATAAAATAGAGATTATTTGGCATCCATCTAGAACAGATAAAAGATTTGTTTTTACAAATCACCACTTTATTGTTAAAAGAAATCAAATAGGAGTCTTTAAATAAACAAGCTATAGAAATTAAACTCCTTTTAAGATTAGGAACATAAAACAATCTTGCAAAATTACAAATGGATATTTCCCACTGCTTCAGCTAAGACCAAGGATCCATTGCTCATTCAAAGCGCGAAGTCTTCATGAAGCAGACTTCTCATTTCTTTAAACCCTTATAGAGAAACACAAACATGATTAGTTGCTCCAGAATCTATGACCCAAGTGTCACTTGATTCCTCAACTAAATAAATTTCAACAACCAGAAGATCACACCTACCTCCTCGGGAAAAGAAGTCCTTGCAATTCTTCTTTATGTGTCAATGTTCCTACAAAAAAAGCACTTAAACTTTTTCGAGTTCTTATTTTTCTTTTTCTTGTTCTTGCCATTTACAAGAATAGAAGAATCCCATTCTCGGTCCATTGCTTTTTTCCATTCCCTAGGTTGGGATTGGAACTAAACATAGCTGCCAAGTTGGCCTCGCCACCAACAAGAGACTCCCTGATCAGAAGTTTGAACTCCTATAATTGCCATATCAACTCAGTCAAGGTCATATCCCGCCTATTACTTAAATTAAATATAGCTCTAAACGGGAAAAATTCCTTAGACAGAGTCTCAAAGGCCATAGTCATCTGAGTTTCAACATCGATGTCAGCTTCATTGGTCTGAGCTTCAAAAAGGTAACCTATGACTAACATCATATGCTCCTTTACAGACGTTCCCGATCTCTGCTTGTAGTTTAAGAGTTTCTAAAGCACCCCTTGCTGCTTTGTTAAGGCCTGGCCTCCAAACATGTCTTCTAGATTATCCAAGATCTACCTAGTAGTCTCATAAACCTCATGTTGAGCCTGTAGCACATTATTAATGCTGGCCATAGCATAGCAACGGACTTGATCATTAGCATCTTTTTAGAGATCATACACTCGGATTTGCTCATTAGTGGAATCTCCTGTGGGCTCAGAAGGACACGAAGTTGTAAGCATAAATTTGAGTTTCTCAAAGGAAAGAACGATGTTTAGGTTCCGTTTCCAATCATTATAATTTTCTTTGGTTATTTGGTTTTTATCAAGTATCGATGATAAAGCATTTTTAGACTTTTTTAATTTAAATAAAGATTCATATACCAAACATAAGCAAACGTAACATAATAATTTAGTAAGATAACACAATCATGTAAAACATACAAATGTGTTATGTGTCAAAACCTTGAAAATATCACAAACTTACAATGATAATTGCCAACTCAGAATTCAACAAGCCGCCTATAGGAGATTTACCAAATTCAATTAGGAACACAGATCCCCTCCTGATTAATATATGCCATCTAAGACCTGTATGATCCAGCATATATTAATAATCATTTCTTTGGCCATTAATTTTATTAATAGAGCTTCTAGGGGATGTTAATAATAAAATCAACATGAGTGTATAACCATCGTTTCAATATTTTATCCATGATTTACAATCCCCACCTAGGGGTGTGCAACCATAAATCATATTAAAATACCTTATTCTCTTAGAGATCCAACCCGGTACATGATGAAGTCCTTTCCAAGGGGTCTGAATCACCATGTGCTACCTATGGACCAACGATAGAGGCCGTAGGTCTTCTCTTCGAAAACCTCCTCCCACTCAATCTTTTGAAATCAAGGTTTTACTTTATAAACATGCATGAACATTTTTTTTTAATTGGCAGCACTTCCTATTCTATATGACATGTTATCAAGATACATGGCAAATCATATTATAATGTAGACAAGAAAAGCAATCATATAAAGCCACAAGCAAAATAATAAATAACCGTAATATTATGGTTCCACCCTAGAGAAAAGAAAACAAAGATTACAAGAGATAAATTGAAACATATTATCGATTCTTCATCCTTGAATCTTCAAATTGTATCATTCTTCATGTAATGTCTATCTTCAAGTCTTCAATTATGTATAGAACAAATACTCCATATTTCTGACCATATCTAGATTTAATGTTTCATAGAATTGTCTCAAAAATAAAATTAAAACTGCATCAAAAAACACACCTTCCTTGAAAAATCATAGCTCTCTATCGGTATGACGTTTTATGCAATCTGCATGCCGGTCATGACCCTTCAGCTTGCCGGTCATGATAGATTGGCCTGCTGAACTGAAAAGTTTAGCTTGCCACCAGAGCCATCAGATTTCTGCCTCATGAACGGCCTGCTAAATCTTATACCCGGCATGCCGATCTATGACCATCGGCCTGTTGAACTTGAGGGTTTGACATGCTGACTGAGCAGAAATCATGTTTTTTCAAAAAATACAGTTTTACATAGTTTTTTAATTTTACTTTCAATAATTCAAAAACATAAAATTTAGAAACTTAGGAAATACATTTGGAATGCTATCATCCATTTTCTCCAAATGATTATTTGATTACAAAATTCTTAAAAATTTAAAATTAAATAATAATTTTTAGATGGAGATGATAGTCCACCATCAAATTACATGAAAAACCTAGATATACATTCTAATATCTAAGGAACCATAATTGGCATAAATTAATTAATTAATAAATAATTAAATAATAATTTAATCAACCATAATTAATTAATAAACATTCACCATATAATCCATGATAACATATAAATATATAGAAACCCTAGAGTGCCAACTCTCTAAAAATTAATATTCAAGCATAGGAGAGATTAAGAACACATAATTTCTACATATAGCATGATCACAAACTCATAAATTTGTGTAAAAACTATTGCTCAATGCCAATTGTTGGAAACATAGTATGCAGCAGAATTTTAAAAATTTTTCATACTAGAGTATTTTCCAAGACACAAGTTTGACACGTTATATGCATAAATTAACCAGATCTTACTAACCTCGTTAGCCAAAGAGATTCCTCATTTGATGAAGAGAAGGGCGTTGTAAAAGGAAGTCAGCCAATTGGCCTTCTTTGCTATCCCCTATCCACTACCGGTGTGTGTGAGGGTACACTTATACAGCTTTTCCATTGGCTGACTCTCCTTCCAACCAATTGAGAAATACCCAAAGCTATAATTCATGATTTATGACCAACAGCTCTTTGAGGAGTTTCAAAGTCTCACTAGCAGAGTACTCACTCTAGATTTCTCAACTAATCTTAATAACAATGAGTTTCACTCCCTTTTTATAGAGGTTGGGCCTAGGGGTCAGTCCTTAAGATCCCAAAAATTTAAAACACGATCAAATTAGAATCAATATATGATAAAATTCACGTCTAAAAACAAGTGATCATTAATTATTCGATCGACAGGCTGATCTACCAGTTTGGCCTACTAAACTGACTACATCAGCAGGTTGAACTTAAAGATCAGCCTGTGAAACTTAAAATTTTTGATCCCTGTGAATCTTTATTTCCAACACGAGATTCTTTAGATAGAGTCTCGGTTTTAATTCAAATAACCCAATAGAGAAGTTATCTAATTAAAGCAACCATATCTAGATAATCTCTGAGAAAATAAATATTCTTGACAATTCAACAAGTTTATCTTGAATTAATTTATTCAAATTTAATCCAACCAATAAACAGCCATGAATTATCTGATCCTGATGATTCAATAAGTTTATCTTGAATTAATTTTTTACAAAATTAATTCAACCGATAAACAAACATGAATTATCTTATTCTATCAAATTTCAACCAATTTGATAATTTGAGATAAGTCATCAATTATTGGAAAGGCACGTCATATCGTTACAAGACTTATTATAAGCTAGTAAAGGGGACCTGATGGACCTATATAGTTCAAACTCCTAATAATTATGAAACCAATATTCCAGATATGCATTTCATAATTATCAACTCCAATGCTACCCCACTAAAAGCTTAAAGCTGTACTCTCAAACTATATAGAATTACAAAGCCCATATAGCTAAGTTTCGATGCTATATCATAATGTATTATATCCCCATAGGATTATCCATAATCGACTTAAGGATAAACTCTATCTTACCTTCTTGATTATTTTTCTCTTACGTTCCATTATCTCACTATCGAAAAACTTACCATCCAAAGACAGTATACCATTCAGTTGCACCTATGTATCTAAGTGGTTGAGCGCCTCAATTTTCCAATTACAGGATAACGCATATAAGAGGATATCAACAACTCCTAAAGAGGAGCTATGGATTCCATATCTATGAATAATAGCTCTACGCCATCAAGAGTCACGCCTCTAATGTATCAGCATGCGTACCAATTAAAAGACATAAGTTAAAACAACAAGCCTACTATTCATTTCAAAATTAAGATACAACACATATAATTGTCTAAAGTGAATCGATTTGCTGAGATAGAATTATTAGTTCAAATCAATTCACTTTATATTCCGATCCAACATATCGTCACCTATGACAATGTGCGAAGGTTTCTATTCGTAGAGTCCACCTCCGATGGTCAAGACAAACCATCTCCCTTTAGGGATATAGACAACATAACAATTTTTACATGAATAAAGTGCCCAATATTATTCCCTTGATTACGGATCTTACGATTTAGACTATCGCCTTTAGAATTATGTATTTCGCATAATATGTCCATCATATGCCTGATTTTAAAGGCTTAAACTGACAGTCTCAGATTTTGTTTGCTTATCATACATTCAATAAATATGAACGTAAAGAGGATAACATTTTGGTATATGAATAATAAATAAACTCTTTATTGATAAAAATGTCTCCAAAAATATATTACATTTCTACTCCTTAGGGCATTCATATCTAACAATTACTTATTTCTTAGAGTTATCCATTTGAAATAGTCATTACATATAAATTGATCCTCTATAAACAATTAATAATTAGAGGTAGGCAAAATCTGTTAACCTCTCTGATTACTTATTTATCCTTGAGTGTCATTGATTCTCTAATGAATAATAAATTCATGAGCTTAATTTCAAATTGAGCACTCATATTATTCTTGACCTTTATCAATACTCAAGAGAATTATTTACCTACTTCTCATTGTATAAGAATAGATTCCATCTTGTAATATTAATATTTATGGCTATGTACTTCATTATGCCTTCAAAATACATAGGATAGGGTTATATTCTCAAATCCATATTGAGTAAATTAGAAGACACAAATCTATAAACAAGAGTCTGCTAAAAACTTAGGATTAAGATTATCTTATATATGGCCATTGGTCGATGTGATTATAACTTACTATATGTAGTGGGAATTATTATTTGTTCATATTACATTATCCCGATCCTACATAATCTCATTATGTATATTGCACTTATTTAATAACTCAGTATATTAATGGTTCGGATATGAATGTTCCATTCTTGATGGAAATGACCCGTACTAGTAATGCTTAATTAAAGTTTCTATACTTTAATCGAATAATTAAATATAATAATTAATCATATATTACTAAGTATTTTAATTATCATCTTTAGATATTATCTTATTGTATATTAAAGTTATATACAATATTTAAGGTCACAAAACTATTTATGAAGTTGTAATGATATTCATGAAGTATTCCAAATACATGCACATAAATATAATAAAAATTCATTTTATTTATAATAAATATGTCCTTTGTAAAATATCATATGCTTTGACGACATTTATCCTAACATTTTAGTATTGATGGTAATTAAGGTTGTGTTTGCTACCTTTCTTAAAACACTTTTTCTTGTTTCTCTAAACAATGTTTGAAGTTTTCGTATGAAAAAACCTCTATTAACGAAATTCTTTTTTTTTTTGTTGTTGATTTTTGTTATTCTATTTCACTAATCTTTTGGCATCTTTAATGTTGTTATTTCTTAAAAAAATTGGGGGAAAAAATTTTTCTTTCCATAATTATTTTACTACTAGTTATAATTGTAGAATGTGGTCACTATTGCAGCAGAGGTTATGAAATAGGTTGAGACAGGCACTAAGAGGAAATGGTCAATGGGCCTAGAAGAATGACAAGCTCAGGCCAAGCTGACACTAAAAGAAGGATTAGGCTGACCGTGGAATTACAACACGGGATTGGGAAAATGGGGAACTATAGTGGGCAAAACAAGCAGAGCTTGCAACCATAATCAGGTTGATGGGGCAGGATAGTGACCAACATGGTGGGACTACCACCATAATTTTGTTGATGGGATGTTGGGAAATATCAATCCATTGGTATAGAAAACTAAAAATAATTTATTTATTTGATAAGAAACTAATTGATCTTGTTATAAACAATAATTATTCTATAATTATTCATACCTCTAGTAGACTAGTATCAATGCTTTTGATTGAATAGCGACAACTACTATAGAAAGGGCCTCAACCAAGTGGTCTTTAGTGTTATTCTCCTTAAATAGAAGATTTTATGTATGAGAACAAGTCAATAGATTGTCTACCTCCCTCCTAGTAATTTCCTTGCTACCATACTAGCGCACTACAATGACTTATGACTAAAGATGAGTGCCAGAGATCTCTATATAGGAACATTACACTTAAGTAGTCTGAGAATAAGTAGAGGCTCTAAATATATATTTATAGATCTTGTGGAACAGTCATAGTCCAAATAGGAAATTGGACTAAGATTTATCTCTTCTTTATCCTTTTAGAACACGCTAACTATGCAAAGCATTAGCATAATGAGATTTGAATTCTTCAACCAAGCACAATATAGGATCTTGTGATTTTTTGCATCATTTAATATAATTCTAATTTTAACAAATCCAATTTAAATTAAAAGTATATCATTATGTTAATTTTATAATTTAAGTAATTGTGGATCAAAGTCAAGTAGATTTTAAATTAATAATTTTATTACCAATTTAAAAACTTATTATCGAAAATCTAATTAATAATTTGAATAACTATGTTTTAGAACTAATTAAATAATGGAGTTACCCGAATAGAACCTACTAGCAGATACCAAAAATCCCGGCCGACTGCACCTAATGCCTTAACATACCAGACTAGCGACGAGTCCCATCAGGCCCCTTGACCCAAGTCACGTGCTCTTCCACAAGACTGGTAGTATTTGATTTTAACCCTATTTGTATTTGGAGTATGTGAGCAAGCATTTAAGGACCTAATAGACATATATTATCAAGCTTATATAATACCAAATAAATTGGTCTCAATTAACAATCCATTACGTATTAACTTTTGTATTACTCCATTTTAGAGACGAATCTATATTTTTGGTAATGCATCATATTATGATATTCTAATTTATTCTATCCATGATCTCTCAAATTATATATGTCCTTATAAGTTATCTATAGTCTATTTAAGGATGAGCTCTTTTTTACCTAATCGACCACCTTGTCTCAAAGTTCCATTATCTCACTCATTAAAAAAATCCATTTATAATAATGCATTTAAAATGATAATATTAACTATTGTTAAGGAACTGTTTGGTTTGATCCGTAAGTGCACAGAATCGTACAAGTAATAAAGTGTTCCAAGAGTACGAATATCATTCCTATGAAGATTGTATTTAATTTTTGTTAATTTCCAAAATTAGATTAGCTCTATGATAATTTGAATAATTGATTAAAAATAAGAATAAAATCTAAAACTAAATTAACAAAATTTAAATAAACTAATAAAGTAAAATAAAATGAAATAAAACGCTTTGGGGATTTAGTTTCCCTAAACATGCCACTAGGGATCCATTAGTTGCCTCAATTGTGTTGTCTAGTTAAATAATAGCCAAAACCTCCTAAACTCTCTAAAAGCCCCTCCCGATAGTCAATTGGAAATATCCTATGTTAACTAGTAAACTATATTCCTATCTCTACGAATTAATGAGAATTTATTAGGTTCACAGATTTCATAAATGGCTACATAATCATAGTGGATATATTCCTATCCTGCTAAAATTAGGTTACTCTATGATTGGCTTAATGTGTAGATCCCCCTCTTGATAGTAATACATGGCTTCCTAATCGGCTGATTAATGATCAAGCAATTAGAAGCATTCACACCATATAGAATAATTATTCAACATAAATTAGGCAATCAAAATTAATTTGTGTAAATACAAAATCAAAAAAACATGAGTAAGCTAAATTAAAATACTTAGAACACCAGCAATCAAGCCATAAACAAAAATAAAAATAAAAACAAAAGTGAAAATAAATAACACCAATATTCAAGAATTTTTAGAATATACTAAAGAAAAAATTTGAAAAAAAATCACCAAAATAAAAGTGACACAAACTCCAAAGCACTCTTTAATGATGTTTTTCATAAGAAAAACAAATTAACTAAATCTAAAACTAAAAACTAAAACTAAAATAAAACTTAAACTAAATATTTACATTTATTTTATTTTTTTCTCCCTTGTTGAGAATAGGTTCAAGCTGAAAGCTTAGAGCTTCTATACAAAACTTTGGCACTCGGGCCCTATGCTCCAAGAATCAGCTGCACTCCTCCAAATATGGCATGCTATCTTTGTAGAACGAGGGAGGAAACAATGGAGTGTAGTAAGGCTCCACACGTATTGAAACGTGGTAGATGGCCGTTGGTTGTTAAACAGAGTGGGTTGCGTGGCGTGCTTGCGTTAGCTGAGGAACGAGGTAGCACGGGATCAGATGTGGAGCATGCAGTATAGGAGTTGAGGGCTACTGAAGTAGTGGTGGACAATCCCAACACGTGGTGAGCACCGAGTGGCTCATTGCTATTACTTTTGGTGGTGAACGCACTGTTGGTCGGGCGAGTAAAGCACATACAACTAATGGCCTAGAGGCTGATCTGATGGCTAGGAGGGAGAGTTCATCCCTTTTTCTCAGTCGGGTAATTGGAATTTGCTTCGCCACTATGCTGAATTTGAATTTCCACTCTCATTTTGACTCATTTTAGCCCATGTCACCTATTCAACATACAAAAATGAGATGATGATGATGATAATAATAAAAATAATAATAATAGTCAGTCTCAATTTCAATTAAAATAAAATAAAATAAAAGCATAAAAAATCAAATAATCAAAAATGAAATAAAAAATAAAATATATAAAAATAATAAAAACATAGCAAAAACATATGCATTAAAAGACATAACTCTATTCTTATAGAGTTATTACTCCCAAACTTAATATTTCGCTATCCCCAGGCAAAAACACGAAAGAGAAGAAAAAATAAAAATAAAAAGAAACTAAAGGTAAATTACGTTAAATTGGTGACTTCCATGGGTTCCTTAAAGATTGACTAAAATACATAGCTCAAGTAAAATATGCAAAAATTGACCATGCTTTGTGATTAATTCTAGAGTATGTCACAATTCTAATTGGATTCTCCAAGTGTGTATGTATAGCCTTTTCACTTTTTATCGCATGCAATTTAGATGAATTCATGAAAATATGGAATCAACTAGAAATCTCAAAGTAAATAAACAAGTCCCATAGGTATGCCTTTTGTGTCTCTCACCACTAATGTAGACTAATACTACACCAAGGATCCTTAGGACTTCAATGGGCTTGTAATGTTTGGCTTAGGTAAAGGGTAGGATGAAGTAAAATTTGTAGCTCAAAACATCCTAGGTGCATTAACCTGTTTAGGACCTTTATGGAGCTCCCTTTCATTTTTCTACGTAACACCCTCAAACTGAGTTTCAACTTCCCTTTATCAACCACTTTATTCCTTTTTTTTTTTGTTTTTTGCTACTACACCCCCAAACTTGTTTCGTTCTTTCTTTTTATGAACCAAGGGTGTAGCAACTTTTTTTTAACAAACATAAAGTCATAACACAAAAGGAACATTTTCTAAACTTTTCCCTTTCTCCCATAACTTAGCAAAGCTCTAAAACTATTCTTAGAAGGATCAATATGCTTAGAATGGGATAAAGGAATATAAATTATTTAAATGACTAGGCTAGAAATGTGGATAATAAAGAAAGGTTATATTAAGACTCTAAGGAGTATACTAAGGGAAAGAATATGTCTAGGTAGGCTCGAAAAGGCTCAAATGGTCCAAAAATGGCCTAAGTGATTTCTTGAATAAGGTGAGCCCTAGAATTTTTCCTTGAAAGTAAATCAAACAAATTTTAAGATTTGCGAGATCATTGGAAATCACATAATAACATAAACATTCTCCAAAATTGCATACAACTCAAAGATCAAGACATGATGTTCAAAATAAGACAATCACAATCGAAATGAAAGAAATTCAAGCAGTAAGCACAAAACTAGACAATGTTCACACTTTTTCACTAGCAATACACCATTTTTAATCATAATTCTCATCATTGGTATAGAAGAATATGTCAAAGAAAGCACAAAAAACTACAATTATGCAAAACTTTTTTAAAATTTTTAAAATTATTTTTTTAAAGAAAAAACAAAAACAAAAAGTTTAATTTTCCCCCCAAACTCAACATGCACAAGATCCTCAATGTGTAAGAAAGCACAAAAAATAAGAAAAGTTTAAGAAAATTCCTCTCATTGATGCTCAATGCTGCTTAGGCATGATTTGATGTCTTTAAAGCTCATAGGTGCCTCCCGCGACTCCAACTCGCTTTTGGTTCCGCCACTTGTACCTACAAAAGAAAAAAAGAGAAACAAAGTAAAAGATTTCTAAAAATTTAAAACTAAAACTCAAAATTTAAAATAAAAGATAAAGTTTTAGCGAACTTGGGTTGCCTCCTAAGAAACGCTTGATTTAAAGTCATTTGGTTGACTTTTAGAGAAGAGCTCAACAAAGAGCAGCTTCCGCCCATAGTAAATGTCATATGCACCACATATGGGTCTTGGTTGTGAATGCCCTCAAACTTGGTAAAATGTGGAAATATTTGGCTTGAGGCACCAACAAGATTTGGCTTTATTAAATATGCTTGGTGAGAGAACTTGCAATCTAGGCTCGAGCTTGTAGAGACTATAGTATGATGATGATGGTGGTATATATGTTAAGACTAATGTGGAGCTCATATCAATGGTTGCAAAAGCTTCTTCATTCGCCAATGACTCTTGCATCTTTTCTTCATGTAAGAATGCGTATAATGACCCTCCTTAATACTTTTCACTCTCCATTTTTCTTTCCATCTCCATGCTTGTGATTAGATCCTTAAAGGGCTCATGGTTGTGGATGGACATTTCTTTATTTAGCAAGTGTAAGTCAGTGACCAAGCAGGATTCCAACTTAGTGAATGTTTGAGTGAAAACATCTCTAAAGGATTCCAAGGAATCATTTCCTCTAGAGGCTCAAATTCCCAAGAAGACTCCACATGATTTGAATTACTCTCCTGACCTTGGTCATTTGAATAATTCGAGTAGCAATCGTCATCACACCACATCAAATCCTCCATCAATTGACTGTCACTACGAGGATTAGATTTTTGCACTTCCTTCTCTAGGTCGTCTTCTAAAATTATGGTCCTAAGAAGCTCCATTTGGTCCTAAGAATGATGAAAGTTAAGTGAAAACACCAAGAGAAAACTAAGGATTGGAAATTTAAAGTAGGCTTCTATTAGTACCTGGGAGTATTACAAACTTTGAAGGATTGAGTACAAGTAAGGGGGTCTTCCCCTATTTATAGGCCATTGGCCTTCTAAGAAATGTTCTAGGTCTTGATAGAACATCTCTTATCCTAGAACATTCTAGCATCTTTCTTATTACATATTCATGACCTAGAAGTTTCTAGAGTCTACTACAATACAGTAGTATATTAGATACATCTCAAATGTTTTAGAAAGTTCTAGAGTTCTCCAGGGTCTTCTAAGGAGTTCTAGAATCTTCTAGAGAGTTCTAAATGCTTTGAGATCTTCCTTGAGTATTATAGACTTGTATAGAACCTTCTAGAATGTCATGGAAGCTTTTAGAATATTGTGAAATATTCTAGAAATTTTATGACTCTACCAAGTTGTCTTGATTTCTCTAGGATGTTCTAGAGTGTTCTAATTGATTCTAACACTTAAAGAATACTCTAGAGAATCCTAGAGTCTTTATGAGCCTCCAAGGGTTATGATCGGGCAAAAATTGTACAGCTTATGACACGTAGCTGAACAAATTCATTTTAGATTTTACCCTTGAAACAAAAATGACAACATCACTAGAACCTAAATGTCTGACTTGATTTGACAACTAACAAACAACTGAGCCTTTTTACAAAAAGTTCATCTTGAAGAGTGGTTTAATGGAGGTAGTGTAGTGGTGACTTATGGGAAGTAATAAAGCTCGTTCTTAAGTGTCCCTTACGGTAGCAACTCCCCCTTGGCTAGATCCTTCATACAATAGAAAGAAGGGAGAATTTCAAAAAATAAATAATCTTTCAAAAATTAAGAATCATTGAAAAAGTTGTTTATGATAGAATAACATGAAGTTAGTTTTTAAGCATGAAAGTTTTACTTGTGGCCTTAGAAAATAAAGCTGATTTACCAATATTATGAATGCTCAAACTTGTGCCGTTTCCAACCAAGGGCTTATTGCCACCGATATACTCAGCTGCTCCAAGGTTCAAATTACCAAACTTATTGGTGCCACTGTTGGTTGCTCTAGAGTTGAGAATCCATCCTCCTTTAGACAAGAGGTCGGGAACAATAAGCATGGCCATGGGGCTTTTTTAGGAACTCTATCTTGAACCTCTATTAGAATCGCTAAAACCAAAGAAGTTCTAGTAGAAGCAGTAGTAACAGTTTACAACATTGTGCCCAATCTTTTTACAAAGTTAGCATTTGGGTCTCAAGTTGTTGTTCTAGCTGCTTCCACCACTTCAATGGCCTCTGTTGCGCTAGATCTTTGGATTGAGGGTGTCTTAGTTCTAGTTCAATATAGGGCCATTGTTCTTCTTGGCTTGCCACTGTTGAGTGGTAAGATTTGTAGTGGGCTATGAGCTATCAGAGTTTATGTTGGTATAGTTTTCAAGCCTAGTCTCACAAGCTAAAAGGCAGAGCAACAACATCTTGAAGAGAGTATGGTTCTAGATGTACGGTCACTGGCACCAGAGCCATACTATGTTCTAAAACCGTTGAGAATATACAAAATCTATTCTTCCTCAAAGGTTTGGTGACCAACAAAAGCAAGAATGTCTTCAAAGGTTTTAATTTTAAGAAAATACTCAATCATGGTAAGGTCTTCTTTTTTTGAGTTTGAATATGGAATTTGTATTGCATAACTTTTGCCTTAGTTTGAGAAGAGAAGATTCTAATAGTAGCATCCGAGATATATCTTGTTATGTTGTATCCTACCATTTTAGCAAGTATTTTTTTCATTCATTGAGCCCAATAACTGTGAGACCATGAGCTAGTCTTGTCTTTGGCATATTAGAAAACTCGGATTCAGCTAAGATGGCCTCTGGCTCACTATTGGAGGCAAGAAGCATCAACTCTATGCAAGGGACATTTTTGTTGATGTACGTTTTCAACCCATATCTTTTGATGATGGCAAGAACTTGATGACGCTATATGAGATAATTTCCATTGTCAAGCCAGATGATAATAGCTTGATTATAGAGCTCAATAACTTGGATAAGAACAACATTGGAAGGACAAGATTCCTTGATGTTGATATAGCAACCTATGTAATTACATAAGCCATGAGAGAATTAGGATTTCTTTTGGGGCTCTAACACCATAAAAGGTAAAAGAGGCATTCTAAGAATGCTATATTGTATTCATTTCTCTAATTTGAGTGTTGTACAAGAGTAGCCTTATATAGGCAAATACAAGGATAAATCCAAAATGGAAAAGTCTATATAAATATGATAATAGTAAAGGAATTTACAAGACAATTGTAATTGTAACGGTAACAAAAAAAAAAAGGGGGTTAGAATATGTAGAAATGCAATAATGGGTTGGGACCCATGGGCCAACCCAGGCCTATCCTAATACAGTGATGGGCTATGCCGGCATGGCCTATCACTGTTCAAGGCACGACCAGCCCATAAACATTGGTGGGCTACGTTGGGCCAATATTTATCGACTCTTGGGCCAGCCCAACACAACCCATGGAAAATCATTGGCCAGGCCAGGCCGACACATCAAGGCCCAAAATGGGCTAGCCTATCCTAGCCTTGTAAGGCCCATATAGGCCCACAATGGGCCAGCCCACTAAAGGCTCTTTGTGGCACAATTTCATTTAGATACATACATATATATATTTATATATATTTTTCCATGTTTATTCAAAGGTGAACATGGTTGAGTGTGGCCTTCTCCAACAAACCTCACAGATCATATCATGGTAAGCTTTTTTTTAATGTTTTTTTAGTAATATTGTATAATTATCTTAATTATACTCTTTATTCCTTACCAAGGTTTTATCCAGTTGGGTTTTCCTTGGAAAGGTTTTTAATAAGGCAATTGTAAATAAAATTGTCACTTTTCATATTTCCATTGACTATTCAAATTAACTTGTTTAAAAATTTAAAAATAAAAATTAAAAATTGTATGCTTAGATAGGCTGGCCCATCTAAACCCATGATGGGCCTATCCATCCTAACTCGTAGATGGGCTCGAATGGGCCCATGGCACGGCCCAGCCTAGCCCACATAAAATTGACTTGTGGTGTGGGCTGGGCCGAGGTAATTCTCATTTAGGCCGACCTAGACTGGCACATAAAATTCACAGGCTAGGCTCGCCCGGCCTACAGTCTGCGTAGGCCAAATAAGAATGGGTTGGACTAGGCCAGCCTGGCCTATTCTTGCATCTCTAAGAATGTGTGATGCTGGCAATCCTTGCCTGTGCTGATATGCCAATGGGAGGAGAACACATAGCTTGAATCTGATGATGATTATCTAAGGTAATTGTATCAGCTCTCTTAATACATAGACTATAGCTGGCTTTAATGCCAATTATTGGTTTTGAAACCTGAAATAGTGAAAATAGTGAAAGCAGTAGAACTACGTATAACAAAAATTTTCATAAAGCTTTTGGCCATACTCTATGGCTATATTAATTAATATAAAAATGTAATTGAATTAGATACCTCTTAAAGCGATTAAGTATGATAACTTTAATTTTTTTTGTGGGAAGGAATACCGCACTCTCTAATTTGGGTTCTTGATTTATACTCAAGAATGAGAAAGTAAGGGGTAACTATGGCGAACACTTCTATTTAGGCTTTCTCTCTCCAAAACTTAATAGAAGAAATGTAATAAATAAAAGAGCTCTCTAAACACCTATTTATAGGTGTGCAGGAGGAGTCCTTTTTTATTTAGATTTATTTAAAATAAAACTGATGTATATCTCCAAATTTTTATTTCTTTTTTTTATTTGAAAAACAAAATGGTCGTAGTACATTAGACACACTTGTCGCTTAATCATACAAAAAAAGGAAAAAATCTTCGTTTCAGTATATCAATGCACACATATGCACTTAAACGTTCCATTTTTTTAAAAAAAATCTTTTTTCCTTGTTTATATTTTAAATAAATGAATAAATTAAAATTTGGAGAATAAGTAAGCCTAGTACAAGAATAAATTCCAATATCACATGCCCACAATATACGTCACACTTACAATGTGTTATCCAATTTAAAAAATTAAATAATCATATTATTTAATTTTTAGAGTGTATATAAATTTAAAACTAAACTAATAATCATTCAAATAATTTATGGAGATTGAACGGGTAACTATGGACTTATAATTTCAAGCTCCAATAAAATTACTAATTAATTAACAAATTAATTAATATATCAATTTTATTAATTCCAAAGTTACTTCATTAAAAACTTGTAATTGCACTCTTAAAATTATAATATATTCAAAAAAATGAATCGCTTATTGATATAGTCATTGCATATAAATTGATTCTTTATAAATGATTTATAATTAGAGTTAGGTAAAATACGTTAACCTTTAATTACATCTATATCCTTGAGTGTTATTGATTCTTTGACGAATAATAATTTTATAAACTTAGTCACAATTTGAGCACTTGTTGTTAGAAAAACAATTCGTAGCAGAAATTTTAAAATTTTTAATCAGAATATTTTTTAAAACACAAGTTTGACACATTATATGCATATATTAACTAGATTTTACAACCTTGTCTGCGAAAGAGCTCCTGCAATCTGTGAAGAGAAAGGCATTCCAAAACAGCCTCAACCAACTGGTCTTTTATGCTATTCTCTATCCATGATCAATATGTGTGTGGGCACACCTCATATAGCTCTTCCCTTGTGACTCTCCTTCAAACTAATTGGCAAAACCTAGAACTAACATTCGTCATTTGTGAACAGTAGCTCTTTAAGGAGTTTCAGAGACTCACAGACTAGAGTGCTCACTCTTAATTTTTCAACTAATCTAAATAACTTAGAAAACTCAGTCCCTATTTATAGAGGTCGTCCCCATGTTGGTTATTATCATATAAGGCCTCAAAAATTTGAATTTGGACCAATATCTGATAAAATCGAGTAAAAATGCTCGATCAATGAAGATCTGATATCCAAACTTACTCTATTGACAAGCCAAACATGAAGATTGGCCTGCCAAACAGATGATAAATGATCCCTTTGAATCTGTTATTTCCACCCAAGATTCTTTGGATCGAACCTCAGTTTTAAGTTAAATAGCCCAATAAAGAAGTTATCTGATTAAAACAGTATATCTAGATAATATCTAGGAAAATAAATATTCGTAATAATTCAATTGGTTTATCTTGAATTAATTCACATGAATTAATTCATTCGATAAACAGACATGAATTAACTAATCCTATCAAATTTTAGTCAATCTAATAATTTAACATGAGTCACCAATTTATTAGAAAAGCACGCCATATCATTACAAGATTTATTATGAGCTAGCAAAGGGGAGCCGATGGACTTATATAGTTCAAGCTCTTGATAATTATAAAACCTAATATCCCATATATGTGCTTCATAATTATCAACTCTAATGCTACTCCACTAAAGGCTTAGAGCTGCACTCTAGAACTATGTAAAATTATGAAGCTCCAAATAGCTAAGTATCCATGACATATTATGATGTGTCGTATCCCCATAGGATAACCAAAATCAGCTTAAGGAAAAATTCTATCTTACCTTTCTGATTATTTTTCTCTTACGTTCCATTATCTCATCATCGAAAAACTTACCATCCAAAGACAGTATACCATTAGGTTACACTTATGTATCCAAATGGTTAAGCACTCCAGTATTTCAATTATAGGATAACGCATATAAGAGGATATCATTGACTCCTAAAGAGGAGCTATGTATTCGATATCTATGAATTACAAGTCTACGTTATCAAGAGTCATGTCTCTAACATACTACTGATATGTGAACCATCATAAATTGTGGATGTCACCCTTTGGTACATGAAAAGACATAAGTCAAGACAATGAGCCCACCATTCATTTCAAGATTAAGATACAACATATATGATTATCTAAAGTGAATTGATTTGCCGAGATAGAATTATTAATCCAAATCAATTATACTTTATGTCCCAATCTAATACATCATCACCTATGACAATGTATCAATGTTTCTATTCACAGAGTCCACCTTTGATGGCCAAGACAAACCATTTCCTGTTAGGAATATAGACAATATAACAATCTTTGCATGAATAAAGCACCCACTTTATTCCCTCGATTGTGTATTTTATGATTTTGACCACCACATTTAGAATTATGTTTTCTACATAATCTGTCCATCATATACCTGATTTTAAAGGTTTAGACCGACAGTCTCAAACTTTTGTTTGCTTATCATACATTCAACAAATATAAACGTAAAGAAGACAATAATTTAGTATATGAGTAATAAATAGATTATTTATTGATGAAAATGTCTCCAAAAACATATCATATTTTTACTCCTTAGGGCATACACATCTAACAATCTCCCATTTGCAATAAGTGAGTAAATATGGAAAATCCCGCATCCCTATAGTTTCCATAAGCCTCTCGAAAACTCTCACAGTTAGTGTCTTCATGAATGGATCAGCTAAATTTTCCTTGGAGTCGATTTTGCATACAACAATATATCCCCCTTCAACGAAGTCCTTTATCACATGATACTCCTATTCAATATGATTACCCTTCTTATGAAATCTTGGTTCCTTAGCATTAGCTATCATTGCAATGTAATCACAATACAATGATATCGCCTTATCCATTCCAAGAACTACCTTAAGATCCCCATAAAACTTGTGGAGCCACATTGCTTTTTTCAAAGCATCACTAGCTGCCACATACTCGACCTCCATCATTGAATCCGAAGTGCAATCATGCTTGACACTTCTCTAAACAATGGCATCTCCCTCTAGAGTAAGCATAGAACCAAAAGTCGATATTCTCGATTCTAGACAAGATTGGAAATCCAAATAAGTGTATCCAAGAGTTGTTGGATCCTCACCTGAATACACTAGCATATAATCTTTTGTCCTTCTCAAGTACTTGAAAATATGCTTAACTAAACGTAGTGGTTTGGTCCTAGATCTGACTGAAACTGACTTACTATCCTAACTCTATAACTAATATCCAATCGTGTGTAAAGCATGGCATACATGAGACTACCCACTGCCGAAGCATAAGGCACCTTCTTCATGTATTCTCTTTCTTCATCAGACTATGAAGACTCTTTCTTAGAAAGAGTCATTCCAAACCTTGATGATTGCCCACCTTTCTTAGAATCTGACATTGCATACTTCTTGAGACTTTTATCTATGTGTGTTGCTTAGAATAAAGCTATCATTTTGTTCTTCCTATCCTAAAAGATTTGGATACCCAGAACGTAATTAGCTTCACCTATGTTCTTCATGTCAAGCTGCTTGCTGAATCATAATTTGACCGATGTCAATGCCCCAATGTCATTATTAATTAGCAAAATGTCATCTACATAGAACAATAAAAAAACTAGCTTTCCATCCTTAAAGTGTTTGTAAGCACATGGTTCATCCACATTTTGTACGAACCCATAAGTCTTGATCACTTGATCAAATCTTATGTTCTAAGAATGGAAAGCCTGCTTAAGTCCATAAATTGACTTTAGCAACTTACAAACCTTACCCTCCTGATCCATAGCCTTGAACCCATCTGGCTATACCATATATATGGACTCATCAAGACAGCCCTCAAAAAGGCTGTCATAACATCCATCTACCATATCTCATAGTCGAGAGCGGCAACTATGGATAAGAGAATGCAAATAGACTTAAGCATGGCTACAAGAGAAACGGTTTCCTTATAATTGATTCCTTACTTTTGTGTGTATCCTTTAGTGACCAGTCTAGCCTTATAGGTCTCAACTTTTCTATCTACTCCTCTCTTTTTCTTATAGATCCACATACATCCTATGGGTTTTAACCCTTCAGAAGATCTACAAGTTCCTAGACCTAATTAGTCTCCATAGATTTCATCTCAGTGTTCATAGCCTCTGTTTAGAGTTTCAAATCAGCATCCTCTATAGCCTCTTTGTAAGTGTAAGGATCCATATCATGTTTAGCCTATTCAACCAAATAGGCTTCACCATTGAACATATACCTCTTGGGTTGACGCCCGATCCTCCCACCATGTCAAAGCCCCTTTGGTTGTTGTTCAGTTGGTTTTTCTACACTGATTGGAACAGTTTTATTCGGAACCCTCGGAGTGATTGAATCACTCGCCAACTCCTCGAGTACTACTTTACTTCAAGGCTTAAAGTTGTCCATGTAACTTTCCTCAAGGACTGTTGCATCAGTTGAAATGACAACTTTATTCTCCTTTGGGTTATAAAAATAACCCCCTTTAGTCCTGTTTGGATATCCTACAAACACAAAAACTTTCAAACGTGCTTCAACTTATTCCTTTGCTTAAATAGGACATGAGCTGGACATCCCTATATGCGAATATGGTTTAAGGATGTCTTTTTTCCCATCCACAACTCATCAGAAGTTTTAGGAACCAATTTTGAAGGCATATTGTTCAAAAGATAACATGTGATTTGTAGTACATATCCCTAAAAGGATAAAAGCAATGAAGAATAACTCATCATGGAACTAACCATGTCCAACAAAGTCCTATTCCTTCTCTCAGCTATGCCATTCTACTACGGAGTGCCCAACGTAGTTAAATGGGATAAAATCTCATTCTCTAATAAGTGTTCCAAGAACTTATTGGAGAGGTATTCACCACCTTGATCAAATCAAAGTACTTTTACATGCTTCCCAATTACTTTTCCACTTCACCTGAAACTCCTGAACTTGTCATAAGTTTCGCTTTTGTGGTGCATTAGGTACACATATCCATACCTTAAGTAATCATCAATAAAGGTGATGAAAGCCTCATACCCTCCTTGTTCCCGAATGGTCATAGGTCTGCAAACATAGCTATGAGCAAGTTCTAGAACCCCTTTGGCCCTATTACCCTCAGACCTAAATGGTCTTTTGGTTATTTTACCTTTCAAACAAGATTCACATTGTGGTATAGATTCCACCTTTAAGTGACTTAAAGGTTGACCCCTTACCAACCTTTGAATCTTATTCAGGTTAATGTGACCTAGTCGCAAATGCCAAAGATAGGTCTTTTATAGTGAGAAGTTTTAAGTCTTTTAGAGTTATTATCATTAACCTCAGTATTAAGCAGTTAGTCCATCTTAGGTTTGATAAAATATGGATTGTTTTGCATCCATCCATCATAGATAAAAGATTTGCTTTTACAAATCACTACTTTATTATTAAAAGAAACTATATAAGAGTCTTTAAATAAACAAGCTACAGAAATTAAATTCCTTTTCAGTTTAGGAACATAAAAACAATCTCGCAAAACTAAACTCTTATAATTATCAAAATAAAGATGGATGTCTCCTACTGCTTTAGCCAACACTAAGGATTCATCGCCCATTCAAAGTGTGTAAGTCTTCATGCAGCAGACTTCATATTTCTTTGAACCCCAATAGAGAAATACAAACATGATTAGTTGCTCTAAAATCTATGACCCAAGTGTTACTAGATTCCTCAACTAAACAAGTTTCAATAACCAAAAGATTACACCTACCTCCTCAGTAAAGAAGTCCTTGTAATTCTTCTTAATATGCTTGACCTTCTCGCAGAAAAAGCACTTGAGCTTCTTCGGGTTCTTCTTTTTCTTCTTCTTGTTCTTGCCATCTGTAAGAATAGAAGACTTCTCATTCTTAGCCCATTGCTTCTTTCCATTTCCTGAGTTAGTATTAGAACTGGAGGCAGCTGCCAAGTTGGCCTCACCACCAGCAGGAGTTTTCCTAATCAGATTTTCAAACTCCTATAATTGCTTTATCAACTTAATCAAGGTCATATCCCATCTAGTGCTTAAATCAAATGAAGCTCTAAATGGAATAAACTCCTTAGATAGAGTCTCAAAGACCATACTCATTTGTGTTTCAGCATCTATATCAACTCTATTGGTTTGAGCCCTAGCGAGGTAACCCATGGCCAACATCATATGCTCCTTCATAGGAGTCCCTGATCTTTGTTTGTAGTTTAAGAGTTTCTGAAGTACCCCTTGTCGTTTTGTTGGGGCTTGGCCTCCAAACATGTCTTTAAGATTATCGAAGATCTAGTTTGTAGTCTCATAATCTTCATGCTGAACCTGCAGCGTGTTATTCATGCTAGCCATAACATAAAGGTGGGCCTGATCGTTAGCATCTTTCCAATAATCATACGCTTGGATTTGCTATTTAGTGGATTCTCGTATGGGCTCAGGAGGACACGGTGTTGTCAACATAAATTTCAGTTTCTCAATGGATAGGACGATATTCAAGTTCCATTTCTAATCATTAAAATTCTCTCCAGTTAATTGGTTTTTATCAAGTACCAAAGATAAAGTGTTTTTAGACATTTTTAATCTACAATAAACAATCATATACCAAACATAAGCAAACATAACATAATAATTTAGCAAGATAACACAATCAAGTAAATAAGCAATTATGTTTACATGTCAAAATCTAAAAAAAAAAAAAAAAATCACAACCTTACAATGATAATTCCCAACTTAGAATTCAACAAGCCGCCTAGGGGAGACTTGCGAAATTCAATTAAGAACATGAATCCCCTTCTAATTAATTTATGCCATCTAGGCCCGTATGACCCAACATATATTAATAATCATTTCTTTGGCCATAATTTTGTTAACAGAGCTCATAGGAGATGTTAATAATAAAATCAACATGAGTGTATAACCATCATTTCAATATTTTATCCATAATTTATAATCATCACCTAGGGGTGTGCAATGATAAATCATGCTAAAATACCTTATCCTCTCGGATATCCAACCTGGTACATGATGAAGTCCCTTCTTAGGGATCAGAACCACTACATGCTACCTATGGACCAACGATGAAGGCCGTAGGTCCTCCCTTTGAAAATTCTCCCACTCAATCTTTTGAAATCAATGTTTTATTTTAAAAACATGCATGAACAACTTTTAATGAGCGGCAATCCCTATTCTATATGGCATGTTATCAACATACATAAAAAATCATATTATAATATAGACAAGCAAAGTAATCATGCAAAGCTACAAGCAAAATAATAATAAATAGCTGTAATATTATGGTTCCACCCTAGAGAAAAGAAATTAAAAATTACAAGAGATCAACCAAAACATATTATCAATTCTTCATCCTTGAATCTTCATATTATATCCTTTTTCATGTATTATCCATCTTCAAGTCTTTAATCCTACATAGATCAAATACTCTATATTTCCAATGATATCCAAATTTAATGTTTCACAGAATTGTCCTAAAAATAAAATCAAAACTGTACCTTTTCTGAAAAACCATGGCTCTTTGCTGGCATGCTGATCTATGTGATCGGTCTATCAATCATGACCCATCGGCTTGCCATCCTCATAGTTCAGCCTATCGGTCATGACAGATCGGCCTGTCGAACTTGAAAGTTCAGCCTATCGCTAGAGCTGTTATAAATTTGCCTTGCAGAGGGCCTGTCGAACCTGAGGGTTTGACCTACTAGTCTACGACTATCGGCCTTCCAAACCTAAATGTTTGGCTTACCAACCGAGCAAAAATCACATTTTCTAGAAAATACAATATTTATGTAGTTTTTCAATCTTACTTTCAACAATTCAAAAATATAAAATTTAGAAACTCTAGAAATACCTTTAGAACCGCTATCATCCATCCTCTAGGTCCTTTTTCTAGATCCGTCTTGTCTCCAAATGATTATTTAATTACAAAATTCTTATCAATTTAAAATTAAATAATAATTCCAAGGCTGTGATGATAGACCGCCATCTAATTATATGAAAAAATTAGATACACATTCTAACCTGTAAGAAAACATAACCAACATAAATTAATTAATTAATGAACAATTAAATAATAATTTAATCAACTATAATTAATAAATAAACATTAACCATATAATCTTATGACAATAGAAAAATACAGAAGCCCTAGAGTGTTAGCTCTCTAAAAAATTAAATTTAAGCATAGGAGAGATCGAGATCACGTAATTTATTTGCATAGCATGATTACAAACTTGAAGATTTATGTAAAAACCTTGGCTTTGATACCAATTGTTGGAAAAACAATATGCAGTGAAAATTTTAAAATTTAATTAGAGTATTTTCTAATACACAAGTTTGACACATTATATGCATAAATTAACTAGAACTTGCTAACCGTGTATGCCGAAAAGCTCCTGCAATCTGTGAAGAGAAAGGCGTTCCAAAAAAGCCTCAACCAACTGGTCTTCTATGCCATTCTCTATCTATGATTGGTATGTGTGTAAGCACACCTTGTACAACTCTTTCCCTATGACTCTTCTTCCAACCAATTAAGAAAACCCAGATCTGACGTTCATAATTTGTGGACAATAGCTCTTCAGGGAGTTTCAAAGACTCACACACTAGAGTGCTCACTCTTAATTTCTTAACTAATCTAAATAACTTAGAAAACTCAAGCCTTATTTATAAAGGTCATCCCTAGGTTGGTTATTATCAGATAATGACTCAAAAATTTAAATCTAGATCAATATCTGATAAAATTGTATAAAACTGCGTAATCAAATTATCGTTTAATCGGTAGGCCAAACTAGCAAATCAGCCTGCCGAACTTACTCTGTCGGCAAGCCAAACTTAAAGATCGACTTGCCAAGCTTACGATAAATGATCCCTATCAATCTTTTATTTTTTACCCGAGATTCTTTAGATAAAACCTCAGTTATAAGTCAAATAACCTAATAGAGAAGTTGTCTGATTAAAACAATATATCTAGGTAATCTCTAAAAAAATAAATATTTGTAATAATTCAACAAGTTTATCTTGAATTAATTTACACAAATTAATTCAACCAAGAAATAGGCATGAATTATCTGATCCTATTGAATTTTAGCTAATCTAATAATTTTATATGAGTCACTAATTTATTAGAAAAGCATCACGTATCATTACAAAATTTATTATGAGCTAGCAAAGGTGACCCAATGGACTTTTGTAGTTCAAGTTCCACATAATTACAAAACTTAATGTCCCAGATATGTGTTTCATAATTATCAACTCTAACACTACTCCACTAAAAGCTTAGAGTTGCACTCTCGAATTATATACAATTACAAAGTTTCAAATAGCTAAGAATGTATGACATATCATGACGTATCATATCCTTATAGGATATCCATAATAGGCTTGAGGATAAATTCTCTCTTACCTTCCCGATTATTTTTCTCTTACGTTCTATTATCTCATTATCAGAAAACTTGCCATCCAAAGATAGTATACCATTCGGTTACACCAGTGTATCTAAATGGTTGAACTCTCCAGTCTTCCAATTACAGAATAATGCATATAAGAGAATATCATCAACTCCTAAAGAGGAGCTATGGATTCCATATCTACGAATAACAAGTCTATGCTATCAAAAGTCATGTCTCCAAGTTACTGGTATGCATACCATCATAAATTATGGATGTCACCCTTTGGTATATCAAAAGACATAAGTCAAGACAATAAGCCTACTATTCATTCCAGGATTAAGATACAACATATATGATTGTCTAAAGTGAATTAATTTGCCAAGAAAAAATTATTAATCTAAATTAATTACACTTTATATCCCGATCTAATACATCGTCACCTATGACAATGCACTAATGTTTCTATTTATAGAGTCCACCTTCGATGGCCAAGATAAACCATCTTCCGTTAGGGATATAGACAACATAACAATCTTTGCATGAATAAAGCACCCAACTTTATTCCCTCGATAGTAGATCTTATGATTTAGATTATTACCTTAGAATCATGTCTTTCGCATAATCTGTCCATCACATGCTTGATTCTAAAGGTTTAGATTGACAGTCTCTTATTTTTGTTTGCTTATCACACATTCATTGAATGTAAACAGGACAATAATTTAGTATATGAATAATAAATAAATTCTTTATTGATAAAACTGTCTCCAAAAACATATTACATTTGTACTCCTTAGGGCACACATGTCTAACACTCTTATTATTCAAGACTTGATTCAATACTCAAAAGAATTATCTATCTACTTCTTGTTAAAGAAATAATGGATTCCGTCTTGTAATATTAATATTTTTGGCTATTTAGTTCACTAGGCCTCCAAAAATATAGTGGATAGGATTAGATTCTCATGTATGTGCTGAGTAAATTAAAAGAAATGATTCCTTAAATAGGAATTTGCTAATAATTCAAGATTAAGATTGTCTTATACATGACCATCAGTCGATGCGATTAGAACTTGCTATATTTAACTCAAATTATTTAGCCATTCATATCACATCATCTCAATCCTATATAGTCACATTATGCATAGTGCACTCATTTAATCATTCACTTTATTAACATTTAGATAAAACCATTCTATTTTTTATGGAAATAACCTGTACTAGTTAGTGTTCATAGAATCCGCTAATTCATGTAGTCCGTTCAATCTAATATTATAAAAAATACGATTTAGTTTACGGATTGAGTATCTTTCACTCCGTATAATCCATGAATTTAAAATACATAAAGTATTTAAATTTTATATATTACTATATACATATATATATATACTTCTAATATACCTATGGGTAGAATTTTTGAAAGACATGTTTTATATTTTTTAGTTTCCTAGTTTTTATTTTTATTTTTAATTCAAAATTATGCCTAGTTCATAGTATCTTATTAGAACTAGCTTAAAAAGGTTACTCATATGCATTGGTTTTTCGTGAGGAGAAAGTGCTCTAGATAATCCTTTTTAAAACCTACATTAAATAAATGTTCATGTTTTTGTAAAATTAAATTTTAGAAAATTGACGCGAGTATATTGTTGATCGATTGTTGGTAACTTATAAATTCATCTTGGTTGATAATTGATCATTGATTATTGATTCTTCAAAAGTTGTTTATCAAAAGTATGTAAACAACTTTTGAATGCTGAAACTAATAAACTAACATAAAATGCAATTGTAAAGCTCATGCCAAAGCAAAAATATTATTGGGATATACAGGCAAATGACATTTTTAAATGGTTTTTTTAAAATAAATAGTCACTGATTATTAAGCAATAATGAAGACTTTCATTTGTTTTCTTTTCTTTTTAAGGAAGACATTCTTTTAATTTTATTAAGTTTGTTTGTTGTAATATTATAATTTTAATTCATTATTCGACTTGCATTCGATTGGTTTATAATTTGTGGATTTTATGAATTATGTCATGTTATATTATGCTTTTTTTGTTCTTAGTTTTCTTTAATTAATGTAAACATCCAATCCATAGAATCCATTGTTTATAGATAAGATTAGATTGGATTAGGACTCTCACGGATTAGTTTCTAATTGGGATTTTTCCAACCCAATATATGTAGATTAGATTGTGGATTGACCCCTAATTCATATAATTCGATTCGTAAACACTCATACTTAATTATAATAATTAATTACATACTATTGATCATTTTAATTATCATTCTTAAATATTATGTTTTTATATATAACACTTATATATAATATTTAAAGTAATGTATATAATTATAGTATTTTAATAATATTCATAAAGTATTCAAAATACATGTATATAAATATAATGAAAAATTTACTTTACTTATTTATAAATATATTATTTAAAAAAAATCACATACTTTCAAGGAATCTATTTTAATCGACTCTACTTTGCTGACAAGGGGATACGTCACAGAATTATTGTTTCAATTTTGAATGTGATAAAAGTGGCCAATTGAAAGTTAGGCAACCCAATCGTGTGGGGTTGCAAGAGGAAAAGAAAAAGAAAAAGAAAAAGAAAGGAAGCTGTTCAGAAAATGTTGGATTTTAATAATCATCTAGTCAAAAGAATATACAGTAAAGGCTACGGTAGAGCTAAGGTGATGGAAATCTAGCTGCTTGCTTTTCTGATCGATAAAGTCTTATTAAAGTATAAAGTCATATATTTGCAATGCGTGTTTGTCGCTGTTTTTTTAAAGTGAATATCAAAGTGCCTGCGAGGCTACGTGCCAATTATAATTGGATGTGAAAACGAGCTCAAAAAGTTTGAAAAGCAACCCAATGTTTATTAATTTTCACCTTCAAATAAACGTGTGTACTTCGCCATCCATTTATTATCTCACATGACCATAGAAAAAAAAAAGGAAATAATTTTTCTTTTGCACTGTCATGGCTAGTCTATCTTTCTGAGCATTAGGGTTGAAACTTATAAAATTGACCAATGCTTTAAGGTATGTTTGGTATATGAGTTTAAAATTAAAGTGCTTTTCAATTGATGGTTTTAAATCTTATATAGTTTAAATGGTGATTTTTAATTGACTTTTAAAATATAAAGATCTGAATAGAAAAAAAAAAAAACCACACACACATACACATCAAAGAATTGGTTTTTTAAAATATCAATTTAAACTACAGTTTAGAGAGAAAAATGAAAGGAAATGGTTTTACGCTAAAAAATGGTCCAAAACATTTAAAACTTGAAAGGAGATCAAGTTTTCAAAACTAATAATTTGGTTCGGTTTAAATCATCCTTATCGTTTTGAACTATTGTTTTATTTTGTTTAGAGTTATTAATACTAATGGTCTCTAAATTTTAGGATTACCCTCACTTTGACCCTTGAGCTTTAAAAATCACCACTTTACTCCATAAACTTTCAAAACTTCACACTTTGCCTCCTAAATTTTTAAAATCACTATTTTTCCCTAGAAATTTCAAATTTCCTTACTTTGTCTCCTTAATTTCTATTTTTTTGTTCAAAAAGATAGAATTAAGCCCACATGATTCGTACATGAGTAACCTATATAAGCAAAAATGAGATTTTATCACTTATAAGTTTTATATAATGTTTACACTCTTACTTGATGCCTTTATTTTTTATCTGAACTCTCATTTAGAAAGGGTTTGCCTGCACATTTGTTATCATTTTTAATGAGTAACTTTTTTAATAAGTTGATATTGTTCGCTTGAATTTGAATGCTAAAGAAGATAAGTTATGCTTTAAAGATAAGAAGATATCGATGAATAATATCGAGAAAAAATATGCATACTGACTCTTTTTAAATAAGAGCGGATAAAAAAAGTTAAATGAGAGTATAAATCCGAAACAAAACTTAAGATTGTAGTTGATATTGTTTTATGCATACGAGATGCTTACATAGCACACAAAATCTGACATGTTACTGTTCATCTACACCATTTGTTCTTTTTTATGTTTCTTTATTTTATAAAAAAACCTACAACTTAAATTTATAGTTTTTTTTTTTTTTACCCTAACTATATAGTCTTCAACAAATTAATTACTTTTTGCTACAAAAAAAAAATAAATCTTGTGTCTCAAATTTTTTTTATCATCTCATAGTTAATTTATATGGTGTAAAATATAAGACGAAGTAGAGTATACCAATAATATTTTTTTTGTGTTAAAAATGGTGTAATGAGTTGGAGATAAAGTTATCGCTTGATATGATAGTTATACTATTTTAATACAACAGTTACATTATTTTGATGTTATGGGTTGAAGATGCTCAGATTTTAGCCTCGGTCTAGGAAATGAATTGTTGACATCTTACTAGCTAGGGAATGGACCCACGTTATACAATCTCTTCCTACGTTTATGTCGGTCTCCTTTTTTAGTATTGATGAGGATCTTGTAGGATGGATACTCTCTTAATTTATGTAAATAAATAACCAAATAAATCGTGTGTGCCTGCTTTTGTTATAGATAGGAACGTACGCGTATGCAACACGTAGTGAATGAAAAGAAAAAAAGAAATGAGAAAGTAAGGGATTTGGTTTACTTTATATGGTTACGAAGAGCATCAGTTTAATGTCAACCTTTTGTTTTTTTTTTTAAAAAAAGAAATTGTCTCGTTTACAAAACAACACTATTGTGCTATTGTTCCTTATTGTTCTTTCTTTTCTTTTTTTAATAGTTTACTAACGTTCATCACCTTTTTCTCTAATCTATAATTTATGTCGATAATTTTTATCTATCTATCTAAATATAATCTATAATCTATGTCTATAGGCTATATTTATGCTCAATATAGAAGGGAGAATGAGCTTTCTGAAGTTTGTGCTCTTCAGCATGTTGCTTGCTTGGTTTCAAGCTTTTTTATTTCTTCATTTCGTTTTTTCTTTTTTAATTTTCAATATTTTTCATTGAAATATTTTTTAATTTAATTTTAAAAATATTTTTTCCAATATATTCTTATTATTCAATTATTTTGGCAATACTCTCTAAATAATGAACTTAGTCTTCTTTTTCCCTTAAGTGGTTCCAGTTACACATCCTTCTTTACTTTTCACACCTCCTTGTCAATTAAAATTTTAGATTACAAAAACAATTTCACAAATAACAAGAAAAAAAGAATATGACAAACTTAATGATAGAGTTTTTTTCCTTCACTCGGCCCACCCCATATATCGTATCTTCGAATACTAAATTATTGCTATTTTGAAATCTATAACAAAACCATAATTTTTACCTTTCAATGACTATTCCAGAAAGTTGTACGGATGCATGTTAAATGTCCTTTTCTATTTATTGTATGCTGATTGTTCTTTGGCCCTTCTATTTTTTTTTTTTTTTTCTATTTCATGTTTATACTTTTTTTTGGCTGGTCATTTCTTTAGATATATAAAAAGTATGACTAAGGAAAACACTATTCCTTTTGTAGTTGTAAAGTGCACCGTTTTAGTGTTTTGGACCTTTCTTTTTTTTTTTTTGCTTACTTTTTTACTTTTTTCTTCTTTATTTTACTTATTTTTTTTTCTTTTTTTTCCTCTTTCTTTCATTTGTTTTTTTTCTTTGATTTCATTTTTCTACTTGGGTGCTTGGTACATTAGTTTAAACACTGTAATATGTAAGAGTTTTTTTTTTTCAAATGAAATAAGAGTTTTATATCAAAGATGCCTTTTGCTTTACACTGTAATAATTAAGAGGTCTACATTATTCTTAGTCCAAATCAAGTTTAAACCAATCGGTCAAACAGTTTTAGATACCTTTAAAACCACTTAAATCTCTCTCTTTTTTTTAATTTACCTCAGTCATGCTTTAACTTTTTTTAGCTTTATTTTTGTAGCATTGTATCATATAAATAGGGATGACAATGAAGTAGGACGAGGAGGGGTATGCTTCTCTTATCTTTATATCCTACTCTCTTTTTGCCTCCTTTCTAAAGAGCTATTTTCATACCTTACTTATTTACACATTAATAGCTAAAAAATATCATTATTAAAACGCAAAGAAAATTCTATCATGTTAATTGTAAAATTTAATAACAGTCACTAACAGCATTTAAAACTGAAAACAAAATCCAGACTCAAACAATTAAAAACTAAGTTTGTAAAGCAAACCAAACATTAAAAAGCCAAAAACATTTTTTTTCTTTGTGTACAGTGGTGTTCCATATTTAAGTTGAAAGTTATGATTAATAATAAAAAATATGTTAGGTTTTGGTAGGAAGCGTAACCTTCTTTTTCTAATATTAGTGGTTTTACTGTTGTTTTCCTCTTTTTCCTTTTTAAATAATTTATTTTTTCTTTTTCGTTCTTTATTTTTGGTTCATGTTGTTTATTGTAGTGTTTTACATCCAACATTTTCCTGCCTTTTCCTATTTTGCTGATCTTTCATTTTCTCGTTGTTTTAGATTTATTAATTTTTCTTATGGAATTCTTAATATTCTAATTTCAACTTTCTTGCTAGAATATTCTTTTTGTTCGTAATCAATTTTGATTTCTATTGCAGTTAGTTTCTTTTCCTTTGCTCAATTTTTTGTGTGTGTGCACTTTTGGTTTCTCTAAAATAAAGAAATAAATCAAAAATTTATTCGGCTAAATAAATATTCAATTTTACTCCTTAATTAATAAACTGACTATTTCCAAAGAGAATTCAATACAAATGGCATGTGGCCATCTAAAAAGATAAAATAATAACAAGGCAGTTTTAGGAAAAAAAAACTAAAAAAATATATATTCATAATATAATATAAAAAATTTTTGTCAGATTACAAGCATTTTTTTCCTTTTTAAAGTATTTTTTTATCTATTAGTTTCTTTTACTTATTTTTCCTTCATAAGACCGTAACCTATTATATTTTACTCTTATTAAAACTTGTGTATTTCATGAATTTTAGATAGTTAGACCTGAAGAAGTGAATGTCATTGCTAAAATAAAATAAATGTATATTTTTTATTTGTGAAAATTGTAACACCCAAGAATTTCTAATGCATTAAAAATGGATTAAGTTAAGGATTATATTAAGATGAAAAGTATAGTTTAAAGAAAAATACTATATAATTATACAAGAAATTATACGGTATTAAAATAATACAGTGTAAAAAAATACACTGATAAAATTATTACACTGCAAGAGTAAAGCAGTATAAAAATTGGACTGTTTAAGGTCATGCAGTATAGAATTGGACAGTGTAGACCACAAATTTTTTTATAAAAGTGAAAAAAGAAAAGAAAAGAAAAAAAAAAGAAAAATCTCACACAAAAGTCGGCACTTTCTCTCTCTCCTCAAAAATAGTCCAAGATTTTGGTCTCTGTTTTTAATACCTCCCGCGGCAATGGAAAGCTCTCGTTGAGTTGAGTCTAACGAGGTGTCATGCCACCCACAGCGCCACCGGAGGAGGCCACACGCATCGCCCGAAGTGGCAAGGAAACCCATTTTTCTCAACGTGATTTCTCCACCGTCCGACCATCAATCGACGTGATCTTGGTGCTATGGACTCAGGGTGAGGAGAATAGCAAGATGGTACAACTTTTCCAGCTCGATTTTGGCTAGAAAAGCCGTGATGGAGTAGCCCCGTCGTCGCCGTGGAGCCACCGCAGGACCTGCCGTCTCCGGCGGTGGTATGACACACTGCTAGTGCCAAAAGGACTAGAGGGAGACGAAGAGCAAGACGCCTCCCTCAATTGCATCGTTCTGCCGCCCCTTGCGGGAGTTCCACAAACATCGCCATGAGCCACCATGGGATTGTCGAACCCGCCCACTTATCCATTGTTTCATGAAATTGGCTAGACTATCGGGTTCAGAGGAGTGCAAGAGAGCTTTTCCCCCTCTTAATTTCATGGTTGCACCACCGATTGCCGAAGAACCATCTTCGCCATCGTGCACCGTCGTGGTAGAGGTGGAGCCGTCGTTCCACATGGTGTTGAGCTACCCCACCATAGGGGAAATGCTCAAACAACCACAGGGAGTAAAACCCCCAGCATAATTGCACGGTATCTCCGCCAGAGATAGGAGATTGGAGCCGCCGGTTGTGGCTGAGAAACCCATCCTTGATTTGAGCAGATGGAGGCCGAATTGGGTAAAATTGACCCCACCAATAAACTCAGGAGGGTATAATTAGGGGGTAGGCTTGAGCTCAACCCCCAACGGAGCCAATTGGCACCAGTCAACGGCAGCCAACACCGATCAACGGCTGGTCTGTCACAACCCGCCCTTTTTGGGCTATGATAAAACTTTTTCTTACTTACTTTAGGGCAAAAATTTAGGAAATTTTTTTTTTTAAAATGGGAATAAATAATTTGCTTACATTAACTTTGGTAATTCCCAAAATACTTTCACATACTTGTATTACATATTTAATACTTTTACTTTTACAACATCTTTCTTTTAAACATTTCATTTCAACATAACTTTAAACATATGTAGCGGAAAACATTACAGCAGCGGACTCCATACCCAATCTGCACATCATCCACCTCTCCGCCAGCTCACCATTTGAACTTATTCTGACCTTCTCGTCGGAATACCTACAGCATGAAATACTTAATGAGCTAACGCCCAGTAAGTCCCATAAATCCCACATGAATATTCACATGAATGCATGAATCAATTATGCTTTCTTATAAACTTTCTTTATCCTCATCATTTCTTATCTTTATTAGGGCCCAAGTGTTCGTACCATTGCGCAATTTCATGTAGGTCTACGTAACACCGTGACCGTAACATATCCTTTAAACTCCCATTGAGTTAGGAGCCGGTACGACACTTTTCTTAATTTCTGGTGATACATTTACCAGTCCATTTATTATGGTTGACATACCATGCATGAAGTAATAATCACATATTATCCATGAAACATAAATTCTCTTGCATAGCATAGTACACACAGGTACTTACTTTTTATACACACTGGTACACATTAATATACGCACAGGTATATAGCATAATGTACTCACAGGTACTTAACATCGAATGTACACACAGATACCTACTTTATACACACTCAAGTATTTATCATTGTACACACAGGTACGAAATCATGATACACATGCTCATTTTCATTATTGTACACACAGGTACACAACATATTATATACACAGGTACAAAATCATGGTACACATGCTCATTTTCATTATTGTACATACAAGTACATAACAGCTTGTACACACTGGTACACATTAATATGCTCACACTTATTCATACATGACTATACCCCTAGGTATTCATATCATGGCAAACATACAAGTTTACACTTAATTATACGCACAAGTATACATATACATACATTTCTTTCTAAACCTACATTTCATACTGTAGGTGGGAAGGGTACTTACTTGAGGTGAATGTCGGGCAACTTAACCTTGATTTTCCTTCTCCTAGACTCCTAGGATCCTGTTGGCCAATTACAAAGCCATTAGCCAAATTTCACTATGTTTCGATACGAAACATCCGTTAGTTAATAAATTGAGTTGCATTACTATGTGCAACTCTAAGAACCACTAGTTTTTCTTATTTCTATCTAACTTTACCCTATCATTTGTAACGCAGGGCGGGAACCTTTTTAGTCGTTTTCTTATTCCATTGGAAACATTTCAAAACGGTTCGGGTTATTTGGACAAAAATGACGATTTTACCCTTCGTGGGTTTACTAACCTACCCGAGCTCGATTTCGTTATTCTTACGAAAATAACCATATACTAATTTCAAAATAACACTCTTTATTTCTCAATTATGCCCAATTTTCATAAAACTTTGCGGTTTAGCCCTGAACTAAAAATTTTGACGATTTTACCCCCAGGACTAAAATTTACTAATTTGCGTCAAAATTTCCTATTTTTCTCAAGGATCATTTTTACTTAAGGTACCATACCTTAAATCATTTGCAAAAATAATATTTTTGCCATTTAACACTTTATTTCACTTTTAATATATTCTTGAAAAATCAAAAACTCACAAACGATTGAGTTTTTAGACAAACCCTCCACGTGACTTAATAGTTTCATCGAGATCTACAACTTTCATGTATTAACTTTTCCCAAAATCTCACTGTACAGGGGTGTTTTTGACTATTTTTCAAATCTGCCGAGAAGGAACTTTTTCTTTCAATTTAGTCCCTTTGGCATTTTTTCAAAAATCCGTTTCAAACTTGCAATTCTACCCCTGTAGAAACCATTCCATGCCTTAATCCACGCATTCTCATGCTCAAACATCACTTTTACAAAGTCAAACATTAAAATTACAAAAATAATACTTTTTGTAAAAATTGTTATTTTGCACTATAAACCAAAGTTTCACAACTCAAACTTGCCAATCATCACATATACATAAAATTCCAGCAAATACATGCTCAAAACCCCTCATGGGTTTGAAAGAATAAAATCAAAACAAAATTCAAAACTTTAAACTTTAAAACTTACCCAAATAACACTTTTTGGATTTCTAGCCTTCAAAGGCTTCTTGAACTTCTTCTTGGACTTCCTTTTCATGCAAAAATAGCATGGATTAATCTTTGCCCTTTACCCATGAAAAATCCCTTGAAAACTCATGAAAAAGTTTAGGATTTTACCTTAAAACTTGTGGGAAATCCTTGTACTTGCTTGTAAAACTTGTTTGGGGTTATTTTTGCAAATTTTGGGGGCTGAGAATTTTTTTTAGAGACCTGGACATGGCTGCCGGATCTTGGAAGGAAAGAAAGGAAGTGAATTTTTGTGATAACTTTGCCTTAAATGCATCCTTATCACATTTGGTGACTCATGGTAACCCATGAGTATACCACTAGGTGTCCTCATCTTATTGGGCCACATTGCATGGCTTGTTGGCCCAATAGAATTCAAGCAAATGTCCACTTTGTGGAGTTAAAAATTTATACTGTGTAATTTTTCATCACACAGTATTTTTCCTATACTGCCATGGTCAAATCAGTGTACCTTCTATCCTTAGACTGTATAAAAATATTTAACTTACTTTTCGTTTACTTTTGGAGGCCAATCATAACATTTTTCGTATCTGTGTTTTCATTTAGCAGTATTCTTATACTGCTCTGGCCTCCTTTCTAACCCCGGTTAGGGTTAGGGCAACCTCTATGTCCTATTTACATTCTATCATTCATTCGTTTATATCACAATTTCACAATTAATTGTGACATAAAATTCATTTTATGGATATTATGCACAAATCTCTGAGTCATCAAACTCATAAAATTTGTATTTTATAATATCCACCATTGCATTACATATGCCATAAAATTTGCAATCAATGCCGCTCATTCATATTTTATTGTAATTTTCACATAAATTATAATTTTTACAAAATTTCACATTTTTAAGAATAAATTCATTAATTAAACCTAATTAAATATTAGGTTTTATTGATGACGTTTTCTCGGTCATTACAATCTACCCCCCTTAGAAATTTTCGTCCTTGAAAATCAAAATAATTTGGGGTACTCTTTCCTTATTTCATTCTCTCGTTCCTACGTTGCTTCTTCTACTTGTTGGTGGCGTCATAAAACTTTGACGAGAGGTATCTTCTTGTTCCTTAATTCCTTCTCTTCTCGTGCCAGAATTTGAACTGGTTTTTTCTTCATAGGACAGATTCTCCTATATGTCAATTTCTTCTGGCTGAAGAACATGTGAAGGGTCTGGCACATACTTCTTTAGCATGGACACATGGAATACATTGTGTATCAATGCTAGATTAGAGGGTTAGGCTAACTTATAAACTATACGGCCTATCCATTTCAAGATCTCAAATGGTCCAATATACCTTGGGCTGAGCTTTCCTTCCTTCCCAAATCTTACAATTCCTTTCATAGGCATTATCTTCAAAAGACCAAGTCTTCTACTTGAAACTTTAAAGGTCTCCGTCATTGACTAGCATAACTCTTTTGCCGACTAAAAGCCATTTTCATTTGTTGATCAATTAACTTTACCTCTTCCGTTGTTCTATTAACAAAATCTATGGTCGACAACGCCTTTTCTTGGGTTTCGTACCAATGTAAAGGTGGTCTACATCTCTTTCCATATAGAGCTTCATATGGAACTATACCAATGGAGCTTCAATAACTATTGTTGTATACAAATTCGATCAGAGGAAGCTTTTTATCCCATCCTCTCTTAAAATCTAGCACACATGCTCTTAACATACCCTCTAAAGTCTAGATGGTCCTTTCTGATTGACCGTCCGTTTATGGGTGGAAGGCTGTGCTAAATGTCAGCTTTGTTCTCATTGCTTGATGAACACTTCTCCAAAACTTGGAAGTGAATCTACCATTACGATAAAAAATGATAAACTTTGAAACCTAGTGGTATCTAACTATTTGGGTTACGTATAGTTCAGCTAGTCGTTCTACAGAACTACTGAGTTTAATGGGTAGGATTTAGTCAACCTATCAATAATTACCCATATACCATCATGTCCACCCGTAGTTCTGGGTAGCCCAGTTATTAGGTCCATAGTTATCTAATCCTATTTCCACTCTAGGATTTCAATCTTTTGTAATTCGCCTGTTGGTCGTTGATGCTCATCTTTTACCTTCTGGCATGTAAGGCATTTGCTGACGAATCTCGCGACGTCATTCTTTATTACATTCCACCAATAGTGTTCTTTGAAATCTTGGTACATTTTAGTAGCTCCTGGATGAGCCACATATGGTGTTTCATGAGTTTCTTCTAATGCTTGCTTCTTTAATCCTCCATCATTGGGAATGTATATCCTACTCTTGTAACAGAGGATACTATCTTTCAAAATGCTAAATTCTGTTTCTTTGTTTTTAAGAACTTCATTCCTAACTTTAAGTAGCGACAGATCTGCTTCTTGTCGCTCTTTTAAATTCTCCAACATAGTTGGTTGAAAGGATCAATTAGCTAATCTTCCTGTGACTAGCTCTATTTCTGCTTCCATCAAATCCTTTTTGGAGAGGTTTTGGTATCATCTATACCGTTACTAGCAAGGACGTTGTTCTACGACTAAGGGCATTGGCTACTTGATTAGCCTTTCCCAGGTGATACAAAATCTTACAGTCGTAGTCTTTGACTAACTCTAGCCACCTTTGCTACTTCATGCTGAGCTCTTTCTGTATGAAGATGCACTTCAGACTCTAATAGTCTGTATAAATTTTGTACTTAGCTCCACACAGGTAATGACACTATATCTTCAATACAAATACAACCATCGCTAACTCTAAATCATACATCGGATAATTCCTTTCATAATCCTTTAACTGTTGGGATGCATAAACAATCACTTTTCCATTTTGCGTAAATACGGCTCCTAATCCTATTTTGATGCTTTACTATAGATCACGAACGTTTCATGGTTCAAATCTGGTATTGTCAGTACTAGTGTACTTGTAAGTCGCCCTTTTTAATCCTTGGAAACTTTTTTCGCATTTCTTAGTCTATTCATACTTTGTTGCTTTTCATGTAAGTGCAGTGAATGGCGCTACAAGTCAAGAAAATCATTTTACAAAACATCGATAGTAGCCTGCTAAACCAAGGAAACTGCTAATTTTTGACACACTTTTCGGTGTAGGCCACTTATTTACTGCTCAACTTCGGAAGGATCAACAGATACTCCTTCTCGTGTCGCCACGTGTCCATGGAATTGAACCTTCTCAAGCTAAAACTTACATGTTGAGAACTTGGCGTACAATTGATGCCTCCTCAATAATTATAGTGCAATCCTCAAGTGCTTTTCATGTTCCTCTGGCGTTCTTAAGTATATGAAAATATCGTCGATGAAGACAATAACAAACTTATCGAGGTGTTCTTCGATTCATGAGATCCATGAAAGCTGCTAGGGCATTGGTCAGTCTAAAAGGCATGACACAAAACTTATAATGCCCATAACGTGTTCGGAACGCTGTCTTTGGTATATCTTTTTCCTTAACTCGAAGTTGATGATGCCCTGAGCGTACATTAATCTTTGAGAATACTGACGCTCCTTTAAGTTGGTCAAACAAATCCTCGATCCTTGAGAGTGGATACTTGTTCTTAATCGTGACCTTGTTTAGTTCCCGATATTATATACACATTCGTAACATTCCATCCTTCTCCTTAACAAATAGAATAGGTGCTCCCCATGGGGAATAACTTGGTTGGATGAACCCCTTGTCCAATATTTCCTTTAGTTGCACCTGAAGTTCCTTGAGTTTCCCTGGAGTCATTTGATATGGCGTCTTAACAAAAAAGAAATCGTGGCTGCTTCGAGCATCAATTCAATTTCAAACGAAATTTTTCGTTCCGGTGGTAAGTCTACAACTCGTCCGAAAACACATCAATAAATTCCTTTGCTATAGGGACCTTCTCTGGTCCTAACTGAGCTTCTTTATCTTTCCTTATTATATTCACCAGATAACCGGTACATCCATTTTTCAATATCTTCTTTTCCTTTAATGCAGAAGTCAACGCCTTGGGAGCTTTGGGAACTTTCCCTAAATACATAAACTTCTCACTTCCGGAAGGTTGAAACGTAACCTTGCGGTGTCGACTACTAATCTTAGCCGTGTATTTTCTTAGGAAATCTGTTCCTAAGATGACGTCATAATCTTGTATATCGATTATTATCGAATCAATATACAATTGCCTTCCACATATGACTATCGGTACATGACGTAACCAATAATCAACACTTAATACCTCCCTAGAGGGTAGTGCAATTCTAAAGGTTTGCTCTATCCTATCTCTTTTACTTCTTATTCGTTTCGCAAACTTAAGCGATGCAAACGAATATGTTGCTCCAGAATCAAATAAAATATATATACATCAGTGTGGGCAATAGAAAACTAACATGTCACCACCGATGAGGTTCTTGCATCTTCTTCCTTTTTCATGTAGACATAAATTCGCCCACTTGGTTCTAGAGCTTCTAGTCGCCCTTGACTGACACTAAGGCCTTCAATTTGTGCCTGAACTTGAACCGTATGCAATTAGTTTCCTTGAGACCTCTACTGAGCATGACTGTTCTGACTTTGGGAATTAGAAAAACAATTCCTGGCATAATGCCCTTATTTCCCATAGATATAGCACTTGTTTGTGCTAGCCTTGCATTCCCCTGCATGTCTTTTCCCGCATTGACTGCAAAGGGTTTTACTGTTTCCTACATCTTTAATCCTCTTATCGGGTTGAACTTTTGATTTCTTTGCATTATTCACGTTCCATTTCCTTTTGCCGTTAGCAATGTAGTTGTGTCCTGCTTGAACGTTCTAGGACAGCCCTTGACTTGGAACACTTCCTTGTCCTTTTACTTGTACAGCTTGACTTTCCTTGGCCAAAGCTTTCTCCTCCTTCTATGCTTTGAAAACCCTTGCTCTTTCCTCCTTATCATGGGCAATTCTAAACTCAGCTTTGGTCGCCCGTTTGATGCAATCCTCTACATCCTTGGAAGTTTGCCCTCCAATATCGACCACAAGGGCAATGTCGATTTTGAACATTCTCATTAATCGTCTTATTCGTTCCCGATCAGTGGGTACTAACTCGGGACAAAGCCGTGCTAGCTGATTAAACCTCTTTACAGCGTCAGCTACGGATATATTGCCTTGCTTAAAATCATTAAATTCTTCTTGTTGGGCTGCCACAATTTCTACATTAAAATAAGCCCTGCCAAATTCTTCAACGAAATATGGCCTTGTTATTTTGTCTACATTCCTTTTATTCTCTACCGACTCCCACCGTCTCCTAGCATCTTTAGTGAGAGAAAACAAAACGCATAGGACTTTTTCATAGTCGTTAAGTCCCATAAATTTCAGAACCCTTTCTATACCTGTAAGCCAATCGTCGGCCTCTAAGGGGTCTGTAGATCTATCAAATTCCAGGGCCTTTATTCTCTGGAATCTTTCATAAAATTTCAGTAGTGGATGCTATCGGAACAGCTGTAGCAGCTGGTATATCAACCATTGATATCAATTATTATATATCTATCGTGTATTTTCGTTACTACATTAGTACATACTATTAACTTAATAGTATCAAATCAATAACTGCATGTATTCAAACAACATAAATACATGCAACATACACAATTACATGAACTCAATATCTTGCGTCATACATTTCATTTCCTTTACCTTCATACATTTCATTTCATTTCCTTTCGTACATTTCGTTTCATTTCATTTCATTTCATGTCATTCACTTTCATGTATTTCATTTCATAAACCTCTTTCATTTCCTTTTTACATTCTCCATAACATTACATGCATAACTAACATACATACATACATACTTTCTTTTCATACATAACTATTCATATCATCCCCGGGAGCAATTATCACTTCCGGCTACATATACCTTCTTGCCGAGAAGGACACCACTAGTTGAACATACATGCATATACAAAGGCATCAAAGCCCAAAACTGTACTAATATCTCATCTATGTACATCATAATACACAAAGATTTTCTTATGAATTTTTTTTTTGTCGAACTCGACTTTAGACATGTTACTATGTTCGAAATCCTCCTTAGGATTCCTCTTCTTCCTCCATATCCGAATCAATCGACTTATCATCACTTGCGATTATAGGCTTTAAAGGCACAGGCTCTTCATCAATGTTATCATTATTATCATCATCAACATCATCATCATCATCCTAATCATCATCTATACCTACTGGAGGATCTTTTAATGGTGCGGCTACATTATAGTCTGCATGTAATGCCGCCATAAGAGAATCATGGATACTAAGGTAATTTCGGGGATACGGTATTTACTGCTGGACCACATTGGGAAGGTTTCTCCAAATCAGATCTTAAATGCACCGTAAGGGTAATTGTGGCGAAATCAATAGTACCATAGTACCGCGAAATTTAAGAATGTAATGATCTACTAGTTTGCCAACGTATCTTTCTTATACCGATCTTACTCATAGGTACAATCGGTGTCTCCCATCCGCTCATAACATCGAAATCGCCTAGACTGGAATAACGTTTGCTGGTGGTATTGGTGCAACTTAGCTAGAATTTGTCCTCTAAAACCTTACCAATCCCGTGGTTGCTTGTCAGGTTCAATCCTTAACCATATACTAAGGCTTCCCTCATCAACAATCCTGAGGCCAATAAAACTAGAAGATGCGGTGGCATATGACAAGCGTTAAAAATCACTTCAACTAAGCCATTCGGCCTACACCATTGGCTGCCGACGGTGGCATCTCCTATTGAAAAGCAATGCGGGCTCTTCAATCAGCTTCCATATCACGATCATGATGCGGCTCCGCCATATACTATATTTATTGTCGTAATTAACATAACAGTATCATATAAAATGGTACTGAACATTCTTATACTTAAAATCAAACTATCTTACTTGAGCTATGACAATGGAGCAGACGACGATTTGCAGTAGGATGGCAAGATTTTCGCTCTGATACCAACTATCACAACCCGCCCTTTTTGGGCTGTGATAAAACTCTTTCTTACTTACTTTAGGGCAAAAATTTAGGAAATTTTTTTTTTAAAATGGGAATAAATAATTTGCTTACATTAACTTTGGTAATTCCCAAAATACTTTCACATACTTGTATTACATATTTAATACTTTTACTTTTACAACATCTTTCTTTTAAACATTTCATTTCAACATAACTTTAAACATATGTAGCGGAAAACATTACAGCAGCGGACTCCATACCCAATCTGCACATCATCCACCTCTCCGCCAGCTCACCATTTGAACTTATTCTGACCTTCTCGTCGGAATACCTACAGCATGAAATACTTAATGAGCTAACGCCCAGTAAGTCCCATAAATCCCACATGAATATTCACATGAATGCATGAATCAATTATGCTTTCTTATAAACTTTCTTTATCCTCATCATTTCTTATCTTTATTAGGGCCCAAGTGTTCGTACCATTGCGCAATTTCATGTAGGTCTACGTAACACCGTGACCGTAACATATCCTTTAAACTCCCATTGAGTTAGGAGCCGGTACGACACTTTTCTTAATTTCTGGTGATACATTTACCAGTCCATTTATTATGGTTGACATACCATGCATGAAGTAATAATCACATATTATCCATGAAACATAAATTCTCTTGCATAGCATAGTACACACAGGTACTTACTTTTTATACACACTGGTACACATTAATATACGCACAGGTATATAGCATAATGTACTCACAGGTACTTAACATCAAATGTACACACAGATACCTACTTTATACACACTCAAGTATTTATCATTGTACACACAGGTACGAAATCATGATACACATGCTCATTTTCATTATTGTACACACAGGTACACAACATATTATATACACAGGTACAAAATCATGGTACACATGCTCATTTTCATTATTGTACATACAAGTACATAACAGCTTGTACACACTGGTACACATTAATATGCTCACACTTATTCATACATGACTATACCCCTAGGTATTCATATCATGGCAAACATACAAGTTTACACTTAATTATACGCACAAGTATACATATACATACATTTCTTTCTAAACCTACATTTCATACTGTAGGTGGGAAGGGTACTTACTTGAGGTGAATGTCGGGCAACTTAACCTTGATTTTCCTTCTCCTAGACTCCTAGGATCCTGTTGGCCAATTACAAAGCCATTAGCCAAATTTCACTATGTTTCGATACGAAACATCCGTTAGTTAATAAATTGAGTTGCATTACTATGTGCAACTCTAAGAACCACTAGTTTTTCTTATTTCTATCTAACTTTACCCTATCATTTGTAACGCAGGGCGGGAACCTTTTTAGTCGTTTTCTTATTCCATTGGAAACATTTCAAAACGGTTCGGGTTATTTGGACAAAAATGACGATTTTACCCTTCGTGGGTTTACTAACCTACCCGAGCTCGATTTCGTTATTCTTACGAAAATAACCATATACTAATTTCAAAATAACACTCTTTATTTCTCAATTATGCCCAATTTTCATAAAACTTTGCGGTTTAGCCCTGAACTAAAAATTTTGACGATTTTACCCCCAGGACTAAAATTTACTTCTTTGCGTCAAAATTTCCTATTTTTCTCAAGGATCATTTTTACTTAAGGTACCATACCTTAAATCATTTGCAAAAATAATATTTTTGCCATTTAACACTTTATTTCACTTTTAATATATTCTTGAAAAATCAAAAACTCACAAACGATTGAGTTTTTAGACAAACCCTCCACGTGACTTAATAGTTTCATCGAGATCTACAACTTTCATGTATTAACTTTTCCCAAAATCTCACTGTACAGGGGTGTTTTTGACTATTTTTCAAATCTGCCGAGAAGGAACTTTTTCTTTCAATTTAGTCCCTTTGGCATTTTTTCAAAAATCCGTTTCAAACTTGCAATTCTACCCCTGTAGAAACCATTCCATGCCTTAATCCACGCATTCTCATGCTCAAACATCACTTTTACAAAGTCAAACATCAAAATTACAAAAATAACACTTTTTGCAAAAATTTTTATTTTGCACTATAAACCAAAGTTTCACAACTCAAACTTGCCAATCATCACATATACATAAAATTCCAGCAAATACATGCTCAAAACCCCTCATGGGTTTGAAAGAATAAAATCAAAACAAAATTCAAAACTTTAAACTTTAAAACTTACCCAAATAACACTTTTTGGATTTCTAGCCTTCAAAGGCTTCTTGAACTTCTTCTTGGACTTCCTTTTCATGCAAAAATAGCATGGATTAATCTTTGCCCTTTACCCATGAAAAATCCCTTGAAAACTCATGAAAAAGTTTAGGATTTTACCTTAAAACTTGTGGAAAATCCTTGTACTTGCTTGTAAAACTTGTTTGGGGGCTGAGAAATTTTTTTAGAGACCTGGACATGGCTGCCGGATCTTGGAAGGAAAGAAAGGAAGTGAATTTTTGTGGTAACTTTGCCTTAAATGCATCCTTATCACATTTGGTGACTCATGGTAACCCATGAGTATACCACTAGGTTTCCTCATCTATATTGGGCCACATTGCATGGCTTGTTGGCCCAATAGAATTCAAGCAAATGTCTACTTTGTGGAGTTAAAAATTTATACTGTGTAATTTTTCATCACATAGTATTTTTCCTATACTGCCGTGGTCAAATCAGTGTACCTTCTATCCTTAGACTGTATAAAAATATTTAACTTAATTTTCATTTACTTTTAGAGGCCAATCATAACATTTTTCGTATCTGTGTTTTCATTTAGCAGTGTTCTTATACTGCTCTGGCCTCCTTTCTACCTCCGATTAGGGTTAGGACAACCTCTATGTCCTATTTACATTCTAATCATTCATTCGTTTATATCACAATTTCACAATTATTTGTGACATGAAATTCATTTTATGGATATTATGCACAAATCTCTGAGTCATCAAACTCAAAAAATTTGTATTTTATAATATCCACCATTGCATTACATATGCCATAAAATTTGCAATTAATGCCGCTCATTCATATTTTATTGTAATTTTCACATAAATTACAATTTTTACAAAATTTCACATTTTTAAGAATAAATTCATTAATTAAACTTAATTAAATATTAGGTTTTATTGATGACGTTTTCTCGGTCATTACATGGTCAACGACCACTTTAGGATTTTGTGATCCAGACTTCCGATCGACGATCTGAGACTGCCTCCTGACTCATTTTGACGCTCTGAACGCAATGGTGACCTCCATTTGAGCTAATTACACTAAGTAAAAATTGTCTGGTACCGACTACATGCAGATCGAGGTGATTCAAACTGCAGTAACAGTGTCCAGAATGATGTTTCGAGCAATGTATGACCTCTAGGAAGCATTCCTAACCATTCATGGTCTCTCGAGAAGCACTGCAGAGGATGCTTCGTATACTGTAGATACAGTGAGGTACAACTAGATCCCCTTAGCTCGGAGTCCAAGTAAGTAGGAATCTCGCCTACAATATGAACCATTTTAAAATAAATTGTTTTAGATGCTTTCATAAAAATTTATGAAATGCATGATCAGTATTGTTACACTGTTTTATGTGAGAAATGGTTTTACAAGGTTACGAGGGTGACGAAAAAGCCATTAAGGGTAAAATCATAATTATCGAGAAAACGGCTAGAACAGAGTTGAACACTCTGATTTAGCATAACATTCTTAGATGGAAAATGTTCCGTAATACATTAAGTAATGAAATCGCCAGTACGACAGGAGATTTAATAAGGGATGTTTAAGTAAACGAGAGGTAAACCGATGGGTTACGAGGTTAAAAGAAAAAGTAACCCCGGTGGGTTACAAAGCTAAGTGAAGGAAAGGTAAATTGATGGTTTATAATGTTAAGTAAAGAAAACAGTAAACGAAAGTATACTAGTCAAGTTAAAAGGAAAGAATGGTTAATGTTTACGTTTTATTATCAATCGAGTGGATAGATAATAAAGAAAGTTAACTAATAAGTCAGTTGTCGTTTGATCAGGACACAGAGGCCGACTAATGGAAGGAAAAGGAACAGAATAGAGAATGCTAGCGCATAGTTCGGGTAAGTTCAAATCTCACCTACAGCATGAAGTAAATGATATTTAAATGCTTATTTATATAATTTGCAAATGAATTTGCATTTATTATGCAAGTTTCTTTTAAAGTATGTTTGCAATTATTGTGCAAAAAGTTTAAAATTTCAAGAAAAAGATTTGCAATGAATTTGTAATTGTTATGTTTAAAGTCTATTTGCATATTGATATGTATAACGTTTTTTAAAAGTTTAAGTTATAATTTTCAAAGTATTTAAAGTATGTTTTGCATTATGACAAAGCATAATGTTTTATAGTTTAAGTTATAAGCTTCATGATGCATTTGTTATGCAATAAGTTGTATTTGTTGTGCAATAAGTTTTAGAATAAAAGTTATAATTTACAAAATGTGATTTTGTTATATGTTGCATTTGTTATGCAATAAGTGTTGGAATACAAGTTATGATTTGTAAAATGTGTTTGCGTTTTATAATATATTTGTTAAGCAATATGTTGCATTTGTTATGCAATAGGTTTTATGGTAAAGCTATGAATTGCAATTGTGATTGCATTTGAAATGCTCACTAAAGTTATTAAGAAGGTAACGTAAAAATAAAAAGAAAGTGTCGTACCAGCCTCTTTGTTATGAGATACTGAAAGTAAAATTAAAGTTTAACCTCCTAGATGTGAGGTACAAGACCTCAATGTTTGATGGTCTCAAGTCTTCCACAAGGGTAGCATCATGTTTATGATCTCATGATTAATGAGTTGGTACGAACACTAAAGTGAAGTAAGAAAAATGAAGGTAAGATAAGGAAAGAAAGGGAATAAGGAGAGAAAGTTAAAGTAAGATAAGAAAAGTTAAGGAACGAAGATAGAAAGTTAAAGTAAGAAAAGAACGTTTATAAGACACTCATAAATGAAAGTTCCTAATTGAGCATAAATGGAATTACGCATTTCGATTTTGCCTGAATTCCTTTTTATGAAATATTTATATGTTATGTTGTGAAAGACATTTTGAGAAATGTTTTACGTTAAATGTTTATGGAAAAACATTTTCATGTTTTCAAGAAGAGATTTATAAATGACGTTTTAAGAAAAACGTTCAAGAAATGTTTTACGAAAAACATTTACGCAAAACGTTTTAGAAATGTTTTATGAAAAACGTTTATGAAAAAAAGAAGTTTTCAGAAATGTTTATGGAAAATGTTTTTGAAAAATGTTTTAAGAGAAAGGTTTTTATGAGAAAAGTTTTAAAGCATGATTAAATGATTTGTGAGTTTATGTTTGAACTTACTGAGCAAAAGCCCATTAAAAGTTTTTTCATGTTGTAGGTAATTTAATGGTGACCAGTAGGACCCGTTAGAAGAGCTGGGTGATGCAGAGGACAGATGCAAAGATTTGGGTATGGATACCATCACTGTTTGCTTCTGCTACGCAAAGAAAAGGTTTTCCATTGTTTAATGTATTGTTTGCGAAGTTTTAAGAAAATCAGAGTTCTAAGAATTGTATTCAAAGTTTTAAGATACAGTTTACGAACTATTTTATGTAATTATAAAGTAAAGTTTTAAGCTATGATTTAATAATTGTTTCTTATTAAGTTTTAAGAAACGATTTGAAATGATTTTAAGGGCAAGTGTTTTGCGAGGTCTCAACTTGAAATGCGACAGAGGTCGCATCAGTTTTATAGAGTGTTTAAAGAAAATATTTTTGTATTTTTCTTACTAAGTAAGTAAGATTACTATTTATGAAACGATGTTTAAGAAAGTAAAGTGACTGCCCGAAAAGGCGGGTCGTCATAGGTGGTATCAAAGCAGTATCCTGCCATCACATGTCGCGCTGTCACATGTCCGCAACACCATAGCTCAAGTAAGTAAGTTAAGTTAGTAGGAAAAAAAGTTAGAATTTAACGAATACGTGTTATTGTTGGGCGTAGCTTTTGATATCGACACACCCAGATGAGCAACGAGAAGGTAAGGGTCAAAGGATGAACGTGATGGTATATGTTAGAATGTCCTTGCAAGTCGACAATAGTCGTCGTCTATTAACGATGTCAAGTTAACGATGATAAAACGTGGTCAATGATGGTCAATAGAAGGCCGACGGCTCAAAATCAAGAAGATGAGCTTGTGACACGTTATGTTGTTTAGGCCCACAATAGTGTTTTTGTATGAGCAAATCTTACTCTGTTCGAGCTATTCTGTATTGGCTACACAAATATCGAGAAAAAGTAGATCAAGATAACGGAATAATGAAGGTTTAAAGTGATTTTCAGTGATCTATGGAACGAGAGTGCCTGAGAGCAACCAGATGTTAGATGACTAATTATGTGATTTTATCGAGCTTAAGCACTCCTTAGCTGAGCAGAGACATGCGAATGAGCTCGTAACTGCCCGGATGGGAAATACGATCAAGATAACGATGCCCAATCTGGCAATGGAAACCTCACAGATTGGAGGATGGAAGTTGGAAATTTATACGTTATGAGGAATATTAGGCAAAATGTCATTCTAGGATAGATATAGAACCAGAAATTATGGATTTTGTGGTCTGATGACCCAGATCTTTAGATAGAAATGAAGAGATTAGAATAGAAATAAACCCTATTTTCAAGAATAGCATTCAACGGTAGAATGTTAAACCTTTAAATGAATGGAAACTACGATCAAATGTTGAAAGATCAGAGTTGCGCAGTAGAAGCGTGGTGTATAATTTAAAGGAATACGTCAAGAACATGATGAAAATTATAAAAGTTCTAAGATGAAGGCTCAGTTTTAGTGAAAAAGTAGTGATCAAGGAAGCATGTTAAGAACAGAAAAGAGAATAAGGAAGATGAACTACCTATGAAGGTGCTAATTTTTTAGGACGAAAATTTTTAAAGAGGGTAGATTGTAACACCTGAGAATTTCTAATGCATTAAGATAAGGATTAAATTAAGATGGAAAGTACAGTTTAAAGAAAAATACTATATAATAATACAAGAAATTATACAGTATTAAAATAATACAGTGTAAGGAATACACTGATAAAGTTATTACACTACAAGAGTAAAGTAGTATAGGAATTGGACTGTTTAAGGTCATGCAGTATAGAATTGGACTGTGTAGACCATAAATTTTTTTATAAAAGTGCAAAAAGAAAAGAAAAGAAAAAAAAGGAAAAATCTAACACAAAAGTCAGCTATTTCTCTCTCTACTTTCTCTCTCTAGATTTTCTCTCTCTCCTCAAAAATAGTCCAAGATTTTGGCCCCTGTTTTTGACACCTCCCACATCAATGGAAAGCTCTCGTTGAGCTGAATCTAACGAGGTGTCGTACCGCCCAAAGCATCGCCAGAGGAGGCCACACGTGCCACCCGAAGTGGCAGTGAAACCCATTTTCTGAATGTGATTTCTCCATCGTCCAACCACCAATCAACATGATCGTGGTGTCTATGGACATAGCCTGAGGAGAAAAGCAAAATGGTACCACTTTCCCAGCTCGATTTTAGCTGAAAATGCCTCAATGGAGTAGCCCCGTTGCCGCCGTGGAGCCACCGCAGGACTCGCCGTCTCTGGTGGTGGTGTGACACACCGCCGGTGCCAAAAGAACCAGAGGGAGACGACGAGCAAGACCTCTCACTCAATTGTATCATTTCGCCGCCCCATACTAGAGTTCCATGAACATCGCCATGAGCCGCCATGGGATTGTCAAACCTGCCCATTTATCCGTCAATTAATGAAATTGGCTAGACCATCGGGTTCAGAGGAGTGCAAGAGAGCTTTTCCCCCTCCTAATTTCATGGTTGCACCACCGATTGCCGAAGAACCATCTCCGCCATCGTGCACCGCCATGGTGGAGGTGGAGCCATCATTCCACATAGTGTTGAGCTACCCCACCATAGGGGAAATGCTCAGACAACCACAGGGAGCAAAACCCCTAGCTAAATTGCACGGTATCTCCGCCAGAGATAGGAGATTGAAGCCACCAATTGTGGCCAAGAAACCCATCCTGGATTTGAGTAGATGGAGGCCGAATTGGGTAAAATTGACCCCACCAATCAACTTAGGAGGGTATAATTAGGGGGGGTAGGCCTGGGCTCAACCCCCAACGGAGCCAATTGGCACCGGTCAACGGCAGTCAACGTCGGTCAACGGCCACTTTGGGATTTTGTGATTCGGACCTCCAATCGACAATCTGAGACAACCTCTTGATCATTTCGACGCACTGAATGCAATGGTGACCTCCGTTTGAGCTAATTCCACTCAAGTAAAAATTTTCTAGTACCAACTGCATGCGGATCGAGGTGATTCAAACTGTAGTAACGGAGTCTAAAATGATGTTTTGAGCAATGTATGATCTCTAGGAAGCATTCCTAACCATTCATGGTCTTTCGAGAAGCACTACAGAGGATGCTTGGCATACTGTAGATACCGTGAGGTACAACTGGATCCCCTTAGCTCGGAGTCCAAGTAAGTAGGAATCTCTCCTATAGTATGAACCGTTTTAAAATAAATTGTTTGAGATGCTTTCATAAAAAATTATGAAATGCATGATCAGTGATTGTTACACTATTTTATGTGAGAATGGGTTTTATAAGGTTACGAGGGTCACGAAAAAGCCATTAGGGGTAAAATCATCATTATTGAGAAAACGGCTAAAACGGAGTTAAACACTCTGATTTAGCATAACATTCTTAGATGAAAAATGTTCTGTAATACGTTAAGTAACGAAATCGCCAGTACGACGGGAGATTTAATAAGGGATGTTTAAGTAAATGAGAGGTAAACTGATGGGTTACGAGGTTAAAAGGAAAAGTAACCCCGGTGGGTTACAAAGCTAAGTGAAGGAAGGTAAACTGATGGTTTATAAGGTTAAGTAAAGACAACGGTAAACGAAAGTATACTAGTCAAGTTGAAAGGAAAGAATGGTTAATGTTTATGTTTTATTATCAATCGAGTGGATTGATAATAAAGAAAGTTAACTAATAAGTCGGCTGTCATTTGATCATGACACAGAGGCCAACTAATGGAAGGAAAAGGAACAAAATAGAGAATACTAGAGCATAATTCGGGTAAGTTCAAATCTCACCTACAACATGAAGTAAATGATTTTTAAATGCTTATTTATATAATTTGCAAATGAGTTTGTAACTATTATGCAAGTTTCTTTCAAAGTACGTTTGTATTTATTATGCAAAAAGTTGTAAAGTTCAAGAAAAAGTTTTGCAATGAATTTGCAATTGTTATGTTTAAAGTCTATTTGCATATTGATATGCATAACGTTTTTTAAAAGTTTAAGTTATGATTTTCAAAGTATTTAAAATATGTTTTGCATTATGACAATGCATAATATTTTATAGTTTTAGTTAAAAGTTTCATGATGCATTTGTTATGTAATAAGTTGCATTTGTTATGCAATAAGTGTTAGAATACAAGTTATGATTTGCAAAATGTGTTTGCGTTTTATGATGCATTTGTTAAGCAATATGTTGCATTTGTTATGCAATAGGTTTTATAGTACAAGCTATGAATTGCAACTGTGATTGCATTTGAAATGCTCATTAAAGTTAATAAGAAAGTGACGTAAAGATAAAAAGAAAGTGTGGTACCAGCCTCTTTGTTATGAGGTACTGAAAGTAAAATTAAAGTTTGACCTCCTAGATGTAAGGTACAAGACCTCAATGTTTGATGGCCTCAAGTCTTCCACAAGGGAAGCATCATGTTTATGATCTCATGATTAATGAGTTGGTACGAACACTAAAGTGAAGTAAGAAAAATGAAGGTAAGATAAGGAAAGAAAAGGAATAAGGATAGAAAGTTAAAGTAAGATAAGAAAAGTGAAGGAACGAAGATAGAAAGTTAAAGTAAGAAAAGAACGTTTATAAGACACTCATAAATGAAAGTTCCTAATTGAGCATAAATAGAATTATGCATTCCGATTTTGCCTGAATTCTTTTTTATGAAATATTTATATGTTATGTTGTGAAAGACATTTTGAGAAATGTTTTACGTTAAATGTTTATGGAAAAACATTTTCATGTTTTCAAGAAGAGATTTATAAATGACGTTTTAAGAAAAACGTTCAAGAAATGTTTTACAAAAAACATTTATGCAAAACGTTTTAGAACTGTTTTATGAAAAACGTTTATGAAAAAAAAAGGTTTTCAGAAAATTTTATGGAAAATGTTTTTGAAAAATGTTTTAAGTGAAAGGTTTTTATGAGAAAAGTTTTAAAGCATGATTAAATGATTTGTGAGTTTATGTTTGAACTTACTGAGCAAAAGCTCATTAAAAGTTTTTTCATGTTGTAGATAATTTAATGGTGACCAGTAGGACCCGTTAGAAGACCTGGGTGCTGCAGAGGACAAATGCAAAGATTTGGGTATGGATACCATCATTGTTTGCTTCTGCTACGCAAAGAAAAGGTTTTCCATTGTTTAATGTATTGTTTGCGAAGTTTTAAGAAAATCAGAGTTCTAAGAATTGTATTCAAAGTTTTAAGATACAGTTTACGAACTGTTTTATGTAATTATAAAGTAAAGTTTTAAGCTATGATTTAATAATTGTTTCTTATTAAGTTTTAAGAAACGATTTGAAATGATTTTAAGGGCAAGTGTTTTGCGAGGTCTCAACTTGAAATGCGACAAAGGTCGCATCAGTTTTATAGAGTGTTTAAAGAAAATATTTTTGTATTTTTCTTACTAAGTAAGTAAGATTACTATTTATGAAACGATGTTTAAGAAAGTAAAGTGACTGCCCGAAAAGGCGGGTCGTCATAGGTAGTACCAAAGCAGTATCCTGCCATCACATGTCGCGCTGTCATATGTCCGCTACACCATAGCTCAAGTAAGTAAGTTAAGTTAGTAGGAAAAAAAGTTAGAATTTAACGAATACGTGTTATTGTTGGGCGTAGCTTTTGATATCGGCACACCCAGATGAGCAACGAGAAGGTAAGGGTCAAAGGATGAACGTGATGGTATATGTTAGAATGTCCTCGCAAGTCGACAGTAGTCGTCGTCTATTAACGATGTCAAGTTAACGATGACAAAACGTGGTCAATGATGGTCAATTGATGGTCGACGGCTCAAAATCAAGAAGATGAGCTTGTGAAATGTTATGTTGTTTAGGCCTACAATAGTGTTTTTGTATGAGCAAATCTTACTCTGTTCGAGCTATTCTATATTGGCTACACATATATCGAGAAAAAGTAGATCAAGATAACGGAATAATGAAGGTTTAAAGTGATTTTCAGTGATCTATGGAACGAGAGTGCCTGAGAGCAACCAGATGTTAGATGACTAATTATGTGATTTTATCGAGCTTAAGCACTCCTTAGCTGAGCTGAGACATGCGAATGAGCTCGTAACTGCCCGGATGTGAAATACAATCAAGATAACGATGCCCAATCTGGCAATGGAAACCTCACAGATTGGAGGATGGAAGCTGGAAATTTATACGTTATGAGGAATATTAGGCAAAATGTCATTCTAGGATAGATATAGAACCAGAAATTATGGATTTTGTGATCTGATAACCCTGATCTTTAGATAGAAATGAAGAGATTAGAATAGAAATAAACCCTATTTTCAAGAATAGCATTCAACGGTAGAATGTTAAACCTTTAAATGAATGGAAACTGCGATCAAATGTTGAAAGATCAGAGTTACGCAGTAGAAGTGTGGTGTATAATTTAAAGGAATATGTCAAGAACATGATGAAAATTATAGAAGTTCCAAGAGGAAGGCTCAGTTTTAGTGAAAAAGTAGTGATCAAGGAAGCATGCTAAGAACAGAAAAGAGAATAAGGAAGATGAACTACCTACGAAGGTGCTAATTTTTTAGGACGAAAATTTTTAAAGAGGGTAGATTGTAACACCTGAGAATTTCTAATGCATTAAGATAAGGATTAAATTAAGATGGAAAGTACAATTTAAAGAAAAATACTATATAATAATACAAGAAATTATACAGTATTAAAATAATACAGTGTAAGGAAATACATTGATAAAGTTATTACACTACAAGAGTAAAGTAGTATAGGAATTGGACTGTTTAAGGTCATGCAGTATAGAATTGGACTGTGTAGACCATAAATTTTTTTATAAAAGTGCATAAAGAAAAGAAAAGAAAAAAAACAAAAAATCTCACACAAAAGTCAGCTATTTCCCTCCCTACTTTCCCTCTCTAGATTTTCTCTCTCTCCTCAAAAATAGTCCAAGATTTTGGCCCCTGTTTTTGACACCTCCCACGTCAATGGAAAGCTCTCGTTGAGCTGAATCTAATGAGGTGTCGTACCGCCCAAAGCATCGCCAGAGGAGGCCACACGCGCCACCCGAAGTGGCAGTGAAACCCATTTTCCCGATGTGATTTCTCCATCGTCCAACCACCAATCGACATGATCTTGGTGTCTATGGACATAACATGAGGAGAAAAGCAAAATGGTACAATTTTCCCAACTCGATTTTAGCTGAAAAAGCCTCAATGGAGTAGCCCCGTTGCCGCCGTGGAGCCACCGCAGGACTCGCCGTCTCTGGTGGCGGTGTGACACACCGCCGGTGCCACAAGAACCAGAGGGAGACGACGAGCAAGACCCCTCACTCAATTGTATCATTTCACCGCCCCATATTGGAGTTCCATGAACATCGCCATAAGCCGCCATGGGATTGTCAAACCCGCCCATTTATCCGTCGTTTCATGAAATTGGCTAGACCATTGGGTTCAGAGGAGTGCGAGAGAGCTTTTCCCCCTCTTACTTTCATGGTTGAACCACCGATTGCCGAAGAACCATCTCCGCCATTGTGCACCGCCGTGGTGGAGGTGGAGCCATCATTCCACGTAGTGTTGAGCTACCCCACCATAGGGGAAATGCTCAGACAACCACAGGGAGCAAAACCCCCAGCTTAATTGCACGGTATCTCTGCCCGAGATAGGAGATTGGAGCCGTCGATTGTGGCTAAGAAACCCATCCTGGATTTGAGCAGATGGAGGCTGAATTGGGTAAAATTGACCCCACCAATCAACTTATGAGGGTATAATTAGGGGGGTAGGCCTGGGCTCAGCCCCCAACGGAGCCAATTGGCACCGGTCAACGACAGTCAATGTCGGTCAACGGCCACTTTGGGATTTTGTGATCCGGACCTCCAATCGACAATTTGAGACAGCCTCTTGATCGTTTTGACGCTCTAAATGCAATGGTGACCTCCGTTTGAGCTAATTCCACTCAAGTAAAAATTGTCTAGTACCAACTGCATGCAGATCGAGGTGATTTAAACTGCAGTAATGGAGTCCAGGATGATGTTTTGAGCAATGTATGATCTCTAGGAAGCATTCCTAACCATTCATGGTCTCTCGAGAAGCACTACAGAGGATGCTTTGCATACTGTAGATACAGTGAGGTACAACTGGATCCCCTTAGCTCGGAGTCCAAGTAAGTAGGAATCTCGCGTACAGTATGAACCGTTTTAAAATAAATTGTTTGAGATGCTTTCATAAAAATTTATGAAATGCATGATCAGTGATTGTTACATTGTTTTATGTGAGAATGGGTTTTATAAGGTTACGAGGGTCACGAAAAAGCCATTAGGGGTAAAATCATCATTATCGAGAAAACGGCTAGAACAGAGTTAAACACTCTGATTTAGCATAACATTTTTAGACGAAAAATGTTCCGTAATATGTTAAGTAATGAAATCGCCAGTACGACGGGAGATTTAATAGGTGATGCTTAAGTAAACGAGAGGTAAACTGATGGGTTACGAGGTTAAAAGGAAAAGTAACCCCGGTGGGTTACAAAGCTAAGTGAAGGAAAGATAAACCAATGGTTTATAAGGTTAAGTAAAGACAACGGTAAACGAAAGTATAGTAGTCAAGTTGAAGGGAAAAAATGGTTAATGTTTATGTTTTATTATCAATCGAGTGGATTGATAATAAAGAAAGTTAACTAATAAGTCGGCTGTCATTTGATCATGACACAGAGGCCAACTAATGGAAGGAAAAGGAACAGAATAGAGAATGCCAGAGCATAGTTCGGGTAAGTTTAAATCTCACCTACAGCATGAAGTAAATGATTTTTAAATGCTTATTTATATAATTTGCAAATGAGTTTGCAATTATTATGCAAGTTTCTTTTAAAGTATGTTTGTATTTATTATGCAAAAAGTTTTAATGTTCAAGAAAAAGTTTTGTAATGAATTTGCAATTGTGATGTTTAAAGTCTATTTGCATATTGATATGGATAACGTTTTTTAAAAGTTTAAGTTATGATTTTCAAAGTATTTAAAATATGTTTTGCATTATGACAATGCATAATGTTTTATAGTTTTAGTTATAAGTTTCATGATGCATTTGTTATGCAATAAGTTGCATTTGTTATGCAATAAGTGTTAGAATACAAATTATGATTTGCAAAATGTGTTTGCATTTTATGATGCATTTGTTAATCAATATGTTGCATTTGTTATGCAATAGGTTTTATAGTACAAGCTATGAATTGCAATTGTGATTGCATTTGAAATGCTCACTAAAGTTAATAAGAAGGTGACGTAAAGATAAAAAGAAAGTGTCGTACTAGTCTCTTTGTTATGAGGTACTGAAAGTAAAATTAAAGTTTGATCTCCTAGATGTAAGGTACAAAACCTCAATGTTTGATGGCCTCAAGTCTTCCACAAGGGAAGCATCATGTTTATGATCTCATGATTAATGAGTTGGTACGAACACTAAAGTGAAGTAAGAAAAATGAAGGTAAGATAAGGAAAGAAAAGGAATAAGGAGAGAAAGTTAAAGTAAGATAAGAAAAGTGAAGGAACGAAGATAGAAAGTTAAAGTAAGAAAAGAACGTTTATAAGACACTCATAAACGAAAGTTCCTAATTGAGCATAAATGGAATTATGCATTCTGATTTTGCCTGAATTCCTTTTTATGAAATATTTATATGTTATGTTGTGAAAGACATTTTGAGAAATGTTTTACGTTAAATGTTTATGGAAAAACATTTTCGTGTTTTCGAGAAGAGATTTATAAATGACGTTTTAAGAAAAACGTTTAAGAAATGTTTTACGAAAAATATTTATGCAAAACATTTTAGAAATGTTTTATAAAAAACGTTTATGAAAAAAAAGTTTTTAAAAATGTTTATGGAAAATGTTTTTGAAAAATGTTTCAAGAGAAAGGTTTTTATGAGAAAAGTTTAAAGCATGATTAAATGATTTGTAAGTTTATGTTTGAACTTACTGAGCGAAAGCTCTTTAAAAGTTTCTTCATATTGTAGGTAATTTAATGGTAACCAGTAGGACCTGGTAAAAGAGCTGGGTATTGCTGAGGACAGATGTGAAGATTTGGGTATGGATACCATCATTGTTTGCTTCTGCTATGCAAAGAAAAAGTTTTCCATTGTTTAATGTAGTGTTTGCAAAGTTTTAAGAAAATCAGAGTTCTAAGTATTGTATTCAAAGTTTTAAGATACAGTTTACGAACTGGTTTATGTAATTATAAAGTAAAGTTTTAAGCTATGATTTAATAATTGTTTCTTATTAAGTTTTAAGAAACGATGGAAATGATTTTAAGAGCAAGTGTTGAGCGAGGTCTCAACTTGAAATGGTACAGAGGTCGCATCAGTTTTAAAGGATGTTAAAAAAAATTATTTCAGTATTTTTCTTACTAAGTAAGTAAGATTACTATCATGAAACGATGTTTAAGAAAGTAAAGTGACTACCCGAAAAGGCGGGTCGTCACAAAAATAACATTTATTCTTTTTGAAATTTTTGAAGTTTTTTTTTTTTTTTTTTTGTATTGATTCTTTTTGCTCATTGTTTATATTATAAGAACTTCAATTACAACTTATTACATGCATCATGCATGCCTCGACTAGTGCTTTTAAAAAGAAGAATGAGGGAATTAAACCATCATTTATCGAAGATAAAAATAAATAGATCAAAATGTAAAAATGTTTAGTAAATAGCCTACTTAGATTAAAACGAAGTCTATTTTGGTATAAAGTGATATAGGAAAAAAACACGAAGCTATATAAAGGAAAATGAAAACAAAAAGAAAGAGAAGAAGAAAAAAAAAGAAAAAAAGAAGTAAAATTAGAAATTCAAGTGTTTAAAAAGAGCAGATGATTTTGAAAATACTATGTATTTAAATATTTTTGAAAGTGTACTATTTGTTTACATTAAGAATTGAAACTATGCTATATAGTGTAATTTTTTATTTTAAAATCTGCTTAATCATTTGCATAAATACTGTCTTTTTAAGATGAGAAATTGTAATAAATATCACTTTCCAAAACTAATTGTAGGAAATAGTAGGTATTGATAATATTTGTAGTAAATAGCAATTTTACAGTGTAAATAATTTATATTCCCTATATTTGTAATTTAAATAATTCCTATTTATGCAGTAAATAGTTTTAAGATACAAATAATTTATTGGGTTAGTCGCATAACTATACTACTTAGTTTTTATTATTTCTTAATTTATCTCTATTTTTAAAAACTACAAAAGTATCATTTGAATTTGAAAAACTTCTTTCAATTGTATCCCTTGCAAACTTTCTAATTTAAAAAATAAAAATAAGATAAAAATACCATTGTCACATTTCAAAATTTTTCCTTTTTAAAGTAGTTTTTTTTACCTATTTGTTTTTTTTACTTATTTATCTTTCATAAGACCCTAACCTATTATATTTTACTCCTATTAAGACTTGTGTATTTCATGAATTTTAGGTAGTTAGACCTAAAAAAGTAAATGTTGTTGCTAAAATAAAACAAATGCATATTTTTTAGTTGTGCAAATAACCTTTTTTTCTTTTTGAAATTTTCAAAGTATTTTTTTGTATTGATTCTTTTTACTCATTGTCTAAGCTATAAGAACTCTAATCATAACTTAGTACGTGCATCGCGCATAGCTTGACTAGTAATTTTTAAAAGGCTAATCATTTCATTTTTTATTTTTATCAAGTTGGATTGACTGTTTTTTCCAATTCTTTTTTGTATGCTCTTATATTTTTTTACCCTTTTTATTTCCTTTTGCCATTTTGTTGTTTCATTTTTCCATTTATTTTTTAATTTTTGAGTTGTTTTACTTTTTTATTTTTCTTCGAATTCCCCAATTCAATTTTTTAACAATAACTTCTTCTTGTCAAATTATATAAAATAAATGTCCTTTTTTTTAATTAAAAATGCATCTTCAGGTATGAAAAAAGAGGCTCCATGCGTATTCAACAAAAGGGAGAGAAAGAAATAGAAAACTGATGATATGAAAGTAACAATTTAAAATAAAATGGTGGGTTTGCAAACAAAAATTAAGAGGTCAAGAGTTAATAACATTCTCATAAATATAGTTTGGGGGAAATTGTGAAATGTCAAAGGTACACTTGAAGTAAATTTAATCATTTCAAAATTATTTGGGGTGTATATTTAGAGGTGAAGTGAAGAATGAAGAGGAAGAAAAAGCAATCGCTGCAACAACAGCAGCAAAACTATGCCCAATATCTGGATGTCATTTCTACAGCTGGTTGTAGACTTACCCAAAGAAAATCTGATATGTGGTCCAATCAATTAATGCTAGAGATTTATTTCCAATTTTGGCTATACTATTCCTCTCTCTTTCCGGTATTAAGCAATTATTTTTTCAGAAGGAACTTTTTGTTGTTTAAAGAAATGAAACAATTATCGAGATATTTTAAACTATTTTCTTAACATTTATTTATTTTTTTATTCGTGCTATCCAGACAGCTAATTCTCATTAATTTTGAATAAAAGTTAATCGTATCTCAATTATGTGGATACTTGTTTCAGCAATTCTACAATGTTAGTTGTGATATCTTGTAATTTTTAATTTTAGAAAAAAAAAAATCACATTATTACTTTTGAATGCGGCCTTACAAAAATTTTGTATATGATTCCGTAGTAAAATACAGACCGAATTCTCCAGGCAGAAATTTAAAAAAAAAAAAAAAAGTAACTTTATTATTTGGAAAATAAGGGTAATCTTTACGAATGATTATGATATGCTAGAGGGGCTAGCTGTAATTCGTTGAAAGAGAGCATATATGACGATGTCGATAGCCAATGGTAAGATGCCATATATGGAGCAACCAATTAGCACGACTATCCTATTAATTAGAGCACGTGGGCAATATACTCTCTTCCATCATGCACTTGAGAACCATGCATCTTCTAGTTGCTCGAGTCAACCACAAACTTTTGTCTCCCCTCATTTAAAGGTATTGTAATTATCAAAAACTGTACAACATCTCAAATTAAATTTAAAAACGCAAATGGGTTTGGCACCTTTCTTTGACTCCCTAATTTCGTAATCAATGACCATATTCAAAATGGAAAACTTTTTTTTTCCCACCGAGCTGTGGCCCGGTCCTTTCAGTGGGGTGGGCCCCGCAATGGGACCTATCGGGTGGGGCCCGCAATGGGACCCACCTGGTGGGGCCTACCCCACTGAGAGGATCGGGCCATAGTCTGGTCGGGATGTATAATGCTGCTCTATTTAAAAATTCATTTGATTAAAAAATATTACCCTTTGAAGAAGACCACAACATTTTACGAAGTTCATAAAAAAGCTACAAATGATAATTCCTTTAAAATTAATTAGCATAAAAAATATTACCCTTTGAAAAAGACCGTATCATTTTACTAAGTTCACAAAAAAGCTAATAATGAAAATTTTCAGTGCTCAAGAAATAATACGAATATTCACTTAGTTGATTAGTTAAGAATTAAAAAAAAAAATCACATAGAACGTAAGTATAAATTTTTTTCTTTTCATAAAAAAGGTTAATGGTGCCCTCTTGCTTTGTCTATAACAAAACTTTTAAAGTCCATGAATAAAAGTGGAAATACCTGGTCCAATACTACACAAAATTAAGATGATCCCATATTCACTTGCACAACTACAAATTAACCCACAAGGTCGGCAGAACCTTAAAATTAACAAGATTATAAAGTATGGAACCTTGAACCTTTTTGGGAGGAGATAAAAAAAAAAAAAGTGGAAATACATCATAATCACTAAACCACCTCATTATAATTGTAATATTGCTGCAAAATGATGATCTAGAAATCAAGTTGCATACGGCGCCGTAACTAGCCCCCCCTAATCCTTATAAAAGACAGCCACTTCCCCCACTCGTTCCTTGCACAAAGACACCCGCTTCAAGTACTCTATACCGCTCTACTAGCAATACCTCTCCGCTCAAAAACCTTTTATTAACAGACGTCAAAACAATGAACTGCTTACAAACATGGCCCGAACCAATTGTCCGAGTTCAATCCCTAGCAGAAAGCGGCATAAGAAAGCTCCCAAATCGCTACATCAAACCCCCAAATGAAAGGCCCCATATCACACTATTCAACAGTCCAAAAGATAACGCCAACATCCCCGTGATTAGCCTGCAGGACTTGTTCACCGGAGACGAGAGCCTCCGCAAGGCGACGCTGGCGCTGATATCGAACGCCTGCCGCGAGTGGGGTTTTTTTCAGGTGGTGAACCACGGTGTGGACCCGGACTTGATGAAGCAGGCAAGGGACACGTGGCGGGAGTTTTTCAGGCTGCCGGTGGAGGAAAAGCAGCGATATGCAAACTTGCCTGATACGTACGAAGGGTACGGGAGCCGGCTTGGAGTCGAAAAGGGGGCGCTGTTGGATTGGAGCGACTATTTTTTTCTCCATTTCATGCCCCCGCCGTTGAGGAGACAGGAGAAATGGCCTTTGATCCCCAATTCATGCAGGTATAACAATATTAGTTTGACCTTTTCTTTTTTTTTTTTTTTGAAAAAATAAAAGTGATGTGCAATTTTATTTTTATTTATGCTTAAATAGAGTTTTGGCGTTGATTTGTTTCTATGCATATATATTCTGTCTATCCAACAATTTTTTATTTTTTTTTGTCTATACAATAACGTGATTAGACCACGTTCTGGAATCAAATCAAGACTTGTTGGTACGGACGAGAGATCCACTCGACTTATTTCTGTAAGGTGGTATTTCATTGATAGATCGTTGTTTTGTACAGTGCTCATGTGATAAGGACACATATGTACTTGCAAGAAATGTGCGCGTTTTCTTAATGTCAAAAGTATAATTAAATATACTTGTGTGGGTCATGCAAGCTGTACATTTGTTCATTTTCTTGTTCATACTTGTGTGGTATTTCATTGATAAATATACTTGTTTGGATAATAGTAAACCGAAATAAAATGTAAGAAACCAAGATAGTAAAAAAAATTGTAAGTTTGCTGCTGATGAAGGTACTAAAACATATATATATATATATATATATATATATATATATGTAGAAAAATGTTTGTTTCACAAATTTAATAATTAAACTAATTAAATTTTCTGCTATATGTTCCTAGTTGTGGGAATAGACTACCATCCCTTCCTAAATTCTGTTTTCTTCTTTGATATTATTTTTTATAAAACCGAAAACGAAACAAAATAAAACTGATGATGTATTCGTTTGAGTATCATGTAATTTTCACAAAATTTGAAATTCTTGTAATTGGAAATATATAAATTCGAAGTATCATGTAATTTTAGTTGGCAATTTTCTTTTATTTTTTGGGACAAACATAACTACAGACTTCTTTACGTATTATTTTATTTCTTTCTCGTGTTATATATTATAGGTTGCTTTTACAAAAGTTTATTTGTCAAGGTGAAAGAATTCATAAAATTACGCATTTTTAAAGACACCCTAAGCGCCATGCTGAGTTACTGCTCAAGAAGTAGTGCAAATTGAATCACTTGACAAATTGCTATTGTAGTTGTACTTGTTGCCCTTTGTCTGTGGTCTCCTGCAATTACGATTGAATGGCTCTTATATTATTTTATTTTTATAATTGCTTTAAAGGAAGAGTTGGCCGCTACTATATGTATCACTTGTTACTCATACATTAATATCAATAATATTGCAGGAATTTGATTACAGAATATGGAAATGAAGTGGTAAGATTATGTGGGACATTGATGAAGATTTTGTCCATAAACCTCGGCCTAGAAGAGGACCAACTTCAGAACGCGTTTGGAGGGAAGAATAATGATATTGGAGCTTGCTTAAGGGTTAATTACTACCCTAAATGTCCACAACCCGACCTTACGTTAGGGCTCTCCTCGCACTCAGACCCCGGTGGCATCACCCTTCTCCTGCCCGAAGAAAACGTGCCTGGTCTCCAAGTACGTAAGGGCAATGATTGGATCACTGTTAAGCCTGCTCCAAATTCTTTCATTGTCAACATAGGAGATCAAATTCAGGTACCCTTTTTTTTTTTTCTTTTCACCAATTTTTTTTTCTGTTCTTACACGCTTTTATTGTATAATTATATCACTATTCTTCATCTAATAGTAGTTTGCATATGTTTCTCATTGTTATAAACATTGTTTAGTGCAGTGATCATTGTGCCGAAAAAAATTAAGAAAAATTTGTTTGCAATTGCATAGCTACTTATAGTTGAGTGGGTGCATGTGCCCTCACTCAATGTTTTATATACCATTAATTCTTTTAAGATTTTCAGTTATGCTAACGTATTTTGAGAAAAAAATTTAATTCTATCTGCACTCAATAATTCAAACTTATAATTATAGATCTTTATCAAACAAAATTCCCTCATTTGGTTCTAGTGTCCGCACTAATAAAGTTTTCTAATTCAGTTACTGATTGTTTGCTCAATATTAATCATAAATATAGGTGCTAAGCAATGCAATCTACACGAGTGTAGAGCACCGGGTGATTACAAATTCAGATAAAGACCGAGTATCACTGGCGCTTTTTTACAACCCCAAGAGTGACTTAGTAATTGAGCCAATGAAGCAGCTTATTGCAAATAACCGGCCTGCGTTGTACCCTGCCATGACTTTCGATGAATACAGGCTCTACGTTAGGGCGAAGGGTCCTTGTGGCAAAGCACAACTTGAATCCTTAAAATCCTTGAGATCATGATAAATTAGTTTGCTAATTTTCCTATAATATCATGAATTGTGTTAAAGAACGCCTTACAGGAAAGTTGTTTGGTCGAAATAAAGAGTATTCCGTGTTGGGGATTTTGTTCAAATCATTGTATGCTCCAAGTCAAGGAGAAGTTAAATGGCATATAGTCAATCAGCTACTCTTTCTCTAATTTCTCTTTTTGATCTGAACTCTTTTTCACTCAGAAAAGTACTTGTTTGCCTGTACCTGTTAAAGCAATGAGGTAAATCACGCATAGAATCAGTGGAATATGATTGAACTCGATTTTCCCAGATTCCATGTGAAGTTGCTGCGACCTTGCCTATGTGATTGCAAGGGATTACGTTATTTCTATGCTTGCTTTTTATCTAGTTGCATGGAAGCCGAAAGTTGCCTGGTTTGATTCCAGAAACAAAATCAACCATACAAAGTAAACTTTTTCACCATGTATGTACAATTTTGTCTCCTAATATATATTTCAAAAGGATTATGAACAAAAGAGCCCGTTCACAACTCATTATATACGTAGCAAATTCAGGTGCTAATTTTCCTTCTATTAAAAACTTCCACAACCCGCTCAAATGGTGTCATTATCACGCTGCTATTACTCTTGATTGATAGGATGCAATTGCGGTTTATATTTTTGTCAAGCCCCGGAGTACGGGAAGTGACGTGGCGGAATATTTAGATTAATTAAAAGAGAATTTAATTTAAAAACCAATGGTTTAAGACTCAAATTAAGTAAGAAATAAAGAGATTTTCCACCACATTCTATAAAAGAATTTATAAATATTTAGCAAATAATAATAATTGAATAAAAACCGCGAATATGGGTTCCACAACCCACAACTTGTGCACACACATAGTACTGACAATATCATAAATACAATTACAGTCCAAGTACAAATAAAGTTAAGTCTTACATGCCTTGATTAAATAAATACAGAATATAAATAAACTCTCCTATTGCTCCTGAGTTCGGTCCGAAGAATCTTCTCCAAACCTAAATGGAAGACCACCTAGATGGGGGAAATTTAAAACAATAAAACGTGAGCGAAAGGCTCAGTAGGACTATGTTTTATAAAATAGTTTAATTCAAAGAAACATAGCATCATTAGGAGTTATTCAGAGGAAACTTAAATAAATAAATAAATAAACAATTTGAGTAGAGCCGTCCTGACACAGAACAGTCTACTCGTCAAATCAAAACACCAATTTACTTTTACCTAGGCAAACCATGATAACACCACCGTAGTGGCCCAGCTGGGTTTCGGGACCTGCCCCCAAGGTCGATCGCTACACGACCCGATCTCTGATATGGCATCATGCCTATGTGTTTATTATCATTATCATTCAAAACCCAATTACCGAGTGTTGTCAATTACATTCATTATGAAATTCATTTCAGTTCACGGTATATTAAAATATAACCGATAAAACCATTTTCAAACAACCGTTGAAAACATTTTTTATAGAAATCATTTTCAAAGCCAAATCATTTCAAAACCAGGCTACCAAAGAAATAGGATAGAAGTCCTACCTCAATACTCGTGCCGGTGCCCCACACCGTAATCCCGGTCCGCTATACGTTAGCTCCGCAGAACCACGAACGATCCTAGATACCAACTAAGTCGATCAATATCTAGTTCGAGACATTCTATGTTATTAAATCATTTCATGATGTCCTATGTGCCATTTGTACCTTTAAAATCATCCTATAAGGTTGGCATTTAAATCAGGGTTCAAAACAGTGAAAACGGGTAAAAATCACAAAATTTTCCATGCCTCGGTCAGCCTGCCGGACGCCCTGCTTCGGCCTACCGAACTGCACAGTTCGGCCTGCCGGAAGCAAAGTTCGGTCGGCCGAACATTTCCCAGATTTGGCCTGCCGGTCGGAAGAACACCGGCCTGCCAATCATCACTCCGGCCTGCCGAACACACAGTTCGGCCTGCCAAACTGGGAAAATCCAGAAATCCCAGCCACGGGTTTCTCGATCCCCAAAATCCAAATCCAGATTCTAACCTGTTTTTCTCAAATCCCAGGCATGAAAAACAATTATAGTTGATAGAAAAACATTCTAAAACATGTTTGGACTCATTTAAACAACATTTAAACTCAAAATCCTCAAAAATCCGAAAATGAGAAAAAGAGGAGAAAAATGAAAAATCTTGAATTCAATCCGTTTTTCTTCAATCTAGGCTTAGATTCTAGTTGTTCTAAGTTCATTTAACACAAACCCATGGTTTTCTAAGCTTAAACAAACTTAGATTTCAAAAACACACAAAATTGGAAATTTTGTAAAAAGTTTAGAAATTTCGAATCTAACCTCGAATCGAAGCTTCAATCCGCGTTCTCGGTTGCCGAATCACGTCCCCGAGGTTCCTCCTTGCTGTTCTGAAGCTTGGATTCGAATGTGGTTTCAAAAATTTGAGAGAGAATTGAGAGAGAGAGCGAGCTGCCGAGAGAGAGAGAGAGAGGAGAGAGAGAATGTCACGGGAGAGTGAGGAGAGAGAGAGGAAGGAAGGAAATAAATAGAGAAAATCGGTGGGCGGTTTTACTGTGCGAAAACCATGTGCCGCCCACGGTTTTGCAAAACAAAGTATTTTTAACATTTTACAAATTGTGGTGTTTTAAAACTCAAAACATCATTTTAAATCAATAAGAAATCTTTTGAACACATCAATTTAACAAAACAACCAAAATTTCAAAAATCCAACCAAATAGTCTAATAAATGTTAAAACGTTAATTATGGCACACTAATTCATCATTTATAGTACATTAACATTAAATAAATTTCGGGACGTTATAGCTCTCCACCCCTAAAAGAAATTTCGTCCTCGAAATTTACAACTCATCTCAAAAACAAAACAAATGCGGATACAGCTCCCGCATACTCGACTCTAATTCCCAAGTGGCTTCATCAACCCCGTGATGCTGCCACACGACCTTTACTAACGGTATCTCACGACGACGCAAGCTAATCACTTTCCGGTCGATGATCTGAATCGGCACTTCTTCATACGTCGTATCCTCCTGAACTTGTACATCGCAAAACGATACTATCTTATCCTGCCCAGGTGGACATTTCCTAAGCATCGACACATGAAACACATCGTGCACATGAGAAAGTTCGGGCGGAAGTTCAAGCCGATAAGCGACCACACCAACTCGCTGAGTGATCTCAAACGGCCCAATATACCTCGGCGCAAGCTTCCCACTTACTCCGAACCGCATAGTTCCCTTACGAGGTGACACCCTCAAGAGAACAAAATCTCCAACCGCGAACTCTAAGGGCCTACGTCTCCTATCTGCGTAGCTCTTCTGCCGACTCTGAGCTGCTCTCAACCGATCCCGAATCACCGCGACTTTCTCGTTGCCGTCACGAATCTCATCTGGCCCAAGAATAACTCTATCTTTCGGCTCGGCCCAACACACAGGTGACCGACACGGTCGCCCATACAACGCCTCAAATGGTGCCATGCCGATACTCGCCTGATAACTGTTGTTGTACGCGAACTCCGCCAAATGCAAACATTGCTTCCAATTTCCGTCGAAGTCCAACGTACAAGCACGCAACATATCCTCAAGAACCTGAATAACCCGCTCAGATTGTCCATCAGTCTGAGGAAGAAACGCCGTACTGAAGTTCAAATCCGTACCTAAAGCCTCCTGAAAACTCCTCCAGTACTTAGCATTAAACCTGGTGTCTGGATCAGAGGTGATGGACAAAGGAACTCCATGCAACCTCACAATGTTCTGCATATACAACTCCCTGAGAATCTTCCTGGAACACGTCGACCTAAATGGAATGAAATGCGCCGATTTCGTCAACCTGTCGACCACAACCCAAACTGCATCGTGCCGTTGCTCCGTCCTCGGCAAACCTGTGAGGAAATCCATCGTCACATGCTCCCATTTCCACCCTGGAATAGGAAGCGGCTGAAGCTGACCTGCAGGCTTCTGATGCTCGGCTTTCACCTGAAGACACGTCGAACACTTGGCCACGTACTCGCGAACATCTTTCTTCATGCCTCTCCACCAATACTGCCTCTTCAAATCACGATACATCTTGGTGCTCCCCGGATGAATAGCAAACTGAGACCTATGAGCTTCGTCTAAAACGGCTTTCGTCACCTCGGCAATAACTGGAACTGCAAGACGCTCCCGGAAGTACAACGATCCATCTGCATGCACGCTCCATTCCTCAAACTGCTCTCCGTTCTGAATTCGTGACCAAATCCCCTGCAAATGTCGATCCTGCCACTGGCTTTGCTTCACTGTCCGAACAAGAGCTGGAGTCGCTTCCACATGATATAACGAAACTCGATCACCATCTTCATGATACAGTAGCCGATACTCACTCACTGTCGCATCCCTGCTCCAGTCCTCAAAAATCAAACAAGCGAGAATCCCTGAAGACTTCCTGCTAAGCGCGTCCGCGACCACATTAGCTTTCCCGGGATGATACTGCAACGCGAAATCATAATCCTCCATGTACTCCACCCATCTGCGCTGCCTCAAGTTGAGATCCCTCTGAGTGAACAAATACCTCAAACTCTTGTGATCGGAGAAGACCTGAAACGATGCTCCATACAAATAACATCTCCAAATCTTCAGCGCGTAAATCACCGCCGCAAGCTCTAAATCGTGAGTAGGATAATTCCGCTCGTGAGGTCGTAGCTGTCTCGAACCGTATGCAACTACACGTCCATGCTGCATCAACACGCATCCAAGTCCGCGCCCTGAAGCATCAGCATAAACCTCATACGGCTCATCACTGCTAGGAATAATCAACACTGGAGCTAAAGTCAACCGGTTCTTCAATTCCTGAAAAGCAAGCTCACAATCTTTATCCCACTCAAACCTGACATTTTTCTTGATCAATCTCGTCAACGGAGCTGCAATCTTCGAAAAGTCCTTTACAAATTTCCTGTAATATCCAGCAAGACCTAAGAAGCTGCGAATCTCCGCTACATTCCTTGGTCGTTCCCATTCCAATATAGCTTCAATCTTGGACGGATCCACTGAAATACCATGCTCCGAGATGACATGACCCAGAAATTTGACCTCAGTCAACCAGAACTCACATTTTTCCCTCTTAGCATACAACTGGTGCTCCCGCAGAGTCTGAAGCACGATCCGAAGATGCTGCTCATGCTCCTCCCAAGTCTTAGAATACACAAGAATATCATCGATGAACACGATCACAAACTGATCCAGATACGGCCTAAATATCCTGTTCATCAGATCCATAAAAGCTACCGGAGCATTCGTCAACCCGAAAGACATAACCAGAAACTCGAAATGCCCATACCGAGTCCTAAAAGCTGTCTTGGGAATATCCTCTTCCTTGATCCTGAGCTGATGATAACCTGAACGCAAATCAATCTTCGAGAAGTATCGCGAACCTCCCAACTGATCAAACAACTCATCAATCCTAGGCAAGGGATACTTGTTCTTCACCGTAACACGATTCAGCTGCCGATAATCCACACATAACCTGAGAGTCCCATCGTGCTTCTTAGCAAACAAAACAGGTGCTCCCCACGGAGATGTGCTATTCCGAATATATCCTTTATCAGCAAGCTCCTGAAGTTGCTTCCTCAATTCCTTCATTTCTGCTGGCGCCATCCGATAAGGTGCCATAGAAATCGGTGATGTCCCTGGAAACAACTCGATACCAAACTCAATCTCCCGATGCGGTGGTAACCCTGATAACTCATCGGGGAAGACATCCTCGAACTCATCAACCACCGGAATCGCTACACTACTACTCGAAACATAGGGCTCGCAATCCAGGTTGGCAAGAAAAGCACAACAACCTAGATTCCTTCGCCCTCCTAGACACGAATTTATAAGGCGCTCACTCATTAGCCAATCACCACCACCCTGGTAAGTGATTACCGTCCCCCTATCAGACACTAGGGTCACTTTTCTAAGTTGGCAGTCCACAACTGCACTATACCTGGACAACCAGTCCATCCCTAGAATTACATCATAGGAACTCATGGGGAGTACAATCAAATCACTTTTCAAAATCTCATCCCCAATCTTTATTTTACAAGATTTACACATACAATTTACACACACCCGCCCCAAGGGAGAAGTTACAACTAGGGGTTCATTAAACTCTTCTACTTCTAATCCCAAGGCATGTACAAAAGAACTCGAAATGAGAGAATGAGAGGCACCAGTATAAAATAAAACGCGAGCTAAAGATCTGGAAACCAAAATCATACCATCAACAACCGCGTTACCAGTCTGAAAATCTGACCCTCCAGATGCCATTGCATGAACCTACACTGGCGCTTTTCCTTTTCCTCTACCGACATTACTGGGTCCTGGATTACTCGGCCGATGCTGGTGAGATGGAGATGACTGCACACTACCTGTACTCGGAGCTCTATACTGAGGAACACTGCGCTGAAAATACTGCGGCTGCTGCCCCCGTGCCGGATATGAGAATTGCTGAGGAGAAAACTACGGATACTGCAACTGCGGGTACTGTGGAGGCAGAGGTAGGGTCTGAGGCTGAGGCTGAGATGAACGACTGGCATCCTCCCCGGTCTGAGATCCAAGACGAGCACTCCTGATCGGGCAATTCCTCTTGATGTGTCTGGGCTGCTGACAGAAATGACAATGAAAGCTGTAGGGATTGCTATGCCCGCTGCCAGACAAACTGCTGCTGCCACTGGTCGCACCGCCTTGCTTGCCTTTCCCCGGAGCTGGACGACTACTAATGCTCTTCCCGCCACTCCTCTGCGGTCCTCCTGAAGCCTTGGCTCGGTCCTCACAATACTGCACATAATCATTCTCCACAGAGATCGCCAATGACACAAGCTCTCCGAAACTCCTAAGCCGTAGAGCAACCAACTGCCGCCGAATAGGAGCCTTGAGTCCTTCCTGAAACTTGATGCATTTCTCATGCTCCGATGCCACAGCTGATGGAGCAAACCTAGCCAACTCGTTAAACTTTGCCTCATACTCCCGAACTGATAGATCACCCTGCTGCAATCTATAAAACTCAGCTGCTTTCTGGTCTCTATATCCCTGCAGAAAATACCGATCATAGAACAGCTCCTCAAACTTGTCCCAACTGATATCGCCACCGCGCTCCAGACGCTTAGTTTGTTTCCACCAGGTGTTGGCGCCACCCTCGAGCTTGTACGCCGCGAATTCCACTCGATACTCCTCAGGCACACCAAGAGTATCTAGATGCTTCAAGATCGAATCCAACCAATACTCTGCTAACTGCGGATCCCCATTGCCATCAAAAGTTGGAATAGACGCCAGTCGGAATTCCTTAAAGAAAGCATGCCGACTACCAACACTGGAGTCTTCCGGTCTAGCCCTGGCTGCCATCTGCCGAAAAGCCGCAAACATAGACCTCATCATGCTCTCATCATTTCCGAACTCGGCGTCAGCAGTCGAACGACGTCTAGGTGCCATTCTCTCACTTCTGAAAACAAAATTTAGACTGTCAGAGGTATTTCATTGTCAAACCTATGTGTGCACAATTCTCAAGGTTCATAACCTTGAGCTCTGATACCATTCTGTCACGCCCCGGAGTACGGGAAGTGACATGGTGGAATATTTAGATTAATTAAAAGATAATTTAATTTAAAAAGCAATGGTTTAAGACTCAAATTAAGTAAGAAATAAAGAGATTTTCCACCACATTCTATAAAAGAATTTATAAATATTTAGCAAATAATAATAATTGAATAAAAACCGTGAATATGGGTTCCACAACCCACAACTTGTGCACACACATGGTACTGACAATATCATAAATACAATTACAGTCCAAGTACAAATAAAGTTAAGTCTTACATGCCTTGATTAAATAAATACAGAATATAAATAAACTCTCCTATTGCTCCTGAGTTCGGTCCGAAGAATCTTCTCCAAACCTAAATGGAAGACCACCTAGATGGGGGAAATTTAAAACAATAAAACGTGAGCGAAAGGCTCAGTAGGACTATGTTTTATAAAATAGTTTAATTCAAAGAAACATAGCATCATTAGGAGTTATTCAGAGGAAACTTAAATAAATAAATAAATAAACAATTTGAGTAGAGCCGTCCTGACACAGAACAGTCTACTCGTCAAATCAAAACACCAATTTACTTTTACCTAGGCAAACCATGATAACACCACCGTAGTGGCCCAGCTGGGTTTCGGGACCTGCCCCCAAGGTCGATCGCTACACGACCCGATCTCTGATATGGCATCATGCCTATGTGTTTATTATCATTATCATTCAAAACCCAATTACCGAGTGTTGTCAATTACATTCATTATGAAATTCATTTCAGTTCACGGTATATTAAAATATAACCGATAAAACCATTTTCAAACAACCGTTGAAAACATTTTTTATAGAAATCATTTTCAAAGCCAAATCATTTCAAAACCAGGCTACCAAAGAAATAGGATAGAAGTCCTACCTCAATACTCGTGCCGGTGCCCCACACCGTAATCCCGGTCCGCTATACGTTAGCTCCGCAGAACCACGAACGATCCTAGATACCAACTAAGTCGATCAATATCTAGTTCGAGACATTCTATGTTATTAAATCATTTCATGATGTCCTATGTGCCATTTGTACCTTTAAAATCATCCTATAAGGTTGGGATTTAAATCAGGGTTCAAAACAGTGAAAACGGGTAAAAATCACAAAATTTTCCATGCCTCGGTCAGCCTGCCGGACGCCCTGCTTCGGCCTGCCGAACTGCACAGTTCGGCCTGCCGGAAGCAAAGTTCGATCGGCCGAACATTTCCCAGATTTGGCCTGCCGGTCGGAAGAACACCGGCCTGCCAATCATCACTCCGGCCTGCCGAACACACAGTTCGGCCTGCCAAACTGGGAAAATCCAGAAATCCCAGCCACGGGTTTCTCGATCCCCAAAATCCAAATCCAGATTCTAACCTGTTTTTCTCAAATCCCAGGCATGAAAAACAATTATAGTTGATAGAAAAACATTCTAAAACATGTTTGGACTCATTTAAACAACATTTAAACTCAAAATCCTCAAAAATCCGAAAATGAGAAAAAGAGGAGAAAAATGAAAAATCTTGAATTCAATCCGTTTTTCTTCAATCTAGGCTTAGATTCTAGTTGTTCTAAGTTCATTTAACACAAACCTATGTTTTTCTAAGCTTAAACAAACTTAGATTTCAAAAACACACAAAATTGGAAATTTTGTAAAAAGTTTAGAAATTTCGAATCTAACCTCGAATCGAAGCTTCAATCCGCGTTCTCGGTTGCCGAATCACGTCCCCGAGGTTCCTCCTTGTTGTTCTGAAGCTTGGATTCGAATGTGGTTTCAAAAATTTGAGAGAGAATTGAGAGAGAGAGCGAGCTGCCGAGAGAGAGAGAGAGAGGAGAGAGAGAATGTCACGGGAGAGTGAGGAGAGAGAGAGGAAGGAAGGAAATAAATAGAGAAAATCGGTGGGCGGTTTTACTGTGCGAAAACCATGTGCCACCCACGGTTTTGCAAAACAAAGTATTTTTAACATTTTACAAGTTGTGGTGTTTTAAAACTCAAAACATCATTTTAAATCAATAAGAAATCTTTTGAACACATCAATTTAACAAAACAACCAAAATTTCAAAAATCCAACCAAATAGTCTAATAAATGTTAAAACGTTAATTATGGCACACTAATTCATCATTTATAGTACATTAACATTAAATAAATTTCGGGACGTTACAATTTTTTTGGATGCAGCCTAACTTTTACCAACCAATAGACGGGCTAATGGACCAAAAAATTTTTCTTTCCTCTCCCTATTTTTTAGACTTATGAATGTTTGGCTGCCAAGAGACTGCATATGTTAGACATATAGGCCATAAGGAGTAAAAATGTAATATGTTTTTGGAGACATTTTTATCAGTAATGAATTTATTTATTATTTATATACCAAATCTTATCCTTTTATGTTCATATTTGTTGAATGTATATTAAGTAAATAAAAGTCTGAGATTATCGGTATAAACCTTTAAAAAGTGGGCATATGATGAACAAATTATGTGGATAATACAATTCTTAAGGTGACGGTCTAAATCATAAGATCTGCAATTGAGAGAATAAAATTACCCACTTTATTCATGCAAAGATTGTTATATTGTTTATATCCTTAAAGGGAGATGGTTTGTCTTGACTATCAGAGGTAGAGTCCGTGAATAAAAACATTGGCACATTGTCATAGGTGACGATGTGTTGGATCGGGACATAAAGTGAATTGATTTGGATTAATAATTCTGTCTCGGCAAATTAATTCACTGCAGACAATCATATGTATTGTATCTTAATCTTGAGATGAATAACAGGCCCGTTATCTTGACTTGTGTCTTTTGATGTACCAAAAGGTGATATCCACATTTTAATAGTGGTACGCATGCCGGTACGTTAGAGGCATGACTCTTGATAGCATAGACCTGTTATTCATAGATATAAAATTCATAGCTCCTCTTCAGGAGTAGTTGATATCCTCTTATATGTGTTATCCTGTAATTGAAAAACTGAAGCGCTCAACCATTTAGATACAAAGGTGTAACTGAATGATATATCGTCTTTGGATGGTAAGTTTTCTAATGGTGAGATAATGGAACATAAAAGAAAAATAATCGAGAAGGTAAGACAGAATTTATCCTTAAGCCGATTATGGATAATCCTATGGGGATACGATACATTATGATATGTCATAGAGACTTAGCTATACGGCCTTCGTAATTCTATAAGTGCAACTCTAAACTTTTAGTAGAGTAGCACTAGAGTTGATAATTATGAAATGTATATCTAGGACATTGAGTTTCATAATTATCAGAAGCTTGAACTATATAGGTCCATTATATCCCCTTTACTAGCTCATAAAAGTCTTGTAATGATACAGCGTGCTTTTCTAATAATTAGTGACTTATGTTAGATCATCATATTGGCTAAAAATTTGATAGGTTCAGATAATTTATGTCTGTTTATCGGTTGAATTAATTTTGTGAAAATTAATTTAAGATAAACTTATTAAATTATCAGGATTGAAAAATTCATGTCTGTTTATCGGTTGGATTAATTTTGAATAAATTAATTCAAGATAAACTTGTTGAATTATCAAGAATATTTGTTTTCCTAGAGATTACCTAGATGTGACTATTTTAATCAGATAACTTCTCTATTGGGTTATTTGAGTTAAAACTGAGGCTCTTTTCCAAGAATCTTGGGTTAGAAATAAAGATTTGCATTGATCATTTATTGTAAGTTCGATAAGCCGATCTTTAAGTTCAGCCTGTTGATGGGGCGAGTTTGGTAGGCCGATCTGCCAGTTCGGCCTGCCGACCCAGCGATAAATAGATCACGCGTTTTCACATGGATTTTATCTGGCATTGATCTTGATTTGATTCTAATTTAAATTTTTGAGGCCTTATCTGATAAGGACTAATCCTTGGGCCCAACCTCTATAAAAGGGGAGTGAGACTCATTGTTATTTAGATCAGTTAATAAATCTAGAGTGAGACACGGTTGGTGAGACTCTAAAACTCCTCGAAAAGCTATTGTTCACAAATCATGAATTCTAGCTTTGGGTATTTCTCAATTGGTTGGAAGGAGAGTCAATGAGGAAAGGCTGAACGACGTGCGCCCACATGCACTCCAATTGTGGATAGAGAATAGCAAAGAAAACTAGTTGGTTGAGGCTCTTTTGGAATGTTGTACTCTTAACGGATTGCGGGAGCTTTTCTACATTTATGAGGTTAGTAAGATCTGGTTAATTTATGCATATAGTGTGTCAAACTTGTGTTTTGGAAAATACTTTGTTATAAAATCTTTTAAAATTTCGCTACGTACTGTTTTTCCAACAATTGGTATCAAAGCCAGGTTTTTACATAAATTTGCAAGTTTGTGATTATGCTATATGTATAAATTATGTGATCTTGATTTCTCTTATGCTTGAATATTGATTTTTAGAGAGTTGGCACTCTAGGGTTTCTATATATTTATATGTTATGATGGATTATATGGTGAATATTTATTAATTAATTATGGTTCATTAAATTATTATTTAATTATTAATTAATTAATTAATTTATGCTGGTTATGGTTCCTTAGAGGTTAGAATGCGTATCTAGGTTTTTTATGTGATTAGATGACAGACTGTCATCTCCATCTAGGAATTATTATTTAATTTTAAATTTGTAAGAATTTTGTAAGCAAATAATCATTTAAAGAAGACGGATCTAGAAGATGGATGATGACGTTCCCAGGTATTTCCTGAGTCTCTAATTTTATGTTTTTGAATTTTTGAAAATAAAATTGACAAATTGCATTAAAAACTATATTTTTGGAAAAAGGTGATCTCTGCTCGATCAGCATGCCAAACCCTTAGGTCCGATAGGCCGATGGTCGCAAATCAGCAGGTTGAACTATCATGATCGGTAGGCTAACCTGAAAAGAATGGCAGACCAATCACATAGATCGGCATGCAAGTAGAGAGCTATAATTTTTCTAAAAAGATGCATTTTTTTAGTGCAGTTTTGATTTTATTTTTGGGACAATTCTGAGAAACATTAAATTTTGATATGAACAGAAATATAGAGTTTTTGATCTATGTAGGATTGAAGACTTGAAGATGGACATTACATGAAGAATGATACAATTTGAAGATTCAATGATGAAAAATCGATAATATGTTTTCAATATTTTCTTGTAATATTTGTTTTCTTTTCTCTAGGGTGGAACCATAATATTAAGGTTATTTATTATTTTTTTGCTTGTAGCTTTGCTTGATTGCTTTGGTTGTCTACATTATAATATGATTTGCCATATATATTGATAACATGTCATATGAAATAGGGAGTGCTGCTCATTAAAAATTGTTCATACATGTTTATAAAATAAAACCTTGATTTCAAAAGATTGAGTGAGAGAAAGTTTTCGAATAAAGGACCTACGGCTTCTATCGTTGGTCCATAGGTAGCACATGGTGGTTTCAACTCCTAGGAAGTGACTTCATTATGTACCAGGTTAGATTGCCAATAGGATAATGTATTTTAGCATGATTTATGGTTGCACACCCCTAGGTGGTGATTATAAATCATAGATAAAATATTGAATGATGGTTATATGTTTATGTTAATTTTATTATTAACCTCCCCTAGGAGCTATGTTAATAAAATTAATGGCCAAAGAAACAATTACTAATATATGCTGGATCATACAGGTCCTAGATGGCATATATTAATCAAGAGGGGATCTGTATTCCTTATTGAATTTGGCAAGACTCTCCTAGGAGCTTGTTGAATTCTGTGTTGGGAATAATCGTTGTGAGGTCGTGATATTTTCAAGGTTTTGACACATAAACACATTTGTTTGTTTCACATAATTATGTTATCTTACTAAATTATTATGGTATGTTTGCTTATGCTTGGTATATGATTCTTTATTGTGGATTAAAAATGTCTTAAAACACTTTATCATCGATACTTGACAAAAACCAATCAACAGGAGAGAATTATAATGATTGGAAATGAAACCAAAACATCATCCTGTCCTTTAAGAAACTAAAATTTATGCTGATTACACCTTGTCCTCTCGAGCCTACGGGAGATTCCACCAACGATCAAATCCAAGCATATGATCGTTGGAAAGACGCTAACGATCAGGCTCGCTGCTATGTTATCGCCAGCATGAATAACATGCTGTAGGCTCAACATGAGGATTATGAGACTGCTAGTCAAATCTTGGATAATCTAGAAGACATGTTTAGAGGCCAGGCCTTAACTAAGTAACAAAAGGTGCTTTGAAAACTCTTGAGCTGTAAATAGAGACCAAGGACATCTATAAAGGAGATATGATGTTGGTCATGGGTTACCTTGTTGAGGCTCAAACCAATGGAGTTGACATCGATGCTGAAACTCAAATGACTATAGTCTTTGAAACTCTGTCTAAGGAATTTATTCCTTTTAGAGCTACATTTAATTTAAGCAATAGACGGGATAAGACCTTGATGGAGTTGATGAAACAGTTACAGAGTCTGAATAGCTGATCAGTCTCTTGCTGGTGACGAGGCCAACTTGGCGGCTGCCTTTGGTTCCAATCCCAACCAAGGGAATGGAAAGAAGCAACGGGCCAAGAATAGGAAGTCTTTTATTCCTGCAAACAGCAAGAACAAGAAGAAGAAAAAGAAGAACCTGAAGATGCTCGAGGGCTTTTTCTATAGGAAGGTCGGGCACATCAAAAAGAATTACAAGGACTTCCCTTCCCAAGGAAGTTGGTATGATCTTTTGTATTTAGAAAAGTGTTTGGTTAAGGAATCTAGTGACACCTGGGTGATAGATTTTACAGTAACTAATCATGTTTGTGTTTCTCTATAGGGGTTCAAAGAAATAAGAAGTCTACTTTGTGAGGACTGCACGCTTTGTAAGGGCGATGGATCTTTAGTCTTAGCTGAAGTAGTATGAAACATCCATCTGTATTTTGATAATTATAGGATTTTTTTTACGGTATTTTTTTTATGTTCCTAAATTTAAAAGGAATTTAATTTTTATAGCTTGTTTATTTAAAGACTCCTATTTGGTTTTTTCTTAATAATAAAGTGATGATTTGTAAAAACAAATATTTTATCTGTTCTGGATGGATGCAAAATAATCTATATTTTATTAAACCTAAGATGGACTTACTGCTTAATGCTAAGATGAATGATAATAACTCTAAAAGACTTAAAACTTCTCACTCTAATTAGACTTATCTTTGGCATTTGCGACTTTGTCATACTAACCTGAATAGGATTTAAAGGTTGATAAGGGATGGATCGTTAAGTCACTTAAAGGTGGAATCTATACCACAATGTGAATCTTGTTTGGAAGGTAAAATGACCAAAAGACCATTTGGGTCTAAGAGCAATAGGGCCAAAGAGGTTCTGAAACTTGTGCATAGTGATGTTTATGGGCTGATGAACATCCGGGCATGAGAAGGGTATGAGTATTTTGTCACTTTTATTGACGATTACTCAAGGTATGGGTATGTGTCCCTAATGCACTACAAAAGCAAACTTATGACAAGTTCAGGGAGTATTAGGCTGAAGTGGAAAAGCAGTTGGGTAGACTCATAAAGGCACTTCGATCTGATCGAGGTTGTAAATACATTTATGATGAGTACTTGGGACACTTATTAGAGAATGAAATTTTATCCCATTTGACTACACCGGGCACTCCGTAGCAGAATGGCATGGCGGAGAGAAGAAATAGGACTTTGTTAGACGTGGTTAGGTCCATGATGAGTTATTCATCATTGTCTTTGTCTTTTTGGGGATATGCACTACAAAATGCACGTTATCTTTTGAACAATGTGTCTTCAAAATTGGTTCCTAAAACTCCTCACGAGTTGTGGACAGGCAAGAAGACATCCTTAAACCCTATTTGCATGTGAGGATGTTTAGCTCATGTCCTGTTTAGGGATGCAAATAAGTTGGAAACACATTCAAATGTTTCAGTGTTTGTAGGATATCCAAAAAGGACAAAGGGTTATTTCTATAACCCAAAGGAAAATAAAGTCGTGGTTTCAACTAATGCAACTTTCCTTGAGGAAAGTTACATGGATGACTTTAAGCCTTGAAGCAAAGTGTTGCTTGAGGAGTTGATGAGTGATTCGATCACTCCAGGGGTTCTGTTAGAAACCACTCCAATCGGTGTAGAAAAACCAAATGAACCTGAACAACAACCTAAGGGGCTTCGGTGCAGTGGGAGGATCAGTCGTTAACCTAAAAGGCATATGTTCAATGGTGAGGCCTTCTTGGTTAAATCGGATGAACATGATAAGGATCCTTACACCTATGCAGAGGCTATGGAGGATGTTGATTTGAAACTCTGGACAGATGCCATGAACACAGAGATGAAGTCTATAGAGACTAATCAGGTCTAGAAGCTTATGGATCTTCCCAAAAGGGTAAAACCCATAGGGTATAAGTGGAGAAGATAGAAAGGTCAAAACCTTTAAGGCTAGACTGGTAGCTAAGGGATACATGCAAAAGGAAGGAATTGATTATGATGAAACCTTTCTGCCTATAGCCATGCTTAAGTCCATCCAGATTCTCTTGTCCATAGCTATCGCACTCGACCATGAGATTTGACAGGTAGATGTCAAGACGGCTTTTTTAAATGGCTATCTTGATAAGTCCATTTATATGGAACAACTAGATGGGTTCAAGATCAAGGGTCAGGAGGGTAAGGTTTGTAAACTGCTAAAGTCAATATATGGACTTAAGCAGGCTTCTCGTTCTTGGAATATAAGATTTGATCAAGTGATCAAGACTTATAGGTTCACATAAAATGTGGATGAACCATGCGTGTACAAACACATTAAGGATGAGAAAGTGGTTTTTCAACTGCCCTACATGATGGCATTTTGCTAATTGGCAATGACATTAGGGCATTGTCATCGGTCAAATTATGGTTAACCAAGTAGTTTGACATGAAGGACTTGGGTGAGGCTAATTTTCTTCTCGGTATCTAGATCTTTCAAGGTAGGAAGAACAAGATGATAGCTTTGTCTCAGGTAGACTACATAGATAAGATTCTTATGAGGTTTGCAATGCAGGATTCCAAGAAAGGTGGGCAACCATCTAGGTCAGGAATTACTCTTTCTAAGAAATACTCTCCAAAGTCTGAGGAAGAAAGAGAATACATGAAGAAGGTGCCTTATGCTTCTGCAGTCGGTAGTCTCATATATGCCATGCGTTGCACATGACCAGATATTTGTTATGCAGTCAAGATTGTAAGCCAATTTTAAAGGAATCTAAGATCAAACCATTAGGCTACGGTCAAGTATATTTTCAAGTACCTGAGAAGGACTCGATGGTATATGCTTTTTTATTTAGGTGAGGACTTAACTCCTCTAGGATACACTGATTTGGATTTCCAATCATGTCTAGATTCGAGGAGATCGACTTCTGGTTTTGTGTTTACTCTAGGCGGTGGTGCCATCAGTTGGAGAAGTGTGAAACAAGATTGCACTTCAAATTCAATGATGGAGGCTAAGTATGTGGCGGCTAGTGATGCTTCAAAAGAAGTAGTGTGGCTCCACAAGTTCCTTGTGGATCATAAGGTAGTTCATGGTATGGATAAGGCGGTATCACTGTACTATGATAACAGTGTGGCAGTAGCTAATGCTAAGGAACCAAGATTTCACAAGAAGAGTGTGCATATTGATTGAAAGTATCATGTGATAAAGGACTTCATAGAAGGCGGGCATGTCGCAGTATACAAAATTGCGTCAGAGGACAATTTAGCTAATCCATTCACGAAGACACTTACTGGGAGAGTCTTCAAGAGGCATGTGGAAGCTATGGGGATGCAAGATTTGTCATATTTACTCGCTTAGTATAAGTGGGAGATTGTTAGACATGTATGTCCTAAGAAGTAAAAATGTAATATGTTTTTGGAGACATTTTATCAATAAAGAATTTATTTATTATTTATATACAAAATCTTGTGCTCTTTACATTCATATTGTTGAATGTAAGTTAAGCAAATAAAAGTCTAAGACTATCGGTATAAACCTTTAAGAATTGGGCATATGATAGATAGATTATGCAAAAGACACGATTCATAAGGTGACAGGCTAAATCATAAGATCCACAATTAAGAAAATAGAGTTGGCCGTTTTATTCATGCAAAGATTATTATGTTGTCTATATTCCTAAAGGGTTATGGTTTGTCTTGACCATCGGAGGTCGACTCCATGAATAGAAACATTGGCACATTGTCCTAAGTAATGATGTGTTGGATCAGAACATAAAGTGAATTGATTTGGATTAATAATTTTATCTCGCTAAATCGATTCACTACAAACAATGATATTTATTGTATCTTAATCCTGAGATGAATAGTGGGCCATCTTGACTTGTGTCTTTTAATGTACCAAAGGGTAACATCCATATTTTAATAGTGGCATACATGCCGGTACATTGGAGGCATGACTCTTGATAGCATAGACCTATTATTCATAGATATGGAATCTATAGCTCCTCTTCAGGAGCAGTTGATATCCTCTTATTTGTGTTATCCTGTAATTTGGAAAACTGGAGCACTCAACCTTTTGGATATAAAGGTGTAACCGAATGGTATACCATCTTTAGATGGTAAGTTTTCCAATGGTGAGATAATAGAACATAAGAGAAAAATAATTAGGAAGGTTAGACGGAATTTATCCTTAAGCTGATTATGGATAATCCTATGGGGATACGATACATTATGATATGTCATGGAGACTTAGCTATACGAGCTTCGTAATTCTATGTAGTTCGAGATTGCAGCTCTAAACTTTTAGTAGAGTAGCGCTAGAGTTGATAATTATGAAATGTATATCTAGGATATTGGGTTTCATAGTTATCAGGAGTTTGAACTATATAGGTTCATCAGGTCCCTTTTACTAGCTCATAAAAATCCTGTAATGATACGACATGCTTTTACAATAATTGGGGACTTATGTCAGATCATCAGATTGGCTAAAAATTTGATAGGTTCATATAATTCATGTCTATTTATCAGTTGAATTAATTTTGTGAAAATTAATTCAAGATAAACTTTTTGAATTATTAGGATTGAATAATTTATGCCTGTTTATCAGTTGGATTAATTTTGAATAAATTAATTCAAGATAAACTTGTTGAATTATCAGGAATATTTATTTTCCTAGAGATTATCTAGATATGACCGTTTTAATCAAATAACTTCTCTATTGGGTTATTTGAGTTAAAACTGAGGGTCTATCCCAAGAATCTCCGGTGGGAAATAAAGATTGGTAGGGATCACTTGTTGTAAGTTTGGCAGGCCGATCTTTAAGTTCGGCCTGTCGATAGAGCAAGTTTAGCAAGCCGATCTGCCAGCTCAGCCTACCGACTGAGTGATAAATAAATCACGCGTTTTCATGTGGATTTTATCTGGCATTGATCTTGATTTGATTCTGTTTCAAATCTTTGAGGCCTTATTTGATAAGGACTAACCCCTAGGCCCAACCTCTATAAATGGGGAGTAAGACTAATTGTTATTTAGATCAGTTGAGAAATCTAGAGTGAGACTCTACTGGTGAGACTCTGAAACTCCTCGAAAAGCTATTATTCACAAATCACGAACTATAGCTTTGGGTATTTCTTAATTGGTTTAAAGGAGAGTCAACGAGGAAAGGCTGAACAATGTGCACCCACACACACTCCTATCATGGATAGAGAATAGCAAAGAAAACCAGTTGGTTGAGACTCTATTGGAACATTATACTCTTCACGGATTGTGGGAGCTTTTTTGCATTTACAAGGTAAGTAACATTTGGTTAATTTATGCATATAGTGAGAAATATGTTAAAAAGATGACAAAGGATAAGATATGGGCTGAAGTCCAAGTATTAGTTGTTATTTATTGCTTTTATTATGTTTGGAATAATTTTTGTCATGATTAATTGTGACAAACTGACTTTTCAAATAACCTAAAACTCTTCCTAATTTACTTATAAACGTTCTTATGTAGTAAACTTGTTCGTAAGAATGTGAAATAAAAATTCTTTAAAGCGTAAAATTTTTGTCAAAACTTTTGTTACAACAAAAACTGTAACAAATCTACATTACTTAAAATATTTTACAACACCATTTATGCTATTATTTTAAAGTACATATTTAAAAACTTAAACTAAAAATCATACTTGTTTTCTATTATATAACAAAATCTTCTTCCAAAAAAAAAAAGCAGAATTTAAGCCACAACGGTATCCAAAACCAAATCTTTGTACATTGACCACGCACTACAGTCAGTTCATCATTTCTCATTCCTGCCTTTTAGCGAGATTCCTTACGGCATGAGGGAACTAATTGAGCTTTTGTTTATTCAAATGTCATTATAATGCATGATTCTATTTATGCTTCATTTTACTTTTACTTTGTTTTGAACTATGACCCCAAGTATATGTACTGAATAAGCAAGACCATTGAACAACGAAGTCAAAACTTAACTTAACTTAACTTAACTTAACTTAACTTAACTTGATCCTCTCCGCAGGCATAGACTTACACCTTGCTGATTCACTCCTTAGGTATGGAGGCATTAAATTTAACTTTAAATACCTCACATCAAAGAGGCTAGTATAACACTTGTTTATCTTTTCTCTTATGTCTGGATTACCAATAATGTAATCTTAGTGAACATGCTTCATGTCATGACTTGACATTTAACTTAATAACATGGTATACATTGATCATTTCTTTATAGGCATATCAAATAGAATTCAATCATCCATCAAACATTGAGAATCTTATCCTCATGCCATAGGTGAGATTACTTGATCTTCGTGCTAATGTTCCAACTAAACCTTTCTTTTCATGAGATATGAGCTGGCTTTATGTCTTGTTAGAGAGACGCTCGATTGTTAGTTTAAACAATTATTGCTAGTCCATTTTAGTACTTCTAACTTCGACAAACTATTGTCGAACCTTACATTCTTTTATATGGTTTTGCACTAAACTTAATAGAGAACATTTTTTGCTTAAAAGCTTTAAACTAATTCAAAAGGGTTCGAGATTTGTCTTTGAATTATTTTGTTATTAAGATTACAAGATTCATAACTCAAAATCCATATGGAATTATTAAGATCTCATGTCAACAACCTTAATAGTTTCTATGAGATCTACAACTTTTGTATTTTAACTTTTTTTGGAAATTAAATATCTCAAAGGAGTTTTGATCATTTTTCCAAATGAATAGATTTGAAAACCATGTTTTCCTACTTGATTCAATTGGAACTTGGGGAAAGTTTTTTTCATAAAAGTTATTCGTCTTGACTTTTCCAATAAAACTTGTGTAAACTTAGACACTAATTCGGTTTCTAAGCATCTCAAAAATACAAATCCTTAAAATCTATTGTACTTTTTACTATAACAAAAAGTGCAATGGTTTAACTTATTAAGTGTACTTTTTCCTTGCTTATATTTCAACTTTGATCTTTCAAGTTTATCCTAATGTACACAGTCTATAATATCATTCTATAACATCCCTTTACTTAACGCAGCTTATAACTACTTTTGAAAACCGTTCTAGTTTCCATTTTGATTTCTGTCGTAGTTTATTGCAATAGATTCACTGTCTCACATAAGCATAACCATTTCTAAACTTTTAGACATTTTCTCATACACATTTCACAAAAACCAACTCGTCCATACAATTTCCTTTATATTCCAAACTTCACAATACAACATATCACATAATTTCATATGATTTCAAAAGCTTTTAGAAGTTTGGAGGCTAGGGTTTGTTTATAAATCATCCAAAACACTTGCATCTTCTTTAACAATCATAAATCTCTAATTTTTCATAAAAAACAGAGTCATATCATATTCTAACCATACTCAAAACATAAGTAATAGAAATTCTTACTTTAAACTTAAGATTCTATAAAACATGCCTAATAAAAGTTGAGGTTTTTATTTTAAAATCTTCTTCAATCCTTCTCCAAAGTGATGAGACTTATTTCTAAGGATGACATATGGCTAGAACTTGACAAAGTTTTGAGAAAGATAGAGTTTTAAAGTAGGGAATTTAGAGAGAAAAAGTGAGAAAGTAAAGAATTAAATTTCACCAAGTGTATGGCTATTTAAAGGCCCTTCTAGTGGAATTTTTATGCATAAAATGTTCTGGTTTCCTCTCCCTCTTAAGGCCCATGAATTTATCAAGAATTGTATAGAATTTTTCACACTTTGACAAAAAAAGACAAACTTTTCTTAGACTTTTTCAGTCTAAAATTATATCACGTAAAAATTTACCTATACTGATAATATCCTTCCTACAACCTTCTATACTCTTCTATAATTATCTATCTTTTATTTATATGATTTTCATATTGTATTATTTAATTCAGTACAGCCTTATACTATATTTCTATTGTAGAATCAGTTATAACAAATTCTTCGACAGTTTTATTTCCATATTTCTTTTCATCTACTTATCATTTAACTTTCATCTTAATGTCTTTAAGCATTCACTTCATGAATACTTATTACAAAATTTACATTTAACAAAAATTCTTGTGATCTTAAAATCACTCTTTAAGCACTTTACAAATTTTTGGGATATAACTCATAAAATTTGCTTGCACAAAATGCATCATTCTATATAAAGATTTGCACACAATGCACATCTTCATATTTACATGAAATTCTTAAGCAAATTTATTGTTTAAATCTTATTTTAATTCTAAACTTAAATTAATGAATTTTTCTCGGATATTATATTCATTAAACTTTTACTTCTGGTAGTAAGAGACATTTAATATTAGCGATGAGCACAAAGAATTGCAATTACTTTGTGCAAGAGAAAAATGTAGGAAATGAAAAAGTGACATATATAACAAGCATTTCAAATACTAGGAAGAAAACCTCATAAATCCAACACTCTAAAGGTGTGAGTTGTATCTCAACATACATTAAATAATTTATTTTTATAAGATTTTTAGATTTTATTTTATAAGAATCACATATATGTTACAATTTTTCAACAAAAAGTTATAATATGTTGCTTTTCATTTAACAACGAATGACATTTATTGTAGGTGTTTGTACCTAAAATGTTTGATTAGGACTCTTTTGTCAAAGTTAGGCTTTGTATGCCCATCTCGGCTGAGCCACATTGCCACTCAAAAAGAAAATTCAAAGAAGGATAGAGTAGAGGTAGTAAAAAAAGCTATAAAGGACACTCCAATGGTCGACTTTATTTTCTTCCCGACAATGGAGGGTAAGGATTTTGATACACTTAATAACTTACTTTGATTTATAACAAAACCACACAGAATCATATCCTATTTTTATGTACATAGGGCATATTGGATTTTACCTATTATTCCATGGGGTGATGATGTCAGTTAGATTGACCTAACTCGAAGAAACATTAGGAGCGACATAAAGATGGTGATTCAATTATAAGTTTAGAACTCAATCAATTAAAAATCAAACTAAGTTTGTTATTGACTTTGTGTGTTTCATTATATAGGGCTCTTACATATTTCAAATCTTTAAATATTGGAGTGATGTTTTTGTTGGTTTTCTAAAATGATCTTAGGGAAATTTAGCAGAATCGTGGTAATGGTGCAAAATGTATATAACAAAAATTTTCTTTAAACTTTTGTAAAACATACTATAGATTATATTAGTTCAACACTAAATATATACATATAATTAGTACTTACTAGTTCAATCAATTAGGACGAGAAATTTTTTCCAAAAATCACAATTCCCTAAGTGAAACCACAATCTTCCTCACCTAGTCTTAAATACTGAATCGACATATGAATAGGCAATGAGGGAGTATTTTACTCACAAATCAAATTTTCTTAAACTTAAGTGTTTGGAAAAATCCTTAAGCTTTTGTATTTTTCATGTTTTTGGAGTTATTTTGTAGGAATCTAACATTTAGGATTTTTGGGCATCATTTAAAAGCATTTTGGAGCTCAAAGAAGCAAGTTTTAGGCAATTTCAAAACCGTCACACACCTATGCAGCAAGGGGTGTGCGGCTGCACATATCAACGGGTGCCAAGGCCCTCCACTAAAGAGGAGTGCGTAGGTTGGGCGCATGCCATGTGTGCGCTTGATGTTGGGTTTTGCTAGATATTGTGATTCAAATAAGCATAAGAAAATCAAAATTAATTCTCATAAAAGCCTCGCAAGATCTATGCAATTCGATTAGATTGATAAGAAAAGTCATAGAATCTTACCAGGATGACAAAGGGGGCAAGATTTTTGGAAGGAAGAGAGTGGGTTCACTCCGGTGACACCCTAACTCGAGCTTTTCATATTCAAGATCGGATTCAGACGTTGTTACTTAGAGCAATGCCCTCTGCAGGTATCCACACGAATAGACTCTCTCGAAAACCGAATTGGTGTGCTAGCACACCCTCTCCTTGCGTTAAATGACTCTTTCTAATTTTTAGACGTCTTTTCTCATCTAATCTGGCTAGAAACCCTAAAACAGATATATATATATTTTGCCTTCAATATAGAGTCAGATTTTAACTAGGGTAAACTGCAATTCAAATATGATTAATAGAATCTAGATAATGTTAGATTCAATGAACCTAGACATATCTAGTACATTGAATCTCGACATTATTAGGTTCATTGAACCTAGACATAGTATACCCAAAATTCATTTTTGGTCTGTTCTAAGTGTGCGACCATGTAGATTCACATAACGTTAGTAGTGAGCTTGAAATTCTGTCTCTAGCCCACAAATCATAAGCTGCCTCTAGCAAGACATTATGATTACCCAAGTTATGCAAATGTCAATAATCCGATATAACCTAATCCACAATAAGTATTAAAGTCCTTTTGTCACTAGATACCTTGATTGAACATAAGGCATGGTTTATGTCATCCTTATACTATTTAATCATATTATTTCTCAATCTTAAGTAGACTAATATTGATAACCTTTATCAATTCATGCCAGTATGACCATACATTTTTCTTCAGTCTAACTTATCGAGGGGCCTATAGACATCTTTCTCATAATAAATGAGGGACAAATTACTTCTTAATCACTCACATTCCTCACATGATCCACTCTATATCCAACAATAATCCATTCCATTATCCTGTTAAAGATAATATTAGAATGTGTCAAAACATAGAACTTGTTATGTAGGAAACAGTGGTGATTTCAAGTCAAAGGACTAAGATAATACTATTGTGATGAGAACCACTTATGACAATTATCCATGTAGTATTCTCATAGTGGGTCGATCCAATACATTATTTCTCAAATATGTATCTATGAGTTGACTTAGTATCTTATACACATGATTAGTAAAACATAATCATCAGTCAAACTTCATACTAGTCTTCATTCATTATTATCCCAATAATAATGACCGACTAGGGATAATTTAGAATAGAATTCAATTTTCACCTAAGAGTTTTACTATCAAGCACGTACTTGATGATCTCCCACTTGCACTAGGCCCAATCAATATTGCACCTAATACCCATTGACCTAGTATGACTCTCATGCTTAGGCTATGGAAGAGGCATAGTGAGTGGATCAGCAACGTTGTCATTCGTAGGTACTCTACATATCTTCATATCTCCTCTCTTAATGATTTCTCGAATGAGATGATAACGCCTGAGTATGTGTTTGGATTGTTGATCTGATATAGGTTCCTTAGCCTGTGCTATGGGCCCGTTATTATCACAATACAAGTCTATTGGATTTGATATACTAGGAACAACACCCAATCTAGTAATAAACTTTTTGATTTAAACTGCTTCCGTAGCTGCTTCTAAGGCGGCTATATACTTAGCTTATGTTGTAGAATCAGCAACAGTGTCTTGCTTTGAACTTCTCCAGCTCACTGCACCTCTATTCAAACAGAACACATAACCTGACTGCGATCGAAAGTCATCCTTGTTAGATTGGAAGCTGGCATCTATGTAAACCACTTACAACAAGCTCATGTACCTTTCCTCCATATAGTAAGAATGCATCCTTAGTTCTTCTCAAATATTTAAGGATATTCTTAACTGTTGTCCAGTGACTTTCACTTGGATCTGATTGGTATCTGCTGGTTATGCTTAAGGCATATGAGACATCAGGTTGAGTACATAACATTGCATACATGATAGATCCAATGGCAGAAGCATATGGAATCTTATTCATGTGGTCTCGCTCATCCTATGTCATTGGACACTGAGTCTTGCTAAGACTAATTCTATGTGACATTGGCAAGAATCCCCTCTTGGAATCTTGCATACTAAACCTATTCAATACCTTGTTAATGTATGTATTTTGACTTAGGCCAATAAGCCTGTTAGATCTATCCCTTTAGATCTTGATGCCTAGAATATAGGCAACTTCACCTAAGTCTATCATTGAGAAACAATTCCCTAACCATGATTTAACATTTTGTAGAGTAGGGATATCGTTTCCAATGAGTAATATGTCATCAACATACAGCACTAGAAAGACTATTGCGCTTCCACTAACCTTCTTGTAAACACAAGGCTCATCTTCATTTTTAATGAAACCAAACTCTTTGATTGCTTCATCAAAACAAAGATTCCAACTTCGAGATGCTTGCTTCAATCCATAAATGGATATTTAACGATTGTAAACCTTTCCAGAATTCCCAGGACTAACAAAACCCTCGGGTTGTATCATATCCACATCCTCAAGTAGGTTTCCATTAAGAAACGTTGTTTTGACATCCATTTGTTAATCTTATAATCATAGTATGCAGCTATGGCAAGAAGAGTCTGAATGGATTTAATCATAGCAACTGGTGAAAAAGTTTTATCATAGTCTATACCATGTGTTTGCTTCAAACCTTTTGCAATCAGTCTTGCCTTAAAGGTATGCACATTGCCATTTATGTCTGTTTTCCTTTTGAAAACCCATTTGCACTCAAGAGTCTTTAAACCATTAGGTGGATCAATCAAAGTCCATACTTGATTATCTTACATGGATTGCATCTCTGACTTCATGGCTTCTAGCCATTTATCATAGTCTGGGCTATTCATGGCCTCTTGGTAGGATGTGGGCTCATTTTGATCCACAATCATCACATCATTATTATCAGTTAAGAGAAATCCATATCTCTTAGGGCTTTGATGTGTCCTACCAAACCTCTTCGAGCCTTGTGCTACTTGTGTAGGCTCAACAACTACTTGCACTACAAGAAATTTTAGATTAGACGACCTTTATTTAATGACCGTTTCTTAAAAACGGTCGTGGTAAGGTGAGAAAAGCACGGCCAGTTATGCCCGCGAAAACAAAGACCGTCATGGAAGGGGGCGAGAGCTACCACGACGGTTTTGTGAAAAACCATCATGGAATATTTAGTTACCACGATAGTTTTTCATAAAACCGTCGTGGAAGCTTCTGTATTTCACGATGGTTTTTTAAAAAACTGTTGTGGTAGCTAATACATTCCACGATGGTTTTTTAACAAAACAATCGTAGTATCTTACTTAAAACCCCTTTTCCACCTCAACATTTAGACACTATTCAGAAACTAGCTTCTTAAATACAAACACAGACCCGTCTGAATCAGCTGTCGTCTTCCCTCTCCGCCTCCACACTACTTAATCTCAGCCCAAATTATAAGTTTTTGTTAGAAATTAATAAATTGTTGTTGTATAATTAATCCAGAATTGATAAATAGTTGTTGATTTGGTTGTTTATTCGGTGAAATTTATATTGTGGATCATGAGTATGATTTCTTTGTTTTATAATGAGTATGTGTAACTTGTTTTATGATGGGTGATGTTTTTGTTTTATGATTAATTAATATATATAGGTGGGTATATATATAGATTGTGAAATTAATTTTAATTGAATATTTGCTATTTATTATTTTGATTTAGGTATTGCAAAATGGATAGGAAATGGATGTGGGATTTTCGATTGTCTAGAGAGTATGTGAATTGTGTGGAAGAGTTCTTGGATTCTACCAAAATTCATGCCAATGGTGATAAAATTCGGTGTCCTTGTGTTCAATGTAGAAACCATAGATTGCATCCAATTCCAATTGTTAGAGGACATTTATTTCGAAATGGAATCATAAGTAGTTATCAAATGTGGCATTTTCATGGCAAGTCTAATTTCAATCCAACTTTACTAAGTAAAGAAAAGCAAGCTATTGTGGATGATAGTATGGATGATCAAGACAATATGGTTGACATGGTCAATGATTTAAGAACACTTTGTGCACCGTCTGGATTTATTTGAGACAATGATGAATGATGCAAAGACACCCGTGTATGAGGGGTGTACCAATTTCACTAAATTGTCTGCTTTAGTTGGATTATGGAATTTGAAAGCATCAGGTGGGTGGTCAAATTCTAGTTTCACAAAGCTGTTGGAATTTTTAGGAAGGCTTCTACCAGAGGGTAATAAATTACCAACTAGTATGTATGAGGCTAAGAAGACTTTGAGCACTTTGGGAATGGATTATGAGAAAATTCATGCTTGTGAAAATGATTGTGTTCTCTGTAGGCATGAGTAAGAGGACAAGAATTATTGTCCAGTTTGTCAACAAGCAAGGTGGAAGAAAGGAAAGGAGCCAAAAGACGACAAGAATGGAGCGCCAAAAAAAGTGTTATGGTACATTCCACCGGTACCACGTTTGAGGCGTTTATTCAGAAACCCAGAACATGCCAAGAATTTGACATGGCATCATGACAAACGAGTGGATGATGGTATGCTTAGACACCTAGCGGATTCACCACAATGGAAGACTTTTGAAGCCAATCATCCCAACTTTAGTGTGGATCCAAGAAACATACATTTCGCTTTGTTGACAGATGGAATGAACCCACATGGTAACATAAGTAGTAGGCATAGCACTTGGCCCATAATACTTGTTAACTATAATCTCCCTCCGAAGTTGTGTATGAAGCGGAAGTTTTTAATGTTGTCTTTATTCATTTTGGGTCCTCACCAACCAGGCAATGACATTGATGTATATTTGGTATCGTTAATCGATGACCTAAAAAAGTTGTGGGAAAATGGAGTTGAAGTTAGAGATGTTTACCGAAAAGAGACGTTTGCACTCCGTGCAATGTTGATATGGACAATTAACGACTTCCGTGCATATGACATTTTATCTAGTTATTCGATGAAGAGTTCTATTGGTTGTCCTATTTGCATGACGAAAACATCTCACAAACGGTTGAAGAATGGAAAGAAAACGATTTTTCTTGGTCATAGAAGATGGTTGCCATGAGATCATCGCTACTGTAAACAAAATAAAGCCTTTGATAGGTGAACAAATATTTGAAATGGTAAAAGATATAAGAGTGGTATTTGGAAAGAGAAAGCGAGGTAAGGACGAGCTGCCAAATGATGGACCATGAAAAAGACACTTTGATCTTCCCTACTAGAAGACACTTTTTGTTCGTCATTGTTTGGATGTTATGCATATTGAGAAAAAACGTTTGTGAATCCATAGTCGGCACATTGTTGGACATTTTGGGCAAGATTAAGGATGGTGAAAAAGCTCGGTTGGATCTCATGGAAATGGAGATTAGGCCTAATTTGTTTCCCGAGAAAAGAGGGAACCGTACTTACTTACCTCTAGCAAAGCACACGTTATCCATAGCGGAAAAGAGAAAGCTCTATGAATGGCTTGGTTTATTAAAAGTGCCAGACGAGTATTCTTCAAGCTTCAAAAAGTTGGTGTCAGTGAAGGATTTGAAACTTATTGGCATGAAAACACACGATTGTCATGTGTTGATGCAACAATCACTATTACTTGCTTTGCAGGGCATTCTAACAAAGGATGTGAGATTTGCAATTTCCAAGTTGTGCTCGTTCTTCAATCCAATATGCTCAAAGGTCATTGATCCACTTGTGCTAGATTCACTGCAATTGGAGTCGGTGCAAACCTTATGCATGCTTGAAAAGTATTTTCCATTGGTATTTTTTGACATCATGATTCATTTAACGGTGCACTTAGTACGTGAAGTTAAGTTATGCGGACCGGTGTATTTGAGATGGATATACCCATTTGAAAGATATATAAAGGGCTATGTGAAGAATCGAAATAGGCCAGAGGGATGTATTATAGAAAGTTACATAGCTGAAGAATCGGTTGAATTTTGCTCGAGTACCTATCTAATGCGGACACAATTGGGGTGCCAAAGACTATAAACATTGAGGCTAGGGGACTATCTACAGGCAATCCTTCATCAGTAAATCGATAGGAGTAGGAGCAAGCTTGTCTTTATGTCTTGCACAATGCTAATGAAGTGGAGCCTTTCATTGAGGTGCACATGAATAAATTAAAAAAAGCATACCCAAAAAGAGCAAGAAATGAGAAGTGGTTGCAAGATGAACACAATAGGACCTTTCGGTTGTGGATTAGAGCACACATCTATGGCAAGTGCTCCACATCACAAGATGGAGGCATGTCATAGGAGTTGAAGAACCTAGCTAGAGGACCGTTGTCGGTAGTTACAAGGTATACGCCATATTCCATAAATGGTTACACTTTCTACACTCGCGAAAGAGATGAGAAGCATCCAGTGCAAAATAGCTGTGTGACTCTTCGTGCTGAGGCTATGCGTATTGCCTCCGCCAAGGACAAGAATCCGGTCTATGGGACCATGAACTACTTTGGTTTCATTGAAGATATTTGAGAACTCGATTATAAGGGATTACGCAGAGCACTTTTTAAGTGTAAGTGGGCCAACAATAACTATGTTAAGAACGATGATGACGGCATCACGGTGGTTGAATTTACAAGATTAGGATACAGGAATGATCCCTTCATTATGGCATCACAAGCAATCCAAGTTTTTTACACTATAGATCCCCAAGACATGGAGCTGTCTCTAGTCACCCCGACGAAGCCAAGAATAGTTATCGACCTTACAGAAGTTGATGAGGATTGCTCAGACATCCCTTAATTCACAAAGGGAATGTCACTGGTTGAAGAGATAGATAATTTTGAAGATGATGTTTCGCACTTACTTCGTGAAGATGTGGAATAGATATGTATTGAGGAACCAATGAAAAAAAAAAGATAAAAAGATGAGCATCAATAAACCTTTTTATGTTAATTTACTTGATTTTTCTTTAAATTATTTCATTTTTCAATCTTTTTTAACGGGTTTTGTATATGTATCTATAGTTAAATTTGGGGTGAAAACGGAGATAAAGTATTCATGATCTGGGCCATTGGATGCTTAACACACAGGGTGGCCACCCTGGGCAACAAAGAATATTATTACGTGTAAGAAATGTTTAAGACAATTGTTTTACGACGGTTTTTGCAAAAACGATCGTGGAAAACTATCTTCCACGATGGTTTTAAACCGTCATAGAAGACCTAGTCTTCCACGATCGGTTTTCACAAAAACGGTCGTGGAAGATGTGATTCTTCAAATTTTTAAAATTCGCACCAATAACCATATCTATGCGCGCTCGCCCACCACCTCTAACATGCCTCACTCTCCTCTCTCAAATCCCTCTTTCTCTCTCTCTAAAATCACCTCCACCGTCGGTAAGTCCCCTTCCTCTCTCTCCCCTTCCCTCTCCCTCTCTCTCTCCTCTTCCCCCTCGCCTCGTCCCTCGCCCCCACCCCCCACCTGCGAGGCCCAGACCCCCCACCCCACCTCGCCAAGCCCCCCCACCCCCCCACCCATGAGGCCCAGCCCCCCCACTAGCGAGGCCTAGCCCCCCCAACACCCCACCCCCCCTCGCCCAGACCCTCTACCTGCAAGGCCCAGCCCCCCACCCCCCTCGCCCAGTACCCCCACCCCCCCACTTGCGAGGCCCAGCCCCCCCACCCCCCCCTCCCCCAGCCCCCCCAACCCCCCTCATGCGAGGCCCAGCCCCCCCACCTGTGAGGCCTGCCCCTCACCCATTTGTAAAATTGTGTAATTGAAGTTGTAAAGATGTGCATATGTGCAATATGTGAGGATATGTGAATATGTGTAATATGTGAAATTATGTGAATATGTGTAATTTATGGAATTATATTTGTAATTGAAATTGTGAATATATGTAACATGTGAAATTTTGTTGTTGAAATTGTAAACTTGTGAATATGTCATGATTTAAATACGTCAAATTATGTCAATATATGTAAAGTTGTGCATATGTGTAATATGTGAGGTTATGTAAATATGTGTAATATGTGAAATTAAATGAATATATGAAATTGTGTAAAAATGTTTTTGTGGAATATGTGAAGATGTGAATATGTGTAGTTTGTGATTTAATATTAGTATGTACGTGTTAGTTTTTGAATATTTTGCACAGGTACAATGTGTCGCCCCATTGATAGTGACCAGCACGAGGATGAGTACGAAGACTGTACTCCATTTTCATCGCAATATAGCAAGGGAAATCAACACAGTAAGCCACAAAGGCGAATCGAATTTGATCCGAAAGTAGACTTTGAGTGAAGGGGTACATTAATGAAAAAAATTCATCGAATGAGAAAGAAAGGTTTAAGAATTGAAGTGACTTTTGATTCAAAAGGCCAACCTGAAGGCACACCCACCATGAATTAAGCAGTTGGATCAGAGTCCTCAGTCGAGAGCACATTCTGATATGGACAAAAGATTAGAGGTCTAAGGATTTAGATAAAGTAAAAGATGTGATTTTGAGAGAGACATACGCAGCTTTCACAATCGAGGATTGGTATAGGAAAAGGGCTTTGAAGGTTTGTGGCGAATTAGCAAAGGGGTTCAAATCTAACCTCTATGTTACCTTCGTACAGCCATACCTTTCCATTTCGAAGGAGGATGAAAATGTATATAAACGACCTCCTATGGTAGTACACTACTACCTCTCCATAAATGATGATGATTGGGAAGCTTTTGTGAGCTATTGACATTCCACTGAATTCCAACTGCTATCATCAAACGCAAGAAAAATAAGAACGAAAAATGAATACTGCTCTATGGTTGGCCGAGTCGGATATAGAGAGCTTGAGCAATCCTTGGTGCGTTAATATTTTACTCATATTATATATATCAATTATTCTATCATTACTATCTTACTAACATAGCATAACACAATTTGCAAAGATGGGCGTGCTACCAACACGGGAGTAGTTGTGGGTTAAATCACGTCAAGGTCCCGATGGCCAGTTCAAAAATCCAAAAGTAGCAGAAATTGGGAACTTGATTGTAAGTTTACTGACCATGAACAATTAATTTGTAATTTAATACCAGATGAAGGATTGCTTGAATAATATGGTTGTGTTGTTTTATAGGATGAATACACAACGCAACAAAGTCAAGGGAGCTTCCAATCGGTCGGTAATGATGACATTTTGACAAGGGCACTAGGGAAACCAAAACATTCAGGATGTATTCGCGGTCAATCGAAGTATGTGAAGCAGTCTCAATACTTCGACCTCCAATTAGGTACTTCAAAATTGAATTCCTAAATGTCGAAGATGCAGATGGAGATTGTAGAATTGCGGGGTCTTGTGACAGAGCTCGTTTCCCAAAGGCATGTCAAGTTGACGGATGATAGCATCTCACAACGCAACAGCTTCAAAGCTAGTTGTAACCTCCCAATAATGTAGCAGAAGCTCCAGAAGTCCAATTGTCACCTCCTCGTCAAGAGCCCGAACAATGTAGGCTCTTCGTTGAGGATAGAGTTAATGGTGGGTGTGCACTTGTTGAACTTGGGAAGGTGTGGATGGAGAGTCTTCCAACTGATACAGTTCATGGATGACTATTAGGGGAAGAGAACGTGCACGTTAGCATCAGTACCATCAGAGTTAGAACAATTGAATTGCCTGTTCCAACACTTGATGCAACAACTGTGGGTGAAGCAATAGAAAGCTTCGTCGCATGGCTAAAGAGGTTAGTTGAAGTCATCACATTGACGAAGACGAGTCGAGCACCTAGTCATGTTCCACAAGATCTAAGCGGAAAGAAAAGCCAAAAAAAGAAAACCTCTACAAAAGCAAGAGAATCACAACTTGAGGTAGAACAAGAATAAGAACAAACTGTTGCTAATGAGCAACTGTAAGCATTTAACTTCGCTTCAGTATCTTAAGAATTTATGCAGTTGGCTCTATATGCACATTATTTCATGCACGATGGGCCGATGATTTAGTGGCCGATACCAGTAAATGTCACTGGCAATGAATTGCCTATCTATGTGGGGTGAAGACGTTTACTACTTCATTAACTTTGATAAAATCAAGGCAAATTATATCCTGGTATACCTCAGGTAATAACTCCATCCTTATTTCATATTTTTAAAATATAAGTAGAGTTGTAAGGTGCTTTCAAATAATTGACTGTATTTTTTTCTATTGTAGTTTTTTGGTGAAATATTGTGAACTTCAAGGCTTGGTGCAAAATTTTGGCTTTATGTCTCCGGCCATTGTTTCAAGTGCTGCAAGAGACCTACAGAGTGATCGTAGAGAGCGCACCACATCACTCATCCACCTATTAGCTGAAGCACCGAGGGGGAAATTATTCTTCCTACCATACATTGTTGAGAACATTGGATGTTGGGACTTATTTCGCCATGGGAGGACCAAATATATTAGTTTGACCCCCTCGAACACCCACCATGTGAGGATTTTGTATCAGTCACGAGATTGTAAGTATTAACATTCTCTTCTAAATTTAAATTAAATGTTTTTAGCCCCACATATTTGTATCGTCTATTAATTCATTTAAACATCACACATTGTTGGGGTACTTAATGATTGGAAGCTTCAAACGGGAAGCGGTATCACAAACCGACCGAACGAAATGCTATATTCCGAACGTAAGTGTCCAAGACAACAAGGAAATGTAAAATGTGGTTTTTTTATTCTACGTTTCATGCGGGATATAATTACAAGTGATATACAAGCCTTAGGAAAAAAGGATTTTTATATACGTATAGATATACATGAAGTTAGATTAGAGTGGGTACAATTTGTAAATAGATATGTGCTCTTTAGATAGATAGATGGAGATAGTAGATAAATAATTGCTCAAAATAGCTCAAATGTAAATGATCTTATAAATACCTAGTAATTTCAATATACCCAAATTTTTGTATGCAATCAGGGCCTTGCTGTAATGGAAATAACACAAGGGACTGGCCATCCTATGGAAAATCAAAAATTTTTGGGGATTTTTTTTTGGGTGGAGTACCAATTTTCTACGACAGTTTTTCATGAAACCATCATGGAAACTCAACGATTCCATGACGGTTTTATGGTAAATCATTATGGAATCCTTGAGTTTCCACGACGGTTTATCATGAAACCGTCGTGAAAACTTGAGGATTCCACGACGGTTTACCATAAAACCGTCGTGGAATCCTTGAGTTTCCATGACGGTTTCATGAAAAACAGTCGTGGAAACTCAAGGATTCCATGACAGTTTACCATAAAACCGTCGTGGAATCCTTGAGTTTCCACGACGGTTTCATGAGAAACCGTCTTGAAAACTCAAGGATTCCACGATGGTTTCTTGGAAAACTATCGTGGAATCTTTAGTTTCCACGATGGTTTTTCATGAAACCGTCGTGAAAAATGACCCCATATTACCCCTCCTCGCACCAATTTTCCTATTACACGATGGTAAAAAACCATCGTGACAACACCATGTTGTACCACGATTGAAGTTTTCACGACGGTTTTTTGATCGTCATGAAATTTTTCCACGACGGTTAACGGTTTATAATTATTGTGCAATCCACAGTTTGTATTAGTGTTGTTGATCCAGTTGAGATTCCATAGGTGGTTCAATGCTATTTTGTGGTTCTTGAATTTCTTCAAGTTGAACTTTACTCCCACTGGTTCCTCTAGAAATGAATTCTCTTCCCAAAAGACACCATTTCAAGTAGCAAACACTTTGTTCTCAGAAGCATTATAGAAGTAATATCCTTTAGTTTCTTTAGGATATCCCACAAAAAGGCATTTGTCTGATTTGGGTGCCAATTTATTTGAAATTTGACACTTTACATAAGCCTCACATCCCCAAATCTTAAGAAAAGACAAACTGGGCGACTTCCTAGTCCACATCTCATATGGTGTCTTTTGAACCGCCTTTGATGGAACTTTGTTCAGTATAAACGCAGCATTTCCAGAGCATACCCCCAAAAGGATATTGGAAGATTTGACTGACTCATCATAGATCGAACCATATCCAATAAAGCTCGATTTCTCCGTTCAAACACACCATTCCATTATGGTGTTCCTGGTGGGGTTAGTTGTGAGTCTGTCCCACAATCTCTAAGATGATCAACGAATTCTTGGTTTAAGTACCATCATCTCGATCTAATCAAGTTATTTTGTGCTTCATTTTTGAAAATTTTGAACTTTTCAAAAGATTCAGATTTTTGTTTCATTAGATAGACATAGCCATATCTACTGAAATCATCTGTGAAAGTAATGAAGTACTGAAAACCTCCTCTGGCAGTGGAACTTAATGGTCCACATACATCAGAATGTACAAGACCCAATAAGTCATTAGCCCTTTCACTATGTCTAGTAAAAGGTGTTTTAGTCATTTTGCCTAATAAACAAGACTCACATACTTCAAATGATTCAAAATCAACTGAATTTAAAAGCGCATGTTGATGGAGTTTTGAAATGCGTTTCTCATTTATATGGCCCAAACGACAGTGCCAAAGATAGGTAGGGTTTAAATCTTTAGATTTAAACTTCTTTGTATTAACATTATAGATGGTCTTTTTATTTTTGTTTTCAAAGTTCAAAACATAAAGACCATTCATTCGTGGAGCATATCCATAAAAAATGTTATCACGGTAAATGGAGCATTTATTATTCCTAATAATAAACTCAAAATTTTCCTTGTCTAAACAAGAAACAGAAATAATATTCCTACTCATAGCAGGTGCATAATAACAATTTTCTAAACTTAAAACAAGTCCACTAGGCAAAGTCAACTCATATGTTCCTATAGCTAAAGCAATAACTCTTGCTTTATTTCCAACTTGTAGGTCCACTTCGCCTTTAGAGAAGATTCTACTCCTCTTAAGACCCTCCACATTAGTACAAATGTGAGATCCAGATCTAGTATCTAATACCCAGGAATTAGAAGGAGACAAATTAACTTCTATAACATAAATAACTGAAGGAGTAGTCGCACTACTCTCATCTTCTTTAGATCATCCAAATAGAGCTTGCAATTTCTTTTCCAATGACCAAGCTCATTGTAGAAAAAGCATACTCCCTCCTTTAGTGGTTTAGCCTTAGGTTCATGATTGGGCTTGGGGTTAGGCTTGGGCTTCTTAAAGTCCTTGGGAGCCTTATTCTTGCTCTTACCCTTTCCTTTCCTTTTCATAACTTTCCCTTTATTAACCATCAGAACATCTTTGGTATTCTTGATGTTCTGTTTAGCAGTCTTAAGCTTCCTATGCAACTCAGAAACAGTCTTCTCCATATTATGCATGTTGTAGTTCATAACGAACCCATCATAAGCATCTGGCAAAGATTAAAGATGATGTCAATAGCCAACTCTTGGCTAATCTTAAGACCAAGTTTCTGGAAATGATCAAGATGACCCTTCATCTTCAGAACATGAGGACTCACTGAACTGCCAGTAGTTAACTTGCATGAGAGTAATGCCTTTAAGGTTGCAAACCTCTTAATTCTGGCTTTCTCTTGGAACTTTTCCTTAAGATGGCCTATCATGGTATAAGCTTCCATTTCCATCAGTTGCTTCTGAAGCTCTGATTCTATGCTTCCAAGCATGAGGCAAGTGACATCAACAGAGTCATTGAGTTGCTTACTGTGAGCATCCTTTTGAGCTCTAGGAGCATTAGCAACTGGTTCATTAGGGATAGGTTGATCAAGGACATATTCCTTCCTTTCTTTCTTAATAACAATTCTCAAGTTTCTATACCAGTCAAGAAGTTAGTCCCATTGAGCTTATCCTTCTCAAGGATCGTTCGCAGTGACAAGTTAGATGTGGTGTTTGATGCCATTATCTACAATAAATATATACACAGAGTACTTAGCATTTTATTAAACAATTTTTAGCGAGGCATAATTTAAATCCCACTAATTTTATCAAATTAATAACCCTCAATATTAATTTGGCAATCACAACAATTGTAATTTTAGTGGGCCAAGATCCATATTCACCTCACTTGAAGTAAGCTTTGGTTTATCACCTAAAGTATGGTTATTTAGGTAGGTAACACTTTACCAATTACTTCTTATGTAACTCTTGGATAAATATGGGATTCGATATCACATGTCCTGGCTACTTAAAATCCCATCTAATGCCGTAGGTCCAAAACCACTTTGATAACCTAGTTAAGTCTAACCATTTCAAACATATGGATGTCACTACTATCCATCTTGTCTTACCTAGATGGCTTAACACACCCTGCTTTGGCAGAACCTATGTTTAGCAATCCAAGTCTTGACAAGTGTTGAATTATGGGAGGCATTTTAATAACTTAATATTAAGTAAGGGTTCTACTTTATTTTATTTTATTGTTTATTATTATGTCGCATCACATACATAGCATCATATACACATCATCACATACATAGCATAATAATAACACAATTAGCATGTCATAGCATGGCCCAAATCTAGATTGATCTTCATAAGCCAATATGAAGATTAATGGTCAATCCTAGGTAATCTTCATCTCCATGGATTTCCTTAGATTACCATGAACGGACTTCATCTTGAGAATCCACCTTGCTTGATCTTGGGCTTTGATTTTACATTACAAATAGCAATCTAAACTATTCTATTTCTATTAAATAAATCAATCAATTACAATAAATTGATAAACAACATGCAGGGTGTATTTAAAATTACAAACCAAAATAAAATTAAATAAAAGCTGCCAATCATATTGGTATAAAAGGGCCATGCTATGCACCATGCCATTCACACTAAACACATAAACATAATAATATAATTTCATTATAGTAAAATTTTTATTATGACCAAAATGATATATGTGACGAATCCCAGGGGTAGTGCCCCTGGCGGGGTCCAAGGGGCAGCACCCTTGGTGGCGGTCCCGCTAGCCGGTTAACAGGCTAGGGTCAAGCGGGCAGCACCCCTTGCGGGGGCTCAAGGGCAGCACGCCCAAAAGGTAAATGATTTACCTAACTCGTTTGAATGAGTTGCTACCTAAATCCATTGATTTTAATCAATCAGATTACCTAATCTATTCATAACAGAATTAATTAATCTCTGTTTAATACTTAAACGGATTCATGATCTGTTTTAAACCGATCATCCTTGTTTAACAATTAAACAGACCCTATGATATATATTAATCTATTCAAAACGGATTATCACTACTTAACACTTAAACGATCTGCCACCTTAATACAACCAAAACTAGATTTACAGTATATCATTTAATCATCTCAAAACAAATTACTAGATTCTTGTTAAATTGTAATATTAATCAAATTAACAACAACAGGTTACAAGAAATAGTAAACGTATTAATCAAATTAACACGGTAAAAATGTCTAATCAAATAAAACCTCAAACACATTAATCTAATTAATGTATAAATTGTATCCATGCATATCACATATTAACAAAACCATATAAAATCAATTTAATCGAATTCGCAAGTCACTCCGATACCACTGTTGGATTTTGTGACTTAGATATGCAGCAAAAAATCAAAATTAATTCTCACAAAACCCTTGCAAGATCCATGCAATTCGATTAGATTGATAAGAAAAGTCATAGAATCTTACCAGGATAACAAAATGGGCAAGATATTTGGAAGGAAGAGAGCGAGTTCACTCCGATGACACCCTAACTCAAGCTTTTCGTATTCAGGATTGGATTCAGACGTTGTTACTTAGAGCAATGCCCTCTGTAGGTATCCACATGAACAGACTCTCTCAAAAACTGAATTGGTGTGCTAGCACCCTCTCTTTGTGTTTAATGACTCTCTCTAATTTTTAGGGTTTAAATTTTTTTCACCTTTTAGAATAAGAGAATGCCTTTTCTCATCTAATCTGGCCAAAAACCCTAAAATAGATATATATATATATATATTTTTTTTTACTTCGAGATAGAGTCAGATTTTAACTAGGGTAAATTGTAATTCAAATATGATTCATAGAATCTAGATAATGTCAGATTCAATGAATCTAGACATATCTAGTACATCGAATCTAGACATTATCCGGTTCATTGAACCTAGAGACAGTAAACCCAAAATTTGTTTTTGGTATGTTCTAAGTGTGCGACCCTGTAGGTTTACATAACATTGGTAATGGGCTGTAAATTCTCTCTCTGGCCCATAAATCATAAGCAGCCTCTAGCAAGACATTATGATTACCCAAGTTATGCGAATGTCAATAATCCGATATAATCTAATCTACAATAAGTATTAAAGTCCTTTTGTCACTAGATACCTTGATTGAACATAAGGCATGGTTTATGTCATCCTTATACTATTCAATCATATTATATCTTGATCTTAAGTAGACCAATATTGATAACCCTTATCGATTCATTCCAGTATAACCATCCATTTTTCTTCAGTCTAACTTATTGAAGGGCCCATAGATATCTTTCTCATAATAAATGAGGGACAAATTCCTTCTTAATCACTCATATTCCTTACATGATTCACTCTATATCCAACAACAATCTATTCAATCATCCTGTGAAAGATAATATTAGAATGTGTCAAAATATAGAACTTGTCATGTAGAAAACAATGGTGATTTCAGGTCAGAGGACTAGGATAATACTATTGTGATGAGAATCACTTATGACAATTATCCATGCAGTATTGTCATAGCGAGTCAATCCAATACATCATTTCTTAAATATGTATCTATGAGTTGACTTAGTATCTCATACGCATGATTAGTAAACCATAATCATCAGTCAAACTTCATACTAATCTTTATTCATTATTATCCCAATAATAATGCCCAACTAGGGATAATTTAGAATAGAATTCAATTTTCTCCTAAGAGTTTTACTATCAAGTCACATACTTGATGACCTTAGGCAAAATTAATTATTCATAGAATTAGAATAAAAAACAATAATGAAAATGCCTCTTTATCAATACATGCAGAGGCTGCGCTAAAGACCTGCGTGGGTGAGTAGTGGCCTCGGGTGCTAAGGTTGTTGCAGGCAAGTTTTAGTGATGTGCCCTAGCCCAATTATGTAATGACCACATTTTGACCCCCTAAGGGGCTGCTCCATGCTGAAGCCCTCTTTGAAGGTTGATCTTGCCCCAAAATTGAATCAAATGGCTAAAAATTGTCCTGAAATGAAGCTTCACATTAAAAATCCTAAAGACCCAAAATATTGGAGGGGGGATACACTTCTATAGGGGGAGTTTGGAGGCATACAATTCTAGAGAGAGAAGAGCTTAGAAGCCAATTTTCTTGGAGATTCTTAAAGATTTGAAGCCTTAAAGACCTTCTTAACTAGAGTTCCCTCTAAATCTCTTCTATATTTTAATTTTCATTTTGAAATTTGTAATTGTGGATTTATGATCAATAAATTTGCACTTATGGATTTCTTGATGATGTTAGTTATAGATTTCCTTATGCTTGGCTAAATTCTCTCTCTAGACCTTTAATGTAGCTCTATTTAAACTATGCTTGGAATGTTTGGATAATTAATATATTTTCACTTCAACTCATTTTTGTTCTCACTTGTTCAATGCTTCTAATTTGTTGAGAGATAAATTAGTTGATTTTGATTTATAGATTTTAATGCTCAAGAGAGATTAATTTATTTATCAGTTTTGAGATACACAATTTTAGTTATTGTTGAGTTCAAGAGAGTCAATAGCACTTTGATGTTCACTATAACGTTATACTTAATGAGTGTGTAGATGAACAAGTTAGATATAGATATTGACTTATAAAACCATGCATGTAAACTCGTTGATGCTTAAGAAAGGGAATGAGTTGAATTTAAATCCTTGATCAATGAATTGGGTGAAATAAGTTAACAATTACAAATTAGGACAAGCATAGATAGAATAGAGTGAAATCAAGTCCCCAGACTCTCCTCACATAGAATTTCTATTTCACAAAAATTGTCAAGTTTCTGTTTGTTTTGTTATTTGCTTGTTTAATTTAGTTAATTTAATTATAATTAATTTTGCATTTTAATTCAAATTTGATAATGCCTAGATAAAATTCAGTTTTGAAAACCCATAGTAATTAGTTTTAAAATTTTTAAAAATTCAATCCTTGTGGGACTATACTCGACTTTTTTGATCACTTCATTACTTTTACATCTTGTACACTTACAGAAAGAGCATAGCTGTGGGTATAGAAAGAATTAGGAGGTTTCGAAGATCACTCTAAGAAGAACACTTCTTCTTTCTCTTTCTCTCTCTAGAAGCCTGCAGTACTAGGATTTCTGATAGAGTATTGTTGTTTCTCCAGGACCCTTAATTGTGTGTCTCTAATGAATTGAGGAGACCTCTATTTATAGAGAATGAGAGACCCAATTAATTCTAAAAGCATCCTTTATTTTAAGTTTAAGAAACAAATATTTAATTAAAATAAACGAGAACATATTCTCTTTCCTTATACTACATGTGGCGCCACACACAATGAGATTCTTTGTGCTTGTGGCACCAATCGAAGGAGAAAGGAGAAAGAAAATCTTCTCGTTACCTAGTCTCAATTGTTTCTAAATTTAAGTTTTCAAATTTGAATTAAATAAAATTTATTTAGAAATAGAAATTATAAATATGGAAACTTGGAGAACAAGCTATGGACTATTTAGGAAACATTTCCCTATGTCGATATGCACCATACATAATGGGTGGGACCCATAATACATCTTCCAAAATTAATTATTATTAAATAATCCTATTATTTAATAATTATAAATTAATTCATAATTTATTTATTTTGAGTGATATTTAATTTAGAACTTCATAATTCTGAATTAATAATTTAAACCAAAAATTTTACTTGTCCAAACAGTGTTAACTAGGATGGTTGGGGACTAATAGACTTATAATTTCAGGCTTCAATAAAACCAACATATTAATTAAACTCTTTAATTAATATATTACTCTTTTATTAATTCCAATGTAACTCTACTAAATACTTGGAATTACATTCTTCAAATTATAGATATAATTACTCATCTTCTAGAGTCATCATTTGATATAGTCACTGTATATAAATTGATCCTCTATAAATAATTCATAGTTGGAGATAGGTAAAATCCATTAACTTCTTTAATTACTTCTTTATCCTTGAATGCCAATGATTCTCTAATGAAAATAAATTCATGAACTTAATCACGAATTGAGTGCTCATATTATTTAAGACCTGAATCAATAGTCAATAGAATAATTTATCTACTTCTTATTAGAGAAGGAATGGATTCCATTTAGTAATATTTACATTTTTGGCTATTTACTTCATTATACCTCCAAAATATAAGGGGTAAAATTGGATTCTTAAATCTGTACCACGTATATCAAAAGACATAAGTCCAGTAATATGAGTCTGCTAATAACTCTAGAAAAAAATTATCTTATATACGATCGTCGGTCAATGTAATTAGAAGTTGGTATATGTAGGAAATTGTAAGTTGTTCACATCATATCATGTTCCAGTCCTACATAATCTCATCATGTATAGTGCACTTTAATAACTCACTATATTAAAGGTTTGGATAAGACCATTCTATTCTTAATGAAAATGACTTGCACTAATAATGTTCAATTAAAGATTCTATACTTTAATTGAATAATTAATATAATAATTAATTATATATTACTGACCACTTTAATTATCATCCTTAATTATTATTCTTTAGTATATAACACTTATATGTGATATTTAAGGTTACATAGATAATTATAGAATTTTAATGATATTCATAAAATATTCTAAATACATGCATAGAAATATAATAAAAAATCATATTATTTATTTATATATATGTCATTTACAAAACATATTATGGTTTAAGGGTAACCATTCTAACAGTTCATCATCGGCTTGAGTCCACAAAATGGACAGGTATACATGGCCCAGAATAAGACGTGGATGTTGACTGATATCATGGAGAATGAATGGTCAAATCAAATTCTTATTGATGTAAGTACTTATACAAATCTCAATTACTAATCGTTGTCCACGTTTATGTAACTAACAACTTACCTTTTTTTAAATGTAGTTTGGAGGAATTGAAGAGTACACTAATGAAGATATAGAGGAAATGCAAAGTGAATAGGCTAACTTCGTGCACAGTTCGATAAAGGCATAGTCCTGATTATAGAATGAGTTAGGAAAAAGAGAAGTTTGGTAACAAAAGATTACTTTTGTTACAATACCTGGTTCTTATTTCTCTCTGGCTTATAGAATCACAGCTATTAATTTTTTAACGTTTCCATGCAATACATGCAAATGGAGAGAAGCTTGTGAGTTGCTCTTGATTTGTTGACAAGTTTTGCAATGAAAATTGTACTTGTAATTTGTTTTTTCAATATAAAATTGGATAAAAAATAGTAAAATATTATGGAAAAGGTTTCTTATTCTATACCCACAACAAGATGGTAGTTTGATGAGAGGGTCTTAAATTAAAGTCATGGAGGATGGTTTGTTAACAAAAGTCATCTCTAAAGTTATCATAAAAGACAGATTTATCCAAAAACCATCTTCCAAAGTGTTCCTTCTTCTCTCAAAAAAACACAATAGAGGACACAAAATAATTGGCCTCTATTGTTGTGTGGAAAAGTTGACAATTTACAAGCCGTCCTCTACTATTATAGAGGACGGTTGCCAAAACCTTATAGGAAACGTTATTGTAGTGGGTTTGAAAATTTTGTGATTTTTTTAGAAGTTGTTTAACTTAATGCAGCTTATTTTTAGAATATAATGATTGCGTTGATTATTTTATGATAATTAGTGTGATGATGGTGGTGTTTGATTATGTGGTGTTTAATTTAGGATCTTTTTTATTATACGATGATGGTGTTGATTATGTGATGATGATTGTGAGTATGATGATGATGGCATTGATTTTGTGATGTTTGTGAGTGTGATGACGATGATGATTATTTGATGTTTTGTTTAATTTTTGTTTTTAGTGTTGATTATGTGTATGGTAAATTTTTTGATTTAGGATTTATTTTATTATGTGATTATTATGAATAAGAGATGGAGGTTGTAAGAATTATGGCCCACATGATTAATTAAAGGCCTATTAAATTTATCAGATTTATTATTTATTTATTTAGTTTAATAATTATTTATGCTAAAATCTTTTTGGCTATGAGGGATTACAACTCTTATTAAATGATGTGTCTATATCTAAAAGGATATGTGCTTTGATGAAAGACACCTATTGAGAGTCTATAAATAAGATCTAGTCCTCTTTTCACCCAATTAATTGTACTCTTCTCTCCATCAGAAAATACGTTAAAAGAATTAACTGTAGCTCTAGCGAGAGAAACTAGGTTCCTTTTCTCTAACAATTTCTATTCAAGGGCTCTTTACAAATTGAAGTCATGAGTCAAGGCACGCTCTAAATCTTCATCTGTAAAAATTATTGAGTTATAAGATTACTGAGAATTATAGAAATTAAAGTTCTTACATTTGGTATCAAGAGCATTAGATAGAACTCATAATTTTCTTTGAATCGTGGTAGAAGAAACGGTTTTACTTTTAAAGCTGTGTATGCATTTTTGTATATATATTAAGTTTGTGTGTTTTGATATTTATACATTAATCGCTTCATGTGTGTGTGTTGGTTATATATGTTAATCACATGTGTAAACGAGGAGAGAAAATTGCAAAAGCGATTTTGGGAAAAGAAAAAAGAAGAAAGAAGAAGAAATCATATATATGACTAAGTGTGAATTACAGAACAAACAAAAATCACAGTACATATTATGATTGAATAAGCAGTTTTTTTTTCTTGGAAGTACAAAAGCGACAATTGATTACAAAGAATTTTTTACATGCGATTATATATATTTAAGATATATATATATATATATCATCAAACTTTATTTAATTTTATGGTAACCTGTTTTTACTTGTGGTTAATGATTGTTATTGATTACATATGATGTTTAAGTTTATTGTTTCTAATTTTGAAATTACATTATTGTAGTTTATTAGGCACCAAAGTGGCCAAACTTTAAAATTAGTAATTTTTAAATTGAGAAACAAAAATTCAATTACTCATGAATTTTGATACTTATAATTGACATGACATTTACTGATCATGGGTTATTAAATTTCATCTATTATAAGAACTTAGGAATCGCCTAAAGGTTAATTAGCTTTCTTTATAATTGATGAATATAATAGTTAGTAATTCATATGCCCTATTATTTTTGTTTGTTTATCCAAAGGTAGCAAGCATTTTTATTGGACATATTTATGATTACCAAATTAAATTTTTATTTTTAATCAGCATAATTTATAGGTAGTATGTCTTAGTATCACCCAAAGAAGAACTAGGATATACAATTATTGTCTTAGTTTGAATTTAATTATGTGATCGTCTCAAAGCATTAATGTATGAACGTTTCTTGGATATTTGCAGCATCTGTTCCTGTTTCTCTGCATTCGCATACTTCATCTGTTCCCCTATTTATTGGATTGAATTTCTCTGACTGGCACGAACAAGTCCAATTTCACTTAGGTGTCTTAGATCTTGATTTAGCACTTCAAGATAAGGAACCCACAACTATTATTGATGATAGTAGTGAGGAGGAGCAATCTTTTCATAAAATATAGGAAGGGTTGAACATATTAAGCTTAATGTTCATGCAGATGACAGTAGCAAACAACATTAAAAGTACTCTTCTCAAGACTAAAAGTGCTAAGGAATTTATGAAACTTATGGAAGAGCGCCCTTAAACTGCTGATAAGTCTCTTGCTACTACATTTATGGCTAAATTAACCAACTTGAAGTTTGATGGTTCTTATACTATGCAAGAGCATGTCCTTGAAATGACAAATATAACAGCAAAATTAAAGTCTTTGGGGATGTCGGTGGATGAGTTCTTTCTAGTACAATTCATTCTCAACTTGCTTCTTCTTGAACAATATGGTCTATTCTAGATGATTTATAACACAATTAAAGATAAATAGAGTATTAATAAATTGACTAGTGTGCTTATTCAAGAGGAGACAAGATTGAAGAATCAGAAACCTCATTCCGCTCATCTTGTGAATCAAGAGGCTAAAAAGAGCATTAACAAAAAGCCTAGAAAGAACAAGAAGAAAGGGTTCAAGAAGGAGTTACATAACTTGAATGAATCAATTCAAATCCACAAGGAACACAATGTTAAGTGCTAGTTTTGTAACAAATTTGGGCACTTAAAGAAAGACTGTCAGAAACATAAAGCCTGGTTCGAAAAGAAAGGTAAGCCTTGTGCTTTAGTTTATTTCGAATCAAATTTAACTGAAGTTAGTTGTAATTCTTGATGGATTGATTTAGGTTTAACCACTCACATTTCTAAAATGATGTAGGGATTCCTTATGATCCAATCTATAATAGCAAATGAAAGTTTGATTTACATGGGGAATCGAGATAAAGCTTCAGTGGAAGGAATTAGCACTTATCGCTTAATATTAGATGCTGAACATTATCTTGATTTATACCAAACTCTTTATGTACCTACTTTTTCTCGCAACTAAGTTTTTTTATCAAAACTCGATGTAGCAGGATTTTATTGTAAGTTTGGATTTGGATTTTTTGGTTTATAGAAAAATAATAGTTTTATTGGTTCTAGCATCCTTTATGATGGTTTATATAAGTTAAAGCTTGATAATCTTTTCGCTGAAACTTTGTTAACCATGCGTTGAAATATTAGAACTAAACAGAGTTTAGTTGATGAAAGTTCTGCTTACTTGTGGCATAAAAGCTTAGGTCACATATCCAAGGAAAGAATAGAGAGATTTCTAATAAATGGAATTCTTTTGAATTTAGATTTTACTGATCTCAGTTTATGTATTGATTGGATTAAAGGAAAGCAAACCAAACATGCTAAGAAAGGGACTACAAGAAGTGCACAGCTTCTTGAACTTATACATACCGACATATGTAGACCTTTTGATCCTCCATCCTTTGGTGGAGAAAAGTATTTTATCACTTTTATCAATCATTTTCCATGTTATAGTTTTGTTTATATATTGCATGAAAAATCTCAATCTATTGAAGCCCTTGAGGTATTTATTAATGAGGTTGAAAGGCAATTAGATAAAAAATGTGAAACTTGTAAGGTCAAATGGAGGTGATGAATACTATGGAAAGTATAACGAGTCAGGGCAATGTCTAGGTCTATTTGCTAAAGTCCTAGAAAAGCGAGGCATATGTGCATAATACACTATGCTAGGTACATCACAACAAAATGGTGTAGCAGAAAGGCATAATCGTATATTGATGGATATGGTTAGGAGTATGTTAAGTTATTCATCATTACTTTGTGGATGCATTCATTATAGACCGCCATGTATATACTAAACAAGGTTCCTAATAAGGCAGTTTTGAAAACTACTTTTGAGATGTGGATGGGAAGGAGACCTAGTTTAAGGCACCTGCATGTTTGGGGTTGCCTGACAGAAGTGAAAATTTACAATCCACATGAAGAGAAATTGGATTTTAAGATGACCAGTGGTTATGTCAATGGTTATTTTGAAAAATCAAAAGGGTATAAATTTTACTGTTTTAACCATAGTACGAGAATAGTAGAATATGGAAATGCTAGGTTCGTCAAGAATGGTGAAATTAGTGGGAGTAGAGAACCATGTAATGTGGTCATTGAAGAAGTTAGGGTAGAAGTACCTCTACTTGTAATTTCCAAGATTGTTCCTAATATTGTTGTACAGCCTAACAATGTTCAAGAACAACAAATGAATGACCAACCACTTTACGATGTAGTTGCACTCGAGGAACCTATGGTAGCTGAACCACAAGAAGTAGTATGAAGAAGATCTCAAAGAGAAAGACAATCCGCTATTCTTGATGATTATATGGTTTATCTACATGAATCAGAAATTGACTTAGAAATCGATAATGATCCAATTTCAAATCCAGTTTCATTTTCACAAGCCATGGAAAGTATTGATTCTAAAAAGTGGCTTAATGCTATGAAAGATGAGCTAAAATCTATCGATCAAAATAAAGTTTGGGATCATGTTGAATTGCCTAAAGGTTGCAAGAGAGTCGGGTGTAAATGGGTCTTTAAGACCAAACATAACTCTAAGGGCAATATTGAATGTTACAAGTCTAGACTTGTTGCCAAAGGTTTTACTTAGAAAGAAGGCATTGACTTAAAGAGACTTTTTCTCCAGTCTTTAAGAAATATTCACTTAGAATTATTATGGCATTGGTGGCTCATTTTGATTTAGAGTTACACCAAATAGACGTGAAAACCGCCTTTGTCGATGAAAATTTAAAGGAAGAAGTATATATGGACAAACCTAAAGGCTTTTCAAGTAAAGGAAAGGAACACATAGTGTGTAAATTAAAGAAGTCAATATATGGACTTAAACAAGCTTCTCGACAATGATATCTTAAGTTTAACGATATCATTACTTTGTTTGGATTTAAATAGAACATCGTTGATCGGTGTATATATATGAAGGTCAGTGGGAGCAAATTTATTTTCTTAGTCTTATATGTTGATGATATTTTGCTTACTGCTAGCAATCTTGGTTTATTACATGAAACTAAGGAATTCCTCTCTAAGAACTTTGAAATGAAAGATATGGGTGAGGTAGCTTATGTGATAGGAATTTAAATATTCTATGGTAGATCACAAGGATTGTTAGGGTTGTCTCAAAAAGGTTATATTAACAAAGTTTTAAAGAAATTTAAGATGGATAGATGTTCAACATGCATAGTTCCAATTTAGAAAGGGGACAAATTTAGTCATATGCAATGTCCAAAAAATGAATTGGAATGAGCGCAAATGAAAAACATTCTTTGTGCATCTGTCGTTGGTAGCTTGTTGTATACTCAAACCTGTACTAGACTCGACATTAGTTTTGCTATTGGGATGTTGGGAAGATATCAAAGTAATCTAGGCATAGACTATTGGAAAGCTGCAAAGAATGTTCTTAGGTATTTGTAAGGAACAAAGGACCATATGCTCACTTATAGAAGATGTGATCATTTTGAAGTAATCGGTTACTCATATTCAAATTTTGCCAGATGTGTTAAAACTAGAAAATCTACATTTGGTTATATGTTCCTTTTGGTCGAACGAGCAATTTCATAGAGAAGTACAAAGCAGTCCGTCATTGCTGCATCCACTATGGAGGCCGAGTTTGTGGCATGTTTTAAGGCCACAAGTCATGGTTTATGGTCATTGAATTTTATTTCGGGACTTGGAGTTGTCAATAGCATAGCCAGGCCATTGAAAATTTATTGTGATAATGCCACAGCAATCTTCTTTGCCAAAAATGATAACTATTCTGATGGTGCAAAATGTATGGATATTAAGTACTTAGTTGTTAAGCAAGAAGTTCAGAAACGTAAAGTGTCAATTGGACAAATTAACACCAATCTTATGATTGCAGATCTTTTAACAAAAGGATTATCACCCAGAACATTTATTGAACATGTTGAACGTATGGGTGTTATTGGACGTCATTAGTGGTTATGTATTATGTTTTATTTTATTTTAATGATATGACACTTCGAGCTTACTTATTATGTTCCCAATACATCCTATTTTCTTTTTTGTATACATGATTGTAACAGATCAACGTTTGACAGGATTGTCTAACTAAAGACATTAAAATGGACTATTATTTTATCTCTCAATTATGAATCATGTTAAATAGATGTCTAATATCGTATTACATGGAAGGGACTATATTAAATTAGTGATATACAACCACCATAACTCACTTTAGATTTTCTGGTTTATTATGATGTAAAGTACTAGCCAATTTTAAAAAGATTTAGCATAATATTGTTGTGCACATTATAGCTTTATTAAAGTAATAAAGGAATATCATATGGGCCAAATGGGAAAATGTTAGAATTAAGGCCCACATGATTAATTAAGGGCCTCCTATTAAGGATATGTCTACATCTAAAACAATGTGTGCTTTGATGGAAGATACTTATTAAGGGTTTATAAAAAAGAGTCTAGTCATCTCTCCACCCAATTAATTGTATTTCTTCTCTCTATCAGAAATATGTTAATAGAATTAACTGTAGATCTAGAGAGAGAAACTAGTTTTTTCTTCTCTGACTTCTATTCAAGGGTTCTCTGCAAATTGAAGCTATGAATCAAGGTACGCTCTAAATCTTCTTCTGTGAAAATTATTAAGTTTTAAGATTACTAGCTATTATAGAATTTAAAGTTCTTACAAAGGATATTAATGTTATAAAGTTTTATTTGAAGATAATAGAATACATTTTAGACTACAATATATCTGTATATATAATAGTATATTTGTATATCTGTTTTCTTAAAAAAAATATTTTTAAGAAATCGTATATGGATGAGAACTGGAAAATTTTCCTGTTTCTTGATTGGTTTCAAATTTTAAACAACTTTTAATACTTGAACTGGTTGGTTTTTAGTTTATATCTCCTTATTCTGAATTTAGGATCATTTATTTCAAAGTTAAAATTATTTTTAGTTCTTAAATTTTAAATAGATTCGTTTTCTTTTTATTTTTAATTTTTTGAATATTTTTTTTTATTTGTAGTTTCCCATTATTGATTGAGACAATTTTGGCTATAAACACGTAAGTCCTATTATATGCAACAAGGTGGAAATTTTATTGATGAAATTAGAGTGTTTACTCTTTTTTTTTTTTTTAATTTTCTCAGTATTCTTTAAAATGAACGAGTGATTGATGTCTATTCATATTTTGAGTGAATCAACAGATTTATGGAAGTCTTTTCTTCTAGTATTCTAAATAAATCAATGGAATTTTCCAGTATTCATAGAAAATCAATAGATTCTAGAAGTTTATCCCTTTTTCTAATTTTTTGTATATTTTCGCTATATCAGTTGGTATCAAAAGACAAAATGTTCCTATACTGGTTTTTTTTCTCCATGCCGGCTCCCCATAGCCTTGAGGCTCATGTCGTCGAAAAACTTGTCCATGTCTACGAACACATGCTCGATCAACTTGCTGTATGAAAGAGAAACTCAATGCTCTTGCCCTATAGTCTGAAAACAATAATATTGCAAAAGAAGAGGAAAATTTTGAAGTCAAGGAAGTAACCAAAGATCCACTTTTCTACAAAAATTGTGACAAGGACGATATCTTTGATGGAGATGATGACGATAGTGACAAATTTGCTCGTGGTCTAATTTATGATAAAAGTGATGGCGAAGATTACGATCAAATAATTAATTTTACCCTATATTTGATGATAATAATAAAGGAAAGAATGACTAAGACAATTATTTTAGCTCACTCTTTGACCACATAGAAGGTGATAAATAAGAAGATCTGATTAATGTCAGACTCTACCACAGTCAGCGGTGAAGTTATTATTATTGTTTTTAGTATCTACTTCCTCACATTTCTTTCCATGTGGTGATTCCCAAACAAATCATGTTTAAATTTGACGTGAATGACTTTATTTTGCCTAACAAGGAAAAGGGTCGCATCTATGAGTTATAAATTTTTCGCTCCCATGGTGGTTCATTTTGAATTTGCGAAGCACATTTTCTCTATTCTTATCAATTGTTTAGGTTCAAGGACATAGCTTTTTGATCCTAGAGGGAATGATGCAATGAGAGTTGAAGGCATTAAAGACTGGCCGACCAGCCAATGCATATTCAGGCCAACTGGATCGTCGTAATTAGAAACGAAAATTTTCCTGTTTTTTGATTGATTTCCAATTTTAAGCAGCTTTTAATGTTTTTATTTTCTTTTTAGCTGATATCTTCTTTTATTTTAGATTTAAGATTACTTTTAGTCTTTAAATTTTAAATAGGTTAGTTTGCCTTTTATTTTTAATTTTTGGAATAATTTATTTTTTATTTTTAGTTGTAGCTTTCTATTACTGTTTAGGATAATTTAGACTATAAATACGTTAGTCCTATAATATTTGGAATAATTTATTTTTTTATTTTTATTTGTAGCTTTCTATTACTGTTTAGGATAATTTAGACTATAAATACATTAGTCCTATAATATGTAATAAGGTGGAAATTTTACTAATAAAATTATAGCATTTACTATCTATTTTTTTCTAGGTTTGTTGGTATTTTTAGAATTAACAAGTGATTTTTGGTTCTTTAATGATTGAATTAATAGAATTTTTTGGTATTCATAAAGAATCAATGGATTCTATGAGTTTATCTCTTTTCTTAATTTTTTCATAGGCTTCCGCTGCATTAGAGGACAACTTTTTGGCAATGATCTTTAATCATTTTGAAAATACATTTTTTTTTTTTCTATGATAAAAATGCCATCGCTGAAAGTTTTTTAAGTAACTGTTTGTAGCAGACAACCTCTTAGTGACAACACATGTTGTTGCTAATGATTTTTTTTTTCCTTTGCAACGATATCCTAATTTTTAGGGACAACACCCATCGTCGCAAGAGCCAACATCTTTTTCTATTTCTTGCTCGTGTGCGAAAAGCCCTTTCATATTGCAGTAGGTTGAAGATTTGATCAAGAACAAGTTTGCTAGATAGTGTAAATGAAGTTGGAAGGTTCTGGTTTATTTTGATATGAGTTATCCTTTATTGCCATTCACGAAAACAGAATAAATAAAGTTAAAAGGCCATTATCTATCAAAGAGATCGCTCGAGTATTGAATATTCGTATATTGGTAAACATTTAATTACTAATACTTCCATTATAAACTGTTTCCATCTTTTGAAAATAATAAGGTTGTGATATTTTTATGTCTTGTGGCCTCTGTTGTTTGAAGATTAACTCTGGTTTTGAGGATTACCAAGTTTTGATATGGCAAGGAAAAGAGATATTACATTTGAAGGCATGTATACCCCACCAAAAGTAGAAATTGACTTCTCATTTTGTTGTTGCCAATTTTGAAGGTTAAAATCTTGTGGGTCTCCAGAAATAAGTTTATGCATTTCAATTGAAAGGGAGTGGAACTGCTAGATGATTGCTATTGATGCACAGGATCCAAGTAGAAAAAAAGAAAATGTTTGAATGGTATAATGTCCTTGTCTTGCAGCAACTATACATCACTTTCAATTCAATAAAGGGCAACTTTAGAGGGAAAATAAAAAAGTAAAGCCTGTGACATGCAGGAACAATTTGGTAAAAACTATGCTTATCTGATGTCGGCCACAACATCATTGGATATACCTTCTGAAAATAATACCCACGTTATTGTTATTGTTATTATTATTTTTCTCGTTGTCATCGTCATTAATATTAAGAATAGAGAATTCGACTTTGATCGCCATTTGGTCTTATTGAGGAAAGTCATATGCTTAGTTTCTGCCTCATTGTTGTCATCCGTCATAGCATCATTAATCATCAGCCAAAAAAATTGACTAACAATTATAGGTTTTGGAAAAAAAAAAAAAAAAAGGCATCGGAGAACTAATTGCGCTGCACAAAGTATAACTCTTCAATTACTTTGGCTTATTGGATTGCATTGATGTAAACAGGAGTGTTCACCAAGCAAGCAAATTCATTCGATCTAAATCCATCTGTCAAGTTAAGGTAGACTGGGCTGACTTTAAATTTGTACTAGATTGGGAATTTTTCAATTCAAAAATTTTTCAAATTGAATCGCCGATGAAACATTTTCCAATCTACAGACCCGCAAATTCAGACTATCTATACATACATATATATATATATAACTAATCTACGTAAATATATTTAAATTGTTTTTTGAAAATTCTTTGTTATAATGGAAATGTTGGAATTAATCTAATACATGGGTTAATATTTTAAATAAATATGTATCATAGGCTATTAGATAAGATTAGTCTAATTAAAGTGATTAATTTAGGTTTTTGGCTTTTAAAGCATTATTAAATGTGTGCCTCTTATGTGTAGAGACCAAAATATAATTATTGATTTTATGATGAGCTAAATTGATAATTAAAGATAATTATTAGGGTTAGCAGTTATATAAAAGGTTGTGGTCCTTAAGTTAGGACGTATGTTACTTTTCTACCACTCATCTACCGAAAGATTATGAAGGCATTGTGATGCCTGTAAATTCTCACATGCAAATTTTGCTAGTAATAGCATGTTTGCATCGCATTATAATTATTATTGAAATGTCTAATTTTATTTTTAGATTATTTGATGTAGTGTGAGGCTTAGTGTCTTCCACTTAAAATCTTAAAAGTGCTAGAATAAATAACTTATATAAGTTTGCTTTATTTAAATTTAATTGTATTCTTTTACAAGTTAAATATTAATTATATGTTTCTTTTGTTATACTATATTACCAAAAGTTCGATCAGTTGATCGGTAGTTTAAATTATTACAATATATATATATATATATCAAAGTTAGCGAGGATAATGACTGAAGTTCAAGTCGGTTGTATCACTGCTTTTCTTTTATTTAAACGTTGGGCTTCGAAATTCTCTTCACCACCGACTGATCCTCTTCACAAGTTCTCTTCTGCACCACTTCTTCTTCTATGTAAACTCAACGACAATATAATTGTAGGATGATCACTTTTCTATGTACTTGAGAAGCTGCAACAAAAAAAGAAAAGAACAGAATGTCCTTTTTTACAGTCCAATCAACTACATAGAAATTCTGGTGCCACTCTGTGCATGAATTGGACAGTGTTTGCTATGTCTAGGTTATTAGAGCTATCACCAATTTCCTTAGACTTTTGTCCCCTCAGCTTTGGTTGAAAAGATTTGAACTTTTACACACGCCTCAAGATAGACTCGTTTATAGATTTATCATTAGACCATGTCTGTAACCACAATAATTTTTTTTGGCAATAATGATAATGGTTACCAAGACAATTGCCAATTTGGGGTTCCAAATGGCTTCTTTTCAGGGGTATACCAAGTGACTTAGTAGTTGATCTATTGGAATATGGCCAAAATGACATCAAAACTGGTTAGCATATGCTGTACTTTACCAAAGTGAAATTCACACTATTTGGTATCTAAAACTTAGCAAACATATTGGATCCTATTATCCTTTCATGCCTGTTCGGTACTACCACTAATGGAACAAAAACCAAGGAAAGTAAAAAACTACGAAGTACTTCGGATCCTAGTATGAAAGGTAAAGCCACGATTCATACCATAGTGATGTAAGAGTTGGTGCAAAAACAGACTAATTAGGAGAACCTTTGATCCGGTGTCAAGGGGGAAAAAAATCACCAAAACAAAACAAAAAAGGAGCTTGTGGAAGCTCAAATAATTTGCAAGCAATGTAGAACTTTGGTATTTTACAGGCTTAGAAGTTTCACGTTGTATTCAAAAATTCAGATTACTTCACACCATTAGAAAAAAAAAAAAACATATTTGCTGAAATTAATATAGTTTATAATAAAAGCAATGATCAAAATTTGCATATAAGAAACATAGTTGTTTCAAAGCTTTAAGGTATGAACTTTTATTCTAGAACAAGTAAAGTAAATTTGACTATTTCGTACTTGTTTGCCCTTATTTGATGACCCATTTTGAAGTTTTCCATCACTAAGTAGTTTGAGTTACTGTTGTATGATTTCATACATATGTAGATATATTTATGCTATATGTTAATGAAATACATGCATTTGAAGTAAAATTTAGAATTGTAGTGCTGATTATAAGTTATATGTTACATATACATATAAACCTATGTCTTTACGGAAATCTTGTAGTTACATATGTTGAGAGTTATTGAATATTTTAAACTAAAGTTAACTTGTGTTATTTGCCTAGTTATATTATATCGGTGTAGTTATTAAGTGTAACAAATTATATATATATTAGTTCATCATACTGGGTGATTTTGTTTTACCATTTTGTAGTAGCACTCGTGAATCTTATGTTAAGTGCGAGTGCTAATTCTAATGTATATAGTATATTATATATATATATATATATATAGATAATAGTCAAATGTACAATTCGCTTAATATAGTTATTAATTAATTTATTATAACTGTTTCCTTTGACTTATGTTGGGTATATTTTTACTCATTCAAAGTCAGTCACATAACTACTCTAGTTTTTTGTTATCATTGTTATTTATTTTCTTATGTTGGTTAATTGTAATTGTTAGACATGTATGCCCTAAGGAGTAAAAATGTAATAAGTTTTTGGAGACATTTTTATCAATAAAGAATTTATTCATTATTCATATACCAAATCTTGTCCTCTTTATGTTCATATTTGTTGAATGTATGTTAAGCAAACAATAGTCTGAGACTATCGGTCTAAGCCTTAAGAATTGGGCATATGATGGACGGATTATGCAAAAGACACAATTCTTAAGGTGATGGTCTAAATCATATGATCCGTAATCGAGAGAATAAAGTTGGGCGCTTTATTCGTGCAAAGATTGTTATGTTGTCTATATCCCTTTAGGGAGATGGTTTGTCTTGACCATCAGAGGCGGAGATAAACTTGTAGAATTATTGTAAATTGATTTAGTTTCTTAGAGATTATCTTGAAAAAGTTGTTTCGATTAGATAACTTCTCTATTGGGTTATTTGAATTAAAACTGAGACTTTATCCTGTACAATCTTGGGTGAAAAATAAAAGATTCGCGGAGATATTTACGCGGTAGTTTGGCCTGTCGATCTACGTGTTCGGTCTTCTAATAAGGCCTGTTCGGCCTGTCGATGGGGCATGTTCGGCCTGTCGATCAGCGAGGGATAAGATTACGCGTTTCTACGTAGATCTTATCAGATATTGATCCAAACTTGATTCTGTTTCGAGTTTTTGAGACCTAATCTGAGAAGGACTGACCCTGGGACCAATCTCTATATAAAAGGAGTAAGTCTTATGAGTTACTTAAATCAATTGAGAGATTAAGAGTGATACTCTGCTACTGAGAATCTGTAAACTCCCTGAGAGCTTTTGTTCACAAATCACGAACACTTGCTTCGGGTGTTAGATATGTATGCCCTAAGGAGTAAAAATGTAATACGTTTTTGGAGACATTTTTTTATCAATAAAGAATTTATTTATTTACATATACCAAATCTTGTCCTCTTTACGCTCTTATTTATTGAATGTATGTTAAGCAAACAGTAGTCTGAGACTGTCGGTCTAAACCTTTAAGAATTAGGCATATGATAGACTGATTATGCGGTAGGCACGATTCTTAAGGTGACAGTCTAAAACATATGATCCGCAACCAAGGGAATAAAGCTGGGCGCTTTATTCATGTAAAGATTGTTATGTTGTCTATATCCCTATTGGGAGATGGTCTGTCTTAACCATAAGAGTTGGACTCTGTGTATAGAAACATTGGCACGTTGTCATAGGTGACAATGTGTTGGATCGGGACACAAAGTTAATTGATTTGGATTAATAATTTTGTCTTGGAAAATCGATTCACTTTAGACAATCATTTGTATTGTATCTTAATCTTGAGATGGATAGTGGGCCCGTTGTCTAGACTTGGTCCTTTTGATGTACCAAAGGGTGACTCTCACATCTCAATAGTGGTATGCATACCGGTACGTTGGAGGCATGACTCTTGATAGCGTAGACTTGTTATTCATAGATATGGAATCCATAGCTCTTCCTGAGGAGTAATGATATCCTCTTATATACGTTATCCTGTAATTGGAAAACTGGAGCGCTCAACCATTTGGATACATAGGTGTAACCGTATGGTATACTATCTTTGGATGGTAAGTTTTCTAATGGTGAGATAATGGAACGTAAGATAAAAATAATCGGGAAGGTAAGACAGAACTTGTCCTTAAGCTGATTATGGATTATCATATGGGATACGATACACTTTGATATGTCATGGAGACTTAGCTATACGGGCTTCGTAATTCTATAAAGTTCGAGAGTGCAGCTCCAAGCTTTTAGTGGAGTAGCGTTAGAGTTGATAATTGTGAAATGTATATCTGGGATATTAGGTTTCATAATTATCGAGAGCTTGAACTTTATAGGTCCATTTTGGTCCTCTTTGCTAGCTCACAAAATCCTGCAACGATACGGCGTGCTTTTTCAATAATTGGTGACTTATGTAGGATTTATTGGATTGGTTTAAAATTTAAAAGAATCAAATAATTCATGTCTGTTTATTAGTTAAATTAATTTTGTAATAAAATTAATTTAAGATAAACTTATTGAATTATGGGGATCGGATAATTCTTGTCTGTTTATCGGTTGATTTAATTGGATAAATTAAATGAAGATAAACTTGTAGAATTATTGTGAATTGATTTATTTTCTTAGAGATTATCTTGATAAAGTTTGTTTTGATCAGATAACTTATCAATTGGGTTATTTGAATCAAAACTGAGACTTTATCCTATAGAATCTCGGGTGGAAAATAAAAGATTCATGGAGATATTTACGCGACAGTTCGGCCTGTAGATGAGGCCTGTTCGGCCTGTCGATCTTGTTCGGCCTGCCGATCAGTGATAGATAATATTACGCATTTTCACGCGGATCTTATCAAATATTGATCCGAACTTGATTCTGTTTTGAGTTTTTAAGACCTAATCTGATAAAGACTAACCCGAGGACCAATCGCTATGTAAAGGGAGTAAGTCTCATGAGTTACTCAGATCAATTGAGAGATTAGGAGTGATACTCTTATGGCGAGCATCTGTAAACTCCCTGAGAACTTTTGTTCACAAATCACGAATACTAGCTTTGGGTTCTCTCGATTGGTTAGAAGGTGAGTCACCTGTGGAAGAGCTGTATGTGTGAGCCCACACTCACTCCGATCGTGGATAGAGAATAGCAAAGAAGACCAGCTGGTTAAGGCTTTTCTGGAACGTTACTTCTCTTCATGGGTCGCGGAAGTTCTTCGGTGCATAAAGGTTAGTAAGATCTGTTTAATTTATACATATAGCATGTCAAACTTGTGTTTTGGAAAAATACTCTGATGTTAAAATTCTTAAAATTTTTGTTGCGCACCTCACACTGTTTTTTCCAATAATTGGTATCAGAGCCAAGGCTTTTACATAAATTTACAAGTTTGTGATCATACTGTATGTATAAATTTTGTGATCTTAATCTCTCCAATGCTTGAATTTAATTTTATAGAGAGTTAGCACTCTAGGTTTCTATATAATTATATGTTGTCATAGATTATGTGGTGAATATTCATTAATTAATTATGGTTGATTAAATTGTTATTTAATTATTTATTAATTAATTAATTTATGCCAGTTATGGTTCCTTAGATGTTAGAATATGTGTCTAGGTTTTTCATGTAATTAGATGGCGGACTATCATCTCCATCTAGGAATTGTTATTTAATTTTAAATTTGTAAGAATTTTGTAATTAAATAATTATTCGGAGAAGACGGATCGAGAAGTTGGATCTAAAAGATCAATGATGGCGCACTCAGGTATTTCCTGTGTCTCAAATTTTATGTTTTTGAATTGTTAAAAATAAAATTGATGAATTGCATTAAAATTGTATTTTCTAGAATGGAGATTTCTGCTCGGTCGGCATGCTGAACCTTCAGTTCGGCAGGTCGATGGTCACAGATCGACACCATCGGCAGGCCAGACGTGTGGTTTGGTAGGCCGACAGTGGGGTAGAAATAGGTTGGCTCTGCCGGTAGGCCAAACTTTCATGGGTCGGCAAGCCGATCTTTTAGATCGGCAGGCCGATGAAGCATGACCGACAGACCGATCTAGGTGATCGGTCTGCCGACTGAGAGCTGAAAAATTTCCAGAAAAGGTGTAATTTTTACAGTGCAGTTTTAATTTTATTTTTTTAGACGATTCTGAGAAACATTAAATTTGGATATGACTGGAAATATGAAGTATTTGATTCATATGAGATTGAAGACTTGAAGATGGGAATTATGTGAAGAAGGATACAACTTGAGGATTCAAGGATAAAGAATCGATTTATGTCTCGATTATTCTCTTGTAATCTTAGCTTTCTATTCTCTAGGATGGAGCCATAATGTTACGGTTATTATTATTTTGCTTATAGCTTTGCTTGATTGCTTTGCTTGTCTGCATTATAATATGATTTGCCATGTATATTGATAACATGACAAATAGAATAGGAAGTGCCACTCATATTAAAATTGTTCATTCATAATTTTAAAATAAAACCTTGACTTCAAAAGATTGTGTGGGAGAAGGTTTTCGAAGAGAGAACCTAAGGCCTCCATCGTTGGTCCATAGGAAGAACATGGTGGTCCCGACCCCTAGGAAGGGATTTCTATCATGTACCAGATTGGATCTCTGAGAGAATAAGGTATTTTAGCATGATTTATGGTTGCACGCCCCTAAGTGGTGATTATAAATCATGGATAAAATATTGAAATGATGGTTATACACTCACGTTAATTTTATTATTAACCTCCCCTAGGAGCTCTGTTAATAAAATTAATGGCCAAAGAAACGATTATTAATATATGCTGGATCATACGGGTCCTGGATGGCATATATTAATTAGGAGGGGATCCGTGTTCCTGATTGAATTTGGCATGACTCCCCTAGGAGCTTGTTGAATTCTGAGTTGGGAATTATCGTTATAAGGTTGTGATATTTTCAAAGTTTTGACGCATAAACACATTTGTATGATTTTACATGATTGTGTTAACTTACTAAATTATTATGATATGTTTGCTTATGTTTGGTATATGATTCTTTATTGTAGATTAAAAATGTCTAAAAATGCTTTATCATCGATACTTGATAAAAACCAATTAACCGGTGAGAATTACAATGATTGAAAATGGAACCTGGATATCGTGCTGTCCTTTGAGAAACTAAAATACGTTCTGACAACCCCTTGTCCTCTCGGGCCTATGGGAGACTCATCTAATGAGTAATTCCAAGTGTATGACCGCTGGAAAGATGCCAATGATCAGGCCCGTTGCTATGTTATCGCCAGTATGAATAATGTGCTGCAGGCTCAACATCAAGATTATGAGACTACGAAGCAGATCTTGGATAATCTTGAAGATATGTTTGAAGGCCAGGCCATAACAAAGCGGCAAGGGGCGCTTCAGAAACTTCTTAACTGTAGACAGAGACCGGGAACATTTGTAAAGGAGCATATGATGTTGGTCATGGGTTATCTCGCTGAGGCTCAAACTAATAGAGCCGACATCGGTGCTGAAACTCAGATGACTATGGTCTTTGAGACTCTGTCTAAGGAATTTATTCTGTTTAGAGCTACTTTTAACTTAAGCAATAGATGGGATATGACCTTGACAGAACTGATGAAACAGTTATAGGAGTTTGAACTGCTGATTAGGGAGTCTCCTACGGGTGGTGAGGCCAACATGGTAGCTGCTTCTGGTTCCAATTCTAACTCTAGGAATGGAAAGAAGCAACAGGCCAAGAATGAGAAGTCTTCTGTTCCTGTTAATACCAAAAGCAAGAAGAAGAAGAAGAAGAACCCAAAGAAGCTTAAGTGCTTCTTTTGTGGTAAGGTTGGGCATATTAAGAAGCATTGCAAGGACTTCCTTTCCAAAGGAGGTAGGTGTGATCTTCTGTATTTAGAAACTTGTTTGCTTAAGGAATCCAATGACATTTGGGTCATAGATTCCGGTGAAACTAATCATGTTTGTGTTTCTCTGCAGGGGTTCAAAGAAACGAGAAGTCTTCTACATGAAGACTTCATGCTTCAGATGGGCGATGGATCCTTGGTCTCAGCAGAAACAGTGGGAGACGTCCATCTTTACTTTGATAACTATAGGAATTTTGTTTTTGCAATATTGTTTTTATGTTCCTAAATTTAAAAGGAATTTAATTCCTGTATCTTGTTTATTTAAAGACTCCTACGTGGTATCTTTTAATGAAAAAGTGGTGATTCGTAAAAACAAATCTTTTATCTGTTCTGGATGGATGCAAAATAATCTATATTTTATCAAACCTAAGATGGACTTATTGCTTAATGCTGAGATGAATGATAATAACTCCAAAAGACTTAAACTTCTCACTCTAATAAGACTTATCTTTGGCATTTGCGCCTTGGTCACATTAACCTGAATAGGATTCAAAGGTTGGTAAGGGATGGACCTTTAAGTCACTTAAAGTTGGAATCTATAGCTCAATGTGAATCTTGTTTGGAGGGTAAAATGACCAAAAGACAATATGGGTCTAAAGACAATAGGGCCGAAGGGGTTCTAGAACTTGTGCATAGTGATGTTTGCGGACCGGTGAACATCCGAGCACGAGGAGGGTATGAGTACTTCATCACTTTTATTGATGATTTCTCAAGATATGGGTATGTGTGCCTATGCACCCCAAAAGCAAAACTTTTAACAAGTTTAGGAAGTTTCGGGCTGAAGTGGAAAAGCAATTGGGTTGACCCATAAAGGCACTTCGATCCGATCGAGGTGGGGAATACCTTTCTGATGAGTTCTTGGGACACTTGCTAGAGAATGGGATTTTATCCCATTTGACTGCACCGGGCACTCCGCAGCAAAATGGTGTAGCTAGGAGAAGAAATAGGACTTTGTTGGACATGGTCAGGTCCATGATGAGTTCTTCATCATTACCTTTATCCTTTTGGGGATATGCCCTAAAAACTACATGTTATCTTTTGAACAATGTGCCTTCAAAATCGGTCCCTTAAACTCCTCATGAGTTGTGGACAAGAAGAAAGACATCCGTAAACCATATTGGTATATGGGGATGTCCGGCTCATGTCCTTTTTAAGGATTCAAATAAGTTGGAAGCACGTTCAGAAGTTTACGTGTTTGTAGGATATCCAAAAGGGACTAAAGGGGGTTATTTTTATAACCCAAAGGAAAATAAAGTCATGGTTTCTGCTAATGCAACTTTCCTTGAGGAGAGTTACATGGACGACTTTAAACCTGGAAGCAAAATGGTGCTTGAGGAGTTAAGGAGTGATCAAATCACTCCACAGGTTCCGAATAAAACCGTTCCGATTAGTGTAGAAAAACCAAACAAACTTGAACAACAATCTCAAGGGCTTCAGCGTAGTGGGAGGATCGGGCATCAACCTGAGAGGTATATGTTCAATGGGGAGGTCTTCTTGGCTGAACTGGATGAACATGACAGGGATCCTTATACTTATGTAGAAGTTATGGAGGATGTTGATTAAAAACTCTAGATAGAGGCCATGAACATAGAGATGAAGTATACGAAGACTAATCAGGTCTGGGAGCTTGTGGATCTTCCCAAAGGGGTAAAACCCATAGGGTGTAAGTGGATCTACAAGAGGAACAGAGGAGTGGATGGAAAGTTTGAAACCTTTAAGGCTAGACTAGTAGCTAAGGGTTATACGCAAAAGGAAGGAATTGATTATGAGGAACCATTTTCGCTTTTAGCCATGCTTAAGTCCATCCGGATTCTCTTATCCATAGCTGCCGCTCTCGACTATAAGATTTGACAGATAGATGTCAAGAGGGCTTTTCTAAATGGCTATCTTGATGAGTCCATTTATATGGAACAGCCAGACGGGTTCAAGGTCACGGGTCTGGAGGGTAAGGTTTGTAAGCTGCTAAAGTCAATTTATGGACTTACACAGGCTTCTCGTTCTTGGAACATAAGATTTGATCAGGTGATCAAGACTTATGGGTTCTCATAAAATGTAGATGAACCATGTGTTTATAAACATATAAAGGATGGGAAGGTGGTTTTTCTACTACTCTATGTAGATGACTTTCTGCTAATTGGCAATGACGTTGGGGCATTGTCATCGGTCAAATTATGGTTGACCAAGCAGTTTGACATGAAGGACTTGGGTGAGGCTAATTTTGTTCTCGGTATCCAGATCTTTTGGTTTAGAAAGAACAAAACGATAGCTTTGTCACAAGCTGGCTACATAGATAAAATTCTCAAGAGGTTTGCAATGCAGGATTCCAAGAATGGTGGGCAACCATCTAGGTCTGGAATTACTCTTTCTAAGAAAGACTCTCCAAAGTCTTATGAAGAAAGAGAATACATGAAGAAGGTGCCTTATGCTTCAGCAGTGGGTAGTCTCATGTATGCCATGCTTTGCACACGACCGGATATTAGCTATACGGTCGAGATTGTAAGTCGATTTCAGGCAGATCTAGGACCGAACCACTGGGTTGCGGTAAAGCATATTTTCAAGTATCTGCGAAGGACTCGAGGGTATATGCTAGTATATTCGGGTGAGGACCTGATTCCTCTAGGATATACTGATTTGGATTTTCAATCCTATCTGGATTCTAGGAAATCGAATTTGGGGTTTGTGTTTACTTTGGGTGGCAGTGCCATCAGTTGGAGAAGTACGAAACAAGATTGCACTTCGGATTCAACAATGGAGGCCGAATATGTGGCAGCTAGTGATGCTTCGAAAGAAGCAGTGTGGCTCCGCAAGTTCCTCGAGGATCTTGAGGTTGTTCTTGGCATGGATAAGGCGGTATCACTGTACTATGATAACAGTGCGACGGTAGCTAATGCTAAGGAACCAAGATTTCACAAGAAGAGTAAACATATTGATCAGAAGTATCATGTGATAAAGGACCTCGTTGAGGGCGGGCATGTCACGGTATGCTAGATCGCGTCAGAGGACAATTTAGCTTATCCATTTACAAAGACACTTGCAGGGAGAGTCTTCGAGAAACATGTGGAAGCTATGGGGATGCAAGATTTGCTATATTTACTCACTTAGTGCAAGTGGGAGATTGTTAGATATGTATGCCCCAAGGAGTGGAAATGTAATACGCTTTTGGAGACATTTTTTATCAATAAAGAATTTATTTATTTATATATACCAAATCTTGCCCTCTTTACGTTCATATTTGTTGACTGTATGTTAAGCAAACAGTAGTCTGAGACTGTCAGTCTAAACCTTTAAGAATTGGGCATATGATGGACTGATTATGCGGTAGACACGATTCTTAAGGTGATGGTCTAAAACATACGATCCGCAATCGAGGGAATAAAGTTGGGCGCTTTATTCATGCAAAGATTGTTATGTTGTCTATATCCCTATTGGAAGATGGTTTGTCTTGACCATCGGTGTTGGACTCCGTAAATAGAAACATTGGCACGTTGTCATAAGTGACGATGTGTTGGATCGGGACACAAGTGAATTGATTTGGATTAATAATTATGTCTTGGTAAATCGATTCACTTTAGACAATCATTTGTATTGTATCTTCATCCTGAGATGGATTGTTGGCCCGTTGTCTCGACTTGTGTCTTTTGATGTACCAAAGGGTGACTCCCACATCTCAATAGTGGTATGCATGCCGATACGTTGGAGGCATGACTCTTGATAGCGTAGACTTATTATTCATAGATATGGAATCCATAGCTCCTCTTTAGGAGTAATGATATCCTCTTATATGCGTTATCTTGTAATTGGAAAACTGGAGCGCTCAACCATTTGGATACATAGGTGTAACTGAATGGCATACTATCATTGGATGGTAAGTTTTCTAATGGTGAGATAATGGAACGTAAGATAAAAATAATCGGGAAGGTAAGACAGAACTTGTCCTTAAGCTGATTATGGAGTATCATATGGGGATACGATACACTTTGATATGTCATGGAGACTTAGCTATACGGGCTTCGTAATAATATAAAGTTTGGGAGTGCAGCTCCAAGCTTTTAGTGGAGTAGCTTTAGAGTTGATAATTGTGAAATGTATATCTGGGATATTGGGTTTCATAATTATCGAGAGCTTGAACTTTATAGGTCCATTTTGGTCCCCTTTACTAACTCACAAAATCCTGTAACGATACGGCGTGCTTTTTCAATAATTAGTGACTTATGTCGGATTTATCGGATTGGTTTAAAATTTGAAAGAATCAAATAATTCATGCATGTTTGTTGGTTAAATTAATTTTGTAATAAAATTAATTTAAGATAAACTTGTTGAATTATGGGGATCGAATAATTCTTGTCTGTTTATCGGTTGATTTAATTGGATAAATTAAATCAATATAAACTTGTAGAATTATTGTGAATTGATTTATTTTCTTAGAGATTATCTTGATAAAGTTTGTTTTGATCAGATAACTTCTCTATTGAGTTATTTGAATCAAAACTGAGACTTTATCCTATAAAATCTCGGGTGGAAAATAAAAGATTTATGGAGATATTTACGCGGCAGTTCGGCCTACCGATCAGCGATAGATAAGATTACACGTTTTCACGTGGATCTTATCAGATATTGATCCGAACTTGAATCTGTTTCGAGTTTTTGTGACCTAATCTGATAAGGACTGACCCTAGGACCAATCGCTATATAAAAGGAGTAAGTCTCATGAGTTACTCAGATCAATTGAGAGATTAAGAGTGACACTCTTCTGGTGAGCATCTGAAAACTCCCTGAGAACTTTTGTTCACAAATCACAAACACTAGCTTTGGGTTCTCTCAATTGGTTAGAAGGAGAGTCACCGGTGGAAGAGCTGTACGTGTAAGCCCACAGTCACTCCGATCGTGGATAGAGAATAGCAAAGAAGACTAGTTGGTTGAGGATCTTCTGGAACGTTACTTCTCTTCATGGGTCGCGGAAGTTCTGTGGTACATAAAGGTTAGTAAGATCTGTTTAATTTATACATATAGCATGTCCAACTTGTGTTTTGGAAAAATACTCGGATGTTAAAATTTTTAAAATTTTCGCTGCGCACCTCACACTGTTTTTTCCAACATTGGGTTCTCTCGATTGGTTGGAAAGAGAATCACTGGTGGAAGAGTTGTACATGTGAGCCCACACTCACTCCGGTCGTGGATAGAGAATAGCAAAGAATACTAGTTGGTTGAGGCTCTTTTGGAACGTTATTTCTCTTCAGAGATTGTGGAGGTTCTTCGGCACACAAAGGTTAGTAAGATCTGGTAAATTTATACATATAGCATGTCAAACTTGTGTTTTGAAAATTACTCTGATATAAAATTTTTAAAATTCTGCTGCGTACTATTTTTCCAACAGTAAAAACTGTTGAAGGTGTACTTTATGGAATCGTATTTTGTTATAAGCTCATTGAGGTAATGAACACAAATTATATTGATATGTATAAAGGACTCTCTTTGCTTCAATATGTATATTAGAATCTTTTGAGTCTATTGCATAGTATCACATATGTATATCCATGTTGTTTTGATGTTAAATGCTAATTGATAATACTAGGCTTACTAGCACATTTAGCTTGACAAGGACGCGGACGCCTTTCGTTTATCACCTTTTCTTTGAAAATGAGGTAAGTAGAAATTCATTTCAATTGTATCACAAGATTGTTGTTGTAGTAGATTTGATTTACTATATCACTTGCATTCATGGCAAAAAGGCACGTGTATAGTTTTTTTTGAAGAAAATCATCGTACTATGAGAAAGAGTTTGTTTGTATGTACACTATATAGTTAGCTTGTAAGTGGCCTTAGTAAAGTTCCATGGGGTAGCCTAGGACTCAAGTGGTTTCATGGGAGTGCCTGAGACCATTTTTCAGACCGTTGTATCATGGGGTAGCCTAAGGCATTATTGATCTGTGAAGGCTTGTTAGTATGCATGCATGCTTGTAATAGGGCTAAGCGGGACTCATGGTGTACATAACTATGGGCGCATTAAGCGTTTTTATGGTATGGTTGGTGCGATGGAAATTTTATGAGCCAATACATGATGTCGCTATATTAAATTGCATAGTTTCTACTTACTAAGCATTAGCTCATTTCTTTTATCTTGTGATGCAGATGAGGGTACATATCAGTAATAGTGAATTAAAGCTCGACTGGCATGTTCTTTGTTCTCGTGACTCCGCATATATGGACATTGTTGACCTTACATGGGAACACTTTTGTTTAAGTTTCTTATTTTGGTACTTGTAAATACTATGAGATGGTTATAGGTATGGTTCTAGCGGCGTTTTATTTTGAGATGTAAATTATTGTAAATATTTATCGCCACCTATCTTTTGTAAGCTTAGCGTGTGCTTGTTTATAAATTTCAAGGCTTTTCAAAAAGGTTCAAATTTGCCCGCTATTTTTTTAAATAATTAATTTGTATTTAAGTAAAATATGGCATTGTCTAGCTTGATTACATATTAGTAGTATGCTTAAGTTAGGCGGGCGCCACAAGCATTCTAAAGAAGGACTTACATATCAGACTTGAAAGATCTTCAATTTACAGACTAAAAAATCACATTCTATTTATGAATTCAGGTTAGATTTTGCATCTTATGAATTCTTTTAATGATTTGATATGAATGATCTTGATCTGATGATGGTTTTTGTCATAAAATTATGTTCTAACAAATGGCAACAGAGCCAAATCATGTTGAAACATACTGAAATATTTTCTTGTTCTTCGTTGATATATATATATATGTGTGTATATATATTCATTTTGTTGAATTTGGATTCAGATTATATGTGTATATATCTGTTGAATCATATTTATATATGTATGATTCTTGTTTTGGTTCGGAAATAAAAGTTAGTGATAAATATATATACTTTTGTTTATAAGTTAGCCATGAAAGATAAATTCAATTTTGGCATTAAAGAAAAGTTTTAAAAACTTCAATTTACAACATGATATATATATATATATATATTGTTGATTTTTTGATACATTCAACATATTCAGATTAAGGATTCATTTTATGTAATATATATAAATATATATATTAAGGTTGAATGGTTTTATGGATTCAAGGATTTTTTTATTTTTTATTTTTTGGTATTGATTGTTACGTACGTCAGCACATGTGCGGAGAAGAGGAAAAAAATGTGAACTCAGTTTATGGCAGCCTTGCTGCCGAGAAAGAAAAAAAAAGGCTAAGGTTAATAGTGCTTCTAGGCTTCAACCCAGATTTGCACAAGTAATACGTGGGCCCGCGACTCGAAAAACAGAAAGGGCTGCGGGCTTAAGCCTGCAGTGAGCCAGAAGGAGAAAAATTAAGGGGATGTCATGGGCCTGGGCCCATGAAACAAAGAAAAATAGAGGGGTGGTTTCAAGATCCAAGTTAGGTCCACCCGACCTAGTCAAAGTTGATCTGTCAACATTTTGACCAGTTGACTTTAAACAAGTTGACTTTGATAAAAAAAATTTACTTTTTATTTTTTGTTTTAATTTTAATCATTTTTGGCGTAATTTTAAATTCAGATATTAGTATTATATATATATATATATTGAGATCAGTTAACTGAAACAACATGTCACCTTAGTGGCCCCTCTTATGAAAATTAATTTGTTTTAAAATATAAATGGTTGTTTTCATATAACTTATGTGAATATTGTCCGGCCCAAAGAAAGGCCAATATTTGACAGAATTGCATATACATCTGTAATAATAAATACGTAATGATTTTTTGGTTTTACATGTGAACAATAAATCAACGTAAAGGAAGATTTGTTGTTCAATATGTTCTTATTGTTAGTGTTTTAATTACTACACTAATATATTACTTACAAGTTAATATTTCTATCCAAAGACTACATATAAATGGAGTGTCCAATATCTTGAGATGGAGTTACCTTTATTTAGATTTATTATTGTTATTTTGGATTCATATGTGAGCTTGTTTTTTGTTTGTTATAGTGTTCTCTGATTCAGCTACTAGTTCTACATTCAACATTACTGCCAACATCAATTCCATTCGTATGCTGAATGGTAGCAACTTCAAACTATGACAAGAGAACCTCCTTATAATTCTTGGAGTCATAGATCTCGACCTTGCATTAAGGGTTTCTTCACCTGTACCTCTTACAGATAAAAGTTTCTCTAATGAAAAGAGGGACATGGAAAGGTGGGAGAAGTCAAATCACATGTATATGATGATCATCAAGAATGCCATTTTGGAAGCATTTAGGGGCACTACATAGGAAATAATAAAGACAGCCAAAAAGTTCCTTAAAGACATTGAAAACGGATTTGCCAAAAATAAAAAGGTTGAAACAAGTTCACTTTTGGCAAGTTTCATCTCAATGAGACACAAAAGTAAAGGAAACATAAAGGAGTACATCATAGAGATGTCTCATCTTGCTTCAAAGCTGAGAGCACTTACGCTTGACCTCTCTGAGAACTTGCTAGTGCATTTGGTTCTCATATCTCTTCCCACATAATTCAAACAATTCAAGGTGGGCTATAACTACCAAAAGGAGACTTGGTCTCTAAATGAGCTCATCTCACATTGTGTGCAAGAAGAGAAAAGGCTGAAGCAAGAGAAGATAGAAAGTGCTCATTTGGCTAATGCTTCTAGGGACAAAGGGAAGAAAAGAAAGAAGGATAAGAAAGCTGTAGTTATGGCACCTCAAAAGAATAACAATAGAGACTAGATGATCCTAAAGGTATGGGTTGTTTCTTCTGTAGAGCTGAAGGGCATAAGAAGAAACATTACACCAACTACCACACTTTGCATGCTAAGAAAGTTATGCATCTTATTTTGGTTTGTTCCAAGGTTAATTTAACTTCGTTACCTAAACATACTTGGTAGATAGATTTTGGTGCAACCGCTCACATCACTATGTCTATGCAAGGTTGCCTGAGATGCAGAGAGGCAAGTGATGGTGAAAGATACATCTATATGGGCGATGGCAATAGGAAGTTGAGGCAAGAAGGTTGAAGTTGATGCAATAGAAAAATTTAGATTATTGTTAAAGACTAGGTTTTATTTAGATCTTGATGAGATATTTATTGTACATTTTTTGACAGAATTTGTTTTCTTTTTTTGCTTTGGACAAATCTGGTTTTTCTTGTTCATTTGGAAATGGAAAATTTAGTTTCTTACATGCTTCAAAATTGATTGGTTCTAGTTCTTTGTCAGGTTATGATAATCTTTATTTAATGGATACAATTTCTTCATTTAATGAATCTCTACAATTAAGTACACAAGGTATAAAGAGAAAATTATCCAATGAGAATTCAGTTAAACTTAATAATTATGATAAGAAGTTCAAAACAATCAATAAAAGTTAGAGAAATATCTCAAGACATACATCTAGTTTTTTAACTACTTACCGGATTTAACTTTTCCTCCTCAGTTAGCCCGATGGAACACTTAAGGTATTTGGCTAAGCGACTACCTACAGGAAACTTAGTTTACAAAAACAAATATTTAACAAATACAAACTCACACATATAGTGCAAGCACTCTTAACTTCTAATCAAATAACTAATTAAGACTAATTACGAATAAATGAAATATATAGTGTATTATTTGATAAATAACCTAAGAAACAAAAAAAAAATCTATAATACAATTTACATTCAATAAAACATAAGTTCAAAAGATCATATCACAAATAGAACTGAGTATCAAACAAATAAAAATGCGGAACATAATACATTAAATTATATTTGAGTTTAAATTCCTTTCACGACATAACTCTTTTTCTAGTCCAATACTCCTTACACATACACCCGTCCTTGTCCTCCATCCTAGTCAACCTACATCTTATTCTTATCTACAACATGATGTAAACTTAGTAAGCATAAGCTTAGTATGTACACATCCTATCTCACAATATAAAACATTTCATAAAAATCATTACATAACATCGTAATCATAATTATAGTAATGCACAATGCATATGCTCTTTTCATTAAAACTTCCATAAAAACATTATTCATTTTATCTTTAGGGGCTCAAGCATTACACCATTAACATCATAAGCGTGCTGCCGTGAGAGAAGCAAAGTAGCTAGTCTCAAACCAAACATGACAAGTCTAAACCTTTTGGGACATCATAAACATAAACGTAGGGTGTGTAACGCTTAATTAAGTGATATATATATATCCCTTTAATATATGTTGCCATTAAAACATCTGTTAAACCTTCTTATTGCAACAAAAGTTTTCATAAGAAGACAATATGTAAGAACAAACTTTGAAAAATTATTATAAAACATATTCTCAAAACTTTTTCGTAAACTTTGATCATGTTGTAGGTGAAAATATACTTACTTGACTAACTTGCTTACTAAACCTTAAATCGGGTGACGTTGCCACAATTCTTAGTATGCTCACTTTTTGAAGTATTCATGTCAATCATTCATATTAAACATGAAACTAATATTCATGTTGATAATATCATTTAATACCATATTATAGCAACATCTATCATTCTTAATGACACAAAGCATCTTTGAGTCCCAAACATACACTTAGAATCAAGAAATATAAAGACAGAAAACTTGATTTTTAATCACTTAGAAAAATTAATCTCAACTTATAAGCATGAATAAAACGTAAGAATTATTCCATAACATAGCTAACATATATAAACATCACTCAAATTTTCTTCTCTTGAAAATATTAATCTAAAATATCTTTTTCTAATTTTTAAAACATTTAAGTAAATCTGCCAATCATAAAAACTGATTGACTTTTAAGGATTCATAACCTTATATCTTTTAACTCATATTCAATTAGAGCATAAGAAATTTGAAGAAATAAAATCAAAACATATATATAACTCTCAAATATTTCTTTAGCCATAAAAATTTCATTTAGTAATTAAAATAAATCATAAAATCAATGCTACAAAATCTAGCAACAAAGCATGGGCAATGAGCATTCCTAATTAAAAATTATGTATGCTATAAAATAATTTATAAAATTTGTTACACATAGTGAACACATAGGATCATAAAATATCCAAAATTCAGCCTTAAATAAATTCAGAGCAATTCAAAGCTCATGTTCAAATTCAGAGTTTATATTAACATCAAACATGCTGAATCACAAACACGTTTCATTCAAATATTTTTATAAAATCAAATATATATGATATGCATCTGAAATTTTTATGTGACATGCTTAACATATAAATAAAAGTTAAAAAAATAATAAATCATACCAAACACATTTAAAAGTAAGATTTATCATCTCACGAATTATATAAAGCATATAAGGCAGATATTTACAACCCTTGAGTACTTGGTAGTCAATGAATTTTATCTTAAAACATAATAAGGATATGAAGCTAAAAATTTACAGACATTTAGTTAGCATATCAAAAGATGCTTTTGGTCTCATAAAACAGATTCTACACTACACAAATACAAATCTACCAGCAAATAAAATTTCATGAGCTATGTTTGATTGAAAGCTCGTAACCCTAAAAATATTTTGAACAAAAATTTATAAAAAATCCTAGACATTCTTAACATATAAATACATATCATATCCAAAAATTACGGCAAAAAAAATCATTTCGTTTCAAAACAATTCCAATAACCTTATTGACGAACCAAAACTCACAAAATTCTCATATCATACTCCAATAACAAAACTTAATTTTCATGGAATTTCATGATATCATATGAACATAAATGGTTTCAACTATAAAATAATATTGTTATAATTAAAGTAATAAACAACGTAATTTATTTGTCATAAAAACATACATGCATGTACATTCACAACATAAAAAAACAATTTTCTAACAAAGTTCGTCACAAGACAATACATATGAATCATAAAAATTCAAAAACATAAAAAACCTTTAAACCATTTCTTAAATTCTTATGTTTTCCTCAACAAAGGTGAAGACTTGCTCACAAAATATCCAAAAGGAATTCCTTCTTTTTTGGCTTCAGAAAGAAAATAAGAGTAATGAACTCTTGGCTTTGAGGATTAGAGAGATGATAGTGGCTTTCTTGGAGAGATGTTTCAGAGGGAGTGAGGGAGAGAATTTTCTTTGGTTGGAAATTAAGAGAATGAAGATTTGGTGGCTTAAAGGTATATTTATAGGTTTACAAGAAAGAAGAGATTAGATGAGTATAGAAAACCCTAATCCTAATCTAAAACTTTCCTTTATTTTTTTTTTAGATTAGTGTAATCCTAATCTAATTAGGTTTCCCCTTTTTTTTCTTTCACTACTACTGTTTACGTATTAATATATATAATATATAAATAACTTTTTTTTTTCATACATGGCAATAAGCCGTTCATCACTTATATACTATAATATATAAATATATATATAAATATATATTAATATCAGTTTCAACGCAACATGATAAAATATAACATAATATATAATATAATATAATATAATTAATGTAATATAATAAAATTACAATATATAATGATTTATACACAACAATAAAATTTATTCTTATGACCCAAAAATAATCAATTTACACATTATTCTTTGGGATACTTTATATTATTTAGTTTTTTAACGCCATAATAATGATGTTACACATGTAATTACCATGACATCATAAATGTTGTAAAAATAAGAAAATATTCAATAAAATTTGTGTCATCATCAAGAGTACAACTCTAGGGTATACATAACTCTAGAACAATATAAATATTACAAATTTAGAACAAGTTAAAACTCTTAAAAAAATAATAAATACTTTATGCTTATCATCATTTTGACATGAGTATCTCGAGTACATCGATCCCTCGTAGCCGTCACATGTGATATTACTAAACAAAAACTTAATTTACTTAACATAAAGAATAATAGCACTTAAAATATCACAACATATGTATGGTGTTACATATAAATATGTATAGTTCTAAACGTGCTTCTAACTTATTCGCTTTCTTGTACAAGACATGAGTAGGACATCTCCATATGTGAATATGGTTTAAGGAAGTCTCCCTATTTGTCCAGAAGGAACCGATTTTGAAGGCACATTATTCAAAAGATAATATATGGTTTGTAGTGCATATCCCCAAAAGGATAAAGGTAATATGGAATAACTTATCATGGACATAACCATGTCCAACAAAGTCCTATTTCTTCTCTCAACCACACTATTCTGCTTTGGAGTGCCTGGCGAGTCAAATAAGATAAAATCCTATTCTTTAATGTGTCCTAAGAATTCATTGGAGAGGTATTTTCCACCTCAATCAAATTGAAATACCTTTATGGGTTGACTTAATTGCTTCTCTGGTTTAACTCGAAACTCCTTGAACTTGTCAAAAGTTTTGCTCTCATGACGCATTAGGTAGACATACCTATATCTTAAGTAATCATCAATGAAAATGACAAAGTACTCATACCCTCCTCACACCTTGATGTTTAAGGGACCACAAATATACTATGCACAAGTTCTAAAACCCTTTTGGCTCAATTGCCCTTAGACTCTAATGGTCTTTTCGTCATTTTGCCTTCCAAACAACATTTACATTGTGGTATAGATTCCACCTCTAAATGACTTAAAGGTCCATCCCTTACCAACCTTTGAATCCTATTCCAACTAATATGACCTAATCACAAATGCTAAAGATAAGTCTATTAGAGCGAGATGTTTTAAGTCTTTTAGAGTTATTGTTAATCTTAGTGTTAAGCAGTAAGTCCATTCTAGGTTTGATAAAATATAGGTTGTTTTGCATCTATCCGCTATGAATAATAGATTTATTTTTACAAATCACAATAGTATTTTTAAAAGAAACTGAATAAGAGTCTTTAAAAAAATAAGAGACAAAATTTAAATTCTTTTTAGATTTAGGAATATAAAAATAATCCTTTAAAACTAAAACCTTATAACTATCAAAGTAAAGATGGACATCTCTTACTGCTTCAGCTAACATTAAGGATCTATTGCCCATCCGAAGCATGAAGTGCTCACATAGCAAACTTTTTGTTTCCTTGAACCTTTGTAGAGAAACACAAACATGATTAGTTGCTCCAGAATCTATGACCTATGTGTAATTTGATTCCTCAACTAAACAAGTTTCTATAACCAAAAGTTCACACTTACCTCCTCTAGATTGGAATTATTTGCAATTTTTCTTAATGTGCCTAACCTTCTATTAGAAAAGCACTTTAGCTTATTCAGTTTCCTTCTCTTTTTCTTCTTATCCTTGCCTTTTGCTAAAATAGAAGACTTCTCGTTCTTAGCATTCTACTTCTTTCCATTCCTAGAGTTAGGATTGGAACCAGATGTAGATGCCAAGTTCGCCTTGCCACCAACTTGAGCTTCCCTGATCAGATTCTCGAACTCTTATAATTACTTCATTAACTCAGTCAAGGTCACATTCTGTTTATTGCTCAAATTATATAAAGCTCTAAACGAGATGAACTTCTTTTAGAGAGTCTCAAAAAACATACTCATCTATGATTCAGCATCAATATTATCTCCATAGGTTTGAGCCTCAACGAGGTAACCCATGACCAACATCGTATCTTCTTCATAGGAGCCCTCGGTCTTTCTTTGTAGTTGAGGAGCTTTCGAAGAGCCCTTGCCTTTTTGTTAAAACTTGAACTCCAAACATGTCTTCCAGATTATCCAAGATCTACCCAATAGTCTCATAACCTTCATGTTGAGCTTGTGGCACATTATTCATGCTAGCCATAATTTAACAACGGGCCTCATCATTAACATCCTTTTAGCGATCATACACTTGGATTGGCTCGTTAGTGGATTTGCCGTAGGCTTAGGAAGACACGGTGTGGCTAGCACAAATTTCAGTTTCTCAAACGAAAAGATGATATTTAGGTTCTTTTTCCAATCATTATAATTCTCACTAGTTAATGTATTTTTATCGAGCATTGAAGGTAAAGCATTTTTAGACATTTTAATCTACAATAAAGAATTATATTCCAAATATAAGCAAACGTTCCACAATCTTTTAGTAAGATAACACAAACAAGTAAGCATACAATATGTTTATGTGTCAAAACTTTGAAAAAATCACAACCTTACAATGATAATCCCTAACTCAAAATTTGACAAGCTACCTAGGGGAGACTTGCTAAATTCAATTGGGAACACGAATCTCCTCCGATTAATATATGCCATCCAATATCCTCTGATTTAGCATATACTAATAATTGTTTTCTTTGACCATTAATTTTGAGTGTATGACTATCATTTCAACTATTTTATTATCCATGATTTATAATCACCACCTGGGGGTGTACAACGATAAATCATACTAAAGTAAATTATCCCTTGGGAGATTCAATCCAATGCATGATGAAATTCCTTCCTAGGGGTTGGAACCACCACGTGTTGCCTATAGACCAACAATGGAGGCCTTAGATAGTCTCTTCAAAAACCTTCTCACACTCAATGTTTTGAAAAACAAGGTTTTATGTTAACATGCATGAACAATTTTTAATGAGCGGCAGTCTTCATTCTGCATGGCATGTTGTCAACATACATGGTAAAACAAATTATAATCTAGACAAGCAAAGCAACAAACAAAGCTACGAGAAATATAATAAACAGCCGTAATATCATCATTCCATCCTAAAGAAAAGAAAATAAATATTACAAAAGATCAATCAAAATATGTTATCGATTCTTTATCTTGCATCTTTTCATTGTATCATTCTTCATGTTGCGTCCGTCTTCAATTCTTCAATCTCATTTAGATCAAAAATTTATTTTTCTAGTTATCATAAAGTTTCATGTTTCTCAAAATTATCTCAAAAAACAAAATAAAAAACCGCATCAAAAAACATACTATTTTTATAAAATGGTTCTGCCCGCTGCTTGCTTGTCGGTCTGGGACCATCAGGCTGCTGGTACTTGGTAACTGTCTTGTCGACCAATGTTGAACCAGCACTTTTCCAAATTTTTTTATAAAAATAATATTTAAGTAGTTTTTAATTTATTTTTCATTAATTTAAAAACATAAAAATTTATGAACATAGAAAAAATATGGAGAACTATTGTCATCTCTATCTTCTTGATCTATCTTCATTTTGAATAATTATTTTAATGCAAATTTTACAAACTAAAATTAAAATAATAAATCCGAGATGGTGATGATAGATCACCATCTAATTACATAGAAAACCTAGATACATATTTAATTACATGGAAAACCTAGATACATATTTTAACCTCTAAGTAACCATAATTGGCAAAATTAATTAATTAATATCAAAATTAAAATAGAAATTTAATTAACCATAATTAATTGCTAAACATCTCCACATAATCTTATGACAACATTTAATTATATAGAAACCCTAGAGTAACAATTCTCTACAAAAATTAAATTCAAGTATAAGAGAGATTAAGATCACACAATTTATGTACATAGTACGATCACAAACTCGAAAAATCAACGCAAAACCATGGCTCTAATATCAATTGTTGGAAAATGATATGTAGCAAAATTTTTTAAAAAATTTAAATTGAAGTCTTTTCCAAATAATAAGTTTGACATCCTAAGTATATAAATTAATAACAAATCTTACTTTTCTCTTTTGTATACCAAAGATTATAAAAAAGTCTGACTAGACAAGAACCTTTTGAAAGAGCCTTAACTAACTGGTCTTTCTTGTTATTCTCTATCCACGATTGGAGTATGGGTGGCCACACATCATAGAGCATCTCCTCTGGTGACTCCCCTTCCAACCACTTGAGTAAACCTAGAGCTAAGGTTCTAGATGTTGAACAATAGCTCTCTGAGAGTTTTAAAGTTTTTCTCACTAGAGTGCTTACTCTCTACTTCTTAAATGATTTTTTGAACAATGAAAAATAGTTCTCTTTATATAGTGGTTGAATTTGGGGTCAATCCTTATCAAATTAGGCTTCAAAATTCGAGTCTAGCTCAACTTAATAGGATTATTGCATATTTAGCCTACTGATCTGGGAGATCAGCCTACTAAACTGGCTCCACCAGGCTACCGAACTCGGCCACTAGCCTACTGACCGAGCAATAATTTCGAAAAAGAACATCAGAGCCTCTGCTTTAATTGAAATAACCCAATAGAGAAGTTATCTGATTTTAACAATCATATATAGATAATCCTATATCAAATAAAATATTATCCAAATAATTCAACATGTTTTTCTTGAATTAATTCACAAAATTAATTCATCTAATAAACTAACATGAATTATTAAATCTAATCTATCAAATTTTAGCCAATCTAATAATTAACATAAGTCATTAATATGTACGAAAAACATGTTGTATCATTCTAAGAATTATTATGAGTAGCAAAGGAGATTTGATGGACATATATAGATCAAGCTCCTATAATTATAAAATAAAATATCCTAGATATATATTTTATAATTATCAACTTTAATGCTATCCCACTAAAAGCTTAGGGCTGCATTCTTGAACTATATAAAATTACGAATCTCCAATAAGTTAATCGTCCATGGCATGTCATAATATGTAAATCCCTATAAGATATTCATAATCAGCTTAAGGGTAAATTTCATTTTACTTTCCCAATTATTTTTATCTTATATTCCATTATCTTACCATTGGAATACCTACTATTCATGAATAATATACTATTCGGTTATACCTATGTATCCAAATGGTTAAGTGCTCTAGTGTTCCAATTACAGGATAAGGCCTATAAGAGAATATCAGTAACTCTACAAAAGAGAGCCTAGAGAAATAATCCTCTAAATGGTTATGAGAAGCTGCTTCTTCCATGAACTCCGTGACACACTCATCAATTATGTCAACTAGTGGAAAGCATGTGATTCTTCTAGGTACATCATGGAATTGTAGATGTTGAACCAAACTTCTTCATCATTAACTTTAAGAGTTAATGCACCTTAGTAATCATTAATGGGGGCACATTCGGAAGCTAAAAATGGTCTCCCAAGGATCAAAGAAACCTCACGATCCTCCTGTATGTCTAGAACAACAAAGTCAACAGGGAAGATAAACTTCTTTACCTTTAACAACGCATCTTCAATTGTCCTCTTTGGATAGGTGAGGGTTCTATCAATAAGTTGCAAAGTGATTCTTATAGGCTTGAACAAGCAAATCCCCAAATGATGATCTTCTAATAACACAAGGTATGGTGAAGCTGCCCAGATCTGTCATCTTTTGTGGTAGCTTATGTTGGAGAATAGTGTTGCATTCCTTGGTGAGATTCATGGTTTCAAGATTTTCCAACCTTCTCTTATTCAACATCATCTCCGTCATAAACTTGACATAATATAGTATTTGTTCTAGAGCAACGACAAAAGGGATGTTGATGTGAATCTTCTTGAAAATATCCAAAAACTTGGAGAATTGAGCATCTAATTTCTTCTTTTGAAATATTTGAGGAAATGGAAGGGGTGGTGTTATAATTGGAGGGTTATTCAAAAAATCAATAGATTTTCACTTTGTGATCTATTTTGGTGGTTCCACTTCTTGACTTGATGATGGCTTAGATGATGTAGAATTTCTCTTTTTGAAGCTTGGACCTTGAAATTCCTTACCACTCCTAAGAGTGATAGCCTTACAATGCTCCTTAGGATTAGTTTCTGTGTTGCTAAGAAACTTGCTAGCTTGTTGGTTGTATAGAGTTTGGGCTAATTGCCCAACTTGCATTTCAATGTTCTTCACCGATGCTCTCAAGTTGCCAAGATTAGTGCTTAAATTACTAATAGAATCTCCCATGGTATCCATTCTTTGCTCATTCTTGTTGAACCTACCCCTTTGTTCTACTATGAATGTCTCCAACATATCATCCAAAGAGGGCTTTGTGCCAGCTACTTTGTGCTCATACTTCGGTGATGGTTGCAAGATATTTTTTGAGTTCCCATAGGAGAAGTTTTTGTAATTCTAAATGCCTAGATAGTAATGAGTAGAAAAAGGGTTGTTCTAGAAGTTGAAATTTTGGCTATTGATGAATTGAACTTCCTCTTAATTACCTTCAAAAAACAAAGCACTTGCTAGTGCGGTAGATTCCATGCTTGTTGATGATGAAGAAGCTCCCTTAGTAGGCAAGGTGGAGAGTTGGTTTGACAATGTCGCAATTTGTGCTTGAATTACAATAATGAGATCCGCATCATGAACCCTAGCTGACTCCTTTTCATAGATCGCTCATTAGGCCAAACTTGTTAGACGTGATCTCATCAAGAATCTCATAGGCAATGTTTGATGTCTTGCCTAAGAAAGAGCCTTCCACGGTAGCATTCACTATGGTCCTACTTTAACCATTCAACCCACTATCAAAAAGTTGGATTTGAAGCCAATTCCGTATGATGAGACTATAAAAATGTACATTTTACAAGGCTTAAATCATTTATTTATGCTTTTATTTCTTATTAAATCCTCTAATTAATAGCATTTTTGTGTTATTTATTATTTTTGTGTCTTAGTGTGTAAATATGTTTAAAACATGTTTTTTAGTGTATTTTTATGTTTAACAATATTTCTGGTAATTTTTAGAATCGTTTCAGTATGTGAACGATGTGTTTAGTTTGCTAATAATCAAAACTGTAAAAATAATGAGTGGTTATTTTATTTTGAGTTTTAAAATATTTGTAAATAAATTTTTAGTTTGTAAATATGCTTTATTATATTTTCAGTAATTTCTAAAAATATTTTCAAATCTTAAAAATTATATTTGTGTCAAACCAAAAGAGACAAAAAATTTTAGAAGTTTGTGATTATTCTTGTGCGTTTTATTATAAAATAAATATTTTTAATAATTATTGTAAATATTTTGTCTATAAAATAATTGCTTTTAATGTGTGTTTGTGAATTTTAGATTTAAAATCTATAGGAAAATGGAGCAAAATGGCGTAAAAACATGTAAAAGTACCTCAAATGCATAAGAAAAAAAATCAAAAATAAAAAGAAAGCCTCACCATTGGATCGCACCACCAAAATGATCCAGGCTGTCAACCTAGTGCCAGCTATCCTCCATTGTCTCTAGTAATTGTTAGACATGTATGCTTTAAGGCGTAAAAATGTAATACGTTTTTGGAGACATTTTTTATCAATAAAGAATTTATTCATTTATATATACCAAATATTGTCCTCTTTACGTTCATATTTGTTGAATGTATGATAAGCAAACAGTAGTTTGAGACTGTCAGTCTAAACCTTAAGAATTGGGCATATGATGGGACGATTATGCGGAAGACACAATTCTTAGGGTGATGGTCAAAAACATATGATCCGCAATCGAGGGAATAAAGTTGGGCGCTTTATTCATGTAAAGATTGTTATGTTGTCTATATCCCTTTTGGGAGATGGTTTGTCTTGACCATCGGAGTTAGACTCCATGAATAGAAACATTGGCACGTTGCCAAAGGTGACGATGTGTTGGATCGGGACATAAAGTGGATTGATTTGGATTAATAATTCTGTCTTGGCAAATCGATTCACTTTGGACAGTCGTTTGTATTGTATCTTAATCCTGAGATGAATAGTGGGCCCGTTGTCTTGACTTGTGTCTTTTGATGTACCAATGGGTGACTCCCGCATCTCTATAGTGGCATGCATGCCGGTACGTTGGAGGCATGACTCTTGATAGTGTAGACTTGTTATTCATAGATATGGAATCCATAGCTCCTCTTTAGGAGTAATGATATCCTCTTATATGCGTTGTCCTGTAATTGGAAAACTGGAGCGCTCAACCATTTGGATACATAGGTGTAACCGAATGGTATACTATCTTTGGATGGTAAGTTTTCTAATGGTGAGACAATGGAACGTAAGATAAAAATAATCGGGAAGGTAAGACAGAACTTGTCCTTAAGACGATTATGGATGATCATATGGGGATGCAATACACTATGATATGTCATGGAGACTTAGCTACACGAGCTTCGTAATTCTATAAAGTTCGAGACTGCAGCTCCAAGCTTTTAGTGGAGTAGCGTTGGAGTTGATAATTGTGAAATGTTTATCTGGGATATTGGGTTTCATAATTATCATGAGCTTGAACTTTATAGGTCCATTTTGGTCCCCTTTGCTAGCTCACAAAATCCTGTAACGACACGGCGTGCTTTTCCAATAATTGGTGACTTATGTCAGATTTATCAGATTGGTTTAAAATTTATAAGAATCAAATAATTCATGTCTGTTTATCGGTTGAATTAATTATGTAAGAAATTAGTTCAAGATGAACCTGTTGAATTATTGCGTTCGGGTAATTCTTGTCTATTTATCGGTTGTTTTAATTTTGGACAATTAGAACAAGATAAACTTGTAGAATTATTATGAATTGATTTATTTTCTTAGAGATTATCTTGATAAAGTTTGTTTTGATAAGATATCTTTTCTATTGGGCTATTTGAATCAAAACTGAGACTTTATCCTTTAGAATCTCGGGTGGAAAATAAAAGATTCGCGGAGATTTTTTCTCGGCAGTTCGGCCTATCGGATGACGTGTTCGGCCTCTCGAACTGGCCTGTTCGGCCTGCCTATCAGAAAGTTCGGCCTGTCGACCGACGACAGTTAAGATTACGCGTTTTCACGCGTATCTTATCAGATTTTGATCCGAACTTGATTCTGTTTTGATTTTTTGAGACCTAATCTGATATGGACTGACCCTAGGACCAATAGGTATAAAAAGGGAGTGAGTCTAATGATTTACTCAGATCAATTTGAGAGATTAAGAGTGATACTCTTCTAGTGAGCATTTGAAAACTCCCTGAGAGCTTTTGTTCACTAATCACGAACACTAGCTTTGGGTTCTCTCTGTTGGTTGGAAGGAGAGTCACCGGTGGAAGAGCTGTACGTGTGAGCCCACACTCACTCCGGTTGTGGATAGAGAATAGCAAAGAAGACCAGTTGGTTGAGGCTCTTCTGGAACGTTACTTCTCTACACAGGTCGCGGAGATTCTTCGGCACACTGAGGTTAGTAAGATCTGTTTAATTTATACATATAACATGTCAAACTTGTATTTTGGAAAATACTCTGATGAAAATTTTTTAAAATTTTGTTGCGCACTTTGTTTCCAACAACTGGTATCAGAGCCGAGGTTTTTACATAAATTTGCAAGTTTGTGATCATGTTATATGCATAAATTTTGTGATTTTAATCTCTCCTATGCTTGAATTGAATTTTATAGAGAGATAGCACTCTAGGTTTCTATATAATATATATGTTATCATGGATTATGTGGTGAATGTTTATTAATTAATTATGGTTGATTAAACTGTTGTTTGATTATTTATTAATTAATTAATACCGGTTATGGTTCCTTAGAGGTTAGAATGTGTATCTAGGTTTTTCATGTAATTAGCTCTGTCTAGGAATTGTTATTTAATTTTTAATTTGTAAGAATTTTGTAATTAAATAATTATTCGGAGAAGATGGAACGAGAAGTTGAATCTTTAAATAATTATGTTTTTGAATTGTTGAAAATAAAATTGATGAATTGCATTCAAATTGTATTTTCTGGAATGTGCGTTTTCTGCTCGGTCGGCATGCCGAACCTCACAGTTCGGCAAGCCGATAGTGGGGCAAAAATTTTGGTGCTCTGCCGGCAGGCCGAACCTCCATAATCGGTAGGCCGATCACCTAGATCGGCCTGCCGACCGAGAGCTACCAAATATCCAGAAAAGGTGCAATTTTTTCCGTTGCAGTTTTAATTTTATTTTTGAGACGATTCTGAGAAACACTAAATTTGGATTTGACTGGAAATATGAAGTGTTCGATAAATACAGGATTGAAGACTTGAAGATGGAGATTTTATGAAGAAGGATATAGCTTGAGGATTTAAGGATGAAGAATCGATAAATGTCTCGATTATTCTCTTGTAATCTTAGTTTTCTATTCTCTAGGGTGGAACCATAATATTACAGTTATTATTATTATTATGCTTGTAGCTTTGCTTGATTGCTTTGCTTGTCTGCATTATAATATGATTTACCATGTATATTGATAACATGCCATATAGAATAGGGAGTGCCGCTCATATTAAAATTGTTCATGTATAATTTTAAAATAAAACCTTGACTTCAAAAGATTGAGTGGGAGAAGGTTTTCGAAGAGAGAACCTAAGGCCTCCATCGTTGGTCCATAGGAAGAACATGGTGGTCCTGACCCCTAGGAAGGGATTTCTATCATGTACCAGATTGGATCTCTGAAAGGATAAGGTATTTTAGTATGATTTATGGTTGCACACCCCTAGGTGGTGATTATAAATCATGGATAAAATATTGAAACGGTGGTTATACACTCACGTTAATTTTATTATTAACCTCCCCTAGGAGCTCTGTTAATAAAATTAATGGCCAAAGAAATGATTATTAGTATATGCCGGATCATATGGGTCCTGGATGGCATATATTAATCAGGAGGGGATCCGTGTTCCTGATTGAATTTGGCATGACTCCCCTAGGAGCTTGTTGAATTCTGAGTTGGGAATTATCATTGTAAGGTTGTGATATTTTCAAGGTTTTGACACATAAACACATTTGTATGATTTTACATGATTGTGTTATCTTACTAAATTATTATATATGTTTTCTCATGTTTGGTATATGATTCTTTATTGTAGATTGAAAACGTCTAAAAATGCTTTATCATCGATACTTGACAAAAACCAATTAACCGGTGAGAACTATAACGATTGGAAACGGAACCTAGACATCGTCCTTTCCTTTGAGAAACTGAAATATGTTTTGACAACTCCTTGTCCTCCTGAGCCTACGGGAGACTCAAGTAATGAGCAATTCCAAGCGTACGATCGCTGGAAAGATGCTAATGATCAGGCCCGCTGCTATGTTATGGCTAGCATGAACAACGTGCTGCAGGCTCAACATCAAGATTATGAGACTGTGAAGCAGATCTTGGATAATCTTGAGGACATGTTTGGAGGCCAAGCCATAACAAAGCGGCAAGGGGCGCTTCAGAAACTCTTAAACTGTAGACAGAGACCGGGGACATCTGTAAAGGAGCATATGATGTTGGTCTTGGGTTACCTCGCTGAGGCTCCAACCAATGGAGCCGACATCGATGCTGAAACTCAGATGACTATGGTCTTTGAGACTCTGTCTAAGGAATTTATTCCGTTTAGAGCTACTTTTAATTTGAGCAATAGACGGGATATGACCTTGACAGAACTGATGAAACAGTTACAGGAGTTTGAACTGTTGATCAGGGAGTCTCCTGCTGGTGGAGAGGCCAACATGGTAGCTGCTTCTAGTTCCAATTCTAACTCTGGGAATGGAAAGAAGCAACGGGCCAAAAGTGGAAAGTCTTCTATTCCTGTTGCTACCAAGAGCAAGAAGAAGAAGAAGAAGAACCCAAAGAAGCTTAAGTGCTTCTTCTGTGGTAAGGTCGGGCATATAAAGAAGCATTGCAAGGACTTCCTTTCCAAGGGAGGTAGGTGTGATCTTCTATATTTAGAAACTTGTTTGGTTGAGGAATCCAGTGACATCTGGGTCATAGATTCTGGTGCAACTAATCATGTTTGTGTTTCTCTGCAGGGATTCAAAGAAACAAGAAGTCTACTTCGTGAAGACTTAACGCTTCGGATGGGCGATGGATCCTTGGTCTCAGCGGAAGCAGTGGGAGATGTCCATCTTTACTTTGATAATTATAGGAATTTAATTTTGCGAGATTGTTTTTATGTTCCTAAATTTAAAAGGAATTTAATTTCTGTATCTTCTTTATTTAAAGACTCCTACGTGGTATCTTTTAATGAAAAAGTGGTGATTCGTAAAAACAAATCTTTTATCTGTTCTGGATGGATGCAAAATAATCTATATTTTATCAAACCTAAGATGGACCTATTGCTTAATGCTGAGATAAATGATAATGACTCAAAAAGACTTAAAACTTCTCACTCTAATAAGACTTATCTTTGGCATTTGCGCCTTGGCCATATTAACCTGAATGGATTCAAAGGTTGGTAAGGGATGGACCTTTAAGTCACTTAAAGGTGGAATCTATACCTCAATGTGAGCCTTGTTTGGAGGGTAAAATGACCAAAAGACCATACGGGTCTAAGGGCAATAGGGCCGAAGGGGTTCTAGAACTTGTGCATAGTGATGTTTGCGGACCGATGAACATCTAGGCACGAGGAGGGTATGAGTACTTCGTCACTTTTATTGACGATTACTCAAGATATGGGTATGTGTACCTAATGCACCACAAAAGCGAAACTTATGATAAGTTCAGGGAGTTTCGGGCTGAAGTGGAAAAGCAATTGGGTAAACCCATAAAGGCACTTCGATCGGATCGAGGTGGGGAATACCTTTCTGAAGAGTTCTTGGGACACTTGTTAGAGAATGGGATTTTATCCCATTTGACTGCGCCAGGCACTCCACAGCAGAATGGCGTGGCGGAGAGAAGGAATAGGACTTTGTTGGACATGATTCGGTCCATGATGAGTTATTCATCATTGCCTTTATCCTTTTGGGGATATGCACTACAAACCGCATGTTATCTTTTGAACAATGTGCCTTCAAAATCGGTCCCTAAAACTCCTCACGAGTTGTGGACAAGACGAAAGACATCCTTAAACCTTATTCGCATATGGGGATGTCCAGCTCATGTCCTATTTAAGGATCTGAATAAGTTGGAAGCACGTTCAGAAGTTTGCGTGTCTGTAGGATATCCAAAAGGGACTAAAGGGGGTTATTTTTATAACCCAAAGGAAAATAAAGTCGTGGTTTCAACTAATGCAACTTTCCTTGAGGAGAGTTGCATGAACGACTTTAAACCTTGAAGCAAAGTGGTGCTTGAGGAGTTGAGGGGTGATCTGTTTACTCCGGAGGTTTCAAATGAAACCATTCCAATAGGTGTAGAAAAGCCAAACAAACCTGAACAATAACCTCAGGGGCTTCGACGTAGTGGGAGGATCGGACGTCAACTTGAGAGGTATATGTTCAATGGGGAGGTCTTTTTGGCTGAACCGGATGAACATGACAGGGATCCTTATACTTACGCAGAAGCTATGGAGGATGTTGATTCAAGACTCTGGACAGAGGCCATGAACATAGAGATGAAGTCTATGGAGACTAATCGGGTCTGGGAGCTTGTGGATCTTCCCGAAGGGGTAAAACCTATAGGGTGTAAGTGGATCTACAAGGGGAAAAGAGGAGTTGATGGAAAGGTCGAAACCTTTAAGGCTAGACTGGTAGCTAAAGGTTATACGCAAAAGGAAGGAATCGATTATGAGGAAACCTTTTCGCCTGTAGCCATGCTTAAGTCCATCCGGATTCTCTTGTCCATAGCTGCCGCTCTCGACTACGAGATTTGGCAGATGGATGTCAAGACAGCTTTTCTGAATGGCTATCTTGATGAGTCCATTTATATGGAACAACCAGACGGGTTCAAGGTCGCGGGTCAAGAGGGTAAGGTTTGTAAGCTGCTAAAGTCAATTTATAGACTTAAGCAGGCTTCTCGTTCTTGGAACATAAGATTTGATCAAGTGATCAAGACTTATGGGTTCTCACAAAATGTGGATGAACCATGTGTTTACAAACACATTAAGAATGGGAAGGTGGTTTTTCTACTACTCTATGTAGATGACATTCTGCTAATTGCCAATGACGTTGGGGCGTTGTCATCGGTCAAATTATGGTTGACCAAGTAGTTTGACATGAAGGACTTAGTTGAGGCTAATTCTGTTCTCGGTATCCAGATCTTTCGGGATAGGAAGAACAAAATGATAGCTCTGTCACAGGCCGGCTACATAGATAAAATTCTAAGGAGGTTTGCAATGTAGGATTCCAAGAAAGGTGGGCAACCATCTAGGTCTGGAATTACTCTTTCTAAGAAAGACTCTCCAAAGTCTAATGAGGAAAGAGAATACATGAAGAAGGTGCCTTATGCTTCTGCATTGGGTAGTCTCATGTATGCCATGCTTTGCACTCGACCGGATATTAGCTATGCGGTCGGGATTGTGAGTCGATTTCAGGCGGATCCAAGACCAAACCATTGGGTTGCAGTAAAGCATATTTTCAAGTACCTGAGAAGGACTCGAGGGTATATGCTTGTGTATTCGGGTGAGGATTTAACTCCTCTAGGATACACCGATTCGGATTTTCAATCCTGCCTGGATTCTAGGAAATCGACTTCGGGGTTTGTGTTTACTCTAGGTGGCAGTGCCATCAGTTGGAGAAGTGCGAAGCAAGATTGCACTTCGGATTCAACGATGGAGGCCGAGTATGTGGTGGCTAGTGATGCTTCGAAAGAAGCAGTGTGGCTCCGCAAGTTCCTTGGGGATCTTGAGGTAGTTCCTGGTATGGATAAGGCGGTATCACTGTACTGTGATAACAGTGCGGCGGTAGCTAATACTAAGGAACCAAGATTTCACAAGAAGAGTAAGCATATTGATCGGAAGTATCATGTGATAAAGGACTTCGTTGAGAGCGGGCATGTCACGGTGTGCAAGATCGCGTCAGAGGACAATGTAGCTGATCCATTCACGAAGACACTTACTGGGAGAGTTTTCGAGAGGCATGTGGAAGCTATGGGGATGCGAAATATGCTGTATTTACTCACTTAGTGCAAGTGGGAGATTGTTAGACATGTATGCTCTAAGGAGTAAAAATGTAATACGTTTTTGGAGACATTTTTTATCAATAAAGAATTTATTCATTTATATATACCAAATATTGTCCTCTTTACATTCATATTTGTTGAATGTATGATAAGCAAACAGTAGTCTGAGACTGTCAGTCTAAACCTTAAGAATTGGGCATATGATGGGATGATTATGCGGAAGACACAATTCTTAGGGTGATGGTAAAAAACATATGATCCGCAATCGAGGGAATAAAGTTGGGCGCTTTATTCATGTAAAGATTGTTATGTTGTCTATATCCCTTTTGGGAGATGGTTTGTCTTGACCATCGGAGTTAGACTCCATGAATAGAAACATTGGCACGTTGTCAAAGGTGACGATGTGTTGGATCGGGATATAAAGTGGATTGATTTGGATTAATAATTCTGTCTTGGCAAATCGATTCACTTTGGACAGTCGTTTGTATTGTATCTTAATCCTGAGATGAATAGTGGGCCCGTTGTCTTGACTTGTGTCTTTTGATGTACCAATGGGTGACTCCCACATCTCTATAGTGGCATGCATGCCGGTACGTTGGAGGCATGACTCTTAATAGTTTAGACTTGTTATTCATAGATATGGAATCCAAAGCTCCTCTTTAGGAGTAATGATATCCTCTTATATGCGTTGTCCTGTAATTGGAAAACTGGAGCGCTCAACCATTTGGATACATAGGTGTAACTGAATGGTATACTATCTTTGGATGGTAAGTTTTCTAATGGTGAGACAATGGAACGTAAGATAAAAATAATCAGGAAGGTAAGACAGAACTTGTCCTTAAGTCGATTATGAATGATCATATGGGGATACAATACACTATGATATGTCATGGAGACTTAGCTACACGAGCTTCGTAATTCTATAAAGTTCGAGACTGCAGCTCCAAGCTTTTAGTGGAGTAGCGTTGGAGTTGATAATTGTGAAATGTATATTTGGGATATTGGGTTTCATAATTATCATGAGCTTGAACTTTATAGGTCCATTTTGGTCCCCTTTGCTAGCTCACAAAATCCTATAACGACACGGCGTGCTTTTCCAATAATTGGTGACTTATGTCGGATTTATTAGATTGGTTTAGAATTTATAAGAATCAAATAATTCATGTCTGTTTATCGGTTGAATTAATTATGTAAGAAATTAGTTCAAGATGAACCTGTTGAATTATTGCGTTTGGGTAATTCTTGTCTGTTTATCGGTTGTTTTAATTTTGGACAATTAGAACAAGATAAACTTGTAGAATTATTGTGAATTGATTTATTTTCTTAGAGATTATCTTGATAATGTTTGTTTTGATCAGATATCTTTTCTATTGGGCTATTTGAATCAAAACTGAGACTTTATCCTTTAGAATCTCGGGTGGAAAATAAAAGATTCGCGGAGATTTTTTCTCCGCAGTTCGGCCTGCCGGATGACGTGTTCGGCCTGCCGAACTGGCCTGTTCGGCCTGCCTATCAGAAAGTTCGGCCTGTCGACCGACGACAGTTAAGATTACGCATTTTCACGCGTATCTTATCAGATATTGATCCGAACTTGATTCTGTTTCGATTTTTTGAGACCTAATCTGATATGGACTGACCCTAGGACCAATAGGTATAAAAAGGGAGTGAGTCTAATGATTTACTCAGATCAATTTGAGAGATTAAGAGTGATACTCTTCTAGTGAGCATCTGAAAACTCCCCGAGAGCTTTTGTTCACTAATCACGAACACTAGCTTTGGGTTCTCTCTGTTGGTTGGAAGGAGAGTCATCGGTGGAAGAGCTGTACTGTGAGCCCACACTCACTCCGGTTGTGGATAGAGAATAGCAAAGAAGACCAGTTGGTTGAGGCTCTTCTGGAACGTTACTTCTCTGCACAGGTCGCGGCGATTCTTCGGCAAACTGAGGTTAGTAAGATCTGTTTAATTTATACATATAACATGTCAAACTTGTATTTTGGAAAATACTCTGATGAAAATTTTTTAAAATTCCGCTGCGCACTTTGTTTCCAACAGTAATGTGTCGGATTAAGTGTAGAAAGATCCACATACATGTGCCTCATAGCCATCAGATCTGAGTACAATGGACTGATCCAATAGTCTGCTTCAAATAATTTACTCTAATCTCGTTGACTCGATCCCAGCCGTGACTTCAGTCAGCAGTTAGCACGATCTATGGCTCTTGTTTGTCCATCTATTACATGCGATACACTGGGTTCCAAAGCTTAATTTACATAGTAACTTGAGCTTAATCATGTGAAAGGAGAAGAAAGTTCTTATAATCAATATTCGTTGATCAGTTTAGCAATGGAAAAGAAAAATAAAAATAGTAAATAATAAAATAAAATAATAAAAAAAATTATTAAAAAAATCTTTGAATAGTGAAAAAATTTTACTGTAAATAAAGGTGCTTCACCCCCTCCTTAACACCTCCACGGGGGAACTCCCCCTTCTGTTGCTTTGTTCTCTTGCTAAGCTTCTATCTCAACAATGTACCCTTTTCAAGAGGAGATGCTATTAGGGTATTTCTTCGACCCCACTAAAAATAATAAAATAACATCTAAATTAGTGTAGAGAGTCTTGTGAGGCAGAGAAATGATCTTATATATATAGTACTCTAGTATGGATTTTAATTCTATATCTACTTTGTAATGCTTATATTTTCATGGAATAAATTATATTTTTCAAGTTTTTAATAATTATTGTTAATGTTGTTATGCTATCCAATTTTTCCATAAATTCAATCATGCTTTCTTTATGTAATTTAATTATGTTGCAAAATTAATATTAATAATACTGAAATCATCCCCGGTTATTAAATTAAGTTTTTGCCGTATTATTGACATAAACTGACACAGTAAATGCTTCGTAATGCTTGATTTAATGTCAATAGATAATGGCACAGTATATTCTTAAACCATTTAATAAGACGAGGTGCTGTCGAAATTAACACAAAAATTTATTCTATTTAAATATAATAATTTTGATTTATTATTATATTTTCTATCTTAAAATTATGTTAATTATAATTGTAGTGATAGCGGTTATAATTTTCATAATTAGTGCACCAAATCATTAGTGAGAGATGATTATTTTGCTCCTTTTTCTAGGAAAACCCTTACTGCATGATAGCTTGCTATATTGTCGCTTTAGGTTGACTTATAAAAATAATAAATGTGCTTGCAATTACTGGAAGAAAATATAATAAATCAAATGTTTTAGATAATTATTTATTAAGAGTTAACATTCTATATCAGTTACGAAATATACAAAGGCTTCTTAAAGCTTCACTGTTTTAATTTCATGTTTTAAAATCTTATTTAAAATTGTTAAAAATATTTTTTTTTAAAAAATCTCGATAAAATCACCTTTGCCTTTTCAACCATTAAATTTTCAATTTTCTAAAACCCTCCTCCCTGTAGATACAACAACCTTTCTATACTACAAACGTCTGCTGTTTAAAAAAAACATTTTAGGCGATATGGACACCGTAAAACCATGTTGAAGACATTATCGAAGAAGATCCTTAAACCTATCCCAACACTCATAAAATGGCTCAAAATCCAATTGCCAAAATTGCCTGATTTCACTCCTTAATTGCGCCGCCTTCGATAGTGGAAAGAACATGGAGAGGAACTTTAAAGCCATCTCCTCCCAAGTTGTAATACTCCATGATTGAAGCAATTATAACCAACTCTAAGACTCATCCCTAAGAAAGAAAGGGAACAATTAGAGACTTATAGCATCTTCAGTGACTTAATTCATCTTCACCATTTCACAACACTCCAAGAAGACTACAAGATTGACATTGGCATCTTCATTCAGAGAACCACTTAATTGACTTTGTTGAACCATGCCAACAAGTGACGGCTTCAACTCAAAGTTGTTGGCATTCACCAGTTGATGACTATCCCATATTGTAATTGTCATACGCAACTAGGCAAAAATAGTCTTGGATCGCTCATTGTTCAGGTTATTGTTTTTGGTTTTGATTAGCCTCTGTCATGGCTCGAGATTGAAGCCTTCTATCACTTCTAACACCATGAAGAGTGCTCTTGTAACGGCCTGAAATTAATTAAATGACATTAAAATATAAAATGTTGAATTAGTGTACCATAATGAATATTTTTAAACCTAATTTGATCATTTAGTGAAATTTTGAGTTTAAAGTCATTTCTCTTATTTTAATGATTTCTAATGACTTCTTATTGTTTTAAAATGTTATTTTGAGTTTTTAAAAGAAAACAATTTCTCAAATGTTAAATATATTTGGTTTTATAAAACCGTGGGCGGCACATGGTTTTCGCACCGTAAAACCGCCCACTATTTTCTGTCTATTTATTCTCTCCCCTCTCCATCTCTTTGGTTCACTCTTTTTCTTTTTCTCTCTCCCCGTGAGTCTTTCTCTTACTCTCTCTTGGTCTCTCCCTCTCTCTCAATTTCTCTTAATTTTTTTGAATCAAACCAAGCTCAAGCTTTGGATTAACAAAAAGGAAGCTCAGGAATGTGATTTGACAGCAAAAAACATGATTTAAAGCTTCAATTTGAGGTTAGTTTTGAAATTTCTAAACTTTTTCAAATTTTCAATTTTTCATGCATTTTTTAAATGTAAGTTTGTTTGCGCTTAGGAAACCTTTGATTTGTGTTAATGGGACTTAGAACAACTAGGATCTAAGCTTTGTTTGAAGAAAAATGGATTCAAATCAAGATTTTTCATTTTTCTCCCTTTTTCTCTATTTTTGGATTTTCCTAGATTTTGTGTGAAAATCTTGTTTAAATGAGTTTAAAGGTGTCCTATTATGTTTTGCTATCATCTATGAATGTTTTTCATGCCTGAGATTTTAGAAAAACAGGTTAAAACGAAGATTTGGGTTTTGGGAGACCCAAAACCCGTGCCTAAAATTTCTAAAAATTTTCCAGTTTAACACGCCGGATCCAAAGGATCGACAGGCCGGACTCATCCGTCCGGCAGGCTGAACCTGGGAATGTTCAGCTGACCGGACTTGGTCCTCCGGTAGGCCAAACTGTGCAGTTCGGTCGGCCGAACTAAGGAGACCGACAGGCCGACCGAACTAGAGCAAATTTTGTGATTTTCATCCGTTTTCAATATTTTGAACCCCGATTGAAATCTTAACCTTATAGAATGATTTTAAGATACAAATGGCGTACGAGGATATCATGAAATAGTTTAGCAATGTAGGATATCTTAAATTAGATACTGATAGACCTAGTTTGTATTTAGGGTTGTTCGTGATTCGACAGAGCTAACGTATAGCGAGGCGGGATGACGGTGTAGAACACCAACACGAGTATTGAGACTTCTACCCCTTCTTTGATAACCTAGTTTCAAATGATTTGGCCTTAAAAAGGCTTTTTATCAAAATGTTTTCAATGATTGATTGAAAAATGAGACTTTATCGGTTATTTCTATAAACCGTGAATTGAAGTGAACTTCATAATGAATGCTAATGAGAACATCTGGTAAATGGACTTTGTATAATAATAGAAATGAACATAAGGGCATGATGCCACAATCAGAGATTGGGTCATGTAGTGATCGACCTTGGGGGCAGGTCCCGAAACCCAACTGGGCTACTTTAGTGGTGTTATTCATATGGTTTGCCTAGGAAAAGAATTTGATGATATTTCTGGTCGACCAATAAACTGTTTGAGTAAGAACGGTTTTGTTTAAACTTATTTAATTAAGTTTTCTCCTAATGATTTCTTGAGTAATGATATTTTCTTTTAAAATTTTGATGTTTCTTAAATTATAGTCCTACTGAGCCTTTCGCTCACATTTATTTTTTTTTTAACTTTTCCCCCTCTAGGTGGATTTTCGCTTAGGTTCAAAGAAGATTCTTCAGACAGAACTTAGGAGTAGTAGAAGGACTTAGTAGGCTAATTGTAATATTTGATTAAGGCATGTAACATTTTTAATTTTCTCCTTGCTTGGACTGTGAATGTATCATTATATTGTCAGTACTATGTGTGTTCACAAGTTGTGCGTCAGTGGGACCCATACTCATGGTTCTTTATTGTTTTATTATTTACTTAATGTATGCCTTCATGTTTTCATCTGTTTAATGATTTTGAATGCTTTTATCAAAAAAAAGGATTTAAAATTTTTCACATTTTTATATTTAATCTAACCCTTAAACTCTTGTTTTTAACTAAATTCTTATTTAATTATTTTATACAATCTGCCACGTCACCTCCCGTACTTTGGGGCGTGACAGAATGGTATCAGAGCCCAAGGTTATGAACCTCGGGAATTGTGCACACATATGTATGATACTAAAATACCGCTAACTATCCAAATTTTGTTTTCAGAAGTGAGAGAATGGCACCTAGACGTCGTTCGACAACTGACGCCGAGTTCAAAAATGACGAGGGTATGGTGAGGTCTATGTTTATTGTATTTTGACAGACGACGGCTAGGGCTAGACTGGAGGATTCTGATGTTAGTCATCGACATATGTATTTTAAGGAATTTTGGCATGCATCCATACTGACTTTTGATCAAAATGGGGACCCATAGTTAGCAGAATATTGGCTAGACTCCATCGTGAAACATTTGGATGCCCTTGGTGTGCCAGATGAGTATCGTGTGGAATTTGTTGCATATAAAGTCAAGGGTGGCACTAATACTTGGTGGAAGCAATCTAAGCATTTGGAACGCATTCGTAACATTAGTTGGGACAGGTTTAAGGAGCTGTTCTATGAGCGGTATTTTTCATAGGGGTATAGGGACCAGAAGGCAGTTGAGTTCTACAGGTTGCAGCAGGGTGATTTTTCCGTTCGAGAGTATGAGGCAAGGTTTAATGAGTTGGCCAAGTTTGCTCCATTAGCAGTGGCATCGGAACGTGAAAATGTATAAAGTTTCAGGAAGGACTCAAGGCTCCTATTCTACGGCAGGTGGTTGCTCTACGACTTAGGAGTTTTAGAGAGCTTGTGTCGTCAGCAATATCGATGAAAAATGATTATGCGTTGTATTGTGAAGATAGAGGAAAAGCATTAGGAGGGCCATAGAGGAGCGATGGGAAGAGCACCAGTAGTCATCCAACTCCAGGAAAGAATAAGCAGGGTCGCGTGAACAATGGTAGTAGTAGTTCATCTAGCGATGGGAGCAGCAATCCCTGCAGCTTTCATTGTCATTATTGCCAGTAGCCAGGACACATCAAGAGGAATTGCCCAATCAAGAGTGCCTGTCTTGGATCTCAGACCGAAGAAGGTGCCAATTGTCAGCCTCAGCCTAAGACCCTACCTCTGTCTCAGTAATATTTGCAGTTGCAGTTCCCTTAGTTCTCTCCTCGACAATTGTCATATCCCGCACAAGGACAGTAGCCGTAGCATTTTCAGCGTAGCATCCCTCAGTATCGAGAGCCAAGTGTAGCTAGTGTGCAGTCGTCTCCATCACAGCAGTATCGATCGAATAATCCAAGACCCAGCAATGTTGGTAGAGGAAAAGGAAAGACACCAGTGCAGGTTCATGCGATGGCAATAGGAGGTTTAGATGCCCAGACTAGTAGCGCAGTTATCAATGGTACGATCTTTAGTTTTCCAATCCCTAGCTCACATTTTATTTGATACAAGTACCACTCATTCTCTCATTTTGAGTTCTTTTGTACATGCCTTGGGATTAGAGATAGAAGAGTTCAATGAACCCCCAGTCATAGCTTCTCCCTTAGGGCGGGTGTGTGTGAATTGTGTATGTAAAGCTTGTAAAACAAAGCTTAGGGATGAGATTTTGAAAAGTGATTTGATTGTACTCCCCATGAGTTCTGTAATCCTAAGGATGAACTGGTTGTCTAGGTATAATGTAGTGGTAGAGGTCTAGGTATAATGTAGTGGTAGACTACCAGCTTAGAAAAGTGACCCTAGTGTGTGATAGGGGGACGATGATCACTTACCAGGGTGGTGATTGGTTAATGAGTGAGCGTCTCATGAAGTCATGCTTTTCTTCCAAGTCTGGAAAGTGAGCCCAATGCTTTGAAAGGAAATGTAGCGATACCGGTGGTTGATGAGTACGAGGATGACTTCCTCGATGAGTTGCCAGGATTACCACCGCATCGAGAGATCGAGTTCGGTATTGAGTTGCTTCCAAGAACAGTATTGATTTCAGTAGCACCCTATTGGATGGCGCCAGCAAAAATGAAAGAATTGAGAAAGCAACTTCAAGAGCTTGCTGATAAAGGGTATATTCAAAATAGTACGTCATCCTAGGGAGCACTGGTTTTATTTGCTAAGAAACATGATGGGACTTTCATGTTGTGTATAGATTATTGGTAGTTGAATCATGTCACGGTGAAGAATAAGTATCCTTTGCCTAGGATCGATGAGTAGTTTGATCAGTTGGGATGTTCGTGGTACTTCTCAAAGATTAATTTGCACTCGGGGCATCATCAGCTCAAGATTAGGGAGGAAGATATTCCTAAGACAGCTTTCAAGACCAGGTATGGACATTTTGAGTTTCTGGTGATGTCGTTCGGGTTAACAAATGCTCCAGCAGCTTTCATGGATTTGATGAATAGGATATTCAGGTCGTATGTGGATCAATTCATTATCGTGTTCATCGATGATATTCTAGTGTATTCTAAGACTTGGGAGGAGCATGAGCAGCATCTTAAGATCATGCTTCAGATTCTACGGGAGCACCAGTTGTATGCTAAGAAAGAAAAGTGTGAATTTTGGTTAACAGAGGTTAAGTTTTTGGGTCATGTCATCTCTGAGCATGGTATTTCTATGGATCCGTCCAAGATTGAAGCCATAGTGGAATGGGAACGACCAAGGAATATAGTAGAAATCCACAGCTTTTTGGGTCTTGCAGGTTATTATGGGAAATTTGTAAAGGATTTCTCAAAGATCGCAGCACCGTTGACAAGATTGATCAGGAAAAATGTCAGGTTTTAGTGGGATGAAGAATGTTAGCTTGTTTTTCAAGAATTGAGAAATCGATTGACTTCAGCTCTAGTATTGACTATTCCAAGTAGTGACGAGCCATATGAGGTTTACGTAGATGCTTGAAGTTGGATGCTTGTTGATGCATCATGGACGTATGGTGGCATATGGATTGAGATAGCTACGACCTCACAAGCGAAATTATCCTACTCACGACTTGGAGCTTCTAGCGGTGATTCACGCGCTAAAGATTTGGAGACGTTATTTGTATAGGGTGACATTTCAGGTCTTCTCTGATCATAAGAGTTTGAGGTATCTGTTCACATAGAGGGATCTCAACTTGAGGCAGCGAAGATGGTTGGATTACATGGAGGATTATGATTTTACGTTGCAATATCATCCCGGGAAAGCTAATGTGGTCACAGATGCGCTTAGCAAAAAGTCTTCAAGAATTGTAGCTAGTTTGGCTCTTGAGGATTGGAATAGGGATGCAATAGTGAGTGAGTATAGGCTACAGTATTATGAAGACTATGATTGAGCTTTGGTGTATCATATGGAAGCAAAGCCAGCTCTTGTTCAGATGGTGAAATAGAATCAGTGGTAGGACCAGCATCTTCGAGGAATTTGGACGCGGATTCAAGATGGAGAACAATTTGAAGAATGGAAAGTGCATGCAGATGGATCATTGTATTTTCAGGAGCATCTTGTTGTTCCAGCAATCATAGAAGTGATGAAAGCCGTTATGGACGAAGCCCATAGGTCTCAGTTCGCCATTCATCTAGGAAGCACGAAGATGTATCACGATTTGAAGAGGCAATATTGGTGGAGAGGTATGAAGAAAGATGTTCGAGAGTACGTGGCTAAGTGTACGATGTGTCTTTAGGTGAAAGCCAAACATCAGAAGCCTGCAGGTCAGCTTCAGCCGCTTCCTATTCCAGGGTGGAAATGGAAGCATGTGACGATGGATTTTCTCACAAGTTTGCCAAGGATTGAGTAGTGGCACGATGTAGTTTGGGTCGTGGTTGACAGGTTGACGAAATCAGCGCACTTTATTCCGTTCAGGTTGACATGTTCGAGGAAAGTTCTCAAGGAGTTGTATCTGCAGAATATTGTGAGATTGCATGGAGTTCCTTTGTCCATTACATCCGATCGAGACACTAGGTTTAATGCTAAGTACTGGAGGAGTTTTCAGGTGGCCTTAGGTACGGATTTGAACTGTAGTACATCGTTTCATCCTTAGACTGATGGGCAGCCTGAGTGGGTTATCTAGATTCTTGAGGACATGTTGCATGCTTGTGCGTTAGACTTCGGTGGGAATTGGAATAAATATTTGCATATGGCAGAATTCGCATACAACAACAACTATCAGGCAAGTATTGGCATAGCACCGTTTGAGGCGTTGTACGTGTGACAGTGTAGATCACTGGTGTGTTAGGTAGAACCAGAAGATAGGGTTATTCTTGGGCCAGATGAGATTCATGATAGTAACAAGAAAGTCACCGTGATTTGAGATCGATTGAGGGCAGCTCAGAGTCGACAAAAGAGTTATACAGATAGGAGACGTCGAACCTTGGAATTTGCAGTAGAGGATTTTGTTCTCTTGAAAATATCACCTCGCAAAGGCATTTTGTGATTCGGAGTGAGTGGAAAGCTTGCACCGAGGTATGATGGACCGTTCGTGATTACTCAGCGTGTTGGTGTAGTTGCTTATCGGCTTGACCTTCCACCCGAACTTTCCCATGTTCATGATGTGTTTCATGCGTCGATGCTTAGGAAGTGTCCGCCTGAGCAGGGTAAGATAGTTTCATTTCACGATGTGTAGGTTCAGGAAGATACGATGTACCAGGAAGTGCCGATTCAGATTATCGATCAGAAAGTGATCAGTTTATTTCATCGGGATATACCCTTAGTAAAGGTCGTGTGGCAGCATCACGGGGTTGATGAAGCCACTTGGGAACTAGAGTCGAGTATGCGAGAGTTGTATCTACATCTGTTTTGTTTTTAAATTGATTTGTAAATTTTGAGGGTGAAATTTCTTTTAGGGGTAGAGAGCTATAACACTCTGAAATTAATTAAATGATATTAAAATATAAAATGGTGAATTATTGTGCCATAATGAATATTTTTAAACCTAATTTGATCACCTAGGGAAATTTTGAGTTTAAAGTCATTTCTCTTATTTTAACGATTTCTAATGACTTCTTATTGTTTTAAAATGTTATTTTGAGTTTTTAAAACAAAACAATTTCTCAAATGTCAAATATATTCGATTTTACAAAATCGCGGGCAGCACATGGTTTTCGCACCATAAAACTGCCCACTATTTTCCCTCTATTTATTCTCTCCCCTCTCCCTCTTTTTGGTTCACTCTCTCTCTTTTTCTCTCTCCCCATGAGTCTCTCTCTTGCTCTCTCTCGGTCTCTCCCTCTCTCTCAATTTCTCTCAAAATTTTTGAATCAAATCAAGCTCAAGCTTTGGGTTAGCAAAAAGGAAGCTCAGGAATGTGATTTGACAACCAAAAACATGATTTAAAGCTTTGATTGGAGGTTAGCTTTGAAATTTCTAAACTTTTTCAAATTTTCAATTTTTCATGCATTTTTGAAATCTAAGTTTGTTTGAGCTTAGGAAACCTTTGATTTGAGTTAATGGGACTTAAGAAAACTAGGATCTAAGCTTTGTTCGAAGAACAATAGATTCGAATCAAGATTTTTCATTTTTCTTCCTTTTTCTCTATTTTTGGATTTTCCTAGATTTTGTGTGAAAATCTTGTTTAAATGAGTTTAAGGGTGTCCTATTATGTTTTTCTATCATCTATGAATGTTTTCCATACCTGAGATTTGAGAAAAATAGGTTAAAACAAAAATTTGGGTTTTGGGAGACCCAAAACCCATGCCTGAAATTTCTGGAAATTTTCTAGTTCGATAAGCGAAACTCGTGTTCAGCAGGCCAGATTCAAAGGATCGGCTGGTCGGATTCATCTATCCGGTAGGCCGAACCTGGAAATGTTCGGTTGACCGAACTTGGTCCTCTGACAGGCCGAACTGTGCAGTTTAGCAAGCCGAACCAGGGAGACCGGCAGGCCAAACAAACTAGAGCAAATTTTGTGATTTTCATCTGTTTTCATTGTTTTGAACCCTAATTGAAATCTTAACCTTATAGAATGATTTTAAGATACAATTGGCAACTAGGACATCATGCAATAGTTTAGCAACGTAGGATATCTTGAATTAGATACTGATAGATGTAGTTTGCATTTAGGGTCGTTCGTGGTTCCGCGGAGCTAACGTATAGCGGGCTAGGATTACGGTATGGGACACCAGCACTAGTATCGAGGTAGGACTTCTACCCTTTCTTTGATAACCTAGTTTCAAATGATTTGGCCTTGAAAACGGTTTTTGTCAAAATGTTTTCAACGATTGATTGAAAAATGAGACCTCATAATGAATGTTAATGAGAACATCTGGTAAATGGACTTTGTATAATAATAGAAATGAATATAAGGGCATGATGCCAAAATCAGAGATCGGGTCGTGTAGCGATCGACCTTGGGGGCAGGTCCCGAAACCCAATTGGGCCACTGCGGTGGTGTTATTCATATGGTTTGCCCAGGAAAAGAATTTGATGATATTTTTGGTCGACCAATAAACTTTTTGGATAAGAACGGTTTTGTTTAAACTTATTTAATTAAGTTTTCTCCTAATGATTTCTTGAGTAATGATATTTTCTTTTAAAATTTTGATGTTTCTTAAATTATAGTCCTACTGACCCTTTCGCTCACATTTTATTTGTTTTAAAACTTTTCCCCCTCTAGGTGGATTTTCGCTTAGGTTCGGAGAAGATTCTTCGGATAGAACTTAAAGCAGTAGAAGGACTTAGTAGGCTAATTGTAATATTTGATTAAGGCATGTAAAATTTTTAATCTTCTCCTTGCTTGGACTGTGAATGTATCATTATATTGTCAGTACTATGTATGTGCACAAGCTGTGAGTCAGTGGGACCCACACTCGCGGTTCTTTGTTGTTTTGTTATTTACTTAATGTTTTCATCTGTTTAATGATTATGAATGCTTTTCTCAAAAAAAAGATTTAAAATTTTTCACATTTTTATATTTAATCTAACCCTTAAACTCGTGTTTTTAACTAAATTCTTATTTAATTAATTTAAATAATCCGTCACATCACCTCCCGTACTTCGGGCCGTGATAGCTCTCAATCTCTGAATCAAGTGGAAAGAATTCTAAGCTTCGAGCTCTTCGTATAAATTTTCAAAACACAAATTTATTAGTTAGCAAAATTAAAAGAAAAGAAATACCTATACTAAGATCAAGTTACTTAACCACAATATTAGCAAAAATACAAAAATTTCAACACCTAGCAATGACAACCAAAAACTTATTGCAAGTTTGTAACTGTACAGGAAGATCTAGGACCGAACCACTAGGTTGCGGTAAAGCATATTTTCAAGTACCTGTGAAGGACTCGAGGGTATATGCTAGTATATTCGGGTGAGGACTTGGATTCTAGGAAATTGACTTCGGGGTTTGTGTTTACTCTAGGTGGCAGTGCCATCAGTTGGAGAAGTGCGAAACAAGATTGCACTTTGGATTCAACAATGGAGGCCGAATATGTGGCAGCTAGTGATGCTTCGAAAGAAGCAGTGTGGCTCCGCAAGTTCCTTGGGGATCTTGAGGTTGTTCCTGGCATAAATAAGGCGGTATCACTGTACTACGATAATAGTACGGCGGTAGCTAATGCTAAGGAACAAAGATTTCACAAGAAGAGTAACATATTGATCAGAAGTATCATTTGATAAAGGACTTCGTTGAGGGCGGGCATGTCACGGTATGCAAGTTCACGTCAGAGGACAATTTAGCTGATCCATTTACAAAGACACTTGCAGGGAAAGTCTTCGAGAAACATGTGGAAGCTATGGGGATGTGAGATTTGCTATATTTACTCACTTAGTGCAAGTGGGAGATTGTTAGATATGTATGCCCTAAGGGGTGGAAATGTAATACGTTTTTGGAGACATTTTTTTTCAATAAAGAATTTATTTATTTATATATACCAAATCTTGTCCTCTTTACGTTCATATTTGTTGAATGTATGTTAAGCAAACAGTAGTCTGAGACTGTCGGTCTAAACCTTTAAGAATTAGGCATATGATGGACTGATTATGCGGTAGAGACGATTCTTAAGGTGACGGTCTAAAACATATGATCCGCAATCGAGGGAATAAAGTTGGGCGCTTTATTCATGCAAAGATTGTTATGTTGTCTATATCTCTATTGGGAGATGGTTTGTCTTGACCATCAGAGTTGGACTCCATGAATAGAAACATTGGCCCGTTGTCATAGGTGACGATGTGTTGGATCGGGACACAAAGTGAATTGATTTGGATTAATAATTCTGTCTTAGTAAATCGATTCACTTTAGACAATCATTTGTATTGTATCTTAATCCTGAGATGGATAGTGGGCCCGTTGTCTCGACTTGTGTCTTTCGATGTACCAAAGGGTGACTCCCACATCTCAATAGTGGTATGCATGCCGATACGTTGGAGGCATGACTCTTGATAGCATAGACTTGTTATTCATAGATATGGAATCCATAGCTCCTCTTTAGGAGTAATGATATCCTCTTATATGTGTTATCCTGTAATTGGAAAACTGGAGCGCTCAACCATTTGGATACATAGGTGTAACCGAATGGCATACTACCTTTGGATGGTAAGTTTTCTAATGGTGAGATAACGGAACATAAGATAAAAATAATCGGGAATGTAAGACAGAACTTGTCCTTAAGCTGATTATGGATTATCATATGGGGATACGATACACTTTGATATGTCATGGAGACTTAGCTATACGGGCTTTGTAATTCTATAAAGTTCGAGAGTGCAGCTCCAAGCTTTTAGTGGAGTAGCGTTGGAGTTGATAATTGTAAAATGTATATCTGGGATATTGGGTTTCATAGTTATCAAGAGCTTAAACTTTATAGGTCCATTTTGGTCCCCTTTGCTAGCTCACAAAATCCTGTAACGATACAGCGTGCTTTTTCAATAATTAGTGACTTATGTCGGATTTATCGGATTGGTTTAAAATTTGAAAGAATCAAATAATTCATGTCTGGTTGTTGGTTAAATTAATTTTGTAATAAAATTAATTTAAGATAAACTTGTTGAATTATGGGGATCGAATAATTCTTGTCTATTTATCGGTTGATTTAATTAGATAAATTAAATCAAGATAAACTTGTAGAATTATTGTGAATTGATTTATTTTCTTAGAGATTATCTTGATAAAGTTTGTTTTGATCAGATAACTTCTCTATTGAGCTATTTAAATCAAAACTGAGACTTTATCTTATAAAATCTCAGGTGAAAAATAAAAGATTTATAGAGATATTTACGCGGCAGTTCGGCCTGCCAATCAGTGATAGATAAGATTACACGTTTTCACGTGGATCTTATTAGATATTGATCCGAACTTGAATCTGTTTTGAGTTTTCGAGACCTAATCTGATAAGGACTGACCCCAGGACCAATCGCTATATAAAGGGAGTATGTCTCATGAGTTACTCAGATCAATTGAGAGATTAAGAGTGATACTCTTCTGGCGAGCATCTGAAAACTCCCTGAGAACTTTTGTTCACAAATCATGAACACTAGCTTTGGGTTCTCTCGATTGGTTGGAAGGAGAGTCACCGGTGGAAGAGCTGTACGTGTGAGCCCACACTCACTTCGATCGTGGATAGAGAATAGCAAAGAAGACCAGTTGGTTGAGGCTCTTCTGGAACGTTACTTCTCTTCATGGGTCGCGAAAGTTCTTCGGTACATAAAGGTTAGTAAGATCTGTTTAATTTATACATATAGCATATCCAACTTGTGTTTTGGAAAAATACTTAGATGTTAAAATTTTTAAAATTTTCGTTGCGCACCTCACACTGTTTTTTCCAACATTGGGTTCTCTCGATTGGTTGGAAAGAGAATCACTGGTGGAAGAACTGTACATGTGAGCCCACACTCACTCTGGTCGTGGATAGAGAATAACAAAGAAGACTAGTTGGTTGAGGCTCTTTTGGAACGTTATTTCTCTTCATAGATTGTGGAGGTTCTTCGGCATACAAAGGTTAGTAAGATCTGGTAAATTTATACATATAGCATGTCAAACTTGTGTTTTGGAAATTACTCTGATATAAAATTTTTAAAATTCCGCTGCGTACTATTTTTCCAATAGTAAAAACTGTTGAAGGTGTACTTTATGGAATCGTATTTTGTTATAAGCTCATTGAGGTAATGAACACAAATTATATTGATATGTATAAAGGACTCTCTTTGCTTCAATATGTATATTAGAATCTTCTGAGTCTATTGCATAGTATCACATATGTATATCCATGTTGTTTTGATGTTAAATGCTAATTGATAATACTAGGCTTACTAGCACATTTAGCTTGACAAGGACGCTGACGCCTTTCGTTTATCACCTTTTCTTTGAAAATGAGGTAAGTAGAAATTCATTTTAATTGTATCACAAGATTGTTGTTGTAGTAGATTTGATTTACTATATCACTTGCATTCATGGCAAAAAGGCACGTGTATAGTTTTTTTTGAAGAAAATCATCGTACTATGAGAAAGAGTTTGTTTGTATGTACACTATGTAGTTAGCTTGTAAGTGGCCTTAGTAAAGTTGCATGGGGTAGCCTAGGACTCAAGTGGTTTCATGGGAGTGCCTGAGACCATTTTTCAGACCGTTGTATCATGGGGTAGCCTAAGGCATTATTGATCTGTGAAGGCTTGTTAGTATGCATGCATGCTTGTAATAGGGCTAAGTAGGCGACTCATGGTGTACATAACTATGGGCGCATTAAGCGTTTTTATGATATGGTTGGTGCGATGGAAATTTTATGAGCCAATACATGATGTCGCTATATTAAATTGCGTAGTTTTTACTTACTGGGCATTAGCTCATTTTTTTTTATCTTGTGATGCAGATGAGGGTACATATCAGTAATAGTGAATTAAAGCTCGACTGGCATGTTCCTTGTTCTCGTGACTCCACATATATGGACATTGTTGACCTTACATGGGAACACTTTTGTTTAAGTTTCTTATTTTGGTACTTGTAAATACTATGAGATGGTTATAGGTACGGTTCTAGTGGCGTTTTATTTTGAGATGTAAATTATTGTAAATATTTATCGCCACCTATCTTTTGTAAGCTTAGCGTGTGGTTGTTTATAAATTTCAAGGCTTTTCAAAAAGGTTCAAATTTGCCCGCTATTTTTTTAAATAATTAATTTGTATTTAAGTAAAATATGGCATTGTCTAGCTTGATTACATATTAGTAGTATGCTTAAGTTAGGCGGGCGCCACAAGCATTCTTTAAAGAAGGACTTACATATCAGACTTGAAAGATCTTCAATCTAAAGACTCAAAAATCACATTCTATTTATGGATTCAGGTTAGATTTTGCATCTTATGAATTCTTTTAATGATTTGATATGAATGATCCTAGTCTGATGATGGTTTTTGTCATAAAATTATGTTCTAACAAATGGCAACAGAGCCAAATCATGTTGAAACATAGAGAAATATTTTCTTGTTCTTCGTTGATATATATATGTGTGTATATATATTCATTTTGTTGAATTTGGATTCAGATTATATGTATATATATCTGTTGAATCATATTTATATATGTATGATTCTTGTTTTGGTTCGGAAATAAAAGTTAGTGATAAATATATATACTTTTGTTTATAAGTTAGCCACGAAACATAAATTCAATTTTGGCATTAAAGAAAAGTTTTAAAAACTTCAATTTGCAACATGATATATATATTGTTGATTTTTTGATACATTCAACATATTCGGATTAAGGATTCATTTTATGTAATATATATATATATATATTAAGGTTGAATGGTTTTATGGATTCAAGGATTTTTTTTTTTTCTTCTTTGGTATTGATTGTTACGTACGCCAGCACAAGTGCGGAGAAGAGGAAAAAAATGTGAACTTAGTTTATAGCAGCCTTGCTGCCGAGGAAGAAAAAAAAAGGCTAAGGTTAATAGTGCTTCTAGGCTTCAACCCAGATTTGCACAAGTAATACGTGAGCCCGCGACTCGAAAAACAGAAAGGGCTGCGGGCTTAAGCCTGCAGTGAGCCAGAAGGAGAAAAATTAAGGGGATGTCATGGGCCTGGGCCCATGAAACAAAGAAAATAGAGGGGGTGGTTTCAAGATCCAAGTTAGGTCCACCCGACCTAGTCAAAGTTGATCAGTCAACACTTTGACCAGTTGACTTTAAACAAGTTGACTTTGATAAAAAAATTTACTTTTTTTTTATTTTAATTTTAATCATTTTTGGTGTAATTTTAAATTCAAATATTAGTATTATATATATATATATATTGAGATGAGTTAATTGAAACAACATGTCACCTTAGTGGCCCCTCTTATGAAAATTAATTTATTTTAGAATATAAATGGTTGTTTTCATATAACTTATGTGAATATTGCCCGGCCCAAAGGAATGTCAATATTTGACAGAACTGCATGTACATCTCTAATAATAAACATGTAATGATTTTTTGGTTTTACATGTGAACAATAAATCAACGTAAAGGAAGATTTGTTGTTCAATATGTTCTTATTGTTAGTGTTTTAATTACTACACTAATATATCACTTACAAGTTAATATTTCTATCCAAAGACTACATATAAATGGAGTGTCCAATATCTTGAGATGGAGTTACCTTTATTTAGATTTATTATTGTTATTTTGGATTCATATGTGAGCTTTTTGTTTGTTATAGTGTTCTCTGATTCAGCTACTAGTTCTACATTCAACATTACTGCCAACATCAATTCCATTCCTATGCTGAATGGTAGCAACTTCAAATTATGACAAGAGAACCTCCTTATAGTTCTCGGAGTCATAGATCTTGACCTTGCATTAAGGGTTTCTTCACCTGTACCTCTTACAGATAAAAGTTTCTCTAATGAAAAGAGGGACATGGAAAGGTGGGAGAAGTCAAATCGCATGTATATGATGATCATCAAGAATGCCATTTTGGAAGCATTTAGGGGCACTATATAGGAAATAATAAAGACAGCCAAAAAGTTCCTTAAAGACATTGAAAACGGATTTGCCAAAAATAAAAAGGTTGAAACAAGTTCACTTTCGGCATAAAGGAGTACATCATGGAGATGTCTCATCTTGCTTCAAAGCTGAGAGCACTTACGCTTGACCTCTCTGAGAACTTGCTAGTGCATATGGTTCTCATATCTCTTCCCGCATAATTCAATCAGTTCAAGGTGAGCTATAACTACCAAAACGAGACTTGGTCTCTAAATGAGCTCATCTCACATTGTGTGCAAGAAGAGAAAAGGCTGAAGCAAGAGAAGATAGAAAGTGCTCATTTGGCTAATGCTTCTAGGGACAAAGGGAAGAAAAGAAAGAAGGATAAGAAAGCTGTATTTATGGCACCTCAAAAGAATAACAATAGAGACTAGATGATCCTAAAGGTATGGGTTGTTTCTTTTGTAGAGCTGAAGGGCATAAGAAGAAACATTACACCAACTACCACACTTTGCATGCTAAGAAAGTTATGATTCTTATTTTGGTTTGTTCCAAGGTTAATTTAACTTCGTTACCTAAACATACTTGGTAGATAGATTTTGGTGCAACCGCTCACATCACTATGTCTATGCAAGGTTGCCTGAGATGCAGAGAGGCAAGTGATGGTGAAAGATACATCTATATGGGCGATGGCAATAGGAAGTTGAGGCAAGAAGGTTGAAGTTGAAGCAATAGGAAAATTTAGATTATTGTTAAAGACTAGGTTTTATTTAGATCTTGATGAGATATTTATTGTACATTTTTTGACAGAATTTGATTTCTATTTTTGCTTTGGACAAATCTGGTTTTTCTTGTTCATTTGGAAATGGAAAATTTAGTTTCTTACATGCTTCAAAATTGATTGGTTCTGGTTCTTTGTCAGGTTATGATAATCTTTATTTAATGGATACAATTTCTTCATTTAATGAATCCCTGCAATTAAGTACATAAGGTATAAAGAGAAAACTATCCAATGAGAATTCTGTTAAACTTAATAATTATGATAAGAAGTTCAAAACAATCAATAAAAGTCAGAGAAATATCTCAAGACATACATCTAGTTTTTTAACTACTTACCGGATTTAACTTTTCCTCCTCGGTTAGCCCGATGGAACACTTAAGGTATTTGGCTAAGCGACCACCTACAGAAAACTTAGTTTACAAAAATAAATATTTAACAAATACAAACTCACACATATAGTGCAAGCACTCTTAACTTCTAATCAAATAACTAATTAAGACTAATTACGAATAAATGAAATATATAGCGTAGTCTTTGATAAATAACCTGAGAAACAAAAAAAAATCTATAATACAATTTACATTCTATAAAACATAAGTTCAAAAGATCATATCACAAATAGAACTGAGTATCAAACAAATAAAAATGTGGAACATAATACATTAAATTATATTTGAGTTTCAATTCCTTTCACGACATAACTCTTTTTCTAATCCAATACTCCTTACACATACACCCGTCCTTGTCCTCCATCCTAGTCAACCTACATCCTATTCTTATCTACAACATGATGTAAACTTAGTAAGCATAAGCTTAGTATGTACACATCCAATCTCACAATATAAAACATTTCATAAAAATCATTACATAACATCGTAATCATAATTATAGTAGTGCACAATGCATATGCTCTTTTCATTAAAACTTCCATAAAAACATTATTCATTTTATCTTTAGGGGCTCAAGCATTACACCATTAACGTCATAAGCGTGCTGCCATGAGAGAAGTAGGGTCGCTAGTCTCAAACCAAACATGACAAGTCTAAACCTTTTGGGACATCATAAACATAAACGTAGGGTGTGTAATTTTTAATTAAGTGATATATATATATATATCCCTTTAATATATGTTGCCATTAAAACATCTGTTAAACCTTCTTGTTGCAACAAAAGTTTTCATAAGAAGACAACATGTATGAACAAACTTTGAAAAATTATTATAAAACATATTCTCAAAACTTTTTCGTAAACTTTGATCATGTTGTAGGTGAAAATATACTTACTTGACTAACTTGCTTACTAAACCTTAAATCGGGTGACGTTGCCACAATTCTTAGTATGCTCACTTTTTGAAGTATTCATGCCAATCATTCATATTAAACATGAAACTAATATTCATGTTGAAAATATCATTTAATACCATATTATAGCAACATCTATCATTCTTAATGACACAAAGCATCTTTGAGTCCCAAACATACACTTAGAATCAAGAAATATAAAGACAAAAAACTTGATTTTTAATCACTTAGAAAAATTAATCTCAACTTATAAGCATGAATAAAATGTAAGAATTATTCCATAACATAGCTAACATATATAAACATCACTCAAATTTTCTTCTCTTGAAAATATTAATCTAAAATACTTTTTTCTAATTTTTAAAACATTCAAGTAAATCTGTCAATCATAAAAACTGATTGACTTTTAAGGATTCATAACCTTATATCTTTTAACTCATATTCAATTAGAGCATAAGAAATTTGAAGAAATAAAATCAAAACATATATATAACTCTCAGATATTTCTTTAGCCATAAAAATTTCATTTATTAATTAAAATAAATCATAAAATCAATGCTACAAAATCTAGCAGCAAAGCCTAGGCCATGAGCATTCCTAATTAAAAATTATCTATGCTATAAAATAATTTATAAAATTTGTTACACATAGTGAACACATAGGATCATAAAATATCCAAAATTCAGCCTTAAATAAATTCAGAGTAATTCACAGCTCATGTTCAAATTCAGAGTTTATATTAACATCAGACATGCTGAATCACAAACACGTTTCATTCAAATATTTTTATAAAATCAAATATAAATGATATGCATCTGAAATTTTTATGTGACATGCTTAACATATAAATTAAAGTTAAAAAAATAATAAATCATACCAAACACATTTTAAAGTAAGATTTATCATCTCACGAATTATATAGAGCATATAAGGCAGATATTTACAACCATTGAGTACTTGGCAATCAATGAATTTTATCTTAAAACATAATAAGGATATGAAGCTAAAAATTTACAGGCATTTAGTTAGCATATCAAAAGATGCTTTTGGTCTCATAAAACAAATTCTACACTACACAAATACAAATCTACTAGCAAATAAAATTTCATGAGCTATGTTTGATTGAAAGCTCGCAACCCTAAAAATATTTTGAACAAAAATTTATAAAAAATCCTAGACATTCTTAACATATAAATACATATCATATCCAAAAATTACGGCAAAAAGAAAAATCATTTCGTTTCAAAACAATTCCAATAACCTTATTGACGAACCAAAACTCTAAAATTCTCATATCATACTCCAATAACAAAACTTAATTTTCATGGAATTTCATGATATCATACGAACATAAATGCTTTCAACTATAAAATAATATTGTTATAATCAAAGTAGTAAACAACGTAATTTATTTTTCATAAAAACATACATGCATATACATTCACAACATAAAAAAACAATTTTCTAACAAAGTTCGTCACAAGACAATACATATGAATCATAAAAATTCAAAAACATAAAAAACCTTTAAACCATTTCTTAAATTCTTATGTTTTCCTCAACAAAGGTGAAGACTTGCTCACAAAATATCCAAAAGGAATTCCTTCTTTTTTGGTTTCAGAAAGAAAATAAGAGTAATGAACTCTTGGCTTTGAGGATTAGAGAGATGATAGTGGCTTTCTTGGAGAGATGTTTCAGAGGGAGTGAGGGAGAGAATTTTCTTTGGTTGGAAATTAAGAGAATGAAGATTTGGTGGCTTAAAGGTATATTTATAGGTTTACAAGAAAGAAGAGATTAGATGAGCATAGAAAACCCTAATCCTAATCTAAAGTTTTCCTTTATTTTTTTTTTAGATTAGTGTAATCCTAATCTAATTAGGTTTGCCCTTTTTTTTCTTTCACTACTACTGTTTACGTATTAATATATATAATATATAAATAACTTTTTTTTTCATACATGGCAATAAGCCGTTCATCACTTATATACTATAATATATAAATATATATATATATATTAATATCAGTTTCAACGCAACATGATAAAATATAACATAATATATAATATAATATAATATAATTAATGTAATATAATAAAATTACAATATATAATTATTTATACACAACAATAAAATTTATTCTTATGACCCAAAAATAATCAATTTACACATTATTCTTTGGGATACTTTATATTATTTAGTTTTTTAACGCCATAATAATGATGTTACATATGTAATTACCATGACATCATAAATGTTATAAAAATAAGAAAATATGCAATAAAATTTGTGTCATCATCAAGAATACAACTCTAGGGTATACATAACTCTAGAACATTATAAATATTACAAATTTAGAACAAGTTAAAACTCTTAAAAAAATAATAAATACTTTATGCTTATCATCATTTTGACATGAGTATCTCGAGTACATCGATCCCTCGTAGCCGTCACATGTGATATTACTAAACAAAAACTTAATTTACTTAACATAAATAATAATAGCACTTAAAATATCACAACATATGTATGGTGTTACATGTAAATATGTATAGTTCTAAACGTGCTTCTAACTTATTCGCTTTCTTGTACAAGACATGAGCAGGACATCTCCATATGTGAATATGGTTTAAGGAAGTCTCCCTATTTGTCCACAAGGAACCGATTTTGAAGGTACATTATTCAAAAGATAATATATGGTTTGTAGTGCATATCCCCAAAAGGATAAAGGTAATATTGAATAACTTATCATGGACATAACCATGTCCAACAAAGTCCTATTTCTTCTCTCAGCCACACTATTCTGCTTTGGAGTGCCTGGCGAGTCAAATAAGATAAAATCCTATTCTTTAATGTGTCCCAAGAACTCATTGGAGAGGTATTTTCCACCTCAATCAAATTGAAATACCTTTATGGGTTTACTTAATTGCTTCTCCGGTTTAACTCGAAACTCCTTGAACTTGTCAAAAGTTTTGCTCTCATGACGTATTAGGTAGACATACCTATATCTTACGTAATCATCAATGAAAATGACAAAGTACTCATACCCTCCTCACACCTTGATGTTTAAGGGACCACAAATATACTATGCACAAGTTCTAAAATCCTTTTGGCTCAATTGCCCTTAGACTCAAATGGTCTTTTCGTCATTTTGCCTTCCAAACAACATTTACATTGTGGTATAGATTCCACCTCTAAATGACTTAAAGGCCCATCCCTTACCAACCTTTGAATCCTATTCCAACTAATATGACCTAATCACAAATGCTAAAGATAAGTCTATTAAAGCGAGATGTTTTAAGTCTTTTAGAGTTATTGTTAATCTTAGTGTTAAGCAGTAAGTCCATTCTAGGTTTGATAAAATATATGCTGTTTTGCATCTATCCGCTATGGATAATAGATTTATTTTTACAAATCACAATAGTTTTTTTAAAAGAAACTGAATAAGAGTCTTTAAAAAAATAAGAGACAAAATTTAAATTCTTTTTAGATTTAGGAATATAAAAACAATCCTTTAAAAATAAAACCTTATAACTATTAAAGTAAAGATGGACATCTCTCACTGCTTCAGCTAACACTAAGGATCTATTGCCCATCCGAAGCATGAAGTGCTCACATAGCAGACTTTTTGTTTCCTTGAACCTTTGTAGAGAAACACAAACATGATTAGTTGCTCCAGAATCTATGACCTATGTGTAATTTGATTCCTCAACTAAACACGTTTCTATAACCAAAAGTTCACACTTACCTCCTCTAGATTGGAATTATTTGCAATTTTTCTTAATGTGCCTAACCTTTTATTAGAAAAGCACTTTAGCTTCTTCAGTTTCCTTCCCTTTTTCTTCTTATCCTTGCCTTTTGCTAAAATAGAAGACTTCTCGTTCTTAGCCTTCTACTTCTTTCCATTCCTAGAGTTAGGATTGGAACCAGATGTAGATGCCGAGCTCACCTTGCCACTAACTTGAGCTTCCCTGATCAGATTCTCGAACTCTTATAATTACTTCATTAACTCAGTCAAGGTCACATTCTGTCTATTGCTCAAGTTATATAAAGCTCTAAATGAGATGAACTTCTTTTAGAGAGTCTCAAAAAACATACTCATCTATGATTTAGCATCAATATCAACTCCACAGGTTTGAGCCTCAACGAGGTAACCCATGACCAACATCGTATCTTCTTCATAGGAGCCCTCGGTCTTTCTTTATAGTTAAGGAGCTTTCGAAGAGCCCTTGCCTTTTTGTTAAAACTTGAACTCTAAACATGTCTTCCAGATTATCCAAGATCTACCCAATAGTCTCATAACCTTCATGTTGAGCTTGTAGCACATTATTCACGCTAGCCATAATATAACAACGAGCCTCTTCATTAACATCCTTTTAGCGATCATACACTTGGATTTGCTCGTTAGTGGATTTGTCGTAGGCTTAGGAAGACACGGTATGGCTAGCACAAATTTCAGTTTCTCAAATGAAAAGATGATATTCAGGTTCTTTTTCCAATCATTATAATTCTCACTAGTTAATGTATTTTTATCGAGTATTGAAGGTAAAGCATTTTTAGACATTTTGATCTACAATAAAGAATTATATTACAAATATAAGCAAACATTCCACAATCGTTTAGTAAGATAACACAAACAAGTAAGCATACAATGTGTTTATGTGTCAAAACTTTGAAAATCACAACCTTACAATGATAATCCCTAACTCAAAATTCGACAAGCTACCCAGGGGAGACTTGCTAAATTCAACTGGGAACATGAATCTCCTCTGATTAATATATACCATCCAATATCCTCTGATTTAGCATATACTAATAATTGTTTTCTTTGACCATTAATTTTGAGTGTATGACTATCATTTCAACTATTTTATTATCCATGATTTATAATCACCACCTAGGGGTGTACAACGATAAATCATACTAGAGTAAATTATCCCTTTGGAGATTCAATCCAATGCATTATGAAATTCCTTCCTAGGGGTTGGAAGGTTGGAACCACCACGTGTTGCCTATAGACCAACAATGGAGGCCTTAGATCGTCTCTTCGAAAACCTTCTCACACTCAATGTTTTGAAAAACAAGGTTTTATGTTAACATTCATGAACAATTTTTAATGAGCGGCAGTCTTCATTCTGCATGGCATGTTGTCAACATACATGGTAAAACAAATTATAATCTAGACAAGCAAAGCAACAAACAAAGCTAGGAGAAATATAATAAAGAGCTGTAATATCATGATTCTATCACAAAGAAAAGAAAATAAATATTACAAAAGATCAATCGAAATATGTTATCGATTCTTTATCTTGTATCTTTTCATTGTATCATTCTTCACGTTGCGTCCGTCTTCAATTCTTCAATCTCATTTAGATCAAAAATTTATTTTTCTAGTTATCATAAAGTTTCATGTTTCTCAAAATTATCTCAAAAAACAAAATAAAAAACTACATCAAAAAACATACTATTTTTATAAAATGGTTCTGCCCACTGCCTGCTTGTCGATCTAGGACCATTAGGCTGCTGGTACTGTCTTGTCGACCGATGTTGAACCAGCACTTTTTCAATTTTTTTTATAAAAATAATATTTAAGTAGTTTTTAATTTATTTTTCATTAATTTAAATACATAAAAATTTATGAACATAGAAAAAATATGGAGAACTATTGTCATCTCTATCTTCTTGATCTATCTTCATTTTGAATAATTATTTTAATGCAAATTTTACAAACTAAAATTAAAATAATAAATCCGAGATGGTGATGATAGATCGCCATCTAATTACATAGAAAACCTAGATACATATTTAATTACATGGAAAACCTAGATACATATTTTAACCTCTAAGTAACCATAATTGGCAAAATTAATTAATTAATATCATAATTAAAATAGGAATTTAATTAACCATAATTAATTGCTAAACGTCTCCACATAATCTTATGACAACATTTAATTATATAAAAACCCTAGAGTACCAATTCTCTACAAAAATTAAATTCAAGTATAAGAGAGATTAAGATCACACAATTTATGTACATAGTACGATCACAAACTCGAAAAATCAATGCAAAACCATGGCTCTGATATCAATTATTGGAAAATGATATGTAGCAAATTTTTTTAAAAAATTTAAATTGAAGTCTTTTCCAAATAATAAGTTTGACATGCTAAGTATATAAATTAATAACAGATCTTACTTTTCTCTTTTGTATACTGAAGATTATAAAAAAGTCTGACTAGAAAAGAACCTTTTGAAAGAGCCTCAACTAACTGGTCTTTCTTGTTATTCTCTATCCACGATTGGAGTACGGGTGGCCACACATCATAAAGCATCTCCTCTGGTGACTCCCCTTCCAACCATTTGCGTAAACCTAGAGCTAAGGTTCTAGATGTTGAACAATAGCTCTCTGAGAGTTTTAAAGTTTTTCTCACTAGAGTGCTTACTCTCTACTTCTTAAATGATTTTTGGAACAATGAAAAATAGTTCTCTTTATATAGTGGTCGAATTTGGGGTCAATCCTTATCAGATTAGGCTTCAAAATTCAAGTCTAGATCAACTTCTAATAATAAACAAGTAAAAAACACGTAATAGGATTATTGCATATTCAGCCTACTGATCTGGGAGATCAGCCTACTAAACTGGCTCCACCGGGCTACCGAACTCAGCCACTGGCCTGCTAACCGAGCAATAATTTGGAAAAAGAACATCAGAGCCTCTGCTTTAATTGAAATAACCCAATAGAGAAGTTATCTGATTTTAACAGTCACATATAGATAATCCTATATCAAATAAAATATTATCCAAATAATTCAACATGTTTTTCTTGAATTAATTCACAAAATTAATTCATCTAATAAACTAACATGAATTATTAAATCTAATCTATCAAATTTTAGCCAATCTAATAATTAACATAAGTAATTAATATGTAGGAAAAACATGTTGTATCATTCTAAGAATTATTATGAGTAGCAAAGGAGACCTGATGGACATATATAGATCAAGCTCCTATAATTATAAAATAAAATATCCTAGATATATATTTTATAATTATCAACTTTAATGCTATCCCACTAAAAGCTTAGGGCTGCATTCTTGAACTATATAAAATTATGAATCTCCAATAAGTTAATCGTCCATGGCATGTCATAATATGTAAATCCCAATAAGATATTCATAATCAGCTTAAGGATAAATTTCATTTTACTTTCCCAATTATTTTTATCTTATATTCCATTCTCTTACCATTGGAATACCTACTATTCATGAATAATATACTATTCGGTTATACCTATGTATCCAAATAGTTAAGTGCTCTAGTGTTCCAATTACAGGATAATGCCTATAAGAGAATATCAGTAACTCTACAAAAGAGCTATGTATTCCATATTCCATATATATGAATAACGAGTCTATGTCAATTAAGTGTCATGTCTCCAATGTACCAATATGCGTACTATCATCAAATTTGGATTTCATCTTTTGGTACATCAAAAGATACAAGTCAAGAATTTGGATTTCATCTTTTGGTACATCTTTTTACAATCATACCAATGTACCAATATGCTTACTATCATCAAATTTGGATTTCATCTTTTGGTACATCTTTTTACAATAAAACCAATGTACCAATATGCTTACTATCATCAAATTTGGATTTCATCTTTTGGTACATCAAAAGATACAATTCAAGAATATGAGCCCATTAATTCATTTCAGGATTAAGACATAACAAATATGATTGTAAAAAATGAATTGATTAAAACAAACAGAATTATTAATCAAATTAATTCAACTTTTGTCCCGATCTAATATATCGTCACTTATGATAATATACCAATGTTTCTACTCGTGAAGTCCCACTTTGATGATCAAAATAAGTCATCTTTTGTTAGGGATGTAGACAACATAACATTCTTAACATGAATAAAGCGCCTAAGTTTATTCCCTCGACTGCAAACCTTATCATTTAGACTATCACCTTTAAGATTTATGTCTTCCGCATAATCTATCCATTATATAAATGATCTTAAAGGTTTAGACTGATAGTCTCAGACTTTTGTTTGCTTATCATACATTCAATAGAAATGAACATAAAAAGGACATCATTTGATATATAAATGATAAATAAAATCTTTATTGATTAAATGTGTCCAAAAACTTATTACAACATTTAATCCTTAGGGCACCTAGTCTAACACAATAGCTATTTTATTGTAACTTGAGTAGCCATCAAGAAAATAATAGTAAGAATACACTACCAAGCGATCCAACATTTAGTAAATGAAAGGGAATGGGAAGTGATCTTTTCCTATATCCTTATTCAACCTCCAGTAGTCAATATATACTCACTAATTGGTAGCCATCCTAGTAGGAATCAACTCATTATTCTCATTTTCCACCATCATCAGACCTCCTTTCTTTAGTACAACTTGATATGGGCTTGCCCATAACTATTTGAAATGGCATAGATGATACCGGCATCCAACCACTTAAAAATTAGGCTCAACTACCTCTTTTATTACTGAATTAAGCCATCATTGGTACTACACTATTGGCTTGTAATCTTCCTCCATAAGGATCTTATGCGTGTAAATGATAGGGATTATCCCTTGATGTCAAAGATAGAACATCTGAAAGAGGGCTTGTGCTTCCTTAAGATACGAAATAGATTGTCTTCATTCTTTTGAGTCAAAAATATGGAGAGAATCACCAGGAAGGTAGAACTTTCTCCCAAAAAGGCATAGCAGAGATGTTTGGGAAATGGCTTCAATTTCAAGCAAACTTGAGAATTAGTAGGCTACACCTCTTAAAATAAATCTTCCTTTGTTCAGGTTGCTTTCACACTCTTTACTTCCTCCAAAAGAGTTTCTTCAAGCACCATAACATCACTTTCTTTGCTAGAGAGCCTAGAAAAATAATGCTCTAAATGGTTATGAGAAGCTGCTACTTCCATGAACTCCATGACACACTCATCAATTATGTCAACTAGTGGAAAGTATGTGATTCTTCTAGGTACTTCATGGAATTGTAGATGTTGAACCAAACTTCTTCAACTTTAAGAGTTAATGCACCTTAGTAAACATTAATGGGGGCACATCTGGTGGCTAAAAATGGTCTCCCAAGGATCAAAGAAACCTCACGATCCTCCTGTACGTCTAGAACAACAAAGTCAATAGGGAAGATAACCTTCTTACCTTTAACAACACATCTTCAATTGTCCTCTTTGGATAGGTGAGGGTTCTATCAATAAGTTGCAAAGTGATTCTTATAGGTTTGAACAAGCAAATCCCCAAATGATGATCTTCTAATAACACAAGGTATGGTGAAGCTGCCTAGATCTGTCATCTTTTGTGGTAGCTTATGTTGGAGAATAGTGTTGCATTCCTTTGTGAGATTCATGGTTTCAAGATTTTCCAACCTTCTCTTATTCAACATCATCTCTGTCATAAACTTGACATAATATAGTACTTGTTCTAGAGCAACGGCAAAAGGGATGTTGATGTGAATCTTCTTGAAAATATCCAAAAACTTGGAGAATTGAGCATCTAATTTCTTCTTTTGAAATATTTGAGGAAATGGAAGGGGTGGTGTTATGATTGGAGGGTTATTCAAAAAAGAAATAGATTTTCACTTTGTGATCTATTTTGGTGGTTCCACTTCTTGACTTGATGATGGCTTAGATGATGCAAAATTTCTCTTTTTGAAGCTTGGACCTTGAAATTCCTTACCACTCCTAAGAGTGATAGCCTTACAATGCTCCTTAGGATTAGTTTCTATGTTGCTAAGAAACTTGCTAGCTTGTATAGAGTTTGGGCTAATTGCCCAACTTGCATTTCAATGTTCTTCACAGATGCTCTCAAGTTGCCAAGATTAGTGCTTAAATTACTAATAGACTCTCCCATGGTATCCATTCTTTGCTCATTCTTGTTGAACCTACCCTTTTATTCTGCTATGAATGTCTCCAACATATCATCCAAAGAGGGCTTTGTGTCAGCTACTTTGTGCTCATACTTCGGTGATGGTTGCAAGATATTTTTCGAGTTGCCATTGGAGAAGTTTTCATAATTCTAAATGCCTTAATAGTAGTGAGTAGGCAAAGGGTTGTTCTAGAAGTTGAAATTTTGGCTATTGATGAGTTGAACTTCCTCTTAATTACCTTCAAAAAACAAAGCACTTGCTAGTGCGGTAGATTCCATGCTTGTTGATGATGAAGAAGCTCCCTTAGTAGGCAAAGTGGAGAGTTGGTTTGACTATGTCGCAATTTGTGCTTGAATTACAATAATGAAATCCACATCATGAACCCTAGCCGACTCCTTTTCATAGATCGCTCGTTATGCCAACCAAACTTGTTAGACATGATCTCATCAAGAATCTCATAGGCAATCTTTGATGTCTTGCCTAAGAAAGAGCCTTCCATGGTAGCATTCACTATGGTCCTACTTTAACCATTCAACCCACTATCAAAAAGTTGGATTTGAAGCCAATCTGTATGATGAGACTATAAAAATGTACATTTTACAAGGCTTAAATCATTTATTTATGCTTTTATTTCTTATTAAATCATCTAATTAATAGCATTTTTGTGTTAATTATTATTTTTGTGTCTTAGTATGTAAATATGTTTAAAACATTTTTTTAGTGTATTTTTATGTTTAACAATATTTTTGGTAATTTTTAGAATCGTTTCAGTATGTAAACGATGTGTTTAGTTTGCTAATAATCAAAACTATAAAAATAATGAGTAGTTATTTTATTTTGAGTTTTCAAATATTTGTAAATAAATTTTTAGTTTGTAAATATGCTTTATTATATTTTCAGTAATTTCTAAAAAAATTTTCAAATCTTAAAAATTATATATGTGTAAAACCAAAAGAGACAAAAATATTTAGAAGTTTGTAATTATTCTTGTACATTTTATTATAAAATAAATATTTTTAATAATTATTGTAAATATTTTGTCTATAAAATAATTAATTTTAATGTGTGTCTGTGAATTTTAGATTTAAAATCTATAGGAAAATGGAGCAAAATGGCGTAAAAACATGCAAACAGTACCTCAAATGCATAAGAAAAAAAATCAAAAATAAAAAGAAAGCCCCACCATTGGATCGCACGACCAAAATGATCCAGGCCGTCGACCTAGTGCCAGCTATCCTCCATTGTCTCTAGTAACGTGTCAAATTAAGTGTAGAAAGATCGACGTACACGTGTCTCATAGCCATCAGATCTTAGTACAATGGACTGATCCAACAGTCTGCTTCAAATAGTTTACTCTAATCTCGTTGACTCGATCCCAGCCGTGACTTCAGTCAGCAGTTAGCACGATCTATGGCTCCTGTTTGTCCATCTATTACACGCGATACACTGGGTTCTTATAATCAATATTCGTTGATCAGTTTAGCAATGGAAAAGAAAAATAAAAATAGTAAATAATAAATAAAAAATTATCAAAAAAATCTTTGAATAGTGAAAACATTTTACTGTAAATAAAGGTGCTTCACCCCCTCCTTAACACCTCCACGGGGGAACTCCCCCTTCTGTTGCTTTGTTCTCTTGCTAAGCTTCTATCTCAACAATGTACCCTTTTCAAGAGGAGATGCTATTAGGATATTTCTTCGACCCCATTAAAAATAATAAAATAACATCTAAATTAGTATAGAGAGTCTTGTGAGGCAGAGAAATGATCTTGTATGTATAGTACTCGGGTATAGATTTTAATTCTATATCTACTTTGTAATGTTTATATTTTCATGGAATAAATTATATTTTTCTAGTTTTTAATAATTATTGTTAATGTTGTTATGCTATCCAATTTTTGCATAAATTCAATCATGCTTTCTTTATGTAATTTAATTATGTTGCAAAATTAATATTAATAATACTGAAATCATGCTCGGTTATTAAATTGAGTTTTTGCTGTATTATTGACGTAAACTGACACAGTAAATGCTTCATAATGCTTGATTTAATGTCAATAGATAATGGCACATTATATTCTTAAACCATTTAATAAGACGAGGTGCTGCCGAAATTAACACAAAAATTTATTCTATTTAAATATAATAATTTTGATTTATTATTATCTTTTCTATCTTAAAATTATGTTAATTATAATTGTAGTGATAGCGGTTATAATTTTCATAATTAGTGCACCAGATCATTAGTGAGAGATGATTATTTTGCTACTTTTTCTAGGAAAACCCTTACTGCATGATAGCTTGCTATATTGTCGCTTTAGGTTGACTTATAAAATTAATAAATGTGCTTGCAATTAGTAGAAGAAAATATAATAAATCAAATGTTTTAGATAATTATTTATTAAGAGTTAACATTCCATATCAGTTACGAAATATACAAAGGCTTCTCAAAGCTTCACTGTTTTAATTTCATGTTTTAAAATCTTATTTAAAATTGTTAAAAATATTTTTTTCTTTAAAATCTTGATAAAATCACCTTTGCCTTTTCAACCATTAAATTTTTAATTTTCTAAAACCCTCCTCCCTATAGATACGACAACCTTTCTATACTACAAACGTCTGCTGTTTAAAAAAAAAACATTTTAGGCGATATGGACACCGTAAAACCATGTTGAAGACATTATCGAAGAAGATCCTTAAACCTGTCCCAACACTCAAAAACTGGCTCGAAATCCAATTGCCTAAATTGCCCGATTTCACTTCTTAATTGTGCTGTCTTCGATAGTGGAAAGAACATGGAGACGAACTTTAAAGCCATCTCCTCCCAAGTTGTAATACTTCATGATTGAAGCAATTATAACCAACTCTAAGACTTATCCCTAAGAAACAAAGGGAACAATTAGAGACTTAGAGCATCTTTAGTGACTTAATTCATCTTCACCATTTCACAACACTCCAAGAAGACTACAAGATTGACATTGGCATCTTCATTCAGAGAACCACTTAATTGACTTTGTTGAACCATGCAAACAAGTGATGGCTTCAACTCGAAGTTGTTGGCATTCACCGGTTGATGACTATCCCATATTGTAATTGTCATATACAGCTAGGCAAAAATAGTCTTGGATTGCTCATTGTGCAGGTTATTGTTTTTGGTTTTGATTAGCCTCTGTCATGGCTCGAGATTGAAGTCTTCTACAACTTCTAACACCATGAAGAGTGCTCTTGTAACGGCCCGAAATTAATTAAATGATATTAAAATATGAAATGGTGAATTAGTGTGCCATAATGAATATTTTTAAGCCTAATTTGATCATTTAGTGAAATTTTGAGTTTAAAGTCATTTCTCTTATTTTAATGATTTCTAATGATCTTAAAATGTTATTTTGAGTTTTTAAAACAAAACAATTTCTCAAATGTCAAATATATTCAATTTTATAAAACCATGGGCGGTACATGGTTTTTGCACCGTCAAACCGCCCACTATTTTCCCTCTATTTATTCTCTCCCCTCTCCATCTCTTTGGTTCACTCTTTTTCTTTTTCTCTCTCCCCGTGAGTCTCTCTCTTACTCTCTCTTGGTCTCTCCCTCTCTCTCAATTTCTCTCAATTTTTTTGAATCAAATCAAGCTCAAGCTTCGGGTTAGCAAAAAGGAAGCTCAGGAACGTGATTTGACAACCAAAAACACGATTTAAAGCTTCGATTTGAGGTTAGTTTTGAAATTTCTAAACTTTTTCAAATTTTTTATTTTTCATGCATTTTTCGAATGTAAGTTTGTTTGAGCTTAGGAAACCTTTGATTTGAGTTAATGGGACTTAGAACAATTAGGATCTAAGCTTTGTTTGAAGAAAAACGGATTCAAATCAAGATTTTTCATTTTTCTCCCTTTTTCTCTATTTTTGGATTTTCCTAGATTTTGTGTGAAAATCTTGTTTAAATGAGTTCAAAGGTGTCCTATTATGTTTTTCTATTATCTATGAATGTTTATCATGCCTGAGATTTTAGAAAAACAGGTTAAAATGAAGATTTGGGTTTTGGGAGACCCAAAACCCGTGCCTAAAATTTCTGGAAATTTTCTAGTTTAGCAGGCCGGATCCAAAGGATCGGCAGGCTGGATTCATCCGTCTGACAGGCTGAACCTGGGAATGTTTAGCTGACCGGACTTAGTCCTCCGGTAGGCCAAACTGTGCAATTCGGTCGGCCAAACTAGGGAGACCGACAGGCCAATCGAACTAGAGCAAATTTTGTGATTTTCATCTGTTTTCACTATTTTGAACCCCGATTGAAATCTTAACCTTATAGAATGATTTTAAGATACAAATGGCATACTAGGATATCATGAAATAGTTTAGCAATGTAGGATATCTTAAATTAGATACTGATAGACCTAGTTTGTATTTAGGGTTGTTTGTGGTTCAACAAAGCTAACGTATAGCGAGGTGGGATGACGGTGTGGGGCACCAACATGAGTATCGAGGTAGGACTTCTACCCCTTCTTTGATAACCTAGTTTCAAATGATTTGGCCTTAAAAAGGCTTTTTATCAAAATGTTTTCAATGATTAATTGAAAAATGAGACTTTATCGGTTATTTCTATAAACCGTGAATTGAAGTGAACTTCATAATGAATGCTAATGAGAACATCTGGTAAATGGACTTTGTATAATAATAGAAATGAATATAAGGGCATGATGCCATAATCAGAGATCGACCTTGGGGGTAGGTCCCGAAACCCAACTAGGCCACTACGGTGGTGTTATTCATATGGTTTGCATAGGAAAAGAATTTGATGATATTTCTAGTCGACCAATGAACTGTTTGGGTAAGAACGGTTTTGTTTAAACTTATTTAATTAAGTTTTCTCCTAATGATTTCTTGAGTAATGATATTTTCTTTTAAAATTTTGATGTTTCTTAAATTATAGTCCTACTGAGCCTTTCGCTCATATTTTATTTGTATTAAAACTTTTCTCTCTCTAGGTGGATTTCCGCTTAGGTTCAAAGAAGATTCTTCAGACAAAACTTAGGAGTAGTAGAAGGACATAGTAGGCTAATTGTAATATTTGATTAAGGCATGCAACATTTTTAATTTTCTCCTTGCTTGGACTGTGAATGTATCATTATATTGTCAGTACTATGTGTGTGCATAAGTTGTGGGTTAGTGGGACCCATACTCGTGGTTCTTTATTGTTTTGTTATATACTTAATGTATGCTTACATGTTTTCATCTATTTAATGATTATGAATGCTTTTATCAAAAAAAAGGATTTAAAATTTTTCACATTTTTATATTTAATCTAATCCTTAAACTCATGTTTTTAACTAAATTGTTATTTAATTAATTTAAATAATCTGTCACGTCACCTCCCGTACTTTGGGGCATGACAGAATGGTATCAGAGCCCAAGGTTATGAACCTCAAGAATTGTGCACACATATGTATGATAATGAAATACTGCTGACTGTCCAAATTTTGTTTTCAGAAGTGAGAGAATGGCACCTAGACGTCGTTCGACAGCTGACGTCAAGTTTGAAAATGACGAGGGTATGATGAGGTCTATGTTTGTTGTATTCCGACAGATGGCGATGGGTGCAGCAATCCCTACAGCTTTTCATTGTTATTATTGCCAGCAACCAGGACACATCAAGAGGAATTGCCTAATCAAGAGTGCCTGTCTTGGATCTTAGACCGGAGAAGGTGCCAATCGTTAGCCTCAGCCTCAGACCCTACCTCTGTCTCAGCAATATCTGCAGTTGCAGTTCCCTTAGTTCTCTCCTCGGCAATTATCATATCCCGTACAAGGACAGCAGCCATAGCATTTTCAGCGTAGCGTCCCTCAATATCGAGGGCCAAGTGCAGCTAGTGCGTAGTCGTCTCCATCACAACAGTATCGATCGAATAATCCAAGACCAAGCAATGTTGGTAGAGGAAAAGGAATGGCACCAGTGCAGGTTCATGCGATGGCAATAGGAGGTTTCGATGCCCAGACCAGTAATGCGGTTGACAATAGTACGATCTTTAGTTTTCCAATCCCTAGCTCACATTTTATTTGATACAGGTGCCACTCATTCTCTCATTTTGAGTTCTTTTGTACATGCCTTGGGATTAGAGATAGAAGAGTTCAATAAACCCCTAGTCATAGCTTCTCCCTTGGGGCGGGTGTGTGTGAATTGTGTATGTAAAGCTTGTAAAATAAAGGTTAGGGATGAGATTTTGAAAAGTGATTTGATTGTACTCCCCATGAGTTCATATGATGTAATCCTAAGGATTCTTATGCTTCGAAAGGCAATGTAGCGATACCGGTGGTTGATGAGTATGAGGATGTCTTCCCCGATGAGTTGCCAGGATTACCACCGCATCAGAAGATCGAGTTCGGTATTGAGTTGCTTCCAAGAACAGCATCGATTTCAGTAGCACCCTATCGGATGGCGCCGGCAGAAATGAAAGAATTGAGAAAGCAACTTCAAGAGCTTGCTGATAAAGGGTATATTCAAAATAGTACGTCATCGTGGGGAGCACCGGTTTTATTTTCTAAGAAACATGATGGGACTTTCAGGTTATGTATAGATTATTGGCAATTGAATCGTGTCACGGTGAAGAATAAGTATCCTTTGCCTAGGATCGATGAGTAGTTTGATCAGTTGGGATGTTCGCGGTACTTCTCAAAGATTAATTTGCACTCAGGGTACCATCAGCTCAAGATTAAGGAGGAAGATATTCCTAGGACAACTTTCAAGACCAGGTATGGACATTTTGAGTTTCTGGTGATGTCGTTCGGGTTAACGAATGCTCTAGCAGCTTTCATGGATTTGATGAATAGGATATTCAAGCCATATCTGGATCAGTTCATGATCGTGTTCATTGATGATATTCTGGTGTATTCTAAGACTTGGGAGGAGCATGAGCAGCATCTCAGGATCATGCTTCAGATTCTGCAAGAGCACCAGTTGTATGCTAAGAAAGAAAAGTGTGAATTTTGGTTAACAGAGGTTAAGTTTTTGGGTCATGTCATCTCTGAGCATGGTATTTCTATGGATCCGTCCAAGATTGAAGCCATAGTGGAATGGGAATGACCAAGGAATATAGCAGAAATCCGCAGCTTTTTGGCTCTTGTAGGTTATTATGGGAAATTTTTAAAGGATTTCTCGAAGATTGCAGCGCCGTTGACAAGATTGATCAGGAAAAATGTCAGGTTTGAGTGGGATGAACAATGTTAGCTTGCTTTTTAGGAATTGAGAAATCGGTTGACTTCAGCTCTAGTATTGATTATTCCTAGTACTGACGAGCCATATGAGGTTTACGTAGATGCTTCAGGACGTGGACTTGGATGCTTGTTGATGCAGCATGGACGCGTGGTGGCGTATGGATCGAGATAGCTACGACCTCACGAGCGAAATTATCCTACTCATGACCTGGAGCTTTTAGCGATGATTCACGCGCTGAAGATTTGGAGATGTTATTTGTATAGGGTGACATTTCAGGTCTTCTCTGATCATAAGAGTTTGAGGTATCTGTTCACATAGAGGGATCTCAACTTGAGGCAGCGGAGATGGTTGGAGTACATGGAGGATTATGATTTTACGTTGCAGTATCATCCCAGAAAAGCTAATATGGTCACAGATGTGCTTAGCAAAAAGTCTTCAGGAATTGTAGCTAGTTTGGCTCTTGAGGATTGGAATAGGGATGCAATAGTGAGTAAGTATAGGCTACAGTATTATGAAGACTATGATCGAGCTTTGGTGTATCATATGGAAGCAAACCCAGCTCTTGTTCAGATGGTGAAACAGAATCAGTGGCAGGACCAGCATCTTCGAGGAATTTGGATGCGGATTCAAGATGGAGAACAATTTGAAGAATGGAGAGTGCATGCAGATGGATCGTTGTATTTTCGGGAGCATCTCCCAGTTCCAGCAATCGTAGAAGTGATGAAAGCCGTTATGGACGAAGCCCATAGGTCATAGTTCGCCATTCATCTAGGAAGCACGAAGATGTATCGCGATTTGAAGAGGCAATATTGGTGGAGAGGTATGAAGAAAGATGTTCGAGAGTACGTGGCTAAGTGTACGACATGTCTTTAGGTGAAAGCCAAACATCTGAAGCCTGTAGGTCAGCTTCAGCCGCTTCCTATTCCAGGGTGGAAATGGAAGCATGTGACGATGGTTTTTCTCACAAGTTTGCCGAGGATTGAGTAGTGGCACGATGTAGTTTGGGTCGTGGTTGACGAAATCGGCGCACTTTATTTCGTTCAGGTTGACATGTTCAAGGAAAGTTCTCAAGGAGTTGCATCTGCAGAATATTGTGAGATTGCATGGAGTTCCTTTGTCCATTACATCCGATTGAGACACCAGGTTTAATGCTAAGTACTGGAGGAGTTTTCAGGTGGCCTTAGGTACGGATTTGAACTTTAGTACGGCGTTTCATCCTTAGACTGATGGGCAGCCTGAGTGGGCTATCCAGATTCTCGAGGACATATTGCACGCATGTGCGTTAGACTTCGGTGGGAATTGGAAGAAATATTTGCATCTGACAGAATTCGCATACAACAACAACTATCAGGCAAGTATTGGCATAGCATTGTTTGAGGTGTTGTACATGCGACCGTGTAGATCACCGGTGTGTTACGTAGAATCGGAAGATAGGGTTATTCTTGGGCCAGATGAGATTCATGATAGTAACAAGAAAGTCATCGTGATTCGAGATCGATTGAGGGCAGCTCAGAGTCGACAAAAGAGTTATGCGGATAGGAGACATCAACCCTTGGAATTTGCAGTAGGGGATTTTGTTCTCTTGAAAATATCGCCTCATAAAGGCATTTTGTGATTTGGAGTGAGTGGAAAGCTTGCACCGAGGTATGTTGGACCGTTCGTGATTACTCAGCGTGTTGGTGTAGTTGCTTATCAGCTCAACCTTCCACCCAAACTTTCTCATGTTCATGATATGTTTCATGTGTCGATGCTTAGGAAGTGTCCGCCTGAGCAGGATAAGATAGTTTCATTTCAAGATGTATAGGTTCAGGAAGATACAACGTACGAGGAAGTGCCGATTCAGATTATCGATCAGAAAGTGATCCGTTTACGTCATTGGGATATACCCTTAGTAAAGGTCATGTGGCAGTATCACGGAGTTGATGAAGCCACTTGGGAACTAGAGTCGAGTATACGGGAGTTGTATCTGCATCTGTTTTGTTTTTAAATTGATTTGTAAATTTTAAGGGCAAAATTTCTTTTAGGGGTAGAGAGCTGTAACGCTCTAAAATTAATTAAATGATATTAAAATATAAAATGGTGAATTATTGTGCCATAATGAATATTTTTAAACCTAATTTGATCATTTAGGGAAATTTTGAGTTTAAAGTCATTTCTCTTATTTTAATGATTTCTAATGACTTCTTATTATTTTAACATGTTATTTTGAGTTTTTAAAACAAAACAATTTGTCAAATGTCAAATATATTCGATTTTACAAAACCGTCGGCAGCACATGTTTTCGCACCATAAAACTGCCCATTATTTTCCCTCTATTTATTCTCTCCCCTCTCCCTCTCTTTGGTTCACTCTCTCTCTTTTTCTCTCTCCCCATGAGTCTCTCTCTTGCTCTCTCTCGGTCTCTCCCTCTCTCTCAATTTCTCTCAAATTTTTTGAATCAAATCAAGCTCAAGCATTGGGTTAGCAAAAAGGAAGCTCAAGAATGTGATTTGACAACCAAAAACATGGTTTAAAGCTTCGATTTGAGGTTAGTTTTGAAATTTCTAAACTTTTTCAAATTTTCAATTTTTCATGCATTTTTGAAATCTAAGTTTGTTTGAGCTTAGGAAACCTTTGATTTGAGTTATTGGGACTTAGGACAACTAGGATGTAAGCTTTGCTTGAAGAAAAACATATTCGAATCAAGATTTTTCATTTTTCTTCCTTTTTCCCTATTTTTAGATTTTCCTAGATTTTGTGTGAAAATCTTGTTTAAATGAGTTTAAGGGTGTCCTATTATGTTTTTCTATCATCTATGAATGTTTTCCATACCTGAGATTTGAGAAAAACAGGTGAAAACAAAAATTTAGGTTTTGGGAGACCCAAAACCCATGCCTGAAATTTTTGGAAATTTTCCAGTTCGACAAGCCGAACTCGTGTTCAGCAGGCCGAATTCAAAGGATCGGCTTGCCGGATTCATCTGTCCAGCAGGCCGAACCTGGGAATGTTTGGCCGATCGAACTTGGTCCTTCGGCAGGCCAAACTGTGTAGTTCAGCAGGCCGAACCAGGGAGACCGGCATGCCGAACAAACTAGAGTAAATTTTGTGATTTTCATCTGTTTTCATTGTTTTGAACCCTAATTGAAATCTTAACCTTATAGAATGATTTTAAGATACAATTGGCAACTAGGACATCATGAAATAGTTCAGTAACGTAGGATATCTTAAATTAGATACTGATAGATGTAGTTTGTATTTAGGGTCGTTCATGGTTCCGCGGAGCTAACGTATAGCGGGCCAGGATTACGGTGTGGGACACCAGCACTAGTATCGAGGTAGGACTTCTACCCTTTCTTTGATAACCTAGTTTCAAATGATTTGGCCTTGAAAAGGGTTTTTGTTAAAATGTTTTCAACGATTGATTGAAAAATGAGACCTCATAATGAATGTTAATGAGAACATCTAGTAAATGGACTTTGTATAATAATAGAAATGAATATAAGGGCATGATGCCATAATCAGAGATCAGGTCGTGCAATGATCGACCTTGGGGGTAGGTCCTGAAACCCAACTAGGCCACTACGGTGGTGTTATTCATATGGTTTGCCCAAGAAAAGAATTTGATGATATTTTTGGTCGACCAATAAACTGTTTGGATAAGAACGGTTTTGTTTAAACATATTTAATTAAGTTTTCTCCTAATGATTTCTTGAGTAATGATATTGTCTTTTAAAATTTTGATGTTTCTTAAATTATAGTCCTACTGACCCTTTCGCTCACATTTTATTTGTTTTAAAACTTTTCCCCCTCTAGGTGGATTTCCGCTTAGGTTCAGAGAAGATTCTTCAGACAGAACTTAAAGCAGTAGAAGGACTTAGTAGGCTAATTGTAATATTTGATTAAGGCATGTAAAATTTTTAATTTTCTCCTTGCTTGGACTGTGAATGTATTATTATATTGTCAGTACTATGTATGTGTACAAGCTGTGGGTCAGTGGGACCCACACTCGCGGTTCTTTGTTGTTTTATTATTTACTTAATGTTTTCATCTGTTTAATGATTATGAATGCTTTTCTCAAAAAAAAGGATTTAAAATTTTTCACATTTTTATATTTAATCTAACCCTTAAACTTGTGTTTTTAACTAAATATTATTTAATTAATTTAAATAATCCATCACATCACCTTCCGTACTTCGGGGCGTGACAGCTCTCAATCTCCGAATGAAGTGGAAAGAATTCTAAGCTTCGAGATCTTTGTATAAATTTTCAAAACACAAATTTATTACTTAGCAAAATTAAAAGAAAAGAAATACCTATATTAAGATCAAGTTACTTAACCACAATATTAGCAAAAATATAAAAATTTCAGCACCTAGCAATGACAACAAAAAACTTTGCAAGTTTGTAACTGTACAGGTCGTATAAGTAATAAAGTGAAAAATGTCAAGTATAGTCCCATAAAGATTGAATTTTTAAAAATTTTAACTAAGTACTATGTGTTATCAGAACTTAATTTTATCTAGGCAATAACATATATAAATAAAAGTGTAAATTTGACAAAATTAAACCTAAATTCCATAAGCAATTAATGAAATGAAACACAAAATGACAGTTTTATAAAATAGAAATTTGATGTGATGAGGATCCTAGGGTCTTGATTTCACTATATTCTACCTATGTTCTTCCTATTTGGCAATTCCTAACTCATTATACTCAATTTATTGATCAAGGATTAGAATTAGTCTTTTTCCCTCTCTCAAGCTTCAATGAGATTGTATGCATAGATATTCAAGTCAATATCTCTATCTAATTTGTCCACTTTCACACTCATTAAGCATATCCTTATAGTGATCATCAAAGTGCTATTATTCTCTTGATCTCAACAATGACTAAGATTGTGTATCTCGAAACTGATACACGAATTAAACTCATAAATATTAAAATCATAAATCATAATCAAATAATTTATTTCTGAACAAATCAGAAGCATTAAACACATGAGAATACAAATGAATTGAAATAAAACTTCATTAACAATCACCAAAATATTCCAAACATAATTTGAATAGAACTACATCAACCCCATAGAACAAAAATCTAGCTACTCATAATGCTATTAATCAATATAAACACACCCATAGGTGAAATCATGTTCAATGCAAAATCAAGGAAAATAAATACAAGAGAAAGGGGGAAGAAACGAAACTATTGATGAATTTGAAGCTCCAATCTTCAATTCTTCCTACTTTGATAGAATGCAAGAGCCCTTGTTTTATGTCTCCCAATCTCTAAAAATGGGTTTTCCTCGCTCCAAAAGCCAAAATAGGTAGCCAAAGGGTGTCTCCAAATATGTGTGCCTTTTCTCTCAATACCCAAACAAGGGTCTTATATAGGTACCCTTTTTGAGAAGTGTGCCTAGCCTTGATTAAGTTGTCAGCATGTTTTGACATTGTAGTAGAGAAATTCTCACTATAGCCCCAAACCATGAAGCTGGGATTTTTGAAGTAGGGTCAGGCACTATAGCAAGTAAGACTAGTGTTGCAGCACCAAGCTAAGGTTCTTCAGGCACTGTGCCGAGAATTTTTGTCGTTGTAGTTCTTGGGTACTATCTAATCTAGGTAAAAAAAGTGAGGCAGTGAGTAAAACTAGTGCTACAGCACTTGGGTTCTACCAGGTATGGGCAAAAATTGCCTAGATGGCATTGCAGCGAGTCTATTTGGCACTACAATGTCATTCTTTGCTCCATTAGCCCAATTAATCTTCTTTTATGATCCACAAATTGATCCTTCAGCTTCCAATGGCTTTCTTTGTTTCCCAAGAGCTAAAAATAAAACAAAAATAAATAGTAAAATAAAAACAAAAATAACATAAAAACATACTTAAAAACAAAATTTACTGAACCTAAGTTGAACATAAATAAACATAAAAATATGCAAATAAAACTAACAAAATATTTTGAAAGACTAATAAAATATATAAGTTGGGACAACTAAAATCTCAATGCATCTGGCTCCACCAAGACTTGGCTTCATTGAATATACTTGGTGTTAGACTAGGTGCCCTAAGAATTAAATGTTGTGATTGTTTTAAGACGTTTAATCAATAAAGAGTTTATATATATTACATATATAAAATGCGTCTTCTTTATGTTCATTTATGCTGAATATGGGATAAGCAAACCAAAGTCTAAGACTATCAATGTAAACCTTTGAGATCGTGCATATGATGGACATATTATATAGAAGGCATGACTCATAAGGCGATAGTGTGAATATAAAAGATCTGTAATCAAGAGAATAAAGTTGCACACTTTCTGCATGTTAAGATTGTTATGTTGTCTACATCTCTAATAGGAGATGACTTGTCTTGGTCATTGAAGTGGGACTCTGCTAGTAGAGACATTGGCATATTGTCATTGGTGACATTATATTAGATCAGAACTAAAGATGAATTCATTTGGTTAATAATTCCAATTGACTAATCAATTCACTTTAGACAATAATTTATGTTACATCTTAATCTTGAAATGAGTCAATGGGTATGTATTCTTGACTTGAGTCTTTTGATGTACCAAAGGGTGACATCCTGAATTATATGAAGACAAAACTCTTGAGTGATGTAGACTCATTATTCATAGATATAGAATCTATAGCTCTTTTGTAGAGTCAAAGCTATTTTCTTATAGGCATTATCCTTTGGTTGGAAACTAGAGCATTCAATCATTTGGACATGTATGATTTATGTATAGTTTGAGAGTACTGCTCTAAACTTTTATTGGAATAACTTTAGAGTTGATAATTATAAAATATATGTGTTATTTATAATTATATGAGTTTGATTTATATATGTCCATTGGGTCTGCTTTGGGTTCTCGTATATTTTTCTATAACAATACGGCGTGATTTTTGACATATTAGTAACTTATATTAATTCTTAAGATTGCTTAAAATTTGACTAGTTAGGTTTAATAATTTATGTTTAAATTATTGGCTAAATTAATTTTAATAATTTAAAATAAACATGCTAAATTGTTTGATATATATTTTATTTGAATATGGGATTGTCTGTACATGATTGTTTTAATTAGAAAACTTTTTTATTTGGTTATTTGAATTAAAACTAAGCCTCTATGAAAGATATCTATGTCAAATAAAGTAGGTATTATCCAATCAATTCAACAAGAGGATCAAATAGCTCTCTAGAAGCTAGAAACACATGACAGTTGGCTACCATGTTAGCTCAGTTGACCGCCCCTACTGTAGAGTGGTCAACCGCCCCTGCCACATCACCGATCCATGTTTATTGTGGTTTAGTTGTAGGAAGTTGATATAAACTCAAATTTTGAAGCCTAATTTGATCATAATGAGTCCCCACTTGATGACTATAAATAGAGAACATTTTTCCTATAGTTTAACGTCATAATAAAGTCATTTCAGAGATTTAGAGAGAGATTTCTAAAGAGAGAAACTTTTTCAATGTAAAGAATTGTTGTTCAACATCTAGAACAATACTTTTTATTGTTCTTTTGTGATTGTGGGGAGCAGTTACTAAGGAAAGAATAGATCGACATGTGTCCACTCGCACTCCAGTAATAGAAAAGAGAATAGCAAAGAAGATCAGTTGGTTGAGGCTCTTCTAAGCACAATTATTAGTAGCAATTCTGTCAGAAGTGCAAATCTGATTTTACAAGGCAGGAAAGATTTTTTATTAATTTATTATATATATCATGTCTAACTTGTTTATGAAAAGAGTTTATTCTTAAATTTTTTTTAAATCTACTACAGACTCATTTTTCAATAATTAGTATCAGAACCATGGTTTTACGAAGTTTGTGATCATGCTTTGTACAAATTTTTTTTAGAGAGTTGGCACTCTAGGGTTTCAATATATTTGCATATTGTCATGAGATTAGTTGATGAATGTTTAAATAATTAAATATTATTAATTAAATTTCTATTACAATTATTAGTTTTAATAAATTAATTTTTGTCCATTGTGGATTCCTAGAGGTTGGAATGTGTGCCTAGGTTTTTTTTACGTGATTAAATGGTGGTCTATCATCACCATCTAGGCTTGTTATTTTATTTTTCTAGAAATTTTTGTAAGCCAGAAATAATAAAGGTTTTGCATGTAAATTTTCTATTAAAATATTGAAAACAAATCTAAAAGATGGAGATAATTACTGGTTTATTTATTTTTTGTGTTAATAAAATTTTCATAATTTTTTTAAATTGTTATTAAAAATAAAACTTGAAAACAATTGAGAAAAACTACTCTTAGGTCTGGGTCTATGATAGGCCCGTCAATTGCCCCTTGGGTAATCTGATTGACCAGCCTCGGTGTCACAGCTCATTTATCGGATAGAGAGAGTCGACCAGCCCCTGTTATGGTTGGTTGATCGTCTGGCATCAAAAGACCTTTTTTATTTTTTTTAGGAAGTTTATTTTTTCATTAAACAATTTTGACGAAAACTTGAAAATTTTATGATAACTAGAAAATAAAATAATGAAGACAAACACCATATAAAGAAGGATACAACGAGAGAATACAAGATGAAGAATCAATAATATGTTTCGATTAAAAATTTTGTAATCTTAGTTTTCTTTTCTTTAGAATGGAACCATAATATTACAGTTATTTATTACATTGCTTATAGCTTTGCTGATTGTGTTATACTATATGCTTTATAATATGTTTTGTCATGTACGTTGATAACATGCTGTGTAGAATAAGAAGTGCTACTTATTAAAAATTGTTCATTCATATTAACATAAAAGCTTATTTTTTAAAATATTGATTGGGAGAATGCTTTTGAAGAGAGGACCTAAGGCCCCATCATTGGTCCATAGGTAACATATGATGGTTCCGACCTCTAAGAAGGGATGCATCAAGTACCCAGTTGGATCTTCAACAGGATAATTTGCTTTAGCATGTTTTATTCTTGATCACCCCTATGTGACAATCACAAACCATGGATAAAATCGTTGAAACGAGGGTTAAATACTCAAGATTAATTTTATTATTAACCTCCTCTAAGAGCTATGTTAATAGAATTAATGTTCAAAGAAAGTGATTATTAGTATATGCTAGAGCGAGACGAATCTTAGATGGTATTGACTAATCGGATGGGATCCATGCTTCTAATTGAATTTGACAAGCCTCTCCTAGGTGGCTTGTTAAATTCTGAGTTAGGAATTACCATTGTAAGATTATGATTTTTTCAAGGTTTTGACACATAAACACGTTATATGATTGCTTATATGTTTTTGTTATCATACTACATTATTATTGCATGTTTGATATGTCAATCTTTGTTGTCAAACAAAAATGTATAAAAATGCATTATCATAGATACTTGACAAAAATACAAGTTAACTAGCAAGAACTATAATGACTAGCAATGGAACCTAAATATTGTCTTATCCACCCTGTCCTCCTGCGCCTACTGTTAAATCCACTAATAAATAAATACAAACGTATGATCGTTGGAAGGATGCCGACAATCAAGCTCGTTGTTATATTGTGGCTAGCATGACTAACATGCTATAGACTCAACATGAAGATCATGAAACTACTTAGTAGATCATGGACGATCTTGCACTACAACAAATTCAAGATTACACGACTCTTATTTAATGACCGTTTCTTAAAAACCATCGTGATAAGGGAAAAAACGCAGGGATTTACACCCTCGAAGACAAAAATCGTCATGGTAATGACCGAGTTCTACCACAACGATTTTCTAAAAAATTGTTGTGGCAAGGAGAACATACCACAACGGCTTTTTAGAAAACCGTCGTGGTAGACCTGGCCATACCATGACGGTTTTTCTTAAAAATGGTCGTGGTAGCTCACTTAAAACCTATTTTCCCACCTCGATTTTCAGACACAAATTAGAAACTCACCTCTCAAACATTTCAAACACAGACCCCTCCGAAACTACTGCCACCATCCCTTTCCACTTCCACACTCCTTAATCTCCTCCCTAATTGTAAGTTTTAATTAGGAATTGAAAAATTGTTGTTGATTTTGTTGTGTAATCTGAATTTGATAAATTGTTGTTGATGTTATTGTTTAACTCATGTTTATTGTATTGTGGATCATGGTTATGATAAATTTGTTTTATGATGGGTATGTGTAATTTGTTTTATGATGGGCAAAAGTTTTTGTACATGTTTTATGATTAGAAAATTTATGGTGGGTATGTATATAATTTGTGAATTTAATTTGAATTCAATATTTGCTATTTATTATTTCGATTTAGGACTTGCAAAATAGTAGGAATTGGATGTGGGATTTTTGATTGTCTAGAGAACATGTGAATGGTGCGGAAGAGCTCTTTGATTTTGCCAAAAGTCATGCCAATGGTGGTCAAATTCGGTGTCCCTGTGTTCAATCTAGAAACCATGGATTGCATCCAATTCCAATTGTTAGAGGACATTTATTTCGAAATGGAATTATAAGTAGCTATCAAATGTGGGATTTTTATGGCGAGTCTAATTTCAATCCAACTTTAGTAAATAAAGAAAATGAAGCTATTTTGGAGGATAATATGGATGGTCAGGACAATATGGCTGACAGGATCAATGATTTGGAAGAACACTTCTTGCATCATTTAGATTTATTTGAGGCAATGATGAATGATGTCGTGACACCAATGTATGGGGGCCATACCAATTTCACCAAGTTGTCCACTTTAGTTGGATTATGGAATTTGAAAGCTTTGAGTGGGTTGTCAAATTGTAGTTTCACAAAGCTTTTGGAATTTTTAGGAAGGCTTCTACCAGAGGGTAATAAATTTTCAACTAGTATGTATAAGGCTAAGAAGACTTTGAGAATGGGCTATGCGAAATTCATGCTTGTGAAAATGATTGTGTTCTTTATAGGAATGAGTATGAGGATGAGAATTATTGTCTAGTTTGTCAACAAGCAAGGTGGAAGAAAGGAAACGAGCCAAAAGATGGTAAGAATAGAGTGCCAAAGAAAGTGTTATGGGACATTCCATTGGTACCACGTTTGAGGCGTTTATTTGGAAAATCAAAACATGCCAAGAATTTGACATGGCATCATGACAAAGAGGTCGACGATGGTATGCTTAGACACCTAGCAGATTTACCACAATGGAAGACTTTTGAAGCCGATCATCCTGACTTTAGTATGGGTCTAAGAAATATACATTTTGCTTTATCCACGGATGGAATGAACCCACATGGTAACATGAGTAGTAGGCATAGAACTTGGCCTATAATACTCGTTAACTACAATCTCTATAATGCTCTGAAATTTATTTAATGTTATTGTAATATAAAATGATGAATTAGTGTGCTATAATTAATGTTTCAGCATTAATTTGATTAATTGGTTAAATTTTGAATTGTAGGTTGTTTTGTTAATTTAATAAATCCCAATGATTTCTAATTGTTTTAAAATGTTGTTTTGAGTTTTAAAACACAACCGTTTGTAAAATGTTGAAAATATTTCGTTTTACAAAACCGTGGGTGGCACATGGTTTCCGCACAGTAAAACCGCCTACAATTTCTCTCTATTTATTCTCTCTCCTCTTCCTCTCTCTTCACTCTCCTTGATCACTCTCTCTCTCCTCCTCTCTCACCCGTGAGACCCCTTCTCACCATCTCTCTCAGTTTCTCTCTTTTCTCTCAATTTTTCTCTCAAATTTTTGAATCAAGAAGGAAGAAGGAAGCTCGGCAATGAGATTTGACAACCAAGAACGTGAATTGAAGCTTCATTTCGAGGTTAGTTTAAAATTTCTAAACTTTTTCAAAATTTTCAATTTTGTGTATTTTTGAAATCTAGGTTTGTTTGAGCTTAGAAAACTCTTGGTTTAAGTTAAATGAACTTAGAACAACTAGAATCTAAGCTTGGATTGAAGAAAAATGGATTAGATTCAAGATTTTTCATTTTTCCTCATTTTATCTCGTTTTTGGATTTTTGGGATTTTTGTGTTTAAATCTTGTTTAAATGAGTTCAAAAGTGTTCTATTATGTTTTTCTATCATTTATGAATGTTTTTCATGCCTGAGAATTGAAAAAGACGGGTTAAAATCAAGATTTGGATTTTGGGAGAACCAAAACCCGTGGTTGGAATTTTTGGGTTTTTCCAGTTTGGCAGGCCGGATTCAAAGGATCCACAGGCCGGATTACACCATTCAGCAGGCCAAACCTAGGAATTATCCGACCAACCGGACCTGGTTTTCGGCAGGCCAAACTGCACAGTTTGGCCAGCCGAAGTAAGGCGTCCGGCTGGCCGGCCGTGCATGGGAAATTTTGTCGTTTTTCACCCGTTTTTACTGTTTTGAACCCCAATTGAAATTCCAACCTTGTAAAATGATTTTAAAGATACAAATGGCACACTAGGACATCACGAATGGTTTAGTAAGATAGAATGTCTCAAACTAGATATTGATCGACTTAGTGTGTATCTAGGATCGTTCGTGGTTTCACAGAGCTAACGTATAGCGGACCGGGATTACGGTGTGGGACTCCAGTGTGAGTATCGAGGTAGGACTTCTACCCTATCTTTGGTAACCCAGTTTCAAAATGATTAGGCCTTGAAAAGGGTTTCTGTAAAAATATTTTCAACAATTGATTGAAAAATGAGATTTTATCGGTTATTTTTGTAAACCGTGAATTGAAGTGAACTTCATAATGAATGTTAATGAGAATATCTGGTAATTGGACTTTGTATGATATTAGAAATGAATATAAGGGCATGATTCCATATCAGAGATCGGATCGTGTAGTGATCAACCTTAGGGGCAGGTCCCGAAACCCAGCTGGGCCACTACGGTGGTGATATCCTTATGGTTTGCTTAGGAAAAAGAAAATGATGTTTTTGGTCGACCTAATAAACTATTTTGGTAAGAACAATTTTATTTAAATTTATTTATTTATTCAAGGTTCCTTTTAATCAATTCGCTGAATAATGAGAATTAAATGATTTGATAAAATATAGTCCTACTGAGCTTTTCGCTCACATTTTCCTTGTTTTTAAATCTCTCCCTCTAGGTGGATTCCCACTTATGTTCAGAGAGGACTCAACGGACAGAACTCAAGAGCAGTAGGAGAACTAGTAAATTATTTGTATAAATTAAACAAGGCATGTAATGTTTGTAACTTTGTTTGTACTCGGACTGTGGTTGTATTATTATATTGCTAGTACTATATGTGTGCGCAAGTTGTGGGTCAGTGGGACCCATACTCGTGGTTCTTTCCTATTTTATTAATTGCTTAATGTTTATGAATTCTTTTACGCAATGTAGTTTTGAAACTTTCATATTTTTATTATTCGACTTAACCCCTAAACTCTTGATTTTAAATTAAATTCTCCTTTAATTAATTTAAATAATCTGTCACGTCACCTCCCGTACTCCGGGGTATGACAGAATGGTATCAGAGCTCAAGGTTATGAACCTTAGAAATTATGCACACATAGGTATGACAATGAAATACCTCTGACAGTCCAAAATTTTGTTTTCAGAAGTGAGAGAATGGCACCTAGACGTCGTTCAACAGTTGACACTGAGTTCAGAAATGATGAGGTTATAATGAGGTCTATGTTTGCGGCTTTTCGACAGATGGCAGCCAAGGCTAGACCGGAGGATTCTGATGTTGGTCGTCGGCATACGTATTTTAAGGAATTTTGGCGTGCATCTATATCGACATTTGATGGTAATGGGGATACACAGTTTACAGAATATTGGCTAGACTCGATCGTGAAGCATTTGGATACCCTTGGTGTGCCTGATGAGTACTATGTAGAATTTGTTGCATATAAGCTCGAGGGTGGTGCTAATACTTGGTGGAAACAAGCTTAGCGTTTGGAACACGATGGCGATATCAGTTGGGATAGATTCGAGGAGCTGTTCTATGACCGGCATTTTTTGCAAGGGTATAGAGATCAGAAGGCAGCTGAGTTCTACAGGTTGCAGCAGGGTGATTTTTCAGTTTGGGAATATGAGGCAAGATTAAATGAGTTGGCCAGGTTTGCTCCATCAGCAGTGGCATCAGAACGTGAGAGGTGCATTAAGTTTTAGGAAGGGCTCAAGGCTCCTATTCGGCGACAGGTGGTTGCTCTGAGACTTATGAGTTTTTGAGAGCTTATGTCGTTAGCAATATTAGAGGAGAATGATTATGCGCAGTATTGTGAGGATCGAGCAAAGGCTTTAGGAGGATCACAGAGGAGCGATATGAAGAGCACCAGTAGCCATCCAACTCTGAGAAAGAACAAGTAGGGTGGCACGAACAGTGGTAGTAGCAGTTCATCTGGTGGCTGGCGGAGCAATCCCTACAGCTTTCATTGTCATTTCTATCAACAGCCTGGACACATCAAGAGGAATTGCCCGATTAGGAGTGCCCATCTTGGATCTCAGACTAGAGAGGATGCCAGTCGTTAGTCTCAGCCTCAGACCCTACCTTAGCCTTAATAGTATCCACAGTTACAACATCCTCAGTGCTCTCCTTAGCAGTTTTCATATCCGACACGAGGGTAGCAGCCGTAGCATTTCCAGCGTAGCGTCCCTCAGTATCGTGCGTCGAGTGTAGCTAGTGTGCAGTCATCTCTGTCTCAGCAGTTTAGGCAAAATAATCCCAGACCCAGCAATGTTGGTAGAGGAAAAGGAAAGGCACCAGTGCAGGTTCATGCAATGGCATCTGGAGGTTTAGATTCTCAGACCAGTAATGCAGTTATCGATGGTACAATCTTAGTTTCTCAATCTTTAGCTTACGTTTTATTTGATACAGGTGCCTCTCATTCTCTCATTTCGAGTTCCTTTGTACATGCATTGGGATTAGAGATAGAAGAGTTTAATGAACCCCTAGTTATAACTTCTCCCTTGGGACGGGTGTGTGTGAATTGTGTATGTAAATCTTGTAAAATAAAGATTGGGGATGATATTTTGAAAAGTGATTTGATTATACTCCTCATGAGCTCATATGATGTAATTCTAGGGATGGACTGGTTGTCCAGGTATAACGCAGTTGTAAACTGTCAACTTAGAAAAGTGACCCTAGTGTCAGATAGGGGGACGATGATCACTTACCAGGGTGGTGGTGATTGGTTAATGAGTGAGCATCTCATGAAGTCATGTTTAGGAGGGCGAAGACATCGGGTTTGTTGTGCTTTTCTTGCGAATCTAGAGTGTGAGCCCTATGCTTTGAGTGGAAGTGTAGCGATTTCAGGGGTTGATGAGTTCAAGGATGTCTTCCCCGATGAGTTTCTAGGATTACCACTGCATCAGGAAATCGAGTTTGGTATTGAGTTGTTTCTAGGGACAGCGCCAATTTCTACAGCACCTTATCAGATGGCGCCGGTAGAAATGAAAGAATTAAGGAAGCAACTTCAGGAGCTTGCTGATAAAGGGTATATTCAAAATAGCACATCTCCGTGGGGAGCACCGGTTTTGTTTGCTAAGAAACATGACGGGACTCTCAGGTTGTGTATGGATTATCAGCAGCTGAATCATGTTACAGTGAAGAATAAGTATCCCTTGCCTAGGATCGATGAGTTGTTTGATCATTTGGGAGGTTCGCGGTACTTCTCAAAGATTGATTTGCGGCCAGGGTACCATCAGCTCAGGATTAAGGAAGAGGATATTCCCAAGACAGCTTTCAGGATCCGGTATGGACATTTTGAGTTTCTGATTATGTCGTTTGGGTTGACGAATGCTCCGACAGCTTTCATGGATTTGATGAACAGGATATTTAGGCCATATCTGGATCGGTTCGTGATCGTGTTCATTGATGACATTCTAGTGTATTCTAAGACTTGGGAAGAGCATGAGCAGCATCTCTGGATAGTGCTTCAGACTCTGCGGGAGCACCAGTTGTATGCTAAGAGGGAAAAGTGTGAGTTTTGGTTAACTGAGGTCAAATTTCTGGGTCATGTCATCTCGGAGCATGGTATTTCTGTGGATCCGTCCAAGATTGAAGCCATAGTGGAGTGGGAACGATCGAGGAATGTAGCGGAGATTCGCAGCTTCTTAGGTCTTGCTGGATATTATTTAATTATGAAATTGTTTGAATATGTGATTTTTTATAGTAAGATTGTAATTTAATATTAGTATGTGTGTGTTAGTTTTTGCTTACTTTGAATAGGTAAAATGTCTCGCCAAATCGATATTAACCATTATGAAGAGGAGTACAAAGAGTGCACTCTATCTTCGTCTCAATATAGCAATGGGAAACAACGTAGTAAGCCACGTAGGTGAATCGAATTTGATCCCAAAGTAGACTTTGAGTGAAGAGCTACTTTGATAAAAAAGATTCATCGGATGAAAAAGAAAGGTTTTAAGAATAAATGTGACCTTTGATCCCAAAGGCCAACCGGAAGGCGCACCCAGCCATGAATTAAGTAGTTAGATTAGAGTCCTTAGTTGGGAACATGTTCCTATATGGATTAAAGATTGGAGCTCTAAGGATTTGGAACAAATACAAGATGTGATTTGGAGAAAGATTTACGAAGCTTTCATAGTCGAGTATTGGTATAGGAAAAAGGCTTTGAACGTTTGTGGCAAATTAGCAAAGGGGTTTAGATCAGACCTCTATGTTACCTTCATGTAGCCATACCTTTCCATTCTAAAGAAGGATGAAAATGTATATACCGGCCTCCTATAGTAGTACACTACTACCCCTCCATAAATGATGACAATTGGGAAGCTTTTGTGGGGTATCAATGTTCCTCCGAATTCCAACTGCTATCATCAAACGCAAAAAAAATAAGTGTGAAAAATGAATATTGCTCTATGGTTGGTATTTTAATATCTTTCTCATATTACATATATCAATTATTCTATCAATAATATGTTACTAATATAGCGTAACACAATTAGCTAAGACGGGCATGCTACCAACACGGGAGGAGTTGTAGGTAAAATCATGTCAAGCTCCCAATGGACAGTGTAAAAATCCAAGAGCAACAAAATTTGGAAATTTGATTGTAAGTTTATTGAAAACAAACTATTAATTTGAAATTTAATACCTGTTGAAGGATCTTAAGAATAACATGGTTTTGCTATTGTTTTATAGGATGAATACAGTGTTGGACATGTATGTTCTAAGGAGTAAAAATGTAATACGTTTTTGGAGACATTTTTATCAATAAAGAATTTATTCATTTATATATACCAAATATTGTCCTCTTTACATTCATATTTGTTGAATGTATGATAAGCAAACAGTAGTCTGAGACTGTCAGTCTAAACCTTAAGAATTGGGCATATGATGTGATGATTATGCAGAAGACGCAATTCTTAGGGTGATGGTCTAAAACATATGATCCGCAATTGAGGGAATAAAGTTGGCCGCTTTATTCACGTAAAGATTGTTATGTTGTCTATATCCCTTTTAGGAGATGGTTTGTCTTGACCATCGGAGTTGGACTCCATGAATAGAAACATTGGCACGTTGTCAAAGGTGACAATGTGTTGGATCGGGACATAAAGTGAATTGATTTGGATTAATAATTTTGTCTTGGCAAATCGATTCACTTTAGACAATCATTTGTATTGTATCTTAATCTTGAGATGAATAATGGGCCCGTTGTCTCGACTTGTGTCTTTTGATGTACCAATGGGTGACTCCCACATCTCTATAGTGGCATGCATGCCGGTACGTTGGAGGCATGACTCTTGATAGCGTAGACTTGTTATTCATAGATATGGAATCCATAGCTCCTCTTTAGGAGTAATGATATCCTCTTATATGCGTTGTCCTGTAATTGGAAAATTGGAGCGCTCAACCATTTGGATACATAGGTGTAACCGAATGGTATACTATCTTTGGATGGTAAGTTTTCTAATGGTGAGACAATGGAACGTAAGATAAAAATAATCGGGAAGGTACGACAGAACTTGTCCTTAAGCCGATTATGGATGATCATATGGGGATACGATACACTATGATATGTCATGGAGACTTAGCTACACGAGCTTCGTAATTCTATAAAGTTCGAGAGTGCAACTCCAAGCTTTTAGTGGAGTAGCATTGGAGTTGATAATTGTGAAATGTATATCTGGGATATTGGGTTTCATAATTATCATGAGCTTGAACTTTATAGGTCCATTTTGGTCCTCTTTGCTAGCTCACAAAATCCTGTAACGACACGGCGTGCTTTTCCAATAATTGATGACTTATGTCGGATTTATCAGATTCGTTTAAAATTTATAAGAATCAAATAATTCATGTCTATTTATCGGTTGAATTAATTATGTAAGAAAACTAGTTCAAGATGAACTTGTTGAATTATTGCGCTCGGGTAATTCTTGTTTGTTTATCGGTTGTTTTAATTTTGGACAATTAGAACAAGATAAACTTGTAGAATTATTGTGAATTAATTTATTTTCTTAGAGATTATCTTGATAAAGTTTGTTTTGATCAGATATCTTTTCTATTGGGCTATTTGAATCAAAACTGAGACTTTATCCTTTAGAATCTCGGGTGGAAAATAAAATATTCACAGAGATTTTTTCTCGGCAATTCGGCCTGTCGAACTGGCCTATTTGGCTTGCCTATCAGAAAGTTCGGCCTGCTGACCGACGATAGTTAAGATTACGCATTTTCACGTGGATCTTATCAGATATTGATCTGAACTTGATTCTGTTTCGATTTTTGAGACCTAATCTGATATGGACTGACCCTAGGACCAATAGGTATAAAAAGGGAGTGAGTCTAATGATTTACTCAGATCAATTTGAGAGATTAAGAGTGATACTCTTCTAGTGAGCATCTGAAAACTCCCTGAGAGCTTTTGTTCACAAATCACGAGCACTAGCTTTGGGTACTCTCTATTGGTTGGAAGGAGAGTCACCGGTGGGAGAGCTGTATGTGTGAGCCCACACTCACTCCGGTTGTGGATAGAGAATAGCAAAGAAGACCAGTTGGTTGAGGCTCTTCTGGAACGTTATTTCTCTACACAGGTCGCGGAGGTTCTTCGGCACACTGAGGTTAGTAAGATCTGTTTAATTTATACATATAACATGTCAAACTTGTATTTTAGAAAATACTCTGATGAAATTTTTTAAAATTCCTCTGTGCACTTTGTTTCCAACAATTGGTATCAGAGCCGAGGTTTTTACATAAATTTGCAAGTTTGTGATTATGTTATATGCATAAATTTTGTGATCTTAATCTCTCCAATGCTTGAATTAAATTTTATAGAGAGATGGCACTCTAGGTTTCTATATAATATATATGTTGTCATGGATTATGTGGTGAATGTTTATTAATTAATTATGGTTGATTAATTGTTGTTTAATTATTTATTAATTAATTAATACCGGTTGTGGTTCCTTAGAGGTTAGAATGTGTATCTAGGTTTTTCATGTAATTAGATGGCGGACTATCATCTCTGTCTAGGAATTGTTATTTAATTTTTAATTTGTAAGAATATTGTAATTAAATAATTATTCGGAGAAGACAGAACGAGAAGTCGGATCTTAAAGATTGATGATGGCGCCTCCAAGTATTTCCTGAGTCTCTAATTTTATGTTTTTGAATTGTTGAAAATAAAATTGATGAATTGCATTAAAATTGTATTTTCTGGAATGTGCATTTTCTGCTCGGTCGGCATGCCGGACCTCACAGTTCGGCAGGCCGACAGTGGGGCAGAAATTTTGGTGCTCTGCCGGCAGGCCGAACCTTCATGTTCGGCAGGCCGAACCTCCATGATCGGTAGGCCGATCACCTAGATCGGCCTGCTGACCGAGAGCTACCAAATGTCCAGAAAAGGTGTAATTTTTTGGTGCAGTTTTAATTTTATTTTTGGGATGATTCTGAGAAACATTAAATTTGGATTTGACTAGAAATATGAAGTGTTCGATTCATACGGGATTGGAGACTTAAAGATGGATATTACATGAAGAAGGATACAGCTTGAGGATTCAAGGATGAAGAATCGATAAATGTCTCGATTATTCTCTTGTAATCTTATTTTTCTATTCTCTAGTGTGGAACCATAATATTACGGTGATTATTATTATGCTTGTAGCTTTGCTTGATTGCTTTGCTTGTCTGCATTATAATATGATTTACCATGTATATTGATAACATGCCATATAGAATAGGGAGTGTCGCTCATATTAAAATTGTTCATGCATAATTTTAAAATAAAACCTTGACTTCAAAAGATTGAGTGGGAGAAGGTTTTCGAAGAGAGAACCTAAGGCCTCCATCGTTGGTCCATAGGAAGAACATGGTGATCCTGACCCCCAGGAAGGGATTTCTATCATGTACCAGATTGGATCTCTGAAAGGATAAGGTATTTTAGTATGATTTATGGTTGCACACCCCTAGGTGGTGATTATAAATCATGGATAAAATATTAAAACGGTGGTTATACACTCACGTTAATTTTATTATTAACCTCCCCTAGGAGCTCTGTTAATAAAATTAATGGCCAAAGAAACGATTATTAATATATGCTGGATCATACGGGTCCTGGATGGCATATATTAATCAGGAGGGGATCCGTGTTCCTGATTGAATTTGGCATGACTCCCCCTAGGAGCTTGTTGAATTATGAGTTGGGAATTATTGTTGTAAGGTTGTGATATTTTCAAGGTTTTGACACATAAACACATTTGTATGATTTTACATGATTGTGTTATCTTACTAAATTATTATATATGTTTGCTTATGTTTGGTATATGATTCTTTATTGTAGATTGAAAATGTCTAAAAACGCTTTATCATCGATACTTAACAAAAACCAATTAACCGGTGAGAACTATAACGATTGGAAACGGAACCTAGACATCGTCCTTTCCTTTGAGAAACTGAAATATGTACTGACAACTCCTTGTCCTCCCGAGCCTTCGGGAGACTCAAGTAATGAGCAATTCCAAGCGTATGACCGCTGGAAAGATGCTAATGATCAGGCCCGCTGCTATGTTATGGCTAGCATGAACAACGTGCTGCAAGCTCAACATCAGGATTATGAGACTGCGTAGCAGATCTTGGATAATCTTGAGGACATGTTTGGAGGCCAGGCCATGACAAAGCGGCAAGGGGCGCTTTGAAAACTCTTAAACTGTAGACAGAGACCGGGGACATCTGTAAAGGAGCACATGATGTTGGTCATGGGTTACCTCGCTGAGGCTCAAACCAATGGAGCCGACATCGATGCTGAAACTCAGATGACTATGGTCTTTGAGACTCTGTCTAAGGAATTTATTCTGTTTAGAGCTACTTTTAATCTGAGCAATAGACGGGATATGACCTTGACAGAACTGATGAAACAGTTACAGGAGTTTGAACTGCTGATCAGGGAGTCTCCTGCTGGTGGAGAGGCCAATATGGTAGCTGCTTCTGGTTCCAATCCTAACTCTGGGAATGGAAAGAAGCAACGGGCCAAGAGTGGCAAGTCTTCTATTCCTGCTGCAACCAAGAGCAAGAAGAAGAAGAAGAAGAACCCAAAGAAGCTTAAATGCTTCTTCTATGGTAAGGTCGGGCATATAAAGAAGCATTGCAAGGACTTTTTTCCAAGGGAGGTAGGTGTGATCTTCTATATTTAGAAACTTGTTTGGTTGAGGAATCCAGTGACATTTGGGTCATAGATTCCGGTGCAACTAATCATGTTTGTGTTTCTCTGCAGGGATTCAAAGAAACGAGAAGTCTACTTCGTGAAGACTTAACGCTTCGGATGGGCGATGGATCCTTGGTCTCAGCGGAAGCAGTGGGAGATGTCCATCTTTATTTTGATAATTATAGGAGTTTAATTTTGCGAGACTGTTTTTATGTTCCTAAATTTAAAAGGAATTTAATTTCTGTATCTTCTTTATTTAAAGACTCCTACGTGGTATCTTTTAATGAAAAAGTGGTGATTCGTAAAATAAGACTTATTGCTAAATAATCTGGATGGATGCAAAATACTTTATTTATCTATTCTGGATGGATGCAAAATAATCTATATTTTATCAAACCTAAGATGGACTTATTGCTAAATGCTGAGATAAATGATAATGACTCAAAAAGACTTAAAACTTCTCACTCTAATAAGACTTATCTTTGGCATTTGCGCCTTGGCCATATTAACCTAAACAGGATTCAAATGTTGGTAAGGGATGGACCTTTAAGTCACTTAAAGGTGGAATCTATACCTCAATGTGAGTCTTGTTTGGAGGGTAAAATGACCAAAAGACCATATGGGCCTAAGGGTAATAGGGCCGAAGGGGTTCTAGAACTTGTGCATAATGATGTTTGCGGACCGATGAACATCCGGGCACGAGGAGGGTATGAGTACTTCGTCACTTTCATTGACAATCACTCAAGATATGGGTATGTGTACCCAATGCACCACAAAAGCGAAACTTATGATAAGTTCAGGGAGTTTCGGGCTGAAGTGGAAAAGCAATTGGGTAGACCCATAAAGGCACTTCGATCTGATCGAGGTGGGGAATACCTTTCTGATGAGTTCTTGGGACACTTGTTAGAGAATGGGATTTTATCCCATTTGACTGCGCCAGGCACTCCGCAGCAGAATGGCGCAGCGGAGAGAAGGAATAGGACTTTGTTGGACATGATTCGGTCCATGATGAGTTATTCATCATTGCCTTTATCCTTTTGGGGATATGTACTACAAACCGCATGTTATCTTTTGAACAATGTGCCTTCAAAATCGGTCCCTAAAACTCCTCACGAGTTGTGGACAAGACGGAAGACATCCTTAAACCATATTCGCATATGGGGATGTCCAGTTCATGTCCTGTTTAAGGATCCGAATAAGTTGGAAGCACGTTCAGAAGTTTGCGTGTTTGTAGGATATCCAAAAGGGACTAAAGGGGGTTATTTTTATAACCCAAAGGAAAATAAAGTCGTGGTTTCAACTAATGCAACTTTCCTTGAGGAGAGTTACATGAACGACTTTAAACCTCGAAGCAAAGTGGTGCTTGAGGAGTTGAGGGGTGATCCGTTTACTCCGGAGGTTCTGAATGAAACCATTCCGATCAGTGTAGAAAAACCAAACAAACCTGAACAACAACCTCAGGGGCATCGGCGTAGTGGGAGGATCGGGCGTCAACCTGAGAGGTATATGTTCAATGGGGAAGTCTTTTTGGCTGAACCGGATGAACATGACAGGGATCCTTATACTTACGCAGAAGCTATGGAGGATGTTGATTCAAGACTCTGGACAGAGGCCATGAACATAGAGATGAAGTCTATGGAGACTAATCGGGTCTAGGAGCTTGTGGATCTTCCCGAAGGGGTAAAACCCATAGCTCTACAAGAGAAAAAGGGGAGTGGATGGAAAGGTCGAAACCTTTAAGGCTAGACTGGCAGCTAAGGGTTATACGCAAAAGGAAGGAATCGATTATGAGGAAACCTTTTCGCCAATAGCCATGCTTAAGTCCATCCGGATTCTCTTGTCCATAGCTGCCACTCTCGACTACGAGATTTGGCAGATGGATGTCAAGATGGCTTTTCTGAATGGCTATCTTGATGAGTCCATTTATATGGAACAACCAGACGGGTTCAAGGTCGCAGGTCAAGAGGGTAAGGTTTGTAAGCTGCTAAAGTCTATTTATGGACTTAAGCAGGCTTCTCGTTCTTGGAACATAAGATTTGATCAAGTGATCAAGACTTATGGGTTCTCACAAAATGTGGATGAACCATGTGTTTACAAGCACATTAAGAATGAGAAGGTGGTTTTTCTACTACTCTATGTAGATGACATTCTGCTAATTGGCAATGACGTTGGGGGATTGTCATCGGTCAAATTGTGGTTGACCAAGCAGTTTGACATGAAGGACTTAGGTGAGGCTAATTTTGTTCTCGGTATCCAGATCTTTCGGGATAGGAAGAACAAAATGATAGCTTTGTCACAGGCCGGCTACATAGATAAAATTCTCAGGAGGTTTGCAATGCAGGATTCTAAGAAAGGTGGGCAACCATCTAGGTCTAGAATTACTCTTTCTAAGAAAGACTCTCCAAAGTCTTCTGAAGAAAGAGAATACATGAAGAAGGTACCTTATGCTTCTGCAGTGGGTAGTCTCATGTATGCCATGCTTTGCACTCAACCGGATATTAGCTATGCGGTCGGGATTGTGAGTCGATTTCAGGCGGATCCAGGACCAAACCATTGGGTTACGGTAAAGCATATTTTCAAGTACCTGAGAAGGACTCGAGGGTATATGCTTGTGTATTCGGGTGAGGATTTAACTCCTCCAGGATACACTGATTTGGATTTTCAATCCTGCCTGGATTCTAGGAAATCGACTTCGGGGTTTGTGTTTACTCTAGGTGGCGGTGCCATCAGTTGGAGAAGTGCGAAGCAAGATTGCACTTCAGATAAAGTTTGTTTTGATCAGATATCTTTTCTATTGGGCTATTTGAATCAAAACTGAAACTTTATCCTTTAGAATCTCGGGTGGAAAATAAAAGATTTGTGGAGATTTTTTCTCGGCAGTTCGGCCTGCCGAACTGGCCTGTTCGATTTGCCGATCGACGACAGTTAAGATTACGCGTTTTCACACGGATCTTATCAGATATTGATTCAAACTTGATTCTGTTTCGATTTTTGAGACCTAATCTGATATGGACTGACCCTAGGACCAATAGGTATAAAAAGGGAGTGAGTCTAATGATTTACTTAGATCAATTTGAGAGATTAAGAGTGATACTCTTCTAGTGAGCATCTGAAAACTCCCTGAGAGCTTTTGTTCACAAATCACGAGCATTAGCTTTGGGTTCTCTCTATTGGTTGGAAGGAGAGTCACCGATGGAAGAGCTGTACGTGTGAGCCCACACTCACTCCGGTTGTGGATAGAGAATAGCAAAGAAGACCGGTTGGTTGAGGCTCTTCTGGAACGTTATTTCTCTACACAGGTCGCGGAGGTTCTTCGGCACACTGAGGTTAGTAAGATCTGTTTAATTTATACATATAACATGTCAAACTTGTATTTTGGAAAATACTCTGATGAAATTTTTTAAAATTCCGCTGCGCACTTTGTTTCCAACATACAGATGCAACAAAGTTAAGGGAGCTTTCAATCCATCGATAATGATGATATACTGATGAGGCCACTAAGGAAATCAAAACATTCAGGAGGTGTTCGCAGTCACTCGAAGTATGTGAAGCAGTCTCAATACTTCAACCTTTAATCAGGTTCAAAATTGAATTCCCAAATGTTGAAGATGTAGATGAAGATTGCAGAACTGTAAGGTCTTTTGATCGAACCAATTTTCCAAGGACGTGCCAGGTCAACAGATGATAGCATCTCACAATGCAACAACTTCAAAGCTAGTTGTAACCCTTCTGATAATGTAGCAGAAGCTCCACAAGCTCTAGAAGTCCAATTGCCCCCTCATCATCAAGAGCCCAAACAAGGTCAAGAATGTAGGCTCTTTGTTGAGGATAGAATTAATGGTGGGTGTGCACTTGTTGCGCTTGGGAAGGCATGGATGGAGAGTCTGTTGACTATCGTCCATGGAAGACCATTAGGGGAAGAAAACATATGTGTTGGCATCACTACCATCAGAGTTAGAATAGCTGAATTACTTGTTCCAACATTTGAAACAACAATTGTGGGTAAAGCCACTAGAAGCTTCATCACATGGCCAAAGAGGTTAGTTGAAGTCGTTGCAATGACGAAGACGAGTCGAGCACCTAGCCACATTCCACAAGATCTAAGCAAAAAGAAACACCAAAAAAAGAAAAGCTCTACAAAAGCAAGACAATCACAACCTGAGGTAGGACAAAAACAAGAACAACCTGTTGTAAATGAGCCACTACCTGCATTTAACTTCACTTCAGTACCTCTAGAATTTATACAGTTAGCTTTATACACACATTATTTTATGCACGATGTATTAACGATTTAGTGCCCAATATCGGTAAATATCACTGGCAATGAATTGCCTATCTATGTGGGGTATGAAGCGTTTACTACCTCATCAACTTTGATCAAATTGGGGCAAACTGTATCCTAGTATACCTCAAGTAAAAACATTATCCTTAATTTGTAAATTTTAAAATTTAGGTAAAGCTGTAAGATGCTTTCAAGTAATTGACTGTATTGTTTTTCATTGTAGTTTTTTGACAAAATATTGTGAACTTCAATGCTTGGTGCAAGATTTCGGCCTCATATCTCCAGCGATTGTTTCAAGTGCTATAAGAGACCTACAAAGTGATCGCAAAGAGCATGCCATATCACTACTCCACCTATTAGCTCAAACATCGAGGGGGAAATTATTCTTCCTATCATACAATATTGGAGAACATTGGATGTTGGCATTTATTTCGCCATGGAAGGACCAAATATATTGGTTTGATCCCCTCAGACACCCACCACGTGATGATTTCATATCGGTCATGTGATTGTAAGTATTAATGTTCCCTTATAAAATTAACTATGTTAAGCTTTATATAATTGTATTGCTATTAATTCATCCAATCATGACACATTGTTAGGGCACTTAAGATTGGAAGCCTCAAGCAGAAAACGGTGTCACAAACCAACTGAACGAAACACTATATTCTAGACATAAGTGTCTAAGACAACAAGGAAACGTAGAATGTGGTTTTTTATTCTATGTTTCATGCGAGATATAATTACTAGTGGTATACAAGCCCTAGGAAGAAAAGATTTTTATATACATACAGATATAAATGAAGTTACATTAGAGTGGGTATAATTTGTAAATAAGTATATCATTTTTAGATAGATAAAGATAGTAGATAAACAATTGCTCAAAATAGCTCAAATGTAAATGATCTTGTAAATGCCTTATAATCTCAATATATATCAATTTTTGTATGCAATCAGGGTCTTGTTGTAATGGATAACACACGGGACTGACCATCCCATGGGAAATCATAAATTTTGTCAATTTTTTTAGGAAATATCACTTTTCCATGATGGTTTTCCAAAAAATCGCTGTGGAATCTATGGTGGTCGACATTTATTCCATGGCAGTTTTGCAAAATAGCATCATGGAATATTAAGTTTCCATGCAAAACCATCGTGGAATATTAAGTTTCCACTATGTTTTTCTAAAAAATCGTCATGGAAACTTTTTCTTCCACCACGGTTATTTTTAAAAGCCATCGTAGAAGATGTGCTCCCACACCCTCATTTTTGCTCCTATTCTAAAGTTCCATGATGGTAAAAAACCATCATGAAAACTCGATTTTCTACCACGACTGAGGTTTTTACGGCAATTTTTTAGCTGCAATAAAATTTTTCAACGATGGTTTTAAACTGTCATAGAATATACAGCCTGTAGTAGTGTTGAGGACATGTTTGGAGGCCAAGCCTTAATAAAGTGGCAAGTAGCACTTTGGAAACTTCTCAACTGCAAACAAAAACTGGGGACATCTATAAAGGATCACATGATGTTAGTCATGGGTTACCTTGCTGAGACTTAAACCCATCGTGCTAACATCAATGCTGAGTCACAGATAAATATGGTTTTTGAGACCCTTTTTAAGGAGTTCATCACGTTTAGAGAATCATACAAGTTGAATAATAGACAAGATGTGACCTTAATTGAGCTGATGAAGCATTTGCAGGAGTTTGAAATTTGATCAAGGAAGCTCCAATTGGTGGTGAGACAAACTTGGAAGTTACATATAGTTCTAATCCCAACTCTAGGTATGGAAAGAAGCAAAAGGCAAAGAATGGAAAGTCTTCATTCAGCCAATCAAGCATAAGAAGAAGAAGAAGAAGAAAAGGATCCCAAAGTAGCTCAAGTACTTCTCCAATGGGAAGATCAAACACATGAAGAAGAAATGCAAGGACTTCCTAGCTAAAGGAGGTAAGTGTGAACATATTATTGTTGAAACATGTTTAGTTGAGGAATCAAGTGACACTTGGGTCATAGATTCTAGAGCCACTAATCATGTTTGTGTTTCTTTGTAAGGGTTGTAGCAAACAAGAAGCATACTGAATGAGTAGTTCACGTTGCGAATGAGCGATGGAACCTTAGTGTTGGCTGAAGCAGCAGAAGACGTCCATCTTTATTTTGATAATATTACGAGTTTATTTTTGCGAGATTGTTTTTATGTTCCTAAACCTAAAAGGAATTTAATCTCTGTCGCTTGTTTATTTAAGGATTCTTATTTAGTTTCTTTTAATAATAAAGTTGTGATTTGTAAAAACAAATCTTTTATCTGTAGTGGATGGATGCAAAATAATCTACATTTTATTAAACCTAAGAAGGACCTATTGCTGAACACTAAGATTAATGATAACTTTAAAAGGCTTAAAACTTTTAACTCTAATAAGACTTATCTTTGGCACTTGTGATTAGGTCACATAAGCCGTAATAGGATTCAAAGGTTGGTAAAGGATAGACCTTTAAGCCATTTAGATGTGAAATCTATACCATAGTGTGAATCCTATTTAGAGGGCTAAATGACCAAAAGACTATTTGGGTCTAAAGGCAATTGAGTCGAATAGACTCTAAGACTTATGCACAGTGATGTTTACGTACCATGAACATCAACACACAAGGAGGGTACAAGTATTTCATCACTTTTATTGATGCTGCTCGAGATATAGGTATATTTACTTTATGCATCATAAGAGCAAAGTTTTTGACAAGTTTAAGGAGTTCGAGTGGAAGTAGAGAAGCAATTACGTAAACCATAAAGGCACTTCGATCCAATTGAGGTAATAATCCTCTTCTATCCAAAGAATGATTCATCGAAATAATGAGTCACCATTGATATCGACACATCTGAGATCTCAAAATGTTTGTGGAGAGTACCTCTCCAATGAGTTCTTAGAACACTTAATAGAGAATGAGATTTTATCCTATTTGACTGTGCCTAGCACTTTATAGTAGAATATCATGACTGAGAGAAAATATAGGATCTTATTGGACATGATAACGTCCATGATGAGTTATTCAACATTGCCAGTATCTTTTTAGGGTTATGCACTATAAACTGCTTGTTACAATATGCCTTCAAAATTAGTTCTTCAAACTCCTCACAAGTTATAGACAAGTAAGAAGACATCCTTAAATCATATTAACTTATGGAGATGTCTTTCTTATGTCTTGGATAAGAAAGCAAATAAGTTAGAAGTAGGTTTGGAAGTTTACGTATTTGTAGGATATCCAAAAGGGACAAAGGTGGTTATTTTTATAACTCAAAAGAAAATAAAGTCAAATGCAACATTCCTAGAGTAAAGTTACAAGAACAACTTTAAGTCTCATAGTAAAGTGGTATTTGAGGAGATAAATTGCTCGATGGTTCCAATGGAAACCAATTCAATCATTGTAGAAAAACCTACTAGACAATAGCCTAAGGAGATTTAACACAGTGGGAGGATTGGGCATCATCCTAAAATGTTAATGTATGATGGTGAAGGTTATTTGGCTAAACTGGTTGAATGTGACAGGAATGCTTATACTTACAAAGAGGCCATGAAGATGTTGATGCAAAACTTTAAACAGAAGCCATGAATGCTAAGATGAAGTCTATGAAGATTAATCATCTTGGAACTTGTGGACCTTCTTGAAGGGTTGAAAGCCATAGGGTGTAAATGGGTTTATAAAAGAAAGAGAAGAGCAGACGAAAAAGTCGAAACCTATAAGGCTAGGCTGGTAGCAAAGAGATACATAGAGAAAGAAGGAATCGATTACAAGAAAAGTTTTTTGCATGCAGCCATGCTTTATTTTTGTCGCTCTCGATTACAAGATATGGAAAATAGATGTTAAGACTACATTCTTGAATGGCCATCTTGATGAGACTATTTATATGGTACAACTTGACGAGTTCAAAGCTAAGGGTCAAGGGAATAAAGTTTTTAGGCTGCTAAAGTCTATTTATGGACTTTAGCAAGCTTCCCATTTTTAGAACATAAGATTTTATCATACGATCAAGGCTAATGCGTTCGAACAAAATCTAGATGAACCATGTGTTTATAAACACATTAAGGATGGGAAGGTATTTTTTGAATGCTCTATGTAGATGACATTTTGCTTATTAGCAATGATGTATGGGCATCGTCATCGGTCAAAGTTTGGTCGATCAAGCAGTTTGACATGAAGGACTTAGTTAAAGCTAATTATGTTCTAGGTATCCAAATCTTGTGAGATAGGAAGAACGAAATGATAGCTTTATCCCAAGCTTCATATATAGATAAAATTCTCGAAAAGTATACAATGCATAATTTCAAGAAGAAGCGAAACCATCTAGGATTGGAATTACTCTTTCTAAAAAAGGGTATCTAAAGTCTAATGAAGAAAGAGAATACATGAGAAAGATGCCTTATGCTTCGGCAGTGGGGAGTCTCATGTATCTATGCTTTGCATAGGACCTAACATATGCTATGTAGTCTGGATTGTGAGTCAATTCTAGTCTTGATTACGATCAGGCATTTGTTGCATACCTTAGAAGGACTAGAAGTTATATGCTAGTTATTTTAGAGAGGATCTAACACCTATAAGATACGCTGATTTAGATTTTCAATCATGCCTAGATTTGAAGAGATCGCCTTCAGGGTCTATGTTTACTCTTAAAGGAGGCAGCATTGTTTGGAGAAGTGTTAGGAATGATTGCACTTTTGATTCAATGATGGAGGCTGAGTATGTGGCTACTAGTGAAGCTTTGAAAGAATATGTGTGGCTCTGTAAGTTCTTTGGAGATATTAAGGTAGTTCCTACCATGGATAAGCCGATAACTTTGTAGTGTGGTAAAACTACAGTGATAGCTAATGTCAAAAAACCAAGATTTCACAAGAAGAGTAAACACATACATCAGAAGTATCATGTGATAAAGGACTCCGTAGAGAATGGGCATGCCGCAATATGCAAGATCATATCCGAAGAAATATAGCTGATCCTTTCATGAAGACACTACTAACAAGGGCTTTTGAGAAAAATGTAGAGGCTATGGAGATGTGTAACATCTCGCACTTATTCACTTAGGGTAAGTGAGAGATTGTTAGACTATGTGCCCTAAGGATTAAATGGTGTAATTGTTTTTAAGACATTCAATCAATAAAGAGTTTAATATTTATTTCATATATCAAATATGTCATCTTTATGTTCATTTATATTGAATATATGAGAAGCAAACAAAAGAATGGGATTATCAATCTAAACCTTAAAGATCGTGTATATGATGGACATATTATGCAGAAGACATGAATCTTAAGGCGACAGTCTAAATACAAAAGGTCCATAATTTTGGGAATAAAGTTAGGTACTCTATTCATGTTAAGATTATTATGTTGTCTACATCCAGAGATGACCTATCTTAGTCATTGGATTAGGACTCAACGAGTAGAGACATTAGTATATTGTCATTAGTGATAACATATTGCATCAAGACCAAAAGATGAATTGATTTAGTTAATAATTCTGTTTCAATAAATCAATTCACTTAGAAAGTCATTTATGTTAAATTTTAATCCTGAAATGAATCAATAGGTCTATATTCTTGACTTGTGTCTTTTGATGTATCAAAAGGTGACATCGTGTATTACATAAAGGGATGCATACTGGAACGCTGGAGACATGACTCTTGAATGATGTAGACTTGTTATTCACTGATATGGAATCTATAGCTCTTTTGTAAAGTTAACGACATTCTTTTATTAGCATTATCCGGTAATTGAAAACTAGAGTACTCAACCATTTAGATACATGTGTGTAACCAAATGCTCTACTCTTCGCATTGATAGGAATAGTAAGTATTCCAATGGTAAGATGATAGAACACAAGATAAATATATCGGGAAGGTAAAGTAGAATTTGTTCTTAAGCTAATTATAAATATTTGGGGATGTTACATATAAAGATATGTTATGCATGTTTAACTTATTGGAGTTTTGTAATTTATATATAGTTTGAGAGTAATGCTCTAAGATTTTAATGGAATAGCTTTAGAGTTGATAATTATAAAATGTATATGTCAAGAATATGTTATTTTATAATTATAGGAGCATGATCTATATATGTCTATCGAGTGCCCTTTGCTAGCTCGCATATTTTCCTATAACGATATGATGTGATTTTCTGACATATTAGTAACTTATGTTAATTCTTAAGATTCGTCAAATTGGATTAATTAAAATTAATAATTCCTATTTAGTTTATTGGTTAAATTAATTTTTTGAATTAATACAAGATAAATATGTTGAATTGTTTGATATATATTTCATTTTAATATAGGATTATCTATATATGACTGTTTTAATTAGATAAATTTTTATTAGGTTATTTGAATTAAAACTGACGCCCTATGAAAGATACCCAGATCAAATAAAGTAGGTATTATTTAATCAGTTTGAAGGGGAGGATTGGATTGCTATTTAGGAGCTGGAAACGCGTGATAGCTAGTTGTCATATTAGTATAGTTGACAACCTCTAGTGTAGAGTGATCGACCACCACATCACCAATCTGCCTAACATGGTTTAGCTGCAAGAAGTTAATCCAAACTCAAATTTTGAAGCCTAATTCGATAAGAATGAGTCCCTATCCAACCACTATAAATAAGGAATGTTTTTCCTATGGTTTAACAACATAGTGAAGTCACTTAAGAGGTTTAGAGAGAGATTTCTAGAGAAAGAAATTATGTCTTAAAAATTGTTGTTCAACATCTGGAATAATAATTCTTATTCTTCTTTGTGACTATGGGTAGTAGTAAAAAAAGGAAAAAATTGACCAACATGTGTCCACCTGCACTCTGGTCATGGAAAAGAGAACATAAAAAAAGAACAGTTGGTTGAGGCTTTTCTGAATGTGATTCTTAGTAGAAGTTTTGTCATATGATTTTTTCTTAGAAGTATGGATTCAATTTTACAAGGTACAAAAGATCTTTTATTAATTTATCGTATATATCATGTGTAACTCGTATGTGAAAATAGTATTTAAAAAAATTCAAAATCTACTACATACTCTTTTTTCAAAACTTAGTGGACTTGTATGAGTGATGCTAAGGATGAAAAAGGAGGTATTGGCCACAATGGATATTCGTAGATGTGAACTATGATGATCGGATTTGGCAACATAGGATGAGGACCAAAGACAACTGCTTGCAAGTTTTCTTATATGACCCAGTCTTATGTCCCTTCCTTACTTAAAGAATCATCTTCGAACATCTCCAAGTGTTCCATTCTTGGTGTTAGTACTTCTAAGTAACAATCTTGCATATGTACGATTGGAGCATCCACACTAAGAATGGATGCTTTCAATGCTTCAAAAAGTTCCACCATTTTGTGCCATCCATTGCACGATTTCAAGTGATTCCCCTACTATTATATTCAATCTTTCCCCTAGCATATCATCCGACCTGTCCATACTTTGAGCAAATAAAACTTGTAGTTGAGAGGATGCTTCCGTCTCTTGTGGTTGTGTGTCAAACCATGGCTTCAATAGTTGGAATTGTCCTCACAACCTTGATTGTTCCACAAGTAATTCCAACTCCAATAATCAATCTTTGCCAAATCTTCCAACAATAAAAAGGCTTCATCGATAGATCTTTGGTAAAATATGGTTGTACCATCTCTACATTCTAGCCAATTTCTTGTTATATCACACAAGCCATTGAGGAAGACTAGCAATTGACACTCCTTCGAGAAACCGCGGTGGGGAAACTCAATTAGTAATTTTTTGTGCTTTCACCAAGCACTAAATACTGGCTCCAAATCTTGTTGGGCAAAACTTAAGAGCACTTGTTGATTAAACATCTCAAAGTACGTCAACAAAAATAAAATGACTCAAAAAATTAAAAAAAGAGCACAAAACAAAATAAAAATATTCAAAGTAATTCTAGAGCTAATTAGTATCAGTATCAACCAAAATTAAACAAAACAATCCCAGGCAACAATGCCAAAAACTTGTTCATTAGAAATTCGCAAGTACATTGAATCGTACAAGTAAGATAATGATGAGTGCGAATCTTTTTCATGAAGATTGCATTTAATTTTCATAAATTACTAAAATTGTATTAACTCTATAATTCTTTAAATAATCGGTTTAAATGAAAATAAAATGAAAAAATTAAAATTAAAATTAAATAAACAGGACTAAACAGATAAAAACAAAGGTCTTGGGATCCAATTTCTCCAATTAACTTTGTATGAATTAAATTTACCCTCTCGATGATTAATTTTAATCAATAGAATTGTTAATCAAATGTACTAAATTACCTACTCGCCTTTTTTGATAAACTAGTTGAGACATTCATATAATCATTAAGACCATTATATTCTTATGAGGAACTAATCAACACAAATTCATTAAGTTCAAGCATTCATAATGACTATACACATAATAAAAATATATTACTATTCCAAATTGCCTATGTTATCCTATTGTTGAGCAAGACTAAAAATTCATTTTGTAATTTCAGTTTAGTCCAACAGTAACACTTAATGAATGGAAAATCACTAGGAGAATTAAGCACATGATAGAATAAACAAATTCAAAAAATCAACAATAATCTAAGAGAGCAAAAATAAAGCAAAACCCATTAACAAAATCCATTAGAACCCTAGAACAAAATTCAAGTCATAAGTGAAAATAAAACAAAAAATAAAAATAAACAATGCTAATATTCAAGCATTTTAAGAACATACAAAAGATTCAAAAAGATTAGAAAGAAATCATCAAAATGAAGTTGTCATAAGCACTAAAAATTTTTCTGTAAATCTTCTTCTTTCTCATCTTTAAAGCTCCAAAATACTCTTCTAAATGGTGTTTACAAAGGAAAAATAAATTTCCTAAAACTAAAACTAAACATAAAAAAAAAAAATTCTTCTTTTTTCTGATTTTCCCCTCATGGGAATTAGCACTCTTTTCCAAAGAAACTGGAGTCTTTGAAAACTCGGCCCTCCCTGTTCTCCCTGAAGAATGGTGCATCAGCTGTTTATCCTTTTCTTTCTTTCCATGCTGGCCAAAGGAAATACTAGAGCATAGCTAGGTAGAGCCAGTAATTTTAGACACGACATGATGACATGAGACGAAAACGACACGAAATAAATAGGTTTGAACCGCACGTATATTAATTGGGTCATAAATGGGTTGGCACGAATAACATGAAAACAAATGTGTTGGATTCGTACTAGCATGTTTAACACGCTGTAACACATTTATAACACCTTTAAGCTTAAAATAAAAAAAAAAAATCAAGATTTTAAAATTGCAAGGAATCGCTCCTAAGGCTTAAAATGCCGCCAGCCCACCACCCAGTTGATTCAATGTTTTTGGTTAAAAAAGGGCTTCTAATATATTTATTATGGTATATTTAAACTTAAAGTAAAAAAAGTTCAAGATTTTGCAGTTGCAAGGAATTGAACCTTGCTCCCAAGGTTTAAAATGCCACTAGCGCACCACCCAACTGATTCATTGATTTTGGTTAAAGAAGGACTTCTAATATATTTATTATAAATTTAAGGTGTTGAACAAAAAATCCCACATCGAAAGCAAAGGGAGACCTTCTCCCCTTTTCCCTCTATATAAACACTACACAAGTTTGTTTAAACGCTACCCGTCCACTCGCCCTTAAAAGTGTTGGCATCCCAAGGTGGTGCATTAAATGTTTTTTTTTACCAATCTTGTTTAGTTAAAATAAAGATTAGAAGAAAATACAGTTAAAAATATTTAATAATGAAATATTATTATATTTTGAACATTAATAATTAAATATTATTATGTTTATTATATTTTTAACATTAATGAGGACTTTTAAGTTTGTAGTAAAGAATTTATATAGTAAAAAACTTTAATTTTTAAATTTTTATTAGTTTAAATTTTAAAAAATTTATATAATAAAAATTTATAAAATAATTTTTTTTTAATCATGTTGTGCCTGTTAAACGTGTTTTAGGTATGTCGTGTTTGTGTTTGTATTTTAAGCATGTTTATTAATCGTGTCGTATTTGTGTTTACTTTAATTATGTCGTGTTGTAAATATGTTGACACGCACACGATATGAAACACGAATTGCCAACTCTATAGCTAGGCATCACCTCACATTCACGTGGCGCTTTTTGGTTCAACCTGGCCAACGACACGTAGCACTCTAGGATTCGGTAAAGAACGCAGGCATGCGGGAGCAAGCAAAAGGCACAAAGCAGTTAAACACACACTCTGGGTGGTGGGTTGACCAGGGAGGATGCGCAGTGCACTACGATTGGTTTGGCCTGCTACACGCGCCCTAGTCAGTGATTGTGACCCACGCATGGATCTAGCACCTTTTCGAGTTAATTTAATGGTTTGCAAGGAGAGTAAGCCATATCCCTAGTCTCGCCTGTGGAGAGTTTTTCATCAGCTTTCTAAATTCAATTTTTTTATCTTAATTTCCCTTATTTAAGCTCCAAATTTCAATAGTTGCCCAATCAAAATTAATGATAATGAAAATACGAATAATAATGAAAATAACAATAATAATAAAATTCAATTCAAATAAAATAAAATAAAATAAATGAAATTAATAAGAATAAATTAAAATATATAAAAATAAGCAAAATAAATAAAAATATCATGAACATAGGGAAAAAACATGAATTAATAACTCTATCTTTTATACTGTTATCCAAAAAACGAGAAAAAAAAAACCAAAACCTTTAAAAACAAGAAGAAAAAAAAACAAAAACACAAAAAACCTCATTTTTAAAGGTATTCTAGATATTTTTTAGGTTAAAACCCTTAAATTATTGCTCTCTTATTTTAGTTTTTTATGTTTTCTTATTTTCTTATTTGAAGGTATTTTAGGCAATTTTTTTGATGAAAATTAAAGGTTGACCAAAAAAGTATATAAATTTGTATACAGAGCGTATACATTCGAGAAGATCAGACACATAAGATATAATATTCGAAATATGCCTAAAATATAAGGTATAAAAAGGTAAATAATTCAAGAGAGTGCAATGGCACAAACGAAATTAATTTTGAATAGTGGGAAAAAAACTAAAAATTAGAAGTGGTGACGTATGCATTAAATTAATGCAAATGACATATTAATAAATTTGCACACTCATTAATCAGTTTAACATAATTAATTTAATTTAATTTCAATGGTTGTTAGATAAATCCCATATATAGCCATTATGTCGAGTTAGTCAGTAACATTTGCAGGAGTCTCACTCGTTGTCATATAAAATGATACAGGTTGAAACCCGTAAATATGTTGCAGCTTTGATGTAGGGCTGAGATGGAATTTGAAAGGGAGACGGGGTTTGGAGAACAGAACCAAAAATAGAATCAATAAGATAATTAAAACGAAAAGAGAATTAGAAAGAGAAAAATAACCCAAGAAAAAGGATGAGAAATCTCATATTCATTAATTATTGAACCATGTGAATAAGAATTCAATTATTTACGTTTTAATAAAAATCTAAACTAACAAATATAAGCTTTACTAAATTTAAATATTGTTAAAAGTTAAATATGAATTATATAAATCATGAGCGAATTATGTAACATAATTAGTTCACATTCCACATAATTAAACTTCAAATACTAAAATAATTTACTTCATATTGCACATCACACTTATTAACTTTAGGTTCAATCCAAATAAATATTTACATTTGCATGCCTCTACACAGGAATCCACTTTAATTTACATTTTATTATTATTTTTTAAATAAAAGTTATGTTAGCAGGTCACAAACAAGTTATCACCAAATCATGTTAAAGAAGATTTTTAAATTAAATGCTCATTAATTGTCTGAATATTTTTTTGATCAACTATTTACTTCGTTATAATTGACAGATTTATATCAAATAACTAATATAATGGTACTCACCAAAAATGTAACCATTTAAACTACACACGTATATATACGAAGTACTTATTTCATGTGCTTAAGGTATCATTTCAAAAGATATGGTCTAAATTAATAATTGTTTTATATGAAGTATTTATTTCATGTGCTTAAGACATAATTTCAAAAGATGTGGTTCAAATTAATGATTGATAGCAATTATAGTTTGGCGCTTTATATTTTGTATAATTGTAGTGTTTTCTATCTTATTCATAAGGTGTTTAGGACAGTAGTTTAAACCATCAGTTTGAGTTGAGAACTGTAGCATGTAAGAGCTTTACACTATAAGTTTTTACTATAACATGTGAGAGTTTTATATTCTTCATAGTTCAAACCATTACTCTTCCAAACACCCTTTTAAAGATAAAATTAGCTCAATCACAATAAAGTTACATTCTTTTAAGCAAAAACTTACATTCTTTTAGTTCTTTTATCTGAATTTAAATATTCCTTTATGCCCATCCTTTTCTTAATTATCCTTTCTTATCCCCCTTCCCCCCTTCCCCTTTATGTGTGAACCCAAAATGCATGTTAATCCAACCCATGCAATATCCAAGATTTATGATTTTCCATGGCAACTAATATTTGGTTTTAACCACACGGGTGAAAATATTCTTTGGCTAAGTACATCTCATGTTTAAAAAAGTCCATCTCTAGTTGTCTTTGTTTACACATAGTTTATAAGGCAACTTACAAGAACATCCCCTAAAATAGTGCCTCTTTAAGATTGCTTTTCTAAAAAGCTCTTTTCAAAGCTGTTCTTTTTATAAAAAAAGAAGAAGTAATTTATTAAAAATTTAAGTTACCTTTTGTAATCTAGTAGGTTTCAAACTCTTTTCAAAGCTGTTCTTTTTATAAAAAAAAAAGAAGTAATTTATTAAAAATTTAAGTTACCTTTTGTAATCTAGTAGGTTCCAAAGTTGGAACATATAAATTCCAACATATTTTCTTTGAAAAAAAGAAGTACCAACAACATTCGGTCACCAACGTAGGGTGCTAGATTGTAACCTAGTAGCTTTCAAAGTTATAATTTACCATATTCTAATATATTTTCTTTGAAATAAAGAAACACCAATCACCTATTGTCATCAAAGTGGGGTACCAAATTATAACCTAGCAGGTTCTAGAGTTGGAACCTACCAAATTCCAACATATTTTTTTTGAAACAAAAAAACACCAATTGCCTCTAATAGCTGACACGGTATCCCAAAATGTAACCTAATAGGTTCTAAAGTTAGAACCTGCCAGATTATAATATATTTTCTTTGAAATAAAGAACCACTAACTACCACCAGTCGTCGGCGTGGAGTACCAGATTATAACATGGTAGGTGCCAAAGTTGGAACCTTTCAAATTCCAACATATATTTTTTTAAAACAAAAAAGCATCAACTAATGATGCATGGTACTGAAGTAGAATCCACCAGGTTCCATCGTAGAACCTGATAAGTTCTATCTCAAAACCTGTCAGATTTTATCCCAAAACTCACTAGAATGGCCAGATTCTATTGTGGAACTCTCCAGAACCTACCATGTTTCAAAGCAAAACCTTAAAAACAATTTCAACAGAAATAAAAATCCAGACACTATAAGAAAAACTACATTTAACGACATATTATTTACGCCATGTGGTTTTTAAATGTCGTTAAAAAGTACATACAACGACATTTCTAACAAAGATGTCATTAACGACATTTGAAACAATAATTAACGACATCAATATAAAAGTCGTATTAAAGGTCTCCTTTTAACTACAACAATTTAGTGTCATTAAATCATTTGACGACAAGTAAGAGATGCTATTAAAGCCTTGGAGATTCCATGACACCCCTTATAGACGACATCTTGACCAATATTGTCTATAAGGGGTGTCATAGAATCTCTAAGGCTTTGACGATATCTCTTATTTGTCGTTAAATAATTTAACAACACTAAACTATTATCGTTAAAAGGAGACCTTTAATACGACATCTATATAGATGTCGTTAATTATTGTTTCAAATGTTATTAACGACATGTTTGTTGGAGGTGTCTTTGTATGTACTTTTCAACGATATTTAAAAACTACATACCGTGAATAATATGTCGTTAAATATAATTTTTTTTGTAGTGAGATTTACAAATTAATCAAACTACATTCAAGAAAAAAAATTTAAATCTGTAATCAATTAACAATATACAACCACAAAATCTCAACAAAAAATTCAATCAAATTTTCTCTCTGCCAACAACTGATTTAGACAAAGAAAACTTTAAGAAAAAAAATAATATTTTAGCTTAATTTCCCTGCCAAAAGTTTACTCCACAAAAAAACTAAGAAACTTCAATATCGTGATCCCCATAATGAACAAGCTTCAGGACGTCTTTGCACAACTCAGGAGCCAATCGGCGATCGAGCTTCCTCGGGTCGCCGGCGTCAAAAACTAGAGCAGTAGCAAGTCCAACGTCCTTAAGGTGCTCGTCGGCCACGATTTCCTCCCCAAGGGCTATGACATCTATACTCGCTGCCCTCTCGATTCTCCTCCTTCAGACTAAGCTCAACACCGACGGTACAAAGGAGGAGTATGGCGAGTTCCCTAAGGGCTGTAATGCTCCTTGATTTGAATGTCTGCAATCTCAAACCGTAGAGATCTGATCTCGAATGGCATTGTGAACTATGATGACAAGGCGATGCGTATTGATCGTGATCTAGTGCAGATCCATAGCACAAACAGCAAGCTTGATCCAAAGCTAATCTAGTAGAGCGATCCGGTTTGTCTGAGAAGAAAGAGAGGAGAGAAGAACGACGACCTTGATTTGAAGCTGATCCACTAGAGCTGACCCAATTTGTCTGACAGGAGAGAGAGGAGAAAAGAGGGAAGAGAGACGAGAAGAGAGAGAGACGCGTAAGAGAGGAGTGAGAGAGAAAGAGAGTTGCAGAGTGAATGAGAGAGAATAGAGAGAGACAAAAAGAAAATAAAGTTACGGTTTATTCTGATTTGGTTACTAAGGATTAAAAAAGTCAATTAATAAATTAAATTTAAAAAAAAAAATTTAAAGAGCAACTTTAAAAAGTCAAGAAAAAGCAGGCATTTTTAAAAAGTAGTGTTTATAAGAGAGTATTCTATGTAGTTTTCTTTAGTTTATCCCTCTTTGTGGCCACGTCACACAGGAGCTATGAGTGTGACCAATTGAGAGATTAATCTGTACTTGGGAATTGCACAAATGTCGACGCTTGTCTTGTTAGGTGCAGCTACAGCTAGTCATCTGTATATATCATGCGAATCATAATGCTAAAAGGTTACTCAATCATCTGCTTTCATCAGATGCTACTTTGTATTCATGCCAATAAAGTATGATCTTCAATAAGGTATTATCATCATTCAAAAAAAAAAGAAAGAAAGGAAAGAAAGGAAAAAATATTAATTTTGCAATGAAATATTAGTAGTTGGCCAACATGCTTTAGTAACACATCAACTTTGTTATTCATTTGATATGGAACCGTGGAAATAAAGGCTTTTTGGATAAATTTCCGTCTGAACAACTAAAAATACCACAACTTTTTCCAATTCCTTGTTTCTTTGTACAAAATTTATAATGGCAGGCAAATGGACCAGGAACTGAAGCATATCTATTTTTGCGATGCTTCAGTCATTTCTTTAAGCGGGCAAGGTGTCGTCTACGTGGAAACCACTTTCCAAGGCTTACAATTTGGATAGATTTTGACGCACGTTATTTAATCATATTTTTATGTAGGCTTTGGATTGCAAAATATTGCCTGAGTCTGTAATTTTCTTTCGTTTTTTCAGTAAGAAGTCAACATTAATACCATGGAAAAGAGCCCACAATTGTACACGTATTTGCTTTTGGGTTGGTTTTGGGGGACCAGTACTCAAACGAACGATCAAGCCTCTAAATTTTTCTCAAGACAATCATTACAGCTTGACAATAAAGATGTGCCCACTGCCCAGAAGTAACTATAAGTTTTACCTATTTAATTTGTTTCAATTGATAATTTAAAAAAAAAGTTTCTATTAGGAATAATGTTCCAGGAAGTTAGTTTGTTGATTAACCTTATGTATAGGTTCTGTTAGGGCCTATTTGAGAAGGCTTCTTAAGCTATTTTTAGGTTATTGAGTCCAAAAGTTGCTTTTAAAAATATTTAGATGTTCTATTAGAAGTATTTTAACTCTCCAAGAGTGTTTTTAGTTAAAGCCATAAAATGTGAGTTATAAAAAAAAACTGTTGAAATAGATTTTAAAACTTATACAATAGCTTTAATAAGACATTATCAACTTCATGATTATATTTTTATTACTTGTTAGAAAATTTAAATTTGTTTTGACCCATTTAAACTCTTTTTAAAATATGGTTTCGAACATTAACTGAAAAAGTACAACTTTTACTTTTCTTTTTCTATAGATTAAAAGCATAAGTAAAAGCTTTGCCAAAAAAGCCCTTAGAATAGTTTGCATGTTGCTACACGTGATAGGATAATTATATGTTAGTTGGGTTAATTACATAACTATACCATATAGTTTTTATTATTTCTTAATCTGTATCTCTGTTTTTAGAAACTACAAAGGTATTCTTTGAATTTGAAAAACTTATTTCAATTATATCTTCTATGGACTTTTTTCATAACAAAAAAAATCACGAGGATAATATAAAAATACCATTAATTAAACTAATTTATTTATTAAATATATGTTTCTTATTGAAAGAAATTTTTTTAAAAAATATTTTAAAATTTAAAACGTCATATAACTTAGTGTATTTTTTTGTTGAATTAGATGTTTTATGTTAAGAATTTTATAATGTCTTTAATATATAAAATATTTATCATAACTATTTAAGAGTTGTTTTACCTAATTTTTTCTATTTATAAGAAAGAAATTGAAGTAAGTTTTTAAAATTTAAAAGATACTATTATAGTTTCCAAGAATATAAAGACAAATTAAAAAACAGTTAAAACTAAGAGGTATAATTATTTAATTAACTTAGGTTAGTTAAATCTGTAAGTACTTTACCAACTCTATACAGCTTAGATAAAATAATGAGAATTCATTCGTCTTTTTTTTTTCTCTCTCTCTTCTTTCTCTTTCGCAAATGGTATCAAAGCTTTCTAGATTTGCCTCTAGATTGAATCATTCGCAAACACCATTAGAGAAACTTCCAAAGAAGCTTCAAGTTCTTCTCAGAAATACGTTCCTGTTACATAGTCATTCAATCTCAGTAAGTTTGGACAATGACAATTTTCTTCTTTGGCATAACCAAGCTCTAATGATGACTTGAGGGTTTAAACTTCAAAATTTCATCTTTGGAGGATAACCACCGCCATTGAAGTATCTGACTCCCAATGATGATGCTTTTGGAAAAATTTGAACCTTGATTTTCTTGAATGGAACCAGTAAGACCAGTTTTTGGTGTCCTGGCTTGCTTCTTTCTCCATTGGTGGAACGTGATACTGCTGCTTGGACATGACATACTTGGGATGTGTACCTTGCGTCTCAAATTTGTGCTAAAGTTTCACGGTACGTGACTCAATTATAGAGCATTAAAAAGGATTCTTTCTCAATTAATGCGTGTCATTTGAAAATTCGTAATTGTGTGAATTTACTTTCCCTTGTTGGTCATTTTATGTTGGTTAAAGAGCATGTTGATGTAATTTTTGAGGTCTGTTGAATATGTTATCTTTATTCTTACCATTGAGACGAAACCATATTTGTATTCATATTTTGTTCATGAGTGTTGGGGGTGTGCTCGGCATAATTCTCGAGGATCACCCTCGTTGCTTTTCAGCTACCGTGCTCAGGACACAGCTGTTGTAGGCTGATCCAAAGCTCCATCATGGTCGTCATTTCTCTCTAAGGTGCTCTGTGCGCCTTCATCAGCTACAACACAAAGCCGTGACTCCTCGAGATGAATGAAGTGCTCGGGTGGAGGCCGACACATGGCTGATTCCAACCATCGGATGGAGAATAGACTTCCCGTAGAGATCATGACAGTTGTCATGTCTTGATGGGACGCGTGGGTCATGAATCAAACCCACCTAACACCAGTTCAAGTAGTAGCCTATAAATTGAGCTCATTTATTGCACCTCGAGATAACGTGCTCTTTCTTACCTAATTTGCTCCCGAACTTAGCCGAATAGGTACCTGACTTGAGCATTGGAACCTTTGGCTAGCATAACACCGGTATCCCTCTTGATCTCCAAGGTTTCCCTCTTCTTGTGTAGGTCCACCTCGGGAGGCCGACAAGAGCAAGACAAGCCGTCCAACCACCGTGCCCAGCCGCACGTGGTGTACATCTCCAGCTAATCAAAATAAAGCTTCAATATTTTGGCACTAGAAGGACGGTCCTATGCCTTTCTAGCAACCTCACTCAGCAACCACATCCGTCAATAGCCATAGCATGACTACAAGAGGAAATACTCGAGATGAGGGTACCCGAAAAAAGGGGTCAAGGAACGCCCAAAACCAAAATTAGAACAGACTTCGCGAGAGGCCCCGGGTAGCGAGGTCTTGATCAGGTGACCAACGCAGCAAAGCTAGGGCAGATCAGGCAACACAAGACTCGATCTGTGAGTTAACTACCATAGTTTGCCTACTCACATAGCAAATGACGCAGCACTAAGCACAACAATTAGCCTCGCTCTTCTTCCTTCGACCCAAGAAGACTAGGCAAGTGGTCGAGTAGGGCCAAGTAGTGACACTAAAATGAAGGAAATTCCAAGCATACCAAACGATAGGCCTTGGAAGGCGTATATGAGAATAACAGGCTTGTTAGGGAAGGCTGGATCTGTCCTCGGGAAGGACGCAATCGCTCCCTTTAAAGTTCCTAAGCTTTAGTCTTTGATAGGCTCCGGGACCAAGGGTTTGCCATACTTAGGACAAACTGGAGGGAAGAGATGACAGGGCAGAGGACGGTGCCCAATACAGGGTGCAACTACCCAAAGACACCAACAATCACCAGTTACGAAACCTATAGTGGTAGATCGACTAGATCAGGAATCGCCGTTACTAAGTGGAAAAGGGTGGCATGCCAGACCTGCCTTCACTGACACTATTATATGGACCCCCATGTTGAACAAGTTCAAGGTGCTGCATATCAAAGCCTACGATGAAAAGACAGACGCTGATGAGCACCTAGAACTATACTAGGGCCACATACTGCTTTAGAACGCAAGTGATGCCGCTATGTGCAAGGTAATTTTTGCTCACTTTGACTAGCTTGGCTTGACAATGGTTCCGCCGTATTGAGCTAGGCACCATGTCCTCATTCTGCCAGCTGTCCATCGCCTTCTTGGCTATCTTCGCCATATCCTGAACTAGGAAGAATGAGGTAACTTGTCTCTAAGCTATTAAGGAAGTTGATAGGACATGCAAGACTACATCAACCACTTCATCCGAGCAGCGTTGGATTAAGGTACCTAGAAGACGAGACTTTGAAGCACACCTTCTTGATAAGGCTGAGAGACAAAGGTTTAATCTGGTCGCTCGCCCTTGAGCAGTCAAGCACGTTTTTCCAAATGCTCAACTATGCCTAGAGGCACACCGACATGTCTAATTACATGAAGAACCATCGAGACAGAGAGGGCACCAGTGACAAAAAGGGCAAAAAGCATAAAGATCCACCTGAGTAGCTCAAGACCAACTAGAAGAACAAACCTAAGGCTGATAAGTCTAGAGTCCTAACCGAAAAATTCCAAAGATATACATCCCTGGTAGCCACCATCGACAAGGTGCTAAACTAGGTGAACAATCAGAATTTGTTAGTGAATTCACCTCCATTGAAGGTAAACATGGCAAAAAGGGATCAAAACAAATCCTATAACTTCCACAAAGATATCAGACACAATACTCACAATGCATTCAACTGAAAGATCAAATCAAGAAGCTTGTCTGAGATAGGCATCTTAGGGAGTTCATTGAGCGAGTCTTGAACCTTGCTACTAATGCCAAGAGAAATGACCAGCCGACCAAAGAAGGTCAGCCTAAAGTGCACAACATTGACGATGAGAATGCCCTGGACCTATTGAACATTATGCACATGATGTTTGGAGGGACAGTTATCGGGGGCACCACAAGTGGCCTCTAGGCTTATGCTCAAGAGGCTAGGCTGGTCGAGTAAAGGGACCTCATGAATATGTCTGAACATATCGATAACATTTACCATCAAGAGGATGCCACCATTCCCTTCTTGGAGGAAGAAGCTGATAGGCTCATTCATCCACATAATGATGCTCTAGTGTGCAAGCTGTAGATAGCCAACAACATAATTCGATAGGTGCTGATTGACAACGGTAGCTCTTGACAAGCTCAGACGAGCAATGCCATACCAATCCCTATCTAAACGTCCTTGTATGGCTTCTAGAGGGAATGTGTCTGAGTTATCAGCATGATCTACTTGCCAGTCATATTCGTTGAAGGCAGTGCTCGGGTAACACATCTTGTGGAATTCCTCGTCATCGATAAACCATCTCAACATAATATCATCATCGAGCAACCAACTATCAATGTTCTAAAGGCTGTAGCATCAACCTACCACCTAGCAATGAAGCTTCCTACTGAGAATGGGGTTAGGGTGATAAGATCATGATAGAAGGATTCTCAGAAGTGCTATGTCAAGACCATTAAGGAAGCAATGGTTTAGCATCTGAACGTTTCGGTCATTTTTAAAGTGGACAAGATAGAATTCCTTATTGAGTGGGAGCCAAAAATGTTATCTGACCTTGACCCATGACTGCCCGAGGAAGAGGTGCAAGCAACGCCTATCAAAGACCTGGTGCTATATCACTTGGAACCTAAACACCCCAAATGAACGGTCCTGCTTGGATCCTAATAGAATGTCAAGACACGTTCACCTAGTCCCATGAAGACATGCCTAGGATTAACTTGAGCATTATTAGCCATTATCTGAATGTCTATCCCAGACACAATATGATCATCTAAAAGAAATGAATGTTTAATTTGGAGAGGTATGCCATCATCAATGAGGAAGTTTAAAAGCTCTTAAAGGTTAGATTTATCCAGGAGGTTACATATCCAAAGTGGTTAACGAACATGGTCATGGTCAAAAAGCCTGCTAAAAGGACTACTTCCCCCAGATTTGTATTGATTTAAATAAAGCCTACCAAAAGGACTACTTTTCACCCACTCCGGATCGATCAAATGGTAGACACAACCCCTAGCACGAGCTGCTATGCTTTATGGATGCCTATTCTTGCTACAATCAGATCAGGATGGCCGAGGAGGATCGAATGAAGATTGCGTTCACCATAGACCAGGGGTTATTTTGCCATATGGTCATGCCGTCTAGATTGAAGAATGCCAGGGCCATTTACCAACACCTGGTGAACACGATGTTTGCGTGGCAAATTAGGAAGACCACGAAGGTGTATGTCTACAATATGCTCGTCAAGTCTGTCTGAGCACTCGATCACATTGCCAATCTCTAAGACAGCTTTGACATACTCTGAGAGTATAAGATAAAACTCAATCCAATCAAATGCACGTTTGGAGTGGAGTCTGGCAAATTCCTTAGATTCATGGTCAACCATCGTGGTATTGAAGTAAATCTAGCCCAAGTTGTGTGAATGTACACTCTCCTCAAATAGTTAAGGAAGTCCAAAAGCTGACCGACATGGTTACGACCCTATCTAGATTCGTCTCCCAGTCCACCGACAAATGTCAGCCTATTTTTTAGGCACTCAAGGGGGGTTTGAATGGAGTAGAGAGTGTGAGGAAGTACTTCAAAACCTAAAAAAATGCTTGGCCATAGAACTGCTCTTTTTGAAACCTCTACTAGGAGAGATACTCTACGTTTACTTAGCAGTATCCAAGAAAATAGTGTTGGAAACAAAGTGCGCAGCGGAATTTTAAAAATTTTTCATCAGAGTAATTTCCAAAACACAAGTTTGACATGTTATATATATAAATTAAACAGATCTTACTAACCTCAGTGTGCCGAAGAACCTCCGCGACCTGTGTAGAGAAGTAACGTTCCAGAAGAGCCTCAACCAACTGGTCTTCTTTGCTATTCTCTATCCACAACCGGAGTGAGTGTGGGCTCACACGTACAGCTCTTCCACCGGTGACTCTCCTTCCAACCAATAGAGAGAACCCAAAGCAAGTGTTCGTAATTTGTGAACAAAAGCTCTCAGGGAGTTTTCAGATGCTCACTAGAAGAGTATCACTCTTAATCTCTCAAATTGATCTGAGTAAATCATTAGACTCACTCCCTTTTTATACCTATTGGTCCTTGGGGTCAGTCCATATCAGATTAGGTCTCAAAAATCGAAACAGAATCAAGTTCGGATCAATATCTGATAAGATACGCGTGAAAAACGCGTAATCTTAACTGTCGCGGTCGGCATGCCGAACTGTGTGATAGGCAGGCCGAACTGGCAGGTTCGGCAGGCCGAACACGTCATCCGGCATGCCGAACTGCCGAGAAAAAATCTCCGCGAATCTTTTATTTTCCACCCGAGATTCTAAAGGATAAAGTCTCAGTTTTGATTCAAATAGCCCAATAGAAAAGATATCTGATCAAAACAAACTTTATCAAGATAATCTCTAAGAAAATAAATCAATTCACAATAATTCTACAAGTTTATCTTGTTCTAATTGTCCAAAATTAAAACAACCGATAAACAGACAAGAATTATCCGAACGCCATAATTCAACAAGTTCATCTTGAACTAATTTCTTACATAATTAATTCAACCGATAAACAGACTTGAATTATTTGATTCTTATAAATTTTAAACCAATCTGATAAATCCGACATAAGTCACCAATTATTGGAAAAGCACGCCGTGTCGTTACAGGATTTTGTGAGCTAGCAAAGGGGACCAAAATGGACCTATAAAGTTCAAGCTCATGATAATTATGAAACCCAATATCCCAGATATACATTTCACAATTATCAACTCCAACGCTACTCCACTAAAAGCTTGGAGCTACACTCTCAAACTTTATAGAATTACGAAGCTCGTGTAGCTAAGTCTCGATGACATATCATAGTGTATCGCATCCCCATATGATCATCCATAATCGGCTTAAGGACAAGTTCTGTCTTACCTTCCCGATTATTTTTATCTTACGTTCCATTGTCTCACCATTAGAAAACTTACCATCCAAAGATAGTATACCATTCGGTTACACCTATGTATCCAAATGGTTGAGCGCTCCAGTTTTCCAATTACAGGACAACGCATATAAGAGGATATCATTACTCCTAAAGAGGAGCTATGGATTCTATATCTATGAATAACAAGTCTACGCTACCAAGAGTCATGCCTCCAACGTACCAGCATGCATGCCACTATAGAGATGTGGGAGTCACCCATTGGTACATCAAAAGACACAAATCGAGACAACGGGCCCATTATTCATCTCAAGATTAAGATACAATACAAATGATTGTCTAAAGTGAATCGATTTGCCAAGACAGAATTATTAATCCAAATCAATTCACTTTATGTCCCGATCCAACACATCGTCACCTATGACAACGCGCCAATGTTTCTATTCACAGAGTCCAACTCCGATGGCCAAGACAAACCATCTCCCAAAAGGGATATAGACAACATAACAATCTTTACATGAATAAAGCGCCCAACTTTATTCCCTCGATTGCGGATCATATATTTTAGACCATCACCTTAAGAGTCGTGTCTACCGCATAATCATCCCATCATATGCCCAACTCTTAAGGTTTAGACTGACAGTCTCAGACTACTGTTTGCTTATCATACATTCAACAAATATGAACGTAAAGAGGACAATATTTGGTATATATAAATGAATAAATTCTTTATTGATAAAAATGTCTCCAAAAACGTATTACATTTTTACTCCTTAGAGCATACATGTCTAACAATCTCCCACTTGCACTAAGTGAGTAAATACTGCAAATTTCGCATCCCCATAGCTTCCACATGCCTTTCGAAGACTCTCCCAGAAAGTGTCTTCGTAAATGGATCAGCTAAATTGTCCTCTGACGCGATCTTGCACACCGTGACATGCCCGCTCTCAACGAAGTCCTTTATCACATGATACTTCCGATCAATATGCTTACTCTTCTTGTGAAATCTTGGTTCCTTAGCATTAGCTACCGCCGCACTGTTATCACAGTACAGTGATACCGCTTTATCCATACCAGGAACTACCTCAAGATCCCCAAGGAACTTGCGGAGCCACACTGCTTCTTTCGAAGCATCACTAGCCGCCACATACTCGGCCTCCATCGTTGAATCCGAAGTGCAATCTTGCTTCGCACTTCTCCAACTAATGGCACCGCCACCCAGAGTAAACCCAAACCCCGATGTCGATTTCCTAGAATCCAGGCAGGATTGAAAATCCGAATCAGTGTATCCTAGAGGAGTTAAATCCTCACCCGAATACACAAGCATATACCCTCGAGTCCTTCTTAGGTACTTGAAAATATGCTTTACCGCAACCCAATGGTTCGGTCCTGGATCCGCCTGAAATCGACTCACAATCCCGACCACATAACTAATATCTGGTCGAGTGCAAAGCATGGCATACATGAGACTACCCACTGCCGAAGCATAAGGTACCTTCTTCATGTATTCTCCTTCTTCATAAGACTTTGGAGAGTCTTTCTTAGAAAGAGTAATTCCAGACCTAGATGGTTGCCCACCTTTCTTGGAATCCTGCATTGCAAACCTCCTGAGAATTTTATCTATGTAGCCGGCCTGTGACAAAGCTATCATTTTGTTCTTCCTATCCCGAAAGATCTGGATACCGAGAACAAAATTAGCCTCACCTAAGTCCTTCATGTCAAACTGCTTGGTCAACCATAATTTGACCGATGACAACGCCCCAACGTCATTGCCAATTAGCAGAATGTCATCTACATAGAGTAGTAGAAAAACCACCTTCCCATTCTTAATGTGTTTGTAAACACATGGTTCATCCACATTTTGTGAGAACCCATAAGTCTTGATCACTTGATCAAATCTTATGTTCCAAGAACGCGAAGCCTGCTTAAGTCCATAAATTGACTTTAGCAGCTTACAAACCTTACCCTCTTGACCCATGACCTTGAACCCGTTTGGTTGTTCCATATAAATGGACTCATCAAGATAGCCATTCAGAAAAGCCGTCTTGACATCCATCTGCCAAATCTCGTAGTCGAGAGCGGCAGCTATGGACAAGAGAATCTGGATGGAAGCATGGCTACAGGCGAAAAGGTTTCCTCATAATCGATTCCTTCCTTTTGCGTATAAACCTTAGCTACCAGTCTAGCCTTAAAGGTTTCGACCTTTCCATCCACTCCTCTTTTCCTCTTGTAGATCCACTTACACCCTATGGGTTTTACCCCTTCGGGAAGATCCACAAGCTCCCAGACCCGATTAGTCTCCATAGACTTCATCTCAATGTTCATGGCCTCTGTCTAGAGTCTTGAATCAACATCCTCCATAGCTTCTGCGTAAGTATAAGGATCCCTGTCATGTTCATCCGGTTCAGCCAAAAAGACCTCCCCATTGAACATATACCTCTCAGGTTGACGCCCGATCGTCCCACTACACCGAAGCCCCTGAGGTTGTTGTTCAGGTTTGTTTGGTTTTTCTACACCGATCGGAATGGTTTCGTTCGGAACCTCCGGAGTAAACGGATTACCCCTCAACTCCTCAAGCACCACTTTGCTTTGAGGTTTAAAGTCGTTCATGTAACTCTCCTCAAGGAAAGTTGCATTAGTTGAAACCACGACTTTATTTTCCTTTGGGTTATAAAAATAACCCCCTTTAGTCCCTTTTGGATATCCTACAAACACGCAAACTTCTGAACGTTCTTCCAACTTATTCGGATCCTTAAACAGGACATGAGCTGGACATCCCCATATGCGAATATGGTTTAAGGATGTCTTCCGTCTTGTCCACAACTCGTGAGGAGTTTTAGGGACCGATTTTGAAGGCACATTGTTCAAAAGATAACATGCGGTTTGTAGTGCATATCCCCAAAAGGATAAAGGCAATGATGAATAACTCATCATGGACCGAATCATGTCCAACAAAGTCCTATTCCTTCTCTCTGCTACGCCATTCTGCTGCGGAGTACCCGGCGCAGTCAAATGGGATAAAATCCCATTCTCTAACAAGTGTCCCAAGAACTCATCAGAAAGGTATTCCCCACCTCGATCAGATCGAAGTGCCTTTATGGGTCTACCCAATTGCTTTTCCACTTCAGTCCGAAACTCCATGAACTTATCATAAGTTTCGCTTTTGTGGTGCATTAGGTACACATACCCATATCTTGAGTAATCGTCAATAAAAGTAACGAAGTACTCATACCCTCCTCGTGCCCGGATGTTCATCGGTCCGCAAACATCACTATGCACAAGTTCTAGAACCCCTTCGGCCCTATTGCCCTTAGACCCGTATGGTCTTTTGGTCATTTTACCCTCCAAACAAGATTCACATTGAGGTATAGATTTCACCTTTAAGTGACTTAAAGGTCCATCCCTTACCAACCTTTGAATCCTATTTAGGTTAATATGGCCAAGGCGCAAATGCCAAAGATAAGTCTTATTAGAGTGAGAAGTTTTAAGTCTTTTTGAGTCATTATCATTTATCTCAGCATTAAGCAATAGGTCCATCTTAGGTTTGATAAAATATAGATTATTTTGCATCCATCCAGAACAGATAAAAGATTTGTTTTTACGAATCACCACTTTTTCATTAAAAGATACCACGTAGGAGTCTTTAAATAAAGAAGATACATAAATTAAATTCCTTTTAAATTTAGGAACATAAAAACAATCTCGCAAAATTAAACTCCTATAATTATCAAAATAAAGATGGACATCTCCCACTGCTTCCGCTGAGACCAAGGATCCATCGCCCATCCGAAGCGTTAAGTCTTCACGAAGTAGACTTCTCGTTTCTTTGAATCCCTGCAGAGAAACACAAACATGATTAGTTGCACCGAAATCTATGACCCAAATGTCACTGGATTCCTCAACCAAACAAGTTTCTAAATATAGAAGATCACACCTACCTCCCTTGGAAAGGAAGTCCTTGCAATGCTTCTTTATATGCCCGACCTTACCACAAAAGAAGCACTTAAGCTTCTTTGGGTTCTTCTTCTTCTTCTTCTTGCTCTTTGTAGCAATAGGAATAGAAGACTTCCCACTTTTGGCCCGTTGCTTCTTTCCATTCCCAGAGTTAGGATTGGAACCAGAAGCAGCTACCATATTGGCCTCTCCACCAGCAGGAGACTCCCTGATCAGCAGTTCAAACTCTTGTAACTGTTTCATCAGTTCTGTCAAGGTCATATCCCGTATATTGCTTAGATTAAAAGTAGCTCTAAACGGAATAAATTCCTTAGACAGAGTCTCAAAGACCATAGTCATCTGAGTTTCAGCATCGATGTCGGCTCCATTGGTTTGAGCCTCAGCGAGGTAACCTATGACCAACATCATGTGCTCCTTTACAGATGTCCCCGGTCTCTGTCTACAGTTTAAGAGTTTCCGAAGCGCCCGTTGCCGCTTTGTTATGGCCTGGCCTCCAAACATGTCCTCAAGATTATCCAAGATCTGCTTCGCAGTCTCATAATCCTGATGTTGAGCCTGCAGCACGTTATTCATGCTAGCCATAACATAGCAGCGGGCCTGATCATTAGCATCTTTCCAGCGGTCGTACGCTTGGAATTGCTCATTACTTGAGTCTCCCGTAGGCTCGGGAGGACAAGGAGTTGTCAGAACATATTTCAGTTTCTCAAAGGAAAGGACGATGTCCAGGTTCCGTTTCCAATCATTATAGTTCTCACCGGTTAATTGGTTTTTGTCAAGTATCGATGATAAAGCGTTTTTAGACATTTTCAATCTACAATAAAGAGTCATATACCAAACATAAGCAAACATATATAATAATTTAGTAAGATAACACAATCATGTAAATTATACAAATGTGTTTATGTGTCAAAACCTTGAAAATATCACAACCTTACAACGATAATTCCCAACTCAGAATTCAACAAGCTCCTAGGGGAGTCATGCCAAATTCAATCAGGAACACGGATCCCCTCCTAATTAATATATGCCATCCAGGACCCGTATGATCCAGCATATACTAATAATCGTTTCTTTGGCCATTAATTTTATTAACAGAGCTCCTAGGGGAGGTTAATAATAAAATTAACGTGAGTGTATAACCACCGTTTTAATATTTTATCCATGATTTATAATCACCACTTAGGGGTGTGCAACCATAAATCATACTAAAATACCTTATCCTTTCAGAGATCCAATCTGGTACATGATAGAAATCCCTTCCTAGGGGTTGGGACCATCATGTTCTTCCTATGGACCAACGATGGAGGCCTTAGGTTCTCTCTTCAAAAACCTTCTCCCACTCAATCTTTTGAAGTCAAGGTTTTATTTTAAAATTATGCATGAACAATTTTAATATGAGCGGCACTCCCTATTCTATATGACATGTTATCAATATACATGGTAAATCATATTATAATGCAGACAAGCAACGCAATCAAGCAAAGCTACAAGCATAATAATAATAATAACCGTAATATTATGGTTCCACCCTAGAGAATAGAAAAAAACTAAGATTACAAGAGAATAATCGAGACATTTATCGATTCTTCATCCTTGAATCCTCAAGCTATATCCTTCTTCATGTAATATCCATCTTCAAGTCCTCAATCCCGTATGAATCGAACACTTCATATTTCCGGTCATATCCAAATTTAATGTTTCTCAGAATCGTCCCAAAAATAAAATTAAAACTGCACTGGAAAAATTGCACCTTTTCTGGACACCTGGCAGCTCTCGGTCGGCAGGCCGATCTAGGTGATCGGCCTACCGATCATGGAGGTTCGGCCTGCCGAACATTAAGGTTCGGCCTGCCGGCAGAGCACCAAAATTTCTGCCCCACTGTCGGCCTACCGGACCGTACGTCCGGCCTGCCGATCTGTGACCTTCGGCCTGCCGAACTGTGAGGTCTGGCATGCCGACCGAGAAGAAAACCCTCAATCCAGAAAATACAATTTTAATGCAATTCATCAATTTTATTTTCAACAATTCAAAAACATAAAATTAGAGACTCAGGAAATACCTGGAGGCGCCATCATCAATCTTTAAGTTCCGACTTCTCGTTCCGTCTTCTCCGAATAATTATTTAATTACAAAATTCTTACAAATTAAAAATTAAATAATAATTCCTAGACAGAGATGATAGTCTGCCATCTAATTACATGAAAAACCTAGATACACATTCTAACCTCTAAGGAACCATAACCGGTATTAATTAATTAATAAATAATTAAACAACAATTTAATCAACCATAATTAATTAATAAACATTCACCATATAATCCATGACAACATATATATTATATAGAAACCTAGAGTGCCATCTCTCTATAAAATTTAATTCAAGCATTGGAGAGATTAAGATCACAAAATTTATGCATATAACATGATCACAAACTTGCAAATTTATGTAAAAACCTCGGCTCTGATACCAATTGTTGGAAACAAAGTGCGTAGCGGAATTTTAAAAATTTTTCATCAGAGTAATTTCCAAAACACAAGTTTGACATGTTATATGTATAAATTAAACAGATCTTACTAACCTCAGTGTGCCGAAGAACCTCCGCGACCTGTGTAGAGAAGTAACGTTCCAGAAGAGCCTCAACCAACTGGTCTTCTTTGCTATTCTCTATCCACAACCGGAGTGAGTGTGGGCTCACACGTACAGCTCTTCCACCGGTGACTCTCCTTCCAACCAATAGAGAGAACCCAAAGCTAGTGTTCGTAATTTGTGAACAAAAGCTCTCAGGGAGTTTTCAGATGCTCACTAGAAGAGTATCACTCTTAATCTCTCAAATTGATCTGAGTAAATCATTAGACTCACTCCCTTTTTATACCTATTGGTCCTTGGGGTCAGTCCATATCAGATTAGGTCTCAAAAATTGAAACAGAATCAAGTTCGGATCAATATCTGATAAGATACGCGTGAAAAACGCGTAATCTTAACTGTCGCGGTCGGCATGCCGAACTGTGTGATAGGCAGGCCGAACTGGCAGGTTCGGCAAGCCGAACACGTCATCTGGCATGCCGAACTGTCGAGAAAAAATCTCCGCGAATCTTTTATTTTCCACCCGAGATTCTAAAGGATAAAGTCTCAGTTTTGATTCAAATAGCCCAATAGAAAAGATATCTGATCAAAACAAACTTTATCAAGATAATCTCTAAGAAAATAAATCAATTCACAATAATTCTACAAGTTTATCTTGTTCTAATTGTCCAAAATTAAAACAACCGATAAACAGACAAGAATTATCCGAACGCCATAATTCAACAAGTTCATCTTGAACTAATTTCTTACATAATTAATTCAACCGATAAACAGACATGAATTATTTGATTCTTATAAATTTTAAACCAATCTGATAAATCTGACATAAGTCACCAATTATTGGAAAAGCACGCCGTGTCGTTACAGGATTTTGTGAGCTAGCAAAGGGGACCAAAATGGACCTATAAAGTTCAAGCTCATGATAATTATGAAACCCAATATCCCAGATATACATTTCACAATTATCAACTCCAACGCTACTCCACTAAAAGCTTGGAGCTGCACTCTCAAACTTTATAGAATTACGAAGCTCGTGTAGCTAAGTCTCCATGACATATCATAGTGTATCGCATCCCCATATGATCATCCATAATTGGCTTAAGGACAAGTTCTGTCTTACCTTCCCGATTATTTTTATCTTACGTTCCATTGTCTCACCATTAGAAAACTTACCATCCAAAGATAGTATACCATTCGGTTACACCTATGTATCCAAATGGTTGAGCGCTCCAGTTTTCCAATTACAGGACAACGCATATAAGAGGATATCATTACTCCTAAAGAGGAGCTATAGATTCCATATCTATGAATAACAAGTCTACGCTACCAAGAGTCATGCCTCCAACGTACCGGCATGCATGCCACTATAGAGATGTGGGAGTCACCCATTGGTACATCAAAAGACACAAATCGAGACAACGGGCCCATTATTCATCTCAGGATTAAGATACAATACAAATGATTGTCTAAAGTGAATCGATTTGCCAAGACAGAATTATTAATCCAAATCAATTCACTTTATGTCCCGATCCAACACATCGTCACCTATGACAACGCGCCAATGTTTCTATTCACGGAGTCCAACTCCGATGGCCAAGACAAACCATCTCCCAAAAGGGATATAGACAACATAACAATCTTTACATGAATAAAGCGCCCAACTTTATTCCCTCGATTGCGGATCATATATTTTAGACCATCACCTTAAGAGTCGTGTCTACCGCATAATCATCCCATCATATGCCCAACTCTTAAGGTTTAGACTGACAGTCTCAGACTACTGTTTGCTTATCATACATTCAACAAATATGAACGTAAAGAGGACAATATTTGGTATATATAAATGAATAAATTCTTTATTAATAAAAATGTCTCCAAAAACGTATTACATTTTTACTCCTTAGAGCATACATGTCTAACAAATAGTCTACTAGTCCTTATCCGAGAAAAAGAGAATGCCAAGAAACCAATCTACTACACCAACAAAGTATTTGAGGGAGTCGAGGAGAGGTACCCTCTATTAGAGAAACTAGCCCTTTCTCTTGTCACCTCTACTCGAAAGCTCTAACTATACTTCTAAGGGCACACAATTAAGGTCTTAACTAAGTATCCCTTGTGCCAGATCCTCCAAAATCTAGAAATCTCTGATTGGATGGCTAAGTGGTCTTTAGAGCTCAAAGAATTCAACATAAATTTTGTGCTCTAAATGGCCATAAAGCACAAGCATTGGCCGATTTCATAGCAAAGTTCACAGATGCAGAATAGACCACCCTTTTGGTTGAGAAGGCTCTTGTCGAAGATTCTGACCCAACCAACAGCATCACGACTAAGCCTGAGCCAGAGCTAGAGCCTAAATGGAATCTATTTATTGATAGATCTTTAAGCATAAATGGGTTGGGTGTTGGTCTAATTCTCATCAGTCTAGACGATTACAAGGCAAGTTGTGCACTTCATTTTGATATTAGGGCCTTCAACAACGAGGCCTGAGTATAAGGCCTTGGTAGTCGAACTTAGAATCATGTGAGACCTTGGAGTGGATTGCATCTGCATTCACAACGACTCTATGCTTGTTTAGCAAGTGATCGGTGGCTTCTAGGCTCGGAACGAGTATATGGCCGCTTATCTATGAGAAGTCAAGGCCCTGCTTAGACAATTCAAGAGTTACTCCTTCATTTAGATCCTAAGGGTAGAAAATGTAGAGGCCAACACACTTGCTCGGCTAGCCCTGGGCTTAGAAGGCAGTGATCTAACTTTAGTTCTAATCGAGATGCTAGTCAAGTCGAGCATCAAAAGAGAAGTAATGAGTACAGCTGACGACCAAACAGGAACTTGGATAGACCCAATCATCCAATACTTGATCATAATTGAACTGCCCAGCGATCGAGAGGAAGCCTAATGCGTTCCCAACAACTCTACCTAGTATTCCATGATTGAGGGAAAACTCTACCGACACAGCTACATCATGCCCTATCAGAAGTTCCTTAGACCTCAGGAAGCTCGGTGCCTTATTGAAGAAATACACAACGAGTAGTGTCGCAATCATGTGGGAGGTGTTTCCTATTCTTTAATGCCTTTGACAAGGCTATTACTGATCGACCTGTTAGACATGTATGCCCTAAGGAGTAAAAATGTAATACGTTTTTGGAGACATTTTTATCAATAAAGAATTTATTCTTTTATATATACCAAATCTTGTCCTCTTTACGTTCATATTTGTTGAATGTATGATAAGCAAATAGTAGTCTAAGATTGTCAGTCTAAACCTTAAGAATTGGGCATATGATGGGATGATTATGCGGAAGACACGATTCTTAAGGTAATGGTCTAAAACATATGATCCGCAATCGAGGGAATAAAGTTGGGTGCTTTATTCATGTAAAGATTGTTATGTTGTTTATATCCCTTTAGGGAGATGGTTTGTCTTGGCCATCGGAGTTGGACTCCTTGAATAGAAACATTGGCACGTTGTCATGGGTGACGATGTGTTGGATCGGGACATAAAGTGAATTGATTTGGATTAATAATTCTGTCTTGGCAAATCAATTCATTTTAGACAGTCATTTGTATTGTATCTTAATCCTGAAATGAATAGTGGGCCCGTTGTCTCGACTTGGGTCTTTTAATGTACCAATGGGTAACTCCCACATCTCTATAGTGGTATGCATGCCGGTACATTGGAGGCATGACTCTTGATAGCGTAGACTTGTTATTCATAGATATGGAATTCATAGCTCCTCTTTAGGAGTAATGATATCCTCTTATACGCGTTGTCCTGTAATTGGAAAACTGGAGCGCTCAACCATTTGGATACATAGGTGTAACCGAATGGTATACTATCTTCGGATGGTAAGTTTTCTAATGGTGAGACAATGGAACATAAGATAAAAATAATCGGGAAGTTAAGACAGAACTTGTCCTTAAGCCGATTATGGATTATCATATGGGGATACGATACACTTTGATATGTCATGGAGACTTAGCTACACGAGCTTCGTAATTCTATAAAGTTCGAGAGTGCAGCTCCAAGCTTTTAGTGGAGTAGCGTTGGAGTCGATAATTGTGAAATGTATATCTGGGATATTGGGTTTCATAATTATCATGAGCTTGAACTTTATAGGTCCATTTTGGTCCCCTTTGCTAGCTCACAAAGTCCTGTAACGACACGGCGTGCTTTTTCAATAATTGATGACTTATGTCAAAATTATCAGATTGGTTTAAAATTTGTAAGAATCAAATAATTCATGTCTGTTTATCGGTTGAATTAATTTTGTAAGAAATTAGTTTAAGATAAACTTGTTGAATTATTGCAATCAGATAATTCTTGTCTGTTTATCGGTTGTTTTAATTTTGGACAAATTAGAACAAGATAAACTTGTAGAATTATTGTGAATTGATTTATTTTCTTAGAGATTATCTTGATAAAGTTTGTTTTGATCAGATATCTTCTCTATTGGGTTATTTGAATCAAAACTGAGACTTTATCCTTTAGAATCTCAGGTGGAAAATAAAAGATTCGCAGAGATTTTTTCTCGGGAGTTCTGCCTGTCGAATGACGTGGTCGGCCTGCCGAACTGGCCTGTTTGGCCTACCGATCAGAATGTTTGCCCTGTCGATCAGTGGGAGATAAGATTACACGTTTTCACATAGATCTTATCAGATACTGATCCAAACTTGATTCTGTTTCAAGTTTTTGAGACCTAATCTGATACGGACTGACCCCAGGACCAATAGCTATATAAAGGGAGTGAGTCTCATGATTTACTCAGATCAATTTGAGAGATTAAGAGCGATACTCTTCTAGTGAGCATCTGAAAACTCCCTGAGAGCTTTTGTTCACAAATCACGAACACTAGCTTTGGGTTCTCTCTATTGGTTGGAAGGAGAGTCACCGGTGGAAGAGCTGTACGTGTGAGCCCACACTCACTCCGGTTGTGGATAGAGAATAGCAAAGAAGACCAGTTGGTTGAGGCTCTTCTGGAATGTTACTTCTCTACACAGGTTGCGGAGGTTCTTCGGCACACTGAGGTTAGTAAGATCTGTCTAATTTATACATATAACATGTCAAACTTGTGTTTTGGAAATTGCTCTGATGAAAAATTTTAAAAATTCCGCTGCGCACTTTGTTTCCAACACGACCATGGACCAAGACTGTAAGGAGTGTACACACAAAGGTCTCAAATGCTAGTAGTTCTCCCAAGCAATCGGGAAACCCACGTGAAGCATCTCAACTCTATGATGGCTACCTGGCCATTCACAAATGGGCCATTGATATGATTGGCCCTCTTCCCATGGCCCAATTGCAATTTAAATACTGTATCTAGTGGCCATTGACTACCTCACTAAGTGGGTGGGGTCGAGCCCTATATCGACATGACCGAAGCTAAGTGCACTAACTTTATTTGGAATAACATAATTTGTGGTATGGCATCCCATACACCATAGTCACCGACAACGCCAAGTATTTCAAAGCAGACAGCCTCCTCAAAATGTGCGAGTAGCTCGGCATCAAGAAAGTGTTCTCCTCACCAGGCTACCCTTAGAGCAATGGACTTGTTGAGTCCATCAACAAAACCATGAAGGACAATGTCAAGAAGAAACTAGATGTGACGCCCTCCTTACGAATATCACATATGTCATTACATTCATCCCTATTTTTATTACTTTTAAAATTAACCATTTAAATAAGGTAAAGTTTATTAAACTTATCCTAAGATCTATGCATACATTTTCTTTTCCAAATATCAATATTTCAAACTTTTTATGTTTATTTAAGTAGTTTATCAATGTCAAATTAATGAAGCCATAATGCAAATAGAATTTAGAATCATCATTTAATTCTGTTCTCAGTTTGGTAGGCCGAACTCTAGACACTGGTAGGCCAAACATGACCAGCAGTCCGAACTTCAACCACCAGCAGGTCGACCGAGGCCTTGCAAAATTAGAGTTTTAAAATACTAGAATTGGCAGGCCAATACAAGGTAATCGGTAGGCCAATTATTGCATTGACAGTCCAACCAGTAATGGTCGATAAGCCGATCTATGGTCAAAATCAAAAATAAATTAAAACAAGTCCCAATATCTCAAAGTGTGGAAAATAAATATACACAGAAAATAAAATATAGTTCATAAATTTTAAAACCTCTTTCTTGGCATCTTCCATTTTCAATCCATTGTGCACAGCACACACGTCCGTCTGTGTCCTCCATCTATTCTATAGTCCTCTTACCCTTATTTGTAACATGATGCAAAGCTAAGTAAGCAAAATGCTTAAGTAGTACACTTTACAATCTCACAAGATAAAACATTTTATGAACATCTTTATGCAACATCATATACTTAATCATCATTAACATAATAGTGCACTTGGCATAGTTTCATATAAAACATATCTTTCATGTTCATTATCCATATTAAAACTTTGTTCATTTATCTTTAAGGGCCCAAGTGTTGCACCATTATCATCATTGTAGTTGCACCGTCATGAGAGGAGATGGGTAGCTAATCCCAAACCAAACATGACATCATAAACATAAACATAACATAACATGGGGCATGCAACACTTATTTAGGTTATACATATATACATATATATACTTTTATACTTTAAAATACGTCATCATCAAAACATGCATAAACTTCATATACATCAAACTTTCATAATGAAATATCATAAATAATCATCATGAAATCTATCATAAAACTGTCATGAACATAGATTTCAACTTTTCATAAACTTCATCATGTTGCAGGTGAGAATGTACTTACTTGACTAACTTGTTAACTACACCTTAATTTGGATGACGTCGCCGCAGTCTTGATGTGCTCGCCTCTTGGAGTTTCCATGTCAACCATCCATATACTCAAGAAATTAGCATTCATCTCCATGATGTCATTCAATACCACACAACATGCTCATACATGCTTCTCTTAAGAACATTAATTCAAAACACACTTTATCAATCCTAAAAGGGCATTTTAGCCAAATTACCAATACAAATGTTGTCTGACCCTTATGAGTTCACAACCCAATATCTCATAATTCACACAAAATTCAAGCACCAAACTTGGCAGGGACAAAGTCAACATATAAACGTAATACCATGATTTTTTTAATTAGCCATAAAGTTTCCATTTGTTATTTAAAACAAGTCACAAATTCCAAGACACAAAATCTGCCAGCAATATTTAGGTAGTGAACAACCCTAAGCTAAAATCCATTTATCACATTATTGATGTCATAGAAAAATCTACAAAAATTAACACATATGATAGACACGTAAAACTGTAACATATCCAAAAAATTAATTCAAAAAAATTAAAGCAGGTCAAAATACACAATTGAAATCGGTAGTAAAACTGATTTTACAAACATAAGCAGCAAACACCTTTCAAACTAGCATTTAAGAAAAATATCACGAAAATAGTTTTGACCTCAAAATTTTTGTGACAATCAATATAGGCAGTGAACAACCCTCAGCTAAAATCCATTTATCACATTATTGATGTCATAGAAAAATCTAAAAAAATTAACACATATGATAGACACATAAAACTGTAACATATCCACAAAATTAATTCAAAAAAATCAAAGCAGGTCAAAATACACAATTGAAATCGATAGTAAAACTGATTTTACAAACATGGGCAGCAAACACCTTTCAAACTAGCATTTAAGAAAATTATCACGAAAATAAGTTTGACATCAAAATTTTTGTGACAATCAATATACATTATAATACCTTACTGCAAAAATTCCCATGACCAAACAACATCATTAGACACAATAAAAAGTTACGGAAACAAGAGGTCCAAAATTTGCAAGTTCATAGCCATAAAAACCTAGTTTGAAGAAAGTTTAATAACTCACAAAATATACATGATATTACCACAAAAATTTTTAGTTCACAACCTAATATAACCATGAACATTTTAGCCAAATTTTGTATAAAAACAAAGCAAATTTACCCCTTGAACAAAGACCATGTTTTTATATAATTTTACCAATCAGTAGTGTTTCAGCTATGAGTGATAGAGAGAAGAAAATTCATAACTCTGAGTAAAAAAGTCCAAATGGCATGAAATTCTGACGAATAACACATAACACATATACAAATAACGTATTAAAATTTCAGAGCAAACAGAAATTCCTAGACAAAATTATGGGGGTCGGCACATAGAGAAAATACAACATTACCGATCAGCATTAATCAACTATGAGTGACAGAGACTAAAAATTCCATATCTCAGCATATAAAACTCCAAATAATGTGAAATTTTGAAGAGTGTTACACAACACATACATTAATATCATATTTAAATTTCAAATTAAACAAAAATTTGTAGGCAATGATATAGCAGTCAGATTACATGGTGCTTAAAATTTCAAAAATGCTGAGAAAGAGTTTCTTACCTCAAAACAATCTTTTCTCAAATTTCCTTTGAATTCGCCCAAAAGAAAACCCAATATTTCATTCAAATATTTGCAAGAAATTAATGGAGAAAAAAAAAGAAGAGAAAACATAGAGAAAGAGAGGGATTATTTTTGAGAGAATTTTTCTGAAAGAGAAGAAGATATATGCGTGAAAATGAGAATGGTATGAAAATAACACTCTCTGTAATGTTAACAGAATTTTTTTTTTCAATGGAGGATTCACATGTATGATAGAGAGCATTAAGGGGAAAGTCAATAATTTCTCCACTTATCGTATTTCAAAATTTCATAATTGGAAGCCTAATCAAATATCCAATCATCCATAAAAGTCAAACATTTTAAAAAAGTAATCAAACCAAAAATATGCCAATCAATCAAAATTTACCATCCAATCAAATCAATCATCCATGCCACAATTTCGGTGATTACCTGTTGATTGCTTATCAGTTGTCTTCGGCCTACTAATGGTTTACTTCGGCTTGCTGAAGTCATGAGGCCTGGCCTACCGATGGAATCCATCGGCCTGCCGTTTTGTGAGGGATAATTCGACCCACCGAACCTAGAGGAGTGGCCTATCGAACTACCGTATACACTAAAATATAACAAAACTTTAATTTATTACTAAACAATTATCAAGCATACAATGTAAATGACATGAATACCTTGAGCATACCAATTTTATGTGATTATCGCCTGTTATCATACTTAAATAAAATAGTTAGTAATATAATATCATATATTATTAAGAAAAAAAAATACTTAACGTCATTATTCATTTAACATAATTCGTTACATGAAAATTTGGTAGGTGTTACAATTCTCCCCATCTTATAAGAGTTTTGTCCTCGAAACTTAGAGCAGTTGCAGATACTTAACCCTCATGTCATCTTTACATTCCCATGTAGCTTCTTCCACTTGGTGACTTCGCCATAAAACCTTAACCAATGGAATTTCTTTATTCCTCAAGGTCTTGGTCTTTCGATCTAAAATCCCCTCTGGCTTTTTTTCATAACTAAGGTCATCATGCATTTTGATCACCTATGGCTTAATCACGTGCATAGGATCTGGGACATATTTCTTGAGCATCAAAACATGGAACACATCATGAATAGATGACATTTTCGATGGTATCTCAACTGATAAGCTACTTTGCCTATCTGCTTTACGATTTCATACGGTTTGACAAACCTCAGGTTCAACTTGCATTTCTTTCCAAACCTCATGACTCCTTTCATTGGTGCAACCTTCAAGAACACGGAATCAGCTATAGCAAATTCTAAGGGCCTTCTTCTTTTGTCAGCATAACTTTTCTATCGGCTTTGAGCGGTCTTTATTCTTCTTCTTATCAATTTTGTCATCTCAGAGGTTTCAATAACAAAATCAGTCTTTTCATTGTCAACGCTTTCTATGAACTTCTTTTAACTAGCTTCATGCCAACATATGGGCAACCTACATTTCTATCCATACAGGGCCTCATAAGGTGCCATTCCAATCATCGCCCGGTAGTTGTTGTTGTAAGTGAATTCTGCTAAAGGTAACACTTTATACCAGCTGGTCTTGAACTCGAAGATATAGGCCCAAAGCATCTCTTCTAAGATCAAGTTCGTCCTCTCCGTTTGGCCATCTGTCTGAGGATGAAAAGCTGTACTAAAGTGCAACTTTGTTCCTATTGCAGTCTGTACACTTTTCTAGAACTTAGACGTGAACCTGTCATCATGATAAGAAATAATAGACTTAGGGATTCCATGAAGTCACACAATTTTCTTGACATAGTGTTCCGCTAACTACTCCATAAAGTGAGTGATCTTGATGGGAATGAAATGTGTCGTCTTTGTTAGTCGGTCAACAACAACCCAAATAGCATCATAACGATTTATAGTCTTGGGTAAACCGATGATGAAATCCATTGCAATCTCCTCCCATTTTCCATTCTGGCATCTGAATTGACTGTAGATCACCGCCAGGTCTTTGGTGTTCAGCTTTGACTTGTTGGCATGTCAAGCATTTCTTCACATACATTGCAATGTCACGTTTCATCCCAAACCACCAAAAGTTGTCCCTTAGATCGTTGTACATCTTTGTTACACCTGGATGAATTGAATAAGGAGTGTCATGAATTTTCGTTAAGATTCTTTCCCTTAAACTATCAACGCTGGGAACACATAAGTAGTCCTTAAGGTATAGAGTTCCATCATCCGTAATATGAAACTCTTCACATTTTCCTTCCTTTATTTCTTGCTTAATCCTCACGAGGCTTAGATCTTCGTCTTGCTTACTTCGAATCTCGTCAAATAGCATTGGAGCAAGACTGAGTGCTAAAAGCTACCCTGTTATGAGTTCCAAACCAAAGTCCAAAATTTCTTTCCTTAAAGGCTGAGACATTGCTTGTAATGACATCAATGTGGTAGTAGTATTCCTACTCAAAGCATTAGCTACTCGATTAGCCTTTCTTGAATGATAAAAGATTTCACAATCATAGTCCTTCACCTGTTCTAACCATCTTCGTTGTCTCATGTTCAGGTCCTTCTGAGTGAAGAAGTACTTTAAACTTTGATGATTAGTGAAGATCTTGCATTGGACCCCATGCAAGTAATGTCTCCATATCTCCAGTGTAAAAACAATGGCCGCTAACTCGAGATCATGAGTAGATTAGTTCTTCTCATAATCCTTTAGTTGTCTCGATGCATAAGTGATGACTTTGTCATTCTACATTAAAACAACACCAAGGCCCATCTTAGAAGCATCATTGTAAATTACAAATACATCTCTCCCTTTAGGAATGGCCAATACTAGAGCTGTAATTAACCTTTTTTTTTTAGTTCTTGGAAAAGCTTCTCACATGCATTTATCCATTCAAACTTCTTTCTCTTGTGGGTTAGATTTGTGAGTAGTGCTGCTATCTTGGAGAAGTCTTTCATGAATCTTCAGTAATAACCGGCTAGCCTAAGAAGCTCATTATCTCACTTGCATTCGTCGGTTGTTTCTAGTTGAAAACAGCCTCTACTTTAGCAGGATCTACCATTATCCCTTCCTTTGATACTACATGCCCTAGGAAAGACACTTTGTCGAGCCAGAACTCACACTTGGAGAATTTTGCATACAACTTGTGTCTCCTTAATGTCTCCAGCACATTTCTCAAATGCTTAGTGTGTTCTTCTTGATTCTTCAAATAAACAAGGATATCGTCGATAAATACAAAGACAAATTTATTGAGGAAATCCTTGAATACTCGATTCATCAGGTCCATGAAGGCAGCATGTGTATTCGTTAGACCAAAAGGCATAACCACAAATTCATAGTGACCATACCTTGATCTAAATGTTGTTTTTGGGATGTCTCCTTCTTCAATCTTCAACTGGTGATATCCTGACCGTAGGTCAATCTTTGAGAACATAGATGCAGCTTTTAGTTTATCAAACAAGTCATCGATTCAAGGCAACAGGTACTTTTTCTTGATCGCTGCCTTATTCAGTTCTCTATAGTCGATGTAGAGTCTCATAGATCCATCCTGCTTTTGGACCAATAAGACTGAGGCTCCCCATGTTGAGTGACTAGGTATGATGAAGCCTTTATTGGGAAGTTCCTTTAGTTGAGAATGAAGCTCTTTCAACTCTACTGGGGCCATTCTGTATGGTTCCTGGACCGAGCTCGATCTCAAATTTAACCTCTCTATCAGGGGGTAAGCTTGACAGATCATCTAGAAACACCTCTGAGAATTCTCGCACTGCTGCCACATTTTCAATCATTGTCTTTTCTTCATGTCTTTTCTCCCATGTAGTCACTTGCTAACAACTTCCTTGCTTTCATGGCTAACAAAAACAAATTTGGCTTCCTTCTGGGCTCACCCACATACACGATCTTTTGTTTTCCTTCAAGATGGAAGATCACCTTTTGTTTCTGGCATTCAATTGTAGCATTGTACTTGCTCAAAAAATCCATCCCCAGAATCATTTCATAATCATACATATCGATCACAATAAGGCCAACGAAGAGTTCCCTTTTAGAAATCCATAGAGGAACAGTATGTAAATAGTGCATAGATATCATCATTTCCTCAGAGGATAGTGTTTTAGTGAATCCCCATTTCATTGGTTCTAAATGAACCCCTAACTTCTTAGCAAAAGATGATGATACAAAAGAATGTGTGGCACCCATATCAAAGAGAACATGTGCATTAATAAAGAGACTTGAAATCTAACCTGTGACCACATTAGAGGCTTCAGCAGCCACCTATTCTTTCGTCATTGCATAGATGCAGGCATTGGTAGGTGGGCCTTCAAGTCTTCCCTAGCTAATTAATGGCCCTTCTAAGGTAGCTTGCATCTGATGGAGTTGGGCTTAAGGAGCTTTCTATTGGGCTTGAGCATTCATCTGATTGGGGTAGTTCTTAGCAAAATGTTCTTCATGTCCACAAATGAAACACTAGTTTGTTCCCAAATGACATTTTCTAGGATTTTTCTTCCCACATTTGGTGCATGGCTGAATTCACCTATTATTGTTGTTGGACTAGCCACTGTTATGTCTCTTGTTGCCTTGACTCTGTTGGTTCTGAGAATTGCCCTTCCTTTTGTTGTTTCTCCAGTTCTAGTTATTATTGTTGTTGCTATTATTGTTGTTCCTATTACGGGGGAAGTTCTAGGTGCTTACATTATTTGTCAACTGACCTGACTGAGGCTGGTTTCTTCTTAGCTTCGACAAGCAAAATTCAACATGTTAGGCCCTCAAAAAAACCTGCTCTTGGTTTCTGTGTGGGATGGCCCAATCAACAATTGCGACAATTTCAGGCCTGAGGACTTTGATCAATCTTCTAACTCTTTCACTTTCATTGCTAACCATCCCCAGCAAAGGCGAGCTAACTACTCAAATTTTGCCACCAAATCTATAACCGACATGTCTACTTGGCACAAGTTCTCAAACTAATCGTAATGCCTCCGAATAATGTTCATGTGGAAGAACTTCATGTTGAATTCATGAACGAAGTCAGCCCATGTCATCTCATCGACATTTCTACTCTGTTTGATTCTGTCCCACAAAATTCTAGCCTCCATGGTGAGGCAGTATGAAGTTCAGAGTACCTTCTCATTATCTATGAAGCCCATGAGTTTAGAGTAGCCTCAATTGTCTTCAGCCATCGTTGAGTGACTAGAGGGTCCTTGGAACCTTCAAAATCTGTTGGCTTGGCCCTCTTCCATCTGAATAAAAGTGGTTCTTGATAAACCGGTTTGGGTTCTGCAGCAGGAGCCGTGACTTCATTTACTTGTGGTTGGGGAGGAGGAGGAGGTGGCATTTCATTGCCTCATCATTCACCGCCTTGACCATTGGTCCTCATTTCTTCAATTTCCCTTCTTTGCTTCTCAAGTTGTCTCTGTAACTCGGTGATCATCGTTATCAGCCCTTCATTGGTTTGAGCACAAGTTTGCATTCTTCTTTAGCCATCCATTGTTGATTTCCTAAAAGAGTTATAAGTTTAGGGATAACCTTCCAATTAATCGGATGAGACAAGATTCACTACCAAATTATGCACTAGAGCATTTACCACCATACATCTAAATCGCTTACATATCATCAAACTTGTATCCTTAACAATTAACTTAAAACATACTTACTTGGAGGACTTAGACTGATGTGTGGCGATATGAATTGAAAACAAAAATCCTCTCTGATACCAAAGCTTGTAATGCCTCAATTACGGATGTACAGATGTCATTATATTCATCCCCATTTTTATTACTTTTAAAATTAACCATTTAAATAAGGTAAAGTTTATTATACTTATCCCAGGATCTATGCATACATTTTTTTCCCAAATATCAATATTTCAAACTTTTTATATTTATTTAAATAGTTTATCAATATCAAATTAATAAAGCCATATTACAAATAGAATTTAGAATCATCATTTGATTCTATTCATAGTTTGGTAGGCAAAACTCCAGACACCGGTCGGCCGAACATGACTGGCAGTCCAAACTTCAACCACCGATAGGCCGACCGAGGCCTTGCAAAATTAGAGTTTTAAAATACTAGAATTCGCAGGCCAACATAGGGTAATTGGCAGGCCGATTATTGCATCGGCAGTTTGAACAGTAATAGTCGGCAAGCCGATTTACGATCAAAAATAAAAAATAAATCAAAACAAGTCCCAATATCTCAAAGTGTGGAAAATAAACATACACAGAAAATAAAACAAGTTCATAAATTTTAAAACTTCTTTCTTGGTGTCTTCCGTTTTCAATCAATAGTGCATAGCTCACGTGCCCGTCTTCGTCCTCCATCTATTCTATAGTCCTCTTACCCTTATCTGCAACATGATGTAAAACTAAGTAAGCAAAATGCTTAGTAAGTACAATTTACAATCTCACAAGATAAAACATTTTATGAACATCTTTATGCAACATCATATACTTAACCATGATTAACATAATAGTGCACTTGGTACAGTTTCATATAGAACATATCTTTCATTTTCATTATCCATATTAAAACTTTGTTCATTTTATCTTTAAGGGCCTAAGTGTTGCACCATTATCATCATTGTACGCGCGCCGTCATGAGAAGAGAAGGGTAGCTAAGCCCAAACCAAACATAGCATCATAAACATAAACATAACATAACATGGGGTGTACAACACTTATTTAGGTGATACATATATACATATATATACTTTTATACTTTGAAATACGTCATTATCAAAACATGCATAAACTTCATATACATCAAACTTTCATAATGAAACATCATATATAATCATCATGAAATTTATCATAAAATGGTCATGAACATAGATTTCAACTTTTCATAAACTTCATCATGTTGCAGTTGAGAATGCACTTACTTGACTAGCTTGTTAACTACACCTTAATTTAGATGACGTCGCTATGATCATGATGTGCTCGCCTCTTGGAGTGTCCATGTCAACCATCCATATACACAAGAAATTAACATTCATCTCCATGATATCATTCAATACCACACAACATACTCATACATGCTTCTCTTAAGAACATTAATTCAAAACACACTTTATCAATCCTAAAAAAACATTTTAGCCAAACTGCCAATACAAATGTTGTCTGACCTATGAGTTCACAACCTAATATCTCATAATTCACATGCAATTCAAGCACCAAACTTGGCAAGGACAAATTCAACAAATAAACATAATACCATGATTTTTTTATTGGTCATAAAATTTCCATTTGATATTTAAAACAAGTCACAAATTTCAAGACACAAAATCTGCCAGCAATAGTTAGGCAATGAACAACCCTTGCTCAAATCCATTTATCACATTATTGATGTAGTAGAAAAATCTACCAAAATTAACACATATAATAGACACATAGAACTATAACATAGCCAAAAATTTGCTTTAACAAAAATTGGAGTAGGTTAAAATACACAATTGAAATCAGTAGTAAAACTGATTTTACAAAGATGGGTAGCAAACACCTTCCAAACTAGCATTTAAGAAAAATATAACAAAAATAATTTTGACCTCAAAATTTTTGTGACAGTCAATACACATAATAATACCCCACTACAAAAATTCCCGTTACCAAACAACATCATTAGACATAATAAAAAGTTAGGGAAACAAGAGGTCCAAAGTTTGCAAGTTCATACCCATAAAAACCTAGTTTGAAGAAAGTTTAATAACTCACAAAATACACATAATATTACCACGTAAATTTTCAGTTCACAACCTAATATAACCATGAACAATTCTGCCAAATTTCATGAAAAAACAAAGCATATTTGCCCCTTGAACAAAGACCACGTTTTTATATAATTTTACCAATCAATAGTGTTTTAGCTCTAAGTGACAGAGAGAAGAAAATTCATAACTCAGCATTGAAAAGTCCAGATGGCATCAAATTTTGAGAAATAACACATAACACATACACAAATAACATATTAAAATTTTATAGCAAACAAAAATTCCTAGACAAAGTTATGGGGGTTGGAACACAGAGAAAATACAACGTTACCGATCAGCATTAATCAACTATGAGTGGTAGAGACTAAAAATTCCATATCTCAGCATATAAAACTCCAAATAATGTGAAAATTTTGAGTAATATTACATAACACATACATAAATATCATATTAAAATTTCAAAGCAAACAAAAATTTGTAGCAAAGATATAGTAGTCGGATTATAGGGTGCTCAAAATTTTAGAATTGCTGAGAAAGCATTTCTTACCTCAAAACAATCTCTTCTCAAATTTCCTTTGAATTCACCCAAAAGAAAACCCAATATTTCATTCAAATATTTGCAGGATATTAATGGAGAAAAAAAAAGAAGAGAAAATGTGGAGAAAGAAAAGGACTATTTCTGAGAGAATTTTTCTGAGACAGAAGAAGAGATATGCGTGAAAATGAGAATGGTATGAAAATAACGTTCTCTATAATGTTAGCAGATTTTTTTTTTTAAAAAAAAATGGAGGATTCATGTGTATGATAGAGAGCATTAAGGGGAAAGTCAATAATTTCTCCACTTAACATATTTCAAAATTTCAAAATAGGAAGCCTAATCAAATATCCAATCATCCATAAAAGTCAAACATTTTATTAAGGAATCAAACCAAAAATATGCCAATCAATCAAAATTTATCATCCAATCAAATCAATCATCCATGCCACAATTTTAGTGATTACCTGCTGATTGCTTATCAGTTGTTTCCGGCCTACCGATGGTTTACTTCGGTAGGTTTGGCCTACCGATAGAATCCATCGGCCTGCCATTCTGTGAGGGATAATTCGGCCTACCAATCCTAGAGGATCGGCCTATCAAACTATCGTATACACTGAAATATAACAAAAATTTAATTTATTACTATACAATTATCAAGCATACAACGTAAATGATATGAACATCTTGAGCGCACCAATTCTACGTGACTGTCACCTATCATGGTACTTAAATAAAATAATCAGTAATATAATATTATATATTATTAAGAAAAAAATACTTAATTTCGTTATTCATTTAACATAATCCATTACATGAAAATTTGGCGGGTGTTATACTAGAAGGCCTCAAGGATGCTTGGATCAACGAGCTCCTGATAGTGCTCTAGGTCTATTGCACCATTGCTTAGATGGCCACAAGAAAGACTATTTTCTCCCTAGTCTACGAGGCTAAAGCTGTAATCCAAACAGAGGTCGATTTGCCAAACTTCAAAGTTGAACACTATGACGAATAGCGAAATGCCAATCTCATGATGTTTGAGCTTAATCTACCAGAAGAGAAGAGGGATGCCACTTCCATCCACACTATAGCTCGAAATCAACTTGTTGCTTGGTATCACAACAAGTGGGTGCAACCGAAAAGCTTCAAAGTTGGTTACCTAGTTTTGAAGAAGGTGACCGTTCAATAGCCTAAGCTTGGTTCCTTTGGACCAAAATAGGACGGCACATTTAGAGTGGTTAGCATCATCCGATTATGCACATACAAGATTTCTGACATATAAGGAAATGTGCTTGCCTATCCATAGAATGCCGAGCACCTAAAGAAGTTCTACTGTTGATAGGAGCCAGAACACTTTGTTAGATCTCTAGTCCTAGCATTCTTTTTTTAGCACTATAAAGATCTACGAGCAAAGCAGAATACAAATGTACAAAATATATACATCAATGAAAATATAAATTCAAAGAGTCCCTTTGAGTAAAGGCCATAGCTCCCAACAAGGGGGGCAGTTTAACTCCCAAGTGGGGGGCTGATCGGCACATACCCGACCACAATTGGACTTGAAACACCAGTCTACTAGTCCAATTGTACCATAAACTACCTAACTAGCGATTACATCGAGCACTGGTGAAGACCTAAAGACCATACCTCCCGACCACAAACAGACTTGCATGAGTCTTAAAGGACTCAACCAGTCTTGGGGGGCACTAGGATATTATAGGTACACCACTATAAAACTTCCCAAGTTGGACAAGCTTGCACTTGGCCCAAAAAAAGTGTATATATATATATATATAAGTAATACGATGCATAATAAAATGGGACAAATAATAATAAAATTGACAAATCTAAGCAACTCTCAACTTGAAAAATTTGAAATATTATTAAAATGTATGGGGGGAGGTATAAGTAACCAGGCACCTCCCAAACCTAGGCACAAAAAAAAAAGGAAGGGGAAAAGAGAATTGGAGCTTTGTCAAGCTAGGCATCATCCTTGGTCTCTTCGATGTCTAGGTCAACGATCGCTTAATCATTGCCATCCCACTCAACCAATGCAAGGGTCTCCTCATCTGCCACCTCGTCTTCCCTCACCTCGGGTTCTACAATTAATGACCAATCCATGGTGGTAGCCTTGGCATGCTTCTCCAATCGGTGCCCTTCCAAGTCCTTCATCCTGGGGTAGTATTGATTGGCAAACTCAGCGTATTGCTTGAATTCCTCAACCACATGGATTAGTCTCCCCGGCAGCTCCTTCTATACAAATCGATCGTATACCTCCTTTGCTACTTGGGTCCTGAGCATTTCAAGCCTCCTCTTGAGCTTGATCTACATCAGATTCAAGGTTGGTTTTGACTCGAGCAAGCTCGATGATTCTTTCGTCGAGCTTTTTCTTGGCCTTTTTCTTTTCGTAGATGCCTTTATGGCTTTTCTCCCGCTCAATGTTTACTTGGTGCTCTGCCTTAAGGTTGGCAAGCTTTAAAGTCGCACTGGCCTGTAAGACGATAGAATTAGTGGAAGAAAATAAACAAAGTCATGAAAGCTTGGAATCCTAAACCAAACTCACCTGGATAATCTGCCGATAGGCCATGTTGTAGAAATCCTAGTAGGAATAGTTTTGAACAAAGAAAAAATAGTCCTCATCATGGGCCACATAGGACAACGCCTCCTCTGCAGCTTGCTTCATGGAGGAATGCTTGCAGGAGGTGGTGAAGGAGTTGTATCGCATCGGCTTACCAAGGCCCTATGCCTCAATTGGTAGTGAAGGCAAGATGCTCAGAGGGACGGCTACTAAGGGCTACTCGGCCCTCTCAGACCTTCTCCTCTTCGACCTGGCAATCCCTTTCCCTTTACTCGGTTATCCAATGTCCTCCATCTGCCTTTGACTTTCTTGCCAAGAAAGCTCCCTAGATGACATGTCTACAAAAACAGAAAAAGAAAAAAAGTGAAATTGAGGTGAGAAACAACAAAAATAATCCTTAGGTCAAACCTTTGATTTGGAACTCCCTTGATGGGTAGAGCAACTTGATCACGTCCCTGAGCTCTTCATTAGCTATGGGTATCCCTAAATTGAGCTGGCTTGATGATGATGGCTCCCCCACTGGCCTCCTGGCTCTATAAGTGCTTGTTCCTAGGACGTCGGTGACACTTTGCCTTGCAATTGTCGCTTGCTTGGTAGGATGAGCAAGTGGAACGTCATCTCGATGGGGGTTAGTCAAGTAAGACCCCTTGATCCTAGTTGGCCATATTAGCCTCAGGCTTGGCATGGAGATCTTCAATTGATGCTTAGAGTCTGCTCGAGGCCCATGCCTTCTTTGACCACAAGTGCCCCTGCTCGAACCTGGTGGACACAACTTGATTGGCAGGGACCACTTCACCTGTCTGGGACAACCAGTTCTACCTGACGTAAAACTACTTGAACTTCTATAGCTTTTCTGAGTTGGTGTTGCTGAGGATGAAGTCTTTTCTTGAACCCGATGAAGTAGTACCACCTGCTCTATCAAGGAGGCCTCTTCATCTTGAATTACTACTTAAAGGGCTCCCACGGCATCTTGGTTGCAAAAAAGTACTTCCACAAAATGTAATGCCAATCATGGACCTAAAATAGTTTGGGTTAAGTTGAGTAGGGCACATGTTTGGATCATTTAGTGCCTGACGTAGGAAGGGGTGAAATGGGAGACAGAATCCTGCTCAGAAGAACTCTGCGTACAACATGATATACCCTTCTGGTGGATCCTAGAGGGAGTCTTTTTCTCTAGGCAAAGCAAAGATGACATCATCAGGAATTTGATACTTTTTATGTAGAGCTTCAACTTGGCCAGACGTCATTCTTGATGTGAATACCACTACGGACGTCTAGTTGGGCTAGTGTTCCCTAAAAGCCACCACACCTCAGACTCTAGTCGCAATAGTAGGCTACTCTTCTTCTTCCTTATCCTTGGCTTCGCCTCCTTAGACCTATTGCCTCTCCTTAGCGGTGGCCACATCGATAGTCACTTATCCCATTATAGGAGCTTCTCCTACGATGCCTAGGCCAGAAGAGTTTGGCACGTTGGCAGTAGCCACCAGGCGGGCACACTGCTGAGCAGTGACCCTGGATGTGCCCGCGGTGGCTACCTGATGTAGGGGTCCTATCCCTTGCATGGCCTAATAGGAACCCTACTCTTAAGTACATCTAGAAACTCTCTCTTTGAGGTCGTTCCCTACCCCAAGCTGAGGATCTCGGCTAACCAAGTTGCTCCTTCTGGCTCAGTTTTCATCTCCATAATATCTACCTCCTTGGACGTCGCCTGGTCGGTCTCGGTACTATCATCTGACCAGGAAATGTTCATCGAGTCATTATGAGAATCACTTAAATCACTTATGATCGCATATGTGTTTGGAAATTACCTGCTCAGGATAGGTTATTTGGGTCTAATGAAAGAAACTCATCAAGATCACTAGTTTATGGCTCGGTAGCTAATCTTATAAGGTTAGAATTTTGAATGCAAAGTGCCCTAAAAAGGTGAGAATCAACTTATATTTATAGTTGAAACTTAGGCTTGAAATTCGAGTAGGTGCAATGATTATGCTTGTCAAGGAAATAACCAATCACATGCTGACGAATGTCCCTCTGAGTTTGACCGCCTATCTACTCAAATTCCATTGCCCTAAGGGCAAATTCGAAGACTAACTTCAACCAATCACCACCTTTGGCATAGTGCACCCGACCAAGCATCGACCAAGTGCACTGGGGGGCTACTATTGGGGGTGTACTCAGCATAATTCTTGAGGACCACCCTTGTGGCTATTCAATCGCCATGCTCAAGAAGCAGCTATTACAGGCCTATCCAAAGCTCTATCTATTGGAAAAATAGTACGCAATAGAATTTTAAAAATTTTATATTAGAATATTTTCTGAAACACAAGTTTGACACGCTCTATGCATAAATTAACTAGATCTTACTAACCTTTGAATGCCGAAGAACTCCTGTAATCCGTGACGAGAAGTAACGTTCTAGAAGAGCCTTAACCAACTGGTCTTCTTTGCTATTCTCTATCTATGATTGGAGTGAGTGTGGGCTCACACGTACAGTCTTCCTCCAAGTGACTCTCCTTCCAACCAATTGAGAAAACCCAAAGCTAGTGTTCGCGATTTATGAACAAGAGCTCTTAGGGAGTTTTCAGATTCTCAACAGTAGAGTATCACTCTTAATCTCTCAATTGATCTAAATAACTTATGAAATTCACTCCTTATTTATAGAGGTTGGGTCTAGGGTTAGTCCTTATCAGATAAGGTCTCAAAAATTTAAATCAAAATCAAATTCGAATCAATATATGATGAAATCCTGTGAAAACGCGTGATTTTTTTTTTGTGCATAGGCAGGCTGATCTATCTAATAGGCAGGCCGAACTTGAGGATTGGCACACCCAACTACTGAAAAAAATCTCAACGAATCTTTAATTTTCCACCTGAGATTCTATAGGATAAAGTCTTAGTTTTAATTCAAATAACCCAATAGAGAAGTTATCTAATTAAAACAACTTTATCTAGATAATCTCTAGGAAAATAAATGAATTCCTAATAATTCTACAAGTTTTTCTTGATTTAATTTATTCAAAATTAAATCAACTGATAAACAGACAACAATTATCCAATCTCAATAATTCAACAACTTTATCTTGAATTAATTTTGTCACAAAAATAATTCAACTGATAAACAGATACGACTTATTTGATTCTTTCGAATTTCAACCAATCTAATAAATCTAACATAAGTCACTAATTATTAAAAAACCACGCCGTATTGTTACATGATGTTGTGAGCTAGCAAAGGGGACCAAATGGACCAATATAGTTCAGGCTCCCGAAAATTATGAAACCCAATATCCCAAATATACATTTTATAATTATCAACTCCAATGCTATTCCACTAAAAGCTTAGAGCTGCACTCTCAAACTATATAGAATTACGAAGCCCGTATAGCTAAGTCTCCATGACATGTGATAGTGTAGCATATCCCCATAGGATTATCCATAACTGGCTTAAGGACAAGTTCTGTCTTACCTTCCTAATTATTTTTATCTTATGTTCCATTATCTCACCATTGAAAAACTTACTATTTAAAGACAGTATACCATTTGGTTACAATTATGTATCCAAATGGTTGAGCGCTCCAGTTTTTCAATTGCAGGATAACGCATATAAGATTATATCACTACTCCTGAAGAGGAGGTAAGGATTTCATATCTATGAATAACAAGTCTATGCTATCAAGAGTCCTGCCTCTAACGTACCGGCATGTCTAAAATGAATTGATTTACTGAGACAGACCCACTATTAAAATGTGGGTGTCACCCTTTGGTACATCAAAAGACACAAGTCAAGAGCACAGACCCACTATTCATCTCAGGATTAAGATATAATACAAATGATTGTCTAAAGTGAATCAATTTACTGAGACAGAATTATTAATCTAAATCAATTCACTTTATGTCTCAATCCAACAAATCATCACCTATAACAACGTGCCAATGTTTCTATTCATGGAATCTACCTCCGATGGTTAAGACAAACCATCTCCCAGTAGGGATACAGACAACAAAATAATCTTTACATGAATAAAGCACCTAACTTTATTCCCTCGATTACGGATCTTATGATTTAGTCTATCACCTTAAGAATGGTATCTTTCGCATAATCTGTCCATCATATGCCCAATTCTTAAAGGTTTAGGCTGATGATCTCAGACTTTTGTTTGGTTAATATACATTCAACAAATATGAACGTAAAGAGGACAAGATTTGGTACATAAATAATAAACAAATTCTTTATTGATAAAAATGTCTCCAAAAACATATTACATTTTTACTCGTTAGGGCACACATGTCTAACAATCTCCCACTTGCACTAAGTCAGTAAATATGACAAATCTCGTATCCCCATAGCTTCTGCATGTCTCTCGAAGACTCTCCTAGTAAGTTTCTTTGTAAATGGATCAGCTACATTGTCCTCTGATGCGATTTTGCACATCGTGACATGCCTGCCTTCAATGAAGTCCTTTATCACATGATACTTCTGATCAATAAGCTTACTCTTCTTATGAAATCTTGATTCCTTAGCATCAGCTACCGCCACATTGTTATCATAGTATAGTAATACCGCCTTATCCATACTAGGAACTACCTCAAGATCTCCAAGGATCCGCCTGAAATTGACTTACAATCCTAACCGCATAACAAATATCCGATCGTGTGCAAAGCATGGCATACATGAGACTACTCACTGCCAAAGCATAAGGCACCTTCTTCATGTATTCTCTTTCTTCCTTAGACTTTGGGGAGTCTTTCTTAGAAAGAGTAATTCCAGGCCTAGATGGTTGCCCACCTTTCTTAGAATCCTACATTACAAACCTCTTAAAAATTTTATCTATGTAGCCGGCCTGGGATAAAGCTATCATTTTGTTCTTTCTATCCCGAAAGATCTAGATATTGAGAACAAAATTAGCCTCACCCAAGTTTTTCATGTCAAACGGCTTGATCAACCATAATTTGACCGATGACAACGCCCCAATTTCATTGCCAATTAGTAGAATTTCATCTACATAGAGTAGTAGAAAAACCACCTTCCCATCCTTAATGTGTTTGTAAACACATGGCTCATCCAGATTTTGTGAGAACCCAAAAGTCTTGATCTTCTGATCAAATCTTATGTTCCAAGAACAGGAAGCCTACTTAAGTCTCTAAATTGACTTTAGCAGCTTACAAACCTTACCTTCTTGACCCTTGACCTTGAACCCGTCTGGTTGCTCTATATAAATGGACTCATCAAGATAGCCATTTAGAAAAGCCATCTTGACATCCATCTGTCAAATCTTGTAGTCAAGAGTGACAGCTATAGACAAGAGAATCTGAATGGACTTAAGTATGGCCATAGGCAAAAAGGTTTCCTCATAATCGATTCCTTCCTTTTGCGTGTAACCCTTAGCTACCAGTCAAGCCTTAAAGGTTTCAACCTTTTCATCCACTCCTCTTTTCCACTTGCAGATCCATTTGCACCCTACGGGCTTTACCCCTTTAGGAAGATCCACAAGCTCCTAGACCTGATTAGTCTCCATAGACTTCATCTCTGTGTTCATGGCCTCTGTCTAGAGTTTGAATCAACATCCTCTATAGTCTCTGCGTATGTATAAGGATCCCTATCATGTTCATTTGGTTCAACCAAGAAGGCCTCACATTGAACATATACCTTTCGGGTTGACGCCCGATCCTCCCACTACGCCGAAGCCCCTTAGGTTGTTATTCAGATTCGTTTGGTTTTTCTAGACTGATCAGAATGGTTTCATTTGGAACTTTCAGAGTGATTAGATCACTCCTAAACTCCTTAAGCACCACTTTGCTTCGAGGTTTAAAGTCGTCCATGTAACTCTCTTCAAGGAAAGTTGCATTAGTTGAAACCACAACTTTATTTTCCTTTGGGTTATAGAAATAACCCCCTTTAGTCCCCTTTGCATATCCTACAAACACGCAAAGTTCTGAACATGCTTCAATGTATTCACATCCTGAAACAGGACATGAGCTGGACATCCCCATATGCAAATATGGTTTAAGGATGTCTTCCTACCTGCCCACAACTCGTGAGGAGTTTTAGGGACTAATTTTGAAGGGCATTGTTCAAAAGATAACGCGCAGTTTGTATTGCATATCCCCAAAAGGATAAAGGAAATAATAAATAACTCATCATGGACCTGACCATGTCCAAAAAAGTCATATTCCTTCTCTCTGCTACGCCATTCTATTACTGAGTGCCCGGTGCAATCAAATGGGATAAAATCCCATTCTCTAATAAGTGTCCCGAGAACTCATTAGAAAAGTATTCTCCACCTCGATCAGATCGAAGTGCCTTTATGGGTCTACCCAATTGCTTTTCCACTTCAGCTGAAACTCCCTGAATTTGTCAAAAGTTTCACTTTTGTGGTGCATCAGGTACACATAACCATACCTTGAGTAATCGTCAATAAAAGTAACAAAGTACTCATACCCTCCTCTTACCCGAAGGTTCATTGGTCCGCAAACATCACTATGCATAAGTTCTAGAACCCCTCCGACTCTATTGCCCTTAGACTCGAATGGTCGTTTGGTCATTTTACCCTCCAAACAAGATTCACATTGATTCCACCTTTAAGTGACTTAAAGGTCCATCCCTTACAGCCTTTGAATCCTATTTAGGTTACTATGATCAAGGCACAAATGCCAAAGATAAGTCTTATTAGAGTGAGAAGTTTTAAGTTTTTTAGAGTTATTATCATTCATCTCAACATTAAGCAATAAGTCCATCTTAGGTTTGATAAAGTATAGATCATTTTGCATCCATCCAGAATAGATAAAGATTTGTTTTTACGAATCACCACTTTATTATTAAAAGAAACCAAATAGGAGTCTTTAAATAAACAAACTGCAGAAATTAAATTCCTTTTAAATTTAAGAACATAAAAACAATCTCGCAAAATTAAATTCCTATAATTATCAAAATAAAGTTGGACGTCTCCCACTGCTTCCGCCAAGACCAAGGATCCATCATCCATCCGAAGCGTGAAGTCTTCATGAAGTAGACTTCTTGTTTCTTTGAACCCCTACAGAGAAACACAAACATGATTAGTTGCACTGGAATCTATGACCCAAATTTCATTGGATTCCTTAACCAAACAAGTTTCTAAATACACAAGATCACACCTACCTCCTTAGAAAGGAAGTCCTTGCAATGCTTCCTGATGTGCCCGACCTTCCCACAAAAGAAGCACTTAAGCTTCTTTGGGTTCTTCTTCTTCTTTTTCTTACTTTTGGTGCTAGTAGGAATAGAAGAATTCCCATTCTTGGCCCATTGTTTCTTTCCATTCCCATAATTAGGATTGGAACCAGAAGTAGCCACCAAATTGGCCTCTCCACCAGCAAGAGACTCCCTGATTAGTAGTTCGAACTCCTGTAACTGTTTCATTGATTCTATTATGGTCATATCTCGATTATTGTTCAAATTAAAAGTAGCTCTAAACGAAATAAATTCCTTTAATAAAGTCTCAAAGACCATAGTCATCTGAGTTTCAGCATCGATGTTGGCTACATTGGTTTGTGCCTCAGTGAGGTAACCCATGACCAACATCATGTGCTCCTTTACAGACGCCCCCAGTCTCTGTTTATAGTTCAAGAGTTTTTGAAGCGCCCCTTGCCGCTTTGTTAAGGCTTGGCCTTCAAACACATCTTCAAGATTATCCAAGATCTGCTTCACAGTCTCATAATCTTCATGTTGAGCCCGCAACATGTTATTCATGCTAGCCATAACATAGCAACGGACTTGATTATTTGCATCTTTCCAGCGATCGTATGCTTGGAATTGCTCATTAGTGGAGTCTCCCGTAGGCTCAGGAGGACAAGGGGTTGTCAGCTCAAATTTCAGTTTCCCAAAAGAGAGGACGATATTCAAGTTCTATTTTCAATCATTATAATTCTCTTTGGTTAATAGGTTTTTATCAAGTATTGAAGATAAAGCATTTTTAGACATTTTTAATCTACAATAAAGAATCATATACCAAACATAAGCAAACATATCATAATTTAGTAAGATAACAAAATTATGCAAAAAACATACAAATGTATTTATGTGTCAAAACTTTGAAAATATCGCAACCTTATAACGATAATTTCCAACTCAGAATTCAACAAGCTCCTAGGGAAGTCATGCCAAACTCAAGTAGGAACACAGATCCCTTCCTGATTAATATATGCCATCCAAGATCCGTATGATCCAGCATATATTAATAATCGTTTCTTTGGCCATTAATTTTATTAACAGAGCTCCTAGTGGAGGTTAATAATAAAATTAACATGAGTATATAACCATCATTTCAATATTTTATTTACGATTTATAATCACCACCTAGGGGTGTGCAACCATAAATCATGCTAAAATACCTTATCCTTTTGGAGATCCAATCTTGTACATGATAGAAATCCCTTCTTGGGTGTCAGGACCACCATATTCTTCCTATGGACCAATGATAGAGGCCTTAGGTCCTCTCTTTGAAAACCTTCTCCCACTCAATCTTTTGAAATCAAGGTTATATTTTAAGAACATGCATGAATAATTTTAATATGAGCAACACTCCCTATTCTATATGACATGTTATCAATATACATGGCAAATCATATTATAATGTAGACAAACAAAGCCACAAGAAAAATAATAATAATAGTAATATTATGGTTCCACCCTAGAGAATAGAAAACAAAGATTACAAGAGAATAATCGAAACATATTATCAATTTTTCATCCTTGGATCCTCAAGCTGTATCCTTCTTCATGTAATGCCCATCTTCAAGTCTTTAATCCCATATGAATCAAATACTCCATATTTCTGGTCATATCTAAATTTAATGTTTCCCAGAATTGTCTCAAAAATAAAATTAAATCTACATTGAAAATAGCACATTTTCTTGAAAATAGCACATTTTCTAGAAAAATTTCTAGCTCTCTGCCGGTAAGCCGATCTGTTTGATCGGCCTACTAGTCATGACCCATCAGCTTGTCGATCTTCACAGATCGGCCTGTCGATTCATGACAGATCGGCCTACTGCTAGAGCCACTTGATTTCTGGACCGCTGACGACCTGCCGAACCTCATGTCTAGCCTGTCAATCTGCAACTGTCGGCCTACCGAACTAGAGAGCTCGGCAAGCCAATCAAGCAAAAGTCACCCTTTCCAGAAAATATAATTTTTAATGCAATTCATCAATTTTATTTTCAACAATTCAAAAACATAAAATTAGAGACTCAGGAAATACCTAGGAGCACCATCATCTATCTTCTAGATCTGTCTTCTCCGAATGATTATTTAATTACAAAATTCTTACAAATTTAAAATTAAATAATAATTCCTAGACGAAGACGATAGTCCGCCATCTAATTACATGAAAAACTTAGATACACATTCTAACCTTTAAGGAGCCATAACCAGTATAAATTAATTAATAAATAAACAAATACTAATTTAATCAACCATAATTAATTAATAAACATTCACCATATAATCCATGACAACATATAAAATACATAGAACCCCCAGAGTGTCAACCCTCTAAAAAATTAAATTCAAGCATAGGATAGATCAAGATCACGTAATTTATACATATAGCACGATCACAAACTCATAAATTTAAGTAAAAACCATGGCTCTGATACCAATTGTTAGAAAAATAGTACGCAGTGGAATTTTAAAAATTTTATATCAGAGTGTTTTCTAAAACACAAGTTTGACACGCTATATGCATAAATTAACCAGATCTTACTAACCTTTGAATGCCGAAGAACTCCTGGAATCTGTGAAGAGAAGTAACGTTTCAAAAGAGTCTCAACCAATTGGTCTTCTTTGCTATTCTCTATTCACAATCGGAGTGAGTAGGGGCTCACACGTTCAACTCTTCCTCCAGGTGACTCTCCTTTGCTATTCTCTATCCATAATCGGAGTGAGTGTGGGCTCACACATATAGTCTTCCTACAGTGACTCTCCTTCCAACCAATTGAGAGAACCCAAAGCTAGTGTTCATGATTTGTGAACAAGAGCTCTTAGGGAGTTTTTAGATTCTCACGAGTAGAGTATCACTTTTAATCTCTCAATTGATCTAAATAACTTATGAAACTCACTCCCTATTTATAGAGGTTAGGTCTACGGTCAGTCCTTATCATATAAGGCCTCAAAAATTTGAATCAGAATCATATTCGAATCAATATCTGATGAAATCTGCTTGAAAATGCGTGATTTTTTTCTGCGCATAGGCAGGTCGATCTGTCTAACAGGCAGGCCGAACTTGCTCCATCAGCAGGCAGAACTTCAGGATCAACATGCCCAACAGCTAAAAAAAAATCTCAGCGAATCTTTTATTTTCTACCCGAGATTCTATAGGATAAAGTCTTAGTTTTAATACAAATAACACAATAGAGAAGTTATCTAATTAAAACAACTTTATCTAGATAATCTCTAGGAAAATAAATGAGTTCCTAATAATTCTACAAGTTTATCTTGATTTAATTTATTCAAAATTAAATCAACTGATAAGCAGACAAGAATTATCCGATCCTAATAATTCAACAAGTTTATCTTGAATTAATTTTGTCACAAAATTAATTTAATCGATAAACAAACATGAATTATTTGATTCTTTCAAATTTCAACCAATCTAATAAATCTGACATAAGTCACCAATTATTGGAAAAGCATGTCGTATTGTTACAGGATGTCGTGAGCTAGCAAAAGAGACCAAATAAACCTGTATAGTTCAAGCTCTCGATAATTATGAAACCCAATATCCTAGATATACATTTCATAATTATCAACTCCAATGCTACTCTACTAAAAGCTTGAAGCTGCACTCTCAAACTATATAGAATTATGAAGCCCGTATAACTAAGTCTCCGTGACATATCATAGTGTATCATATCCCCATAGGATTATCCATAATCGGCATAAGGATAAGTTCTGTCTTACCTTCCTGATTATTTTTATCTTACATTCTATTATCTCACCATCAAAAAACTTACCATCCAAAGACAGTATACCATTCGATTACACCTATGTATCCAAATGGTTGAGCTCTCTAGCTTTCCAATTATAGGATAACGTATATTAAAGGATATCACTACTCCTAAAAAGGTGCTATGGATTCAATATCTATGAATAACAGGTCTATGCTATTAAGAGTCATGCCTCTAATATACTGGCATACATACTACTATTAAAATGTGGGTGTCATTCTTTGGTATATCAAAAGACACAAGTCAAGACAACAGTCCCACTATTCATCTCAGGATTAAGATACAATATAAATGATTGTCTAAAGTTAATCGATTTGTCGAGAAAAAACTATTAATCCAAATCAATTCACTTTATGTCCTGATCCAACACATTGTCACCTATGACAACATGCAAATATTTCTATTCATAGAGTCCACCTTCGATGGTCAAGACAAATAATCTCCCAATAGGGATATAGACAACATAACAATCTTTACATGAATAAAGCGCCCAACTTTATTCCCTCGATTGTGGATCTTATCATTTCTACCATCACCTTAAGAATCGTGTCTTCCGCATAATCTGTCTATCATATGCCCAATTCTTAAAGGTTTAGACCGACAGTATCAGACTTTATTGATAAAATGTCTCCAAAAACTTATTACATTTTACTCCTTAGGGCATACATATCTAACACTATCATGGCTGTCATTTGTCTCTGAGGTTCTTCGTGTGCCTTATCGGCTGCCATGCAAAGCCCTAATTCCTCGAGATGAATGAAATGCTTAGGTCAGATCGAGAGAACCTGCACCCAAACAACAACTCTCCACTGAAGGTCGACACATGGCCTCATTCCAACCATCAGATGGAGAACTGACCTTCCACAAGGATCATGACACTTGTCATGTGCCACCTAACACGTCTTGACGAGACTCACAGGTCGTGGGCCAAACCCACCTAACACCGAGTTTGAGTGCTAGCTGATAAATTTAGTGCATTTACTAGACCTCCTATAGGGATCATAAGACTTGTCACCTGCCACCTGACTTGAGCCTCAGAGAGCCTTTGGCCAACATTATACTAGTATCCCCTTGAACTCTAAGGCGTCCTTCTTCTCATAAAGGTCCACCTTGGGAGCCCGAAACGAATAGAAAAAGCCATCCGACCGCCGTGCACAGCCACATGTGGTGTTGAACTCTAGTGAATCAAGGTGAAGCACCAACAATGACATTGAATTATTTCTCTTGTCTCAAGAAGCACAATAAAAATCTAAATTTTGCTTAAGCAAATCATGCCTTAGCTTCTACCAATAATGGCACTAGAAAATGCAAGTTTCCTAATTTCAATTTTGGTCAAAGTTTTCCTCCCTATGGTCATGATTTTGGTCCTCATTTTCCTCCTCATTCTTCTTTTTGTCAAGGGAATTTAGGAGGAAATGCTTTCTCTCATGGAGCTTTTAATTATTTTTGTGGCCGAGGTCAAACTATTGGCAGTGGTAATGGTTATTCAAATTAAAATAAGCCTCAATGTCCAGTATGTGGTCAGTTTGGACATGTAGTTGCAGGTTGCCATTATAGTTTTGATCCTTCTTTAAATGGTCTAGCTCACTCTCGATCTCATCAAAAGGGTTTTCTGCTTAGAGTAGACCTCCTGGTCAATCTGCATAAGGCTCATCTTCTAGCACATATCATCCAATGTCAACTTTTATGGCAGCTCCTGAGGCTGTTAAAGATGCAAGTTGGTATCTTATTTTTGGTACATCTAATGATGTGACAGCTAGTCAGTCTAACTTAATGACTATTACAGGCTATTTTGGCTATCATAGGTTCATATAGGTAATGGTCTACAGTTATCATTTAAGCATATATTAGTCAGTCTCAATTCTCTTCTCGTTATTCTAATAAATTGCTTTTTCTATAACACTTACTGTAGCTCAAAAATTATGAAGAATGTACTTAGTGTTTCTAAGTTTCCTCTTAATAAAATGTATTTTTTGAGTTTCATTCTGATTTTTGCTTTGTTAACAATTAGGCTACGACTTAAAAACAGACTTTATGTCTTTGATGACACTCAAATTCTACTCAGCAAATAGGAGTTGCCTAATCCTTCCTCAGTCCTTGATCCTAGTTTACTCTCCAATCCAACTATGCATATTTCTTTTATACTTAATTTGGATTTTCTTGCTCATGTTCCTTTTGTGAATAGTTTTGAGCCTTGTTTAGTTTTGGAGGTGTGGCGCAATAGATTGAGGCATTCCTTAGAGAAGATTGTTAAACATGTACCTGAATAGTGTAAAATACCTCATTTTAATAAAATGCATTTTTCTTTTTGCTCAACTTGTTCTCTTGGCCAAAATATGCATAGATTTCCTTTTGCATCTTTTACTACTATTTATACTTCTCCCTTACAATTAATTCATACCGATTTATGGGGCTCCTCACTTGTTCAAGTATTACATCAGTCGTATAGATGCCTACTCTAGATTCACTTGGTTGTATCTTCTGTGCAATGAGTATGATGCTTTACAGACTTTCATTAATTTCAAAACTCTGGTTGAATCACAACAAATTCCAACATAAAATCAATTCAAAGTAATTGGGGTTGGGGGAGGGTGTTGAGTATGGGGCCTTCATTGGTTATTTAATTTCACAAGGTGTTTGTCATAGAACCTCTTGTTCTCACACTCATGCACAAAATAAAGGAGCTGAACATAAACATAGGTGCAACATTTTAGAGAATGGGTTAACTCTTTTAGCCAAGTCTTCTATGCCCTTAAAATATTAGGATGGGGCCTTTAAGACTGTTGTTTCTTTATCACAAACTCCCCAATTCCATCCTGACTTTTAAAGCTCCCTTGGAAGTTTTGTTTAGCATCAAACTTGATTATTCAATGATATATACCTTTGGTTGTGCCTATTTTCCTAATATTCGATGATGTAGTAAACATAAGCTACAATTTCGATCCATTGCATATGCCTTTATTGGTTACAGTTTGAACCATAAAATGTTACAAGTGCCTTGATCAAAACTAAACGTGTGTACAATTTTAGAGAGATTCTTTTCAATGAGAAATCATCTCCCCTTTCCGACGTCTACTAATCCCATGACAGCTTCTCAAATCTCTCATACTAGTCATTATCCTTCCTCTTCTGTTCCAGTTCTTGCTACTTCTTCATAGTCTTCCATGCAACCTTATGAACCACATGTGGTTTCCTCTCAACTTGTTGCCGTTTGTTTAGTTCAAAGATCCTTAAATGAAGATTGTTCTTCTTCTGGCTTGAAGGAAAATTTGACCAATCAAAATGCTACAGGTTTACTATTGCTAATGAGCCTGTTCCAAGTCAAAATGTTGCTTTTGTGCAGTTAGAAGGAAATACTCATGGCATAGTTACTAGAGCAAAAGGGGTATTCATAAGCCAAAAGTCTATATGGTTTCTAAAGAGCCATCTTCTATTGAAGACGCTTAGGACAGGGATAGTGGAAAAGTGCAAAGAATGATGAATTTATGGCTCTTTTAAGGAATGGAATCTGGTCCGTGGTTAAGTTTGCTGGAAAATACAATCAAATTAGCGCAAGATTTTAAAATTTTTATATACTAAGATGCTAACTCATGATGTTATGAATAATAATTTAATACATAATTAATTTATATCTTTAGTAGACCGAAATTTGTACTTCTAAATGAACTCTGTGAATCTCCACCAGCAGATCTTCAATATTATTCTCTTTCAACAAAAGGTTGTGTGTATAGGCACAACTCAATAGATCGGTTTCTTCTTCCATCCAAAAAAAGAAAAAAAAGCATATGAGTCACAAATTGCTAAAGGTGAGCAATTCGTTCTCTTTTGCTTAGGAGTTTACATTTTGAAAATCTAAAAATTACGGATGCCTAAGATCTTTATTTATAGAATGTGGTAATTAAAAATCTATTGAAACTAGAAACTTATCTCATAAGTTTACCTGTAAAAATGCCCACCATAGGGATATTTTGCCACTCACATTACTAGTTCAATTCAAAATTCATCTAATCACAAAATGGAAAACTTGGCGGCATTTGGTTTTGTTTTTGGAAAGTTTTATCCCATTATCAAAAACACAAAAAATTCAATTTTTTTTCTCAAAACAATGTTTAATTAAAAATCTGTGGGAAATGAAAATAGAAATTGTTTTCAAAATAACCAAAATTTTCTTAGATTTCAAAAACAAATCTGTTTGGTTTTGTTTTAAGAATTTTTGAAAATGTTTTTACATGTTTTTTGAGGCAAAAATTTTAAAACACTCTCAGCATAATTCCCAAAAAATTCTCATTTTTTAAAACAAAATCATTTTCACTTATTTTGAAAACACTACCAAATGAACCCATAGAAAAAAGTAGTTTTCAATTTTTTCCTTCCTTCCTTAATTGATCAACCTAGACCCCCCACCCCCACCCCCACCCTGTTCTATCTAGAGTGAACCCCGCCTACAACCATCGGCCCTAACCACAGGCTAACACTGGCAATCACCGCCCCTATTCGCCACTACCGAACCCATCTCCACGACCACCGCCGAAGCTCCCTCATCACCATATCTTCTTCAAAACCATCATTAGTGCAATCTCGTCGACTATTGAAGCCTAACCACCACCGTAGCCCACCACAACATATTGTTGTGCACCGTCCCGCATCCGTTGACCCTTGTCGCTGCCATCCCAATAACTACGCGATCCCTCATCCCAATGACCCTCGGCTCTACCATCCCAGGCCCCTAGCCTTCGGCCACTGACCCTAGTGGCCCTCCGTTCTCTAACAACACAAGCCCTTCCTCTGCTCAAGTAAGGGTTTTTTTGTCTAAATCTTTTTACCAATTTTTTAGCTATAATTAGTATTATTAAATATTATTGATTAGCATTTTGGACTTAAATTTGGTTGTTTTTATATTAATAATTTTTCAAAAAAAAAATTAACACACTACCATGCATAACCAAACATAATTTTAAAAGTAAACCCAATACATTTCTCAAAATGTTTTCATTTTCAATTTTTACTTAAAACAAAAACCCTTTTGAAAAGAATACCAAACGGGCCATGATTTTCCTCATCATCTAGGACAATTCAAATTCAATTAATCCTAATTTAAATTAGAATAATATTATAAAGAAAATTATATAATTTAATAATTATGAATAATAAACCATTCATAATTCAAATACCATCAAAATTCTAATTATTATTTAAATTCAATATTCAAATAATTAATTATCTTCAATTTCAAACTTTTTTCAAACAACTTATTTCTTAAAATCAATTAAAAAATCAATTTTCCAAAATAGTAGCTAGAGTTGGCTCCACACAATCCAATTGGACTGTGATATGCGCATTGTTCAAGCCTAGTAAGTTTGAATCGTAATTTCTCCCAAATCATCCATAATATATATTCATTGCTCGTTCTGTACATGAGATTAGTGAGCTAGTGTTAATACCTAATAGATATATATTATCAAACTCTTATAATTATAAATAAAATAATCCCTGATTACATATTGATTAATTTTCAACTTCAATGTCATTTTGTTGGAAAAAATAATACACAGTGGAATTTTAAAAATTTTACATCAGAATAATTTCCAAAACACAAGTTTGACATGCTATATGCAGAAATTAACTAGTCTTAGAAACCTTTCTGTGCCGAAGAACCCTTGCAAAACGTAAAGAGAGGTAATGTTCCAGAAGAGCCTCAACCAACTAGTCTTCTTTGATATTCTCTTTCCACGACTGGAGTGAGTGTGGGCTCACACGTACAGCTCTTCGACTAAGTGACTCTCCTTCTAACCAATCGAGAGAACCCAAAGCAAGTGTTTGTGATTTGTGAACAAAAGCTCTTAAGGAGTTTTCAGATTCTCACTAGCAGAGTATCACTCTTAATCTCTCAATTGATTTGAATAACTTGTGTGACTTACCCTATTTATAGAGGTTGGGTTTAGGGTCACTCCTTATCAGATTAGGTCTCAAAAATTCAAATTAGAATCAAATTTGGATCAATATCAAATGTAAATCCACATGAAAACACATGATCTTTTTACTATACGATTTCTACCTAATAGGCAGGCCGAACTTGCCCTATCGGTAGGCCGAACTTGAGGACTGGCATGTCGAACTGCCAATAAAAAATCTCAACGAATCTTTCATTTTCCACTCGAGATTCTATAGGATAAAGTCTCAGTTTTAATTCAAATAACCTAATAGAAAAGTTATCTAATTAAAACAACTTTATCTAGATAATCTCTAAGAAAATAAATGAATTCCTTATAATTCTACAAGTTTATCTTGATCAAAAATTAAATCAACCGATAAACAGACAAGAATTATCCAATCCCAACAATTCAACAAGTTTATCTTGAATTAATTTTTATCACAAAATTAATTCAACCGATAAATAGACATGAATCATTTGATTCTTTCAAATTTCAACAAATCTAATAAATTCGACATAAGTTACCAATTATTGGAAAAGCACGCCGTATCGTTATAGGATGTTGTGAGCTAGCAGAGGGGACCAAATGGACCTATATAGTTCAAGCTCCTGATAATTACAAAACCTAATATCCCAGATATACATTTCATAATTATCAACTCTAACACTACTCCACTAAAAGCTTGGAGTTGCACTCTTGAACTACATAGAATTACGAAGCCCGTATAGCTAAGTCTCCATGACATATCATAGTGTATCGTATCCCTATATGATAATCCATAATCGGCTTAAGGACAAGTTCTATCTTACCTTCCTGATTATTTTTATCTTACGTTCCATTATTTCACCTTCAGAAAACTTACTATCCAATGACAGTATACCATTCGATTACACCTATATATCCAAATGGTTGAGTGCTCTAATTTTCTAATTACAGGATAACGCATATAAGAGGATATCATTACTCCTAAAGAGGAGTTATGGATTCCATATCTATAAATAACAAGTCTACGCTATCAAGAGTCATGCCTTCAACGTACCGACATGCATACCACTATTAAGATGTGGGCGTCACCCTTTGGTACATCAAAAGACACAAGCCAAGACAACGGGCCTACTATTCATCTTAGGATTAAGATACAACACAAATGATTGTCTAAAGTGAGTCGATTTGCCGAGACAAAATTATTAATCCAAATCAAATCACTTTATGTCCCAATCTAACACATCATCACCTATGACAACATGCCAATGTTTTTATTCATGGAGTCCACCTCCGATGTTCAAGACAAACCATCTCACAAAAGGGATATAGACAACATAAAAATCTTTGCATGAATAAAGCGCCCAACTTTATTCCCTCGATTGCGGATCTTATGATTTAGACAATCACCTTAAGAATCATGTCTTCCGCATAATCCATCCATCATATGCCCAATTCTTAAGGTTTAGATCGACAGTCTTAGACTTTTATTTGCTTAACATACATTCAACAAATATGAACGTAAAGAGGACAAGATTTGGTATATAAATAATGAATAAATTCTTTATTGATAAAAATGTCCCCAAAAACTTATTATATTTTTACTCCTTAGGGCATACATGTCTAACACATTCAACTATGGACCCATACATTGCACTCTTGATAGTATTGCATTTTGCAAGGCTCCAATTAGTCTTATATATAACCTCTCATATTATGTGTACCTTCATAGGTTACTTGTAGTGACTTACAAAAAAATTCTGTTTTACCTTTCTAACCGTTTTCTCACAAAGTTCTATTATTTTTTTATTTACAAAAATTCCATTACAATAATAGAAATAGAATTCATCTGATTACCTTATGTATCAAGATAACCAAGGTGTTCTTTTTTTCCAAATGCCTAAATAATGCCTTTGTAAGGATGACATTAATTCTTCTTAAGGAACTATAGATTCTATATCTATGAGTTATGATAAAACCTTCGATCATTAGAGTTCCTACCTTTGATATATTAAAAGACACAATCTACGAGCATAGATTAATGAACCCCCTTCAGGACTAAGACGACAAACAAATGACTAGCAAAGTGAATTAATTTATCGAAATAGAATTATTAAAAAATCAACTAACACCTTAGATCTAGTGTAATATATAACTTGCACTTTAGTTTATATACAAATATGCCTACCATGGAACCATACTTATTCTTGACGGCCCAAGATAAGGCATCTTCCTAATTGAATATAGATCTCTATTAGAACTTTATCAAGAATAAAGTGCTTATCCTTTTTTCGCAAGTTGTGGACTATAATTTTAGACTATAGATATTATGATCATTCTTTTCCCTATATAAACATATATATGCATGATCCAAGACTCAATATAACAGTCATGATCCTTTTGTTTGCTTGTCAAACAATCAACAATATGATAGTATCTGGGACAATTTCTTATTGAACATGTAATATAACGTTATTATCACTTAAAACAATGTCAATCAAATACAAAGCTGATATTTAATAAGTTAGGGCAGTTATCCTAACAAAGTCACCTGAAGGAAGAAAAGCAAGCAGATGTAAATGGGTTTTCAGAGCTAAAGAAAATCTAGACAGCACCATTAACAAGTATAAAGCTAGGCTTGTGCCTAATGGTTTCAACAAGTTGTTGGCTTTGACTTAAGTGAAACCTTTAGTCTAGTGATTAAGCCAACCATTATAAGGGTTGTTCCTGCTACTTGCTTAGATAGAAACTGGCTTGTGAAACAACTTAATATTAATAATGCTTTTCTAAATAGAGACTTACAAGGAGAAGTGTACATGGTGCAACCTCAAGTTTTTGTAGGATTAAGCATCCTGCTCTGGTTTATAAATTACATAAGTCCTTGTATGGACTGAAGCACATTCCAAAAGCCTAGTTTGATAAGCTTCAAGGTGCTCTAGTCTCTTTTGGCTTTCACTATACCAAATCAGATCAGTCTCTGTTTATCAAGATTAATCATGTTTATTTCATATTCATTCTAGTCTATGTGGATGGTATTTTAGAAGGAGGTTCAAGAACTTATTAATAGTCTTAACCAGGCTTAATTTGCTTTGAAGGATTTGAGTGTTATGAATTATGTTCTGGGAATACAGGTTTGAATCTACTGTTGACGGGTTGCATTTATCACAAACTAAATATATGACTGATCTTTTGATGCTTTATGCCAAAGCCATGTCTACTCCAATTACAAATGGTTTTTAAGTTGGCAGCTTTTGGCAATGAGGATGTTGAAGATGCTCAACTATACAGGATTATTATTAGAGCGTTAGAATATGTAACCCTTACACGGCCAAAATTGTCTTATAGTGTTAAAATGGCATGTGTGTTTATGCAGAAAGCATGATAACTCTATAAAAATAGAGTTATTCATGAACTTCAATGCATATATTTTTACTATGTTTTTGATTTTTTTTAATTTCATTTAATTTTCTTATTGCATGTATATTTTTAATTTTATTTTTGTTAATATGATTTTATTTGTTTTTATTTTAATTAAATTGAATTTCATTATTATTATTATACTACTACTACTATTCCCTTCTATTTATTTTATTTTCCTTTTGTAGGGAGGTAAAAAGGCAATCTGGCTATCTAAAATTAATTTAGAGTTAAAAAAAGAAAGAAATTCAAATTAATACTTGGTTGCATCAGAGAATGACACACACAAGAGAAACTGTGCCTCCACTCTAGAGTGGAACCGTCGGATCGTCATCATCAGCAAGCCAAGACGCACAAGCAACTCACCCTTAATAGGTGCACATCTAGTGTCAATCACAACAGGCCCTAGCAAGTCTCCATGTGCCACACGTCCAAGCCTGTCAGCGTAATAGTTCCCTAGTGTGCTTGTAATACCCAACCTTTTTAACTTCTTGCTTAGAGTTAGAAACTGATGACTTTAAAATTTCAAAAATATTTAGAAGTTTTAACAAGATTGTAGCAAATTAAGCAAGAGGTGCCAATCAAAGGAACCCAGGTGTTTAAATACAGAGTTAAGTTATAACTCATCGCTTTGGTAAGCACGAGGGATCGTCATAGGCTTAATGACTAATATTAGCATGACACACAAGCACTAGGTGGCTTATATGCATGATACCTAAGTGGCACATATGGATAGCGACACATGGCACCACATGGATGCATTGAAGCAAGTTTATTACCTTAGGTAACACATGGTGAGCATGCAAAGAGAAATGTAGGTGTTAGGTGACATGAATGGAAAGGTGGCACATGGTGAGCATACATGTCAACACTTGGCACACATGCGCAATGACATGTAGCGATATGTGTCGAGCTTGGATTTAAGGTATGCATTGTTGTGTTTAATCGATTCCTTGTCACGCCCCAAAGTACAGGTAGTAATGTGGAGGATTTATTTAGTTAAATAAACCAAGTTTTTGATTAAAATCATCAATTAAATGATTTGGGTTATTTTGAAAAATGTGATAATTTTAAAAACATTCTAAAACATTTATTGTTATTTCAAAATAGTAAAACATAAAATAAAATATTAAAGATAACTAAACATAAACCGAGCCCCACTAGACCCACATTAGTACACACACATGGTATTGACAATAAAATAATACAATCACAGTCCAATAAAATGATAGATATTAAACTTATACATGCCTTGAATAAAATAAAGCAATAACCCAAAACTGTATTCCTATGGCTCACTTGTTGCCCTATTGCCTCCTTGTCAATCCTAAGCTGCAATCTACCTATGGAAAAGGGGTTTTAAAAAATAAAGAAAATGTGAGAAGAAAGCTTAGTAAGACTAAAGGTTTGAAGAACATTTAAGTGAGTATAATATTCTATTATAGAAAAAAGTTATAAAAATAATAAATTGAAATTCGTTAAACTCATACTTACCATCTTGCTCTTTTTCATCCAAATATGATTTAGGGTTGAGCTTTGAAAACATTAAATCAAGGTTAGATCTGTTATAACATAAAAATTATAAAATACCATAGATAGACTAATAAAATTTGTTCTTATCATTAATCCATTAGTCATTTGTAAATTTGACTTATTATTTAATTTCTTGCAAAGCCATCATAATCATCACCATAGTGTACCAGCTAGGTTTTGGGACTGCCCTCATGGTCACACTCTCCACAACCCGATCTCTGTGGATGGCATCATGCTCTTTTGTTTCCTTCCGGACTGTGTTAGTAACGTTTCTGGTATTATGTTATTATTTAGATTTCACCTTACCGAGTATTCTCATTTACATTCATTATTTGATTCATTATGATTTTTTGTTTTTCATCAAGTAATGAAATTACTAAGTAACCCATCTCAAATTATCTCTTGAAACTTATTTTAAAAGACATCACTTTGAAAGAGGTTATTTTGTGGAAAACAATTTCAAAGGATTCTTTGAGGCCAAAAACATTAAAATCATGCTACCAAAGGAAGGGGTAGAAGTCCTACCTAGAATCCTACACCATATCCTAGTACCACAGCCCCAGTCGGCTATACGTCAGCTTCACAGAACCACGCACAACCTTAAATGTAAACTAAGTCCATCAATATCTAGCTTAGGGTATTCTACATTACTTATCTACTTCATGGTGTCTTAGTGTGCCATTGAAGTTCATAGAGTCATTCTATAAAGTTAAAAACCTAATCTAGGTTTAAAATAGTGAAAATGAGTGAAAAATGGCCATTTCTTATAAACTTTAGTCGGCCTGCCGAACTGTCCGTATTGGCTTATCGATCTACACAGTTCCACCTACCAGCCGTATAGAACCAGCCTACAGAACTTTCTCATGTTTGGCCTGCCGATTATATGAATCCGATCTACCGAACTCATGAATCTGACCTGCCAATACTTAAGATCAGCCTGTCGAACTGAAAAACTCTAAAAAGTTCTAGATTTTGAGTCTCAGCATCTTGAGCTCGAAATCTCATTCTAAACCTGTTTTCTCAATTCCCAAACATAGAAAACATTCATAGATGATAGAAAAACATAATAGAATGCATTTAAACAAGTTTCAATAAATTTACATAGAAAATATCAAAGGAATACGAAAATGGGAAAAATAGGAAAAATGTGGTCCAATCTGTTTTTTGTGAAATCAAGCCTAGATTTGAGTTGTTTTGAGTCCCATTAACTTATATTAAAGGTTTCCTAAGCTATAGAAACTCGGATTACAACATTTGAAATAAATTGAAAAATTTAAAAAAAGTTTTGAGAATTTGGAAAATAACAAACTAACTCAAATTCAAGCTTGAAATCAAGTTTGTGGAGGCTCAATCTTGCTCCTTAGTTTCCAATCCAGCTGAAGATCCAAGCTTGAGCTCAATTTTGAATTAAAATGTGAGAAGGAAAGAGAGAGGGTGAGGGGCAGAGAGACAATGAGAGAGGGAAAGTGTGAGAGTGTGTGAGAGAGATAGTGAGTGAGGGAAGGAGAGGGAGGGGAAATAAATAAAGGAAGAGAGTGGTTTTCTACAAAGTGAAAAACATGTTCCAACACACAGTTTTTCAAAAGGGACATATTGAACATTTGACACATTTCAAAGTAAATGCAGGGTGTTACAGCTCATTTGATTCTAATTAAAAATATATTACCATTTTCCCACTAATTACACTGAATTAAAATTGGGGTGTTACAACTCTCTACCCCAAAAAAGAAATTTCATCCTTGAAATTGGAATCTAACCCTGAAACAAAGTAAATGCGGATATAACTCCTGTATGGTTGATTCTAATTCCTAGGTTGCCTCATTGGCCTTGTGGTACTGCCACACCATTTTCACTAATAGAACTTCATAGCGTCAAAGATCTACCACTTGTCGATCGATAATCTAAATCAACACTTCTTCATAGATCACATCTTCATAAATTTGCACATCATGAATCGAGACAATCTTGCTTGGCTCGGGTGAACATTTCAAAGCATTGACACACACACAAAATACAACCTAAATATGGGAGTTTAAGTGGAAGACCAAGAAAATAAGTGGTCACTTCAATACGTTGAGAAATCTCGTATGATCTGACACACCTAAGTGAAAAATTCCTGTTCACACCAAAACATAAAACTCACCTACGCGGCAAAAACTTTTAAGAAAATGTAATCCCCTATCTTGAGTTCTAGGAGTCGACATCTTTTATCTGCAGAACTCTTCCGCCTACTCTGATCAGCTTCTAATCGATCACGAATTGCAATAACCTTTTTATTGCTCTCACGGGTTTGTTTGGGTCCAATAATGATATTGTCTTCTGGTTTAGCCAAAGTCACTAGTGATCGACATGACCGTCCACATGGTGCTTCGAACGGTATCATCCTAATGCTTACTTAATAACTGTTGTTGCACTCAACTCTACCAGACGTAAATGTCTCTTTGAATTCTTACCAAAATCCAGTACACGCGCATGCAATGTACCCATAAAATCTGAATAACTCAGGCAAACTATCTATCGGTCTGCAAAATAAAAAGCGGCTCTGGAACCCAAATTGTGCCTATAGCTTCCTGGAAACTCCTCTAAGAACTCATCTTGAACACGATGACCTAAAGGTAGGAAATGGAGTGCGCCGATTTTGTCAACTTGCAAACTATGACCCACTTTGCATTGTGCCTATGATCCATCCTCGGAAACCTAGGGAAGAAACTCACCATGACATGCTCCTTTGCTGAAGCTGACCAACGGGCTTCTGATGCTTGGCTGCAAACTAGAGACAAATCATGCATTTGGCAACATACTCGTAAATATCTTTCTTCATGCCCCTACACTAGTACTACCTCTACAAATCACGATACATCATGGTGCTCTTGGATGGATAATGAATTGAGACTTGCAAGCTTCGTCTATTAAAGCCTTCGCCACTCCCTCAATCACAAGCAATGCTAGACGTCCCTTGAGATTACAACGACCCATCTGTAGGAATCCTCTAGCCTTCAAACTGCTCCCTAATCTATATTCGCATTCACTTACCTTAAAGATGCTGGTCCCACCATTGATTTTGCTTTATCATCCGAACACACACTGAAGTCAAATTCCTAAGATACGCTGATACCTGATCGAAATCTTGATGATACTGTAGTCCATCTTTGCTTACTGTAGCATCTCCCTTCCAATTCTCTAGTGTTAGATATACGCGGATCCCCAAAGACCTCATGTTGAGCGTGTTTGTAGCTATGTTGGCCCTACCCAGATGACACTGCAGCGAGAAGTCCTAGTCCTCCCTATATTCGATCTACCTCTGTTGCCTCAAATTCGAATCCCTCGAGTGAACAAATACTTTAAGCTCTTGTAATATCAGAAAACGTGAAATGTCACTCCATACAAATAGCATCTTCAGATCCTCAAAGCGTGAGTCATTGCGACAAACTCTAACTCGTGTATAAGGTAGTCCTTTTTACGAGCGAGGCCTCGACCGTTGCAATCCACAAGCCATAGCTCGTCCATGCTACTTCAATGTACATCCGAGTCCTTGTTCTGTCACATTAGTGTAGGCCTCATAAAGCTCGTCACTACTCGATATAGCCAATATAGGAATAGTAGTCTGTCTATTCTTTAACTCTTGGAAAGCATAGTCACATTCTTTATCTTATCCAAACCTGACAATTTTCCTGATTAACCGCATTGATGGAACTGCTATCTTTGAGAAATCCTTTATGAACTTCCTATAGTACCCGACAACTCCTAAAAAGTTACTAGCCTCGGCCACGATCTTTGATCGTCCCCACCATACTATAGCTTCTATCTTAGACAGATCTATTGAGATTCCCTACTTGGAAATAATATGCCCCAAAAAATCACCCTTCTTGGCATGCAGCTGGTGCTTCTGGACCATAACTCTACCCTTGAGAAATATCGTGAACTTCCTAGCCAGTCAAATAACTCACCGATCTTGGGCTGGGGATACTCGTTCTTCATAGCGACCTGATTCAGCTACTGATAATCAATGCATAACTTGAGCATACCATTATGTCTCTCAGCAAACAGAACTAGCGCATCCCAAGTTATCCTAAATATGTTCTTTATCCATAGATTCATGAAGTTGTTTCTCAATTCCCTCATCTTTACAAGCGCCAATTGTTATAGTGCTATCAAAATCAGAGCGATTTCCAAGAATAACTAGATGCCAAATTCAATCTCCCGATACGATGCTAATCCAGATGACTCATCGGGTAGACATCATCGAATTCATCCACCACCGATGTTGCTACATCTCTTCCTACGGCATTAGATTCCTTTCCTAGATCCCAAAGAAGTATATACATATAGCATACTAAGTTTCTTTGTCCTCCTAGACATGTTTTTATGAGTCGATCACTCCTTCCTCGAGCATTACAATCCTGGTAAACAACCATCATTCTCTTATCAAACACTAGGGTTACCTCCTTAAGGTGACACTCTACAGTTTCGTTATACCTGGACAACCGGTCCATCCTTATGGCCACATCACAAGTACTCATGGAGATTATAATCAAATTACTTTCTAGAGTCTCATTCCTAATCATTACCTTACAAGGTCTACATATATGGTTTACACACTCACCCGCCCTAGGGTAAGGTATTTACCAAGGGTTCATTAAATTCCTCTATTCCTAATTTCAAGGCATGCACAAATAAACTCAAAACAAGAGAATGAATGGCATCAAGACCAAATAAAATCAAAATTAAGGACTGGGAAACCATAACCGTACCATCGACTCTCATGTTGTTGGCCTAAACGTCCAAACTCCTTGAAGTCATGGTATGAACTCGAACTGGAGCTTGCTGGCACTGCTATGTCTTGGGTTCATCGGCCGATACTGCTACGGAGAAACTAATGAAGCTGAAATAAAGGAAGTTGCTAAGGTGGAGATAAAAAGTGAGGTTAGGGTTGATGGCTTGCACTCTCACCGGTATGAAATCCTAGTCAAGCATTCCTTATTAGGCAGCTCCTCTCGATCAGCTCCTGGCTGCTGGCAGAAATGGCAAGGGTTGCTTCGTCCACTACTAGATGATCTGTTGCTTCCGCTGCCTCTCCTATTACTCCGCTAGGGTCTCCTTGATGTTTTCGCTTGGTCCTTGCAGTAGAGAGTGTAATCTCCTCCTATCGATGAAACTGATGACTCTAACTTACCAATACTTCGAAGTCGCAAGGCCACCAGTTGCCGTTGAGTGTATATCTTAAACCCTTCTTGGAACTTTATACAAATTTCACGTACAAAAGCCACGCCGAATGGAGCAAACTTGGCCAACTCATCAAACTTTACCTCGTGTTCTTGAATCGTCATGTCGCCCTATCCCATCCGGTAGAACTTGACGATCTTTTGGTCTCTGTATCCCTGAAGAAAATAATGCTTATGGAACAATTGCTCAAATCTTTCCCCATTGATATTCCTACCATTCTCCAGATGCTTTACCTACTTTACTAGGTATCAGCAATACCTGCCTACTAATAAGCTGCGGATTCCACTTGGTACGCTACTGGTGCTCCAAGGATATCCAAATGCTTTGCTCATTGAGTCTAATTGAGATTTAGCCACCTAGGGACCTCTATCTCTATCTAAAGCTAAGGTAGACGCACGCCTAAGCTCCTTAAAGTTTCTATGCCAGCGACTTGCCTTGGAATAGCTAGGTATAACTCTTACTGCCATTTGCCAAAAAAGTGGCAAATGTAGCCCCTATTATACTCTTCTCATTCATGAGATTCACGTCAATCACAACTGGATGGTGCCTAGGTGCAATTCTCTCAATTCTAAAAACAAAATTGGACTGCAAGAGCCTTTTCACTTTCGTACCTATGTGTGCACAATTCCTAAGGTGCATAACCTTGAGCTCTGATACCATTCTATCATGCCCCAAAGTACAGGTAGTGACGTGAAGGATTTATTTAGTTAATTAAACAAAGTTTTTGATTAAAATCACAAATTAAATGATTTGGGCTATTTTGAAAAAATGATAATTTTGAAAACATTTGAAAACATTTATCATTATTTTGAAACTGTAAAACATAAAATAAAATATTAAAGATAATTAAAAATAAGTTGGGCCCCACCGAAACCACATTAGTGTACAGACATGGTATCGACAATAAAATAATACAATCACAGTCCAATAAAAAGATAGATATTAAAATTATACATGCCTGAATTAAATAAAGCAATAACCTAAAATAGTATTCCTATGACTTACTTGTTGCCCTGTTGTCTCCTTGTCGATCCTAAGCTGCAATCCTCCTATGGAAAAAGGGTTTTAAATGATAAAGAAAATGCAAGCAGAAAGCTTCGTAGGACTAAAGGTTCAGAGAACAATTAATTGAGTATAATATTCTATTATAGACAAGAGTTATAAAAATAATAAATTGAAATTTGTTAAACTCATACTTACCATCTTGCTCTTTTTCATCCAAATCTAATCTAGGGTTGAGCTTTGAAAACATTAAATCAAGGTTAGATCTGTTATAACATAAAAATTATAAAATACTATAGATAGACTCATAAAATTTGTTCTTACCCTTAATCCATTAGTCATCCATAAATTTGACTTATTATTTAATTTTTAGCAAAGCCAATCATAATCACACCATAGTGGCCCAGCTGGGTTTCGGGATGTGACGCCCTGGGGAAGGGGTCAGTGAGTTTTAGGTAAAGGAGATAAAAATAAATAGAATAAGTAAAAAAAATACATAGAAGTAAGGAAAATAGAGCAAATTTACTCATAAGGTAAATAAATATCCTTAATTAGCATTGAATATCATCGATAGTCACCATCATGTGAATGCCACAAAGGTTGACAATCGAGGTATCATGATCTTCACCATCACGTGGAAGCTAGCCACGAAGGTGAGTAGGTAAGTAATGGTAAATCATATAATTAATATAAATTCATTGAAAAACCATGCAAATTATCATCTTTGAAATAAACTAAAAGTATACAATTAACAGAGATGAAAACATCATCAACACCGGGACAAATCATATAGTATGCGTATCATACAATAGTTTTAGAAAAATACCATCTCTACCCCTAGAGCCAGGTTTTGATCTTAGGCCCATCCTTCCTCCTCAAACCTAGAAGGGGGATTTTAAAAATAGAAAAACGTAAGTGAAAGGTTCAGTAGGATAATTATTCAAGAAACAAGTTATTTTAAAATAGTAATAAAAAATAGAGAATTGTTCACAATTCGTTCTAATTAAAATAAATCTCAAAGTCTTTACAAATCAATAAAAACACTTACTTAAAAGCAACTTGATAAAACATCACCTATCAAAATACAATTCTTCAAAATCAAAGATAGAAATTATTCCTAAAAGGAAATATTTAAGAAATAAACTTTGGCCAAACAATTTAAAAAGGGCTACCAAATAAAATATCCTACCTCATTTAAATCCAATAAACATAAGCTCCAAATAAAATCCAACGTATGCTCCATATACATTCAAAACCTTGAAAACTACATTTAAAATCAGAAATCACATTTAACAAATATCATTATGTCAGTTTAATTATCAGTGTGCCTTTTTGAGACAAAATGATCATAACCTAAAATCATAATCCTTTTTAAAACATTTTAGAATCATTAAAATTTAAAACTAGGGTAAAAATACAATTTTTAAATTCACAGTCGGCCTGCCGAACACCCTAAACCGGCCTATCGAACCTGCACAGTTTGGCCTTCCGAACATTCAAACCGGCTTACCGAACTGTTATAGTTTGACCTGCTGAAGATATGAATCTGGCTTGCTGAACTTCTTGAATCCAGAATGCAGAAGATCGAGTATGGCCTATCAAACTAGCAAAATCTAGGGACATGAGACTTCGAGTCTCAACCTCTCCAAGCTCAAAAATTCAAATCAAAACCTGTTTTCTCAATCTCACGGCATGAAAATCATATAAAAAGCATAAAAAATTATAGTAGAAAAAATTTAAATCATTTTCTCCAAATTTAAACTCAATTTCATAATGGATTTGAAAATCAAAGAAAAATATCAAAACTTGATTAAATCAATTTTTTGTTCAAATAAAGCTTAAATCCATGATAAAACAAGTCCTATAAGCTTAGATTAAACATTATCTAAGCTCACCAAACTTCGGATTGCAAAATGCATAAAAATTCAAAACGAAAATCAAAATTTGGAGAGAAAAAGGGCTAACTTCAAATCAACCATTTTGAAGAGGATTTTTGGCTTCATTCTTGTTTCTTGGCTTCAAATCAACAAGAATAAAGCTTGGGATTGAAAATTTTTGCAAAGAAGAGGAAGAGAGAGATTTACATAGAGAAAGAGACATGAAAGATGGGGAAGAGAGAAAAAGAGGGCGAGCTGAGAAGGTGAAAGAAAAAGGAAAGAAAAGAAAAAATGAGGAAGGGAGAGAAAAGTGAGAGAAATCAAGGGCATTTTTGAAATTTTAGGGAAAATGTAGGATAAAAATATCATTTGGTATTTTAAAAGGAAAAATCAAATTTTAAATATAACAAATTAAATAAAATCTTCAAATGCCTAAAATTAACAACAAAAATTACACTAGCACACTTAATAATTAAACTTAACATAACTATTCTTATTTTAAAATTCAGAGGCATTACAATCCACCCTCCTTAAAAGAAATTTTGTCCTCGAAATTTAAAAACATCAAAAATTTAAAATCATAAATAACACTATGCACTCAAAAACAACTATAATGACAACTGTCCCAACATAAAACTTGAAAAAAAATCAAAACAAAACAGTGAAAATCTCATAGGTTCAGTTCTTAAAAGATCTGAAGCCTATGCTCTGATATTATTCTGTGACGCCCTAGGGAGAAGGTTAGTGAGTTTTAGGTAAAGGAGATGAAAATAAATAGAATAAGTAAAGAAAAATACAAAAAAGTAAGGAAAATAGAGTAAATTTACTCATACGAATAATAAATATCCTTAATTAGCATTAAATATCATCGATAGTCACCATCACGTGATTGCCACGAAGGTGGACAATCTAGGATCATTATCATTCACTATTATGTGGAAGCTAGCCATGAAGGTGAGTAGGTAAGTAACAGTAAATCATATGATTAATATAAATTCATTCAAAATACAATTCTTCAAAATCAAAGACAGAAATCATTCTTAAAAGGAAACAATTAAGAAATAAACTTTGGCCAAATGGTTTAAAAAGGGCCACAAAAGGAAGGGATGAAAATATCATACTCATTTAAATCCAATAACGTAAGCTCCAAATAAACCTGTTTTCTCAATCCCATGGCATGAAAATCATATAGAAAGCATAGAAAATCATAGTTGAACAAATTTAAATCATTTTTCCCAAATTTAAACTTAATTTTACAATGGATTTGAAAATCAAAGAAAAATATCAAAACTTGATTAAATCAAATTTTGTTCAAATAAATCTTAAATACATGATAAAATAAGTCCTATAAGCTTAGATTAAACATTATCTAAGCTCACCAAACTTTGGATTGCAAAATGCATAAAAATTCAAAGCGAAAATCAAAATTTTGGAGAGAAAAAGGGCAAACCTCAAATCAACCATTTTGAAGAGGATTTTTGGCTTCAATCTTGTTTCTTGGCCTTAAATCAACGAGAATAAAGCTTGGGATTGAAAATTTTTGCAAAGAAGAGGGAGAGTGAGATTTGCATAAGGAGAGAGACGTGGAAGAGCGAAAAAGAGGGCAAGCTGAGAATGTGAAAGAAAAAGGAAAAAAAAAAAAGAAAAAATGAGGAAGAGAGAGAAAAGTGAGAGAAATCAAGGGCATTTTTGAAATTATGGGAAAAATGTAGGATAAAAATATCTTTTGGTATTTTAAAAGTAAAAATCAAATTTTAAATATAACAAATGCAATAAAATCTTTAAATGACTAAAATTAACAACAAAAATTACACTGGCACACTTAATAATTAAACTCAACATAACTAATATTACTTTAAAATTCAGGGGTTTACACAGGACCTACCCCCAAGGTCGCACTCTCCATGACCAGATCTTTACGAATGGCATCATGCTCTTTTGTTTCCTTTTGGATGGTATTAATTATGAGAAAGAAAGAAATGGAAAAGAAAAGAAGAAAGGAAAGGAGAGAATAGCTTTACTTTTTAAGCAGCATATTGTAAGTACACCTTCCATTGCATCGCTTGAACAATAATATGTTTATGAAAGCATGTTTTAAATTTACATTATGCTGATTATAATTATGATTATGGATATGATATGCACGTGTTTTGACATGTTTTATAAAAGGTATTTTATGCATGATTTGAACTCTTATGCTTATTATGAACCAAAAGAAAATTAATATTATAAGGGCCAAATCCCTTGTGGAAAAGAGTTCCAACAGAAGGGGCCAATGAATATGAAGTAAGGGGTTCTAATAACACAAGATTAACATCATGCAAGAGGGCCCTAAAGTAAATTTCAAGAAAAGTATTTTAGAAGCAAATTTATATGGTTTATTTACTGAGCATTAGCTCATATAGTTCTCGTGATGCAAGTAGATTTGAAGTAGTGGTTTCACTTGACTAAGCAAGAATGGTCCAAGGTCCCATGACAATTTTAGAGTTATTTAGATGTGAAATTATGATTTTTAGTGTATTGTATATTGACAATAGATTTGCAATGAAGATTATTATTTCTACTATGCAATGTTATTTTTATTTAGTTCCATATTGGTATCACAACAATATGGTTCTATAGATTTTTTAGAGAGTCATGGGACCAAGAACTTAGTTAACGTAGTATTAAAAATTGTTGAATTAGAGAAATGAGAATTATCAAATTTCAAGGATGAAATTTTTATAAGAAGAGGAGAGGTACAATACTCGACTTTTTAAGCTTCATGCTTAGAGTTAGAAACTCATGACTTTAAGATTTGAAATTGTTTAGAAGTTTTAACAAGATTGTAGCAAATTAAGCATGAGGTGGTAATAAAAAAAAAGCTAGGTGTTGAAATACAAAGTTGGGTTATGACTCACTGCTCTAGTAAGCACGAGATATCGTCACAAGGTTAATGACTAACTTAGCATGACACAAAAACAATAGGTGGCTTACATGCATGATAGCGAAGTAGCACATATGGATAGTGACACATGGCACCTCATGGTGAGGATTGATGCAAGCTTAGTGCAATAGGTAACATATGGTGAGCATACAAAGAGACACGCAGGTACTAGGTAGCATGAATTCAAGGATGACACATGGTGAGCGTACATGATGAAACTTGGCACACATGCACAATGACACATAGTGACAAGTGCCGAGCTAGGATTTAGCGTGTATATTGCCATGCTTATTTGATGCTTATATATAGGGAGCTTGGCACCCATTTGAAGGAAAAATGAATGTGAGAAAGAAAGAAATGGAAAGAAAGAGAAGAAAGGAAATGAGAGGAATGTGAGAAAAAAAAGAAATTGAAAGGAAAAGGAAAGGAAATAAGTGAAAAGCATTGCCTTTTAAGCAGCATATTGTAAGTACACCTTCCACTGCATCTGTTAATGCTGCTTTGAATCGTCATAGATCAACACCATGTGCGGCTGCACATGATTGTTAGACGGCCTTCCTGGCTTGTCTCGGCTTCCCGAGGTGAATCTACACTAGAAGATGGATGTTTTGGAGATCAAGGGGACACCGGTGTAGTGCTAGCTAACGGCTCTACGATGCTCAAGTCAAGTACCTGTTTGGCCTAGTTCGGGAGCAAAGTTAGGTGAGAAATAGCACATTACTTTCAAGTACAGTAAATGCGCTCAATTTATAGGCCACCACTAGGATCGAGTGTTAGGTGAGTTTGCTTGCAACCCATGTATCCCATCAAGTTGTGTTAGGTAGTAGGTGACAAGTGTTGTAATCCTTGGAAGGTCAATTCTCCATCTGAGGGTCTATAAAAGGCCATGTGTTGACCTATAGAAGTGAGTAGATGCTTGGATATAGGTTTTTTCTAACCATCCCACACGCATGTTCTTACCAAGCAGATGACATCTCATGTCATGGCCAGCGAGGGCCCTATAGAGCACCTCAAAAGGGAATGTCGATCATGTAGGAGTTTCGGATTCGACAATATAAGGCTTCCAATCAAGCAATGTGGCTGAACAACTAAGGTGGGTGTCTCTAGGAGAGCACTTTGAGCACACCCCCAATAGTAGCTTCCTAGTGCACTTGGTCAATGCTTGGCCTAGGGTACTATGCCCTAACGGGTTGCTCGATTGAAATGGTCTTTAGATTTGTCTTTTGGACCATAAAATCTAAAAGGTCAACTGGTCAAGCCCAACCAACAAATGTCAGCCTGTGTTTTGCTGTTTCCCTAACAGGTGAAATGATTACGCCTCCTTATCTTTTGTGTCTAATCTTCAGCTACAAATAGGATATGATTCTTGCCTTTTTAGGAAATTTTGCATTTGATTTTTTGGTTAGACATGTATGCCCTAAGGTGTAAAAATGTAATAAGTTTTTAGAGATATTTTTATTAATAAAGAATTTATTCATTATTTATATACCAAATCTTGTCCTCTTTACGTTCATATTTGTTGAATGTATGTTAAGCAAACAAAAGTCTAAGACAGTTGATCTAAACCTTAAGAATTGGGCATATGATGGACGGATTCGAAAGACATGATTCTTAAGGTGATGATCTAAATCATAAGATCCGCAATCGAGGGAATAAATTTGGATGCTTTATTCATGCAAAGATTGCTATGTTGTCTATATCCCTTTTGGGAGATGGTTTGTCTTGACCATCAGAGGCGGACTCCGTGAAAAGAAACATTGGCACGTTGTCATAGGTGACAATGTGTTAGATCGAGATATAAAGTGAATTGATTTGGATTAATAATTCTGTCTCGACAAATCGATTCACTTTAGACAATCGTTTGTGTTGTATCTTAATCCTGAGATGAATAGTGGGCCTGTTCTCTTGGCTTATGTCTTTTGATGTACCAAAGGGTGACATCCACATCTTAATAGTGGTATGCATGCCAATATGTTGAAGGCATGACTCTTATAGTGTAGACCAGTTATTCATAGATATGGAATCCATAGTTCCTCTTTAAGAGTAATGATATCCTCTTATATGCGTTATCCTGTAATTGGAAAACTAGAGTGCTCAACCATTTGGATATGTAGGTGTAACCGAATAGTATACTGTCATTGGATAGTAAGTTTTCTGATGGTGAGATAATAGAATGTAAGATAAAAGTAATCAGGAAGGTAAGACAAAACTTGTCCTTAAGCCGATTATGGATTATCATATGGGTGTACGATACACTATGATATGTCATGGAGACTTAGCTATATGGGCTTCGTAATTCTACGTAGTTTGAGAGTGCAACTCCAAGCTTTTAGTGGAGTAGCATTGGAGTTGATAATTATGAAATGTATATCTAGGATATTGGTTTTCGTTATTATCAGGAGCTTGAACTATATAGGTCCATTTGGTCCCTTTTGTTAGCTCACAATATCCTGTAACGATACGGCATACTTTTCCAATAATTGATAACTTATGTCGGATTTATTAGATTGGTTGAAATTTGAAAGAATCAAATAATTCATGTTTGTTTATCGGTTAAACTAATTTTGTGATAAAAATTAATTCAAGATAAACTTGTTGAATTATAAGGATCGGATAATTCTTGTCTATTTATTGGTTGATTTAATTTTTGGATAAATTAGATCAAAATAAACTTGTAGAATTATTGGGAATTCATTTATTTTCTTAGATATTATCTAGATAAAGTTGTTTTAATTAAGTAACTTTTCTATTGGGTTATTTGAATTAAAACTGGGACTTTATCCTATAGAATCTTTGGTGGAAAATGAAAGATTCGTAGAGATTTTTTATCGGCAGTTCGGCATGCTGATCCTCAAGTTTGGCCTGCCGAACAAGTTCGGCCTACCTATCACGCAGTAAAAAGATCACGCGTTTTTACATGAATTTTATCCAATATTGATCTGAATTTGATTCTGATTCAAATTTTTGAGACCTAATCTTATGAGGAGTGACCCTAGACCCAACCTCCATAAATAGGGGGTAAGTCACACAAGTTATTTAGATCAATTGAGAGATTAATAGTGATACTCTGCTAGTGAGAATCTAAAAACTCCTTGAGAGCTTTTGTTCACAAATCACGAACACTTGTTTTGGGTTCTCTTGATTGGTTGGAAGGAGAGTCACTTAGTGGAAGAGCTATATGTGTGAGCCCACAGTCACTCCAGTCGTGGAAAGAGAATAGCAAAGAAGACTAGTTGGTTGAGGGCTCTTCTGGAACATTACTTCTCTTCACGTTTTGCAAGGGTTCTCTGGTACACAAAGGTTAGCAAGATCTAGTTAATTTATGCATATAGCATGTCAAACTTGTGTTTTAGAAATTACTCCGATGTAAAATTTTTAAAATTGCACTACGTACTATTTTTTCCAACAATTGGCATCAGAGCCAGGTTTTTACATAAAGTTACAAGTTTGTGATCATGTTATATGTATAAATTTTGTGATCTTAATCTCTCCTATGCTTGAATTTAATTTTATAGAGAGTTGGCACTCTAGGTTTCTATATATTATATATGTTGTCATGGATTATGTGGTAAATGTTTATTAATTAATTATGGTTGATTATATTCTTATCTAATTATTTATTAATTAATTAATTTATACCGGTTATGGTTCCTTAGAGGTTAGAATGTGTATCTAGGTTTTTCATGTAATTAGATGATAGACTATCATCTCCGTCTAGGAATTATTATTTACTTTTAAATTTGTAAGATTTTTTAAATAGTTATTCGGAGAAGATGGATCGAGAAGATGGATTTAGAAGTCGGATCTAGAAGAATGATGATAGACACTCAAAGGTATTTCCTGAGTCTCTAATTTTATGTTTTTGAATTGTAAAAAATAAAATTGATGAATTGCATTAAAAATTGTTTTTTCTGGAATGAGAGATTTCTGCTCGGTCGGCATGCCAAACTCACCAGTTCGGTAGGCCGATGGTGACAAATCGACAGGCCGAACTTGAGGTTCGACAAGCCGTCAGCGGGGTAGAAATTAAGAGGCTCTGGCGACAAACTGATTTAGGTGATCGGCCTGCCAAACGAGAGTTAGAAAATTTCCAGAAAATGTGTTGTTTTTTTATGCAGTTTTAATTTTATTTTTGGGAAAATTCTAAGAAACATTAAATTTGGATATGACCAGAAATATGAAGTATTCGATTCATACGGGATTGAAGATTTGTAGATGGGAATTACATAAAGAAGGATACAGCTAGAGAATTCAAGGATGAAGAATCAATAATATGTCTCGATTATTCTCTCGTAATCTTAGTTTTCTAATCTCTAGGGTGGAGCCGTAATATTACAGTTATTTATTATTTTGCTTGTAGCTTTGCTTGATTGTTTTGCTTGTCTATATTATAATATGATTTGCCATATATATTGATAACATGTCATATAGAATAGAAAGTGCCACTCATATTAAAATTGTTCATGCATATTCTTAAAATAAAACCTTGATTTCAAAAGATTAAGTGGGAGAAGGTTTTTGAAGAGAGCCTAAGGCCTCCATCGTTAGTCCATAGGCAGAACATGGTGGTCCCGACCCCTAGGAAGGGATCTATATCATGTACCAGATTGGATCTCTGAGAAGATACGGTATTTTAGCATGATTTATGGTTGCACACCCCTAGGTGGTGATTATAAATCATGGATAAAATATTGAAACGATGGTTATACACTCACATTAATTTTATTATTAACCTCCCCTAGGAGCTCTGTTAATAAAATTAATGACCAAAGAAATAATTATTAATATATGCTGGAACATACGGGTCCTAGATGGCATATATTAATCAGGAGGGGATTCGTATTCCTAATTGAATTTGGCATGACTGCCCTAGGAGCTTGTTGAATTCTAAGTTAGGAATTACCATTGTAAGGTTGTGATATTTTCAAGTTTTTGACACATAAACACATTTGTATTTTTTACATGATTGTGTTATCTTACTAAATTATTATATGTTTGCTTATGTTTGGTATATGATTCTTTATTATAGATTAAAAATGTCTAAAAATGCTTTATCATTGATACTTAACAAAAACCTATTAACTGGAGAGAATTATAATGATTGGAAACGAAACCTAGATATCATCCTCTCCTTTGAGAAACTAAAATATGTACTGACAACCCCATGTCCTCCTGAGCCTATGGGAGACTCAACTAATGAGCAATTCCAAGCATATGATCGTTGGAAAGATATTAATGATCAGGCCCGCTACTATGTTATGGCTAGCATGAATAACGTGCTGCAGGCTCAACATTAGGATTATGAGACTGCGAAGCAGATCTTGGATAATCTTAAGGATATGTTTGGAGGCCAGGCCATAACAAAGTTGTAAGGGGCGCTTCGAAAACTTCTTAACTGTAGACAGAGGCCAAGGACATCTATAAAGGAGCATATGATATTGGTCATGGGTTACCTCACTAGGGCTCAAACCAATGCAGCCGATATCGATGCTAAAACTTAGATGACTATGGTCTTTGAGACTCTGTCAAAGGAATTTATTCTGTTTAGAGCTACTTTTAATTTAAGCAATAGATGGGATATGACCTTGACGAAATTAATGAAACAATTACAGGAGTTTGAACTACTAATCAGGGAGTCTCCTGCATGTGGAGAGGCCAACATGGTAGCTGCTTCTAGTTCCAATCCTAATTCTAGGAATGGAAAAAAGCAACGGGCAAAGAACGGGAAGTCTTTTATTCTTGCTACCACCAAGAGCAAGAAAAAGAAGAAGAAGAACCTGAAGAAGCTTAAGTGCTTCTTCTATGGAAAGGTTGGGCATATCAAAAAGCATTGAAAGGACTTCCTTTCCAAAGGAGGTAGGTGCGATCTTCTATATTTAGAAACTTGTTTGGTTGAGGAATCTAGTGGCATTTGGGTCATAGATTCTGATACAACTAATCATGTTTGTGTTTCTCTACAGGGGTTCAAAGAAACGAGAAGTCTATTGCATGAGGACTTCACGCTGCGGAAGGACGATGGATCCTTGGTCTCAGTGGAAGCAGTGGGAGACATCCATCTTTATGTTGATAATTATAGGAACTTATTTTTGCAATATTGTTTTTATGTTCCTAAATTTAAAAGGAATTTAATTTATGTAGCTTTTTTATTTAAAGACTCCTACTTGGTTTCTTTTAATGATAAAGTGGTGATTCTTAAAAAGCAAATCTTTTATCTGTTCTGGATGGATGTAAAATAATCTATAATGTATCAAACCTAAGATGGACTTATTGCTTAATGCTAAGATGAATGATAATAACTCTAAAAGACTTAAAATTTCTCACTCTAATAAGACTCATCTTTGGCATTTGCACCTTGGTCATATTAACCTGAATAGGATTCAAAGGTTGGTAAGGGATGGACCTTTAAGTCAGTTAAAGGTGGAATATATACCTCAATGTGAATCTTGTTGGGAGGGTAAAATGACCAAAAGACCATTCGGGTTTTAGGACAATAGGGCCGAAGGGGTTCTAGAACTTGTGCATAGTGATGTTTGTGGACCGATGAACATCTGAGCACGAGGAGGGTATGAGTACTTCATAACTTTTATTGATGATTACTCAAGATATGGGTATGTGTACCTGATGCACCACAAAAGTGAAACTTTTGAGAAGCTCAAAGAGTTTTGGGCTGAAGTGGAAAAGCAATGGGGTAGACCCATAAAGGCACTTTGATCCGATCAAGGTGAGAAATACTTTTCTGATGAGTTCTTGGAACACTTATTAGAGAATGGGATTTTTTCCCATTTGACTGCGCCAGGCACTCCGCAGCAGAATGGCATAGTGGAGAGAAGAAATCAGACTTTGTTAGAGATGATTAAGTCCATGATGAGTTATTCATCATTGCCTTTATCCTTTTGGGGATATGCACTACAAACCGAATGTTATCTTTTGACCAATGTGCCTTCAAAATCGGTCCCTAAAACTCCTCACGAGTTGTGGACGGGTAGGAAGACATCCTTAAACCATATTCGCATATGGGGAGGTCTGGCTCATGTCCTGTTTCAGGATCTGAATAAGTTAGAAGCACGTTTAGAAGTTTGCATGTTTGTAAGATATCCAAAAGGGACTAAAGGGGGTTATTTTTATAACCCAAAGGAAAAAAAAGTCCTGGTTTCAACTAATGCAACTTTCCATGAGGAGAGTTACATGGACGACTTTAAACTTCGAAGCATTCCGATCAGTGTAGAAAAACCAAACAAACTTGAACAACAACCTCGGGGGCTTCAGCATAGTGGGAGGATCGGGTGTCAACCTAAGAGGTATATGTTCAATGGGGAGGTCTTCTTGGCTGAACCGGATGAACATGACAGGGATCCTTATACTTACATAGAAGTTATGGAGGATGTTGGTTCAAAACTCTGGACAAAGGCCATGAACATTGAGATGAAGTCTAGGGAAACTAATCAGGTCTGGGAGCTTGTGGATCGGGACATAAAGTGAATTGATTTGGATTAATTATTCTGTCTCAGCAAATCGATTCACTTTAGACAATCATTTGTGTTGTATCTTAATCCTGAGATGAATAGTGGGCCCGTTGTCTTGGCTTGTGTCTTTTGATGTACCAAAGGGTGACACCCAGATCTTAATAGTGGTATGCATGCCGATACGTTGGAGGAATAACACTTGATGACATAGACCTGTTATTCATAGATATGGAATCCATAGCTCCTCTTTAGGAGTAATGATATCCTCTTATATGTGTTATCTTGTAATTGGAAAACTGGAGCTCTCAACCATTTGGATACATAGGTGTAACCGAATGGCATACTATCATTGGATAGTAAGTTTTCTGATGGTGAGATAATGGAATGTAAGATAAAAATAATCAAAAAGGTATGACAGAACTTGTCCTTAAGCCAATTATGGATTATCATATGGGGATACAATACACTATGATATGTCATGGAGACTTAGCTATACGGGCTTCGTAATTTTATGTAGTTCGAGAGTGCAACTCTAAGCTTTTAGTAGAGTAGCGCTGGAGTTGATAATTATGAAATGTATATCTGGGATATTGGGTTTCCTAATTATCAGAAGCTTGAACTATATAGGTCCATTTTGTCCCCTTTGCTAGCTCACAACATCCTGTAACGATACGGCATGCTTTTCCAATAATTGGTAACTTATGTCAGATTTATTAGATTGGTTGAAATTTAGAAGAATCAAATAATTCATATCTATTTATCGGTTGAATTAATTTTGTGATAAAAATTAATTGAAGATAAACTTATTGAATTATAAGGATCGGATAATTCTTGTCTGTTTATCGGTTGATTTAATTTTTGAATAAATTAGATCAAGACAAACTTGTAGAATTATTGGGTATTCATTTATTTTCTTAGAGATTATCTAGATAAAGTTGTTTTAATTAGATAACTTTTCTATTGGGTTATTTGAATTAAAACTAAGACTTTATCCTATAGAATCTCTGGTGGAAAATGAAAGATTCGCTGAGATTTTTTATCAGTAGTTTGGCATGCCGATCCTTAAGTTCGGCCTGCCTATCACGTAGTAAAAAGATCACGCATTTTCACGTAGATTTCATCCGATATTGATCCGAATTTGATTCTGATTCAAATTTTTAAGACCTAATCTGATAAGGAGTGACCCTAGACCCAACCTCTATAAATAGGGGGTAAGTCACACAAGTTATTTAGATCAATTGAGAGATTAAGAGTGACACTCTGCTAGTGAGAATCTAAAAACTCCCTGAGAGCTTTGGTTCACAAATCATGAACACTTGCTTTGGGTTCTCTCAATTGGATGGAAGGAGTGTCACTTAGTGGAAGAGCTGTATATGTGAGCCCACACTCACTCCGATCATGGAAAAAGAATAGCAAAGAAGACTAGTTGGTTGATGTTCTTCTGGAATGTTACTTCTCTTTATTTTGCGAGGGTTCTTCGGTACACAAAGGTTAGTAAGATCTGGTTAATTTATGCATATAGCATGTCAAACTTGTGTTTTGAAAATTACTCTGATGTAAAATTTTTAAAATTTCGTTGCGTACTATTTTTTCCAACATTTCTAACCTTTTGAGATTAGCTACTGAGTATGAAATCAATTGCGAGGACTTGATTTTCTTAGACCTGAGCAACTATTCCCAAACAATGACTTTTTGAACACAGAAACATGAGTGACCAAAGTGATTCCCATAACTAGTCAGCAAAAATTTCTTACTTGGATGATAGTACTGAGATCGATTGGGCAACTTTTGAAGATGTAAACATCACGGAGATGGAAACCGAGCCAGAAGGAGCAGCTTGTTTGGCCGTGATCCTTAGCTTAGGGCAAGGAACAGTCCCCGGGAGAGAATTTTTGGACATGCTTGAGGGTAGGGGTCCTATTAGGCCATGCAAAAGACAGAACCCCTACCTCGAGGCAACCACCGTAGGCATGGCCCAAGTTAATGCCTAAGAGCGCGCCCACCTGGTGGCTACTACTAACATGCCAAGCTCTTCTAGTGGGGGCGCCACATCAAAAGCCCCTATATTGGTAGAATTGATCATTGATGTGGCCACCACCGAGGAGAGGCAATAGGTCCTAGTAGGTGATGTCAAGGACGAGGAAGAAGAGTAGCCTATTGTCGTAACTAGAGTTTGAGTTGTGGTGGCTTACAAGGTACACGGACTTGGCTAGATGTCAACGGTCGGATACATATCAGGAATGAAATCGACCTTGCTTAAAACACTTCGTTAGAAGTATGAAATTCCCGACAATGTCATCTTGGTCCTGCCTAGTGAAATTCCCGACAATGTCATCTTGGTCCTGCCTAGAGATGGAGACTCTACTACAGATGCACTAGAGTAGTATATTATGTTTTGTGTGGCGTTCTTTCAAGTAGGACTCCATCTTCTATCTCACCCCATCGTTCGTTGAGTACTAAATGATCTAAACGTGTGCCCTGCTTAGCTTAACCCAAACTGTTACCACTCCTTGATTGGCATGTACATCTTATGGAAATACTACTTCATGACCAAGATGCCATGCAAGGCCTTCAAGCAATCATTCAAGATGAAGAGGCTTCCTCAATAGACCAGATGGTATTTCTACATCGGGTTTAAGAACGATTTTATCCTTAATAACCCTGACTCAGACAAGCTGTAGAAGTTTGAGTGGTTTTACGTCGTGGGGAATTGGTTGTCCCCAGTTGGTGAAGTAGTCCATGCTGATCAAGTTATGCCCATTAGCTTCAACCAGGGATACGTATGGTCAAAAAGGTCATGGGCCCCAAGCAGACTCCTAGCATCAAAAGAAGATCTACACATTAAGCTTGAGGCTGTTCGGCAACAGGCATTTTTGCTGCAAAGAACCAATTTGGACAACTATGGCTAGTTCACGGGTCTAGCTTGACCAACCCCCATTGAGATTATGTTCCCCTTACTTATCCAAGCAAGCAAATGACAGTTGTAGGGCATAGTGTCACCGTCATCCCTGAGTTGAGCACCTTCTACGCCGAGTGGTCAACAGGGGTGCCATCATCATCCAGCTCTGAGAACTCTTCTAGTGGCTCCCTGGGTTTGGGGCCACCGATTGCCAATGAAGACCTTAAGGATGTGATAAGGATGCTCTACCCACTAGGCCAGCTTCAGATGGGAGGTTCAACCTGAGGAATTGTTTTGTTTTGCCGACCTCAATTTGAATTGCTTTCTTTTTCTTTTGCATACATGTCGTCTAGGCAACTTTCTCGGTAGAAGAGGCAGAAGCAAATGGAGGACATCCGTTGCTAGAGTAAGTCCAAGGGCAATGTCAGGTCCAAGGGAAAAAGGGCCAAGAGGGCTAAGCAACTCCCAATAGTTGTCCCTCCTTCACCGCAAACAAGCCATAGGGCCTCGATAAGTCGAGGCGATACAACTCCTCCTCTTCTACCATCTCTTATAGTTGTTCCAACATCGATTAAGTCATTAAGGAGGTGCCCTTATGTGCCTCCACATGGTGGAGTACTTTAGGGAGGCCATAACCGATAAGGACTACTTCATCTCTGTCCAAAACAAGTCATACCCAGATAGTTACAGCTTGGCTTTTCTGTAAATCATCTAGGTGAGTTTTGTTTGGGATTCTGAGCACTTTAGACTTGCCTTTTATTTTACTAACTTCATTGGCTTAAAGGCTAGTGTGACCCTAAAGCTTGCCAATCAGGCCAAGCGTTAGACCAACATTGAGCTAAAGAAGGCCAAAAAGGCTGTCGAGGAGAGGAAGGAGGTCGAGAAAAAGCTCAAGGAAAGCAAAGGCAAACTAGCTCAAGCCGAGGCCAACCTAGACAGGCTCAAGGTAGAGCTTGAATGGGCTAAAGGCATAGCCTGAAAATCTCGAGAAGAGGCCAAGCAGGTTTAGGTGGATCCTATCAGGGAACAAGAAGCAACCCGAGTAGCAAGGGAGGAAAACGACAAGTTCCTTCAGAAAGAGCTGCCAAAAAACTGACCCAGGCGGTGGAGGAGTTCAATTTATCTAGCGAGTTCATCAACCAATACTGCCTTGGGATAAAGGATTTACAAGAATGGGTACTAGAGAAGCATCTTAAGGCTACTGCCATGGATTGGTCATTGATTGTAGATCCCGAGGTGGGGGAGGAAGAAGCAGGGAATGCAAAGATCCCAACATTGGTTAAGCGAGATGGTAGCAAGTAGGCTATCGTCAACTTAGATGCCAAAGATGCCGAGGATGATGCCCAGCTTAGACTTGGGGTTCCAATTCTCATTCTTTTTTTCTTCCATTTTCTTTTCTTTTGCCTGGTATAGGAGGTGTCTGGTTGTTGTACCATTTACAAACTATTTTTTAATCAGATCTTGATTTTCCAAGTCTTGTCCTTAGATTGTTAATATTAATTTTCTTGTTTTTTTGCTTTTGCTTTTTTTTAGCCAGGAAAAAATGTGTCCTACTCATGTTATGGGTATCGTGGTGCCGCAATGCACATGTACCCCCAGACTTGTTAAATCCTTTAGGATTTCTTCAAGTCTAGTCATGGTTGGGACTTTAGTCCTTGGGTCGTTACCAATGCTCAATATGACTATTGGTCGTGCAATTCCTAGTGCAATTGGACTAGTGGACATGTGTTTGAAGTACACTTATGGTCGAGATTTATACTGACTAGCCCCTTTGTTAGGGGGTTAAAGTGGCCCCTCCTTGTCAGGAGTTAATTGGCCTTCCTTGAGATTCGGAGTTAAGAAGAGGCAGGTTGAGGTCGACTTGGGTCGTGATCTTAACCTGTGTGATAGGAATTTTAAATTCATTTTTCATTGATATATTTTTTTATACATTTGTATTCTATCCTAGTCGGTAAATCTTTACAACGTTACAAAAAGAATGCAAGGCCAAAGGTCAAAAAGGTGACCTGGCCCATGTTAGTTGTAGAATTTCTTTAGGTGTTTGGCATTCCATGGGTGGACGAGCACATTTCCTTTGGTATCAACAATCTTATAAGTGCCTGATCGAATAACAACAACCACTTTGAAAGGGCCGTCCAACATTGGTCTAAAGGATCTAAGCCTAGGTTGTTGAATGGTAACCTTTTTCAAGATCAAGTCCCCAACTTTGAAGCTTCTTGGTTACACATCCTTGTTGTAGTATTGAGCAATGACTTGATTTTGAGCTACAGTTTAGATGAAAACGGCGTCCCTCCTCTCTTCTACTAGATCAATCTTGGCCATCATGAGCTCGGCATTTTGCTACTCATTGTAGTGTTCCACTCTATAGCTCAACAAGCTAACCTTAGTTGAGATGAAAGCCTTAGTCCCATAGACCAAGGAGAAAGGAGTCTCTCTCGTGGCCACCCAAATAGTGGTATGATATGCCTAGAGCACCTTCAAAAGCTTGTCGATCCAGGCACCCTTAAGGCCTTCTAGTTTCTTCTTGAGGTTGTCTTTTATGGTTTTCTTGATAGCCTCAACTTGTTTGTTACTCTAAGGGTAGCCCGACAAGGAAAACACCTTCTTAATGCCAAGCTGCCTGAATTGCTTAGCATTGACCTTGGCCTCGGTTATGTCAGTGTAGAGCTCAACTTCATCCCATTTGGTGAGATAGTCGATAGCCAATATGCAGTACCTAAATTGTGATTAGGCTATAGGAAGAGGGCTAATCAGATCAATGCCCCACTTGGCAAACAGCTAGGCATACACAATGGAGTTGAGCGGCTCCACATGACGTCCAATTGCACATGCAAACTACTAGTCTTTGAGACATGTAGAGTGTACTTCTTGCAGTTTTGGTGCATGGTCGGTCAGTAATAGCCCTAGTGAAGCCACTTTAGAGACATGGATTGTCCCCCTCCATGATTGCCATACAACCCACTATGGATTTCTTCCATCAAGTACTGAGCCTCTTGAGGTTCAACATGCCTCTGGTAGGGCATAGTGTAGCTGCGCCAATAAAGCCTTCCCTCGATCATCTAATACTAGGCCGAGCTATTTCGAATTCATTCCTCTAGGTCACCACGCAGTTCAGCTGTGGTTAGGTATTGTATGATTAGGTCCATCGAAGTTTCTTTTTGGTCTTCAGCCTCACTAACTGATTTCTTTTTTGATTCTCAGCTCAGCTAGCCTCTCGATCAAAACCAACATCAGGTTGTTATCTTTAAGGCTTGAGGCTAGTCAAGCTAGTGTGTCAGCCTCTGCATTCTTTGTTCTTGGGATCTAAATGAAGGGGTAGCTCTTGAATTGTCCAAGCAAGGTCTTAACTTCACTTAGATAGGTTGCCATGCACTCGGTCTAGGTTTGGAATCTGCAGGTTACCTACTAGACAACGAGCATAGAATCACTATGAATGTGGATACACTGCACTCTGAGCTTCTACCCAATCTTGAGAGTAGTTATCAGTGCTTCATATTTAGCCTCATTATTGTAGGCTCTGAAATAGAACTAGTGTGCATAGCTGGCCGTGTAGCCGTCTGGGTTGATGAGGATGAGACCGGCACCCGATTCGTTCATGCTTAAAGATCCATCGACTAATTGGTCGCACTCTATTTAGATCCGATTCTACTACTACTAGTTGGGTTGAAATCTTTGACAGGTAACTTCTTGGCCTAAGGAGTGTCATGTCCAGCATCTGTTAACTTTGCTATAAAGTCAATCAAAGCTTGTGCTTTTATGGCCATCTGGCGTGCAATATGTATGTCGAATTCTCTAAGCTCTATAGACCACTTGGTCATCGGACCAAAGATTTCTAGACTTTGGAGGATCTAGCGCAAGGGGTACTTGGTCGGGACCCAAATCATGTGCCCCTAAAAGTATGGTTAGAGCTTCTAAGCAAAGATGACAAGAACAAGGGCTGATTTCTCTAATGGAGGGTACCTCTCCTTAATTCCTAGAATGCTTTGCTAATGTAATAGACCAGTTTTTAGATGTTTTCTTCTTTTTGAATGAGGACTAAGCTGACCGCTTTCTTGGACATTTCTAGGTGGCGTGGAGTATCTCTCCTAGTAGAGGTTTGGATAGGAGTGGGGGTGTGGCTAAGTACTTTTTTTAGGTTTAAACTGCTTCCTCACACTTTCTACTCCATTCAAACCTCCCCTTGAGTGCTTGAAAAAAAGGTTGGCATTTTTCGGTGGACCAAGACACAAATTTGGAAAGGACTGCGATCATGCCGGTTAGCTTCTAGACTTCTTTAACTATTTGGGGAGAGTGCATGTTCACCACAACTTAGGCTTTGGCTTGATCAACTTCAATACAACGATGGTTGACCATGAATCTGAGAAATTTGTCAAACTCAACTATAAATGGACACTAGCTGGATTATGTTTCATCTTGTATTCTCAAAGTTTGTCATGTTGTCTTAGAGATCAACGATGTGATCGGTTGCTCGGACTGACTTGAGGAGTTTATCATCGACATACACCTCCATGGTCTTCCTGATCTGCCAAGCAAACATTTTGTTTACCAATTGCTGGTAAGTGGCCCTGGCATTCTTCAATCCATGGCATGACCACAAAGCAAAATAACCCTTGGTCTTTAGGGAGTACAGTCTTCACTTGATCCCCCAAGGCCATCCTGATTTTGTTGTAGCTAGAATAAGTGTCCATAAAGCTCAACAGCTTGTACCCAACAATCGCATCTACCAGCTGGTGGATCTAAGGTAGTGGGAAACAGTCCTTCAGGTAGGCTTTGTTTAAGTTTGTAAAATCGGTACAAACCTACCATTTCCTGTTGGCCTTTTTGACCAAGACCACATTCGCCAGCCACTCTTAATTCATAACCTCCTAGAAAAATCTAGCCTTTAGGGGCATTTTAACATCTTCGATGATGGAGGCATACCTCTCTAGATTAAACGTTCTTTTCTTTTAGATGACCAACTTATGGTCAGGATTGACATTCAAACGATAACTGATAATGCTCAGATCAATCTTGAGCATACGTTTATGGGACAAAGTGAACAAGTCCTGATTTTTCGTTTGGAACTTTCTAGGTCCATCTGGTTCTCAAGCTTTAACTGAGAGCCGAGTAGGACCGTTTAGTTAGAGTGTTCGAGATCCAAGTCATATGGCTTTAAGTCTTATACTAGTGTAGCTCATACCTCCTCTTTGGGCAGCCGTAGGTCGAGATCGGATAACATTTTTGGCTCCTGCTTAGTAAGGAACTCTATTTTGTTGACTTTGAAAATGGTGGAGATGTTTAGTTGTCAAGCTACTGCTTCCTTTACTACCTTTACCTTGCATTCTTGGGAATCTTTTTATCTCGACCTTATCACCTCGACCCTATTTTCAGTTGAAAATTTCATTGCTAGGTGGCAAGTCGAGACTATGGCCTTGTGTTCATTAAGAGTCGATCGCCCAAAGATAATATTATGTTGAGACGATTTATCGACATCGAGGAATTGCATGAGGTTGTCACCGAAGCACTACCTTTGTTGAATGTGACCAGTAGGTAGATCATGCCGATGGCTCGAACACACTCCCCCAAAAAGCCGTACAGGGGCATCTAGATTAGTATTAGTACAGCGTTGCTAATCTTAAGCTTGTCAAATGCTTACTAGAATGGGACATTGTCGATTAGCACCTGTCGAACTATGTTGTTGGCTATTTGCAGCTTATAGATCAGAGCGTTGTTATGTAGATGAAATGATTCCTCCTTGATGAAGGTAATTGTAACATCCTTTTGTCAGCAGATTTTATATATATGCTAGGATATATTCATGAGGTCCCCTATTCAACCAACCTAGCTTCCTGAGCATAAGCCTGGCAGCCACTCATGGTGTCCCCGGTACCTTGCCCGCCAAATTCTCTAAGATGCTCATTTTAGACAAGCTTCTCAATTGACCTTTCTACCAAATGCAATCTTGAATATTATGTCTAATATCTCTGTGGAAGTTACAAAATATGTTCTGATGTCGTTTTGCTCTGTTCCCCTTCAACGGTGGAGGATTCACTAATAAGTTTTGATTGCTCACCTGGTTTAGCAGATCATCAATGGTCACTACTAAGGGTTTATAGCTTTAGAATTTCCTAATTGAGACTTTGGACTTATCGGTCTTGGGTTTCTTATTATAGTCGGGCTCAGACTACTCGAGGGAATTTTTTTGCTTTTTTCCCTTCTTGCTGCTGCTACTACCTTATGCTCCGTCTCGGCGGCTCTTCATGTAGTTAGCCGTATTGGCATGCCTCTAGGCATAGCTAAGCATCTGGAAAAAAGTGCTCGGCTACTTGAGGGCGAGCAACCAAATCAAGCCTTTGTCTATCAGCCTTACAGAGAAGGCGTGCCTTAAATTCTCATCTTCTAGGTTGCTTCACCTCCAACGCTGATTGGGTGAAGCAGTTGATGTAGTCTTACATGTCCCCGTCACCTTACTTAATAGCGTAGAGGTGGGTAACTTCTTCCTCCTTGTTTAGGATTTCGCAAAGGCAGCTAAGAAGGCATCGGACAGCTAATGTAATGAGGACATGGTGCCTGCCTCAATGTAGCATAACCATTATCGAGCTTAGCCGGTCAAAGTGAGCAAGAATGCCATGCACATGGTGGCATCATTTGTGTTCTAGAGCATCATGTGGCCCCCATATAGTTCTAGGTGCTTGTCGACGTCTATCGTTCCATCATAGGCTTTGATCTATGGCACCTTGAACTTGTTCGGCTTGGGGGCCCACAAGATGGCATCAGTGAAGGGCGGGTTTGGCATGCCACCCTCGCCTACTCCATAGCGCTTGTTCCTGATCTGGTCAATCTGTTAGACATGTATGCCCTAAGGAGTGAAAATGTAATATGTTTTTGGAGACATTTTTATCAATAAAGAATTTATTTATTATTTATTTACTAAATCTTGTCCTCTTTACGTTCATACTTGTTAAATGTATGTTAAGCAAACAAAAGTCTAAGACTGTTGTTCTAAGCCTTTAGAATCAAGCATACAATGGACAGATTATGCAAAAGACATGATTATAAAGGTGACGATCTAAAACATAAGATTTGCAATCGAGGGTATAAAGTTGGGCTCTTTATTCATGCAAAGATTGTTATGTTGTCTATATCTCTAACGGGAGATGGCTTGTCTTAACCATCAGAGGAAGAAGCCACAAATAGAAACATTAGTGCATTGTCATAGGTGACGATGTACTAGATTGGGATATAAAGTGAATTGATTTGGTTTAGCAATTCTGTCTCGACAAAGCGATTCACTTTTGATGGATAGTGGGCCCGTTGTCTTGACTTATGTCTTTTGATGTACCAAAGGGAGACATCTACATTTTATATTGGTACGCATGTCAGCAAGTTGAAGGCATGACTCTTGATAGCGTAGACCTGTTATTCATAGATATAAAATCCATAGCTCCTCTTTAGGAGTCATTGATATCCTCTTATATGTGTTATCCTATAATTGGAAAACTAGAGTGCTCAACTATTTAGATGCATAGATGTAACCGAATGGTATACTGTCTTTGGATGGTAAGGTTTTTGATGGTGAGGTAATGGAACATAAGATAAGAATAATTAGGAAGGAAAGACAAAATTTATCCTCAAGCTGATTATGGATAATCCTATAGGGGTACGACACATAATGATATATCATGGAGACTTAGCTATACGGGATGCAACTTTAAGCTTTTAGTGGAGTAGCGTTATAGTTGATAATTATGAAATGTATATCTAGGATATTGGGTTTCATAATTATCAGGAGCTTGAACTATATAGGTCCATCAAGTCCCCTTTGCTAGCTCATAAAAAGTCCGATAATGATACAACGTGCTTTTCCAATAATTAGTGACTTGTGTCAAATTATCAGATTGGTTGAAATTCGATAGGATCAAATAATTCATATCTGTTTATCGATTCAGTTAATTTTGTGTAAATTAATTCAAGATAAACTTGTTGAATTATAAGGAATATTTATTTCCTAGAGATTATCTAGATATGACTGTTTTAATTAGATAACTTTTCTATTAGATTATTTGAATTAAAGCTGAGGCTCTATCCTAAGAATCTCGGGTGGAAAATAAAGTTTAGCAAGGATCAAAAATCGTAAGTTCGGTAGGCCAGTCTTCAGGTTTGGCTTGCTAATAAAGTAAGTTCGACAGGCTGATCTGCTAGTTTGGCCTGCCAATCGAACGATTTATGATCATGCATTTTAGACATGAATTTTATCAGATATTGATTTTGATTTGATCCTGATTCGAATTTTTAAGGCCTTATTTGACAAGGACTGACCCCTAGGCCCAACCTTTATAAAAAGACAAGTGAGATTCATTGTTATTTAGATCAGTTGAGAAATCTAGAGCAAGTACTCTACTAGTGAGACAATGAAATTCCACGGAGAGCTATTGTTCACAAATCACGAATTATAGCTTTGGGTATTTCTTAATTGGTTGGAAGGAGAGTCACCTAGTGGAAGAGCTATACGAATGTGCCCATACGCACACTGGTCGTGGATAGAGAATAGCAAAGAAGGCTAGTTGGTTGAGGTCCTTCTACAATGTCCTTGCTCTTCATCGATTGCGGGAGCTTTTTGGGAAGGTTGTAAGATCTGGTTAATTTATGCATATAGTGTGTCCAACTTGTGTTTTAAAAAATACTCTAGTATGAAAAATTTTTAAAATTCTACTGCGTACTACTTTTCCAATAATTGGTATCAGAGCCATGGTTTTTACATAAATTTATAAGTTTGTGATCATGCTATATGAATATATTATGTGATCTTGATCTCTTCAATGCTTGAATTTAATTTTTTAGAGAATTGGCACTCTATGGTTTCTATATATTTATATGTTGTCAAGGAATATATAGTGTATGTCTATTAATTAATTATGGTTGATTAAATTATTATTTAATAATTAATTAATTAATTAATGCCAGTTATGGTTCCTTAGAGGTTTGCATGTGTATCTAGGTTTTTTTATTGTAATTAGATGGTAGACTATCATCTCTGTCTAAGAATTAGTATTTAATTTTAAATTTGTAAGAATTTTTGTAATTAAATAATCATTCAAAGAAGACGGATATAGAAGATGGATGATAGCACTCCATAGGTATTTTTTTAGTCTCTAATTTTATGTTTTTGAATTGTTTAAAATAAAATTGATAAATTTCATTAAAAACAATAATTTTTGAAAAAATATGATTTTTGCTCAGTCGGCATGCTGAACCTTCAAGTTCGGTAAGCTAATGGTTGCAGACTTGTAGGACGAACCTCTAGGGTCGACAAGCCATCTACGGGGCAGAATTCTGATAGTTCTGGTGGCTGGCCAAACTTGAAAGTTTGGCAAGCCGATCTTCATGATCGATAAGCTAATTACATAGATCGACATGCAAGAAGAGAGCTATAAATTTTTCAAAAAAAGGTGCATTTTTTGGTGTGGTTTTGATTTTATTTTGGGACAATTCTGAGGAACATTAAATTTGGATATGACCGAAAAGATGGAGTTTTTGATCTATGCGGGAATGAAGACTTAAAGATATACATTACATGAAGAACGATACAATTTAAAGATTCAAGAATGAAGAATCGATAATATGTTTCGATTTATCTCTTGTAATCTTTATTTTCTTTTCTCTAGGGTGGAATCATAATATTATAGTTGTTTACTATTATTTTGCTTGTGGCTTTGCATGAATAGTTTGCTTGACTGCATTATAATATGAATTTTCATGTATATTTATAACATGTCATATAGAATAGGGAGTGTCGCTAATTAAGAATTGTTCATGCATGTTTATAAAATAAACCTTGATTTCAAAAGAATGAGTAAGAGAAGGTTTTCAAAGAGAGGACTTACAGCCTCCATTGTTGGTCTATCAGTAACACATGGTGGTTCTGACCCCTAGGAAGGGACTTCATCTTGTACTGGGTTGGATCTCCAAGAGATAGGGTATTTTAGCATGATTTAAGATTACGCACCCCTAGGTGGTGATTATAAATAATGGATAAAATATTGAAACGATGGTTATACACTCATGTTGATTTTATTATTAACCTCCCCTAGGAGCTCTGTTAATAAAATTAATGGCCAAAGAAATGATTATTAATATATGCTGGATCATACGGGTTCTAGATGGCATATATTAATTAAGAGGGGATCCGTGTTCCTAATTGAATTTGGCAAGTCTCCCCTAGGCGGCTTGTTGAATTCTAAGTTAGGAATTGTTGTTGTAAGGTTGTGATATTTTCAAGGTTTTGACATATAAACACATTTCTTTGTTTTACATGATTGTGTTATCTTACTAAATTATTATATTATGTTTGGTATATGATTCTTTATTGTAGATTAAAAATGTCTAAAAATGCTTTATCATCAATACTTGATAAAAACCAATTAACCGAAGATAATTATAATGATTGGAAATGCAACCTAAACATCGTCTTTTCCTTTGACAAACTCAAATTTGTACTGGCAACTCTGTGTCCTCTTGAGCCTAGGGGAGATTCCACTAATGAGCAAATCCAAGCGTATGATCGCTAGAATGATGCCAATGATCAGGCCTGCTGCTATGTTATGGCCAACATAAATAACATGTGTAGGCTCAACATAAGGATTATGAGACTGCTAGGCAAATCTTGGATATTTTGGAAGACATGTATGGAGGCCAGGCCTTAACAAAGCAGTAGGGTGCTTCGAAAACTCTTGAATTGCAAGGCAAAGACCAAGGACGTCTGTAAAGGAGCATATGATCTTAGTCGTAGGTTACATTGTTGAGGCTCAAACCAATGGGGCTAACATCGATGTCGAAACTCAGATGACTATGGTCTTTGGGACTCTATCTAATGAATTCATTCCATTTAGAGCTACATTTAGTTTGAGCAATAGATGGGATATGACCTTGATAGAGTTGATGAAACAATTACAAGAGTTCAAATTGCTGATCAAAGAGTCTCCTGTTGGTGGCGAGGCTAACTTGGCGCCTACCTCTGGTTCCAATCCTAACCCTAGGAATGGAAAGAAGCAATGGTCCAAAAATGAGAAGTCTTCTATTCCTCTAAACGACACGAACAAGAAGAAGAAAAAGAAGAACCCAAAAAGCTCAAATGCTTTTTCTACAGGAAGGTCGGGCACATAAAGGAGAATTGCAAGCACTTCCTTTCTTGAGGAGGTATGTGTGATCTTTTGGTATTAGAAACTTGTTTGGTTGAGGAATCTAGTGACACTTAGGTCATAGATTCTAGAGCCATTAATCATGTTTCTCTGCAGGGGTTCAAAGAAATGAAAAGCAGTGGGTGACATCCATTGGATGGGCAATGGATTCTTGGACTTAGTTGAAGCAGTGGGTGACATCCATCTGTATTTTGATAATTATAGGAATTTAATTTTGCGAGATTGTTTCTGTGTTCCAAAGCTTAAAAGGAATTTAATTTCTATAGCTTCATTATTTAAAGACTCCTATTTAGTTTCTTTTAATAATAAAGTGACGATTCGTAAAAATAAATATTTTATCTATTCTGGATGGATGCAAAATAATCTATATTTTATCAAGCTTAAGATGGACTTACAGCTTAATGCTAAAATGAATGATAATAACTCGTGAAGACTTAAAACTTCTTACTCTAATAAGACTTATCTTTGGCATTTACGACTTAGTCATATTAACCTAAACAGGATTCAAAGGTTAGTAAAGGATGGAACTTTAAATCACTTGAAGGTAGAATCGATACCTCAATGTGAATCTTGTTTGGAGGGTAAAATGACCAAAAGACCATTTAGGTCTAAGGGTAATAGGGCCAAAGGGGTTCTAGAACTTGTAGATAGTGATGTTTGCTGACCTATGAACATCAGGGCATGAGGATGGTATGAGTACTTTGTCACTTTTATTGATGATTACTCAAGGTATGGGTATGTGTACATAAGGCATGAAAAAAGTGAAACTTACGACAAGTTCAATGAGTTTTAGGCTGAAGTGGAAAAGCAATTAGGTAGACCCATAAAAACACTTCGATCCGATCAAGGTGGTGAATACATTTCCGAAGAGTTCTTGGGAATTATTAGAAAATGGGATTCTATCCCATTTGACTACGCTGGACATTCCGCAGCAGAATGGCATGGCTGAGAGAAGAAATAGGACTTTGTTGGATATGGTCAGGTCCATAATGAGTTATCATCATTGCCTTTATCCTTTTCGAGATATGCGCTACAAACTGCATGTTATCGTTTGAACAATGTGCCTTCAAATTAAGTTCCTAAAACTCCTCACGAGTCATGGGCTGGTAGGAAGACATCCTTAAACTATATTTACATATGGGGATGTCTAGCTCATGTCCTGTTTAGGGATGCAAATAAGTTGGAAGTATGTTCAGAAGTTTGCATATTTGTAGGATTTCCAAAAGGGACTAAAAGGGGTTATTTTTATAATGCAAAAGAAAATAAAGTTGTGGTTTAAACTAATGCAACTTTCCTTGAGGATAGTTACATAAACGACTTTAAGCCTCGAAGTAAAGTGGTGCTTAAGGAGTTGAGGAGTGATTCGATCACTCGGGACATTCTAAATGAAACCGTTCTAATCAGTATAGAAAAACCAAATGAACTCGGACAACAACCTAAGGGGCTTCGATGCAATGGGAGGATTAGACGTCAACCTGAGAGGTATATGTTCAATGGTGAGGCCTTCTTGGCTGAACCAGATGAACACGACAGGGATCCTTACACTTACACAGGGGCTATGGAGGATATTGATTCAAAACTCTGGACAGAGGCCATGAACACAGAGATTAAGTCTATGGAGACAAATCGCTTTTGGGAGCTTGTATATCTTCCTGAAGGGGTAAAACCCGTAAGGTGTAAGTGGATCTACAAGAGAAAGAGAGGAGTGGATGGAAAGGTTGAAACCTATAAGGCTCAGCTTGTAGCTAAGGGATGCACATAAAAGGAAGGAATCAATTACGAGGAAACCTTTTTGCTTGTAGCTATGCTTAAATCCATCCACATTCTCTTGTCCATAGCTACCGCTTTTGACTACAAGATTTGGCAAATGGATATCAAGACGGCCTTTCTAAATGGCTATCTTGATGAGTCCATCTATATGGAGCAGCCAAACAAGTTCATGGCTAAGGGTCAAGAGGGTAAGTTTTGTAAGCTGCTAAAGTCAATTTATGGACTCAAGCAGGCTTCTCGTTTTCAGAACATAAGATTTGATCAAGTGATCAAGACTTATGGATTCGCACAAAATGTGGACAAACCATGTGTTTACAAACATATTAAGGATGGGAAGGTGGTTTTTCTACTACTCTATATAGATGACATTCTGCTAATTGGTAATGACATTAGGCGCTATCATCGGTCAAATTATGGTTTACCAAGCAGTTTGACATGAAAGACTTGGATATAGCTAATTTTATTCCCAGTATCCAGATCTTTTGGGATAGGAAGAGCAAAATAATAGCTTTGTCCCAAGCAGGTAACATAGATAAGATTCTTAGGAGGTTTGTAATGCAGGATTCCAACAAAGGTGGGCAACCATCCAGGTCTAGAATTACTTTTTTCAAGAAAGACTCTCCAAAGTCCGAGGAAGAAAGAGAATACATAAAGAAGATGCCTTATGCTTTGGTAGTGGGTAGTCTCATGTATGCCATACTTTACACACAATTGAATATTTGTTATGCGGTCGGGATTGTAAGTCGATCTTAGGCAGATCTAAGACTGAACCATTAGGTTGCAATCAAGCATGTTTCCAAGTACCTGATAAGAACCCGAGGGTATATAATTGTATATTCAAGTGAACATTTGACACATGTAGGATACACTGATTCAGATTTCTAATCTTGTCTAGATTCCAGGAGATTGACTTCTAGTTTTGTGTTTACTCTAGGCTACAGTGCCATTAGTTGGAGAAGTTTTAAGCAAGATTGTACTTCAAATTCAAAGATGGAGGCTAAGTATATAGCAACTAGTGATGCTTCAAAAGAAGCAGTGTGGCTTTGCAAGTTCCTTGGGGATCTTGAGGTAGTTCTTGGTACAGATAAGGCAATATCACTGTAGTGTGATAACAGTGCAACGGTAGATATGCTAAGGAACCAAGGTTTTGATAGACATGTATGCCCTAAGGAGTAAAAATGTAATAAGTTTTTGGACACATTTTTATCAATAAAGAATTTATTCATTGTTTATATACCAAATCTTGTCCTCTTTACGTTCATATTTGTTGAATGTATGTTAAGCAAACAAAAGTCTAAGATTGTCGGTCTAAACCTTAAAGAATTGGGCATATGATGGACAGATTATGCGAAAGACATGATTCTTAAGGTGATGGTCTAAAACATAAGATCCGTAATCGAGGGAATAAAGTTGGATGCTTTATTCATGTAAAGATTGTTATGTTGTCCATATCCCAATTGGGAGATGGTTTGTCTTGACTATTGGAGGTGGACTCCATGAATAGAAACATTGACACGTTGTCATAGGTGACAATGTGTTGGATCAGGAGATAAAGTGAATTGATTTGGATTAATAATTCTATCTCAGCAAATCGATTCACTTTAGACAATCATTTGTATTGTATCTTAATCCTGAGATGAATAGTGGGCCTGTTGTCCTAACTTGTGTCTTTTGATGTACGAAAGGGTGACACCCACATCTTAATAGTGGTATGCATGCCGGTATGTTGGAGGCATGACTCTTGATAGCGTAGACCTATTATTCATAGATATGGAATCCATAGCTCCTCTTTAGGAGTAATGATATCCTCTTATATGTGTTATCCTATAATTGGAAAACTGGAGCGCTCAACCATTTGGATACATAGGTGTAACTGAAGGGTATACTATCTTTGGATGGTAAGTTTTCTGATGGTGAGATAATTGAACGTAAGTTAAAAATAATCAAGAAGGTAAGACATAACTTGTCCTTAAGCTGATTATGGATTATCATATGGGGATACAATACACAATGATATGTCATGGAGACATAGCTATACGGGTTTCGTAATTCTATATAGTTCGAGAGTGCAACTCCAAGCTTTTAGTGGAGTAGTGTTGGAGTTGATAATTATGAAATGTATATCTGGGATATTGGGTTTTGTAATTATCGAAAGCTTGAACTATATGGGTCCATTTGGTCCCCTTTGCTTGCTCATAACATCCTGTAATGATCTGGCGTGCTTTTCTAAAAATTGGTAACTTATGTCAAATTTATTAGATTGGTTGAAATTTAGAAGAATCAAATAATTCATGTCTGTTTATCGGTTGAATTAATTTTGTGATAAAAATTAATTCTAGATAAACTTGTTGAATTGTAAGGATCGGATAATTCTTGTCTGTTTATTGGTTGATTTAATTTTTGGATAAATTAGATCAAGTTAAACTTGTAGAATTATTGGGAATTCATTTATTTTCTTAGAGATTATCTAGATAAAGTTGTTTTAATTAGATAACTTTTCTATTGGGTTATTTGAATTAAAACTGAGACTTTATCCTATAGAATATCGGGTGAAAAATAAAAGATTTCCTAAGATTTTTTATCGACAGTTTGGCATGCCGATCCTCAAGTTTGGCATGCCGATCCTCAAGTTTGGCCTGCCGATGGGGCAAGTTCGGCCTGCATATCACGTAGTAAAAAGATCACGCATTTTCACATGGATTTCATTTGCTATTTTATGAGACTATAAAAGTGTACATTTTCTAAGGCTTAAATCATTTATTTATGCTTTTATTTCTCATTAATTCCTCTACTTAGTAGCATTTTGTGTTAATAAGTATTTTTATGTCTTAGTGTGTAAATGTGTTTAAAAATGTATTTTTAGTGTGTTTTTATGTTTAATAGAATTGTTAGTTATTTTTAGAGTCATTTCGGTGTGTTAGATAAGTGTCTAGTCTGTAAATAGTCAAAGCCGTAAAAATAATACGGTTATTTTATTTTGAGTTTTAGAGTGTTTGATAGTGTGTTTTAAGTTTGTAAATATGTTTTACTATATTTTTAGTAATTTCTAAAAATATTTTCAAGTCACAAAAATTATATTTGTGTCAAACCGTAAGAGACTGGAAATTTTAGAAGTTTTTATTTATTTTTGTGTGTTTTAATGTAACATAAATATTTTTAATATTTTTGTAAATATTATGTTTGTAAAATAATTAATATTAGTGTGTTTGTGATTTTTAGATTTAAAATCTGGAGGAAAAACAGAACAAAACGACATCAAAATGGATAAAATCGGACATCAAATGCATCAAAAAGATAAAAGAAATTCAAATTATATTAAATGGGACACGTGGCATCATGAGAACCATTTGATTCACTGCCAAATCAATCTCAGCTGTCCGAGGAAGAGACGCGTGTCAATGCGTCATCCGGTGGGTCAGCGGAATCTCAAAGGCGCATTCAACGTGTCAAAATATGATTGGCGCGTGCGTTACACGCGCCGACAAGCTGCAGCATGTCAGTGGAGTGTCTCAAACGGCCTTGGATCGTGTGCGGGCAAGCTCACTTTGAGTGTTCTGTCAGCCGTTAGATGAGTATACTTGGACCAATCTGATGATCCATAATTGCGCTTCCACTGGTCCCACCTAGGCCTAATTTTCCTATCTCTTGTAGCCATTCGATCATGAAATTAACGGTCCAGATCATCCCAGTTTGGCGCATTCTCATGCCGCGGAGCACAGAATCTCAGCGAGATTCTCACACATTAAAGAAGGGCCAACGCGAAGAAGAAAAGAGGAGAAAAAAGACCAATTTGATTCGAAATTGTCAACTTTCAACAAGGAAAAATGATGCTTACATATAATATACAGTAATTTTTTAAGGCTATCAATAGCCTTGCATTGCCCCATGAAAAGAGAATTCCCTTCGGGCCTTTGGCCCTCCTTTCCCCTTCCTTTCCTTACTGCTGAGTTAGACTCAGCAATATCTTCTTAGGTAATAAATAATAATAAAATAATGCTTAAATTAGAGTAGAGTGTCTGGTGAGGCAGAGAGATGATCTTGTATGCATAGTATCTTGGTATGGATTTTAACTCTATATCTGTGTTATAATGCTTATATTTTTGTGGAATAAATTATATCTTTATGTTTTTAATAATTATTGTTGATGTTGTTATGCTGTCAATTTTTACATAAATCCAGTCATGCTTTCTTTATGTAATTTAATTATGCTGCATAGTTAATATTAATAATAATGAAATAATGCTTAATTTTATGGAATGTCTTTTACTGCAGTATGACTTGTTATATTGTCGATTCTAGATATTTCATAAGACGAAGTGCTACCGGAGTTAATGTAAAAATTTATTCCACTAAAATATATTAACTTTGATTTGTTATTATCTTTTCTATCATATAATTATGTTAATTATAATTGAGTGACAGCTGTTATAATTTTCATAATTAGTGCACCAATAATTATTTTGCTAGTTTTTATAGGAAGACCCTTACTGCATTATGGCGTGCTATATTGTCGATCTAGGTTGACCTATATAATTAGTAAAATGTGCTTGCAATTAATGAGATAAAATATAATAAATCAAATACTTTAGATAATTAATAATAAGAATAAAAATTCCATATCAGTTGCAAAACATACAAGGGATTCTCTAAGCTTCATCGCTTTAATTTCATTTCTTTTGAATTAAAATTTTGAATAAAAACCACAAAAATATTTCTTTCATTTTAAACTTAGCTTTGAAAAATCGCTTGCCTTTTTGACAGTTTATTTTTATCAATTTGCCGAGGTACAAATTTTTATCTCCCTGTGGATACGACAAATTTTCATCTCCCCGACGTATAACCTTAGGGTTCAAGTTGAAAACCTCACAAGAGAATTAGAAATCCTCAAGGCAAAGAATGAGAAAAGAAGTCATGCAGTCACAAAAGCTGAAATACGAAGAACAAATTTTGTGAATGAAAGATTTGACCAACAGCCACTGGACTGTCATGTTTATCAGGAAGTGATAGGAGAATATGAGGAACAATGTAATGCCTTAAAGACAAATCATAAGCCTTGTACCCCTTATCCTGAAACTTTCAATCCTAATGGAAGAAGCAACTTGAATTTCGACAGGAGGAATTCAAATCAAGAGCAATCATTTGGAAATCAATGGAATGAAGAAGAAATGCACTCAGGAGAAAATGTTCTTCAACATGATTCACACTCGAGCAAATCTCTTGAAGAAACATTACAAGCATCCATTGAGATACAAAGCAAGTCATGTGAAAAAATTGAAGCTGCTTTAACACATATGACAAAAGAAATTTCAAAATTGAATGAAAAATGTTCATCTCAAGCTTTGGTCATTTCTGAAGGACAAAGCATGATACAAACATCTGTTAGACATGTATGCTCTAAGGAGTAAAAATGTAATACGTTTTTGGAGACATTTTTATCAATAAAGAATTTATTCATTTATATATATACCAAATATTGTCCTCTTTATGTTCATATTTGTTGAATGTATGATAACCAAACAGTAGTCTGAGACTGTCAGTCTAAACCTTAAGAATTGGGCATATGATGGGATGATTATGCAGAAGACACAATTCTTAGGGTGACGGTCTAAAACATATGATCCGCAATCGAGGGAATGAAGTTGGGCGCTTTATTCATGTAAAGATTGTTATGTTGTCTATATCCCTTTTGGGAGATGGTTTGTCTTGACCATCGGAGTTGGACTCTATGAATAGAAACATTAGCACGTTGTCATAGGTGACGATGTGTTGGATCGGGACATAAAGTGAATTAATTTGGATAAATAATTTTGTCTTGGAAAATCGATTCACTTTAGACAATCATTTGTATTGTATCTTAATCTTGAGATGAATAATGGGCCCGTTGTCTTGACTTGTGTCTTTTGATGTACTAATGGGTGACTCCCACATTTCTATAGTGGCATGCATGCCGGTACGTTGGAGGCATGACTCTTGATAGCGTAGACTTGTTATTCATAGATATGGAATCCATAGCTCCTCTTTAGGAGTAATGATATCCTCTTATATGCGTTGTCCTGTAATTGGAAAACTGGAGCGCTCAACCATTTGGATACATAGGTGTAACCGAATGGTATACTATCTTTTGATGGTAAGTTTTCTAATGGTGAGACAATGGAACGTAAGATAAAAATAATCGGGAAGGTAAGACAGAACTTGTCCTTAAGCCGATTATGGATGATTATATAGGGATGCAATACACTATGATATGTCATGGAGACTTAGCTACACGAGCTTCGTAATTCTATAAAGTTCGAGAGTGCAGCTCCAAGCTTTTAGTGGAGTAGCGTTGGAGTTGATAATTGTGAAATGTATATTTGGGATATTGGGTTTCATAATTATCATGAGCTTGAACTTTATAGGTCCATTTTGGTCCCCTTTGCTAGGTCACAAAATCCTGTAACGACACGGCGTGCTTTTCCAATAATTGGTGACTTATGTCGGATTTATCAGATTGGTTTAAAATTTATAAGAATCAAATAATTCATGTCTGTTTATCGGTCGAATTAATTATGTAAGAAATTAGTTCAAGATGAACCTGTTGAATTATTGCGTTCGGGTAATTCTTGTCTATTTATCGGTTGTTTTAATTTTGGACAATTAGAACAAGATAAACTTGTAGAATTATTGTGAATTGATTTTATTTCTTAGAGATTATCTTGATAAAGTTTGTTTTGATCAGATATCTTTTCTATTGGGCTATTTGATTCAAAACTGAGACTTTATCCTTTAGAATCTCGGGTGGAAAATAAAAGATTTGCGGAGATTTTTTCTCGGCAGTTCGGCCTACCGGATGACATGTTCGGCCTGCCGAACTGGCCTGTTCGGCCTGCCTATCAGAAAGTTCGGCCTGCCGACTGATGACAGTTAAGATTACGCATTTTCACGCGGATCTTATTAGATATTGATCCGAACTTGATTCTCTTTCGATTTTTTGAGACCTAATCTGATATGGACTGACCCTAGGACCAATAGGTATAAAAAGGGAGTGAGTCTAATCATTTACTCAGATCAATTTGAGAGATTAGGAGTGATACTCTTCTAGTGAGCATCTGAAAACTCCCTGAGAGCTTTTGTTCACAAATCACGAACACTAGCTTTGGGTTCTCTCTGTTGGTCGGAAGGAGAGTCACCGGTGGAAGAGCTGTACGTGTGAGCCCACACTCACTCCGGTTGTGGATAGAGAATAGCAAAGAAGACCAGTTGGTTGAGGCTCTTTTGGAACGTTACTTCTCTACACAGGTCGCGGAGGTTCTTCGGCACACTGAGGTTAGTAAGATCTGTCTAATTTATACATATAACATGTCAAACTTGTGTTTTGGAAAATACTTTGATGAAAATTTTTAAAATTCCGCTGCGTACTTTGATTCCAACAATTGGTATCAGAGCCGAGGTTTTTACATAAATTTGCAAGTTTGTGATTATGTTATATGCATAAATTTTGTGATCTTAATCTCTCTAATGCTTGAATTAAATTTTATAGAGAGATGGCACTCTAGGTTTCTATATAATATATATGTTGTCATGGATTATGTGGTGAATGTTTATTAATTAATTATGGCTGATTAAATTGTTGTTTAATTATTTATTAATTAATTAATACCGGTTATGGTTCCTTAGAGGTTAGAATGTGTATCTAGGTTTTTCATGTAATTAGATGGCGGACTATCATCTCCGTCTAGGAATTGTTATTTAATTTTTAATTTGTAAGAATTTTGTAATTAAATAATTATTCAGAGAAGACGGAACAAGAAGTTGAATCTTAAAGATTGATGATGGCGTCTCCATGTATTTCCTGAGTCTCTAATTTTATGTTTTTGAATTGTTAAAAATAAAATTGATGAATTGCATTGAAATTGTATTTTCTGGATTGAGGATTTTCTGCTCGGTCGGCATGCCGGACCTCACAGTTTGGCAGGCCGAAGGTCACAAATCGGCAGGCAGGACGTACGGTCCGGCAAGCCGACAGTGGGGCAGAAATTTTGGTGCTCTGCCGGCAGGCCGAACCACCATGATCGATAGACCAATCACCCAGATCGGACTGCCGACCGAGAGCTGCCAGGTGTCCAGAAAAGGTGCAATTTTTCCAATGCAGTTTTAATTTTATTTTTGGGACGATTCTAAGAAACATTAAATTTGGATTTGACCAGAAATATGAGGAGTTTGATTCATACGGGATTGAGGACTTGAAGAAGGATATTACATGAAGAAGGATACAGCTTGAGGATTCAAGGATGAAGAATCGATAAATGTCTCGATTATTCTCTTGTAATCTTAGTTTTCTATTCTCTAGGGCGGAACCATAATATTACGGTTATTATTATTGTGCTTGTAGCTATGCTTGATTGCTTTGCTTGTTTGCATTATAATATGATTTACCATATATATTGATAACATGTCATATAGAATAGGTAGTGCCGCTCATATTAAAATTGTTCATGCATAATTTTAAAATAAAACCTTGACTTCAAAAGATTGAGTGGGAGAAGGTTTTCGAAGAGAGAACCTAAGGCCTCCATCGTTGGTCCATAGGAAGAACATGGTGGTCCTGACCCCTAGGAAGGGATTTCTATCATGTACCAGATTGGATCTCTGAAAGGATAATGTATTTTAGTATGATTTATGGTTGCACACCCCTAGGTGGTGATTATAAATCATGGATAAAATATTGAAACGGTGGTTATACACTCACGTTAATTTTATTATTAACCTCCCCTAAGAGCTCTGTTAATAAAATTAATGGCCAAAGAAACGATTATTAATATATGCTGGATCATACGGGTCCTGGATGGCATATATTAATCAGGAGGGGATCCGTGTTCCTGATTGAATTTGGCATGACTCCCCTAGGAGCTTGTTGAATTCTGAGTTGGGAATTATCGTTGTAAGGTTGTGATATTTTCAAGGTTTTGACACATAAACACATTTGTATGATTTTACATAATTGTGTTATCTTACTAAATTATTATATATGTTTGCTTATGTTTGGTATATGATTCTTTATTGTAGATTGAAAATGTCTAAAAACGCTTTATCATCGATACTTGACAAAAACCAATTAACCGGTGAGAACTATAATGATTAGAAACGGAACCTGGACATCGTCCTATCCTTTGAGAAACTGAAATATGTACTGACAACTCCTTGTCCTCCTGAGCCTACGGGAGACTCAAGTAATGAGCAATTCCAAGCGTACGATCGCTGGAAAGATGCTAATGATCAGGCCCACTGCTATGTTATGGCTAGCATGAACAACGTGCTGCAAGCTCAACATCAGGATTATGAGACTGCGAAGTAGATCTTGGATAATCTTGACGACATGTTTGAAGGCCAGGCCATAACAAAGCGGCAAGGGGCGCTTCGAAAACTCTTAAACTGTAGACAGAGACCGGGGACATCTGTAAAGGAGCATATGATGCTGGTCATGGGTTACCTCGCTGAGGCTCAAACCAATGGAGCCGACATCGATGCTGAAACTCAGATGACTATGGTCTTTGAGACTCTGTCTAAAGAATTTATTCCGTTTAGAGCTACTTTTAATCTAAGCAATAGACAGGATATGACCTTGACAGAACTGATGAAACAGTTATAGGAGTTTGAACTGCTGATCAGGGAGTCTCCTGCTGGTGGAGAGGCCAACATGGTAGCTACTTCTGGTTCCAATTCTAACTCTAGGAATGGAAAGAAGCAACGGGCCAAAAGTGGGAAGTCTTCTATTCCTGTTGCTACCAAGAGCAAGAAGAAGAAGAAGAAGAACCCAAAGAAGCTTAAGTGCTTCTTCTGTGGTAAGGTCGGGCATATAAAGAAGCATTGGAAGGACTTCCTTTCCAAGGGAGGTAGGTGTGATCTTCTATATTTAGAAACCTGTTTGGTTGAGGAATCCAGTGACATCTGGGTCATAGATTCCGGTGCAACTAATCATGTTTGTGTTTCTCTGCAGGGATTCAAAGAAACGAGAAGTCTACTTCGTGAAGACTTAACGCTTCGGATGGGCGATGGATCCTTGGTCTCAGCGGAAGCAGTGGGAGATGTCCATCTTTATTTTGATAATTATAGGAGTTTAATTTTGCGAGACTGTTTTTATGTTCCTAAATTTTAAAGGAATTTAATTTTTGTATCTTCTTTATTTAAAGACTCCTACGTGGTATCTTTTAATGAAAAAGTGGTGATTCGTAAAAACAAATCTTTTATCTGTTCTGGATGGATGCAAAATAATCTATATTTTATCAAACCTAAGATGGACCTATTGCTTAATGCTGAGATAAATGATAATGACTCAAAAAGACTTAAAACTTCTCACTCTAATAAGACTTATCTTTGGCATTTGCACCTTGGCCATATTAACCTAAATAGGATTCAAAGGTTGGTAAGGGATGGACCTTTAAGTCACTTAAAGGTGGAATCTATACGTCAATGTGAGTCTTGTTTGGAGGGTAAAATGACCAAAAGACCATACGGGTCTAAGGGCAATAGGGCCGAAGGGGTTCTAGAACTTGTGCATAGTGATGTTTGCGAACCGATGAACATCCGGGCATGAGGAGGGTATGAGTACTTCGTCACTTTTATTGACGATTACTCAAGATATGGGTATGTGTACCTAATGCACCACAAAAGCGAAACTTATGATAAGTTCAGGGAGTTTCGGGCTAAAGTGGAAAAGCAATTGGGTAAACCCATAAAGGCACTTCGATCGGATCGAGGTGGGGAATACCTTTCTGAGGAGTTCTTGGGACACTTGTTAGAAAATGGGATTTTTTCCCATTTGACTGCGCCGGGCACTCCGCAGCAGAATGGCGTAGCGGAGAGAAGGAATAGGACTTTGTTGGACATGATTCGGCCCATGATGAGTTATTCATCATTGCCTTTATCCTTTTGGGGATATGCACTACAAACCGCATGTTATCTTTTGAACAATGTGCCTTCAAAATCGGTCCCTAAAACTCCTCACGAGTTGTGGACAAGACGGAAGACATCCTTAAACCATATTCGAATATGGGGATGTCCAGCTCATGTCCTGTTTAAGGATCCGAATAAGTTGGAAGCACGTTCAGAAGTTTGCATATTTGTAGGATATCCAAAAGGGACTAAAGGGGGTTATTTTTATAACCAAAAGGAAAATAAAGTTGTGGTTTCAACTAATGCAACTTTCCTTGAGGAGAGTTACATAAACGACTTTAAACCTCGAAGCAAAGTGGTGCTTGAGGAGTTGAGGGGAGATCCATTTACTCCGGAGGTTCTGAATGAAACCATTCCAATCGGTGTAGAACAACCAAACAAACCTGAACAACAACCTCAGGGGCTTCGGCGTAGTGGGAGGATCGGGCATCAACCTGAGAGGTATATGCTCAATGGGGAGGTCTTTTTGGCTGAACCAGATGCACATGACAGGGATCCTTATACTTACGCAGAAGCCATGGAGGATGTTGATTCACGACTCTGGACAGAGCCCATGAACATAGAGATGAAGTCTATGGAGACTAATTGGGTCTGGAAGCTTGTGGATCTTCCCGAAGGGGTAAAACCCATAGGGTGTAAGTGGATCTACAAGAGGAAAAGGGGAGTGGATGGAAAGGTCAAAACCTTTAAGGCTAGACTGGTAGCTAAGGGTTATACGCAAAAGGAAGGAATCGATTATGAGGAAACCTTTTTGCCTGTAGCCATGCTTAAGTCCATCCGAATTCTCTTGTCCATAGCTGCCGCTCTCGACTGCGAGATTTGGCAGATGGATGTCAAGACGGCTTTTCTGAATGGCTATCTTGATGAGTCCATTTATATGGAACAACCAGACGGGTTCAAGGTCGCGGGTCAAGAGGGTAAGGTTTGTAAGCTGCTAAAGTCTATTTATGGACTTAAGCAGGCTTCTCGTTCTTGGAACATAAGATTTGATCAAGTGATCAAGACTTATGGGTTCTCACAAAATGTGGATGAACCATGTGTTTACAAACACATTAAGAATGAGAAGGTGGTTTTTCTACTACTCTATGTAGATGACATTCTGCTAATTGGCAATGACGTTGGGGCATTGTCATTGGTCAAATTGTGGTTGACCAAGCAGTTTGACAAGAAAGACTTAGGTGAGGCTAATTTTTTTCTCGGTATCCAGATCTTTCGGGATAGGAAGAACAAAATGATAGCTTTGTCACAGGCCGGCTACATAGATAAAATTCTCAGGAGGTTTGCAATGCAGGATTCCAAGAAAGGTGGGCAACCATCTAGGTCTGGAATTACTCTTAAAAAGAAAGACTCTCCAAAGTCTTATGAAGAAAGAGAATACATGAAGAAGGTACCTTACGCTTCGGCAGTGGGTAGTCTCATGTATGCCATGCTTTGCACTCGACCGGATATTAGCTATGCTGTCGGGATTGTAAGTCGATTTCAAGCGGATCCAGGACCGAACCATTGGGTTGCGGTAAAGCATATTTTCAAGTACCTGAGAAGGACTCGAGGGTATATGCTTGTGTATTCGGGTGAGGATTTAGCTCCTCTAGGATACACTGATTCGGATTTTCAATCCTATCTGGATTCTAGGAAATCGACTTCGGGGTTTGTGTTTACTCTAGGTGGCGGTGCCATCAGTTGGAGAAGTGCGAAGCAAGATTGCACTTCGGATTCAACGATGGAGGCCAAGTATGTGGCAGCTAGTGATGCTTCGAAAGAAGCAGAGTGGCGGTAGCTGAGGTAGTTCTTGGGGATCTTGAGGTAGTTTCTGGTATGGATAAGGCGGTATCACTGTACTGTGATAACAGTGCGGCGGTAGCTAATGCTAAGGAACGAAGATTTCACAAGAAGAGTAAACATATTGATCGGAAGTATCATGTGATAAAGGACTTCGTTGAGAGCGGGCATGTCACGGTGTGCAAGATCGCGTCAGAGGACAATTTAGCTGATCCATTCACGAAGACACTAACTGGGAGAGTCTTCGAGAGGCATGTGGAAGCTATGGGGAAGCGAAATTCGCTGTATTTACTCACTTAGTGCAAGTGGGAGATTGTTAGACATGTATGCTCTAAGGAGTAAAAATGTAATACGTTTTTGGAGACATTTTTATCAATAAATAATTTATTCATTTATATATATACCAAATATTGTCCTCATTACGTTCATATTTGTTGAATGTATGATAACCAAACAGTAGTCTGAGACTGTCAGTCTAAACCTTAAGAATTGGGCATACGATGGGATGATTATGCAGAAGACACAATTCTTAGGGTGATGGTCTATAACATATGATCCGCAATCGAGGGAATTAAGTTGGGCGCTTTATTCATGTAAAGATTGTTATGTTGTCTATATCCCTTTTGGGAGATGGTTTGTCTTGACCATCGGAGTTGGACTCCATGAATAGAAACATTGGCACGTTGTCATAGGTGACGATGTGTTGGATCGGGACATAAAGTGAATTGATTTGGATTAATAATTCTATCTTGGAAAATCAATTCACTTTAGACAATCATTTGTATTGTATCTTAATCCTGAGATGAATAATGGGCCCGTTGTCTTGACTTGTGTCTTTTGATGTACCAATGGGTGACTCCCACATTTCTATAGTGGCATGCATGCCGGTACGTTGGAGGCATGACTCTTGATAGCGTAGACTTATTATTCATAGATATGGAATCCATAGCTCCTCTTTAGGAGCAATGATAACCTCTTATATGCGTTATCCTATAATTGAAAAACTGGAGCGCTCAACCATTTGGATACATAGGTGTAACTGAAGGGTATACTATCTTTGGATGGTAAGTTTTCTAATGGTGAGACAATGGAACGTAAGATAAAAATAAGCGGGAAGGTAAGACAGAACTTGTCCTTAAGCCGATTATGGATGATTATATGGGGATGCAATACACTATGATATGTCATGGAGACATAGCTACACGAGCTTCGTAATTCTATAAAGTTTGAGAGTGCAGCTCCAAGCTTTTAGTGGAGTAGCGTTGGAGTTGATAATTGTGAAATGTATATCTGGGAGATTGGGTTTCATAATTATCATGAGCTTGAACTTTATAGGTCCATTTTGGTCCCCTTTGCTAGCTCACAAAATCCTGTAACGACACGGCGTGCTTTTCCAATAATTGATGACTTATGTCGGATTTATCAGATTGGTTTAAAATTTATAAGAATCAAATAATTCATGTCTGTTTATTGGTTGAATTAATTATGTAAGAAATTAGTTCAAGATGAACCTGTTGAATTATTGCGTTCGGGTAATTCTTGTCTGTTTATCGGTTGTTTTAATTTTGGACAATTAGAACAAGATAAACTTGTAGAATTATTATGAATTGATTTATTTTCTTAGAGATTATCTTGATAAAGTTTGTTTTGATCAGATATCTTTTCTATTGGGCTATTTGAATCAAAACTGAGACTTTATCCTTTAGAATCTCGGGTGGAAAATAAAAGATTCATGGAGATTTTTTCTCGGCAGTTCGGCCTGTCGGATGATGTGTTCGGCTTGCCGAACTGGCCTGTTCGGCCTGCCTATCAGAAAGTTCGGCCCGCCGACCGACGATAGTTAAGATTACGCGTTTTCACGCGGATCTTATCAGATATTGATCCGAACTTGATTCTGTTTTGATTTTTTGAGACCTAATCTGATATGGACTGACCCTAGGACCAATAGGTATAAAAAGGGAGTGAGTCTAATGATTTACTCAGATCAATTTGAGAGATTAGGAGTGATACTCTTCTAGTGAGCATCTGAAAACTCCCTGAGAGCTTTTGTTCACAAATCACGAACACTAGCTTTGGGTTCTCTCTATTGGTTGGAAGGAGAGTCACCAGTGGAAGAGCTGTACGTGTGAGCCCACACTCACTCCAGTTGTGGATAGAGAATAGCAAAGAAGACCAGTTGGTTGAGGCTCTTTTGGAACGTTACTTCTCTACACAGGTCGCGGAGGTTCTTTGGCACACTAAGGTTAGCAAGATCTGTCTAATTTATACATATAACATGTCAAACTTGTGTTTTGGAAAATACTCTGATGAAAATTTTTAAAATTCAACTGCGCACTTTGATTCCAACAACATCTAACACCAAAGAGAAGGATGAAGAGGTTAGTCATGTTACTACTCGCAGTGGTAAATCATTGGAAAAATCAAACACCACAGATGCAAGTAAGGAAGAAAGTGTTCCTCAAAAAAAAGAAGAAGTGAATAAGTTTCCAGTAGAAGTCCCTTTTCCTCAAGCTCTTCAAACTACTAGGAAAGTGCCAGAAAATTATGAACACATCTTGGAACATTTGAAGCAAGTTCAAATCGATCTTCCTCTTTTACAAATTCTCAAACAAGTGCCTGCTTATGCCAAAGTGATAAAAGATTTGTGCACTGTGAAAAGAAAACATCATGTCCCAAGGACTGCGTTCTTAACTGAGCAACTAAGTACAGTTCTTGAGCAAAGAGTACCGGTCAAGTACAAAGATCCTGGATGTCCCACAATCAACTGTTACATAGGAACCCACGAAATCACTCAAGCCTTGTTAGACTTAGGAGCGAGCGTCAACCTCATGCCCTATTCAATTTACTCGCAACTAGGCCTTGGAGAGATTAAGCCAACATCTGTGGTCTTGCAACTCGCAGACCGATCCATAAAGAAACCACGAGGGATAGTTGAAGATGTTTTGTTACAAGTTGATAAGTTTTATTATCTCATGGATTTTCTCATTTTAGACACTCAAACTGAGGTGGATATAGAATCAAAAATTCCTATCATCCTCGGAAGACCTTTCTTAGCTACGGCTAATGCTCTCATCAATTGTTGAAATGGTCTCATGAAAATCTCTTTCGGAAATATGACTCTTGAAGTGAATGTTTTCCATATTGGGAAGCAATTTCAAAGCAACAATGAGTGTTCTTACACTGAAATCATTGATGAAGCTATTCATGAAGAATTTCAAAAGCGAGCCGATGTGCTTGAAGAAATTTTTCAAGGTCCTGATCTTGAAAATCCCAATCTCATTCTTGATATTCCTAAACATTCACTTGACAAAGAAACAAAGTTTTGGCAACCACAGTTTGAAAAGCTATTCCTAGAAGGAGAGAAGCCAAAACCATCCACTGAAGAAAATCCCAAAATTAAGTTAGCCCAACTTCCTGAAGGACTAAAACATGCATTCTTAGGAGCTGATGAATCTTTTCCTATTATCATTTCATCCAAACTCGATGAATCGCAAGAGCGACGGTTAATTAACATGTTGCGTGATCATAAAAAAGCTTTGGGTTGGACAATAGCTGATATCAAAGGTATTAGTCCCCTAATTTGCTTCCATCACATTCAATTGGAAGAAGGTGTTAATCCAAAAAGAGATCCACAAAGGAGACTGAACCCAACAATGAAAGAAGTCGTGAGGAATGAAGTTTTGAAACTGTTAAATGCTGGTATCATTTACCCCATTACGGACAGTAAATGCGTCAGTCCAACTCAAGTTGTTCCTAAGAAATCTGGTGTAACTGTGATAACAAATGAAAAAGGAGATTTTGTCCCCACAAGAGTTGTCACTGGATGGCGAATGTGCATTGATTATCGAAAATTAAATGCCGCCACTCGAAAAGGCCATTTTCCACTCCCATTCGTTGATCAAATCTTAGAACGTGTAGCTGGTCATCCTTTCTATTGCTTTCTAGATGGATATTCAAGATATTATCAGATAGAGATAGCATTAGAAGATCAGGAAAAGACCACATTTACATGTCCTTTTGGTACTTTTGCTTTTCGACGAATGTCATTTGGACTTTGTAACGCTCCAGCTACATTTCAAAGATGCATGATGAGCATTTTTAGTGACATGGTTGAGAAGATTATGGAAGTTTTCATGGATGATTTGACTGTTTTTGGTAATTCGTTTGATACTTGTCTGCTTAACTTGGAAGCTATTTTGAAAAGATGTGAAGAAAAAGGCCTTGTGTTAAATTGGGAAAAATGCCATTTTATGGTTCCATCTGGCATAGTTCTCGAACACATTGTCTCTGAAAGATGAATTGAAGTTGATCCAGCTAAGATTGAGCTTATTTCAAACTTGACCACTGCAAAGACTGTTAGAGATGTTCGATCTTTTCTTGAACACGCTGGATTTTATAGGCGGTTCATTCAAAATTTTTCAGCCATATCAAGACCACTGTGTAATCTCCTGTTGAAAGATGTTGTGTTTGAATGGACAAAAGAATGTGAAGTATCTTTCCGAACACTGATATCTAAGTTAACTTTTGCACCTATCATGCAATCCCTTGATTGGAGTCTACCATTTGAAGTCATGTGTGATGCAAGCAATTACGCTGTAGGACTCGTCTTAGGTCAACGAAGGGAAGGAAAACCTTTTGTAGTGTACTATGCAAGCAAAACCTTGAACAATGCTCAAATGAATTACTCAACCACTGAAAAGGAATTACTTGCTGTAGTATTTGCGCTTGATAAGTTTCGTTCATACCTAATCGGTTCACCCATCACCGTTTTCACTGATCATTCTGCCCTTAAGTATCTCTTTTCTAAGATGGATGCTAAAGCCCAACTTATCAAGTGGATCCTTCTTCTGCAAGAGTTTGATTTGACTATCAAGGACAAGAAAGGAGTTGAGAATGTGGTAGCTGACCACTTATCTCGTTTAAAAGTCAATGATTCTGTCGATGGTTCACCAATTCATGATGAATTTCCTGATGAACATCTGTTCTCTATTACCAAGTTACCTTGGTATGCACACATTGTCAATTATTCGGCAACTGGAGAAATTCCATCTGCTTGGAGTTTGCAAGACAAAAGAAAGTTTTTGATTGAAGTGCGTAACTTTTACTGGGATGATCCATACCTTTTCAAATACTGTCGTGATCAAATCATGAGACGTTGCATTCCTGAAGATGAAGTGAATAGTGTCTTAAAATTTTGTCACACTGATGCATGTGGTGGTCATTTTTCTGCCAAGAAAACTGCTGCAAAGATCCTCCAATGTGGTCTTTATTGGCCCACTTTATTTAAAGACACTTATCATTATTGTCGTTCCTGTGAAAATTGTCAAAAGTTAGGTACTCTATCTCGTCGTCACATGATGCCTCTAAACCCAATTATAGCAATTGAAATATTTGATTGCTGGGGAATAGACTTTATGGGACCTTTTCCACCTTCTTCTAGGTACCTATACATCCTTCTTGCTGTGGAGTATGTTTCAAAATGGGTTGAAGCTGTAGCATGCCGTACTAATGATAATACAACTGTTATAAAGTTCTTGAAAGAAAACGTGTTATCTAGGTATGGTACACCATGTACTATAATCAGTGATCAAGGCACATATTTTTGCAACCGTTCTTTTGAAACTTTGATGTGAAAGTACGGTGTAATTCATAAAGTTTTGACTGCCTATCACCCACAGACAAATGGGCAAGCTGAGTTAGCAAATAGAGAGATCAAACAAATTTTGGAAAAAACAGTAAATCCTAATCGAAAAGATTGGTCCTTATGTCTTCAAGATGCACTCTGGGCATACCGTACAGCTTACAAAGCTCCTTTAGGAATGTCCCCCTATAGGCTTGTCTTTGGAAAAGCCTATCATTTACCTGTAGAACTTGAACATAAAGCTTATTGGGCTATTAAAGCTCTCAACTTTGATCTTAGTGCTGCAGGTATTGAACGGAAGCTTCAACTCTCTGAACTTGAGGAATTAAGGAATGATGCTTACAACAATTCACGGATTTACAAAGCAAAAATGAAAGCATTTCATGACAAACATATTCTGAGAAAGAACTTTGAGCCAAATCAACGGGTTCATCTTTATGAATCTCGTCTTCACCTTCATCCTGGTAAGTTAAAATCACGATGGACAGGTCCATATATTGTGAAACAGGTTTTCCCTAATGGTGTTGTTGAAATTGAAGATCCATCCGATGGAAGGATACTCAAAGTAAATGGCCAGAGATTGAAAAGCTACATAGAACGGATAACTGAACCCGAAGAACTCACTCTTATGGCTCCAGTTTATCAACCCTGAACAGTTTTCTATTTATTCTCTTTTAAATATTTATTTTTGTTGTCTGTTTTCTTATATATATAAAAAAAAATAAATCTCAAAATTAATTCTTGTAGGATAACTGAGATTAAGGAGGTTATAATCAATTGTGATTAGTAAATACTTAATATTTGCGGCCTCTTGAGACGAATTCTGAAGAATTTGTGTAAAAGTATGATTTTTGACTTTCGAAACAAAAAAAAAAAAGTCTAGGGAATCTAACTTTAAAAGACCCAATTTGTAATATATTATTGTTAGTTTTTAGTTTTTGGTTTGTTAAGTTTACCACAGATCATCTCTGCAGCTGTGCTGATTCAGGTAATATTTTTGCTGCTTTCACCGTTCTTTTATTCATTTTGGATAATGTATATTTTAGGTTGGGGAGAGAGGGTTGTGCTTAAAAGTTATGCATATGAGATTTGTGCTAAAATTTTTTTATTTTTGTCCACATTTTTTATTTTGCTCCAGATTCTTGTAATAAAAATAAAAAAGTTTTGTAAATATTAGTTTCTTAGTAATTAATGTGTTATCATTTTGTTTTGATTTTTGAATTTCATATTAATGTAATATTATTTTTTTATTCTTTGAATTATTTAATTTTATACACTTTCAAAACTTTAGTTTTATTTAACATTTTTATATGTTTATTTTTCAAAGTGTTTGTAAGCCATTCTTTTCACACACTCACTATAATGCTTAATTGTGGTGGTAAGTCCAAGCTATGAATATTTGAGTTTTGTTATTTTGTGAAGATGAACAATTAAAGGCAACAATATTTCAAAAAAAAGGGGAGAAAAAAAAAAGAAAAAAAGAGAATAAAAAAAAGAAAAAAAAAAGAGAAAAAAAAGAAAAAAAATTTTGTAAATAAATAAAGTGTGTAATTATGTAAATCAATAAAGTTGGATAAGTTTGGTTCCGTAGCCTCTTTAGCTCGAGTAAGCAAGTTCTAAGGGGTGCTTCAACACCTAGTACCTTAGGCCAACTGGTCTAGGAGTTACTAACCCAAAGCTTGTTAAATGGGTTATGGAGAAAGCTTAAGGGAGCCAAACATTGCACTATCTATAATTGTAAAGTTTGTCAATATTTCTATTTTATGTTTCTGCTCTTTAATTGTTCCAAATCAATAATTTGAAGTGTTGCTGCCTAAAGGAGTGATTTGAAGCAAAATATCATAACCATAATATTCCTAGTTTTGGATGAAACTTCATAATTATTCATTATCCCTTTCTACACTAAGTTTGGTTTGTATACATTTTGTTAAATAGCATATAAATTGTTCAAATAAAATTTTTGTTTTGTTAGTCCATCTAGTTAGATAAGTCAAATTATTGTTAAATGATTTTCATTGTATGGATATTCAATAAATCATTTCAAAATTTTATCGCTTTAATTGCTAGAGACTAGCAATAAGCTGGTTGGGGGGTATGATGAGGCTATAAAAGTGTACATTTTCTAAGGCTTAAATCATTTATTTATGCTTTTATTTCTCATTAAATCCTCTAATTAGTAGCATTTTGTGTTAATAAGTATTTTTATGTCTTAGTGTGTAAATGTGTTTAAAAAAGTATTTTTAGTGTGTTTTTATGTTTAATAGAATTGTTAGTAATTTTTAGAGTCATTTTGGTGTGTTAGATAAGTGTCTAGTCTGTAAATAGTCAAAGCCGTAAAAATAATGCGATTATTTTATTTTGAGTTTTAGAGTGTTTGATAGTGTGCTTTAAGTTTGTAAATATGTTTTACTATATTTTTAGTAATTTCTAAAAATATTTTCAAGTCATAAAAATTATATCTGTGTCAAACCGTAAGAGACTGGAAATTTTAGAAGTTTTTATTTATTTTTGTGTGTTTTAATGTAAAATAAATATTTTTAATATTTTTGTAAATATTATGTTTGTAAAATAATTAATATTAGTGTGTTTGAGATTTTTAGATTTAAAATCTGGAGGAAAAACGGAACAAAACGGCACCAAAACGGATAAAATCGGACATCAAATGCATCAAAAAGATAAAAGAAATTCAAATTTATATTAAATGGGATACGTGGCATCATGAGAGCCGTTGGATTCACTGCCAAATCAATCTCAGCCGTCCGAGGAAGAGACGCATGTCAACGAGTCATCTGGTGCGTCAGCGGAATCTCAAAGGCGTAGTCAACGTGTAAAAATATGATTGGCGCGTGCGTTACACGCGCAGACAAGCTGCAGCGTGTCAGTGGAGTGTCTCAGACGGCCTTGGATCGTGTGCGGGCAAGCTCACTTTGAGTGTTCTGTCAGCCCTTAGATGAGTATACTTGGACCAATCTGATGATCCATAATTGCGCTTCCACTGGTCCCACCTGGGCCCAATTTTCCTGTCTCTTGTAGCCGTTCGATCATGAAATTAACGGTCCAGATCATACCAGTTTGGCGCATTCTCATGCCGCGAAGCACAGAACCTCAGCGAGATTTTCACACATTAAAGAAGGGCCAGCGCGAAGAAGAAAAGAGGAGAAAAAAGACCAATTTGATCCGAAATTGTCAACTTTCAACAGGGAAAAATGATGATTACATATAATATACAGTAATTTTTTAAGGCTATAAATAGCCTTGCATTGCCCATGAAAAGAGAATCCCTTCAGGCCTTTGGCCCTCCTTTCCCCTTCCTTTCCTTACTGTTGAGTTAGACTCAGCAGTATCTTCTTAGGTAATAAATAATAATAAAATAATGCTTAAATTAGAGTAGAGTGTCTGATGAGGCAGAGAGATGATCTTGTATGCATAGTATCTTGGTATGGATTTTAACTCTATATCTGTGTTATAATGCTTATATTTTTGTGGAATAAATTATATCTTTATGTTTTTAATAATTATTGTTGATGTTGTTATGCTGCCAATTTTTACATAAATTCAGTCATGCTTTCTTTATGTAATTTAATTGTGCTATATAGTTAATATTAATAATAATGAAATAATGCTTAATTTTATGGAATGTCTTTTACTGTAGTATGACTTGTTATATTGTCGATTCTAGATATTTCATAAGACTAAGTGCTGCCAAAGTTAATGTAAAAATTTATTCCACTAAATATATTAACTTTGATTTGTTATTATCTTTTCTATCATATAATTATGTTAATTATAATTGAGCGACAGCTGTTATAATTTTCATAATTAGTGCACCAATAATTATTTTGCTAGTTTTTATAGGAAGACCCTTACTGCATTATGGCTTGCTATATTGTCGATCTCGGTTGACCTATATAATTAGTAAAATGTGCTTGCAATTAATGAGATAAGATATAATAAATCAAATACTTTAGATAATTAATAATAAGAATTAAAATTCCATATCAATTGCAAAACATACAAGGGATTCTCCAAGCTTCACCGCTTTAATTTCATTTCTTTTGAATTAAATTTTGAATAAAAACCACAAAAATATTTCTTTCATTTTAAACTTAGCTCTGAAAAACCGCTTGCCTTTTTGACCATTTATTCTTATCAATTTGCCGAGGTACAAATTTTCATCTCTCTGTGGATACGACAACTTTTCTATACTACATACGTCCGCCGTTTAAAGAAGAAACATATTTTGGGCGTGACCATCACTATTGATCCAAATTTAATTCTAATTTGAATTTTTGAGACCAAATCTGATAAGGAGTGACCCTAGACCCAACCTCTATAAATAGGGGGTAAGTCACATGAGTTATTTTGATCAATTGAGAGATTAAAAGTGATGCTCTGCTAGTGTGAATCTGAAAACCCCCTGAGAGCTTTTCTTCACAAATCACGAATACTTGCTTTGAGCTCTCTCGATTGGTTGGAAGGAGAGTCACCTAAAGGAAGAGCTATACATGTGAGCCCATACTCACTCCGGTCGTGGATAGAGAATAGAAAAGAAGACTAGTTGGTTGAGGCTCTTTTGGAACGTTACTTCTCTTCACATTTTGTGAAAGTTCTTCAGCACACAAAGGTTAGTAAGATCTGGTTAATTTATGCATATAGTATGTCAAACTTGTGTTTTAGAAAATACTCTGATGTAAAATTTTTAAAATTTCGCTACGTACTATTTTTCCAACAATTGGTATCAGAACTATGGTTTTTACATAAATTTACAAGTTTGTGATCATGTTATATGTAAATTTTGTGATCTTAATCTCTCCTATGCTTGAATTAAATTTTTGTAGAGAGTTGGCACTCTAGGTTTCTATATAATATTTATGTTGTCATAGATTTTACGGTGAATGTTCATTAATTAATTATAGTTGATTAAACAGTTATTTAATTATTTATTAATTAATTAATTTATACTGGTTATGGTTCCTTACAGGTTAGAATGTGTATCTAGGTTTTTCATGTAATTAGATGGCGGACTATCATCTTCGTCTAGGAATTATTATTTAGTTTAAATTTGTAAGAATTTTGTAATTAAATAATTATTCGGAGAAGACGGATCGAGAAGACGGATTTAGAAGACGGATCTAAAAGATTGATGATGGCGCTCCAAGGTATTTTCTGAGTCTCTAATTTTATGTTTTTAAATTGTTAAAAGTAAAATTGATGAATTGCTTTAAAAATTGTATTTTCTAGAATGGGAGATTTCTGCTCGGTTGGCATGCTGAACATCATAGTTCGACAGCAGGCCGATGGTCATAGATCGGCAGGCCAGACATGTCGTTCGACAGGCCGTCAGTGGGGCAGAAATTAGGTGGCTCTGACAGCAGGCCAAACTTTCATGAGTTGGCAAGCTGATCTTCCTGATCAGTAGGCTGATGGAGCATGACTAGTAGGCCGATCACCTAGATCGAGCTGCCGACTGAGAGCTAGAAAATTTCTAGAAAACGTGCATTTTTTTTAGTGCAGTATTAATTTTATTTTTGGGACAATTCTGAGCATTAAATTTGGATATGACCGCAAATATGAAGCATTCGATTCATATGGGATTGAAGACTTGAAGATAGGTATTACACGAAGAAGGATACAGTTGAGGATTCAAGGATGAAGAATCGATTATATGTCTCAATTATTCTCTTGTAATCTTAGTTTTCTATTCTCTAGGGTGGGGCCATAATATTACGATTATTTATTATTTTGCTTGTAGCTTTGCTTAATTGCTTTGCTTGTCTGCATTATAATATGATTTGCCATGTATATTGATAACATGTCATATAGAATAGGGAGTGCCACTCATATTAAAATTGTTCATGCATATTTTTAAAATAAAACCTTGATTTCAAAAAGATTGAGTGGGAGAAGGTTTTCGAAGAGAGGACCTAAGGCCTCCATTGTTGGTCCATAGGCAGAACATGGTGGTCCTGACCCCTAGGAAGAGATTTCTATCATGTACTAGATTGGATCTCTGAGAGGATAAGGTATTTTAGTATGATTTATGGTTGTACACCCCTAGGTGGTGATCATAAATCATGATAAAATATTGAAATGACGGTTATACACTCACGTTAATTTTATTATTAACCTCCCTTAGGAGCTCTGTTAATAAAATTGATGGCGAAAGAAAGAATTATTAATATATGCTAGATCATACGGTTCCTGGATGGAATATATATTAATCAGGAGGGGATTCATGTTCCTGATTGAATTCGGCGTGACTCCCCTAGGAGCTTGTTGTATTCTAAGTTGGGAATTATTGTTGTAAGGTTGTGATATTTTTAAGGTTTTGACACATAAACACATTTGTATGTTTTTACATGATTGTGTTATTTTACTAAATTATTATCATATGTTTGCTTATATTTGGTATATGATCCTTTATTGTAGATTGAAAATGTCTAAAAAATGCTTTATCATCAATACTTGACAAAAACCTATTAACCGATGAGAACTATAATGATTGAAATGGAACCTAGATATCGTCCTGTCCTTTGAGAAACTAAAATATGTACTGACAATCCCACGTCCTCTCGAGCCTACGGGAGACTCAACTAATGAGCAATTCCAAGCGTATGATCATTGGAAAGATGCTAATGATCAAGCCAGCTGCTATGTTATGGCCAGCATGAATAATGTGCTGTAGGCTCAACATCAAGATTATGAGACTGCAAAGTAGATCTTAGATAATCATGAGGATATGTTTAGAGGCCAGGCCATAACAAAGCGGCAATGAGTGCTTCAAAATCTTCTAAACTATAGACAGAGGCCGGGGACATTTATAAAGGAGCATATGATGTTGGTCATGGGTTACCTCGCTGAGGCTCAAACCAATGGAGCTGACATTGATGCTGAAACTCAGATGACTATGGTCTTTAAGACTCTTTCAAAGGAATGTATTCCATTTAGAGCTACATTTAACTTAAGCAATAAACAGGATATGACCTTAACAGAACTGATGAAATAGTTACAAGAGTTCAAACTGCTGATCAGGGAGTCTTCTGCGGGTGGAGAGGCCAACAAGGTAGTTGCTTCTGGTTCTAATCTCAACTCTGGGAATGGAAAGAAGCAACAGGCTAAGAACGGAAAGTCTTCTATTCTTGCTAGCACCAAGAACAAGAAGAAGAAGAAGAAGAAGAACCCAAAGAAGCTTAAGTGCTTCTTCTGTGGAAAGGTGAGGTATATTAAGAAGCATTGCAAGGACTTCTTTTCCAAAGGAGGTAGGTGTGATCTTTTGTATTTAAAAACTTGTTTGGTTGAGGAATCCAGTGACATTTGGGTCATAGATTTCGGTGCAACTAGTCATGTTTGTATTTGCCCGGCTCATGTCCTATTTAAGGATCTGAATAAGTTGAAAGCACGTTCAAAAGTTTGCATATTTGTAGGATATCCAAAAGGGACTAAAGGGGGTTATTTCTATAACCCAAAGGAAAATAAAGTCGTGGTCTCAACTAATGCAACTTTCCTTGAGGAGAGTGACATGGACGACTCTAAACCATGAAGCAAACTGGTGCTTGAGGAGTTAAGGAGTGATCTGATCACTCCGGAGGTTCCGAATGAAATCGTTCTAATCAGCGTAGAAAAACCATACAAACCTAAATAACAACCTAAAGGGCTTTGGCGTAGTGGGAGGATCGGGCATCAACCTGAGAGGTATATGTTCAATGGGGAAGTCTTTTTGGCTTAACCGGATGAACATGAGAGGGATCCTTATACTTACGTAAAGGCCATGGAGTATGTTTGGTCAAAACTCTAGACAGAGGCCATGAACATTGAGATGAAGTCTATGGAGACTAATCAGGTCTAGGAGCTTGTGGATCTTCCCGAAGGGGTAAAACCCATAAGGTGTAAATGGATCTACAAGAGAAAAAGAGGAGTGGATGGAAAGGTTGAAACCTTTAAGGCTAGACTGGTAGCTAAGGGTTATACGCAAAAGGAAGGAATCGATTATGAGGAAACCTTTACGCCTGTAGCCATGCTTAAGTCCATTCAAATTCTCTTGTCCATAGCTGCAGCTCTTGACTACAAGATTTGGCAAATGGATGTCAAGACGGCTTTTCTAAATGGCTATCTTGATGAGTCCATTTATATGGAACAACCAAACAGGTTCAAGGTCACGGGTCAAGACGGTAAGGTTTGTAAGCTACTAAAGTCAATTTATGGACTTAAGCAGGCTTCTCGTTCTTGGAATATAAGATTTGATCTGGTGATCAAGACTTATGGGTTCTCACAAAATGTGGATGAACCATGTGTTTACAAACACATAAAGGATGGTAAGGTGGTTTTTCTACTGCTCTATGTAGATGACATTCTGCTAATTGGCAATGACATTGGGTGCTTTATTCATGTAAAGATTGTTATGTTATCTATATCCCAATTGGGAGATGATTTGTCTTGACCATCGGAGGTGGACTCCACGAATAGAAACATTGGCACGTTGTTGGATCGGGACATAAAGTGAATTGATTAGGATTAGTAATTCTATCTCGACAAATTAATTCACTTTAGATAATCATTTGTATTGTCTCTTAATCTTGAGATGAATAGTGGGCTCGTTGTCTTGACTTGTGTCTTTTGATGTACCAAAGGGTGACACCCACATCTTAATAGTGGTATGCATGCCGGTATGTTGAAGGCATGACTCTTGATAGCATAGACCTATTATTCATAGATATGGAATCTATAGCTCCTCTTTAGGAGTAATGATATCCTCTTATATGCGTTATCCTGTAATTGGACAACTAGAGTGCTCAACCATTTGGATACATACGTGTAACCGAATGGTATACTGTCTTTGGATGGTAAGTTTTCTGATAGTGAGATAATGGAATGTAAGATAAAAATAATTGGAAAGGTAAGATAGAACTTGTCCTTAAGCCAATTATGGATTATCATATAGGGATATGATACACTATGATATGTCATGGAGACTTAGCTATACGGGCTTCATAATTCTATGTAGTTCGAGAGTGCAACTCCAAGCTTTTAATGGAGTAGCATTGGAGTTGATAATTATGAAATGTATATATAGGATATTGGGTTTCATAATTATCGAAAGCTTGAACTATATAGGTCCATTTGGTCCCTTTTACTAGCTCACAACATCCTGTAACGATACGGCATACTTTTCCAATAATTGGTAACTTATGTCAGATTTATTAGATTGGTTGAAATTTGAAAGAATCAAATAATTCATGTCTGTTTATCGGTTGAATTAATTTTGTGATAAAAATTAATTCAAGATAAACTTGTTGAATTGTAAGGATCGGATAATTCTTGTCTATTTATCGATTCATTTAATTTTTGGATAAATTAGATCAAAATAGACTTGTAGAACTATTTAGAATTCATTTATTTTCTTAGAGATTATCTAGATAAAGTTGTTTTAATTAGATAACTTTTCTACTAGGTTATTTGAATTAAAACTAAGACTTTATCTCATAGAATCTTGGGTGGAAAATAAAAGATTCGTTGAGATTTTTTATCGGCAGTTCGGCATGTCAATCCTCAAGTTCGGCCTGCCGATGGGGCAAGTTTGGTCTGCCTGTTAGGTAGATCGGCCAGCCTATCGTGCAATAAAAAGATCACACGTTTTCACGTAGATTTCATCCGATATTGATCCGAATTTGATTCTGATTTGAATTTTTGAGACCTAATCTGATAAGGAGTGACCCTAGGCCCAACCTCTATAAATGGGGGGTAAGTCACATAAGTTATTTAGATCAATTGAGAGATTAAGAGTGATACTCTGCTAGTGAGAATCTGAAAACTCCCTGAGAGCTTTTGTTCACAAATCACAAACACTTGCTTTGGGTTCTCTCGATTGGTTGGAAGGAGAGTCACTTAGTGGAAGAGCTGTACGTGTGAGCCCACACTCACTCCGGTCGTGGAAAGAGAATAGCGAAGAAGACTAGTTGGTTGAGGCTCTTTTGGAATGTTACTTCTCTTCACGTTTTGCGAGGGTTCTTCGGCACATAAAGGTTAGTAAGATCTGGTTAATTTATGCATATAGCATGTCAAACTTGTGTTTTGGAAAATGCTCTAATGTAAAAATTTTAAAATTCCATTACATACTATTTTTCCAGCAGGTTTCATAAGAAGAGTAAGCATATTGATTGGAAGTATCGTGTGGTAAAGGATTTCGTAAAAGGCAGGCATGTAGCTATGTGCAAAATCATGTTAGAGGGCAATTTAATTGATCCATTCACGAAAACACGTACTACAAGAGTCTTCAAGAGGCATGTGGAAGCTATGGGAATGCGAGATTTGTCATATTTACTCATTCAGTGCAAGTGGGAGATTGTTAGACAAGTATGCCCTGAGGAGTAAAAATGTAATATGTTTTTGGAGATATTTTTATTAATAAAAAATTTATTTATTATTTATATACCAAATCTTGTCCTCTTTACATTCATATTTGTTGAATGTATGTTAAGCAAACAGAAGTCTAAGATTGCTAGTCTAAGCCTTTAAAATCAGGCATATGATGGATAGATTATGCAGGAGCCATGATTCCAAAGGTGATGGTATAAATCATAAGATCTGCAATTGAGCGAATAAAGTTGGGCTTTTTATTCATGCAAAGATTGTTATGTTGTCTATATTCCAACAGAAGATAGTTTGTCTTGACCATCGAAGGAGGACTCCACGAATAGAAACATTGGTGCATTATCATAGGTGACGATGTGTTGGATCGAGACATAAAGTGAATTAACTTGGATTAATAATTCTGTCTCGGCAAATCGATTCACTTTCGACAGTCATATGTGTTGTATCTTAATCTTGAGATGGATAGTGAGCCCGTTGTCTTGACTTTTGTCTTTTGATGTACCAAAGCGTGACATCCACATTTTATGTTGGTACGCATGCCGGCATATTGGAGGCATGACTCTTGATAGCATAGACCTGTTATTCATGGATATAAAATTCATAGTTCCTCTTTAGGAGTCGTTGACATCCTCTTATATGCGTTATCTTGTAATTGAAAAACTGAAGCGCTCAACCATTTGGATACATAGGTGTAACCAAATGGCATACTGTCTTTGGATAGTAAGTTTTTCGATGGTGAGATAATGGAACATAAGAAAAAAAATGGGAAGATAAGACATAATTTATCCTTAAGCCGATTATGACAATCCTCTGAGGGTACGACACATTATGATACGTCATGAAGACTTAGTTACATGCTTCATAATTCTATATAGTTCGAGAATGCAGCTCTAAGCTTTTAATGGAGTAGCGTTAGAGCTAATAATTATGAAATGTATATTTAGAATATTAGGCTTTATAATTATCGGGAGCTTGAACTAAATAGGTCCATCAAGTCCCCTTTGCTAACTCATAAAAAATCCTGTAACGATACAACATGCTTTTCCAATAATTGGTGACTTGGGTCAAATTATCAGATTGGTTGAAATTCAATAGGATAAGATAATTTATGTCTATTTATTGGTTGAATTAATTTTATGTAAATTAATTCAAGATAAACTTGTTGAATTACCGAGAATATCTATTTTCCTATAGATTATCTAGATATGACGATTTTAATCAAATAACTTTTCTATTGGGTTATTTGAATTAAAACTGAGGCTCTATCCCAAGAATCTCAAGTGGGAAATAAAGATCCGCAGGGATCAAAAATCATAAGTTTAGTAGGCCGGTCTTCAGGTTCGACCTACAAATGGAGTAAGTTTGGCAGGCCGATCTGTTAATTCGGCTTGCTGACCAAACGATTTATGATCACACATTTTTTATGCAAATTTTATCATATCTTGATTCTGATTTGATACTGATTCGAATTTTTGAGGCCTTATCTGATCAAGACTTACCCTTGGGCCCAACCTCTATAAAAAAAGGGAGTGAGACTCATTGTTATTTAGATCAGTTGAGAAATCTAAAGTGAGTACTCTGCTAGTGAGACTCTAAAACTCCCCAGAGTGCTGTCGTTCACAAATCATGAACTGCAGCTTTGGGTATTTCTCAATTGGTTGGAAAAAGAGTCACCTAGTGGAAGAGCTATACGAGTGTGCCCACACACACACTAGTCGTGGATAGAGAATAGCAAAGAACGCTAGTTGGTTGAGGTCCTTCTACAACATCCTTTCTCTTCATCGATTGCGGGAGCTTTTTGACAAACAAGGTTAGTAAGATATGGTTAATTCATACATATAGTGTGCCAAACTTGTGTATTGAAAAATACTCTGGTATGAAAAATTTTTAAAATTTTGCTGCGTATTGCTTTTCCAACACAATCTGCCACTGCAGGTCTTGTAATTGACGACTATTGGTGTCTTTGGGCAATTCTGCCCTATACTAGGCTCTGCCCTCTACCTTGTAGTCTCTTCCCTTTGGTCTATCCTAGCGGGGTAAGCCCTCTGGTCCCCAAGCCTATCAAAGATTGAAGCTCCAAAGCCTTAAGCCAAGCCAGCCTTCCCTGACAAGTTTGTTGTTCTCGAATACACCTTTTGAGGCCTGTCGTTTGGAATGTTTGGAATCTCCTTCATTCTAAGAGCCACCCCTCGACCCTATTCGACTACCTACCCAGTCTTCTTAGGTCAGTGGAAGGAGAGCATGTGGTGGCAGCTGTGCTTGTTGCGTGCCATTTACTATGTAAATAGACAAACCATAGCAATCAACTCGTGGATAGGTCATGTATGGCCTATCTACCCTAGCTTCGCTACCTTAGCTACCTATCAACACCTCACGACTCAGAGCCTCCCACAAGGTCTATGTTGGTTCCAGTTCTGGGTGTTCCTTGGCCTCTCTTGTCCAGCATCCTCATCCCAAGTATTTCTTCTCGTAACCATACTAAGTATGGCTATTGATGGATGTGGGTGTTGAGTAAAGTTGTTGGAAAGACATGGTGCCCTCCTTCTAGTGCAAAAATGTTGATGTTTGCTTCGAATTGTTGTAGATCAACACCACATGCGGCTATGCATAGTGGTCGGATGGTCTTCTCGATTCATCCTGGCTTCCTGAGGTGAACCTCCACAAGAAGAGGGATGCTTCAGAGATCAAGGGTACACTAGTGTAGTGCCAGCTAAAGGCTCTCTGACACTCAATTTAGGTACCTATTTGGCCGAGTTCAAGAGCAAAGTTAGGCGAAAAAGAGAACATTACCTTTAAGTGCAGTAAACACGCTCAATTTATAGACCGCTTGGATTGGATGTTAGGTGAGTTTGATCCGAGACTCGTGTGTCCCGTCAAGTTGTATCAGGTAATAGATGACAAATGTTGCAATCCCTAGAAGGCCAGTACTCCATCCGAGGGTCGATAGGAGGCCATGTGTCGATCTGTGGAAGCAAGTAGATGCCTGGATGCAAGCTTTATCCAGCCATCCTGAGCACGTGTTCTTTCCAAGGAGATGACGTCTCATGTCGTTGCCAACAGGGGCCTTGCAGAGCACCTTAGGAGGGAGTGCCAATCATGTGGGAGTTGTGGATTCATCCATATAAGACTTCTGGCCGAGCAGTGTGGCCAGACAGTTAAGGTGGGTGCCTTTGGGAGAGCACACTGAGCACAACCCCAATAGCATCACTTGAATAATAATATGTTTATGGTAGTTTAAATTTACATTATGATGATTATGATTATGATATGTACGTGTTTTGACATGTTTCATGAAAAGTCTTTTATGTATGATGTGAACTCTTGTGCTTTATGAACTAAAGAAAGAATGTCATAAGGGCCAAATTCCTTGTGGAAAACAGTTCCAACAAACAGGGCCGACAAGTATGAAGTTCTAATAACACAACATTAGTATCATGTAAGAGGGCCTTAAACCAAAGTTCAAGAAAAGTATATTGAAAGTGGATTTATACAGTTTATTCGTTGAGCATTAGCTCATGTAGTTCTCATGATGTACGTAGATTCCAAGCAAAGATTTTACTTGACTAAGCAAGAATAGTCCAAGGTCCCATGATGAGTCTAAAGTTATTTAGATGTGAAATTTATGATGTTTAATGTATTGTATATTGGCAATCGAATTACAAAAAAGATTATTTCTACTATGCAGTGCTATTTTTATTTGGCTTTAAAGGATAGATGTTAGAAAATAACTTTTTCCCCGAGCTAGCAGATTTAGGGCTTCTAGCTTGAAGGACTTTATAGTGTAATCAAGTGCAATTCGGCTCTTGTCGTCTTAGTGTTGGAAAAATAGTACGCAACAAAATTTTAAAAATTTTACATTAGAATATTTTCCAAAACACAAGTTTGACATGCTATATGCATAAATTTACCAGATCTTACTAACCTTTGATTACCGAAGAACCCTCGCAAAACGTGAAGAGAAGTAGCGCTCCAGAAGAGCCTCAACTAACTGGTTTCTTCGCTATTCTCTATCCACGACCGGAGTGAGTGTGGGCTCACACGTACAGCTCTTCCACTAGGTGACTCTCCTTCCAAGCAATCGAGGGAACCCAAAGCTAGTGTTCATGATTTGTGAACAAAAGCTCTCAGGGAGTTTTTAGATTCTCACTAGCAGAGTATCACTCTTAATCTCTCAATTGATCTTAATAACTCATGTGACTTACTCCCTATTTATAGAGGTTGGGTCTAGGGTCAGTCCTTATCAGATTAGGTCTCAAAAATTTGGATCAGAATCAAATTCGGTTCAATATCTGACAAGATCCGTGTAAAAACGCGTGATCTTATCCTTCACTCATCGGCAGGCCGAACACGTGGATCGATAGGCCGAACACGTGGATCGATAGGCCAAACACGTGGATCGATAGGCCAAATTGATGAATAAAAATCTCAACGAATCTTTTATTTTTCACCTAAGATTCTATAGGATAAAGTCTCAGTTTTAATTCAACCAACCCAATAGAGAAGTTATCTGATCAAAACAACTTTATCTAGATAATCTATAAGAAAATAATTGAATTCTAATAATTCTATAAGTTTATCTTGATCTAATTTATCCAATAATTAAATCAACCGATAAATAGACAAGAATTATCTGATCCCAATAATTCAACAAGTTTATCTTGAATCAATTTTATCATAAAATTAATTCAACCGATACACAGACATGAATTATTTGATTCTTTCAAATTTTAACCAATCTAATAAATCTGACATAAGTTACCAATTATTGAAAAAGCACGCTGTATCGTTACAGGATGTTGTGAGCTAGTAAAGGGGACCAAATGGACCTATATAGTTCAAGCTCTTGATAATTACGAAAGCCAATATCTTAGATATACATTTCATAATTATCAACTCCAACGCTACACCACTAAAAACTTGGAGCTGTACTCTCGAACTACATAGAATTACGAAGCCCGTATAGCTAAGTCTCCATGACATATCATAGTGTATCGTATCCCCATATGATTATCCATAATCAGCTTAAGGACAAGTTCTCTCTTACCTTCCTGATTATTTTTATCTTAAATTCCATTATCTCACCATCAGAAAACTTACCATTCAAAGACAATATACCATTCGGTTACACCTATGTATCCAAATGGTTGAACGCTCTAGTTTTCCAATTACAGGATAACGCATATAAGAGGATATCATTACTCCTAAAGAGCTACTATGGATTCCATATCTATGAATAACAGGTCTACGCTATCAAGAGTCATGCCTCCAACGTACCGGTATGCATACCACTATTAAGATGTGGGTGTCACCCTCTGGTACATCAAAAGACACAAGTCAAGACAAAGGGCCCACTATTCATTTTAGGATTAAGATACAATACACATGACTGTTTAAAGTGAATTGATTTGTTGAGACAGAATTGTTAATCTAAATGAATTCACTTTATGTCCCGATCCAACACATCATCACCTATGACAACGTGTCAATGTTTCTATTCACAAAGCCCACCTCCGATTGTCAAGACAAACCATTTCCCAATTTTGATATAGACAACATAACAATCTTTACATGAATAAAGCACCCAACTTTATTCCCTCGATTGCGGATCTTATGATTTAGACCGTCACCTTAAGAATTGAGTCTTCTGCATAATTTGTTTATCAAATGCCCAATTCTTAAAAGTTTAGACTGACAGTCTTAGACTTTTGTTTGCTTAACATACATTCAATAAATATGAACGTAAAGAGGACAAGATTTGGTATATAAATAATGAATAAATTCTTTATTGATAAAAATGTCTCCAAAAACTTATTACATTTTTACTCCTTAGGGCATACATGTCTAACAATCTCCCACTTGCACTAAGTGAGTAAATATGACAAATTTCGCATCCCCATAGCTTCCACATGCCTCTCAAAGACTCTTCCAATAGTGTCTTCATAAATGGATCAACTAAATTGTCCTCTGATGCGATCTTGCACACCGTGATATGCCTGCCCTCAATGAAGTCCTTTATCACATGATACTTCCAAACAATATGCTTACTCTTCTTGTGAAATCTTGGTTCCTCAACATTAGCTATCGCTGCACTGTTATCACGATACAGTGATACTGCCTTATCCATACCAGGAACTACCTTAAGATCCCCAAGGAACTTGCAGAGCCACACTGCTTCTCTTGAAGCATCACTAGCTGCCACATACTCGGCTTCCATCGTTGAATTTGAAGTGCAATCTTACTTAGCACTTCTCCAACTGATGGCACCGTAAACACAAAACCCAAAGTTGATTTCCAAGAATTTAGATAGGATTGAAAATCCAAGTTAGTATATCCTAGAGGAGTCAAGTCCTCACCCAAATACACAAGCATATACCCTCGAGTCCTTCACAAGTTCTTGAAAATATACTTTACCGCAACCTAATGGCTCAGTCCTTGATCCACCTAAAATCGACTTACAATCCCAACCACATAACTAATATCCGGTCGTGTACAAAGCATGGCATACATGAGACTATCCACTGTCGAAGCATAAGGCACCTTCTTCATGTATTCTCTTTCTTCATAAGACTTTGGAGTGTCTTTCTTAGAAAGAGTAATTCCATACCTAGATGGTGTTAGACATGTATGCCCTAAGGAGTAAAAATGTAATATGTTTTTGGAGACATTTTTATCAATCAAGAATTTATTCACTTATATATACCAAATCTTGTCCTCTTTACGTTCATATTTGTTGAATGTATGATAAGCAAACAATAGTCTGAGACTGTCAATCTAAACCTTAAGAATTGGGCATATGATGGACTGATTATGCATAAGACACGATTCTTAAGGTGATGGTCTAAAACATATGATCCGCAATCGAGGGAATAAAGTTGGGCGCTTTATTCATGTAAAGATTGTTATGTTGTCTATATCCCTTATGGGAGATGGTTTGTCTTGACTATCGAAGTTGGACTCCGTGAGTAGAAACATTGGCACGTTGTCATAGGTGACGATGTGTTGGATCGGGACATAAAGTGAATTGATTTGGATTAATAATTCTGTCTTGGCAAATCGATTCACTTTAGGCAGTCATTTGTATTGTATCTTAATCCTGAGATGAATAGTGGGCCTGTTGTCTCGACTTGTGTCTTTTCATGTACCAATGGGTGACTCCCACATCTCTATAGTGGTATGCATGCCGGTACGTTGGAGGCATGACTCTTGATAGTGTAGACTTGTTATTCATAGATATGGAATCCATAGTTCCTCTTTAGGAGTAATGATATCCTCTTATATGCGTTGTCCTATAATTGGAAAACTAGAGCGCTCAACCATTTGGATACATAGGTGTAACCGAATGGTATACTATCTTTGGATGGTAAGTTTTCTAATGGTGAGACAATGGAACGTAAGACAAAAATAATCGGGAAGGTAAGACAGAACTTGTCCTTAAGCCGATTATGGATGATCATATGGGGATACGATACACTATGTTATGTCATGGAGACTTAGCTACACGAGCTTCGTAATTCTATAAAGTTCGAGAGTGCAGCCCCAAGCTTTTAGTGGAGTAGCATTGGAGTTGATAATTGTGAAATGTATATCTGGGATATTGGGTTTTATAATTATCATGAGCTTGAACTTTATAGGTCCATTTTGGTCCCCTTTGCTAGCTCACAAAATCCTGTAACGACACAGCGTGCTTTTTTAATAATTGGTGACTTATGTCGGATTTATCAGATTGGTTTAAAATTTGTGAGAATCAAATAATTCATGTCTGTTTGTCGGTTGAATTATTTTTTAAGAAATTAGTTCAAGATAAACTTGTTGAATTATTGCGATCAGATAATTCTTGTCTGTTTATCGGTTGTTTTAATTTTGGACAAATTAGAACAAGATAAACTAGTAGAATTATTGTGAATTGATTTATTTTCTTAAAGATTATCTTGATAAAGTTTGTTTTGATCAGATATTTATCCAAACTTGATTCTGTTTTGAGTTTTTGAGACCTAATCTGATATGGACTGACCCTAGGACTAGTAGGTATAAAAAGAGAGTAAGTCTCATGATTTACTCAGATCAATTTGAGAGATTAAGAGTGATACTCTTCTAGTGAGCATTTGAAAACTCCCTGAGAGCTTTTATTCACAAATCACGAACACTAGCTTTGGGTTCTCTCTATTGGTTAGAAGGAGAGTCACCGGTGGAAGAGTTGTACGTGTGAGCCCACACTCACTCCGGTTGTGGATAGAGAATAGCAAAGAAGACCAGTTGGTTGAGGCTCTTCTAGAACATTACTTCTCTACACAGGTTGCGGAGGTTCTTCGGCACACTGAGGTTAGTAAGATCTGTTTAATTTATACATATAACATGTCAACCTTGTGTTTTGGAAATTACTCTGATGAAAATTTAAAAAATTCCGCTGCACACTTTGTTTCCAACAATTGGTATCAGAGCTGAGGTTTTTACATAAATTTGTATGTTTGTGATCATGTTGTATGCATAAATTTTGTGATCTTAATCTCTCCTGTGCTTGAATTGAATTTTATTGAGTGATGACACTCTAGGTTTCTATGTAATATATATGTTGTCATGGATTATGTGGTGAATGTTTGTTAATTAAATATGGTTGATTAAATCGTTGTTTAATTATTTATTAATTAATTAATACCAGTTATGGTTCCTTAGAGGTTAGAATGTGTATCTAGGTTTTTCATGTAATTAGATGGCGGACTATCATCTCCGTCTAGGAATTGTTATTTAATTTTTTAAATTTGTAAGAATTTTGTAATTAAATAATTATTCAGAGAAGATGGATCGAGAAGTCGGATCTAGAAGATTGATAATGGCGCCTCCAGGTATTTCCTGAGTCTCCAATTTTATGTTTTGAATTGTTGAAAATAAAATTGATGAATTGCATTAAAATTGTATTTTCTGGATTGAGGGTTTTTTGCTCGGTCGGCATGCCGGACCTCACAGTTCGGCAGGCCGAAGGTCACAGATCGACAGGCCGGACGTGTGGTCCGGTAGGCCGATTGTGGGGCAAAAATTTTGGTGCTCTGCTGGCAGGCCGAACCTGCATGGATCGGCAGGCCGATGTATCAGATCCACAGGCCGATGAAGCAAGACCGGCAGGCCGATCACCCAGATTGGCCTACCGACCGAAAGCTGCCGGGTGTCAAGAAAAGGTGCAATTTTTCCGGTGCAATTTTAATTTTATTTTTGGGACGATTCTGAGAAACATTAAATTTGGATATGACCGGAAATATGAAGTATTCGATTCATACGGGATTGAAGACTTGAAGATGAAAATTACATGAAGAAGGATACAGCTCGAGGATTCAAGGATGAAGAATCGATAAATGTCTCGATTATTCTCTTGTAATCTTATTTTTCTATTCTCTAGGGTGGAACCATAATATTACAGTTATTATTATTTTGCTTGTAGCTTTGCTTGATTGCTTTGCTTGTCTGCATTATAATATGATTTACCATGTATATTGATAATATGTCATATAGGATAGGGAGTGCCGCTCATATTAAAATTGTTCATGCATAATTTTAAAATAAAACCTTGACTTCAAAAGATTGAGTGGGAGAAGGTTTTCGAAGAGAGGACCTAAGGCCTCCATCGTTGGTCCATAGGAAGAACATGGTGGTCCCGACCCCTAGGAAGGGATTTCTATCATGTACCAGATTGGATCTCTGAAAGGATAAGGTATTTTAATATGATTTATGGTTGCACACCCCTAGGTGGTGATTATAAATCATGGATAAAATATTGAAATGGTGGTTATACACTCACGTTAATTTTATTATTAACCTCCCATAGGAGCTCTGTTAATAAAATTAATGGCCAAAGAAACGATTATTAGTATATGCTGGATCATACGGGTCCTGGATGGCATATATTAATCAGGAGGGAATCCGTGTTCCTGATTGAATTTAGCATGACTCCCCTAGGAGCTTGTTGAATTATGAGTTGGGAATTATCGTTGTAAGGTTGTGATATTTTCAAGATTTTGACCCATCTTACAAAATTATTATATATGTTTGCTTATGTTTGGTATATGATTCTTTATTGTAGAATGAAAATGTCTAAAAACGCTTTATCATCGATACTTGACAAAAACCAATTAACCGGTGAGAACTATAATGATTGGAAATGGAACCTGGACATCATCCTATCCTTTGAGAAACTGAAATATGTATTGACAACTCCTTGTCCTCCCAAGCCTACGGGAGACTCAAGTAATGAGCAATTCCAAGCCTACGACCGCTGGAAAGATGCTAATGATCAGGCCCGCTGCTATGTTATGGCTCGCATGAACAACGTGCTGCAGTCTCAACATCAAGATTATGAGACTGCGAAGCAGATCTTGGATAATCTTGAGGATATGTTCGGAGGCCAGGCCGTAACGATGCGGCAAGGGGGGCTTTGAAAACTCTTAAACTGTAGACAGAGACTGGGGACATCTGTAAAGGAGCACATGATGTTGGTCATGGGTTACCTCGCTGAGACTCAAACCAATGGAGCCGACATCGATGCTGAAACTCAGATGACTATGGTCTTTGAGACTCTGTCTAAGGAATTTATTCCGTTTAGAGCTACTTTTAATTTAAGCAATAGACGGGATATGACCTTGACAGAACTGATGAAACAGTTGTAGGAGTTTGAATTGCTGATCAAGGAGTCTCCTGCTGGTGGTGAGGCCAATATGGTAGCTGCTTCTGGTTCCAATCCTAACTCTAGGAATGGAAAGAAGCGACGGGCCAAGAGTGGGAAGTTTTTTGTTCCTCTTGCTACCAAGAGCAAGAAGAAGAAGAAGAAGAACCCAAAGAAGCTTAAGTGCTTCTTCTGTGGTAAGGTCGGGCATATAAAGAAGCATTGCAAGGACTTCCTTTCCAAGGGAGGTAGGTGTGGTCTTCTATGTTTAGAAACTTGTTTGGTTGAAGAATCCAGTGACATCTGGGTCATAGATACCGGTGCAACTAATCATGTTTATGTTTCTCTGCAGGGATTCAAAGAAACGAGAAGTCTACTTCGTGAAGACTTAACGCTTCGGATGGGCAATGGATCCTTGGTTTTAGCGGAAGTAGTGGGAGAAGTCCATCTTTACTTTGATAATTATAGGAATTTAATTTTGCGAGACTATTTTTATGTTCCTAAATTTAAAAGGAATTTAATTTTTGTATCTTCTTTATTTAAAGACTACTACGTGGTATCTTTTAATGAAAAAGTGGTGATTCGTAAAACCAAATCTTTTATCTGTTTTGGATGGATGCAAAATAATCTATACTTTATCAAACCTAAGATGGACTTATTGCTTAATGCTGAGATAAATGATAATGACTCAAAAAGACTTAAAACTTCTCACTCTAATAAAACTTATCTTTGGCATTTGCGCCTTGGTCATATTAACCTGAATAGGATTCAAAGGTTGGTAAGGGATGGACCTTTAAGTCACTTAAAGGTGGAATCTATACCTCAATGTGAATCTTGTTTGGAAGGTAAAATGACCAAAAGACCATACGGGTCTGAGGGCAATATGGCCGAAGGGGTTCTAGAACTTGTGCATAGTGATGTTTGCGGACCAATGAACATCCGGGCATGAGGAGGGTATGAGTACTTCGTCACTTTTATTGACGATTACTCAAGATATGGGTATGTGTACCTAATGCACCAAAAAAGCAAAACTTATGATAAGTTCAGGGAGTTTTTGGCTGAGGTGGAAAAGCAATTGGGTAGACCCATAAAGGCACTTCAATCTGTTCGAGGTGGGGAATACCTTGCTAATGAGTTCTTGGGACACTTGTTAGAGAATGGGATTTTATCCCATTTAACTGCGCTGGGCACTCCGCAGCAGAATGGCGTAGTGGAGAGAAGGAATAGGACTTTGTTGGACATGATTCGGTCCATGATGAGTTATTCATCATTGCCTTTATCCTTTTGGGGATATGCACTACAAACCGCATCTTATCTTTTGAACAATGTGCCTTCAAAATCGGTCCCTAAAACTCCTCACGAGTTGTGGACAAGACGGAAGACATCCTTAAACCATATTCGCATATGGGGATGTCCAGCTCATGTACTGTTTAAGGATCGAATAAGTTGGAAGCACGTTCGGAAGTTTACATGTTTGTAGGATATCCAAAAGGGACTAAAGGGGGTTTTTTTTATAACCCTAAGGAAAATAAAGTCGTGGTTTCAACTAATGCAACTTTCCTTGAGGAGAGTTACATGGACGACTTTAAACCTCGAAGCAAAGTGGTGCTTGAGGAGTTAAGGGGTGATTCATTCGCTCCAGAGGTTCCGAACAAAACCATTCCGATCGGTGTAGAAAAACCAAACAAACCTGAACAACAACCTCAGGGGCTTTGGCGTAGTGGGAGGATTGGGCGTCAGCCTGAGAGGTATATGTTCAATGGGGAGGTCTTTTTGGCTGAACCGGATGAACATGACAGGGATCCTTATACTTACGCAGAAGCTATGGAGGATGTTGATTCAAGACTCTAGACAGAGGCCATGAACATAGAGATGAAGTCTATGGAGACTAATCAGGTCTGGGAGCTTGTGGATCTTCCCGAAGGGGTAAAACCCATAGGGTGTAAGTGGATCTACAAGAGGAAAAGAGGAGTGGATGGAAAGGTCGAAACCTTTAAGGCTAGACTGGTAGCTAAGGGTTATACGCAAAAGGAAGGAATCGATTATGAGGAAACCTTTTCACCTGTAGCCATGCTTAAGTCCATTCGGATTCTCTTGTCCATAGCTGCCACTCTCGACTACGAGATTTGGCAGATGGATGTCAAGACGGCTTTTCTAAATGGCTATCTTGATGAGTCCATCTATATGGAACAACTAGATGGGTTCAAGGTCACGGGTCAAGAGGGTAAGGTTTGTAAGCTGCTAAAGTCTATTTATGGACTTAAGCAGGCTTCTCGTTCTTGGAACATAAGATTTGATTAGGTGATCAAGACTTATGGGTTCTCACAAAACATGGATGAACCATGCGTTTACAAACACATAAAGGATGGGAAGGTGGTTTTTCTACTACTCTATGTAGATGACATTCTGCTAATTGGCAATGACGTTGGGGCGTTGTCATCGGTCAAATTATGGTTGACCAAGCAGTTTGACATGAAGGACTTGGGTGAGGCTAATTTTGTTCTTGGTATCCAGATTTTTTGAGATAGGAAGAACAAAATGATAGCTTTGTCACAGGCCGGCTACATAGATAAAATTCTCAGGAGGTTTGCAATGCAGGATTCTAAGAAAGGTGGGCAACCATCTAGGTCTGGAATTACTCTTTCTAAGAAAGACTCTCCAAAGTCTTATGAAGAAAGAGAATACATGAAGAAGGTGCCTTATGCTTCGGTAGTGGGTAGTCTCATGTATGCCATGCTTTGCACTCGACCGGATATTAGCTATGCGGTCGGGATTGTAAGTCGATTTCAGGCGGATCCAGGACCGAACCATTGGGTTGCGATAAAGCATATTTTCAAGTACCTGAGAAGGACTCGAGGGTATATGCTTGTGTATTTGGGTGAGGACTTGACTCCTCTAGGATACACTGATTCAGATTTTCAATCCTGTCTGGATTCTAGGAAATCGACTTCGGGGTTTGTGTTTACTCTGGGTGGCAGTGCCATCAGTTGGAGAAGTGCGAAGCAAGATTGCACTTCGGATTCAACGATGGAGGCTGAGTATGTGGCGGCTAGTGATGCTTCGAAAGAAGCAGTGTGGCTCTGCAAGTTCCTTGGGGATCTTGAGGTAGTTCCTGGTATGGACAAGGCAGTATCACTGTACTGTGATAACAGTGCGGTGGTAGCTAATGCTAAGGAACCAAGATTTCATAAGAAGAGTAAGCATATTGATCGGAAGTATCATGTGATGAAGGACTTCGTTGAGGGCGGGCATGTCACGGTGTGCAAGATCGCGTCAGAGGACAACTTAGCTGATCCATTTACGAAGACACTTACTGGGAGAGTCTTTGAGAGGCATGTGGAAGCTATGGGGATGTGAAATTTGCTGTATTTACTCACTTAGTGCAAGTGGGAGATTGTTAGACATATATGCCCTAAGGAGTAAAAATGTAATACGTTTTTGGAGACATTTTTATCAATAAAGAATTTATTCATTTATATATACCAATACTTGTCCTCTTTACGTTCATATTTGTTGAATGTATGATAAGCAAACAGTAGTCTGAGACTATCAGTCTAAACCTTAAGAATTGGGCATATGATGGACTGATTATGTAGAAGACACGATTCTTAAGGTGATGGTCTAAAACATATGATCCGCAATCGAGGGAATAAAGTTGGGTGCTTTATTCATGTAAAGATTGTTATGTTGTCTATATCCCTTATGGGAGATGGTTTGTCTTGACCATCGGAGTTGGACTCCGTGAATAGAAACATTGGCACGTTGTCATAGGTGATGATGTGTTGGATCGGGACATAAAGTGAATTGATTTGGATTAATAATTCTGTCTTGGCAAATCGATTCACTTTAGACAGTCATTTGTATTGTATCTTAATCCTAAGATGAATAGTGGGCCCGTTGTCTCGACTTGTGTCTTTTGATGTACCAATGGGTGACTCCCACATCTCTATAGTGGTATGCATGCCGGTACATTGGAGGTATGACTCTTGATAATGTAGACTTGTTATTCATAGATATGGAATCCATAGCCCCTCTTAAGGAGTAATGATATCCTCTTATATGCGTTGTCCCGTAATTGGAAAACTAGAGCGCTTAACCATTTGGATACATAGGTGTAACCGAATGGCATACTATCTTTGGATGGTAAGTTTTCTAATGGTGAGACAATGCAAGGTAAGATAAAAATAATCGAGAAGGTAAGACAGAACTTGTCCTTAAGCCGATTATGGATGATCATATGGGGATACGATACACTATGATATGTCATGGAGACTTAGCTACACGAGCTTCGTAATTCTATAAAGTTTGAGAGTGCAGCGCCAAGCTTTTAGTGGAGTAGCATTGGAGTTGATAATTGTGAAATGTATATCTGGGATATTGGGTTTCATAATTATCATGAGCTTAAACTTTATAGGTCCATTTTGGTCCCCTTTGCTAGCTCACAAAATCCTGTAACGACACGGCGTGCTTTTTCAATAATTGGTGACTTATGTCGGATTTATCAGATTGGTTTAAAATTTGTGAGAATCAAATAATTCATGTCTGTTTATCGGTTGAATTAATTTTGTAAGAAATTAGTTCAAGATAAACTTGTTGAATTATTATGATCAGATAATTCTTGTCTATTTATCGGTTGTTTTAATTTTGGACAAATTAGAACAAGATAAACTAGTAGAATTATTGTGAATTGATTTATTTTCTTAAAGATTATCTTGATAAAGTTTGTTTTGATAAGATAACTTCTCTATTGGGTTATTTGAATCAAAACTGAGACTTTATCCTTTAGAATCTCGGGTGAAAAAGAAAAGATTCGCGGAGATTTTTTCTCAAGAGTTCGGCCTACCGAATGACGTGGTCGGCCTGCCGAACTGGCCTGTTCGGCCTACCGATCAGAATGTTCGGCCTGCCGATCAGCGGGAGATAAGATTACGCATTTTCACGCGGATCTTATCAGATATTGATCCGAACTTGATTTTGTTTCGAGTTTTTGAGACCTAATCTGATATGGACTGACCCTAGGACCAATTGGTATAAAAAGAGAGTAAGTCTCATGATTTACTCTGATCAATTTGAGAGATTAAGAGTGATACGCTTCTAGTGAGCATCTGAAAACTCCCTAAGAGCTTTTGTTCACAAATCATGAACACTAACTTTGGGTTCTCTCTATTGGTTGGAAGGAGATTCACCGGTGGAAGAGCTGTACGTGTGAGCCCACACTCACTCCGGTTGTGGATAGAGAATAGCAAAGAAGACCAGTTGGTTGAGGCTCTTCTGGAACGTTACTTCTCTACACAGGTTATGGAGGTTCTTCGGCACACTGAGGTTAGTAAGATCTGTTTAATTTATACATATAACATGTCAAACTTGTGTTTTGAAAATTATTCTGATGAAAATTTAAAAAATTCTGCTGTGCACTTTGTTTCCAACAGATGGTTGCCTACCTTTCTTGGAATCCTACATTGCAAACCTCCTGAGAATTTTATCTATGTAGCAGGCCTGGGACAAAGGTATCATTTTGTTCTTCCTATCCCAAAAAATCTGGATACCGAGAACAAAATTAGCCTCTCCCAAGTCCTTCATGTCAAACTACTTGGTCACCTATAATTTGACCAATGACAATGCCCCAATGTTATTACCAATTACCGAAATGTCATCTACATGGAGCAGTAGAAAAAACCACGTTCCCATCCTTAATGTGTTTGTAAGCACATGGTTCATCCACTTTTTGTGAGAACCCATAAGTCTTGATCACCTAATCAAATCTTATCTTCCAAGAATGAAAAGCCTGCTTAAGTCCATAAATTGACTTTAGTAGCCTACAAACCTTACCCTCTTGACCTGTGACCTTGAACCCGTCTAGTTGTTCCATATAAATGGACTCATCAAGATAGCCATTTAGAAAAGCAGTCTTGATATCCATTTGCCAAATCTTGTAGTCGAGAGTTGCAGCTATGGACAAGAGAATCTGGATAGACTTAAGCAAGGCTACAGGCGAAAAGGTTTCCTCATAATCGATTCCTTCCTTTTGCGTATAAGCCTTAGCTACCAATCTAGCCTTAAAGGTTTTGACCTTTCCATCGACTCCTCTTTTCCTTTTGTAGATCCACTTACACCCTATGGGTTTTACACCTTTGGGAAGATCCACAAGCTCCTAGACCTGATTAGTCTCCATAGACTTCATCTCTATGTTCATGGCCTTTGTCTAGAGTTTTGAATCAACATCGTCCATACCCTCTATGTAAGAATAAGGATCCCTGTCTTGTTCATCCGGTTCAGCCAAAAAGACCTCCCCATTGAGCATATATGTCTCATATACGTCTCAGGTTGACACCCAATCCTCCCACTACGCCAAAGTCTCTTAAGTTGTTGCTCAGGTTCGTTTGGTTTTTCTACACTGATCAGAACGGTTTCATTTGGAACCTCCGAAGTGATCGAATCACTCCTTAACTCCTCAAGCACCACTTTGCTTCGAGGTTTAAAGTTGTCCATGTAACTCTCCTCAAGGAAAGTTGCATTAGTTGAAACCACGACTTTATTTTCCTTTCAGTTATTGAAATAACCCCCTTTAGTCTATTTTGGATATCCTACAAACACGCAAACTTTTGAACGTGCTTCCAACTTATTCGAATCCATAAACAGGACATGAGCCGGACATCCCTATATGCAAATATGGTTTAAGGATATCTTCTTGCCCGTCCACAACTTGTGAGGAGTTTTAGGGACTGATTTTAAAGGCACATTGTTCAAAAGATAACAAGCAGTTTGTAGTGCATATCCCCAAAAGGATAAAGGCAATGATGAATAACTTATCATGGACCTAACCATTCCAATAAAGTCCTATTCCTTCTCTCCACTATGCCATTCTGCTACAGAGTGCTTGGCTTAGTCAAATGGGATAAAATCCCATTCTCTAATAAGTGTCCCAAGAACTCATTAGAAAGGTATTCTCCACCAAAATCGAATCGAAGTGCCTTTATGGGTCTACCCAATTGCTTTTCCACTTCAGCCCAAAACTCCTTGAACTTGTCAAAAGTTTCACTTTTGTGGTGCATCAGGTACACATACCTAAACCTTGAGTAATCGTCAATGAAAGTGACAAAGTACTCATACCCTCCTCGTGCCCGGATGTTCATCGGTTCGCAAACATCACTATACATAAGTTCTAGAACCCCTTCGGCCCTATTTCCCTTAGACCTGAATGGTCTTTTGGTCATTTTATCCTCCAAACAAGATTCACATTGAGGTATAGATTCCACCTTTAAGTGACTTAAAGGTCCATCGCTTACCAACCTTTGAATCCTATTCAGGTTAATATTACCAAGGCGCAAATGCCAAAGATAAGTCTTATTAGAGTGAGAAGTTTTAAGTCTTTTAGAGTTATTATCATTCATCTCAACATTAAGGAATAAGTCCATCTTAGATTTGATACAATATAGATTATTTTGCATCCATCCAGAATAGATAAAAGATTTGTTTTTACAAATCACCACTTTATCATTAAAAGAAACCAAATAGGAGTCTTTAAATAAACAAGCTACAGAAATTAAATTCCTTTTAAATTTAGGAACATAAAAATAATCTTGCAAAAATAAATTCCTATAATTATCAAAATAAAGATGGATGTCTCCCACTGCTTTCGTAGAGACCAAGGATCCATCACCCATCCGAAGCATGAAGTCTTCATGCAGTAGACTTCTCATTTCTTTGAACCCCTAAAGAGAAACACAAACATGATTAGTTGCACTAGAATCTATAACCCAAATGTCACTTGATTCTTTAACCAAACAAGTTTCTAAACATAGCAGACCACACCTACCTCCCTTGGAAAGGAAGTCCTTGCAATGCTTCTTTATATGCCCGACCTTACCACAGAAGAAGCACTTAAGCTTCTTTGGGTTCTTCTTCTTCTTCTTCTTGCTCTTGGTAGCAAGAGGAACAAAAGACTTCCCACTCTTGGCCCGTTGCTTCTTTCCATTCCCAGAGTTAGGATTGGAACCAGAAGCAGCTACCATATTGGCCTCACCACCAGCAGGAGACTCCCTGATCAGCAATTCAAACTCCTACAACTGTTTCATCAATTCTGTCAAGGTCATATCCCGTCTATTGCTTAAATTAAAAGTAGCTCTAACGGAATAAATTCCTTAGACAGAGTCTCAAAGACCATAGTCATCTGAGTTTCAGCATCGATGTCGGCTCCATTGGTTTGAGTCTCAGCGAGGTAACCCATGACCAACATCATGTGCTCCTTTACAGATGTCCCCAGTCTCTGTCTACAGTTTAAGAGTTTTCAAAGCCCCCCTTGCCGCATCGTTATGGCCTGGCCTCCGAACATATCCTCAAGATTATCCAAGATCTGCTTCGCAGTCTCATAATCCTGATGTTGAGACTGCAGCACGTTTTTCATGCTAGCCGTAACATAGCAGCGGGCCTGACCATTAGTATCTTTCTAGCGATCATACACTTGGAATTGCTCATTAGTTGAGTCTCCCATAGGCTCGGAAGGACAAGGGATTATCAGTACATATTTTAGTTTCTCAAAGGACAGGACGATATCTAGGTTCCATTTCCAATCAATATAATTCTCTCCAGTTAATAGGTTTTTGTTAAGTATCAATGATAAAGAATTTTTAGACATTTTAAATCTACAATAAAGAATCATATACTAAACATAAGCAAACATATAATAACAATTTAGTAAGATAACACAATCATGTAAGAATATACATATGTGTTTATGTGTCAAAACCTTGAAATATCACAACCTTACAATGATAATTCCCAACTCAGAATTCAACAAGCTCCTAGAGGAGTCATGCCAAATTCAATCAGGAACACGGATCCCCTCCTGATTAATATATGCCAGGACCCATATGATCAAGCATATATTAATAATCGTTTCGTTGGCCATTAATTTTATTAACAGAGCTCCTAGCGGAGGTTAATAATAAAATTAACGTGAGTATATAACCATCGTTTCAATATTTTATCCATGATTTATAATCACCACCTAGGGGCGTGCAACCATAAATCATGCTAAATTACCTTATCCTCTCAGAGATCCAATCTAGTACATGATAAAAATCCATCCCAAGGGGTTGGGACCACCATGTTCTGCCTATGGATCAACGATTGAGGCCTTAGGTCCTCTCTTCGAAAACCTTCTTCTACTCAATCTTTTGAAATCAAGGTTTTATTTTAAAATCATGTATGAACAAGTTTAATATGATCAGCACTCCCCATTCTATATGACATGTTATGAATATACATGGCAAATCATATTATAATGCAGACAAGCAAAGCAATCAAGCAAAATAATAATAACCTTAATATTATGGTATCATCTTAGAGAATAGAAAACTAAGATTACAAGAGAAAAATCGAGACATATTATCAATTCTTCATCCTTGAATCCTCAAGTTGTATCCTTATTCATGTAATACCCATTTTCAAGTCTTTAATCCCGTATGAATCGAATACTTCATATTTCCAGTCATATCTAAATTTAATGTTTCTTAGAATTGCCCCAAAAATAAAATTAAAAGTGCGTTGAAAATTGAACCTTTTCTGAAAAAATTTTCAACTCTCGGTCGGTAGGCCGATCTAGGTGATCGGCCTGCCGATCATGCTCCATTGGCCTACCGATCAGGAAGATCAGCCTACCGACTCATGAAAGTTTGGCCTATCAAACTGGAAGTTTAGCCTGCCGCCAGAGCCACTTGATTTCTACCCCATTGACGGCCTGCCGAACCTCACGTCTGGCTTGTCGATCTATGACCATCAGCCTGCCGAACTGGTGGGTTCGGCATGCCGACCGAGCAAAAATCTCTCATTTCAAAAAATTCAATTTTTAATGCAATTCATCAATTTTATTTTCAACAATTCAAAACATAAAATTAGAGACTCAAGAAATACCTTGGAGCGCCATCATCATTCTTCTAGATCCGTCTTCTCCAAATGATTATTTTATTACAAAATTCTTACAAATTTTTAAAAAATAACAATTCCTAGATGGAGATGATAGTCTGCCATCTAATTACATGAAAAGCCTAGATACACATTCTAACCTCTAAGGAACCATAACCGGCATTAATTAATTAATTAATTAATAATTACATAATAATTTAATCAACCATAATTAATTAATAAACATTCACCATATAATCCATGACAACATTAAATTATATAGAAACCTAGAGTGCCAACTCTCTATAAAATTAAATTCAAGCATAGGAGAGATTATGATCACAAAATTTATGCATATAACATATCACAAGCTCGACAATTTATGTAAAAATCTATGCTCTGATACCGATTGTTGGAAAAATAGTACGCAGCATAATTTTAAAAATTTTACATCAGAGTATTTTCTAAAACACAAGTTTGGCATGCTATATGCATAAATTTATCAGATCTTACTAACCTTTGATTACCAAAGAACCCTCACAAAACGTGAAGAGAAATAACGTTCCAGAAGAGCCTCAACAAACTGGTCTTCTTTGCTATTCTCTATCCACGACCAAAGTCAGTGTGGGCTCACACGTACAGCTCTTCCACTAAGTGACTCTCCTTCCAAGCAATCGAGAGAACACAAAGCTAGTGTTTGTTATTTGTGAACAAAAGCTCTCAAGGAGTTTTCAGATTCTCACCAGCAGAGTATCACTCTTAATCTCTCAATTCATCTTAATAACTCATGTGACTTACTACCTATTTATAGAGGTTGGGTCTAGGGTCAGTCCTTATTTAATAACTCATGTTTTACCTTCCCGGTTATTTTTATCTTAGGTTCCATTATCTCACCATCGGAAAACTTACCATCCAAAGATAATATACCATTTGGTTACACCTATGTATCCAAATGGTTGAGTGCTCCAGTTTTCCAATTATAGGATAACGCATATAAGAGGATATCATTACTCCTAAAGAGGAGCTACGGATTCCATATCTATGAATAACGGGTCTACGGTATCAAGAGTCCTGCTTCCGACGTACTGGCATGCATACCACTATTAAGATGTGGATGTCAACCTTTGGTACATCAAAAGACACAAGTTAAGACAACGGGCCCACTATTCATCTCATGATTAAGATACAATACAAATGACTGTCTAAAGTGAATCGATTTGCCAAGATAGAATTATTAATCCAAATCAATTCACTTTATGTCCTGATCCAACACATCGTCACCTATGACAAGGTGTCAATGTTTCTATTCATGGAGTCCACCTCCGATGGTCAATACAAACCATCTCCCAATTGGGACATAGACAACATAATAATCTTTACATGAATAAAGCGCCCAACTTTATTCTCTCGATTGCGGATCTTATGATTTAGACCGTCACCTTAAGAATCGTGTCTTCTGCATAATCTGTCCATCATATGTCTAATTCTTAAAGGTTTAGACTGACAGTCTTAGACTTTTATTTGCCTAACTTACATTCAATAAATATGAACATAAAAAGGACAAGATTTGGTATATAAATAATGAATAAACTCTTTATTGATAAAAATGTCTTTGAAAACTTATTATATTTTTACTCCTTAGGGCATACATGTCTAACACTTTGTGCATCCATATGCTCCATCCACCCTGTGTCTACCACAAGCATAGCTCCAGCCCAACACCCATTTGTACTCCACCATGTCTCTCCGTGTTAGGGAAACCTACAGTTGTAACGTTTTAATGTTGAAAAAGTGATGAAAAAAAGAGGTGCAACCTCCATTTTGAACACAGTGCCCAAATTATTAAAGACTCTATTTTACTTTTGGAGCTGCTCCCCAACAGAGAAAAATGAAGAAAAATAAAATAAAATAAAAAATATATATTTAGTTTAGTTTTTATATATTTATTTTTTATTTTAGTTTTAAGATTTATTTTTAGTTTAGTTTTAGGTTTTTTTTAGAACACCATGGTAGAGCATTTTGGAGCCATAAAGAGAAGGAAGAGAAGATTTGGAAAGAGGATTTTGGAGGTTATGATACCTCCATTTTAATGATTTTTTTCCTTTTTTTAATTCTAAATTTCTATATTCAAAGAATGCTTAAATAATGGTGTTGTCTATTTTTAGTTTTTTTTTTATTTATGCATTATTTTTGTGTTCCACAGTTCTAATCGATCATATCAAGGGATTTTGAATTATTTTTGCTCTCTTAGATTGGTATTTAATTATTTGGTAATCGTCTAATCTATTATGTACTTAATGCTCTTAGCGACTTGGCCAATCATCAGGAGACATTCTTGGACTTGAATGAAATTGAAAAAAGATGTTAGGTCTTGATCAATAATAGGGCAGTATGTGCAATTTGGAATAGAAATATATCATGTGTAGTCATTGTGAATGCTTGAACTTAATGAGTTTGTGTTATTTAATTCCTCATAGGAATATAAAGGTTCTAATTAACATAGATATTCCGACTAGTTTCTCTAAAGTGGCACTAGTTTATCTAAAGAGGCATGTTGGTAAATTTGTGTACTTAGCTAACAATTCTATTAATTAAAATTAATCAACTAGAGAGTTAATTCAAATGAGCTTAATTAGGTGAATTTGGATCCGTAAAGCTTTATTTTTTATTATTTTAGCTTCATTTAGTTTTTTTCAATTTTATTAGTTGAATTTTATTTTCTTTATAATAAATTTTTCAAATAATCCTAGAGTTAATACAATGTTGCTAAGTAACAAAAATTAAACACAATATTTGTGGGAACATACTCTTGTTCATCACTATATTACTTGTTTATACAATATTGTGCACTCGTAATTTCCTACTAACAAGTTTTTGACGCCATTCCTGGGGATTATTTTGTTTAATTTTTGTTATTGTTGATATTAACTAGCTTTAGGATTAATTTGAATTTTTTTCTTTCCTTTTATTTTATTTCACTTAATTTTTGCATTTTTTATCTTGATTGAGGTTCTTTGAGATGTTTCATCGATAAGTCCTCTTGAATGTTGCCAAAAATATTTGGAATAATTCTGTAGTGCTTGATGGAGAGACAAAGAATTGTTAATTGAGTTTCCTTAGCACAATTTCTCTAAAGAATGTTAAATACAAATCTTCCTCATTGGTTTATACAACATGACAAGAAATTAGGTTGAAAGAGGATATGGTGCCACCTTTTTCTACCAATAATCCATCGATTAAGCTTACTTTATGTTGGAAAACATTGCTGAATTTGATTATTTAAATTGGAATTGAAATTTTTAGTGGAAAAACTAAGGTTGGGAGGACAATTCAACATTTGTATAGCCATAGTTTGACGCTTAACCTCAAGAGACAAGAAGTGACCTAGAAATCTTACTTGCTCTAAGTCTTGAGAGGATAAATAAAATGCAAGAAGAAGCTGAGGGATGATTGGTAGTATTGGGGCAACACATTGAAGAATGAGAGCAACCATGGATGCTTCAAGTCCAAACATTAAAGATTGCTACCTTGAAGTGTATACACCAAGTAAAGAGCAAGTGGCGATATTTCAAAGAGCCAATCATATGGTGAACAATATGGTGTGCTTTGATGATGATTGTCATGAAATTCTTGTGGGATCTTCATGCAAATTCAAGCTTCAAAAAGAAATAGATCCTCAAAATGATGTTCAAGAAATTTTTAAAAATGTTTTTGCTCATGGCCTATCTAAGTTGGACTCTCCCATGACCAACACCGATTTACTAAAATGTTTTTGCTCATGGCTTAACTAAGTTGGACTCTCCCATGATCAACATTGATTTACACTTACTAAATCAAGAGATGTCTATCCATGATCATAAGTTTTATGAAGATCAATTTGTAAGCATGGAGGTAGATAGCCAAGTAGAATGTGAAGAGCATTTAGGGTCAACAAAGGCATTCCTACATGAAGGAAAGATGCACGAGTTGCTGGCAGATGAAGAATCTTGTGAAATCATATATTTAACCTCATCATTGGCTTAACATATGTGCCACCAACTAACCCTTTTTGGCAAACATCACCACCATAACCATACTACACTCTCTACATGCTCAAGCCTAGATTGAAGTTCTCCAATTGAGCCCATCATTCGGCACCAAGTCATGTTATAGCAATAAGCTAAATACTTCCACATCTTGGTAAGATTGAAGGCATCTTAATACAAGACCTACAAGTGGTGTTGTATGACACCTACTATGGGCAGAAACCATTCTTTAACAAGTGCTTCTCCCAGAGTCAAGCGAGTGACTTGAAATCAAGCGATTCGTTGAAAGCAACTCAGGTTTTGTAAAACTTTTTTCTTTGTTTATTTTTTGTTTTAATAAATTCTTTATTTTTGGAATATTTTCACTCTTTTTTGCTCTTTTTCTTTTGTAGGTGCAAGTGGTGGAGCCAATAAGAGTTGGAGCTATGAGAAGCTACTCATGGACTTCAAAGACATCAAACCATGCTTAAGCATCGAGAGCATCAACAAAGAGAGTTGTCCTTAAACTTTCCTATTTTTTGTGTTTTCTTACACATTGAGAATTTTGCGTATATTAAGTTTGAGGGAGTATTAAAATTTTGTTGCTTACTTTTGAATTTTTGTAACACCCTGAGATTAATTTAATGTTATTGTAATGTAAAATGATGAATTAGTGTGCCATAATTAATGTTTCAACGTTAATTTGATCATTTGGATAAATTTTGAATTTTAGGTTGTATTGTTAATTTAATAAATTCTAATAATTTCTCATTGTTTTAAAATGTTGTTTTGAGTTCTAAAACACAACAGTTTGTAAAATGTTAAAAATATTCCATTTTACAAAACCGTGGGTGGCACTTGGTTTTTGCACAGTAAAACTGCCCACTGTTTCTCTCTATTTATTCTCTCTCCTTTCCCTCTCTTTGGTTCACTCTCTCTCTCCTTCTCTCTCTTCCCGTGAGTCCCTCTTTCACTCTCTCTCTCGGTTTCTCTCATTCTCTCTCATATCTCTCTCAAATTTTTGAATTAAAATTTGAATCCAAGCTTCGGGTTAGTAAGAAGGAAGCTCAAAAACGTGATTTAGCAACCAAGAACGTGGATTGAAGCTTGCATTCGAGGTTAGTTTTGAAATTTCTAAACTTTTTCTAAATTTTCAATTTTCATGCATTTTTGAAATCTAAGTTTGTTTGAGCTTAGAAAACCCTTGATTTGAGTTAAAGGAACTTAGAACACCTAGAATCTAAGCTTGGTTTGAAGAAAAACGGATTAGATTCAAGATTTTCATTTTTCCTCATTTTCTCCCATTTTTGGATTTTTGGGATTTTTGTGTTTAAATCTCGTTTAAATGAGTTCAAAGGTGTTCTATTATGCCTTTCTATCATCTATAATTGTTTTCTATGTCTAGGATTTGAGAAAAACAAGTTAAAATCAAGATTTGAGTTTTGGGAAACCCAAAACCCGTGGCTGAAAATTTTGGTTTTCTAGTTCGGCAGGCCGAACTACATGTTTGGTAGGCCGGATTCAAAGGATCGGCAGGCCGGACTCATCCGTTCGGCAGGCCAAACCTGGAAAATGTTCAACCGACCGGACCTGATTTTTGGCAGGCCAAACTGCATAGTTCAGCCGGCCGAAGCAGGGCATCCGGCAGGCCAATAGGGCATGGGAAAATTTTGTGATTTTTCACCAATTTTCATTGTTTTGAACCCCGATTGAAATTCCAACCTTGTAAAATGATTTTAAAGATACAAATGGCACATTAGGACATCATGAAATGGTTTAGTAACATAGAATTTCTCAAACTAGATATTGATCGACTTAGTGTGTATCTAGGATCGTTCGTGGTTTCGCAGAGCTAACGTATAGCGGACCAGGATTACGGTGTAGAGCACCGGCATGAGTATCGAGGTAGGACTTCTACCCTATCTTTGGTAACCTAGTTTCAAAATGATTTGGCTTTGAAAAGGGTTTCTATAAAAATGTTTTCAACGGTTGATTAAAAATGGAATTTATCGATTGTATTTTTGTAAACCATGAACTGAGGTGAACTTCATAATGAACTTCATAATGAATGTTAATGAGATTATCTGATAAATGGACTTTGTATGATAATAGAAATGAATATAAGGGCATGATGCCATATCAGAGATCGGGTCGTGTAGCGATTGACCTTGGGGGCAGGTCCCGAAACCCAACTGGGCCACTACGGTAGTGATATTCATGTGGTTTGCCTAGGAAAAGAAAATAATGTATTTCTGGTCAACCAAATAAATTGTTTTGGGTAAGAACGGTTTTATTAAATTTATTTATTCAGGGTTTCTTTTAAATAATTTCCTGAATAGTGAGACCTTTCTTTAAATTAAACGATTTATTAAAAATATAGTCCTATTGAGCCTTTCGCTCACATTTTCTTTGTTTGTTTTTTTAAATTTCCCCCTCTAGGTGGATTCCCACTTAGGTTCAAAGAGGACTCTACGAACAGAACTCAGGAGTAGTAGAAGGACTAATAGATTATTTGTAGTAATTGATCAAAGCATGTAATGTTTTAACTCTATTTGTACTCGAACTATGGTTGTATTATTATATTATCAATACTATGTGTGTGCACAAGTTGCGGGTCAGTGGGACTCTAACTCGCGGTTCTTTATTATTTTATTATTATTCGCTTAATGACTTCACCTGCTTAATGTTTATGAATTCTTTTATAAAATGTTTTCAAACTTCCACATTTTTATTATTTAACTTAACCCCTAAAATTCTTGATTTTAATTAAATTCTTCTTTTAATTAATTTAAATAATCTGCCACGTCACCTCCCGTACTTCAGGGCATGACAGAATGGTATCAGAGCTCAAGGTTATGAACCTTGGGAATTGTGCACACATAGGTTTGACAATGAAATACCTCTGACAGTCCAAATTTTGTTTTTAAAAGTGAGAGAATGGCACCTAGACGTCGTTTGACAGGTGACGCCGAGTTCAGAAATGATGAGGGTATGATGAGGTCTATGGTTGCGGCTTTTCGATAGATGGCATCCTGGGCCAGACCGGAGGATTCTAATGTTAGTCGTCGACATACATATTTTAAGGAATTTTGACGTGCGTCTATTTTGAATTTTGATAGTAATGGGGATCCATAGTTGACAGAATATTGGCTAGACTCGATCGTGAAACATTTGGATACCCTTGGTGTGCCTGATGAGTACCGTGTGGAATTTGCTACAAATAAGCTCGAGGGTGGTGCTAATACTTGGTGAAAACAAGCTAAGCATTTGGAACGCGGTGGTAATATTAGTTGGGACAGATTCGAGGAGCTTTTCTATGACCATTATTTTCCATTGGGGTATAGAGATCAGAAGGCAGCTGAGTTCTACAGGTTGCAATAGGGTGATTTGTCAGTTTGGGAATATGAGGCAAGATTTAATGAGTTGGCCAGGTTTGCTCCATCAGTAGTGGCATCGAAATGCGAGAGGTGCATTAAGTTTCAGGAAGGCCTTAAGGCTCCTATTCGACGACAGGTGGTTGCTCTGTGACTTAGGAGTTTTGGAGAGCTTGTGTTGTCAGCAATATCAATGGAGAATGATTATGCACAGTATTGTGAGGATCCAGCAAAGGCTTCAGGAGGATCATAGAGGAACGGTAAGAAGAGCACCAGTAGCCATCTAACTCTAGGAAAGAGCAAGTAGAGTGGCGCAAACAGTGGTAGCAGTAGTTCGTTTGGTAATGGGCGTAGCAATCCCTACAGCTTCCCCTGTAATTTTTGTCAGCAGCTAGGACACATCAAGAGGAATTGCCCGATCAGGAGTGCCCATCTTGGATCTCAGACTGGAGAAGATGCCAGTCGTCAGTCTCAGCCTCAGACCCTACCTCTGCCTTAATAGTATCCGTAGTTATAGTATCCTCAGTTTTCTCCTCAGTAGTTTTCATATCCGGCATGAAGGCAGCAGCCGCAGCATTTCCAGCGTAGCGTCCCTCAGTATCGAGCGTCGAGTGCAGCTAGTGTGCAATTGTTTCCGTCTCAGCAGTATCGACAGAATAATCCAGGACCTAACAATGTTGGTAGAGGAAAAGGGAAGGCACCAGTGCAGGTTCATGCAATGGCATCTGGAGGTTTAGATTCTCATACTAGTAACATGGTTGTCGATGGTATGATCTTAGTTTCTCAATCTTTAGCTCATGTTTTATTTGATACAAGTGCCTCTCATTCTCTCATTTCGAGTTCCTTTGTACATGCCTTGGGATTAGATATAGAAGAGTTTAACGAACCCCTAGTCATAACTTCTCCCTTGGGGTGGGTGTGTGTCAATTGTTTATGTAAATCTTGTAAAATAAAGACTGGGGATGAGATTTTGAAAAGTGATTTGATTATACTCCCCATAAGCTCATATGATGTAAGTCTAGGGATGGACTGGTTGTCTGGGTCTAACGCAGTTGCAGACTGCCAACTTTGGAAAGTAACCCTAGTGTCTGATAGGGGCACGATGATCACTTACCAGGGTGGTGGTGATTGGTTAATAAGTGAGCGTCTCATGAAGTCATGTCTAGGAGGACGAAGAAATCTACGTTGTTGTGCTTTTCTTGTGAATCTAGAGTGCGAGCCCTATGCTTTGAGTGGAAGCGTAGCGATTTTGGTGGTTGATGAGTTCGAGGATGTCTTCCCCGATGAGTTGCCAGGATTACCACCGCATCAGGAAATCAAGTTTGGTATTGAGTTGTTTCCGGGGACAGCACCAATTTCTATAGCACCTTATCGGATGGTGCCGATAGAAATGAAAGAATTGAGGAAGCAACTTCAAGAGCTTGCTGATAAAGGGTATATTCAGAATAGCACATCTCTGTAGGGAGCACTAGTTTTATTTGCTAAGAAACATGATGGGACTCTCAGGTTGTGTGTAGATTATCGGCAGCTGAATCGTGTTATAGTGAAGAATAAGTATCCCTTGCCCAAGATCAATGAGTTGTTTGATCTTTCACGATACTTCTCAAAGATTGGGTTGACAAACGATTGGGTTGTGAGTTGATGGTACCCTGATTTGCGTTCAATGTACCATCAACTCAGGTTTAAGGAAGAGGATATTCCCAAGATAGATTTTAGGGCCCGGTATGGGCATTTTGGGTTTCTGGTTATGTCGTTTGGTTTGACAAACGCTCTGGCAGCTTTCATGAATTTGATGAACAGGATATTTAGGCCGTATCTGGATCAGTTCATGGTTGTATTCATCGACGACATTCTAGAGTATTCTAAGACTTGGGAGGAGCGTGAGCAGCATCTCTGGATCGTGCTTCAGACTCTGCAGGAACACCAGTTGTATGCCAAGAGGAAAAAGTGTGAGTTTTGATTGACTGAGGTCAAATTTCTGGGTCATGTCATCTCTAAGCATGGTATTTCTATGGATCCGTCTAAGATTGAAGCCATAGTGGAGTGGGAACGACCAAGGAATGTAGCAAAAATTCATAGCTTCTTGGATCTTGCTGGCTATTACAGGAAATTTGTAAAGGATTTTTCAAAGATTGTAGCTCCGTTGACGAGATTGATCAAGAAAAATGTTAGATTTGAGTGGGGTGAAGAATGTGAGCTTGCTTTTCAGGAATTGAAGAACCAGTTAACTTCAGCCGCAGTATTGGTTATTCCGAACAGTGACGAGCTGTGTGAGGTTTATGCAGATGCTTCAGGGCGCAGACTTGGATGCATGTTGATGCAGCATGGACACGTGGTTGCATACAGATCGAGACAGCTACGACCTCACGAGCGAAATTATCCTACTCATGACTTGGAGCTCACGGCAGTGATTCACGCGCTGAAGATTTGGAGGTGTTATTTGTATGGAGCAACATTTTAGGTCTACTCCGATCATAAGAGTTTAAGGTATCTATTCACTCAGAGGGATCTTAATTTGAGGCAGCAAAGATGGATAGAGTATATGGAGGATTATGATTTTGTGTTGCAGTATCATCCCAGGAAAGCTAATGTGGTCGCGGATGCGCTTAGCAGGAAGTCTTTAGGGATTCTCGCTTGTTTGGCTCATGAGGACTAGAGCAGGGATACGACAGTGAGGAGTATGGGCTACAGTATCATGAAGGCTATGATCGAGTTTTGGTATATCTTGTGGAGGCGACCCCAGCTCTTGTTCAGATGGTTAAGCAAAATCAGTGGCAGGACCAGCATTTACAGGGGATTTGGATGTGGATTCAGAAAGGAGAGCGGTTTAAAGAATGGAGAGTTCATGCAGATGGATCGTTGTATTTCTAGGAGCGTCTCACAGTTCCAGCTATCGTAGAGGTGACGAAAGCCGTTTTGGACGAAGCCCATAGGTCTCAGTTCGCCATTCATCCGGGGAGCACAAAGATGTATCGTGATCTGAAGAGGCAATATTGGTGGAGAGGCATGAAGAAAGATGTTCGAGAGTACGTGGCCAAGTGTACGGTGTGTCTTTAGGTGAAAGTCGAGCGTTAGAAGCCTGCAGGTCAGCTTCAATCGCTTCCTATTCCAGGGTCAAAATGGGAGCATATGACGATGGATTTTCTCACAGGTTTGCATGATGCAGTTTGGGTCGTGGTCGATAGGTTGACAAAATCGGCACATTTCATTCCGTTCAGGTCAACATGTTCGAAGAGGATTCTCGGGGATTTGTATCTGCATAACATAGTGAGGTTGCATGGAGTTCCTTCGTCCATCACTTCTGATCGAGACACCAAGTTTAATGCTAAGTATTGGAGGAGTTTTCAGGAGGCTTTAGGTATGGATTTGAACTTTAGTATGGCATTTCATCCTCAGACTGATGGGTAGTCTGAGTGAGTTATTCAGATTATCAAGAATATGTTGCATGCCTGTGCGTTAGACTTCGGTGGGAATTGAAAGAAATATTTACATTTGACGAAGTTCGCATATAACAACAGCTATCAGGCGAGTATTGGTATAGCACCGTTTGAGGCGTTATATAGGCGACCGTGTCGGTCGTCGGTGTGTTGGGCAGAGCCAAAAGACAGGGTTATTCTTAGGCTGGATGAGATCCGTGATAGCAACGAGAAAGTCGTTGTGATTCGAGATCGATTGAGGGCAGCTCAGAGTCGACAGAAGAGTTATGCGAATAGAAGATGCAGACCCTTAGAGTTTGCGGTAGGAGATTTTGTTCTCTTGAGGTATCACCTCGTAAAAGAACTATGCGGTTCGGAGTGAGTGGAAAGCATGCACCGAGGTATATTGGACCGTTCGAGATCACTTAGCGTATTGGTGTGGTTGCTTATCGGCTTGACCTTCCGCCCGAACTCTCTCATGTTCATGATGTGTTCCTTGTGTCGATGCTTAGGAAGTGTCTGCCTGAGCAGGATAAGATAGTTTCATTTTGCGATGTGCAGGTTCGGGAGGATACGACGTACGAGGAGGTGCCGATTCGGATCATCGATCAAAAAGTGATCAGTTTGCGTCGTCGTGAGATACCATTGGTAAAGGTCATGTGGTAACATCACGGGGTTGATGAAGCCACTTGGGAACTAGAGTCGAGTATGCGGGAGTTGTATTCGCATTTGTTTTGTTTCTAAATTGAGTTGTAAATTTCGAGGGTGAAATTTCTTTTAGGTGTAGAGAGTTGTAACGCCCCAAGATTAATTTAATGTTATTGTAATGTGAAATGATAAATTAGTGTACCATAATTAATGTTTCAATGTTAATTTGATCATTTGGATAAATTTTAAATTTTAGGTTGTATTGTTAATTTAATAAACTCTAATGATTTCTTAATGTTTTAAAATGTTGTTTTGAGTTTTAAAACACAACAATTTATAAAATGTTAAAAATATTCTGTTTTACAAAACCATGGGTGGCACTTGGTTTTCACACAGTAAAACCACCCATTGTTTCTCTCTATTTATTCTTTCTCCTCTCCCACTCTTTGGTTCACTCTCTCTCTCCTTCTTTCTCTTCCCGTGAGTCCCTCTCTCACTCTCTCTCTCAGTTTCTCTCATTCTCTCTCATTTCTCTCTCAAATTTTTGAATCAAAATTCGAATCCAAGCTTCGGGTTAGCAAGAAGGAAGCTCAAAAACGTGATTTGGCAACCAAGAACGTGGATTGAAGCTTAAATTCGAGGTTAGTTTTGAAATTTCTAAACTTTTTCTAAATTTTCAATTTTCATGCATTTTTGAAATCTAACTTTGTTTGAGCTTAGAAAACCATTGATTTGAGTTAAAGGAACTTAGAACACCTATAATCTAAGCTTGGTTTGAAGAAAAATGGATTAGATTCAAGATTTTTCATTTTTCCTCATTTTCTCCCATTTTTGGATTTTTGGGATTTTTGTGTTTAAATCTTGTTTAAATGAGTTCAACGGTGTTCTATTATGCTTTTCTATGATCTATGATTGTTTTCTATGTCTGGGATTTGAGTAAAACAGGTTAAAATCAAGATTTGAGTTTTGGGAAACCCAAAACCCATGGCTGAAAATTTTGGGTTTTTCCAGTTCGGTAGGCTGAACTACGTGTTCGGTAGGTAGGAGTCCAAGGATCGGCAGGCCAGACTCGTTTGTTCGGTAGGCCAAACTTGAAAAATGTCCAGCCGACCGGACCTGATTTTCGACAGTCCTGCACAGTTCGGCTGGCCGAAGCAAGGCGTCCGACAAGCCGAAGCAGGGCATCCGGCAAGGCATCGGAAAATTTTGTGATTTTTCACCCGTTTTTACTGTTTTGAACCCCGATTGAAATTCCAACCTTGTAAAATGATTTTAAAGATACAAATGGCACATTAAGACATCATGAAATGGTTTAGTAACATAGAATGTCACAAACTAGATATTGATCGACTTAGTGTGTATCTAGGATCGTTCGTGGTTCCACGGAGCTAACGTATAGCAGACCGGAATTACAGTGTGGGGCATCAGCACGAGTATCGAGGTAGGAATTCTACCCTATCTTTGGTAACCCAGTTTCAAAATGATTTGGCTTTGAAAAGGGTTTCTATAAAAATGTTTTCAACGGTTGATTGAAAATGGAATTTATTTGTTGTATTTTTGTAAACCATGAACTGAGGTGAACTTCATAATGAATGTTAATCAAATTATCTGGTAAATGGACTTTGTATGATAATATAAATGAATATAAGGGCATGATGCCATATCAGAGATCGGGTTGTGTAGCGATTGACCTTGGGGACAGGTCCCAAAACCCAGCTAGGCCACTACGGTGGTGATATTCATGTGGTTTGCCAAGGAAAAGAAAATAATGTATTTCTGTCAACCAAATAAACTGTTTTGGGTAAGAACGGTTTTATTAAATTTATTTATTCAATGTTTCTTTTAAATAATTCCCTAAATAGTGAGACCTTTCTTTAAATTAAACGATTTATTAAAAATATAGTCCTATTGAGCCTTTCGCTCACATTTCCTTTGTTTGTTTTTTTAAATTTCTCCCTCTAGGTGGATTCCCACTTAGGTTCAGAGAGGACTCTGCGGACAGAACTCAGGAGCAGTAGAAGGACTAGTAGATTATTTGTAGTAATTGATCAAGGCATGTAATGTTTTAACTCTATTTGTACTCGAACTGTAGTTGTATTATTATATTATCAGTACTATATGTATGCACAAGTTGTGGGTCAGTGGGATCCTTACTCGCAATTCTTTATTATTTTATTATTGTTCGCTTAATGACTTCACCTGCTTGATGTTTATGAATTCTTTTATAAAATGTTTTGAAACTTTCACATTTTTATTATTTAACTTAACCCCTAAAATTCTTGATTTTAATTAAATTCCTCTTTTAATTAATTTAAATAATCCGCCATGTCACCTCTCGTACTCCGGGACATGACAATTTTTGAAAAAGAAAAATTAAAAATTGAAAAGTTTTGAATAATTAGAAGTTTTTGTTCTTTCTTTGGTGATTTCTCTAGGGCTAATAATGAGAGTTATAGATATATTAGTTACATAGCTTTAAAAAGTGTGAATATTATCTAGTTTTCTATTGAATTCTTGAGTTAGTTTCATTTTAATTGAGACTATCCATATTTGAGCACTATTTTTTGATCTTTGAGTTGTATGTATTTTGGAGAATGTTTATGTGATTATGTAATTTTCAAGGTCTCCGAAGTCCTAAAATTTGCTTGATTTGCTCTCGATGCGAAATCCTAGACCTCACTTCATCAAAGAAATGATTTAAGCCATTCTTGGACCTCTTGAACCTTTTAGAGCCAACCTTGCCAAATTTGCATCCCTAGTATAACCTTTTGAATGTAATGTATCCTTTCTTTGTTAATCACATTATTAGCCTAGCTTCTAAGTAATTTCTATTCTTATATCCTATTCTATGCATGTTAATCTTTCTAGGAATTATTTTTGAGCTAAGCTAAGTTTTGAGAGGAAGGGTGGAGTTTAGGAAGCTATCTTTTTGTGTTATGTCTTTATGTTAAAAAGAAAAAAGAAAAATAAATAATAAAGAAAGTTAAAAAAAAAAAAGGTGCCACACCTCCGGTGCATAAAAAGAAAGAACAAAGTAAATTTGTGGTGTAGTAGCAAAAAATTATAAAAATAAAGAAAAAAAACAAAAAAAAAGTGGTTGATAAAAGGAAGTTGAAACTAAGTTTAGGGGAGTCACTTGAAGGGCGGGATAGAGCTCTAAAAAGGTCCTAAAATGATTTATGTGTCTTAGATTACAAGCCTATGGAAGTCTAAATGATCTTTAGTGTGGTGTTTGTCTACATTAGTGGAGAGAGACATGAAAAGCAAACCTATAGGACTTGTTCATTTATTGAGATTCTATGTTCTTTCATGCTTGCCCAAATTTATCCAAATTGCATGCAACAAAAAGTGAAAAAGCTACACACACACACTTGAAACCAATTAGAAATAGTGCATAATCTAGAATAAATCCTAAATCTTAGTTATGTTAGCCCAAAAATGACTACCCAAGAGGGGAGTGAATGGGGTTTTAAAAGCTTTTTAAAATTATTAGAAAATTAGAAATAATCACAAACAAAGTATGAGACTAAACACAGTAATCAACAATCCAAGAGTACAAATTTCAAGCTATAAAATAACAAGTCACAAAGATGCAATGAAACAAGCTAATATTCCCAAGTCAAAAATATCACCAATAATAATTTTCAAATATGTAAAGGAGTAAAGGAAAGGAGTAAGGGAAATAAGTAGGCAAACATGATTTATAATGGTTTGGAAATATGCCTACGTCCATTGTCATTGAGCTAAACAAGCACGACCTCTTCCACTATTCTGATCTACTTTTTGGCACGATGACTTCTTTTACTCAAGGCTCATCATAACCTCTTACAAGCATCAATTTTATGGAGATTGGCTAACCAAACACTTCCCCAAATTTTTAAGGCTTTGGAAACCTATAACACTTGGTTTTACAACGATTAAAGATTTTAACAACTATCTCACACATCCTAACAATGATTGGATCACAATTTTGAAGCACACATCCTAAGAATGATTGGATTACAATTTTGAAGCAACTAGGAGATGTATAAGCTCATAAGATGATTTTTGAACAAGTTTGGCTAAAGAGAATGATCAAAGGCTTCTAGACACTTAGAATATGATTAAATGCATGTTTAAGGTGTCAAAAGTTGTCCCCAAGGTCGAAAATGAGGTATTTATACCAAAAAAGTGTGCAAACTAGCCGTTGGAGACACTTTTTTAACAGCTAAAAATATAACCACTAGATGCAACAATCAACCGCCATATAAATGGCATGATCAACTGAGTTGCTACAAGAAACTAATACAAAGGCTGGGTGGTCGACTTTGGCTCTTTAACAAATATACGCTCCAAAAAAACTATTTCAAAACAATTTTAAAATTAGAGAATATATAATTTTAGCATCAAAAAAATATTAAGCTCTAAAAATAATAGGAAAAAATTTTGAAAAACATCAAACAATTTTCAAAAATATTTTTAAATTTTTAGTCTAAAAGAGATTAAGATTCTCAATTTAGAAATACTTTTGACACAAACAATTATAATCAAAATTGAGCCAAAAATCATATGCAAGCTTTAACATCATATAAGCTTAAAATAAAATTTAAACCTAATTTTCTTGCTTGTTGATGCTCTACTTCAATCTTCAAGTGCTCGGGTTTAATTGATTCGTCTTCAGATTATAATTGTCGTCTCTTTCTTGATATTCACTTCAAATAATCTTGAGTTTTTAAATATTTTGCCAATAGTGAAGCTACAAGCTCAAGATAAAATGATTTGTAGTTAAACAATAATTATTTATTATCATCAAAATAAAATTAAATATATTATTTGTAACCTTGGGGCCAAAAATTTTCCTCCTTTTCAATGATGATAAACAATTGACTGCTTTAGGTAAAAATAATGAAAGAAATTTGCTTATGATGAAGAACGAATATAGCTCAAAATTTCTTACCAAAAGTTTTACTTTAAGCTTCCCTTATCAAACATAATTCGATACTCCAAAGAAGAGAAAGTGACTCTTCCCCTTTCTAAGATACGTAAACATGACGCTTAAAAACACAATTAAGACATATTAATTTCATCAAAAAAATCAAGATCTCCCCCTCAATAGCATTAAGAGAATAAACATATATCTCAAATATCTCATCTCCTTTCAATAAAAATTATATAGCTATATAAAAGCAATCTAAAGCAATCACCCCGACTTCTCCACCTTTGTCATGAACAAAAGGAGAGGTATAGAAGTTAAAAATTGACAAAACATAAATAATATCATAAAAGATCAAACCATCCATCATAACCAAACTTATAATCCAAACATCAAAGATACAAACAAAGAAAAGAAGTTCAACTAAATAAAACCGTCAAAAGGCATAAAAAATAACATGAAGTTGAAGCAATGAAGCTCCTCAAGGATGCTCATCATAGTGATGTTGAGTTGAGGAACTTGATCATCAACATAAGTTCAGTAGTCGACAAAACTAGATGAAAGAATTGAACCTCGACACAAGCAACTAATATGAATCACCAGAGGGCGATCCTGAATATGAAGCTTAAGGTGGTTCTTCTTCCATTGCAAAATGTTCCTCGGCTTGTGTAAATTCTTTTTGCTCTTCTTCATTTGCATGAAGAACCTACTCCTCCAGAGACCCAAATGCCATTGGCTCAATTATAGCCCATTCTTCAAAGAGTCAAGGCATTGATATGCATACTTTGAGCCACCGGGTATTTCTCAGTTTCTCAGATAATGGGAACCTCAAAATACTCAAAAATGCTAGCCAAGAACATGCCATAAGGCAATGAATTCTCTGATTTTCCACTAGAAGCATCGATCATAAAATGGAGAATGATGTGACATAAGTTGACTTTACTGTTGGAAAGGATGCAATAAAGAATTGGAATATCTAAGCCCGTAGTGCATCATTATGACCTCCCTTAGGTATGAAATTTGAGGAAATAATGAGATGAAGTACTCTAGTTTGAAGGGATAAGTCTCTAGCCCTTGGTTTAAAAGCATAGATGTTCTCCATATCATTATAAGAGTTCTATAAACTGTAAGAAGGTCAAAATCTAAACCAAAAGTGTCTAGGGATGAGATAGGCAGACCATCATTAGAAATTCCCAATTTTGGCTTAAGATCTAAGGGTCAAGAAATATAGTTTTTCCTTTCAAGTCACACGTAATAGTGAAATTTTGAGCGTTTGCATTCAGTTGGGTATAGAATGCTTTAACAAGTCTAGAATAAACCCAATCTCTAATTTCTACCATGTTCAGACAACTAGACGCTCAAAGGTTCAAGGAATGCAAATCATCAAATATCACAATTCTTCATTCAATAATGTTCTTCATTGCCTTTGTTTGCTCATAATTTTAAACACTAGTGGAGTGTAAAATCTCAAGGTCATGAATTATCTTAGAGCAGAATTCATTGTCATCGCTTATAGTCCAACTCTTTCCACACCTCCTTGAAGATTCACCTTTTCCTGCCATTGTAAATATAGAAAATCATAAGAATATAAAAGAAAAGGTACCAATTTGGATTTGAGAGGAATGGGAGTGAAAATTTAGTGCAAGGTTCAAATTTTGGGTAAAAAGAGTGATTTGGAGATGATTTGAGTGATTTGAACACTAAAATCACAAGAAAACTTTTTGGAATCACAAAGAAAACCAATGGAGAGACTTTAGGGGAAACAGGTGGCACTTTTATGGCTTGAATGAATGAAAAAATGACGGAAAATTTTTAGCTTTTCCCTTTAAAAGCCGTGGGGTTGGGTCCAAAATTGGACTTCCCGTTGATGCAATCGACTGTGCTACACTATTAGCAGTTGACCATGATTGCTGGACATGTAACCCGAGTTGCACTTTGCAGCCAAAAAAATAAATAAAAATAAAAATAAAGATAGAATACCAAATTAAAATCAAATAAAATCAAATAAATCAAGTGAAAATAATTTTAAACAAAAACAAAAACTTAAAACTATTAAAAACAATAATTGAATTTTGCTAATTAAATAAATATTATCAACAAATATGAATGGATTATTTAAGAACCACCAATCTGCACAAATAAGAAGATTAATCAAAAGAATCAAGTATACATATAGAGAACTTCTCAAACCTTTAAATTCAAATCAAAAGCATCTAAAATTACAAGACTTTTTCAAAGATGAGAAAATTTATTTAGTGCAAGAGGCTTCATGAAAATAGCCACAAGTTGGCTATCAGTGCTAATCAATTTAGTGTGATATCCCTTTTCTATGCGTGATCATGCAAGAAATAATGCCTAATTTCTATATGCTTTACTCATTAATACAAGACCGAATTCTTAATCAAATTGATAGCACTTGTATTGCCACATGTAATGGGCACATGATCAAAACTTATACCTAAGTCTAAAAGAGTTTGCTTCGTCCATAAGATTTGTGCAAAAAAACTAGCCACCGAAATATATTCGGCTTCTATGGTTGATAGCGGAACTGAGTTTTGCTTCTCACTAAACCATGAGACTAGTGAAAATCCTAGGAAATGACAAGTGCCACTTGTGTCTTTTGATCAAAATAAGTCTGTGTGAGTGCATTTTGTTAGACAAGGTGCCATAAGCATTAGATAATATAATAGTTTTTGGACACATATAACCAATAAAGAGTTTATTATTTATTTTCATATATCAAATGTTGTCCTCTTTAAGTTCATTTATATTGAATATATGATAAGCAAACAAAAGTCTGAGATTGTCAGTCTAAACCTTTAAGATTGTGTATATGATAGACAGATTATGTAGAAGACATGAATCATAAAGGTGATAGTCTAAATTATAAGATTTGCAATCAAGGGAATAAAGTTAGACACTTTATTCATTTAAAGATTGTTATGTTATCTACATCCTTAATGGAAGATGACTTGTCTTGGTCATCCGAGTTGGACTTAACGAGTAGAAACATTGATATATTATCATAGGTAATAATATATTGGATCAGGATAAAAGTTGAATTAGTTTGATTAATAATACTGTTTGTTTGAATCAATTCACTTTAGACAATCATATGTATTGCATCTTAATCGTGAAATGAATTAATGGGCTTGTATTCTTGACTTGTGTCTTTTGATATACCAAAGGGTAACATCCTGAATTAGATAATAGTACACATACTGATACATTAGAGACATGACTCTTGATTAACGTAGACTCATTATTTATAGATATGGAATCCATACCTCTTTTCTAGAGTTAATGGTATTCTCTTATAGGCCTTATCTTATATTTGGAAAAACTAAAACGCTCAACTATTGGGATACAAAGGTATAACCAAATGGTATACTATTTATAGATAATAAGGATTCTAATGGTGAGATAATGAAACATAAGATATAAATAATCAGGAAGGTAAAACAGATTTTCCCTTAAGCTGATTGTGAATATCCTATAGAGATGCTGCACATTTTGATATGTCATGAATGATAAACTTATTGAAGTTTTGAATTTTATATAGTTCAAGAGTGCAGCTCAAAGCTTTTAGTGGAATAGCTTTGGAGTTGATAATTACAAAATACATGTATCAAATATATATTATCTTATAAATATAGGAGCTTGATATATATATATCCATTGAGTCCCCTTTGCTAGCTCACAATATTTCCTATAACAATATGCCGTATTTTTCCTACATATTGGTAACTTATGCTAATTCTTAAATTGGTTTGAATTCAGTTGATTGAATTTAATAATACATGTTAGTTTATTAGTTTAGTTTATTAGTTGAATTAATTTTATGAATAAATTCAAGATAAAAATGTTGAATTTTTTGGATATATATTTTGTTTGATATGAGATTATCCATCTATGACTGTTTTAATCAGATAACTTCTTATTGGGTTATTTGAATTAAAACTAAGGTCCTATCTAAGATTCTCTTGTATAATAAGTATATAGAAATTTTTAGAACTGGGCAAACCGGTAGGCTAGTGCCTTCTTTTGGCTAGCCAATGGAACATAACTTAGTTACAAAATCTAGACGAACAATAGGCAGGTGGTCAGGACCAATAGGCCGATTGCAAGAAATCTCGTTACGCATTTTTGACGCGTTTTGTTGCAGATTTTGATCTAGTTTTGAATTTAGAAGCCTTATTTAAGTAGATGACTCCCTACCAGCCACTATAAATAAGATAATTGTTCCTATTTTATTTAGATCACCAGAGAAATTTAGAGAGAGTGTTCTAGTAAGAAAAACTTTGAAATTCCCATAGGGCTATTGTTCAACGTCTTAAACCTTTTCTCTTAATTTTCTCTTGTGGTTGGAATGAGACATTACCAATATAGGAGAATTGAACGACCTGTAGCCTTGCACTTTGGTCGTGGCAAAGAGAATAGCAAGAAAGACTAATTGGTTGAAGCTCTTCTGGATGCAATTTTTAGTAGCAGTTTTGTCAGAGTTTTTGTTCTCAAAAGTATGGTTCCAATTCTAAGATCTTAATTAATTTATATACATAGCATGTCTAACTTATTATTTGGAAAAGGGCTTTGATTTAAAATTTTTAAAATTCTATTGTGTTCACATTTTTCCACCTTTTTAAATACCATAATTAAAATTCTTAGTACCACTTAGACATTGAAAAATATGCTTAACCACACTAAGATGAAACTCATAAGGATTAGCTTGAAATCTAACTCATAAATGAACACTTAACATAATGTCTTGCCTACTTGCATTCAAATATAGTAAGGAACAGATCATACCTTGATACTTTGTGATAGCTACCGCCTTGCCACATTTGTCCTTATCCAATTTGATTGGTAAACTCATTGGAGTGTCCATCAGCTTTAGATCCCCCATTTTAAATCTTTTAAGGAGGTCCCTTATATACTTAGCTTGATTGATGAAGTTGTCATCTTCAGTTTGCTTGATTTAAAGTCCAAGGAAGAAGTTGAGCCGTCATGCTCATCTCAAACTCACTATGCATACTTTTAAAAAACTCTTCACATAGAGCAATATTAGTAGATCTAAAAATAACGTCATCAACATAAATTTGTACAATAATTAAATCATCACCCTTGAATTTTGTAAAAAAGTGTAGTGTCCACTTTTCCCATAGAAAAACAATTTTCAATCAATAGCTTACTAAGCCTATCATACCAAGCTTTAAGAGCTTGCTTCAAACCATATGAAGCCTTTTTTAATTTAAAAACATAATCCGGATAGTTGTGATTTGAAACCAGGTATTATTCTTCATAAACTTCTTCTAAAATGTATTCATTTAAGAATATGCATTTGACATCCAATTGGTAAAGGGTAAACCCTTTGTTGCAAACAAAAGCAAGCAGCATTCTAATGGACTTAAGACTAACAACCAGTGCAAAGGTTTCTTCATAATCAATACCTTCTTCTTGATTCAAACCTTGGGCCACTAATCTAGCCTTGTTTTGCAAAGTTACACCATTCTCATCCTTTTTGATCCCCCGTCTAGTATCGATCACGGATTGAGAACTAGGTCTCAAAATAAGTTCTCATACATCACTTCTTTCAAATTGACTTAGCTCTTCTTGCATTGCTAAAATCTAAAATACATCATTTTAGGCATCTTTAAAACATTTTGGTTCAATTTGTGAAAGAAAAGCTAAATTATTGTAAATATTTTTCAAAAAAGATCTAGTTTTTACTCCATAAGCGAGACTATCTGTTGGAAACAAAGTGCACAGCAGAATTTTTAAAATTTTTCATCAGAATAATTTCCAAAAAACAAGTTTGACATGTTATATGTATAAATTAGACAGATCTTACTAACCTTAGTGTGCCGAAGAACCTCTGTAACCTGTGTAGAGAAGTAACGTTCTAGAAGAGTCTCAACCAACTGGTCTTCTTTGCTATTCTCTATCCACAACCAGAGTGAGTGTGGGCTCACACGTACAACCCTTCCACCGGTGACTCTCCTTCCAACCAATAGAGAGAACCCAAAGCTAGTGTTCGTGATTTGTGAACAAAAGCTCTCAGGGAGTTTTCAGATGCTCACTAGAAGAGTATCGCTCTTAATTTCTCAAATTGATCTAAGTAAATCATGAGACTCACTCCCTTTATATAGCTATTGGTCCTGGGGTCAGTCCGTATCAGATTAGGTCTCAAAAACTCAAAACAGAATCAAGTTCGGATCAATATCTGATAAGATCTGCGTGAAAACGCGTAATCTTATCTCTCGTTGATCGGCAGGCCGAACATTCTGATAGGCAAGCCGAACAGGCCAGTTCGACAGGCCGACCACGTCATTCGACAGGCCTAACTCCGGAGAAAAAATCTCCGCGAATCTTTTATTTTCCACCCAAGATTCTGAAGGATAAAGTCTCAGTTTTGATTCAAATAACCCAATAGAGAAGATATCTGATCAAAACAAACTTTATCAAGATAATCTCTAAGAAAATAAATCAATTCACAATAATTCTACAAGTTTACCTTGATCTAATTTATCCAAAATTAAATCAACTGATAAACAAACAAGAATTATCTGATCGTAATAATTCAACAAGTTTATCTTGAACTAATTTCTTACAAAATTAATTCAACCGATAAACAGACATGAATTATTTGATTCTTACAAATTTTAAACCAATCTGATAAATTCGACATAAGTCACCAATTATTGGAAAAGCACGTCATGTCGTTACAGGACTTTGTGAGCTAGCAAAGGGGACCAAAATGGACCTATAAAGTTCAAGCTCATGATAATTATGAAACCCAATATCCCAGATATACATTTCATAATTATCAACTCCAACGCTACTCCACTAAAAGCTTGGAGCTGCACTCTCGAACTTTATAGAATTACGTAGCTCGTGTAGCTAAGTCTCCATGACATATCAAAGTGTATCGTATCCCCATATGATAATCCATAATCGGCTTAAGGACAAGTTCTGTCTTACCTTCCTGATTATTTTTATCTTACGTTCCATTGTCTAACCATTAGAAAACTTACCATCCAAAGATAGCATACCATTCGGTTACACCTATGTATCCAAATGGTTGAGCGCTCCAGTTTTCCAATTACAAGACAACGCATATAAGAGGTTATAATTACTCCTAAAGAAGAGCTATGGATTCCATATCTATGAATAACAAGTCTACGCTAGCAAGAGTCATGCCTCCAACATACCGGCATGCATACCACTATAGAGATGTGGGAGTCACCCATTGGTACATCAAAAGACACAAGTCAAGACAACGGGCCCACTATTCATCTCAGGATTAAGATACAATACAAATGACTATCTAAAGTGAATCGATTTGCCAAGATAGAATTATTAATCCAAATCAATTCACTTTATGTCTCGATCCTACACATCGTCACCCATGACAACGTGCCAATGTTTTTATTCATGGAGTCCAACTCTGATGGTCAAGACAAACCATCTCCCATAAGGGATATAGACAAAATAACAATCTTTACATGAATAAAGCGCCCAACTTTTATTCCCTCAATTGCGGATCATATGTTTTAGACCATCACCTTAAGAATCGTGCCTTTCGCATAATCAGTCCATCATATGCCCAATTCTTAAGGTTTAGACTGACAGTCTCAGACTACTGTTTGCTTATCATACATTCAACAAATATGAACGTAAAGAGGACAAGATTTGGTATACAAAAGAATAAATTCTTTATTTATAAAAATGTCTCCAAAAACGTATTATATTTTTAAGGTTTAGACTGACAATTCTTAAGGTTTAGACTGATAGTCTCAGACTACTGTTTGCTTATCATACATTCAACAAATATGAACGTAAAGAGGACAAGATTTGGTATATAAAAGAATAAATTCTTTATTGATAAAAATGTCTCCAAAAACGTATTATATTTTTACTCCTTAGGGCATACATGTCTAGCACTATCATCAATAATAATATCTTTCTTAGGGTGGTAAAGATGATATCTCAAATCCTTTGGCAAAGGATGTGATATAGGCTTGACTTTCAAATTCTCCTTTTGTTGTAGACCTTGTTATGGTTGTTTCGTAGTTTGAGTGATGATGTTTTGAGGGGAACAAGGACTTTCTTGAAGTTCTTCACATTTATCTTCAAGTTCTAAGTTCTTCATCTAATATTCCAAACCTAAATCATCATCATCCCCGACCTTCTCAATGGAAATGTTAGTTTCATCAAATATAACATGCATTGATTCTTCTACAACTAGATTTCTTTTATTAAGCACTCTATAAGCTTTACTAATAGTAGAATAACCAAGAAAAATGCTAACATGCATCAAATTTTCTTAAGTTATCTTTATTGTTTAAAATACAACATTTGCAACCAAAAACTTTGAAATAACCAATGTTAGGTTTTCTACCCTTCCAAAGTTCATAGGGGTTTTATTCATTTTATTCCTAATTGTTGGAGAACGAGTACGTAGTAGAATTTTTACAAAATTTTAAATCAAATTATTCTTCAAAAACCCAAGCTTGACATGCCATATACATAAATTAATTTGATCTTACTAACTTTTGTATGCTGAAGAACTCCTACAATCAGTGAAGAGAAGAATGTTCTAGAAGAGCCTCAACTAACTAGTCTTCTTTACTATTCTCTATCTAAGATTGAAGTGTGTGTGGGCACACGTCGTACAGCTCTTCCCCAGTGACTCTCTTTCCAACTAATTGAGAAGACCTAGAGCCAAGGTTCATGATTGTGAATAATAGCCCTCACAGAGTTTTAGAGTACCTAACACTGGAGTACTCACTCTTAACTTCTCATTGATCTGAGTAACTAAGAAAACTCACTCCTTATTTAAAGACGCCAGACCGAGGGTTAGTCAATATTAGATAAGGCCTCAAAAATTCGAATCTAGATCAACTTTTGATAAAATCGCATCAAAAATACGTAATCAGATTATCGTTAGATCGACAAGCCAAACTACCAAATTGGCCTATCGAACTATAACACCCAAGATTTTTAATGCATTTAAAATGCATTAAGTTAAGGATTATATTAAGATGAAAAGTACAGTTTAAAGAAAAATATTGTATAATAACATGGAAAATTATACAATATTGGAACAAAGCAGTATAAGAATTAGACTGTTTAAGGTTATACAGTACAAAATTGGACTGTGTAGACCACAAATTTTGTTTATAAAGTGCAGAAAAGAAAGCAAAAAAAAAAGAAAAAATTAGACAAAACTTCAGCTCTCTCTCTACTTTCTCTCTCTACATTTTCTCTCTCTCCTCAAATCTCGATCAAGATTTTGGCGTTTATTTTCGACACCTCCCACACCAATGGAAAGCTCTCACCGAGCTGAGTCCAACGAGGTATCATGCCGCCCAAAACGCCACCAAAGGAGGCCACACGCGTCGCTCAAAGTGGCAGTGAAACCCATTTTTCCCGACATGATTTCTCCACCGTCTGACCACCAATCGACCTGATCTTGGTGTCTACGGACTCAGCATAACGAGAGGAACAAGAAGACACCAATCTTTTAGCTCAATTTCAGCTAGAGAGGCATGACAAAGATGCCCTGTTTCTGTCGTCACGCCACCACTTGATGCGCCATTCACGGTGGCGTTGAGGTGCACCACTGCCACCATTAGACTCAGATGGCGATGGGGAGTGAGAACCCCGAACCAATTGCACCCTCGCTCGGCCGCCCGTTGAAGGAGGGAGGTCGCCGTCGTCGTCGTCATGGGTAAGTTTGATTTCACCATTGCAAGCGACGTTGGACCAAATTGGCAGTGGCATTATGCTTAGAGAGGGACAGGGAACATTTTCCCCCTCCCAATTTCATGAGACATCGTCGGATCGATGGAGAACGGCCTCTGCCGCCTAGCGTCGCTGTGAAGAGGTGAAGCCATCGTTCCATGCGGTGTTGAGTAGCCCTATCTTAGGGGAAATGCTCAGAGGATGTCGGGGAGCAAAACCCCTAGCTCAATTTAACGGTAGCTTCACCGGTGATAAGAGATCCGAGCCACCGATTTTGGCCGAGAATCCCATCTTTGAATTGAGTAGATAGAGGTCGAATTGGGTAAAATTGACATCGTTATTAGACTCAGGAAGGTCAAATTAGTGGGGGTAGGCTTGAGCTCAGCCCCCAACGAAGCCAATCGCCATCGGTCAACGGTGGTCAACGCTGGTCAACGGCCGGTCACCGGCCAAATTTGAGATTTTGTGATCCGAACCTCCAATTGAAGATCCGAGACTGCCTCCCAACTCGTTTTGATGCTCTAAACGCAATGGTGACCTCCGTTATAGGTAATTCTACTCTGGTGAAAATCATCTGGTACCAACTGTACGTAAATCGAGGCAATTTAAACAGCAGTAACGGAGTTTGGAATGACATTTTCAATAATGTATGATCTCCAGGAAGCATTCCTAGCTATTCATGGTCGCTCAAGGAGCACTGTAAAAGATGCTTCACATACTGTAGATGCAGCGAGATACAACTGGATCCGCTTAGCTTGGAGTCCAAGTAAGTAGGAATCTCGCCTATAATATGAACCGTTTTAAAATAAATTGTTTTAGATGCTTTCATAAAAATTTATGAAATGCATGACCAGTGATTGTTACACTGTTTTATGTGAGAATGGGTCTTATAATGTTGCAAGGTTGATGAAAACCCCGCTAAGGGTAAAATCGTCATTATCAAAGAAACGGCTAGAACAGAGTCGAACACTCTGATTTAGCATAACGTTGTTAGATGAAAAATATTTCATAATACATTAAGTAATGAAATCGCCAGTAAGACAGGAGATTTAATAAGGGATGTTTAAGTAAACGAAAGGTAAACCGATGGGTTACAAGGTTAAAAGGAAAAGTAACCCCGGTGGGTTACAAAGCTAAGTGAAGGACAGGTAAACCGATGGTTTATAAGGTTAAATAAAGACAACGGTAAACGAATGTATACTAGTCAAGTTAAAAGGAAAGAATGGTTAATGTTTACGTTTTATTATCAATCAAGTAGATTGATAAAAAGAAAGTTAATTAATGAGTCGGCTGTCGTATGATCAGGACACAGAAGCCGACTAATGGACGAAAAAGGAATAAGACAAGAATGGAATAGAGAACGTTAGAGCATAGTCTGGGTAAGTTTCAAATCTCACCTACAGTATGAAATAAATGATTTTTAAATGCTTATTTATATGATTTGCAAATGAGTTTGCAATTATTATGCAAGTTTCTTTTAAAGTATGTTTGCATTTATTATGCAAAAAGTTTTAAAGTTCAAGAAAAAGATTTGTAATGAATTTGCAATTGTTATGTTTAAAGTCTATTTGCTTATTTATATACATAACATTTTTAATAGTTCAAGTTATGGTTTTCAAAGTATTTAAAGTATGTTTTGCATTATGACAATGCATAATGTTTTATAATTTAAGTTATAAGTTTTATGATTCATTGGTTATGCAATAAATTGCATTTGTTGTGCAATAAGTTTTAGAATAAAAGTTATAATTTGCAAAATGTGATTTAATTGTATGTTGCATTTGTTATGCAATAAGTGTTAGAATACAAGTTATGATTTACAAAATGTGTTTGCGTTTTATGATGCATTTGTTAAGCAATATGTTACGTTTGTTATACAATAGGTTTTATAGTACAAGCTATGAATTGCAAGTGTGTTTGCATATGAGGTGATTGCATTTGAAATGCTCACTAAAGTTAATAAGAAGGTAATGTAAAGATAAAAAGAAAGTATCGTACCAGCCTCTTTGTTATGAGGTAATGAAAGGAAAATTAAAGTTTGACCTCCTAGATGTGAGGTACAAGACCTCAATGTTTGATGGTCTCAAGTCTTCCACAAGGGAAGCATAATGTTTATGATCTCATGATTAATGAGTTAGTACGAACACTAAAGTAAAGTAAAGAAAATGAAGGTAAGATAAGGAAAGATAAAGAATAAGGATAGAAAGTTAAAATAAGAAAAGAATGCTCATAAAATGCTCCTAATTGAAGTTAATAATTGGGCATAAATGGAGTCATGTATTCTGATGTTGCTTGAATGCCTTTTTATGAAATATTTATATGTTATGTTATGGAAAACATTTAGAGAAATGTTTTATGATAAATATTTATGAAAAACATTTTCATGTTTTCAAGAAAAGGTTTATGAATGATGTTTTAAGAAAAACGTTCAAGAAATATTTTACGAAAAATGTTTATGCAAAACGTTTCAGAAATGTTTTATGAAAAACGTTTTCAGAAATGTTTATGGAAAACATTTGTGTAAAATGTTTCAAGAGGAAAGTTTTTATAAGAAAAGTCTTAAAGCATGATTAAATGATTTGTGAGAATATGTTTGAACTTACTGAGCGAAAGCTCATTAAAAGTTTATTCATGCTGTAGGTAATTTATTGGTGACCAGTAGGACCCGTTAGAAGAACTGGGTGCTGCGGAGGACAGATGCGAAGATTTGGGTACGGATAACATCACTGTTTGCTTCTGCTATGCAAAGAAAAGGTTTTCCATTGTTTAATGTTGTGTTTTCAAAGTTTAAAGAAAATCAGGGTTCTAAGAATTGTATTCAAAGTTTTAAGATACAGTTTACGAACTGTTTTATGTAATTATAAAGTAAAGTTTTGAGCTATGATTTAATAAATGTTTCTTATTAAGTTTTAAGAAATGATTTGAAATAATTTTAAGGACAAGTGTTGAGCGAGGTCTCAACTTGAAATGCGACAAAGGCCGCATCAGTTTTAAAGAACGTTTAAAGAAAAAAAAATTATTTCAGTATTTTTCTTACTAAGTAAGTAAGATTACTATTTATGAAATGATGTTTAAGAAAGTAAAGTGACTGCCCGAAAAGGCGGGTCGTCACACGAACTTACTCTATCAACAAACCGAACTAACAGATTGGCCTACTAAACTTGCGAAACAAGATCCCTAAGAATCTTTTATTTTACACCTGAGATTCTTTGGATAGAGCCTTAATTTTAATTCAAATAACCTAATAGAGAAGTTATTTGATCAAAACAGTCATATTTGGATAATCCCGATAATTTAACTAGTTTATCTTAAATTAATTTACAAAATTACTTCAACTAATAAATACACAAGAATTATCTGATCCTATCAAATTTCAGCCAATCTAATAATTTAACATAAGTTACCAATTTATTAGAAAAGCACGCCGTATCATTACAGGATTTATTATGAGCTAGCAAAGGGAACCTGATGGACCTATATTGTTCAAGCTCTAATAATTATAAAATATAATATCTCAGATACACATTTTATAATTATCAACTCTAACGCTACTCCACTAAAAGCTTAGAGCTACACTCTTGAACTATATAAAATTACAAAGCTCCAAATTAGCAAAGTGTCCATGACATATCGTAATGAGTCATAGCCCCGTCGGATATTCATAATCGGCTTAAAGATAAATTCTATTTTACCTTTTCGATTATTTTTATCTTATGTTCTGTTATCTCACCATTGGAAAACTTACCACCCAAGAATAGTATACCATTTGGTTATACATATGTATCCAAATGGTTGAGCACTCCAGTTTTTCAATTACAAGATAACGCATATAAGAGAATAACATTAGCTCCACCAATAGAGCTATGGATTCCATATCTATGAATAGCAGGCCTATGCTATAAAGAGTCATGTCTCCAACATACCAGTATGTATACCACCACAAAGTTAAGATATCACACTTTGGCATATCAAAAGACATAAGACAAGATAACGGGCTCAATAGTCCTTTTAGGATTAAGATACAACACATATGATTGTCTAAAGTTAATTGATTTGCATAGATAGAATTATTAATTCAAATCAATTTCACGTTATGTCCTGATCCAAGACATTATCACCTATGACAATGCACCAATGTTTCTACTCACAAAGTCCAACTCAATGGCCAAGACAAGCCATCTCCCGTCAAGGATCTAGATAACATAACAATCTTATTATGAATAAAGCGCCCAACTTTATTCCCTCGATTGTGGATCTTATTATTTAGACCATCACCTTTAGAATCATGTCTTCTGCATAATCTGTTCATCATATGCCTGATTCTTAAAGGTTTAGATTGATAGTCTCAGACTTTTGTTGCTTAACATACATTCAATAAATATGAACGTAAAGAGGACAACAGTTGGCATGTGAACAATAAATAAATTCTTTATTGATAAAATGTCTTCAAAAATATATGACAACATTTTACTCCTTTAGGCATACATGTCTAACACTAATAAGAACTCTATTCATAACATAGCATGCGGTATTAATGGCTACAGCCCAAAAATTTTTTAGTAAATCATTTTCGTTAAGCATAGGCATAGCCATTTCTTATAAAACTCTATTTTTTTGCTCAATCACATCATTTTGTTGAGGGGTTCTTGATGCCAAAAAATTATGTTCATACCCTTTTTTGTTGCAAAATTCAAATGCATCACTATCGAACTCAGTCCATGGTCACTTCTAATAAAAGTAATCATGTAGCCTTATTCATTTTAACTCCATGGTCACTTCTAATAAAATTAATCATGTAGCCTTATTCATTTTAAACTCTTTTGCAAAAATATGAAAACATTTTTAAAGCATCATCTTTATTTACTAAAAATATAACCCATGTAAATCTTGAAAAATCATCAATAATAACAAAGGGATAGTATTTACCACCTAGACTTATAGACGTAGAAGGACCAAATAAATCCATATGAAGAAGTTGCAAAGGTCTAGGAGTAGGAATTTCAAAAATTAATTTAAAAGAGGTTCTAACTTGTTTGTTTAATTGGCAGGCTTTGCAAATTTTTGAAATGGGAGTTTAGGCAACCTCCAAACAAGTTCTTTTCTAGAAATTTTTGACAGTAAATGCATGCTTGCATGTCCAAGTCTTCTATGCCAAAGCCAAGTTTCATCATTCAAAATGGAAAGACATTGATTTTGGTTTGAAAGCTTTTCAACATCTATAGTATAAACATTTTCATTTTGGTCCCCAACAAACACAACCTCACTATTGCAAACATTTTCAATTAATCACTTGGAAGATTCAAAAGCAACCTTATATCCCTTATCACATAATTGATTAATGCTAAGCAAAATATGCATCAAATTATCAACAAGCGAAACATTTTCAATAAGGAGAAAGGAACCATTACCGACATCACTTCATCAAGGATCTTTCTCTTAGCATTGTCTCCAAATGTAACATGATCACCATACTACTTGGTGAAGTTAGAGTATAAAGAGAGATCTCTCGTCACATACTTAGAGCAACCGCTATCCTAAAACCACTTCATTTTTTTTTTCCTTTCTTGATGCCTACAAATGAACTCAAGGTTTGATATTTGGTACCCATATTACTTTGGGTCCATTAGTGTTAGTCTTTGAGGTTTTGGGAACCATTCTTGTTTAACTCCAAAATATGCATTCTTTTTTATGGAACAATAAAAAGCGGTATGTTTATCTTGATTACAATAAGTGCATATATATTTTGAGTTAACTTTGCTAGTTGATGCGTTGACAAAATAATTCTTTAAATATTTTTGTCCAATGTGTAGCTTATACACTAAACCACCCTTGTTGAAAACACAATATTGTTCACTAAGCATTAAATCAAACTTTTTCTTTTCCTTGGAGAATTTGAAAATTATATTTGTCAAGTTATCAACTTTTTCTTTCATAGAAGCATTCTCAACAAGTAAATAGTTGTCAACAATCTTTGATTTTTCATTTTTCAAAATCTCAATTTCATCTTGAAGAATTGCAATTTTCTTTCTAAGCAAAGCATTCTTATGTGCTAGTTTTTCATAATCATCATGCAATTCATCAAAAGATTTGTATAACTCAATAACATCAATTTCATCACAATCAATATTAGAAAAATTAAAGGAGGATACCTCATTATTCTCAATAGCCATGAAGCACATATAGGCGACTTCTCTTGGTTCTTTCTCATCAGAATCATCAAAATCAAGTCCATCCCAAGTAGCTTGAAGAACTTTCTTCAACTCCTACTTCTTGGCTCCTTTCTTGGTCCCTTTTCTTCTTGAAAGGACAATCCGGTTTTATATGACCTAGCTTTTTATGATCATAGCAAATAATTTCATCTTTCCTTGACTTTTCCCGTTGGTCTTCTTTCCTCTTAGGCTCTTTGCATTTGTTGAATTTTTTATAAAATTTCTTATGTTCTTTTGCTAACAAGGCCATAGCTTCCATGTGTTGAAAAATGAGTACGTAGTGAAATTTTAAAAATTTTAAATTAGAGTATTTTCCAAAACATAAGTTTGACATGTTATATACATAAATTAATCATAGATCTTACTAACCTATTTATGCCGAAGAGCTCTTGCAATCAGTGAAGAGAAGAACGTTTCAAAAGAGCCTCAACCAACTGGTTTTCTTTGCTATTCTCTATTCACAATTGGAAGGTGTGTGGGCATAGGTCATGCAGCTCTGTTAGACATGTATGCTCTAAGGAGTAAAAATGTAATACGTTTTTGGAGACATTTTTATCAATAAAGAATTTATAAATTTATATATACCAAATATTGTCCTCTTTACGTTCATATTTGTTGAATGTATGATAACCAAACAGTAGTCTGAGACTGTCAGTCTAAACCTTAAGAATTAGGCATATGATGGGATGATTATGCGGAAGACACAATTCTTAGGGTGATGGTCTAAAACATATGATCCGCAATCGAGGGAATAAAGTTGGGCGCTTTATTCATGTAAAGATTGTTATGTTGTCTATATCCCTTTTTGGGAGATGGTTTGTCTTGACCAACGGAGTTGGACTCCATGAATAGAAACATTGGCACGTTGTCAAAGGTGACAATGTGTTGGATCGGGACATAAAGTGAATTGATTTGGATTAATAATTCTGTCTTGGCAAATCGATTCACTTTAGACAGTCATTTGTATTGTATCTTAATCCTGAGATGAATAATAGGCCCGTTGTCTCGACTTGTGTCTTTTGATGTACCAATGGGTGACTCCCACATCTCTATAGTGGCATGCATGCCGGTACGTTGGAGGCATGACTCTTGATAGCGTAGACTTGTTATTCATAGATATGGAATCCATAGCTCCTCTTTAGGAGTAATGATATCCTCTTATATGCGTTGTCCTGTAATTGGAAAACTGGAGCGCTCAACCATTTGGATACATAGGTGTAACCGAATGGTATACTATCTTTGGATGGTAAGTTTTCTAATGGTGAGACAATGGAATGTAAGATAAAAATAATCAGGAAGGTAAGACAGAACTTGTCCTTAAGCCGATTATGGATGATCATATGGGGATGCGATACACTATGATATGATATGGAGACTTAGCTACACGAGATTCGTAATTCTATAAAGTTCGAGAGTGCAACTCCAAGCTTTTAGTGGAGTAGCGTTGGAGTTGATAATTGTGAAATATATATCTGGGATATTGGGTTTCATAATTATCATGAGCTTGAACTTTATAGGTCCATTTTGGTCCCCTTTGCTAGCTCACAAAATCCTATAACGACACGGCATGCTTTTCCAATAATTGGTGACTTATGTCGGATTTATCAGATTGGTTTAAAATTTATAAGAATCAAATAATTTATGTCTGTTTATCGGTTGAATTAATTATGTAAGAAATTAGTTCAGGATGAACCTATTGAATTATTCCGTTCGGGTAATTCTTGTCTGTTTATCGGTTGTTTTAATTTTGGACAATTAGAACAAGATAAACTTGTAGAATTATTGTGAATTAATTTATTTTCTTAGAGATTATCTTGATAAAGTTTGTTTTGATCAGATATCTTTTCTATTGGGCTATTTGAATCAAAACTGAGACTTTATCCTTTAGAATCTCGGGTGGAAAATAAAAGATTCGCGGAGATTTTTTCTCAGCAGTTCGGCCTGTCGGATGACGTGTTCGGCCTGCCGAACTGGCCTGTTCGGCCTGCCTATCAAAAAGTTCGGCCTGCCAACCGACGACAGTTAAGATTACGCGTTTTCACACGGATCTTATCAGATATTGATCCGAACTTGATTCTGTTTCGATTTTTTTGAGACCTAATCTGATATGGACTGACCCTAGGACCAATAGGTATAAAAAGGGAGTGAGTCTAATGATTTACTCAGATCAATTTGAGAGATTAAGAGTGATACTCTTCTAGTGAGCATCTGAAAACTCCCTGAGAGCTTTTGTTCACAAATCACGAACACTAGCTTTGGGTTCTCTCTGTTGGTTGAAAGGAGAGTCACCGGTGGAAGAGCTGTACGTGTGAGCCCACACTCACTCTGGTTGTGGATAGAGAATAGCAAAGAAGACCAATTGGTTGAGGCTCTTCTGAAACGTTACTTCTCTACACAGGTCGCAGAGGTTCTTCGGCACACTGAGTTTAGTAAGATCTGTTTAATTTATACATATAACATGTCAAACTTGTATTTTGGAAAATACTCTGATGAAAAATTTTTAAAAATTCCGCTGCACACTTTGTTTCTAACAATTGGTATCAGAGACGAGGTTTTACATAAATTTGCAAGTTTGTGATCATGTTATATGCATAAATTTTGTGATCTTAATCTCTCTAATGCTTGAATTAAATTTTATAGAGAGATGGCACTCTAGGTTTCTATATAATATATATGTTGTCATGGATTATGTGGTGAATGTTTATTCATTAATTATGGTTGATTAAATTGTTGTTTAATTATTTATTAATTAATTAATACCGGTTATGGTTCCTTAGAGGTTAGAATGTATATATAAGTTTTTTCATGTAATTAGATGGCGGACTATTATCTCCGTCTAGGAATTGTTATTTAATTTTAATTTGTAAGAATTTTATAATTAAATAATTATTCGGAGAAGACGGAACGAGAAGTCGAATCTTAAAGATTGATGATGGCGCCTCCAGGTATTTCCTGAGTCTCTAATTTTATGTTTTTGAATTGTTGAAAATAAAATTGATGAATTGCATTAAAATTGTATTTTCTGGATTAAGGTTTCTTCTGCTCGGTCGGCATGCCGGACCTCACAGTTCGGTAGGCCGAAGGTCACAAATCGACAGGCCGGACGTACGGTCTGGCAAGCCGACAGTGGGGCAGAAATTTTGGTGCTCTGCCGGCAGGCCGAACCTTCATGTTCGGCAGGCCGAACCACCATGATCGGCAGACCGATCACCCAGATCGGACTGCCGACCGAGAGGTGCCAGGTGTCCAAAAAAGGTACAATTTTTTCAATGCAGTTTTAATTTTATTTTTGGGACGATTCTGAGAAACATTAAATTTGGATATGACCGGAAATATGAAGTGTTCGATTCATACGGGATTGAAGACTTGAAGACGGATATTACATGAAGAAGGATACAGCTTGAGGATTCAAGGATGAAGAATCGATAAATGTCTCGATTATTCTCTTGTAATCTTAGTTTTCTATTCTCTAGGGTGGAACCATAATATTACGGTTATTATTATTATTTTGCTTGTAGCTTTGCTTGATTGCTTTGCTTGTCTGCATTATAATATGATTTACCATGTATATTGATAACATGTCATATAGAATAGGGAGTGCCGCTCATATTAAAATTGTTCATGTATAATTTTTAAAATAAAACCTTGACTTCAAAAGATTGAGTGGGAGAAGGTTTTCGAAGAGAGAACCTAAGGCCTCCATCGTTGGTCCATAGGAAGAACATGGTGGTCCTGACCCCTAGGAAGGGATTTCTATCATGTACCAGATTGGATCTCTGAAAGGATAAGGTATTTTTGTATGATTTATGGTTGCACACCCCTAGGTGGTGACTATAAATCATAGATAAAATATTGAAATAGTGGTTATACGCTCACGTTAATTTTATTATTAACCTCCTCTAGGAGCTCTGTTAATAAAATTAATGGCCAAAGAAACGATTATTAGTATATGCTGGATCATACGGGTCCTAGATGGCATATATTAATCTGGAGGAGATTCGTGTTCCTGATTGAATTTAGCATGACTCCCCTAGGAGCTTGTTGAATTCTGAGTTGGGAATTATTGTTGTAAGGTTGTGATATTTTCAAGGTTTTGACACATAAACACATTTGTATGATTTTACATGATTGTGTTATCTTACTAAATTATTATATATGTTTGCTTATGTTTGGTATATGATTCTTTATTGTAGATTGAAAATGTCTAAAAAAGCTTTATTATTGATACTTGACAAAAACCAATTAACCGGTGAGAACTATAACGTTTGGAAACGGAACCTGGACTTCATCCTTTCCTTTGAGAAACTGAAATATGCATTGACAACTCCTTGTCCTCCCGAGCCTACGGGAGACTCAAGTAATGAGCAATTCCAAGCGTACGACCGCTGGAAAGATGCTAATGATTAGGCCCCCTGCTATGTTATGGCTAGCATGAATAACGTGCTGCAGGCTCAACATCAAGATTATGAGACTGCGAAGTAGATCTTGGATAATCTTGAGGACATGTTTGGAGGCCAGGCCATAACAAAGCGGCAAGGGGCACTTCAGAAACTCTTAAACTGTAGACAGACACTGGGGACATCTGTAAAGGAGCATATGATGTTGGTCATGGGTTACCTCGCTGAGGCTCAAACCAATGGAGCCGACATCGATGCTGAAACTCAGATGGCTATGGTCTTTGAGACTTTGTCTAAGGAATTTATTTCATTTAGAGCTACTTTAAATTTGAGCAATAGACAGGATATGACCTTGATAGAACTGATGAAATAGTTACAGGAGTTTGAACTGCTGATCAGGGAGTCTCCTGCTGCTGGTGAGGCCAATATGGTAGCTGCTTCTGGTTCCAATTCTAACTCTAGAAATGGAAAGAAGCAACGGGCCAAGAGTGGCAAGTCTTCTATTCCTGCTACAACCAAGAGCAAGAAGAAGAAGAAGAAGAACCCAAAGAAGCTTAAGTGCTTCTTCTGTGGTAAGGTCGGGCATATAAAGAAGCATTGCAAGGACTTCCTTTCCAAGGGAGGTAGGTGTGATCTTCTATATTTAGAAACTTGTTTGGTTGAGGAATCCAGTGACATTTGGGTCATAGATTCCAGTGCAACTAATCATGTCTGTGTTTCTTTGCAGGAATTCAAAGAAACGAGAAGTCTACTTCGTGAAGACTTAATGCTTCGGATGGGTGATGGATCCTTGGTCTCAGTGGAAGCAGTGGGAGTTGTCCATCTTTATTTTGATAATTATAGGAGTTTAATTTTGCGAGACTGTTTTTATGTTCCTAAATTTAAAAGGAATTTAATTTCTGTATCTTTTTTATTTAAAGACTCCTACGTGGTATCTTTTAATGAAAAAGTAGTGATTCGTAAAAACAAATCTTTTATCTGTTCTGGATGGATGCAAAATAATCTATATTTTATCAAACCTAAGATGGACTTATTGCTTAATGCTGAGATAAATGATAATGATTCAAAAAGACTTAAAACTTCTCACTCTAATAAGACTTATCTTTGGCATTTGCGCCTTGGCCATATTAACCTGAATAGGATTCAAAGGTTGGTAAGGGATGGACCTTTAAGTCACTTAAAGGTGGAATCTATACCTCAATGTGAGTCTTGTTTGGAGGGTAAAATGACCAAAAGACCATACGGGTCTAAGGGCAATAGGGCCGAAGGGGTTCTAGAACTTGTGCATAGTGATGTTTGCGGACCGATGAACATCCGGGCACGAGGAGGGTATGAGTACTTCATCACTTTTATTGACGATTACTCAAGATATGGGTATGTGTACCTAATGCACCACAAAAGCGAAACTTATGATAAATTCAGGGAGTTTCAAGCTGAAGTGGAAAAGCAATTGGGTAAACCCATAAAGGCACTTTGATCGGATCGAGGTGGGGAATACCTTTCTGAAGAGTTCTTGGGACACTTGTTAGAGAATGGGATTTTATCCCATTTGACTGCGCCGGGTACTCCGCAGCAGAATGGCGTAGCGGAGAGAAGGAATAAGACTTTGTTGGACATGATTCGGTCCATGATGAGTTATTCATCATTGCCTTTATCCTTTTGGGGATATGCACTACAAACCGCATGTTATCTTTTGAACAATGCGCCTTCAAAATCGGTCCCTAAAAATCCTCACGAGTTATGGACAAGACGGAAGACATCCTTAAACCATATTCGCATATGGGGATGTCCAGCTCATGTCCTGTTTAAGGATCCGAATAAGTTGGAAGCACGTTCAGAATTTTGCGTGTTTGTAGGATATCCAAAAGGGTCTAAAGGGGGTTATTTTTATAACCCAAAGGAAAATAAAGTCGTGGTTTCAACTAATGCAACTTTCCTTGAGGAGAGTTACATGAACGACTTTAAACCTCGAAGCAAAGTGGTGCTTGAGGAGTTGAGGGGTGATCCATTTACTCTAGAGGTTCCGAATGAAACCATTCCGATCAGTGTAGAAAAACCAAACAAACCTGAACAACAACCTCAGGGGCTTCGGCGTAGTGGGAGGATCGGGCGTCAACCTGAGAGGTATATGTTCAATGGGGAAGTCTTTTTGGCTGAACCAGATGAACATGACAAGGATCCTTATACTTACGCAGAAGCAATGGAGCATGTTGATTCAAGACTCTGGACAGAGGCCATGAACATAGAGATGAAGTCTATGGAGACTAATCGGGTTTGGGAGCTTGTGGATCTTCCCGAAGGGGTAAAACCTATAGGGTGTAAGTGGATCTATAAGAGGAAAAGAGGAGTGGATGGAAAGGTCGAAACCTTTAAGGCTAGACTAATAGCTAAGGGTTATACGCAAAAGGAAGGAATCGATTATGAGGAAACATTTTCGCCTGTATCCATGCTTAAGTCCATCCGGATTCTCTTGTCCATAGCTGCCGCTCTCGACTATGAGATTTGGCAGATGGATGTCAAGACGGCTTTTTTGAATGGCTATCTTGATGAGTCCATTTACATGGAACAACCAGATGGGTTCAAGGTTGCGGGTCAAGAGGGTAAGGTTTGTAATCTGCTAAAGTCTATTTATGGACTTAAGCAGGCTTCTCGTTCTTGGAACATAAGATTTGATCAAGTGATCAAGACTTATGGGTTCTCATAAAATGTGGATGAACCATGTGTTTACAAACACATTAAGAATAGGAAGGTGGTTTTTCTACTACTCTATGTAGATGACATTCTGCTGATTGGCAATGACGTTGGGGCACTGTCATCGGTCAAATTATGGTTGACCAAGCAGTTTGACATGAAGGACTTAGGTGAGGCTAATTTTGTTCTCGGTATCCAAATCTTTCGGGATAGGAAGAACAAAATGATAGCTTTGTCACAGGCCGGCTACATAGATAAAATTCTCAGGAGGTTTGCAATGCAGGATTCCAAGAAAGGTGGGCAACCATCTAGGTCTGGAATTACTCTTTCTAAGAAAGACTCTCCAAAGTCTTATGAAGAAAGAGAATACATGAAGAAGGTACCTTATGCTTCGGCAGTGGGTAGTCTCATGTATGCCATGCTTTGCACTCGACCAGATATTAGCTATGCGGTCGGGATTGTGAGTCGATTTCAGGCGGATCCAGGACCGAACCATTGGGTTGCGGTAAAGCATATTTTCAAGAACCTGAGAAGAACTCGAGGGTATATGCTTGTGTATTCGGGTGAGGATTTAACTCCTCTAGGATACACTGATTCAGATTTTCAATCCTGTCTGGATTCTAGGAAATTGACTTCAGGGTTTATGTTTACTCTAGGTGGCAGTGCCATCAGTTGGAGAAGTGCGAACCAAGATTGCACTTCAGATTCAATGATGGAGGCCGAGTTTGTGGCGGCTAGTGATGCTTCGAAAGAAGCAGTATGGCTCCGCAAGTTCCTTGGGGATCTTGAAGTAGTTCCTGGTATGGATAAGGCGGTATCGCTGTATTGTGATAACAGTGCGGCGGTAGCTAATGCTAAGGAACCAAGATTTCACAAGAAGAGTAAGCATATTGATCGGAAGTATCATGTGATAAAGGACTTCGTTGAGAGCGGGCATGTCACGGTGTGCAAGAACGCGTCAGAGGACAATTTAGCCGATCCATTCACGAAGACACTTACTAGGAGAGTCTTCGAGAGGCATGTGGAAGCTATGGGGATGCGAAATTTGCTGTATTTACTCACTTAGTGCAAGTGGGAGATTGTTAGACATGTATGCTCTAAGGATTAAAAATGTAAAATGTTTTTGGAGACATTTTTATCAATAAAGAATTTATTCATTTATATATACCAAATATTGTCCTCTTTACATTCATATTTGTTGAATGTATGATAAGCAAACAGTAGTCTGAGACTGTCAGTCTAAACCTTAAGAATTAGGCATATGATGGACTGATTATGCGGAAGACACAATTCTTAGGGTGATGGTCTAAAACATATGATCTGCAATCGAGGGAATAAAGTTGGGCGCCTTATTCATGTAAAGATTGTTATGTTGTCTATATCTCTTTTGGGAGATGGTTTGTCTTGACCATCGGAGTTGGACTCCATGAATAGAAACATTGGCACGTTGTCAAAGGTGACAATGTGTTGGATCGGAACATAAAGTGAATTGATTTGGATTAATAATTCTGTCTTGGCAAATTGATTCACTTTAGACAATCATTTGTATTGTATCTTAATCCTGAGATGAATAATAGGCCCATTGTCTCGACTTGTGTCTTTTGATGTACCAATGGGTGACTCCCACATCTCTATAGTGGCATGCATGCCGGTACGTTGGAGGCATGACTCTTGATAGCATAGACTTGTTATTCATAGATATGGAATCCATAGCTCCTCTTTAGGAGTAATGATATCCTCTTATATGCGTTGTCCTGTAATTGGAAAACTGAAGCGCTCAACCATTTGGATACATAGGTGTAACCGAATGGTATACTATCTTTGGATGGTAAGTTTCTAATGGTGAGACAATAGAACGTAAGATAAAAATAATCGGGAAGGTAAGACAGAACTTGTCCTTAAGCCGATTATGGATGATCATATGGGGATGCGATACACTATGATATGATATGGAGACTTTGTTAGACATGTATGCTCTAAGGAGTAAAAATGTAATACGTTTTTGGAGACATTTTTATCAATAAAGAATTTATTCATTTATATATACCAAATATTGTCCTCTTTACGTTCATATTCGTTGAATGTATGATAAGCAAACAGTAGTCTGAGACTGTCAGTCTAAACCTTAAGAGTTGGGCATATGATGGGATGATTATGCGGTAGACACGACTCGTAAGGTGATGGTCTAAAATATATGATCCGCAATCGAGGGAATAAAGTTGGGCGCTTTATTCATGTAAAGATTGTTATGTTGTCTATATCCCTTTTGGGAGATGGTTTGTCTTGACCATCGAAGTTGGACTCCGTGAATAGAAACATTGGCGCGTTGTCATAGGTGACGATGTGTTGGATCGGGACATAAAGTGAATTGATTTGGATTAATAATTCTGTCTTGGCAAATCGATTCACTTTAGACAGTCGTTTGTATTGTATCTTAATCCTGAGATGAATAATGGGCCCGTTGTCTCGACTTGTGTCTTTTGATGTACCAATGGGTGACTCCCACATCTCTATAGTGGCATGCATGCCGGTACGTTGGAGGCATGACTCTTGATAGCGTAGACTTGTTATTCATAGATATGGAATCCATAGCTCCTCTTTAGGAGTAATGATATCCTCTTATATGCGTTGTCCTGTAATTGGAAAACTGGAGCGCTCAACCATTTGGATACATAGGTGTAACCGAATGGTATACTATCTTTGGATGGTAAGTTTTCTAATGGTGAGACAATGGAACGTAAGATAAAAATAATCGGGAAGGTAAGACAGAACTTGTCCTTAAGCCGATTATGGATGATCATATGGGGATGCGATACACTATGATATGTCATGGAGACTTAGCTACATGAGCTTCGTAATTCTGTAAAGTTCGAGAGTGCAGCTCCAAGCTTTTAGTGGAGTAGCGTTGGAGTTGATAATTGTGAAATGTATATCTGGGATATTGGGTTTCATAATTATCATGAGCTTGAACTTTATAGGTCCATTTTGGTCCCCTTTGCTAGCTCACAAAATCCTGTAACGACACGGCGTGCTTTTCCAATAATTGGTGACTTATGTCGGATTTATCAGATTGGTTTAAAATTTATAAGAATCAAATAATTCATGTCTGTTTATCGGTTGAATTAATTTTGTAAGAAATTAGTTCAAGATGAACTTGTTGAATTATGGCGTTCGGATAATTCTTGTCTGTTTATCGGTTGTTTTAATTTTGGACAATTAGAACAAGATAAACTTGTAGAATTATTTGAATTGATTTATTTTCTTAGAGATTATCTTGATAGAGTTTGTTTTGATCAGATATCTTTTCTATTGGGCTATTTGAATCAAAACTGAGACTTTATCCTTTAGAATCTCGGGTGGAAAATAAAAGATTCGCGGAGATTTTTTCTCGGCAGTTCGGCCTGCCGATCAGAAAGTTCGGCCTGCCGAACTGGCCAGTTCGGCCTGCCTATCTCACAGTTCGGCATGCCGACCGCGACAGCTAAGATTACGCGTTTTTCACGCGTATCTTATCAGATATTGATCCGAACTTGATTCTGTTTCGATTTTTGAGACCTAATCTGATATGGACTGACCCCAAGGACCAATAGGTATAAAAAGGGAGTGAGTCTAATGATTTACTAAGATCAATTTGAGAGATTAAGAGTGATTCTCTTCTAGTGAGCATCTGAAAACTCCCTGAGAGCTTTTGTTCACAAATCACGAACACTAGCTTTGGGTTCTCTCTATTGGTTGGAAGGAGAGTCACCGGTGGAAGAGCTGTACGTGTGAGCCCACACTCACTCCGGTTGTGGATAGAGAATAGCAAAGAAGACCAGTTGGTTGAGGCTCTTCTGGAACGTTACTTCTCTACACAGGTCGCGGAGGTTCTTCGGCACACTGAGGTTAGTAAGATCTGTTTAATTTATACATATAACATGTCATACTTGTATTTTGGAAAATACTCTGATGAAATTTTTTAAAATTCCGCTGCGCACTTTGTTTCCAACAATTGGTATCAGAGCCGAGGTTTTTACATAAATTTGCAAGTTTGTGATCATGTTATATGCATAAATTTTGTGATCTTAATCTCTCCTATGCTTGAATTAAATTTTATAGAGAGATGGCACTCTAGGTTTCTATATAATATATATGTTGTCATGGATTATATGGTGAATGTTTATTAATTAATTATGGTTGATTAAAATGTTGTTTAATTATTTATTAATTAATTAATACCGGTTATGGTTCCTTAGAGGTTAGAATGTGTATCTAGGTTTTTCATGTAATTAGATGGCGGACTATCATCTCCGTCTAGGAATTATTATTTAATTTGTAAGAATTTTGTAATTAAATAATTATTCGGAGAAGACGGAACGAGAAGTCGGAACTCGAAGATTGATGATGGCGTCTCCAGGTATTTCCTGAGTCTCTAATTTTATGTTTTTGAATTGTTGAAAATAAAATTGATGAATTGCATTAAAATTGTATTTTCTGGATTAAGGGTTTTCTGCTCGGTCGGCATGCCGGACCTCACAGTTCGGCAGGCCGAAGGTCACAGATCGGCAGGCCGGACGTACGGTCCGGCAGGCCGACAGTGGGGCAGAAATTTTGGTGCTCTGCCGGCAGGCCGAACCTTCATGTTCGGCAGGCCGAACCACCATGATCGGCAGACCGATCACCTAGATCGGCCTGCCGACAGAGAGCATCCAGGTGTCCAGAAAAGGTGCAATTTTTGGTGCAGTTTTGATTTTATTTTTGGGACGATTCTGAGAAACATTAAATTTGGATATGACCGGAAATATGAAGTGTTCGATTCATACGGAATTGAGGACTTGAAGATGGATATTACATGAAGAAGGATATAGCTTGAGGATTCAAGGATGAAGAATCGATAAATGTCTCGATTATTCTCTTGTAATCTTAGTTTTTCTATTCTCTAGGGTGGAACCATAATATTACGGTTATTATTATTATGCTTGTAGCTTTGCTTGATTGCTTTGCTTGTCTGCATTATAATATGATTTACCATGTATATTGATAACATGTCATATAGAATAGGAAGTGCCGCTCATATTAAAATTGTTCATGCATAATTTTAAAATAAAACCTTGACTTCAAAAGATTGAGTGGGAGAAGGTTTTCGAAGAGAGAACCTAAGGCCTCCATCGTTGGTCCATAGGAAGAACATGGTGGTCCCAACCCCTAGGAAGGGATTTCTATTATGTACCAGATTGGATCTCTAAAAGGATAAGGTATTTTAGTATGATTTATGGTTGCACACCCCTAGGTGGTGATTATAAATCATGGATAAAATATTGAAACGGTGGTTATACACTCACGTTAATTTTATTATTAACCTCCCCTAGGAGCTCTGTTAATAAAATTAATGGCCAAAGAAACGATTATTAGTATATGCTGGATCATACGGGTCCTGGATGGCATATATTAATCAGGAGGGGATCCGTGTTCCTGATTGAATTTGGCATGACTCCCCTAGGAGCTTGTTGAATTCTGAGTTGGGAATTATCGTTGTAAGGTTGTGATATTTTCAAGGTTTTGACACATAAACACATTTGTATGATTTTACATGATTGTGTTATCTTACTAAATTATTAAATATGTTTGCTTATGTTTGGTATATGATTCTTTATTGTAGATTGAAAATATCTAAAAACGCTTTATCATCGATACTTGACAAAAACCAATTAACCGGTGAGAACTATAATGATTGGAAACGGAACCTGGACATCGTCCTATCCTTTGAGAAACTGAAATATGTACTGACAACTCCTTGTCCTCCCGAGCCTACGGGAGACTCAAGTAATGAGCAATTCCAAGCGTACGAACGCTGGAAAGATGCTAATGATCAGGCCCGCTGCTATGTTATGGCTAGCATGAATAACGTGCTGCAGGCTCAACATCAGGATTATGAGACTGCGAAGCAGATCTTGGATAATCTTGAGGATATGTTTGGAGGCCAGGCCATAACAAAGCGGCAAGGGGCGCTTCAGAAACTCTTAAACTGTAGACAGAGACCGGGGACATCTGTAAAGGAGCACATGATGTTGGTCATGGGTTACCTCGCTGAGGCTCAAACCAATGGAGCCGACATCGATGCTGAAACTCAGATGACTATGGTCTTTGAGACTCTGTCTAAGGATTTTATTCCGTTTAGAGCTACTTTTAATCTGAGCAATAGACGGGATATGACCTTGACAGAACTGATGAAACAGTTACAGGAGTTTGAACTGCTGATCAGGGAGTCTCCTGCTGGTGGAGAGGCCAATATGGTAGCTGCTTCTGGTTCCAATCCTAACTCTGGGAATGGAAAGAAGCAACGGGCCAAGAGTGGTAAGTCTTCTATTCCTATTGCTACCAAGAGCAAGAAGAAGAAGAAGAAGAACCCAAAGAAGCTTAAGTGCTTCTTCTGTGGTAAGGTCGGGCATATAAAGAAGCATTGCAAGGACTTCCTTTCCAAGGGAGGTAGGTGTGATCTTCTATATTTAGAAACTTGTTTGGTTGAGGAATCCAGTGACATTTGGGTCATAGATTCTGGTGCAACTAATCATGTTTGTGTTTCTCTGCAGGGATTCAAAGAAACGAGAAGTCTACTTCGTGAAGACTTAACGCTTCGGATGGGCGATGGATCCTTGGTCTCAGCGGAAGCAGTGGGAGATGTCCATCTTTATTTTGATAATTATAGGAGTTTAATTTTGCGAGATTGTTTTTATGTTCCTAAATTTAAAAGGAATTTAATTTCTGTATCTTCTTTATTTAAAGACTCCTACGTGGTATCTTTTAATGAAAAAGTGGTGATTCGTAAAAACAAATCTTTTATCTGTTCTGGATGGATGCAAAATAATCTATATTTTATCAAACCTAAGATGGACTTATTGCTTAATGCTGAGATAAATGATAATGACTCAAAAAGACTTAAAACTTCTCACTCTAATAAGACTTATCTTTGGCATTTGCGCCTTGGCCATATTAACCTGAATAGGATTCAAAGGTTGGTAAGGGATGGACCTTTAAGTCACTTAAAGGTGGAATCTATACCTCAATGTGAGTCTTGTTTGGAGGGTAAAATGACCAAAAGACCATACGGGTCTAAGGGCAATAGGGCCGAAGGGGTTCTAGAACTTGTGCATAGTGATGTTTGCGGACCGATGAACATCCGGGCACGAGGAGGGTATGAGTACTTCGTTACTTTTATTGATGATTACTCTAGATATGGGTATGTGTACCTAATGCACCACAAAAGCGAAACTTATGATAAATTCAGGGAGTTTCGGGCTGAAGTGGAAAAGCAATTGGGTAGACCCATAAAGGCACTTCGATCTGATCGAGGTGGGGAATACCTTTCTGATGAGTTCTTGGGACACTTGTTAGAGAATGGGATTTTATCCCATTTGACTGCGCCGGGCACTCCGCAGCAGAATGGCGTAGCGGAGAGAAGGAATAGGACTTTGTTGGACATGATTCGGTCCATGATGAGTTATTCATCATTGCCTTTATCCTTTTGGGGATATGCACTACAAACCGCATGTTATCTTTTGAACAATGTGCCTTCAAAATCGGTCCCTAAAACTCCTCACGAGTTGTGGACAAGACGGAAGACATCCTTAAACCATATTCGCATATGGGGATGTCCAGCTCATGTCCTGTTTAAGGATCCGAATAAGTTGGAAGCACGTTCAGAAGTTTGCGTGTTTGTAGGATATCCAAAAGGGACTAAAGGGGGTTATTTTTATAACCCAAAGGAAAATAAAGTCGTGGTTTCAACTAATGCAACTTTCCTTGAGGAGAGTTACATGAACGACTTTAAACCTCAAAGCAAAGTGGTGCTTGAGGAGTTGAGGGGTAATCCGTTTACTCCGGAGGTTCCGAACGAAACCATTCCGATCAGTGTAGAAAAACCAAACAAACCTGAACAACAACCTCAGGGGCTTCGGCGTAGTGGGAGGATCGGGCGTCAACCTGAGAGGTATATGTTCAATGGGGAGGTCTTTTTGGCTGAACCGGATGAACATGACAGGGATCCTTATACTTACGCAGAAGCTATGGAGGATGTTGATTCAAGACTCTGGACAGAGGCCATGAACATTGAGATGAAGTCTATGGAGACTAATCGGGTCTGGGAGCTCGTGGATCTTCCCGAAGGGGTAAAACCCATAGGGTGTAAGTGGATCTACAAGAGGAAAAGAGGAGTGGATGGAAAGGTCGAAACCTTTAAGGCTAGACTGGTAGCTAAGGGTTATACGCAAAAGGAAGGAATCGATTATGAGGAAACCTTTTCGCCTGTAGCCATGCTTAAGTCCATCCGGATTCTCTTGTCCATAGCTGCCGCTCTCGACTACGAGATTTGGCAGATGGATGTCAAGACGGCTTTTCTAAATGGCTATCTTGATGAGTCCATTTATATGGAACAACCAGACGGGTTCAAGGTCGCGGGTCAAGAGGGTAAGGTTTGTAAGTTGCTAAAGTCTATTTATGGACTTAAGCAGGCTTCTCGTTCTTGGAACATAAGATTTGATCAAGTGATCAAGACTTATGGGTTCTCACAAAATGTGGATGAACCATGTGTTTACAAACACATTAAGAATGGGAAGGTGGTTTTTCTACTACTCTATGTAGATGACATTCTGCTAATTGGCAATGACGTTGGGGCGTTGTCATCGGTCAAATTATGGTTGACCAAGCAGTTTGACATGAAGGACTTGGGTGAGGCTAATTTTGTTCTCGGTATCCAGATCTTGCGGGATAGGAAGAACAAAATGATAGCTTTGTCACAGGCCGGCTACATAGATAAAATTCTCAGGAGGTTTGCAATGCAGGATTCCAAGAAAGGTGGGCAACCATCTAGGTCTGGAATTACTCTTTCTAAGAAAGACTCTCCAAAGTCTTATGAAGAAAGAGAATACATGAAGAAGGTGCCTTATGCTTCGGCAGTGGGTAGTCTCATGTATGCCATGCTTTGCACTCGACCGGATATTAGCTATGCGGTCGGGATTGTGAGTCGATTTCAGGCGGATCCAGGACCGAACCATTGGGTTGCGGTAAAGCATATTTTCAAGTACCTGAGAAGGACTCGAGGGTATATGCTTGTGTATTCGGGTGAGGATTTAACTCCTCTAGGATACACTGATTCGGATTTTCAATCCTGCCTGGATTCTAGGAAATCGACTTCAGGGTTTGTGTTTACTCTGGGTGGCGGTGCCATCAGTTGGAGAAGTGCGAAGCAAGATTGCACTTCGGATTCAACGATGGAGGCCGAGTATGTGGCGGCTAGTGATGCTTCGAAAGAAGCAGTGTGGGTCCGCAAGTTCCTTGGGGATCTTGAGGTAGTTCCTGGTATGGATAAAGCGGTATCACTGTACTGTGATAACAGTGCGGCGGTAGCTAATGCTAAGGAACCAAGATTTCACAAGAAGAGTAAGCATATTGATCGGAAGTATCATGTGATAAAGGACTTCGTTGAGAGCGGGCATGTCACGGTGTGCAAGATCGCGTCAGAGGACAATTTAGCTGATCCATTTACGAAGACACTTTCTGGGAGAGTCTTCGAAAGGCATGTGGAAGCTATGGGGATGCGAAATTTGCAGTATTTACTCACTTAGTGCAAGTGGGAGATTGTTAGACATGTATGCTCTAAGGAGTAAAAATGTAATACGTTTTTGGAGACATTTTTATCAATAAAGAATTTATTCATTTATATATACCAAATATTGTCCTCTTTACGTTCATATTCGTTGAATGTATGATAAGCAAACAGTAGTCTGAGACTGTCAGTCTAAACCTTAAGAGTTGGGCATATGATGGGATGATTATGCGGTAGACACGACTCGTAAGGTGATGGTCTAAAATATATGATCCGCAATCGAGGGAATAAAGTTGGGCGCTTATTCATGTAAAGATTGTTATGTTGTCTATATCCCTTTTGGGAGATGGTTTGTCTTGACCATCGAAGTTGGACTCCGTGAATAGAAACATTGGCGCGTTGTCATAGGTGACGATGTGTTGGATCGGGACATAAAGTGAATTGATTTGGATTAATAATTCTGTCTTGGCAAATCGATTCACTTTAGACAGTCGTTTGTATTGTATCTTAATCCTGAGATGAATAATGGGCCCGTTGTCTCGACTTGTGTCTTTTGATGTACCAATGGGTGACTCCCACATCTCTATAGTGGCATGCATGCCGGTACGTTGGAGGCATGACTCTTGATAGCGTAGACTTGTTATTCATAGATATGGAATCCATAGCTCCTCTTTAGGAGTAATGATATCCTCTTATATGCGTTGTCCTATAATTGGAAAACTGGAGCGCTCAACCATTTGGATACATAGGTGTAACCGAATGGTATACTATCTTTGGATGGTAAGTTTTCTAATGGTGAGACAATGGAACGTAAGATAAAAATAATCGGGAAGGTAAGACAGAACTTGTCCTTAAGCCGATTATGGATGATCATATGGGGATGCGATACACTATGATATGTCATGGAGACTTAGCTACATGAGCTTCGTAATTCTGTAAAGTTCGAGAGTGCAGCTCCAAGCTTTTAGTGGAGTAGCGTTGGAGTTGATAATTATGAAATGTATATCTGGGATATTGGGTTTCATAATTATCATGAGCTTGAACTTTATAGGTCCATTTTGGTCCCCTTTGCTAGCTCACAAAATCCTGTAACGACACGGCGTGCTTTTCCAATAATTGGTGACTTATGTCGGATTTATCAGATTGGTTTAAAATTTATAAGAATCAAATAATTCATGTCTGTTTATCGGTTGAATTAATTTTGTAAGAAATTAGTTCAAGATGAACTTGTTGAATTATGGCGTTCGGATAATTCTTGTCTGTTTATCGGTTGTTTTAATTTTGGACAATTAGAACAAGATAAACTTGTAGAATTATTTGAATTGATTTATTTTCTTAGAGATTATCTTGATAGAGTTTGTTTTGATCAGATATCTTTTCTATTGGGCTATTTGAATCAAAACTGAGACTTTATCCTTTAGAATCTCGGGTGGAAAATAAAAGATTCGCGGAGATTTTTTCTCGGCAGTTCGGCCTGCCGATCAGAAAGTTCGGCCTGCCGAACTGGCCAGTTCGGCCTGCCTATCTCACAGTTCGGCATGCCGACCGCGACAGCTAAGATTACGCGTTTTTCACGCGTATCTTATCAGATATTGATCCGAACTTGATTCTGTTTCGATTTTTGAGACCTAATCTGATATGGACTGACCCCAAGGACCAATAGGTATAAAAAGGGAGTGAGTCTAATGATTTACTAAGATCAATTTGAGAGATTAAGAGTGATTCTCTTCTAGTGAGCATCTGAAAACTCCCTGAGAGCTTTTGTTCACAAATCACGAACACTAGCTTTGGGTTCTCTCTATTGGTTGGAAGGAGAGTCACCGGTGGAAGAGCTGTACGTGTGAGCCCACACTCACTCCGGTTGTGGATAGAGAATAGCAAAGAAGACCAGTTGGTTGAGGCTCTTCTGGAACGTTACTTCTCTACACAGGTCGCGGAGGTTCTTCGGCACACTGAGGTTAGTAAGATCTGTTTAATTTATACATATAACATGTCATACTTGTATTTTGGAAAATACTCTGATGAAATTTTTTAAAATTCCGCTGCGCACTTTGTTTCCAACAGACTTAGCTACACGAGCTTCATAATTCTATAAAGTTCGAGAGTGTAACTCCAAGCTTTTAGTGGAGTAGCGTTGGAGTTGATAATTGTGAAATATATATCTGGGATATTGGGTTTCATAATTATCATGAGCTTGAACTTTATAGGTCTATTTTGGTCCCCATTGCTAGCTCACAAAATCCTGTAACGACACGGCATGCTTTTCCAATAATTGGTGACACATGTCGGATTTATCAGATTGGTTTAAAATTTATAAGAATCAAATAATTCATGTCTGTTTATAGGTTGAATTAATTATGTAAGAAATTAGTTCAAGATGAACCTGTTAAATTATTCCGTTCGGGTAATTCTTGTCTGTTTATCGGTTGTTTTAATTTTGGACAATTAGAACAAGATAAACTTGTAGAATTATTGTGAATTAATTTATTTTCTTAGAGATTATCTTGATAAAGTTTGTTTTGATCAGATATCTTTTCTATTGGGCTATTTGAATCAAAACTGAGACTTTATCCTTTAGAATCTCGGGTGAAAAATAAAAGATTCACGGAGATTTTTTCTCGGCAATGCGGCCTGCCGGATGACGTGTTCTGCCTGTCGAACTGGCCTGTTCGGCCTGCTTATCAGAAAGTTCAGCCTGCCGACCGACGACAGTTAAGATTACGCATTTTCACACGGATCTTATTAGATATTGATCCGAACTTGATTCTGTTTCGATTTTTTTGAGACCTAATCTGATATGGACTGACCCTAGGACCAATAGGTATAAAAAGGGAGTGAGTCTAATGATTTACTCAGATCAATTTGAGAGATTAAGAGTGATACTCTTCTAGTGAGCATCTGAAAACTCCCTGAGAGCTTCTGTTCACAAATCACGAACACTAGCTTTGGGTTCTCTCTGTTGGTTGGAAGGAGAGTTACCGGTGGAAGAGCTGTACGTGTGAGCCCACACTCACTCTGGTTGTGGATAGAGAATAGCAAAGAAGACCAGTTGGTTAAGGCTCTTTTGGAACGTTACTTCTCTACACAGGTCGTGGAGGTTCTTCGGCACACTGAGGTTAGTAAGATCTGTTTAATTTATACATATAACATGTCAAACTTGTATTTTGAAAAATACTCTGATGAAAAATTTTTAAAAATTCCGCTGCACATTTTTTCCAACAAGCTCTTCCACCTGTGACTCTCCTTCCAACCAATTAAGAAGACCCAGAGCAAAGGTTTGTGATTGCAAACAAAAACTCTCAGGGAGTTTCAGAGTATCTAACATAAGAATACTCACTCTTAATTTCTCAACTGATCTAAATAACTCAGAAAACTCACTCCCTCTTTATAAAGGTTGTTCCTTAAGTTGGTCATTATCAACTAAGGCCTCAAAAATTCAAATCTGAATTAACTTCTAATAAAATCATGTCAAAAATGTGTGATCAAATTATTGTTAGATCGGCATCGGCTTGCCAAACTTACGATAATATGATCCCGGAGAATCTTTTTTTTCCTACTTGAGACTCTTTGGATAAAGCCTTAGCTTTAATTCAAATAACCCAATAGATAAGTTATCTGATTAAAACAGTCATCTCTAGATAATCTTGAAGAAAACAAATATTCCTAATAATTCAATAAGTTATCTTGAATTAATTTACAAAATTAATTCAACTGATGAACAGACATGAATTATTTGATCCTATCGAACTTCAGCCAATCTAATAATTTAACATAAGTCACCAATTGATAAGAAAAGAACATTGTATTATTATAGGATTTATTATGAGCTAGCAAAGGAGACCTGATGAACCTATATAGTTCAAGTTCTAGACAATTATTAAAAGCAATATCCTAGATACACGTTTTATAATTATCAACTCTAACAGTACTCCACAAAAAGCTTAGAGCTGCACTCTTGAACCATATAAAATTACAAAGCTCTAAATTAGCTATATGTCTATGACATATCATGATGTGTCGTATCCCTATAGGATATTCATAATCTGCTTAAGGATAAATTCCATCTTACCTTTTTGATTATTTTTATCTTATGTTTCATTATCTTACTAGTAGAAAACTTACTATCTAAAGACAGTATACCATTCGGTTACGCCTATGCATCCAAATTGTTGAGTGCTCTAGTCTTCCAATTATAAGATAACACATCTAAGAGAATATCATTGACACCACCAATGGAGCTATGGATTCTATATCTATGAATAATAGGTCTACGTTATTAAGAGTCATGTTTTCAATGTACCAGTATACGTACCATCACAAAGTCAAGATGTCACCTTTAGGTACATCAAAAGATATAAGTCAAGGTAACGGGCCCATTAGTCATTTCAAGATTAAGATACAACACATATGATTGTCTAAAGTGAATTAATTTGCATAGATGGAATTATTAATCTAAATCAATTTCACTTTATGTCCCGATCTAATACATTGTTACCTATGACAATGCACCAATGTTTCTACTCGCGAAGTCCAACTCCAATGGCCAAGACAGGCCATCTCCTGTTAGGGATGTAGACAACATAATAATCTTAGCATGAATAAAGCACCCAACGTTATTCCCTCAATTGTGGATCTTATGATTTAGACCATCACCTTAGAACCATGTCTTCGGTATAATCTGTCCATCATATGCTTGATTTTTAAAGGTTTAGACTGACAGTTTTAGATTTTTGTTTGCCTATCATATATTTAACAAATATGAACATAAAGAGGATGACATTTGGTATATGAACAATAAATAAATTCTATATCTATAAAACACCTTTAAAAACATATTACAACATTTTACTCCTTAGGGCATACATGTCTAACACTATGTCTTCTTCATCCAAAGATTCATCCTAATCGTCCTCATCATCTTCTTCTTCTTCTAGGACGGCGGCTTTCAAAGCAAAATCCTCACTTCTTTTTATCTTTCTCCTTTTGATTTTGCTTTCTTGTGATCTCAATTGTCATGAGAGAGCCAACCAATTCATCCAAAAGTAGAGTTGAAAGATCCTTTGCTTCTTCAAAAGTTGTCCTCTTGACATGCCAGGATAGAGGTAGTGATAGGACAAGCTTTCTAACCAATTCACTTGTTTTGAGAGTCTTACCAAGAGAATTTAAACTATTAACAATATCCATAAATCTATTATGCATCTTGGCAACAGTTTCATGTTCCTTCATTTTAAACCTTTCATAGTCATGAAGAAGATGATTAATTATAGTCTCTTAAACTTGATTAGTCCCTTCATGAACTACTTCTAATGTGCACCAGGTATCTTGTGCAAATGTGCAAGAAGAGATTTTATTAAATTTATTTCTATCCAATGCACAATACAAGATATTAATAACCTTAGCATTTAATGGCAATTTCTTTTTATCATTTTCATCATACTCTTTGGGATCTTTTGGAACTAAAACTTTGTCTACTTCCTTCATAGGTTAGTGTGGACCATTTTCAACAATTTCCCAAAGGGTATAATCAATAGATTGCAAATAAATTGACATTCTAGTTTTACAATAGTTCTAATCATCCTTTTCAAAAGAGTAGATCTATTCATGGAATGACCTTCCATGTTTAGCAAACTTTGAGTAGCCATGCTCAAGATTGTGAAATCTTTTTCAAAAATAAATTCAAGCATCTCGCTCTGATACCAATTGTCAGCCCATGAATGACTAACCAAGAGGGAGGTGAATTGGTTTTTAGAAACTTTTTATGATTATTGAAAAATTAGAAATAAATAAAAACAAAGTATGAGACTAAATCAAATAATTAACAATCCAAGATTACAAATTTCAAACTATAAAATAACAAGTTACAAGGATGTAATGAAACAAGCTAATCTTCACAAATCAAATATATTACCAATAATAATTTGAAAATATGTAAAGGAGTAAGGGAAAGAGGTAAACAAACGCGATTTATAGTGGTTCGGCAATCTACCGATGTCCACTGTTACCGAGCTACGCAAACACAACCTCTTTCGCTATTTCGATCGACTTTTTGGCACTATCACCGCTGACTTCTTCTATCCGTGACTCACCACAACCTATTACAACCGCCAATTTTACGGAGATTGGCTAATCAAACACTTCCCCAAATTTGATAAGGCTTTGGAAACCTATAACACCTGGTTTTACAAGGATTGAACATTTTAACAACTATCTCACACCTCCTAAGAATGATTGGATTACAATTTTGAAGCAACTAGGATACGTATATGCTCACAAGATGATTTTTGAACAAGTTTGGCACAAGAGAATGATCAAAGGCTTGTAGACACTTAAAATATGATTCAATGTTTGTTCAAGGCATCAAAAGTTGTCCCTTAAAGATGAAAATGAGGTATTTATACCAAAAAGTATGTAAACTAGCTATTGGAGACACGTTTCTAACGACTAAAAATATAGCCATTAGACGCCATGGTCGATTGCCATATACATGGCATGGTTGATTGCTAGAAGAAACCAGCCCTAAGGCTAGACAATCGACGGCCATATACTAGGCGCGGTCGACTATGCCTATCCAGTAAACCCAGGCACCAAAAAAAACTATTTGAAAACAATTTTAAAATCAGAGAAAATATAATTTTAGCATCAAATGAAAATATTAAGCTTCAAAAAAGATAGAAAAAGCATTTTGAAAAATGTCAAACAATTTTCAAAAATATTTTTCAATTTTTAGTCCACATGAGCTTAAGATTTTCAAGTCAAAAGTACTTTCGACACAAAGAGTTATGATTAATATGATTCAACTTGATACAAAAATCTTGATAAAAATCATATGTAAGCTTTGACATCATACAAACTTAAAAAAAAAAATTAAACCTATTTGTTGTGCTTGTTAATGCTCTACTTCAATCTTCAGGTGCTCGGTTTAATTGATCCATCTTTGCATTATAATTTTCACATCTTTTTCTTGATATTCACTTCAAATGATCTTGAGTTTTTAAATATATTGTCAATAATGAAGCTAAAAACTCAAGATAAAATGATTAGTAATTAAGCAATAATTGTTTGTTATCATCAAAACCAAAATAAATATATTATTTGAAACCTTAGGGCCAACAAGTAATATTTGCATTTTTCTCTTAGTAATGCTCTTTAGTCAAGCTTTGAGAAATCTATAGAAATTAGTCAACCTTTGAGAAATCAACAATTTAGCACAATTTATTTTATTTTATTTTTTTGTTTTTGCTTGAAGACAGCAAATATTAAGTTTTGGGGTGTGATAGCTTTATAAAAATAGAGTTATTCATGTACTTTAATGTACATATTTTTGCTATATACTTGATTTTTTATCTAATTTTATTTAACTTTTCTTATTATATATATATTTATTTTTAATTTGATTTTATTTGCCTTTATTTTAATTGATTTCATTATTATTGTTGTTGTTGTTATAATTCACCCTCCATTTGTTTTATATTCCTCTTTTGCGTGGGCAAATGTGAAGGGAATTCAAATTATCACTCGGCTGCATCGGAGAACCACGCATGCAAGAGAAATCGCGTCCCTACTCGCAAGCTGAATTATCGGATCGTCATCATCAGCATGTCAGATGGCGCGTGTAAGTCACCTACCGTCAGTCCCAGCAGGACAAGTGCGTTTCCGTGCACCACGCGTCCAAGCTGTCAGAGCAGTTACTCTCCATCCAGTGCGACGCGGCTCTTTGTCGTCTTAGTACATACACATTCTCCACTGAGTCCGTGTCCGCCACATGCACAGCTCCAGGCCGATGCCCATTCGCACTCCGCCTTGTGTCTCCGTGTCAAGGAACCCTACAGTTGTGGCCTTTTAGTGCTAAAAAGGAGAAGAAAAAGCGGGGAACAGCCTGCATTTTAGACACAGTGCTTGAGTTTTTCAGGACTTTTTCTTTTTTAGAAAATAAATATGCAGTTTAGTTTTTATTCTAGTTTTAATTATTTTATTTTTATTTTGAAAGCATCATTGTAGAACATTTTGGAGCTACAAGAAGGATGAAGAAGAAGATTGGGAAGAGGATTTTGGAGCTTATGACACCGCCATTTTAGTAATTTCTTTCCCTTTTTTTAATTTTTTGTATATTCTAATAATGCTTAAATATTTGTGTTATCTATTAGTAATTGTCTATTCTATTATGTACTCAATGCTCTTAGTGCCTTGGCCAATCATTAGGAGATAATGTTGAACTTGAATGAAATTGGAAAATAGATTTTAAGTCTTGATAAATAGTAGGATATCATGTGCAATTTAAAATAGGAATATATACTTAATGCATGTATAGTCATTTTAAATGCTTGAACTTAATGATTTTGTATTAATTAATTTCCTGTGGGAATATAGAGGTTCTAATTAACATAGATATTCATACCAGTTTTCCAGAAGAGGCAAGTTAGCTAAATTCTTGTATTTAACTAACAATTCCATTCATTAAAATTAATCAATTAAGAAGTAAATTTAATTCAAATTAACTCAATTAGGTAAAATTGGATTCATAGAGTTTTGTTTTTATTATTTTAGTTTTGTTTATCTTGTTGTAATTTTATTTGTTTTGTTTTATTCTCTTTTTAATAAATTATTCAAATAATCCTTATGTTAATGCAATTTCGTAATTAACGAAAATTTAACACAATCCCTATAGGAACGATACACTTATTAATCATTATATCAGTTGTTTATATGATATTGTACCCTTGCAATTTTGAACGAATAAAGCACATGAATCAAAATTGGCAAGCAGTTGAAAGAATTTTAAGTGATAGGCTAGCACTTTGGTAGTCGCAGAGGCTTCACATCATGGCCTTTTATGATGCTCACTGGGCCTCGTGGAGTTTGGTAAATGTTGTAGCCGTCGTCACCTTGCTAGTGTCCTTACTTGGTGAGCTGCAAGTTTCAATGTCTAACAAGCCTGTAATATGGTGTGACAACTTGACCACTGTACAAATTGCTGCAAATTCAGCTCTTCATGCAAGAAGGACACATGTCGAACTTGATCTGAATTTTTTCTGTGAAAAGGTATTCCAAAAGAAGATTGACGTCAGACATGTGCCTTCTCAAGATCAAGAAATTAAGTTGAAGTTCTTCACACTCTGAGTTTCGGGGGTTATTAGGGAAAATGCTCTAGCTATTTAGTTTGTTTGGTCAGCCTTATGGTTGTGCGTGATAAGATCACTATAAGTTAGTAAGATCTGTAATCGTACTTAACCTACTCGATACAGCTTAGATTCAATAATGAGAATTCATTGGTCATTTTCTCTTTGTCTATCTTCTTTCCCTTTCTTATTGTTTCTATTGTCTTTCTAAACTAAACTGAATAAACAACTAAAATCGGCGCCCCAAAGTAACAATTAGGTTGGTACAACTAAAAAACCAATCCGGCACCATTCCAACACCAAGTCCTTCATTCTGATATTGTTAAAAAAGAGAGAGAGAGAGAGAGAGTGAGTGAGAGAAAGATACAATTACAAGATTCATGATGCTTTTAGAAAGGGAAAAAATAGCTCAAAAGGATCAACATACGACAGACAGTAATAGCAAAACTAAAAACGAACGAAACAAAAACTAGAAGCTTCTAGCATAACATTAGCCAAAACTTTCAATTTGAAGGACCAATCGAAATATGTCTCATTTAGGTCGTTCGGGAAAAGAGTTTGAAAAAAAAAAGTTTAAGTTTGTAGCAATTCAAATTTTGTAAAAAAAAAAGAAGGTATAATTAAATGAGTTTAAACCAAGATTTTTTTATTTAAACTCATTTTCTAAATGAATGATTAAAAGTAAAAAAAAAAAAAACAAAAGTACACAAAGAAATTAACAATTGACCGGATGAGAAGCACATTTATTTGTCACGCCAACCTTTCCAAAAAATAAAATGTGTGAAACACCAAAATGGATCAACTAGATGTATCAAAGAACTGCTTTCCATTTTGACTGAAATCTGCGAGGGACCTAAGTGTAACCCGACTTTAACGATCTACCACATACTACAAATCCCACTCAGACCATAGATGATTCTATTGATTTTCTAAAATCATTTTAGAGAAAATACATGAAAATGTGATAAAGGTGCAAAATGTATATGCCAAAAATATTCATAAAATTTTTGTAAAACAATGCTATAAAGTATTTAACATTTAATAAATATATATACAATTTATGCTTAACCGGTTGAAGCAATAAGGTCGAATAACTTCTAGCTAGAAAAACGTTCTCTAATTGAAACCACCATCTTCCTCACCTAGTTTTTGGCACTAGACGGACAAATGTGTGGAGTAAAAAGGAGAATTAGTGTTTCTAGAATTACTCTACTAACTAGTCCCTCACTAATCTCAACGCATGAGCAAAGCAAGACTAAGAATAAAGAACACTTCTTCTCTCTCTTTTTCTCTCTGTGTGCCTACTATAATTTTCTAGGCAAAATTCTTGCAATCTCACTAATAAAAAGAAACAAAGGCAAAGATATATATATATATATATATATATATATAACAAAAACAAAAAAAAAACACAGAAGCAAAATTTTATTTAAAAAAAAAAAACAACAACAACAACAGAATACAAAACTCAAAGCTTGATATTAAGTTAGTGTAAAATTCTAGTTCTAGAAATCAAGCAAAACAACCTAAGAACACCAAAAAAAAAAAATGAAAGAAAATATAAGATTCAAGAAATATAAATGATTTATGAAGTTTGTCTACAATTCGAGTATTTTGAATCATGCAAATGAAAAAAAGAAAAAAGAAAAAAGAATGCTCCATGGGACAATTAGAGAAAAAGTTGCTGAAAGTTTAAACTTTCTAATTTTTCGTTGTTTGTTTTTTCTCTTAATCCAACCCTCAATCTCCAACAAACTTTTCAAGCTTCAACTTTTCTTTTCCTTTTTTTTTTTTTTTTGTTACGATCTTCATTTTGTTTGGCAAATGCAATGGACAATGGTAATGGCCCTAATTTCCTTGCCTTGCTCTACACGATATATCTGATTGCTTCATGTGCTTTTTCTCCTTTTATTTTTACTTTTTAAGAAATTATAATAAATAGTTCAATTTTTGAAAGTTAAGGAAGCAAATAGCTTTTTTTTTTAAAGCTAGTAAATAATAGGCTATTTTAAATTTTAAACTAATTGTTTTCCAATTTTACTCTTTTAATTGAATTTTTTCTTTTTTTTTTCTCTATTTTCTCTCTTTCTTCTAGATCCCTCTTTCTCTCACCTGACTTCCCCCGTCTCTTCCTTTCTCTCCATCAATATCCCCTTTCTCTTTTGATGGATCTAAAATCTTTTTGTTCGAAAATTTTACACAATTATAAAACTTTACACAATGACAATTTGACGAAACTAGTTTTCGATTTTATAGCGGTGCAACAGCAACTTGTGTGGAGAACCTTAACGACAACGAGCATATTGTAATAGCAACTCATCGTCTTCCTCCTCATATCAAACCTTGTCGCCCAACAACCCAACCTCACACAGGTGTTGGACGACGATTGATGCCACCGGAGATCCAAATTGTCCTTTCGAACTTTGAACTAAGGGCATGTTTACTAAATCATAAAGGAATGTAAAGGAAAAGGTAATAGGATTGGAATGGAGAGTAAAGTATTCGGAGTGAGTATTATTCATTCCCTTTCTATCGTTTCTTTACTTGTTTGATGGGATAATAGGAAACAATCTCTTTCCCTTTCTAGTGTTTACTTACTTAAGAATGAAGATCTTATTCAATATAATTACTAAAATAGCATTTTATATAATTCATAGTTATTAAATGATAACACTTGAATTTGGATATCTAAATAAATATGGTATTTGTTCTCTTTGATAGGGGATTAATACTAAAGGGCATAGGAGGATTGGTATTCCCTTTTCTCATTCTTTATATAGTGTGGGGCCCATAAAACTTTCATTACTGATTTTGTAAGTAAACACATTATTTACAGGGAAAGGTAATTACTCCTTACTTTTCCTTTTCTCTCTCATGTAAGTGAACATTCCCTAGAAGTGAGAAGGCTTGAAAAATCTAGAAATGTGTATTCATCAAATCCAACTTGTTCTTATTCTAAATTGTATCTATAAAGATATTTAGATTGATTGAATTTGATGAAGTTGGAGGCATTATATCATGAGCTTTTGAAGTAGAAGCGATGGGCTTGATTTGCATATTGGGATTCGTAGAGACAGATAAATAGGGAATCATTTGAGGGATATAATTGTGAAGATAAATGCCTTAAAACATGTAATATTTTTGTAATGGACATATTTATAAATAAAAAAAAAGTGAATTTTCATTGCATTTGTGTGCATGTATTTTGAATACTTTATGAATATCATTAAATGTAACGCCACGAAATTTATTAAATGATATTGGAATGTAAAATGATGGATTAGTGTGCCATAATGAATATTTTAAACTTAATTTGATCATTTGGTGAAATTTTGAGTTTAAAGTTGTGTCTCTTATTTTAATGATTTCTTGTTGTTTTAAATTGTTATTTTGAGTTTTAAAACAAAACAATTTATCAAATGTCAAATATATTTAGTTTTACAAAAACCATGGGTGATACACGGTTTTCGCACAATAAAACCGCCCACTTTTTCCTCTATTTATTCTCTCTCCTCTTCCTCTCTCTTCACTCTCAACTTTCACTCTCTCTCTCTGCCACTCCCTTTCTCTCTCATTTTTTCCTTAAAATTTTTGAATCAAATTGAGCTCCAAGCATTGGGTTAGTAGATTGGAGGCTCGAGGAAGTGTTTGATCAATGAAAAACATGATTTAAAACTTCGATCCAAGGTTAGTTTTTGAATTTTCAAAACTTTTTCAATTTTTCAATTTTTCTTGCATCTTGAGATTTAAGCTCATTTAAGCTTAGAGAACCTTCGATCTAAGTTAGAGGGACTTAGAATAACTAGAATCTAAGCCTTGTTTTAAGAAAAACGGATTTAAATCAAGATTTTTCATTTTTCTCTATTTTTCACCACTTTCGGATTTCTTGGGATTTTGTGTGCAAATCTTGTTTAAATGAGTTTAAAAGTGTCCTATTATGTTTTTTATCATTTATGATTGTTTTTCATGCTTGAGAATTGAGAAAAACAGGTTGAAATCAAGATTTGGGGTTTGGGAGACCCAAAACCCATGGCTGGAAAATTTTGGGATTTTTCAGTTCGATAGGCCGAACTTCGTGTTCTGCAGGCCGGATTCAAGGGATCGACAGGCCGAATTCATCCGTCCGGTAAGCCTAACCTGAAAAATGTTTGGCCGACCGGACCTGTTCTCTGTGCAGTTCAGCCGACTGAACTAAAGAGACCGGCAGGCCGACCAAGCAAGGAGAAAATTTGTAATTTTTCATCCATTTTTACTGTTTTGAATCCTGATCGAAATCCCAACTTTATAAAATGATTTTATGAATGCAAATGGCACACTAGGACACTATGAAATAGTTTGGCAATGTAGAATATCTTAAACTACATACTAATAGACCTAGTTTTATCTAGGGTCATTTGTGGATTCGCATAGCTAACGTATAGCGGACCGGAATTTCAGTGAGGGGCACTGGCACGAGTATCGAGGTAGGACTTCTACCCTTTTTTCTTTGGTAATCCAGTTTCAAATGATTTGGCCTTCAACAAGGTTTTTCCCAAAATGAATTCAATGGTTGAATGAAAAAAGAAATTTTATTGGTTATCTTTATAAACCGTGAACTGAGATGAACTTCATAATGAATGTAAATAAAAATACCTAGTAAATGGGTTTTGAATAATGACAAAAATGAATATATGGGCATGATGCCATAATAGAGATTGGGTCGTGTAGCGTGCGACCTTGGGAGCAGGTCCCGAAACCCAGCTGGGCCACTACGGTGGTGTTATTCATATGGTTTGCCCCGAAAAAGAAATTGATGATCTTTTTGGTCGACCAATAAACTGTTTGGGTAAGAATGATTTTGTTTAAACTTATTTATTCAAGTCTTCTCTTAAATAATTTCTTAAATAATGATATTTTCTTTTAAATTTGATGTTCTTAAAATATAGTCCTACTGAGCCTTTCGCTCACATTTTATTTGTTTTCAAACTTTCCCCATTCTAGGTGGATTTCAGTGTAGGTTTCGAAAGGATTCCACAGATATAACTTAGGGGTAGTAGAAGGACTTTGTAGGTTGTTTAAATTATAATATTAAGGCATGTAGCATTTAACTTTTCCTTACTTGGACTGTGATTGTATTACTATATTGTCAGTACTATGTGTATGCACAAGTTGTGGGTCAGTGGGATCCATACTCGCATCTTTTATTACTTTATTATTTCCTTAATGTTTGCCTCAATGTTCTTATCTGTTTAATGAATATAAGTGCTTCAAAAATTTCCATATTTTCATAATTAAAATTAAAGATATAAACTCACATTTTAATTAAATTTTATATTAATTGCCTTAATCAATCTACCACATTACCTCTCATACTGCAGGGCATGACAGAATGGTATCAAAACTCAAGTTATGAACCTTGGGAATTGTGCACACATAAGTATGACAATAAAATACTACTGACAGTCTAAATTTTGTTTTTAAAAGTGAGAGAATGGCACCTAGACGTCATTCGACAGTTGACACCGAGTTTGAAAATGATGAGAGTATATGAGGTCTATGTTTGCTGCATTCTGGCAGATGGTCGCCGAGGCTAGGCCGAAGGATTCTGATGTTAGTCATCGGCATACATATTTTAAGGAATTTTTGTTGGGAAAATAGGTGTGAGGTGCGCAGCGGAAATTTAAAAGTTTTAACATCAGAGTATTTTTCCAAAACACAAGTTTGACATGCTATATGTATAAATTAAACAGGTCTTACTAACCTCTGTGTGCCGAAGAACCTCCGTGATCCGTGAAGAGAAGTAACGTTCCAGAAGAGCCTCAACCAACTGGTCTTCTTTGCTATTCTCTATCCACGACCGGAGTGAGTGTGGGCTCACACGTACAGCTCTTCCACTGGTGACTCTTCTTCCAACCAATCGAGAGAACCCAAAGCTAGTGTTTGTGATTTGTGAACAAAAGCTCTCAGGGAGTTTTCAGATGCTCACCAGAAGAGTATCACTCTTAATCTCTCAATTGATCTGAGTAAATCATGAGACTCACTCCTTTTTTATAGCGATTGGTCCTGGGGTCAGTCCTTATCAGATTAGGTCTCAAAAACTTGAAACAGAATCAAGTTCGGATCAATATCTGATAAGATCAGCGTGAAAACGCGTAATCTTACCTCTCGCTAATCGGCAGGCCGAACAAACCCCATCGACAGGCCGAACACGTAGATCGGCAGGCTGAACTGCCGCATAAATATCTCCGCGAATCTTTTATTTTCCACCCGAGATTCTATAGGATAAAGTCTCAGTTTTGATTCAAATAACCCAATAGAAAAGTTATCTGATCAAAACAAACTTTATCAAGATAATCTCTAAGAAAATAAATCAATTCACAATAATTCTACAAGTTTATCTTGATTTAATTTATCCAATTAAATCAACAGATAAACAAACAAGAATTATCCGATCCCAATAGTTCAACAAGTTTATCTTAAATTAATTTTATTACAAAATTAATTTATCCAATAAACGGACATGAATTATTTGATTCTTTCAAATTTTAAACCAATCTGATAAATCCAACATAAGTCACTAATAATTGAAAAAGCACGCCGTATCATTACAGGATTTTGTGAGCTAGCAAAGTGGACCAAAATGGACCTATAAAGTTTAAGCTCATGATAATTATGAAACCCAATATCCCAGATATACATTTCACAATTATCAACTCCAACGCTACTCCACTAAAAGCTTGGAGCTGCACTCTCAAACTTTATAGAATTACGAAGCTCGTATAGCTAAGTCTCCATGACATATCAAAGTGTATCGTATCCCCATATGAAAATCTATAATCGGCTTAAGGACAAGTTCTGTCTTACCTTCCTGATTATTTTTATCTTACATTCCATTGTCTCACCATTAGAAAACTTACCATCCAAAGATAGTATACCATTCGGTTACACCTATGTATCCAAATGGTTGAGCGCTCCAGTTTTCCAATCACAGGACAACGCATATAAGAGGATATCATTACTCCTAAAGAGGAGCTATGGATTCCATATCTATGAATAACAAGTCTACACTATCAAGAGTCATGCCTCCAACGTACCGGCATGCATACCACTATAGAGATGTAGGAGTCACCCATTGGTACATCAAAAGACACAAGTCGATACAACGGGCCCACTATTCATCTCAGGATTAAGATACAATACAAATGACTATCTAAAGTGAATCGATTTGCCAAGACAGAATTATTAATCCAAATCAATTCACTTTATGTCCCGATCCAACACGTCGTCACCTATGATAACATGCCAATGTTTCTATTCACGGAGTCCAACTTCGATGGTCAAGACAAACCATCTCCCAAAAGGGATATAGACAACATAACAATCTTTACATGAATAACACGCCCAACTTTATTCCCTCGATTGTGGATCATATGTTTTAGACTAACACCTTAAGAATCATGTCTTCCAAATAATCAGTCCATCATATGCCCAATTCTTAAGGTTTAGACTGATAGTCTCAGACTACTGTTTGCGTAACATACATTCAACAAATATGAACATAAAGGGGACAATATTTGGTATATATAAATGAATAAATTCTTTATTGATAAAAATGTCTCCAAAAACGTATTACATTTTTACTCCTTAGGGTATACATATCTAACAATCTCCCACTTGCACTAAGTGAGTAAATACAGCAAATCTCGCATCCCCATAGCTTCCACATGTTTCTCGAAGACTCTCCCTATAAGTGTCTTTGTAAATGGATCTGCTAAATTGTCCTCTGACGCGATCTTGCACACCGTGACATGCCCGCCCTCAAGGAAGTCCTTTATCACGTGATACTTCCGATCAATATGTTTACTCTTCCTGTGAAATCTTGGTTCCTTAGCATTAGCTACCGCCGCACTGTTATCACAGTACAGTGATACCGCCTTATCCATACCATGAACTATCTCAAAATCCCCAAGAAACTTGCGGAGCCACACTGCTTCTTTCGAAGCATCACTAGCCGCCACATACTCGGCCTCCATCATTGAATCTGAAGTTCAATCTTGCTTCGTACTTCTCCAACTGGTGGCACCACTGCACAGAGTAAACACAAACCCAGAAGTCGATTTCCTAGATTCCAAACATGCTTGAAAATCCAAGTCAGTGTGTCCTAGAGGAGTCAAGTCCTCACCCGAATACACAAGCATATACCCTCGAGTCCTTCTCAGGTACTTGAAAATATGCTTTACCGCAACCCAATGTTTGGGTCCTAGATCCGCCTGAAATCGACTTACAATCCCGACCGCATAGCTAATATTCGGTCGTGTGCAAAGCATGGCATACATGAGACTACCCACTGCTAAAGCATAAGGCACCTTCTTCATGTATCCTCTTTCTTCATAAGACTTTGGAGAGTCTTTCTTAGAAAGAGTAATTCCAGACCTAGATGGTTGCCCACCTTTCTTGGAATCCTGCATTGCAAACCTCCTGAGAATTTTATCTATGTAGCCAGCTTGTGACAAAGCTATCATTTTGTTCTTCCTATCCCGAAAGATCAGGATACTGAGAACAAAATTAGCCTCACCCAAGTCCTTCATGTCAAACTGCTTGGTCAACCATAATTTGACCGATGACAACGCCCCAACGTCATTGCCAATTAGCAGAATGTCATCTACATAGAGCAGTAGAAAAACCACCTTCCTATCCTTTATGTGTTTATAAACACATGGTTCATCCACATTTTGTGAGAACCCATAAGTCTTGATCACCTGATCAAATCTTATGTTCCAAGAACGAGAAGCCTGCTTAAGTCCATAAATTGACTTTAGCAGCTTACAAACCTTACCCTCTTGACCCGCGACCTTGAACCCGTCTGGTTGTTCCATATAAATGGACTCATCAAGATAGCCATTCAGAAAAGCCGTCTTGACATCCATCTGCCAAATCTCATAGTCGAGAGCGGCAGCTATGGGCAAGAGAATCCGGATGGACTTAAGCATGGCTACAGGCGAAAAGGTTTCCTCATAATCGATTCCTTCCTTTTGCGTATAACCCTTTGCTACCAGTCTAGCCTTAAAGGTTTTGACCTTTCCATCCACTCCTCTTTTCCTCTTGTAGATCCACTTACACCCTATGGGTTTTACCCCTTTTGGAAGATCCATAAGCTCCCAGACCCGATTAGTCTCCGTAGACTTCATCTCAATGTTCATGGCCTCTGTCCAGAGTTTTGAATCAACATCCTCCATAGCCTCTGCGTAAGTATAAGGATCCCTGTCATGTTCATCCGGTTCAGCCAAGAAGACTTCCCCATTGAACATATACCTCTCAGGTTGACGCCCGATCCTCCCACTACGCCGAAGCCCCTGAGGTTGTCATTTAGGTTCGTTTGGTTTTTCTACACCGATCGAAATGGTTTCGTTCGGAACCTCCAGAGTGAACGAGTCACCCCTTAACTCCTCAAGCAGCACTTTGCTTTGAGGTTTAAAGTCGTCCATGTAACTCTCCTCAAGGAAAGTTGCATTAGTTGAAACCACGACTTTATTTTCCTTTGGGTTATAAAAATAACCCCCTTTAGTCCCTTTTGGATATCCTACAAATACGCAAACTTTCGAACGTGCTTCCAACTTATTCGGATCCTTAAACAAGACATGAGCCGGACATCCCCATATGCGAATATGGTTTAAGGCTGTCTTCCTTCTTGTCCACAACTCGTGAGGAGTTTTAAGGACTGATTTTGAAGGCACATTGTTCAAAAGATAACATGTGGTTTATAGTGCATATGCCCAAAAGGATAAAGGCAATGATGAATAACTCATCATGGACTTAATCATGTCCAACAAAGTTCTATTCCTTCTCTCCACTACGCCATTCTGCTGCGGAGTGCCTGGTGCAGTCAAATGGGATAAAATTCCATTCCCCAACAAGTGTCCTAAGAACTCATCAGAATGGTATTCCCCACCTCGATCTGATCGAAGTGTCCTTATGGGTCTACCCAATTGCTTTTCCACTTCAGCCCGAAACTCCCTGAACTTGTCAAAAGTTTCACTTTTGTGGTGCATCAGGTACACATACCCATATCTTGAGTAATCATCAATAAAAGTGACGAAGTACTCATAGCCTCCTCGTGCCCGGATGTTCATCGGTCCGCAAACATCACTATGCACAAGTTCTAGAACCCCTTCGGCCCTATTGTCTTTAGACCCGTATGGTCTTTTGGTCATTTTACCCTTCAAACAAGATTCACATTGAGGTATAGATTCCACCTTTAAGTGACTTAAAGGTCCATCCCTTACCAACCTTTGAATCCTATTCAGGTTAATATGACCAAGGCGCAAATGCCAAAGATAAGTCTTATTAGAGTGAGAAGTTTTAAGTCTTTTAGAGTTATTATCATTCATCTCAGCATTAAGCATTAAGTCCATCTTAGGTTTGATAAAATATAGATTATTTTGCATCCATCCAGAACAGATAAAAGATTTGTTTTTACGAATCACCACTTTTTCATTAAAAGATACCACGTAGGAGTCTTTAAATAAACAAGATACAGAAATTAAATTCCTTTTAAATTTAGGAACATAAAAATAATCTTGCAAAAATAAATTCCTATAGTTATCAAAGTAAAGATGGACGTCTCCCACTGCTTCTGCTGAGACCAAGGATCCATCCCCCATTTAAAGCGTGAAGTTTTCATTGCGCAGACTTCTCGTTTCTTTGAACCCCTGCAGAGAAACACGAACGTGATTAGTTGCACCGAATTCTATGACCCAAACGTCACTGCATTCCTCAACCAAACAAGTTTCTAAATACAGAAGATCACACCTACCTCCTTTGGAAAGGAAGTCCTTGCAATGCTTCTTAATATGCCCGACCTTTCCACAGAAGAAGCACTTAAGCTTCTTTGGGTTCTTCTTCTTCTTCTTCTTGCTCTTGGTGTTAGCAGGAACAGAAGACTTCCCATTCTTGGCCCGTTGCTTCTTTCCATTCCTAGAGTTAGAATTGGAACCAGAAGCAGCTACCATGTTGGCCTCACCACCCACAGGAGACTCCCTGATCAGCAGTTCAAACTCCTGTAACTGTTTCATCAGTTTTGTCAATGTCATATCCAGTCTATTGCTTAAGTTAAAAGTAGCTCTAAATGGAATAAATTCCCTAGACAGAGTCTCAAAGACCACAGTCATCTGAGTTTCAGCATCGATGTCGGCTCCATTGGTTTGTGCCTCAACGAGGTAACCCATGACCAACATCATGTGCTCCTTTACAGATGTCCCTGATCTCTGTCTACAGTTAAGAAGTTTCCGAAGCTCCCCTTGCCGCTTTGTTATGGCCTGGCCTCCAAACATGTCCTCAAGGTTATCCAAGATCTGCTTCGCAGTCTCATAATCTTGATGTTGAGCCTGCAACACATTATTCATGCTGGCCCAAACATAGCAGTGGGCCTGATCATTAGCATCTTTCCAGTGGTCATACGTTTAGAATTGCTCATTAGATGAGTCTCCCGTAGGCTCGGGAGGACAAGGAGTTTTCATAACATATTTTAGTTTCTCAAAGTACAGGACGATATCCAGGTTCCGTTTCCAATCATTGTAATTCTCACGAGTTAATAGGTTTTTGTCAAGTATCGATGATAAAGCATTTTTAGACATTTTTAATCTACAATAAAGAATCATATACCAAACATAAGCAAACATATCATAATAATTTAGTAAGATAACACAATCATGTAAAATCATACAAATGTGTTTATGTGTCAAAACCTTGAAAAAATCACAACCTTGCAACGATAATTCCCAACTCAGAATTCAACAAGCTCCTAGGGGTGTCATGCCAAATTCAATCAGGAACACGGATCCCCTCTTGATTAATATATGCCATCCAGGACCCGTATGATCCAGCATATATTAATAATCGTTTCTTTGGCCATTAATTTTATTAACAGAGCTCCTAGGGAAGGTTAATAATAAAATTAACAGGAGTGTATAACCATCGTTTCAATATTTTATCCATGATTTATAATCACCACCTAGGGGTGTGCAACCATAAATCATACTAAAATACCTTTTCCTTTCAAAGATCCAATCTGGTACATGATAGAAATCCCTTCCTAGGGGCCGGGACCACCATGTGCTTTCTATGGACCAACGATGGAGGCCTTAGGTTCTCTCTTCGAAAACCTTTTCCCACTCAATCTTTTGAAGTCAAGGTTTTATTTTTAAAATTATGCTTGAACAATTTTAATATGAGCGGCACTTCCTATTCTATATGAAATGTTATCAATATACATGGCAAATCATATTATAATGCAGACAAGCAAAGCAATCAAGCAAAACTACAAGCAAAATAATAATAACCGTAATATTATGGCTCCTCCCTAGAGAATAGAAAACTAAGATTACAAGAGAATGATCGAAACATATATCGATTCTTCATCCTTAAATCCTCAAGTTGTATCCTTCTTCACATAATTCCCATCTTCAAGTCTTCAATCCCGTATGAATCAAATACTTCATATTTCCGGTCATATCCAAATTTAATGTTTCTCAAAATCATCTCAAAAATAAAATTAAAACTACGCTGCAAAAATCGCATCTTTTCTGAAAATTTTCCAGCTCTCGGTCGGCAGGCCGAACTGGGTGATCGGCCTTTCGTTCATGCTTCATCGGCCTGCCGACCCATGAAAGTTCAGCATGCCGGTAGAGCCAACCAATTTCTGCCCCACTAAAGGCCTGCCGGACCACACGTTCGGCCTGTCGATCTGTGACCATCGGCCTGCCGAACTGTGATGTCTAGCATGCCGACCAAGCAAAAAACCCTCATTCTAGAAAATACAATTTTAATGCAATTCATCAATTTTATTTTTAATAATTCAAAAACATAAAATTAGAGACTCAGAAAATACCTGGGTTCGCCATCATCAATCTTTAAGATCCGACTTCTCGATTCGTCTTTTCTGAATAATCATTTAATTACAAAATTCTTACAAATTTAAAATTAAATAACAATTCCTAGACGAAGATGATAGTCCACCAGCTAATTACATGAAAAACCTAGATACACATTCTAACCTCTAAGGAACCATAACCGGTATTAATTAATTAATAAATAAATAAACAATGATTTAATCAACCATAATTAATTAATAAGCATTCACCAGATAATCCATGACAACATATAATAATATAGAAACCTAGAGTGCCCACTCTCTATAAAATTTTAATTCACGCATAGGAGAGATTAAGATCACAAAATTTATGCATATAACATGATCACAAACTTGTAAATTTATGTAAAAAACCTCGGCTTTGATACCAATTGTTGGAAAAATAGGGGTGAGGTGCGCAGCGAAAATTTAAAAATTTTAACATCAGAGTATTTTCCCAAAACACAAGTTTGACATGCTATATGTATAAATTAAATAGATCTTACTAACCTCTATGTGCCGAAGAACCTCCGCTATCTGTGAAGAGAAGTAACATTCTAGAAGAGCCTCAACCAAGTGGTCATCTTTGCTATTCTCTATCCACGACCGGAGTGAGTGTGGGCTCACACGTACAGCTCTTCCACTGGTGACTCTCCTTCCAACCAATCAAGAGAACCCAAAGCTAGTGTTCGTGATTTGTGAACAAAAGCTCTCAGGGAGTTTTCAGATGCCCACCAGAAGAGTATCACTCTTAATCTCTCAATTGATCTGAGTAAAACTTGAGACTCACTCCCTTTTTATAGCGATTGGTCATGGGGTCAGTCCTTATCAGATTAGGTCTCAAAAACTTGAAACAGAATCAAGTTCGGATCAATATCTGATAACATCCACGTGAACAAGCCCCATCGGCAGGCCGAACACGTAGATCGGCAGGCTGAATTGCCACTTAAATATCTCCGCGAATCTTTTATTTTCCACCCAAGATTCTATAGGATAAAGTCTTAGTTTTGATTCAAATAACCCAATAGAAAAGTTATTTGATCAAAACAAACATTATCAAGATAATCTCTAAGAAAATAAATCAATTCACAATAATTCTACAAGTTTATGTTGATTTAATTTATCCAATTAAATCAACCGATAAACAGACAAGAATTATCCGATCCCAATAATTCAACAAGTTTATCTTAAATTAATTTTATTACAAAATTAATTTATCCAATAAACAGACATGAATTATTTGATTCTTTCAAATTTTAAACCAATATGATAAATCTGACATAAGTCACCAATTATTGAAAAAACACGCCGTATCGTTACAGGATTTTGTGAGCTAGCAAAGGGGACCAAAATGGACCTATAAAGTTCAAGCTCATGATAATTATGAAACCCAATATCCCAGATATACATTTCACAATTATCAACTCCAACGCTACTCCACTAAAAGCTTGGAGCTGCACTCTCAAACTTTATAGAATTACGAAGCTCGTATAGCGAAGTCTCCATGACATATCAAAGTGTATCGTATCCCCATATGAAAACCCATAATCGGCTTAAGGACAAGTTCTGTCTTACCTTCCCGATTATTTTTATCTTACGTTCCATTATCTCACCATTAGAAAACTTACCATCCAAAGATGGTATACCATTCGGTTACACCTATGTATCCAAATGGTTGAGCGCTCTAGTTTTCTAATTACAGGATAACACATATAAGAGGATATCATTACTCCTAAAGAGGAGCTATGGATTCCATATCTATGACTAATAGGTCTACGCTATCAAGAGTCATGCCTCCAACATACCGGCATGCATACCACTATTAAGATGTGGGTGTCACCCTTTCGTACATCAAAAGACACAAGTCAGGACAACAGGCCCACTATTCATCTCAGGATTAAGATACAATACAAATGACTGTCTAAAGTGAATCAATTTGTCGAGACAGAATTATTAATCCAAATCAATTCACTTTATGTCTTGATCCAACACATCATCACCTATGACAACGTGCTAATGTTTCTATTCACGGAGTCCAACTCCGATGGTCAAGACAAACCATCTCCCTAAAGGGATATAGACAACATAATAATCTTTACATGAATAAAGCACCCAACTTTATTCCCTCGATTACGGATCATATGTTTTAGACCGTCACCTTAAGAATCGTGTCTTCTGCATAATCAGTCCATCTTATGCCCAATTCTTAAGGTTTAGACTGACAGTCTTAGACTACTGTTTGCTTAACATACATTCAACAAATATGAACATAAAGAGGACCAGATTTGGTATATATAAATGAATAAATTCTTTATTGATAAAAATGTCTCTAAAAACGTCTTACATTTTTACTCCTTAGGGCATACATATCTAACAATTTTGGTGTGCGTCTATACCAATTTTTGATAGAAATGGGGTCTCGCAGTTGGTAGAATATTGGCTAGACTTGATCGTGAAGCACTTGGATACTCTTGGTGTGCCAGCTGAGTACCGTGTGGAGTTTGCCGCATATAAGTTCAAGGGTGGCGCTAATACTTGGTGGAAGCAAGCTAAGCATTTGGAACACGATGGTAACATCACTTGGGACAGGTTCGAGGAGCTGTTCTATGATCGATATTTTTCGCAAGGGTATAGAGACCAAAAGCTGGCTGAATTCTACAGGTTGCAGCAGGGTGATTTATCAGTTCGAGAGTATAAGTCAAGGTTTAATGAGCTGGCCAGGTTTGCTCCATCAGCAGTGGCATCGAAACATGAAAAATATATTAAGTTTCAGGAAGGACTCAAGGCTCCTATTCGGCGACAGGTGGTTGCTCTGCGACTCAGGAGTTTTGGAGAGTTTGTGTCGTCAACGATATCAGTGGAAAGTGATTATGTGTAGTGCTATGAGGATCGAGCAAAGACGTCAGGAGGGCCCTAGAGGAGCGGTAGGAGAAGTACCAGTAACCGTCCAACTCTGGGGAAGAATAAACAGGGTGGCATGAATAGTGGTAGTAGTAGTTCATCAAGCGACCGGAACAACAATCCCTACAGCTTTCATTGTCATTATTGCCAGCAGCCAGGATACATCAAGAGGAATTACTCGATCAGGAGTGCCCATCTAGCATCTCAGACTAGAGAAGGTGCCAGTCGTCAGCCTCAGCCGCTACCACCGCCTCAGCAATATTTGTAGTTGTAGTTTCCTTAGTTCTCTCCTCAGCAACTATCATATTTAGCACAAGGGCAGCAGCCGTAGAACTGTTAGACATGTATGCCCTAAGGAGAAAAAATGTAATACGTTTTTGGAGACATTTTTATCAATAAAGAATTTATTCATTTATATATACCAAATCTTGTCCTCTTTATGTTCATATTTGTTGAATGTATGATAAGCAAACAGTAGTCTGAGACTCTCAGTCTAAACCTTAAGAATTGGGCATAAGATGGACTGATTATGCAGAAGACACGATTCTTAAGGTGACGGTCTAAAACATATGATCCGTAATCGAGGGAATAAAGTTGGGTGCTTTATTCATGTAAAGATTATTATGTTGTCTATATCCCTTTAGGGAGATGGTTTGTCTTGACCATCGGAGTTGGACTCCGTGAATAGAAACATTAGCACGTTGTCATAGGTGATGATGTGTTGGATCAAGACATAAAGTGAATTGATTTGGATTAATAATTCTGTCTCGACAAATTGATTCACTTTAGACAGTCATTTGTATTGTATCTTAATCCTGAGATGAATAGTGGGCCCGTTGCCTCGACTTGTGTCTTTTGATGTACCAATGGGTGACTCCCACATCTCTATAGTGGTATGCATGCCGGTACGTTGAAGGCATGACTCTTGATAGCGTAGAATTGTTATTCATAGATATGAAATCCATAGCTCCTCTTTAGGAGTAATGATATCCTCTTATATGCGTTGTCCTGTGATTGAAAAACTGGAGCGCTCAACCATTCGGATACATAGGTGTAACCGAATGGTATACTATCTTTGGATGGTAAGTTTTCTAATGGTGAGACAATAGAACGTAAGATAAAAATAATCGGGAAGGTAAGACAGAACTTGTCCTTAAGCCGATTATGGATGATCATATGGGGATACGATACACTATGATATGTCATGGAGACTTAGCTACACGAGCTTCATAATTCTATAAAGTTTGAGAGTGCAGCTCCAAGCTTTTAGTGGAGTAGCGTTGGAGTTGATAATTGTGAAATGTATATCTAGAATATTGGGTTTCATAATTATCATGAGCTTGAACTTTATAGGTCCATTTTGGTCCCCTTTGCTAGCTCACAAAGTCCTATAACGACACGGCGTGCTTTTCCAATAATTGGTGACTTATGTTGGATTTAGCAGATTAGTTTAAAATTTGTAAGAATCAAATAATTCATGTCTGTTTATCAGTTGAATTAATTTTGTAAGAAATTAGTTCAAGATAAACTTGTTGAATTATTCGATCAGATAATTCTTGTCTGTTTATCGGTTGTTTTAATTTTGGACAAATTAGAACAAGATAAACTTGTAGAATTATTGTGAATTGATTTATTTTCTCAGAGATTATCTTGATAAAGTTTGTTTTATCAGATAACTTCTCTATTGGGTTATTTGAATCAAAACTGAGACTTTATCCTTTAGAATCTCGGGTGGAAAATAAAAGATTCGCGGAGATTTTTTCTCAAGAGTTCGGCCTACCGGATGACATGGTCGGCCTGCCGAACTGGCCTGTTCGGCCTGCCGATCAGCGGAGATAAGATTACGCATTTTCATGCAGATCTTATCAGATATTGATCTAAACTTGATTCTGTTTCGAGTTTTTGAGACCTAATCTGATATGGACTAACCCTAGGACCAATAGGTATAAAAAGGGAGTGAGTCACATGATTTACTCAGATCAATTTGAGAGATTAAGAGTGATACTCTTCTAGTGAGCATCTGAAAACTCCCTGAGAGCTTTTGTTCACAAATCACGAGCAAGAGCTTTGGGTTCTCTCTGTTGGTTGGAAGGAGAGTCACCAGTGGAAGAGCTGTACGTGTGAGCCCACACTGACTCCGGTTGTGGATAGAGAATAGCAAAGAAGACCAGTTGGTTGAGGCTCTTCTGGAACGTTACTTCTCTACATAGGTTGCGGAGGTTCTTCGGCACACTGAGGTTAGTAGGATCTGTATAATTTATACATGTAATATGTAAAACTTGTGTTTTGGAAATTACTCTGATGAAAAAAATTTTAAAATTTCGCTGCACACTTTGTTTCCAACAATTGGTATCAGAGCCGAGGTTTTTACATAAATTTACAAGTTTGTGATCATGTTATATGCATAAATTTTGTGATCTTAATCTCTCCTATGCTTGAATTGAATTTTATAGAGAGATGGCACTCTAGGTTTCTATATAATATATATGTTGTCATGGATTATGTGGTATGATTATTAATTAATTATGGTTGATTAAATCGTTGTTTAATTATTTATTAATTAATTAATACCGATTATGGTTCCTTAGAGGTTAGAATGTGTATCTAGGTTTTTCATGTAATTAGACGGGGGACTATCATCTCTGTCTAGGAATTTTTATTTAATTTTTAATTTGTAAGAATTTTGTAATTAAATAATTATTCGGAGAAGACGGAACGAGAAGTCGGATCTTGAAGGTTGATGATGGCGCCTCCAGGTATTTCCTGAGTCTCTAATTTTTATGTTTTTGAATTGTTAAAAATAAAATTGATGAATTGCTTTAAAATTGTATTTTCTGGATTGAGGGTTTTCTGCTCGGTCGGCATGCCGGACCTCACAGTTCGACAGGCCGAAGGTCACAGATCGGCAGGCCGTACATGTGGTCCGGCAGGCCGTACATGTGGTCCGGCAGGCCGACAGTGGGGCAGAAAATTTGGTGCTCTACCGGCAGGCCGAACTTTCAGTTCGGCAGGCCAAAATTGCATGGATCGACAGGCCGATGTATCAGATCGGTAGGACGATGAAGCAAGACCGACAGGCCAATCACCCAGATCGGCCTGCCGACCGAGAGCTGCCAAATGTCCAGAAAAGGTACAATTTTTTCGATGGAGTTTTAATATTATTTTTAGGACGATTCTGAGAAACATTAAATTTGGATATGACCAAAAATAGAAAGTATTCGATTCATACGGGATTGAAGACTTGAATATGGATATTACATGAAGAAGGATACAGCTTGAGGATTCAAGGATGAAGAATCAAAAAATGTCTCGATTATTCTCTTGTAATCTTAGTTTTCTATTCTCTAGGGTGGAACCATAAGATTACGGTTATTATTATTTTGCTTGTAGCTTTGCTTGATTGCTTTGCTTGTCTGCATTATAATATGATTTACCATGTATATTGATAACATGTCATATAGGATAAGGAGTGCCGCTCATATTAAAATTGTTCACGCATGATTTTAAAATAAAACCTTGACTTCAAAAGATTGAGTGGGAGAAGGTTTTCGAAGAGAGGACCTAAGGCCTCCATCGTTGGTCCATAGGAAGAACATGGTGGTCCCGACCCCTAGGAAGGGATTTCTATCATGTACCAGATTGGATCTCTGAAAGGATAAGGTATTTTAGTATGATTTATGGTTGCACACCCCTAGGTGGTGATTATAAATCATGGATAAAATATGGGAGAAGTTTGCGTGTTTGTAGGATTTCCAAAAGGGACTAAAGGGGGTTATTTTTATAAGCCAAAGGAAAATAAAGTCATGGTTTCAACTAATGCAACTTTCCTTGAGGAGAGTTACATGGACGACTTTAAACCTCGAAGCAAAGTGGTGCTTGAGGAGTTAAGGGGTGATTCGTTCACTCTGGAGGTTCCGAACGAAACCATTCCGATCGGTGTAGAAAAACCAAACAAACCTGAATAACAACCTTAGGGGCTTCGGCGTAGTGGGAGGATCGGGCGTTAACCTGAGAGGTGTATGTTCAATGGGGAGGTCTTTTTGGCTAAACCGGATGAACATGACAGGGATCCTTATACTTACGCAGAAGCTATGGAGGATGTTGATTCAAGACTCTGGACAGAGGCCATGAACATTGAGATGAAGTCTATGGAGACTAATCGTGTCTGGGAGCTTGTGGATCTTCCCGAAGGGATAAACCCATAGGGTGTAAGTGGATCTACAAGAGGAAAAAAGGAGTGGATGGAAAGGTCGAAACCTTTAAGGCTAGACTAGTAGCTAAGGGTTATACGCAAAAGGAAGGAATCGATTATGAGGAAACTTTTTCGCCTATAGCCATGCTTAAATCCATCCAGATTCTCTTGTCCATAGCTGCTGCTCTCGACTATGAGATTTGGCAAATGGATGTCAAGATGAGTTTTCTGAATGGCTATCTTGATGAGTCCATCTATATGGAACAACCAGATGGGTTCAAGGTCGCGGGTCAAGAGGGTAAGGTTTGTAAGCTGCTAAAGCCTATTTATGGACTTAAGCAGGCTTCTCATTCTTGGAACATAAGATTTGATCAAGTGATCAAGACTTATGGGTTCTCACAAAACGTGGATGAACCATGTGTTTACAAACATATTAAGGATGGGAAGGTGGTTTTTCTACTGCTCTATGTAGATGACATTCTGCTTATTGGCAATGATATTGGGGCATTGTCATCGGTCAAATTATGGTTGACCAAGCAGTTTGACATGAAGGATGCGAAATTTGCAGTATTTACTCACTTAGTGCAAGTGGGAGATTGTTAGACATGTATGCCCTAAGGAGTAAAAATGTAATACGTTTTTGGAGACATTTTTATCAATAAAGAATTTATTCATTTATATATACCAAATCTTGTCCTCTTTACGTTCATATTTGTTGAATGTATGATAAGCAAACAGTAGTCTGAGACTGTCAGTCTAAACCTTAAGAATTGGGCATATGATGGACTGATTATGCGGAAGACACGATTCTTAAGGTGACGGTCTAAAACATATGATCCGCAATCGAGGGAATAAAGTTGGGCACTTTATTCATGTAAAGATTGTTATGTTGTCTATATCCCTTTTGGGAGATGGTTTGTCTTGACCATCGGAGTTGGACTCCGTGAATAGAAACATTGGCGTGTTGTCATAGGTGACGACGTGTTGGATCGGGACATAAAGTGAATTGATTTGGATTAATAATTTTGTCTTGGCAAATCGATTCACTTTAGACAGTCATTTGTATTGTATCTTAATCCTGAGATGAATAGTGGGCTCGTTGTCTCGACTTGTGTCTTTTGATGTACTAATGGGTGACTCCCACATCTCTATAGTGGTATGCATGCCGGTACGTTGGAGGCATGACTCTTGATAGCGTAGACTTGTTATTCATAGATATGGAATCCATAGCTCCTCTTTAGGAGTAGTGATATCCTCTTATATGCGTTGTCCTGTGATTGAAAAACTGAAGCGCTCAACCATTTGGATACATAGGTGTAACCGAATGGTATACTATCTTTGGATGGTAAGTTTTCTAATGGTGAGACAATGGAACGTAAGATAAAAATAATCGGGAAGGTAAGACAGAACTTGTCCTTAAGCCGATTATGGATGATCATATGGGGATACGATACACTATGATATGCCATGGAGACTTAGCTACACGAGCTTCATAATTCTATAAAGTTCGAGAGTGCAGCTCCAAGCTTTTAGTGGAGTAGCGTTGGAGTTGATAATTGTGAAATGTATATCCAGGATATTGGGTTTTATAATTGTCATGAGCTTGAACTTTATAGGTCTATTTTGGTCCCCTTTGCTAGCTCACAAAGTCCTGTAACGACACGGCATGCTTTTTCAATAATTGGTGACTTATGTCGGATTTATCAGATTAGTTTAAAATTTGTAAGAATCAAATAATTCATATCTCTTTATCGGTTAAATTAATTTTGTAAGAAATTAGTTCAAGATAAACTTGTTGACTTATTCGATCAGATAATTCTTGTCTGTTTATCAATTGTTTTAATTTTGGACAAATTAGAACAAGATAAACTTGTAGAATTATTGCGAATTGATTTATTTTCTCAGAGATTATCTTGATTAATTTTTTTTTAATCAGATAACTTCTCTATTGCGTTATTTGAATCAAAACTGAGACTTTATCCTTTAGAATCTCGGGTGGAAAATAAAAGATTCGCAGAGATTTTTTCTCGAGAGTTCGGCCTGCCGGATGACGTAGTCGGCCTGCCGAACTGGCCTGTTCGGCCTACCGATCAGCGAAGATAAGATTACGCGTTTTCACACGGATCTTATCAGATATTGATCCAAACTTGATTCTGTTTTGAGTTTTTGAGACCTAATCTGATATGGAGTGACCCCAGGACCAATAGGTATAAAAGGGAGTGAGTCACATGATTTACTCAGATCAATTTGAGAGATTAAGAGTGATACTCTTCTAGTGAGCATCTGAAAACTCCCTGAGAGCTTTTGTTCACAAATCACGAGCACTAGCTTTGGGTTCTCTCTATTGGTTGGAAGGAGAGTCACCGGTGGAAGAGCTGTACGTGTGAGCCCACACTCACTCCGGTTGTGGATAGAGAATAGCAAAGAAGACCAGTTGGTTGAGGCTCTTCTGGAACGTTACTTCTCTACACAAGTTGCGGAGGTTCTTCGGCACACTGAGGTTAGTAAGATTTGTTTAATTTATACATATAACATGTCAAACTTGTGTTTTGGAAATTACTCTGATGAAAATTTTTTTAAAATTTCACTGTGCACTTTGTTTCCAACAAGAACTTCCAGTGCAACATCCCTCAATATCTAGCACCGAGTACAGCTAGTGTGCAGTCATCTCCATCACAGAGTATCGGTCGAATAATCCAGGACCTAGCAGTGTTGGTAGAGGAAAAGGAAAAGCTCCAGTTCAGGTTCATGCGATGGCAACAGGAGGTTCAGATGCCCAGACTAGTAATGTGGTTGTCGATGGTACGATCCTAGTTTCTCAATCCTTAGCTCATGTTTTATTTGATACAGGTGCCACTCATTCTCTCATTTCGAGTTTCTTTGCACATGCCTTGGGATTAGAGATAGAGCAGTTCAATGAACCCCTAGTTATAGCTTCTCCCTTGGGGCGGGTGTATGTGAATTGTGTATGTAAGGCTTGTAAAATCAAAATTAGGGGTGAGATTTTGAAAATTGATTTGATTTTACTCCCCATGAGCTCATATGATGTAATCCTAGGGATGGACTGGTTGTTCAGGTGTAATATAGTGGTAGACTGCCAGCTTAGAAAAGTGACCCTAGTGTCTGATAGGGGGACGATGATCACTTACTAGGGTGGTGGTGATTGGTTAATGAGTGAACGTCTCATGAAGACATGTCTTGGAGGGTGAAAGAATCTGGTTTGTTATGCTTTTCTTGCTAGTCTGAAAGGTGAGCCCTATGTTCGAAAAGAAATGTAGCGATACCGGTGGTTGATGAGTATGAGATGTCTTCCCCGACGAGTAGCCAGGATTACCACTGCATCGGGAAATCAAATTTTGTATTGAGTTGCTTCTAGGAACAACACTGATTTCAGTAGCACCTTATCGGATGGCGTCGGCAGAAATGAAAGAATTGAGAAAGCAACTTCAAGAGCTAGCTGATAAGGGATATATTCGAAATAGTGCTTCACCATGGGGAGCACTGGCTTTGTTTGCTAAGAAATATGATGGGACTCTCAGGTTGTGTATAGATTATCGGCAGTTGAATCGTGTCACAGTGAAGAATAAGTATCCTTTGCCCAAGATCAATGAGTTGTTTGATCAGTTGGGAGGTTCGCAATACTTCTCAAAGATAGATCTGTGCTCAGGGTACCATCAGCTTAGGATTAAAGAGGAAGATATTCTCAAGACAGCTTTCAAGACCCGGTATGGACACTTTGAGTTTCTGGTGATGTGGTTTGGATTGACAAATGCTCCGACAGCTTTCATGGATTTAATGAATAGGATATTCAGGCCTTATCTGGATCAGTTCATGTTCGTGTTCATTGATAATATTCTAGTGTATTCTAAGACTTGGGAGGAGCATGAGCAGCATCTCTGGATCGTGCTTTAGACTCTGCGGGAGCACCAGTTGTATGCTAAGAAAGAAAAATACGAGTTTTGGTTAACAGAAGTTAAGTTTCTAGGTCATGTCATCTCTGAGCATGGTATTTCTATGGATCCGTCCAAGATTGAAGCTATAGTGGAATGGGAACAACCAAAGAATGTAGCAGAAATTCACAGCTTTTTGGATCTTGTAGGTTATTATAGGAAATTTGTAAAGGATTTCTCGAGGATTGCAGTGCCATTGACAAGATTAATCAGGAAAAACATCAGGTTTGAGTGGGATGAAGAATGTGAGCTTGCTTTTTAGGACTTGAAGAATCGGTTGACTTTAGCCCAGTATTGGTTATTCGTAGCAGTGACGAGCCATACAAGGTTTACACAGATGCTTCAGGTCGCGGACTTGGATGCGTGTTGATGTAGCATGGACGTGTGATGGTGTATGGATTGAGACAGCTACGACCTCATGAGCAGAATTATCCTACTCACGACTTGGAGCTTGTGGCGGTGATTCACGCGCTGAAGATTTGGAGATGTTATTTGTATGGGGCGACATTTCAGGTTTTCTCCGATCATAAGAGCTTGAGGTATCTGTTCACTCAGAGGAATCTCAACTAGAGGCAGCGGAGATGGATGGAGTACATGGAGGATTATGATTTCACGTTGTAGTATCATCCCGGGAAAGCTAATGTAGTCGCGGATGCACTTAGCAGAAAATCTTTAGGGATTCTCGCTTGTTTGGCTCTTAAAGATTGGAAAAGAGATGCAACAGTGAGCGAGTATGGGCTGTAGTATTATGAAGACTATGATTGAGTTTTGATGTACCATATGGAAATGACCCTAGCTCTTATTCAGATGGTGAAACAGAATTAGTGGTGGGACTAGCATCTTCGAGGGATTTGGACGCGGATTTAGAATGGGGAGCAATTTGAAGAATAAAGAGTGCATGTAGATGGATCGTTGTATTTCTGGGAGCGTCTCGCAGTTCCAGCAATCACAGAAGTGACAAAAGCCGTTATGGACGGAGCCCATAGGTCTTAGTTCACCATTCATCTAGGAACCACGAAGATGTGTCGTGATTTGAAAAGGCAATATTGGTGGAGAGGTATGAAGAAAGATGTTCGAGAGTACATGGCCAAGTGTATGACGTGTCTTCAGGTGAAAGCTGAGCATCAAAAGCCAGCAGGTCAGCTTCAGCCGCTTCCTATTCTAGGGTGGAAATGGGAGCATGTGACGATGGATTTCCTTACAGGTTTGCCGAGGACTAAGCAACAGCACGATGCAGTTTGAGTCATGGTCAACAGGTTGACAAAATCGACGTATTTCATCCCATTCAGGTCGACGTATTCGAGGAAAGTTCTCGGGGAGTTGTATTTACAAAATATAGTGAGATTACATAGAGTTCCTTTGTCCATCACATCTGATCGAGACACCAGGTTCAATGCTAAATATTGGAGGAGCTTTCATGAGGCTTTAGGTACGGATTTGAATTTCAATATGGCGTTTCATCCTCAGACCGATGGGCAATCTGAGCGAGTTATTCAGATTCTCGAGGACATGTTATGTGCTTGTGCGTTAGACTTCGGCGGGAACTAGAAGAGATATTTGCATCTGGCAGAATTTACAACAACAGCTATCAAGCAAGTATTGGTATGGCACTGTTTGAGGCATTGTACGGGAGACCATGTAGGTCACCACTGTGTTGGCCAGAACCGAAAGACAGGATTATTCTTGGGCCAAATGAGATTCGTGATAGCATCGAGAAAGTCACCGTAATTCGAGATCGATTGAGGGCAGCTCAGAGTTGATAGAAAAGTTATGCGGATAGGAGAAGTCGACCCTTAGAATTTACGGTAGGAGATTTTGTTCTCTTGAAAGTATCACCTCGTAAAGGTATTATGAGGTTCGGGGTGAGTGGTAAGCTTGCACCGAGGTACGTTGGACCATTCGAGACTACTCAGCGTATTGGTGTGGTCGCTTATCGGCTCAACCTTCCTTCTGAGCTTTCTCATATTCATGATGTGTTCCACGCGTAGATACTTAAGAGGTACCTGCCTGAGTAGAGTAAGATAGTTTCGCTTCACGATGTACAGGTTCGGGAAGACACGACGTATGAGGAAGTGTCAGTTCAGATTATCGATCGGAAAGTCGTCAGTTTGTGTCATTGGGATATACCATTAGTAAAGGCCATATGGCAGCATCACGGGGTTGATGAAGCCACTTGGGAGTCAGAGTCGAGCATGCGGGAGTTGTATCCGCATTTGTTTTGTTTCTAAAGTGATATGTAAAATTTTGAGGGTGAAATTTCCTTTAGGGGTGGAGAGTTGTAACGCCCCAAAATTTATTAAATGATATTAGAATGTAAAATGGTGAATTAGTGTACCATAATGAATATTTTAAGCTTAATTTGATCATTTGGTGAAATTTTAGTTTAAAGTTGTTTATCTTATTTTAATGATTTCTAATGATTTCTTATTGTTTTAAATAGTTATTTTGAGTTTTAAAACAAAACAATTTGTCAAAGGTCAAATATATTTAGTTTTACAAAAACCATAGGCGGCACACGGTTTTTGCACAGTAAAACCACCCACTTTTTCCTCTATTTATTCTCTCTCCTCTTCCTCTCTCTTCACTCTCAGCTCTCTCTCTCTCTCTCTCTCCCTCTTAAGCTCGTCTCTCTCTCATTTTTCCCTCAAAATTTTTGAATCAAATCAAGCCCCAAGCATCGGGTTAGTAGATTGGAGGCTCGGGGAAGTGTTTGATCAACGAAAAACGTGATTTAAAGCTTCGATCCAAGGTTAGTTTTTGAATTTTCAAAACTTTTTCAATTTTTCAATTTTTCTTGCATCTTGAGATTTAAGCTCATTTAAGCTTAGAGAACCTTCGATCTAAGTTAGAGGGACTTAGAATAACTAGAATCTAAGCCTTGTTTGAAGAAAAATGGATTTAAATCAAGATTTTTTATTTTTCTCTAATTTTCACCACTTTTAGATTTCTTGGGATTTTGTGTGCAAATCTTGTTTAAATGAGTTTGAAAGTGTCCTATTATGTTTTTCTATTGTCTATGATTGTTTTCCATGCCTGAGAATTGAGAAAAACAGGTTGAAATCAAGATTTGGGGTTTGGGAGACCCAAAACCCGTGGCTAGAAAATTTTGAGATTTTCCAGTTCGGCAGGCTGGATTCAAGTAATCGGCAAGCCGGATTCATCCGTCTAGTAGGCCAAACCTGGAAAATGTTCGGCCGACCGGACCTGTTCTCCAGTAGGCCAAACTACACAGTTCGGGCGGCCGAACTAGGGAGACCGGCAGGCCAACCGAGCAAGGAGAAAATTTGTAATTTTTCATGCGTTTTTATTGTTTTGAATCCCGATCAAAATCCCAACTTTATAAAATGATTTTATGAATGCAAATGGCACACTAGGACACCATGAAATGGTTTGGCAATGTAGAATATCTTAAACTAGATACTGATAGACCTAGTTTTATCTAGGGTCGTTCGTGGTTCCACGGAGCTAACGTATAGCTGACCGGGATTTTGGTGAGGAGCATTGGCACGAGTATCGAGGTAGAACTTCTACCCCTTTTTCTTTGGTAATCCAGTTTCAAATGATTTGGCCTTCAACAAGGTTTTTCCCAAAATGATTTCAATGGTTGATTGAAAAAAGAAATTTTATTGGTTATCTTTATAAACCGTGAACTGAGATGAACTTCATAATGAATGTAAATAAAAATACCTGGTAAATGGGTTTTGAATAATGACAAAAATGAATATATGGGCATGATGCCATAACAGAGATCGGGTCGTGTAGCATGCAACCTTCGGGGCAGGTCTTGAAACCCAGCTGGGCCACTACGGTGGTGTTATTCATATGGTTTACGGAAAAGAAATTGATGATCTTTCTAGTCGACCAATAAACTATTTGGGTAAGAATGATTTTGTTTAAACTTATTTATTCAAGTCTTCTCTTAAATAATTTCTTCAATAATGATATTTCCTTTTAAATTTGATGTTTCTTAAAATATAGTCCTACTGAGCCTTCCGCTCACATTTTATTTGTTTTCAAACTTTCCCCCTTCTAGGTGGATTTCAGTGTAGGTTTCGAGAGGATTCTACAGACGAAACTCAAGAGCAGTAGAAAGACCTAGTAGGTTGTTTAAATTATAATACTAAGGCATGTAACATTTAACTTTTTCCTTACTTGGACTGTGATTGTATTACTATATTGTCAGTACTATATGTGTGCAAAAGTTATGGGTTAGTGGGACCCATACTCGCATCTTTTATTAGTTTATTATTTACTTAATGTTTCCCTCAATGTTCTTATCTGTTTAATGAATATAAGTGCTTCAAAAATTTTCATATTTTCATAATTAAAATTAAAGATTTAAACTTACATTTTAATTAAATTTTACATTAATTGCCTTAATCAATCTGCCATGTCACCTCCCGTACTGCGGGACGTGACATTAAAATTCTATAATTATCTATATAACTTTAAATATTACATATAAATGTTATATCTAAGAGGATAATATTTAAAAATAATAATTAAACTAGTCAGTAATATTTTAATTATTATAATAAATTATTCAATTAAAGTATGAAATCTTTAATTAAGTGTTATTGGTGCAAATCATTTCTATTAGGAATCGAACAGTTTTATCTAAATCGTTAATGTAGCGAGTCATAAAATGAGTGCATTATACATAATGTGATTATTTAGGACTGAAACATAATTTGATATGACCAGCTAAATAATTTTTGTCAAAATATAGCAAGTTTTAGTCACATCAACCGACCGTCATATATAAGATGATCTTACTTTTGAGTTATTAACAAACTCTTATTTATGGAATTATGTCTTTTGATTTACTTGCTGCAAATTCGAGAATCTAATCCTATTCCTTGTATTTTTTAGGCATAGTGAAATAAGTAGTCAGAAATGTTAATATTATAGGATGGAATCCATTCCTTCTTTAACAAGAAATAGATAAATAATTCTCTTGAGTATTGATTTAGGTCTTGAATAATACAGACACTCAAATTCGTGATAAAATTCATGAATTTATTACTCATTAGAGAATCAAGGGCACTCAAAGATAAAGATGTAATTAGAGAGGTTAACGGATTTTACTTAGCTTTAATTATGAATTATTTAAGGATGATCAATTTATACACAATGACTATATTAATCGATGATTCAATTCTATGAATAAATTATATTTATAATTTTAAGAATATAATTTCAAGTTTCTAGTGGAATAACTTTGGAATTAATAAAATAGATAAATTAATTAAGTTGTAATTAATTATTAATTTTATTGGAAGTTAAACTTATAAATCCATAGTTTTCAATGTCATTTCTATAAATTATTTGAACTTATGGGTAATGAAATATTAATCTTGTTTTAAATTAACACACACTCTAAAAATTAAATATGTGATTATTTAATTAGATAACATAGTTTTGGTGGGACCTATTCTGTGGGGCATGTGATAGTAGAATTTATCACTGTGCTAGGTTACTTATTCTCTAAGTTTTTTATTTATTTGTTTTCAAAAAGGATTTTTTTTATACAATAAAAAACTTTTTGAATTGCACAGATGCAATTCATGGCCCGTTTGTCCATTATGTATTAAGTAGACGACATTTAATTCAAGTTAATTTTGTTTAAAGTTTAACTTTTTTAAAAAAAATAAAATAAGTAATAATAAAAGATGGAGATGAGAAAAAATAGAAATAAGCTTCAGTTTTATTTTGAATAAATCTGAATCTAAACAAGACTCCTCCTATCCATCTATAAATAGGTGTTTAAGGAGTGCTTTCATTAATTCTAATTCTCCTTAGTTTTAGATGAAGAAAGCTTAGAGTGAAGTGTTCTCCTCCATAGCCACCCCTGGGTTTCTCATGTATTGAGTACAAAGAAAGGATCTAAATTAAAAAATGTGATTCCTTCCCATCAACACTAGATGCCCACACATCTATTCAAATAACCAAAGACTAGAGGCAGAAGAATTAAAGAGTCACAAAATTAAATCAAGATTAAAAGTTATCATACCTAATCGATTTAAGAAGAATGTTATTTATTTAGATCTATATATTAATTGTGTATTAATTAATATAGCTATAGAGCATGGTTAAAAGTTTTATGAAAATTTCTGTTATACACAGTTCTATCATTTCTAGTATTTTTACTATTTTTTGTTTCAAAATCAACAATAGTAAGCGAGGGTATTTTCAAAATTTTACTTGGATCTAAATCTATAATACAGAATTGAGTGGCCTACTAATTAAAGTTTTCTAAACGTTGGCCTACTAATTGTTATTCTTCAAGTAACTTGCTTATTTTCCTCAATGTCCTTAGATTTATTATGAAATAACTACCGAGTGTATCAGAAAAGGACATTTTGAACGGACCCTTGCTGCCCATAGAGCCTTCCTTCAGACCAAGGAAAAAATGACTTGGACACCTGTTTGGAGACACCTTACCCGTCTACGGTCGATGAAGGTTCTTGATATGCTTCTAAAGTAGGTATAGGTTTAGTATTTAGACAAGGTCAGCATGCTGCCTACTTAGTGAAAAAGTAACCTAGGCAAAGCAAGATTGTTTTGCTTATGATAAGAAGCTTTATATAGTAGTGCAGGAGCTTCGTTGACGCTACTATTTGTCGCCAAAAAACTTTGTTCTTACCTAAACTTTAATCATAAGTGGTGCGAATGGCATGTTACGAGGGTTGAGTTCCTTTAAAAGATAAATAAATGAATCAATAAAAAAAATATATTTCTTGGGATTGGTGCTTAAATAACAGTGCAAATACCAAACACATTGAACTGCCATTCAGCCACCACCACTTACACAGTAGACACGTCTATAGAATTCGTTTGATAAAGTCCGAAAGCTGCAAGGCTAAAGGTAGAAAATGCCCACAAAAGAGAATTTGATCATCAAAATGCGCTGCATTCATTGTTCATCCCTTGGAAAGGAGGCTAGGAAGAGCATCATGATGACCAATAATGATTTTCTACAAAATTAAGGCTAGTGGGGCCAACTCGCTGTTGTGGTACAGATTATTCACACTACCAATACCTTAATATCGCTTCTACAAATGTATGCTACAGCACTTGCATGGTTCGACTCCACGTTGTCAACCAAAAACAATCATAGAAGATTGGAATGGTAAAAATAGACAGAATCATACAAGCTGTGCCATAGCTACAAGGACCTTGTTTAACACAATCAACATTTGCTGGGGCACAAATAATTGTCCTCAGCCCTCCATCATAATCATTGCAAGGCACCAAGCAAACGTAGGCCCATTTTGATTAAAGGGACACCAACAAATAATCACAAAAGAAAGCAAGTACCAGATGTGCAGAGATATGATACAGCACTTCTTTTGTATGGATATGTTTAAAACCAACCTCACGTGTATTTCAGTCACCTACCCCAAATTTAAGGAACCATCCTTCATAAGCTTCACGCTAAGACTGTTGAATCTTCCTCTTGAGTAATGCCGAGAGGCCTTTCTCCAATCTGTCCCAGTCTTCATCATTGCCACAAATTCATCATAGCTGATGCGCCCGTCCTGCATTCATTACATAAATTCATAAATCAATCATCCTCAAGATCATGAAGGCATTAAAGGACATCCATCGGGTCCTAACCTTGTCCATGTCAACTTCTAGGAATATGTCATTCGCTACATCTGTACAATCCTCTGCTCCATCTTCCATCAACGCATCTCTGAGCTCATCTGGCTCAATGTAACCATCGCCATCCTTGTCAAAATAGGAAAAGGCCTTGCGAAGATGCTCATCATTGGCCATTCTTTGTAGGTGGAGGGAAACAGCAACAAATTCTCCATAGTCCAGTGTTCCTTTCCCATTTGTATCAACCTGTCGGACACAATCATACCCAATCAAAATTGAAGCAAACAAGAGAAAATCATTGTTTTCCCAACCATCTATGCGAAGACAGACACCAGTACCTCAAAAAAAAAGACAAGAAACATTAAACTCCACATATTCAAAAGTGTTGATTGAAGACTTCTAGACATGCATATGGCATGAACAAAGAGACAAGCTCCATTTAGTTCTAGACATATATATGAAGTAAAAATCGTCATGTCAAAATGGACCAATATCCTCTTTACAGGTGCCTGCTCCTTACAACTAAACCACCAGAGAACTTGAGAGCGAATTCCCACAAATAAATTAACAAAGAGCTACCAGACAATCTCACTCTAATTATTTTAACTTTAGCGCCTAGAAATCTAGTAGCCGAAAAGGACAATAAAGCAAACAAGGTCTTAATAACAGGAGGAAAAATTCCAAGTGCAATCTACATAAAAGTAAAGATACCTTCAGGTTGGTCCAGTAGTGTAATGTACAGCAGAACATACAACATTGATGTCATAGTACAGATGCATTTGAAAGAACGGGAAGCAAGTACACTCACAGCTTCAATAAGCATCTGAACTTCGGACTCGGCAAGTTGAGATCCAAAATTTTGAAGTCCAGATTTTAATTCTTCAATTAACACAACACCATCATTGTCAGTGTCCATCTTTCTAAACATTTCTTTGATGTCTTCAACTTCTTCAGTGGATAAGAAATCAGCAATAACCTGTTTGAAAGTACGACTACAATTACCCTTTGTATAAGGTTAAAAAAAAAAGGGGAAGAAATAGATAATTTGAGGCAGCAGCTAACCAACCCTCAAGGCCTTTCTTTTGAATCTGTTCATCATTGAGAATTGCTTTAGCCTCGACTTGACGACGTCTCCAAGAGGGACATTTGGGGCTTTTTTAGCATTTTGGAGCCAAGGATGCTCTGCAAAAGGACATAAATCAGATATCACACAAATCCATTGTATGAAGGAAAGACTGAAGGACACAAAGACACAAGATCCCAATATATAATAGTATTATTGGATTTTGTGAACTAATAGAGCAAAGCTCCTCTACCATTGCATTTCTTGTATTGCAACTTCTACATGGTTTAGTAGCTTGTGTAACTGTCAGTAAACAAAACTAGCAAAGGAGAAAGAAAAACAGGGAGGAAAAAAAGGCCCAAACAGAGATAAATAAAATAAAATAAAATAGAACTGTTTGGCTAAATATGGCACTTACGCCAAATAAAAAATAAACAAAATTAGGTGGAAAAGAAAGGCCTTTTACCAAAGTTTAACATGCACTTTACCACAATACTATCATAATATATAAATTTAAATATACATATATAAAGAGAGAGAGAGAGAGAAATACCAAGAACTTGCTTCGCAGTTAGTCGTAGCTTTGGATCTGGCTCCAACATCTGCTTGACTAGGCTCTTGGCGCTTTCTGAAATACTGGGCCATGGATCACGTTTGAAATCTATCAGTCCACGTAAAATTGCCTGTGCAACACCTTGTTCAGACTCTGCGGTGGGAGTATAGTTAAGTAAAACAACCTTCTACAGGCCAACAGAAAAATAAAAATAATAATAAAACTAGACAACAAAGAGAAACAGACGGACAAAATTTTAACAATGACATAAAGCAAATCATAACTAAAATACTTTTTCTTTACAGGAAAAACATACAAAAAGCATGATTGAGAAAACTATTGGAACATAATTACCGGCCCAAAAAGGAGGAACCCCACACAACAAAATATACAGAATAACTCCAGCACTCCATATGTCAATTTCCGGCCCATAGCTGCGCTTCAGCACCTCTGGAGCCATATAATATGGACTTCCAACAATTTCAGAGAACTTCTCACCTAGAAACGTGAGAAAGTAAATATATAATAAAGGAACATCACATATGAGATGACCAAACGAAAATAATAAGTTGATAGGAACAGTCAAGAAAACATTAAATTAAGACCCTTTAAAGAAGCTACTTTTAGCACCATTTCCTTGCGAATAGATCAAATTGATGTCGGCTAGCATTCAAAAGATGTAGTGGGAAAGAAGAAAGGAACAAGAAAACTTCCAAAAGCTTCTAAATATGAGAACCATGCTGTATGTTTTACATTTTAACAGAACACTCTAAGTGCTTTAGTAGCAGGCAACAAAGTTAAGGCAGACACAACGTGGTTTACCAAAAGAATTATTATTGGCAACCAACAAGACTGAGATGATGAGATAAAACTTAACGAGCAACCATCATTCATAAAAAGGGATAAATGAAGTGGACAATGATTTTTCCACAGAGTAGGTAAGTGAAACCTAGAGTTTTAAAAGAGTATTCATTGAGCAACACTTACAAAAGATGGTAAATCAAACTATAGTCATATAAAGGTTCAATTTTCAGAAATCTTAAATCAGAATAGATTTTTCAATTTAACAATTTAGTCAAACTAAAACTAATGAACAACATGAACGAGACAAATAAATTTTTTTGATTTAAGATGTGGAAGATCATACACAATGCACTTGGTCAAAATGATTTCATTCATCACATAAATGCAGTCGTCTTTGCCAACGAGTGCCATATTATTACTATTATTATTTTTAAGGCTCTAAATGGTAGCATGCCATAATGCATTAAAATTTAGACATGCCTAACATCAAAATGAAGCACACAATATTATACCTCCAGCAACACCAATCAGAAATCCAAAAATTTGCCTTAAATAGACACTATCTAGTTCCTATTTATCCGTATCATATGTATTTGAATAATGTTTATTAGTTCTACGCCATCTTGCACACACCAAACTCATTAATCAAACCCTACAGAATACATAGAGGCAACATAACTCTTAAATGTATATCCCTTAAAAAATTAACTTAGATGCAGTACTTTAACAAACAAACAACCAAAGCTTGCTCAGGTTTTTACCCACTGCCGGTTTAGAGATATTCATTTGAAAGCTTTTTAACACATCTGTGACTAGGAAAAAAAGCCTGATGTTTCACCTTTATTGAGTGTAAGTTTGTATTGAAATTCTTCGTGCAGTGAACTATGACAACCCATTTTAGTTCGTAAAGACATGGTGAGATTGAAGCATATTATATGTACAACAATTACAATCTGAAGTTTTAGTTCATAAAGACATGGTCAGATTGAAGCATATAATATATACAACAATACAATCACAATTTTTTTTTTTTTTTATAAAGCGTCATGGTCACCAATAAAATGAAGTTCTCATTTATCACAACACTAAAAGTACTTTAGAATCGAGATTTTCCCAGTGACCAAGCTTCTTACACCAATCTACTCAAGCTAAACAAAGAAGTCTTAACTTAACACATGTCCCTGAAAGTTACTTAATATAATATTATATTGTCAATTAAGAATTAACATTGCTTAAAGTCGTGATTGTCCATTCTAACACACCCAAATTCAAGTTTGCTTAAATCTGAATCCTGGCGATGCAAGAACCAAAACTTGACCTGCAAGTCAGTTCTTTACCTGGCTTGAAAAATATGGATAAACCAAAATCAATAGCTTTCAAAGGAGAATTCTCCTTCTTGTTGGCGAACAGAAAGTTCTCTGGCTTCAGGTCCCTGTGGATCACCCCGTGCTTGTGGCAGAGCTGCACGACCTCCACAATCGTCCTGGTGACTGCGGCAGCTGCCCGCTCAGTGTAATGCCCCCTCGCCACAATCCGATCAAAAAGCTCCCCACCCTCGCACAGCTCCATCACCAAATGCACCGCATTGTCATCCTCGCAGGCCTCCCTCAAGGTCACAATGCTCGATTTCTTCGGCAAATGCTTCATTATCGCTACCTCGCGCCTCACATCCTCAATGTCCACCGCCGTCCTTAGCTTCCGCTTTGAAATGCTCTTGCAAGCCAGCAACTCCCTCGTCTGCCGGTCGATACAAAGATAGGTCACTCCGAACTCTCCCCTCCCGAGCTCCCGATCTACCAAGTACTTCTCCTTTATGTTCTCCTTCGGAACGCCGTTTAGCACTGTAATCGGAGCTTTCTTCCCCACGTTCGAGTCTCGCCGCTGATCGTGGCTGGAGAAATTTGATTTCACATCTTCTCTAGCTACGGCCGCAGGAGATCTGCAACAGTTCCCCATTGCAAAGCCCTCAGCTCGCCGATTACAGATCTTGCGAAAATTCTAACTCCCAACCCAACTCGACCCAATAGTAGCTAGGGCTTCACATCATAATGCCGAAACCCCAGCTCTCAGAAGCAAATACAACAAGACTACAAACTTTGAAAACGAAATCCAAGCGATGAAGAACAAAAATCACAGAGAGGAGGAAGAAGGGTGAGAACAGTGGAGACAGGAGTGTACGGTAACGGTTGTGTTATGTACAGAGTACGAAAGAGTGTTTCGGTCCATTGAGGATTTGGTTTTTTAAATTTCATCTTGATTTGATTCAGTGATTTAATTTGATTAGAATTAGAATTTAATTTAGTGATTTAAGTTATTATTTAAATAATATTTACATGTGTATTAAAATTTTAATAATAAAATTAAAATTTATGTTTGAAATAATAGTAAAAATAGTTTTTGATTTATTAACAAATCTAATAAAATCTTAATGTTAATGATCTAAAAAATTATAAATATAGATCTTAATTTATTCCTATAAAAAAAAGAATCATCTTAATTTATTATACAATAGCAAAGATATTCGAGTATCAAAAGTTTAAGGGAGTCAGAACTTTAAAAATTTGAATTCTTGATACTCAAAGGATTCAGATTTTAAAGGAAACAAATACATATATAAAAGATTCTTAATACTTGAATTCACGTTTGAGTTTATTGAGTACAAAAAATACTCAAACCAAACGGACCCTTAATGTTTTATTATTTTTATTATTTTCAAGGGTATTATGAATATCTATATTTTTATTTTTATATAATAATCATATAAACACGAATAATTCAGGGTGGTATGAAAATTATTTATTTCTTTTTCTTTTGCAAATATTTTATTGCTGATGTTCTTCCTTAGCTCTGTGAGTTTTGTCGGCTAATTGAAGGAAAATTTGAATGATGTGGAACGAAACGGTGACAATGAGACGACAGAGAGACAGATGAATCGTGAATTTAGGTATTGTTTGATTTTATTTTTTTTTTTGGTTGGTTCTCATGCTTTGCTTTTTTTAGTTTAATTTAACTAATGAAGAACTAATTTAGAATTGCTACATTATGGTTGAATAACTGTTTTAACTGAAAAATAAAAAACAGAGAAGCATATATCAATCGACCAAAAAAAAAACAGATAGCAAATAATTATGCTCGTTTTATTCTAACTGCTACAATGTAAAGCTCTTACATGCTATAGTGTAAGCCAAAGTAAGCTATAATATAAAGCTCTCACATACTACAATAAATTCGTTCCAACTTTTAATTCTAACTCTATTGTCAAACACACTCAAAAGACCCACACCTTGTAGCGACAAAATAATAGGCCTTTATGAAAAATTTTACTTTCTACCCTAGCATAAAACCAATGATTGAAAAATCAACATTTCTAATGATATTTTTGCTGATATTCTCATATTTTCAAAGTAAATATATGAAAATAGGGGTGATATTTTGACGAAATTATCGATTTCTATGAAAATTGTAGCATCAAATGACAAAATATCTGAAAATTTTTGCCAAAACATCGATAAAAAATTCATAAAATGTTTGAACTTTATACGTAATTTTTTAAAATTACTTTAAATTATAAAAATCAAGTTATTTTTATTTACTTTTTTAATATGGTTTTTCATAAATTTACTTTTAATGTTATAAATCTAATTTTTAATTTATTCAGTGTAATGGGATATGTGATTCAAAATATCAACTCCAATCTTAGACTCACTATCAATTACAACTAGGGCTATCTTTTATAGCGAACATGGTAGGCATGAGATCTTCAACTATGCACCTCCATAGTTTTTAGATGAAGTCCAAAGCTTAAGCAATTGGGTTAACTCACAATTTGCTGTGTATGAAGAGGCAGTGGGTGGAGATCAAGAGACAAATACATGGCGTGTTCAAAATTATATAAGAAGCTTATGTCTTGGCATCAATATTATTTGAACTAAGAAGGTATTTCAAATACCTTTGAACCTCCTAAAAGATCTTTTTGGTGTTGCTATTTGTTTGTCTTGTATGAAACTATAGACATAAACTACTTGTATTAATTAACTTTTAACTAATTTATTCAATTTGAGTTCGTATGCTTATCATTTATCATATTATGATCACTTTTTATTATTCATATTTATCACATAATTAGTAATTTGGTTAAAAAGTTCATCTAGACTATGCATTATTAAAAATTTTAGGGTCTCTTAAAGCTTTATTTAAAAATAAAGTAGTTAAGATGACTTTTCGTATTTTACGTCAATTTCCACCAATATCAATATTTTCGTCAATATTTTCGTGAAATTAAAGTGTCGATATTTCAGTTGATATCTATATTTTCATCCTTGAATAAAAATACAAAATATCTAAATTGCGTGATGTAAATAAAAGAGATGTAAGTAGAGAGAGATAAATGTAATCATCAAGTTCATGATTCATCATCACATTGTTGCACAAATATATTTAGTGTTTAGGAAATGAGTTCAAATTTATAGGATTCAAGTCAAATGTTTAAGCATGTGACAGCTTTACTGCAACCTACTTTTGTTTTATATTGTAGCTGTTGGAAAAATAGTATGCAATAGAATTTTTTATTTTTATATCAGAATATTTTCTAAAACACAAGTTTGACACACTATATGCATAAATTAACCAGATCTTACTAACCTTTGAATGCCGAAGAACTCTAGTAATCCGTGAAGAGAAGTAACGTTCTTAAAGAGCCTCAACCAACTGGTCTTCTTTGTTATTCTCTATCCACGATCGGAGTGAGTGTGGGCTTATACGTACAGCTCTTCCTCTAGGTGACTCTCCTTCCAACCAATTGAGAGAACCCAATGCTAGTGTTCGTGATTCGTGAACAAGAGCTCTCAGGGAGTTTCAGAATCTCACTATCAGAATTCGCTCTTAATCTCTCAATTGATCTCAATAATAATGAGACTCACTCCCTTTTAATAAAGGTTGGGCCTAGGAGTCAGACCTAATCAAATAATGCCTCAAAATTTGAATTAGAATCAAATTCGGATCAATATCTGATGAAATCTGTGTGAAAACGCATGATCTTTTTTTTGCGCGATTGGCATGCCGATCTGTCAAACCGGCATGCCAAACTTGCCCCATCAGCAAGCCAAACCTAAGGATCGGCATGCTGAACTGTCGATAAATATCTTAGCAAATCTTTTATTTTCCACCCGAGATTCTATAGGATAAAGTCTCAGTTTTAATTCAAATAACCCAATAGAAAAGTTATCTAATTAAAACAACTTTATCTAGATAATCTCTAGGAAAATAAATGAATTCCTAATAATTCAACAAGTTTATCTTGAATTAATTCAAAATTAATCCAACCAATAAACAGACATGAATTATCTAATCCCGATAATTCAACAAGTTTATCTTGAATCAATTTTATCACAAAATTAATTCAATCGATAAACAGACATGAATTATTTGATTCTTATGAATTTTAGTGAATCTGATAAATCTGACATAAGTCACCAATTATTGAAAAAATACGCCATTTCATTACAGGATTTTGTGAGCTAGCAAAGGGGACCTGATGGACCTATAAAATTCAAGCTCCCGATAATTATGAAACCCAGTATCCTATATATACATTTCATAATTATCAACTCCAACGCTACTCCACTAAAAGCTTGGAGCTGTACTCTCGAACTATTTAGAATTACGAAGCCCATATAGTTAAGTCTCCATGACATATCATAATGTATCGTATCCCTATAGGATTGTCCATAATCGGCTTAAGGACAAGTTCTATTTTACCTTTCCGATTATTTTTATCTTACGTTCCATTGTCTCACCATCAAAAAATTTACCATCCAAAGATAGTATACCATTCAGTTACACGTATGTATCCAAATGGTTGAGCGCTCCAATTTTCCAATTACAGGACAACGCATGTAAGAGTATATCACTACTCCCATAGATCAGCTATGGATTCCATATCTATGAATAATGGGTCTATGCTATCAAGAGTTATGCTTCCAATGTACCAACATGCATACCACTATTAAAATGTAGGTGTCACCCTTTGGTACATTAAAAGACGCAAGTCAAAACAACGTGTCCACTATTCATCTTAGGATTAAGATACAATACAAATAATTGTCTAAAGTACATCGATTTGTAGAGACAGAATTATTAATCCAAATCAATTCACTTTATGTCCCGATCCAACACATCGTCCCTATGACAATGTGCCAATGTTTCTATTTATGGAGTCCACCTCCTATGGTCAAGACAAACTATCTCCCAATAGGGATATAGACAACATAACAATCTTTACATAAATAAAACATCTAACTTTATTCCCTCGATTGCTGATCTTATGTTTTAGATGTCACCTTAAGAATCGTGTCTTTTGCATAATATGTCCAGCATATGCCCAATTCAAAAAGGTTTAGACCGACAGTCTTAGACTATTATTTGCTTACTATACATTCAACAAATATGAACGTAAAGAGGATAAGATTTGGTATATTAATAATAAATAAATTCTTTATTGATAAAAATGTCTCCCAAAAATATATTACATTTTTACTCCTTAGGGCATACATATCAAACCGTAGCATATAAAAGTTTTATACTATTCAAATTCAAATTCAAATTCAAGAGTTTGCATCCATCTACTAAATGCACTAATAAGCTTATACTAAGCATATATACAAGTTAAGAATCATAATGTATAAAAATCATGAATTACAGTATTACACCAATAAAATGCATTGTTAATTGGCAGGTTATATTATTGAACATTCACACTAATAAATCATTCAATTAATAATATATCCTTTTTTAAAAATAATTTTCATGTTTGACTTTCGTGGTTTTCTTTTGGTATCATGTAGGGTCAATTTGAAATAGTCTTGTTGTTGAAATATTTAATAGGTCCTTTGGAGAATTAATTGAAACTTTGAACATACGTTTTAAGTTGAAGAACTATAGTATGTGAGAGCTTTACATTATAGCTACTTTTTGCTTTTTACTATAGCTATTGGGAGCTTCAAAACTAATAAGTTGGAACATATGCTTCAAACAGAGGGTATGATTATTTTCACATGTGCTCTCTAACCTATGTCCTTTATATCACTTTCCTTAAAACTTTATTCTGTTAGTAAGTATTCCTTTCCATCCAACTCCTTTAATTTTTGGACTTATTTTTGCAAAATATTTTTATATTTTCCCTTCAAATTATGTCAATTATATTACTTTGCCCTTCTTTCAAAATGTGTCACTATGTTTCTTCAAATTTTTTGTTAGCAAATAACTTTCTTCCATCTAATTTTGTTTAGCTTAACAAGTCAATGTCATTTTTTCTTCTAATTTTAAGGGCAAAAAAATCTAAACATAAAAAAGAGTTTAAGAAAAACAGCGTAAAAGAGACTAAAGGAAAAAAAAAAGTCAATGAAAAAGTATCCTTTTTTTTTAACAATAGACCATTCCAACCCCAAAAATAAAAGAGTCTAAGGAGGGGAAAAAACCCCATAAAATTCCTTGAAAAATAGAGGACTCGAAGTTTATGAAAATAAGATTACATTATTTTAAGGGAATTTGTTGAAGATTTTGTTTTTTATTCTCCCCTTTTGAATTTTCTTTGCATTTGTATTTGAATGGCATGTTGTAAAAAAAATATTCATGCAGAATTGGATAGAAGAAAATTATTTGCTAACAAAAAATTGAGGCGACATAATGACACGTTTTGAAAGTTGAGGGGTAAAATAATATAAATGACATAGTTTGGAGAGAAAACATAAAAATGTTTTGCAAAAAAGGTTCAAAAACTAACATAGTTGGATAGAAGGGGGATAGTAGCTAATGATTTAAAGTTTGAGAAGATTAAGTGGTATATTTTAAAAGTCAACGTAAGTAACATAGTTTACAAGGAAAATAGAAAATGTATGTAATCACTAAGAAATTATTGTTGCAAGAAGTAGAAGTTTCGTAATTTTTTTTCAAAGTTATATTTAATAAAATAAAAAATGACTGAACTAAATAAGAGATATACTCTATTTTCATTTTATAAAAATATTTTTGTACACGTATTTATGCTTTTAGTCTTATATGTAATATTAAATTATAATTTTTTATACTAAAGTTTAAATTTCTTTTTATTTAAAGGCATGAATAATAAAATTATGCATATATGAAAGATATCTAACAGTCATTCAAATTAATGAGTAAAATTTAGTATGGTGTTTTTGTTGGTTTTCTAAAACAATTTTAACCAAAATATTTTAAAAACGTAGTAAAGGTGCATAATGTATATAACAAATTTTTCATAAAACTTTTTGTAAAACATGTTATACAGTTTATCAATTTAATGCTTAATGAATATATACATAATTTATGCTTACCCAATAGATGAGAAGAGATAAAAAAAACTTTTATCGGGGAAACATTTTCCAAATGAAACTACCGTCTTCCTCACCTAGTCTTTCGTACTAATTGGATGAATGTGTGGGCATAAAAGGGAATTGGGTTTTTCTAATGATCACTCTTCTCACTTTTCTCACCCGCTAATCTCAATGTATGAATAAAGTAGGTTTTGCAATGAAGAACACTTTTTCTTCTCCATTTGTCTTTATACGTCTACTGTTAGACTCTATGGTAGAATTTTAGGAATCTAATTAAGACTCTTTAACATGTGAAGAATAAATAGAGGATGCCTCTATTTATCGAGAATAAGAGAGCTAATTAATTCCAAAAGCTTCTTTTTATTTTAATTTTAAATATTAAATATTTGATTAAAATAAAAAAGATATTCTCACTTTTCTTATCTGTAATAGGCACCACCATACACAAATACTCTATTTGTGTGTGGTGCCAATTAGAGGAGAGAGGAGAGAGGAGAGAGAAGAGAGAAAATCTAGTTGTTACCCAATCTGATTTATTTTCAAATTTAGATTTCATTTTTGAATTAAACCACTTTTATCCAATATTATAAAGTTCTAAATATGAAAACTTAGTGAACAAGTTTTGGACTGCATATGGAACTTTTCCTTATGACTATGAGCACTGCATACAGTGGATGGGACCTACTATGCGTCTTCCAAAATTAATTATAATTTATTATTATCAAATATTCTTATTATTTAATAATTATAAATTAATTCATAACTAATTTAGAATTCTATAATTCTAAATTAATTTATTAAACTAATAATTCTATATGTCCAAACAATGTTTACAAGGATGACAAGAGACTAATGGACCCATAATTTCAAGCTCCAATGAAGCCAATATATTAATTAAACACTTTCATTAATATATTACTCTTTCATTAATTTTAATGTAACTCCATTAAATACTTAGAATTGCACTTTTGAAAATACAAATATAATTATTTATACTTTAAAGTCATCCATTTGATAAAGTTATTACATATAAATTGATCCATCCTAAATATTCATAATCAGTGCTGGGTAAAATCCTTTAACTTCTCTAATTACTTCTTTATCTTTAAGTACCATTGATTTTTTAATGAATAATAAATTCATGAACTTAATCACGATTTGAGCACTCATATTACACAAGACCCGAATTAATACTTAAGAGAATTATTTTTCTACTTCTTGTTAGAGAAGAAATGGATTCTATCTTGTAATATTAACATTCCCAATTATTTACTTCATTGTGCCTTCAAAATACAAGGGATAGAATTAGATTCTCAAATCTGTACCAAATAAATCAAAAAACATGATTCCATAAATAGAAGTCTACTAATAACTTAGAATTAAAATTATCTTATATATAATCATCGATCAATTTAATTAGACTTGCTATATTTAACGAAAATTATTGATTGTTCATATCATATCGTCCCAGTCTTATATAGTCTCATTATATGCAGTTTACTTATTTAATGGCTCACAACATTAATAGTTTAGACAAGATCATTCCATTTTTAATGGAAATGACCAGCACTAGAAAAACTTAATTAAAGATTCCATATTTTAATTAAATGATTAACTATTTAATTATTAGCCTTAAATATTTTCCGCTGGTATATAATACTCATATAAAATATTTAAGGTTAGATAATGATCGAATTTTAATGATATTCATAAAGAATTCAAAATATATGCATATAAATATAATAAAAAATTCACTTTATGTGTATATATATATGTCCTTTACAAAACAACACATACTTTAAGAGTATCTATTCTAATAGTTTCTTAATAAAAGTCTAATATTTTTTAGTAAACAACTTATAAAATTAATATTTTTTATTTGTCATGGAGATAAATAAATTTAGTACATTTAACATTATAGATCATTAGCAATGATATTTGAATAAAATTAAATAATGACAATAAAAAGGGCTGTGTGAAAAAAATCCACTACCTACTCCCAAATTTTGTTGTTGGGCAACAGTTATTTTAACCTAATAAGTAAAAAGAAGGTTTATCAACCATTTTATCTATTATAGCTCATTTAACAATGTCAAAAAAAAAATAATAAATAAAAGAATGTTTGGCATTTCAGTTTTAACTCATCAGTTCTAACTATGAACAGTATAAAGTTCTCAGTAGCTATAGTAAAAAGCAAAAAGTTGCTACAATGTAAAGCTCTCGCATGCTACATTTCTTAAACTTAAAACTTCAATTAAAACTAAAGTGGCAAACGACCTATAAATAAAAGTTGCCCCAATAACAATTCAAATGTGTTTGTAGTTTAATCTGTCTCTTTTTTCATTAGTTTCTTTGACCATAGATTTAGTTATCAATATCAGTTACTCTTGTATAATGATAAAATATTGGATAAATTTCATTTTTGCCCCCAAAACTTCGGTGGCTTTGTCATCTTACCCCTTGAACTTTGAAAACTAGCATGCATACCCCTTGAATTTTAAAACGTTAGCAAAAATATCCATTGGACTTTAAAACGTTAGTAAAAATGCCTATCTTGATACATTACATCTTTAAATTTTATTTTTGCCCCCTAAATTTTGTTAACAATGTCATCTTACCCTCTAAACTTTAAAAACTAGTATGTTCACCCCTAAACCTTTTTTTACTTTCTTTTATAGTCAACAATATTTCATATAAGTCAAAGCTTAAATTGCTCACCTAAGAGTCATGGACAGAGCCAAGATAATAGGATTTGTTAAGCAGTCATGGAGGAAGGCATCAAGGAATAAGGAGGGGGAGGAGGCAAGCTAGAGCTCTAAATTCACAGACACTAAGGAGGTTAAGCTTGAGATTGAGCAAGATTTATGGATTTTAAGTGGAATGAAGAGGAGATAATTGTGTTTCTGAGGGAGAGGCATAATGGAACGAGAATAAAGTGACAGATTTCCATCGATGCCGAGTTACCTCTGATGGGTTGTGGTCCCGAAAAACATGTAAAATACACCAAAATAGAGTTCTAAATTTTAAAAAAACTTTCAGTATTCTTCTCATGATTCTACATATAAATGATTACATAAACACAAACTTATAGGTTTGATAATAGCTTTGAATGATCAAGCGTTCCAAAACCATTAGATCTTCCTTGCTATTCTCCTCCTTTTGGATCAACTAGTGTGTGGGAACCGGTGAGATTTTTTGAGAAATCTCTACAATATCTCCTGTTAACCTTTCTTCTTGGCATAGATTCTTTAAACTCTAAAGAGAAGAGCTAAAGAAACACTAGATGGAGGCAAGAGAAAAGATTGTTGAAAATAAAACCTCTAAGGCCTATTTATAGATACACTAACAAGGTGATTGGAACGAAATCTCTAATGAGATCTTCTATCTCAATAAATCACGCCCACTACTAGGATGGTTGGGCATGATTTGTCATCTCTCCAATAGGAGAATGACATGTATCACAACTACTTGATTCGTGTAATTTTGTATCTATCTAATATCTATCCAAGATCTGATTTTAGTTCAAACTGAGATATTATTCATTTTAACTTTTAAAATAAATATCTTTCATGGTTTTCTTAATCATCTAAATTATCTAATAATTTAAATAATTATCTGTAAAATCTATTTCAACTTTTGAAAGAGATTTTTATCTGCATTAAGATAACAAAAAGATCACTTAATCTATGTGAAACCTAAAACCATGGATGTGGCATCACCTATACTCCTGGAGTTTCAGTGTGTGTCACCACACACAGTCGTGGTGGACTGTTGTGTGAAATTATAATTTTGCCTTTGATGACAAAATTAAATCAAGAAAACTTTCATTGACTCATCTGAAAGAATGTTGTGGAGCTAGCAAGGGGACCCAATGGATATATATGATTTAAGCTCTAATAATTATTTATAGTAATTATTATGAAATACTTAAATTATTAATAATTATTAACTCTAATTTGCAGCAGTTTCAAAAACCAATGCTGCACTCTTAAATTATATATAGAATTATATGGAATTTTAAGCATCGACTGTCATTAATAAGGTTGTCCATTGATATAATCATTTTCTATGTGATAATACCATCCACAATAATATTCATAATTAGATCTAGGTTTATAGTTTTCCATACAACCTCTTCAATTACATCATTGTCTATGAATTCCGTTAATTCTCTAATGATAATCTTTTTATGAACAACTCATAAACAAAGATTTTGAATAATATTTGATATTCCATATCAATAGCGAGATCTCTACATCCAAGTTCCCAAATTAACACTAATTGGAATATTAACATCCTATCTTGTAAGAGCTATAGATTCCATATCTGTGAGTAATATTCCTAGCTACCTATAGTATGTCTCCAATGTAGCGTTATTTATCATGTATTTATAGATCTCACTCATTAGCAATCAAAAGACATAATAAATAGATGTAAGTCCACTAATCACCTCAGAATTAATGTATTATCCATAAAATGATCAATGATGAGAAAAATCTAAATTAATTCAAGATAAACTTGTTAAATTATCTGGAATATTTATTTTCCTAGATATTATCTAGATATGACTATTTTCACAAGATAACTTCTCTATTGGGTTATTTGAATTAAAACTGAGGCTCCATCCTAAAAATCTCAGGTGGAAAATAAAGATTCACAAGGATCTTTTATCGGAGGTTCGGTAGGCCGATCTTTAAGTTTGGCCTACTGATAGAGAAGGTTCGGTAGGCCGATCTGCCAGTATGGCCTGCCGACCGACGATAAAAGGATCATGGGTTTTTCACGCGGATTTTATCAGATATTGTTTCTGATTTGATTCTAATTCAAATTTTTGAGGCCTTATCTAACAAGGACTGACTCCTAGACCCAACCTCTAAAAAAGCAGAGTGAGTCTCTTTATCATTTAGATCAATTGAGAGATTAAGAGTGAACCTTTACTGGTGAGATTCTAAAACTCCCTGAGAGCTCTTGTTCACAAATCAAGAACACTAGCTTTGGGTTCTCTCAATTGGTTGGAAGGAGAGTCGCCTGGTGGAAGAGCTGTACGTGTAAACCCACACTCAATTCGATCATGGATAGAGAATAGCCAAGAAGGCTAGTTGGTTGAGGTCCTTCTGGAACATTGCTTCTCTTCACTGATTGAGAAAGCTTTTCGGCATTTATAAGGTTAGTAAGATCTGGTTAATTTATGTATATAGCGTGTCAAACTTGTGTTTTGAAAAATACTCTAATATAAAAATTTTAAAATTCCGCTATGTACTATATTTCTAACACAGAAAACTTACCATCCATAAGACAGTATACCGTTTGGTTATACCTATGTATCCAAATGGTTGAGCGCTCTAGTTTTTCAATTACAAGATAATGCATATAAGAGGATATCACTACTCCTAAAGAGGAGCTATGGATTCCATATCTATAAATAACAAGTCTATGCTGTCAAGAGTCATGCCTCCAAAGTACCAACATGCGTACCTTTATAAAATATAAAAAATTAAATTTTATCCTAGTCCAGGTTTAATGTGTTCTAAATACACTAATGTCTCTATTTAGTAAGCATATTACTATAATTCGGATGAGATTATTCCATTAAGTTAGGAATAGACAGCATTACAATCTTAGGCAAGATGAAGTATCAAGCTTTATCTACTACTTATAGACTAAAATTCATACTAAATACACATAATCATATCCTATGTATTATGAACACTTCATATACGTGATTATGGACTTTTTAAGTATTGGAACCTTTATGATATTTGCATGCATATATAACAACATATATATTATGGAGAACAACAAAGAATATTATCTATTAGTAATGCAATACTTTATTTTTCATAATGTCCAATTGGGATAAAACGACATACTTTGTATGCACCAAACCCAATAACCACCTTTTCCCCTTTCTCCTCATTTTTTGTTGGTTTCCTCTACAACTGTTCAACAAATCTTGTTCCGCCATGCATTGACTGTGCCGTTCATGATCGCCTGTTCTACAAGCTTACCTTTATCTTGATAAAAGAGTACCCTTTGGTCTTGGCTCAGTTCACGACCCTTCGATAAGGAATTTGATTGTTGACTTGTGTGAAAAATTGTTGACTAAAAAAAGAAAAAAAAAGGTTTGAATATCATCTAATTTTTAATTGTTGGAATTTTAATAGAAAACGCAACAAAAAAATGGATCGATGACAAACAAAAAAAATTTTATCATAGCCTTGTTTTTCAAAAACAGATATATAATTTTAATAATTGAAAACATAAAGAGATTATAATAAAAATCTTTTGAAGCCTATTAAGGTATTCTAATTTTCCTCTTTAACACTACAGTTTTCTAAGCTAAGCCTGAACACATATAGAACGACAAATGGTTTCCAACTATATTGAATGAATTAATCTCACACTTTTCCCATATTGCTATGTATTCAACACATGAGAAGACAAGACTTTTTTTCAAAGAAAATACTCTCAACTTTTCTTTTTGGAGACTCAAAAAATAATATGTATATTAAAAATTGTTATCTCTACTCTTTATATAATTGAGGAATTATTTAATTTTTAATGTTTTAAATTTTTGAATTAATTAAAAAAACCACATACTTCATAGTGGGAGAGAAATACACGCCACATACGATAATATATTTTCTCTAATGCACGTTGAGGTCCACATGTCTCCCTTTCCCTTTTTTATTTTTTGCTTTTGATTCTTAAACAAATCTTATTTATTTATAAAATCAATTTTAATTTAACTAAATCATAGTTATTTAAATATAATTTTTAATAAATTTATTAATTAATGTTGTGTCCATGTGCATCAAAATAGTGTGGTCCTACCACACCATGTCTACTAAATATATTTAAATAATCTTATCAAATAAATTTAATTATTTAATTAATCTTAATAATTAAACGTAATTAATTAATTAACTATTCTCAGTTATATATGACAATGTTTGTCACATCATATGATGTGTAATATAGAATTTTTTGTGTCATATTAATATCTCTAGTGTGAAACAATTAGTTTAGAATTCAATAATTCTAAATTAAAGATAATTCATTACTATACTCTTAATCCCATATATTGCTTAAAGAGGTAGCATTGGGGATCTATGGACCTTTAATTCAAGCTCTAATAAATTTAACAATTAATTAATTCTTTAATTAATGTGCTAAATTAATTAATTTCAATGTTACCCTACTAAAAACCTAAAACCGCACTCTTGAAATTATAGTTATATTTAGTCAAATAAAATAGCGAGTAGCCAATTGATATAATCATTACATATATGTCAATCTTCCCTAAATAGTCATAATAAGAGCCAGTTCAATTTCTGTTTACCTCTCTTATTACGTCTTTATCTTTAAGTCCAATGATTCTATAATGAATAGTCAATTCATAATTTTATCAAGAATAAGCACTTTACTATTCAAGTCTTGAATCTTACCTCAAGAGAACTATTTTTCTACTTTCTGCTAAGAAGAAATGGATTCTGTATATGTATAATATCATTCTTAGACATTTATTCCATTATGCCTCGTAGATACAAAGTTATGATTTATATTTAGACAAATTTTACTAAGCAAGTCAAAAGACATAATATCGCAAACAAGAGTCTAATAAATACTCAGAATTAAGACTATCCATATATGATCATTACTGTGATAAATTTGAATATTTTGTTTGTAACAGAATATTAACAAAGATTCATAATTTATCTGGTCCAATCCTCTATAATTTTATTATATAAAGTATCTATACCCTAATGTCTCCATATTAATAGCCCGTATAAAATTATTTCATTCTTAATGAGATTGGACCATATTTATAATATTTATTTACAGATCCCAACTTTAATTAATTAGTATATATTGTTTAGATTACAATCTATAAATTTAATATCAAGTATATACTAAATTTATAGTCAGATTAATAATTATGAGATTTTCTTGATGTTTATTAAAGTATTTATAATACATACAAGCAACCAAAATAAATATATATCATCTTATTTAAATATCATTTTGTTTAATTAATCTAACATGTATAATCTCTACATAATTATCGAGGTCGCAAGGCATATACATTCCTTTCCTAATGTTAAAAGACATGCATAGTTAAATGCAAAATATTAATTGTTAGATCTACTTTTTTTCCTTGATGTTTAACATATGGTTTACCTTAACTTCATTTTGTTGCGACTTTTTTAAATGCTTTACGTTTTTATTTTAATTGTTATTTTTATAACTGTATTTGAGAGTTGTTATGGGCGTTTGAAAGTGAAAAAAAAAGATGTACTGTGTAAGTCAATATGTCCATATACGAGTTGAAAATTTTATGTAATTTATAAATTCTAATTTACTTTAATTTTTTTAAAAAAATTATCAGGTAGAAAATTGAATTATGCTAAAACATCAGAGTTACTTTTATAATTGTGTAATAAAAAGTAGCATAAAGATTTTTGATATATATATATATATATATGGTATTATTTCAATGGTTACTCTTATTTTTATTCATCAATGGTTACTGATGTTTTAACCGTGTGATATAGATTGGATGATTGTAACGAATTTAATATTTGATTAAAAAATTATGATAATGAATGAGTGTTGGACTTAGAAAACTCATTAAATATGATTTTAGATAATTAACTTGTTGTTTACATGTTTACATGGCTTTTTAAAGCATTTTCTAATAAAAAATTAATCTACTTAAAGGACAACGACAAAGAAATTTAAGAAAATGATTTGAATCAATAGAACAAGTTATTTATTGGTGAATAAAAATTTCCTAAATATCATTTTCTTTGAATCTTTGCTGATTCCAGGTTTATGTATATTATGAAAGCAATTTTTAGGACATGCCATGAGCATATACGATGTATCACTTCAAACATGACCTCATCAATTGCTTTGTTCATGGATTGACAAACATTCATCAACACTGTATTAGGTCTTTTACCATCCATACACTTAAAAAGAGTTTCTAATACCCATATATATGTTTTAGCCAATTCATTTTGAGTCAAAACAAATCAAAAACACAAGTTATGTTATGATTATTTGAGCCTAATAGAACTATATATCAATAGTTTCCCATAACTTTTACATGCACAAACGCAATTAAAATTTATTAGATCGAAAAAAGAATAATAACATTGAGGTAAAAGCTGATACATAATCGCACAAATCAAAAACCGATACAGATTAACATGAACCAGAATGTGATACAAATACAAGAAACATAATAATTTGAAAGACTATGATATGAAATAATTTATTTAATTGGGTTGTTTTCTTGTATTCATTTCTTATTTCAAAAAAAAAATCTATTTGATTAATATTTAAGATTATGAAGTTGCTTAACTTGATAATATAGGGGTCGTTTGGTATTGTTTTCACAATAAGTGACATGTTTTTGTTTCAAAAAATAAGAATTTTTTGATAATTGTGCTGAAAATGTTTTTAAAATTTTTGCCTTAAAAATCGTACGAAAATATTTCCAAAAATCCTAAGAACAAAGACAAATAGGACCATAATTTTCACATAATCAATTACAATTAACATATACACATAATTCTGTAACTTTGTTTGTAACATTTGATGGTTAAAAAAAAAGAGTAACCATTGAAAATTCTACCATATATGTATATATATACACAAGTTTTTAACAATTACATTTCCATCATTGACATAGAAATACGTGTTTATCTTAATCACATTTATTGATATGGTATTTTACATGTTTTGCTGTATCTAGCTAAGTAACTAATTAACTTAGAGTATTAAGTAAAAATATTCATGTTCTTTTTTAATAATTCAAGTAATACCTCTCAAATGTCCTTTTTATTAATTTGATCTAATTCTTTGTTGTCCCTTTTTAAAAAATGAACATCTAAAAATTCTTACATATAAAATTAAATATATTAATATAACACATTGAAAAAATTAATGCTTTTTAGGTGAAAGCACCAAATAAAAAATTTTGATAAAGGAGTACTATGGAAACTTATAATTAATCTATCTAAGTTTTGAGAATACTTTTACATGTCAAAGCTAATGAATTATCAGTTTATAGATTTATTTTTAGGAACCTATATAAAAAAATTGTAAAACCATTTGAAATTAGTCTATCTATTTTGATACAGCTTACGTTTCTGTTAACATTTGGTGGATCGTTTGGAGCTATGAGATCCCTAACACACCCAAGAAACAAGAAATGAATCGAAATTTAGAATAAACAATGATAAAATATTGCATAGAGGCAAAAAAATATAAAAAAATTTTCTCATATAAATTGATCTAAACAATAAAATCAACACGTCATCATAACCTTTCATGTAGGCTTAGATTATAACATACAAATGATCTTAATGTTACTTAAAAATGGAATTAATATTTAATTTTTCAAATAATTTTTTCTAGGTGTGTGGGCAACTAGTTTTTTTTTTTAAATAAAAAATAAAAACAACCCACTATCTTATTCTAATTAAACTTAAAAATATAACAATCATCCTACGAGCTTAAATTATTATATTTTTAATCTGTTTAATTACAATTATTAATGTCGTTTAACTTAATGTAACTCAATTAAATTATACTTAGGTAAGTCATCATCACAATAATTAAGGCTACTATGACGATCACTTAATCAATCAAATGTTACATTAATATGACAAAAAAAAAATGACTATACTATACGTCAATCTTATTAGCGTGTCCAAATACTACTTTTAGGCACATTCATTGTGAGTTATATACTTGAAATAATCAGGCACGCTGTAACACCTAGAGATTTAATTAAGCATAATTAGTGTTTAAATAGTGGATTAGTATGCCTTTATGTAAATTTGAACTTAATTTAAGTATTTTATGGTGATTTAAATTTATCTCATTTTTAATTATTTCTGAATGTTATTTTGAATCTTAAAACAAAAAAAATTTACCAAATACCCGATACGTCCTAATTAGAAAACTGTGTGCTGGGGACACGGTTTTGCTCTACAAACCACCCCTCACCCCTCTATTTATCTCTCCCTCTCACTCTCTTTCCCTCACTCTCTCTTAGACACTCTCTTTTCCCTCTATCTCTCCATCCCTCTTTGATTTTAAAATTTTGAGTTCAAACTTCGAATCTTAGCTAGATTGGGAGCTTAGGAGCGCGATTAGACTTCCACAAAACCGTTTTAAAGCTTTGATTCAAGGTTGGTTTCTTTATTTTTCAAATTTCAAACTTTGCTCTAAATTTTTCAATTTCTTTTACATGTTGTAATCCTAGTTTCTTGAGCTTAGGAAACCCTTAATCTAAGTTAATAAAACTCAAATCATCTAGAATCTAGGATTGATTGAGCAAGATCTGGATTAAATCAAGTTTTTTCCCTTTTTCCTCATTTTTGAATTTCTTTGAAATTCTATGAAAATCTTGCTTAAAGTTGTTTAAATGTGTTCTATTATGTTTATTTATCATTTATGATCATTATATACATTCTGGGACTTAAGAAAACAGGTTAAGGATTGATTTTGGGCTTATGGAGGCCGAGAATCGAAGTCTCAGACCTCCCATGTTTTTCCAGTTTGGCAGGCCGGATTCATCTAGTTGGCCGGCCGAACCTAGGCCAGTTTGACAAGCCGATCCTAGTTGGCTAGCAAGCAGAATTGTGGAGTTCGGCAAGCTAGACCAGGGGTTCCGATAGGCCAATCGAACCTCATGAAAAATGACTCTTTCCTACCAATTTTCACCGTTTAAAACCCAGATTAAGATTTTAACCTCATGAAATGATTTTGTGAACTTTAAAGGTATACTAAGACACCATGAGATAGCTTAGGGATGTAGAATACCTTAGCTAGATATTAACAAACTTTAGTTTCTATTTAAGATTGTTCGTGGTTCTGTAGAGCTAATGTATAGCGGATCAGGACTACGGTGTTGAACGTTAGTACGGGATATCGAGGTAGGACTTCTTTCCCTTCCCCTTGGTAGCCATGTTTTTTAAAGGGGTTTTTGGCCACAAAGCATTTCCTTTTAAATGTTTTCAAGAAATGAAGTTTAATTACTTATTTTCATTCTTGGCTAAATAATGAATGATCATAATGAACATAATGAGAACATCTAGTAAATGAGACATTATCGGACATGTCGGTTAGTACCATCCAGAATGATGAGATAGAACATGATGCCATGTACAGAGATCAGGTTGTGGGGAGCGCGACCTTAGGGGCAGGTCCGAAACCTAGCTGGGCCACTTCGGTGGTGATTCATATGGCTTTACCGATAATATAATAATGAGACTATCAATGGATGAATAAATGATTAATCAATATGAATAAATTTTATCAGTTTCAGTTAGTTATTTGTTTATTTATTTATCTTGTTTTATAGCTTTTGTTTAAAAATGAATTATATGTTTAAATCAAATGCTTTTAAAAGCTTAGTCCTAGTGAGCCTTTTGCTCATATTTTTCTTATTTTAAAACCTCCCCCCTCTAGGTGGAATCTAGCTTAGGGAAGACTGAAGAATTGGAAAGAACTGTAGGATTAGGACATCACCATCTAGGGTATTTATTTAAAAATAAGGCATGTAATATTTTAATTTATTTTCCTTTTATTTAGACTGTGGTTACGTATTTAATATCGTTGATACTGTGTGTGCACACTAATGTGGGTCCAATGGGCCTAATGGTGTTTGCTTATTTAATATTTTATTTCACTTGCCTGCTTTCACATTTTAACAAATATTTTAAGAAGTTTTAAATATCCTACAATTTTATGATCAACTTAATACCTTCTAAAATGGCTGTTTTTATTAAAACTTTAATTTATTTAACTTAATTAATCCACCACATCACCTTCCAGATTTCGGGGTATGGCAAATTAGTATTAGAGCCCTAGGTTTATGAACCTTGAGAATTGTGCACACATAGGTACAACAGTGAAAAACCACTGATAGTCTAATTTTGTTTTCAGAATTAAGAGAATGGCACCAAGACGTCGTCCAGCTACTGTAGATGCGAATCCTGCAGATAAGGAAGGCCAGATGGGGGCTATGTTCATCGCTTTTCGAGAGATGGCAACGAGGGCTAAGCCTAAGGATTTGAGGCGAGTTGCCAACATGTGTATTTTAAAGAGTTTCGTCATGTATCAATACCGACATTTGATGGGAACGGGGACCCGTAGATCTCTGAATACTGGTTAGATTCGATAAGGAAGCACTTGAGCACCCTCAGAGTATCGATGGAGTGTCGCATAGATTTCACAGCATAAAAGTTAGAAGGCAGTGCCAATACATGGTGGAAACAAGCAAAGCGTTTGGAAACGCTGGAAACATCTGTTGGGATAGATTTGAGGAACTGTTTTATGAGCGCTACTTTTCATTAGGATACAGGGATCAACGGGTTACCGAGATTTATTGATTGGAGCAGGGTGATATGATGGTTTGAGAGTACGAGGTTTAGTTCAATGAGTTGGCCAAGTTTGCTCCATCCACTGTGGCTTCTAAGCAAAGGAAATGCATTAAGTTCTAGGACAGGCTCAAGGCATCTATTCGGCAGCAAGTAGTAGCGTTGCGACTTTGGAATTTCAGTGAGTTGGTATCTACAACAATCTCTGTGGAAAGTGAACATACTCTTTATAGCGAGAATTAGGCAAGGACATTAGGAGGACCCCAGAGGAGTGATAGGAGAAGTAGCGGTAGCTGCTAAGCCTAGGTGAAGAATTAGTAGGGAAATGCTAACAATGGGAACAATAGTTAGTCAGGCAGTGGGCACAGCAACCTCTATAGTTTTCACTGTCATTATTGCTAGAAGCCAGGACACATCAAGAGGAATTGCTCAATTAGGAATGCTTAACAAGGATTCCAAGCCAGAGAGGGTACAAGCCGTCAGTTCCAAGGTCAGCCTTTAGCTCCACGGTAACAACTTCTTCAACTACCGTTTCATCAGTCCACCCTACAACAGATGCAGTACCTGATCCAGGGATATCAACAGTAAGGTTTCTAGCAAAACACTCTTCAGTACCGAGTGCCAAGTGCAGCCAGCATGCAATCGCTTCCATCGCAGCAATATCGGCCGGCTAATCGGTTGGAAAAATAGAACGTAGTGGAATTTTAAAAATTTTATATTAGAGTATTTTCCAAACACAAGTTTGACATGCTATATGCATAAATTAACCAGATCTTACTAACCTTTGTGTGCCGAAAAGCTCCTACAATCAGTGAAGAGAAGTAACGTTCCAGAAGAACCTCGACCAACTGGTCTTCTTTGCTATTCTCTATCCACGATCGGAGTGAGTGTGGGCTCACACTTACAGCTCTTCCTCTAGGTGACTCTCCTTCCAACCAATTGAGAGAACCCAAAGTAAGTGTTCGTGATTTGTGAACAAGAGCTCTCAGGGAGTTTCCAGATTCTCATCAGCAGAGTATCACTCTTAATCTCTCAATTGATCTAAATAACTTATGTGACTTACTCCCTATTTTTAGAGGTTGGGTCCAGGGTCAGTCCTTTTCAGATTAGGTCTCAAAATTTGAATTAGAATCAAATTCAGATCAATATCTGATAAGATCCTCGTACAAACACATAATCTTATCCTTCGCTCATCGACAGGCTGATCAGGATAATCGGCAGGCCAAACTTGAGGATCGGTATGCCGAACTACCGATTAAAATCTCAGTGAATCTTTTATTTTTCACCCGATATTCTATAAGATAAAGTCTCAATTTTAATTCAAATAACCCAATAGAAAAGTTATCTGATTAAAACAACTTTATCTAGATTATCTCTAGGAAAATAAATGAATTCCTAATAATTCTACAAGTTTATCTTGATTTTTTTTTTCAAAATTAAAGCAACCAATAAACACACAAGAATTATCTGATCCCAATAATTCAACACGTTTATCTTGAATTAATTTTATCACAAAATTAATTCAACCGATAAACAGACATGAATTATCTAATTCTTTCAAATTTTAACCAATCTAATAAATCTGACATAAGACATCAATTATTGGAAAAGCATGCAGTATCGTTACAGGATTTTGTGAGCTAGAAAAGGGGACCAAGTGGACCTATATAGTTCAAGCTCCCAATAATTACGAAACCCAATATCCCAGATATACATTTCATAATTATCAACTTCAACGCTACTCCACTAAAAGCTTAGAGTTGCACTATTGAACTATATAGAATTACGAAGCCCGTATAGCTAAATTTCCATGACATATCATAGTGTATCGTATCCCCATAGGATTATTCGTAATAGGCTTAAGGACAAGTTTTGTCTTACCTTCCTGATTATTTTTTATCATACGTCCCATTATCTCACCATCAGAAAACTTACAATCTAAAGACAGTATACCATTCGGTTACACCTATGTATCGAAATGGTTGAGTGCTCTAGTTTTCCAATTACAAGATAACGCATATAAGAGGATATCACTACTCCTAAAGAGGAGCTATGGATTCCATATCTATGGATAACTATCGGCATGCATACAACTATTAAGGTGTGGGTGTCACCCTTTGGTACATCAAAAGACATAAGTCAAGACAACGGACCCACTATTCATCTCAGGATTAAGATATCGATTTGCTGAGATAAAATTATTAATCTAAATCAATTCACTTTATGTCTCGATCCAACATATCGTCACCTATGACAATTTGCCAATGTTTCTATTCACGAAGTTCACCTCCGATGGTCAAGACAAACCATCTCCTAATAGGGATATAGACAACATAACAATCTTTACATGAATAAAGCGCCCAACTTTATTTCCTCGATTGCGGATCTTGTGATTTAGACCATCACCTTAAGAATCGTGTCTTTCGCATAATTTTTCCATCATATTCCCAATTCTTAAAGGTTTTGATCGATAGTCTAAGACTATTGTTTGCTTAATATACATTCAATTAATATGAACGTAAAGAGGACAAGATTTAGTATATTAATGATAAATAAATTTTTATTGATAAAAATGTCTCCAAAAACTTATTACATTTTTGCTCCTTATGGCATACATGTCTAACAATCTCCCACTTGCACTAAGTAAGTAAATATGACAAATCTCGCATCCCCATAGCTTCCACATGCCTCTCGAAGACTCTCCCAGTAAGTGTTTTCGTAAATGGATCAGCTAAATTGTCCTTTGACGCGATCTTGCACACCATGACATGCCCGCCCTCAACGAAGTCCTTTATCACATGATACTTCCAATTAATATGCTTACTTTTCTTGTGAAATCTTGGTTCCTTAGCATTAGTTACCACCGCACTGTTATCGCAGTACAGTGATACTGTAATGACAAAGAAAATTTCATTAATAAAACCTAATATTTAATTGGGTTTAATTAATGAATTTACTCTTAAAAATGTAAATTCTTGTAAAAATTATAATTTTTGTAAAAATTATAATAAAGTATGAATAAACGGCATTGATTGCAAATTTCATGACAAATGTGATGCAATGTTGGATATTGCTGAATACAGATTTTATGAGTTTAATTACTTAGAAATTTATAAATAATATCCATAAAATGAATTTATATGATAATTAATTGTAAAATTGTGATACAAACACATGGGTACAAAGAATACAAATACGATGCAGAGTCTTACGAGACCTAACCCAGTGTAAGAAAGAGGCAATGCAAAATAATAATACTGCTAAGTGAAAACACAGATACAAAAATGTTATGATTGGCCTCCAAAAATGAATGAAAAGTAAGCCAAATATTTTTATACAGTCTAAGGAAAGAAAGTACACTGATTTGACCATGGCAGTATAGGAAAAATATTGTGTGGTGAAAAAATACACAGTGTAAATTTGTAACTCCACAAAGTGGACACTCCTTGATTTTTTATTAGGCCACATGTCTAGAAAAGTGGCCTAATCACCTCATGACACCTAGGAGGTATACTCATGGATTACCATGAGTCACCAAAATGAGATAACAATGCATTTATGGCATGATTATCACAATTTTTTTTCTTCTTCTCCTTCTCCAAGTTTCAACTACCATTGTTGAACCTAGCAAGTTTTCAAGGGATTTTTCATGGGTTAAAGGGAAAATTAATTCATGATATTTTTGCATGAAAATGAAGCCTAAGAAGGAGTTCAAGGAGCCTTGGAAGGTTAGAAATCAAAAGAGTGTTATTTGGGTAAGTATTGAGTTTCAAAGTTTTGAAATTTTGAAAGTTTTGTTTTGATTTTTATTCTTGTAAACCCATGTAGGTTCTTGAGCATGTATTTGATGAAATTTCATGTATAAGTGATGTATGGCATGCTTAAGTTGTGAAGTTTTGGTTTATGGTGCAAAATATTAATTTTTGCAAAAACTGTTATTTTTGTAAATTTGATGTTAATCTTAGAAAAAATGATGTTTGAGCATGAGAATGATTTGAATAAGGCATGGAATGGTTTCTGCAGGGATAGATTTACAATTTTGAAATGGATTTTTACCAAAATACCCTAAGGGCTAACTTGAAAGAAAATGTTCCTTCTCGGTAGATTTGAAAAATGCCCAAAAACACCCCTGTATAGTGAGATTTTGGGAAAATTTAAAACACGAAAGTTGTATATCTCGACAAAACTGTTAGGCATTATGTACGGTTCATCGAAAAACTTAACAGTTTGTGAGTTTTTGATTTTTCAAGAATTTATCAAAAGTGAAAGAATGTTAAAATGGTAAAAATGTTATTTTTCAAAATGATTTAAGGTATGGTACTTTGAGTAAAAAAGTTCCTTATGAAAAATAGGATATTTTGATGTAAAGAGATAAATTTTAGCCCCAGGGGCAAAATTGTCAAAATTTTTAGCAAGGGACCAAACTGTAGATTTTTACGAAAAAAGGGGTATGGAGAGGTAATAAAGAGACCCGACTCATTAGGGTGTTATTTTGAAATAAATATGTTATCATTTTCAGTACAAGAGTGAAACCAAGCTCGGGAAGTTAGTTGGCCTGCTTGGGGCAAAATCGTCATTTTTCTCCCGAGTAGATCGAATTGTCTTAACACGACCCCAAGAGGGAAAAAGAGTGATTAGAAAGAATTTTGCTCTTCGTAAAGGGTAATGGTATAAGGTAAGATAAGAATAAGAGAACCAGTAATTTCAGAGTTGTAAACGGTTATGCAACTCGACTAGTTAAGTAACAAACGTTTTGTAACGAAATGTAGTGGAAATTGGCTAATAGTTTTGAAATTGGCCAATAGGATCCTAGGAGTCTAGGAGAAAGGGGAATCAAAGTCAATTTGACGGTATACAAAAACAAGTAAGTACCCTTCCAATTTACAATATGAAAATATAGGTATAGGATGTATGTATATGTACACTTGAATATATATATTACGGTGTAAACTAGTGTGTTTGTTATGAAATGAATACCTAAGAGGTACAGAATGGATACCTGTGAATATGCGATGAAAATACCTGAGTATATAACATGTTATGTATTAGTATGTATAATATATTATGTACCTGTGTGTACAATGATGAATGATGAATGCCTCTGTGTATAGAATGTTACATACCTGTGTGTACAATGATGAATACCAATGTGTATATAAAGTAAGTACTTGTATGTACTATGCTATGCAACGAATTTATGTGTTATGGATAACATGTGAACATCACATCATATATAGTATGTCAACCATAATAAATGAACTGGCAAATATGTCAGTAGAAATTAAGAAAAGTGTCGTATCGACTCCTGACTCAAGGGGAGTTTAATGGTTATAATATGGTTACAGTGTTACGTAAACCTAAATGAAATTGCGCAATGGTACGAACACTTGGGCCCTAGTAAAGATAAGAAATGATAAAGATAAGGAAAGTTTATAAGAAAGCATAATTGACTCATGCATTTATTTGAATGGCCATGTGGGATTTATGGGACTTACTAGGCGTTAGCTCATTAAGTTTTTCATGTTGTAGGTATTCCGACAAGAAGGTCAGAATAAATTGCAATGATGAGCTGGCGGACGGATGATGCGTGTAGACTAGGCATGGTTTCTGCTGCAGTATGTTTCCGTTGTATTGTATTTTAAGATATTTTGAAAGTAATGTTTGATAACTATATTGCAAAAGAAAGGTGGTTATGTAAATACAAGTATATGTTTGTATTTCAAAAGTTGTTAAACCAGTATATGTAAATTATTAATTAAAAAGAAAAAAAATTTTCCTAAATTTTTGCCTTAAAGTAAGTAAGAAAAGCTTTTATCATAGCCTGAAAAGGTAGGTTGTGACAGTTGGTATTAGAGCGGAAATCTTGCCATCCTACTGCACATTGCCATCTGCTCCATTGCCATAGCTCAAGTAAGATAGTTTTTGTTTTATATGGCATTGTTATATTAATTACGATGATAAATATAGTATATGGCGGAGCCGCATCATAACCATGACATGGAGGCTGATCAAAGAGCAAGTATTGCTTTTCAAGACGCAATGCCACCGTGATACTATGGGAGTTGGCAGCCTATGGTGCTGACCGAATGGCTACACGTAGTTGAGGTGATCTTCGATGCCTATCATACGCCACTGGACCTCCAGGTTTTATTTGCCTCAGGATTGATGTTGAGGGAAGCCTTAGCATGGTGGCTGAGGATTGAACTTGATAAGCGACCAAGGGATTGGCAAGGCTTCAGAGAACAGATCCAAGCCAAATTTGCACCCTTACCCCCAGCAGATGCTATGCATGTCCAGGAGATTCCGATGCTGTGAGTGAAGTGGAGACATCGATTGTACCTACGAGTAGAACCAATCTAGGGAAGATATGTTGGTGAGCTAGTGGATCATTATATTCTCAGGTTTCGTCGCACTATGGTAGCACTAATTCCACTAGAGATACCTTTACGGTGCATCTACGACCTTGTATGGAGAGATATTTTGAAAATCGTCCAGCAGCAAATGCAGTATCTGGGAATTACCTTAGCATCCACGACTTTCTTATGGCAGTATTGCATGCGGAATAGAATGTGGTCGCGCCATTGGAAGATCCCCCAGTAGATATGGACGAGGATGATGATGATGATGATGATGATGATGATGATGATGATGATGGTGATGATAACATTGATGAAGAGCCTGAGCTTATAATCGCAAGTGATGACGAGTTGACTGATTCAGATATAGAGGAAGAAGATGATCCCGAGGAGGATTCCAAACATAGTGACATGTCAGGAGTCAAGTCAGACTAAAAAGAATTTATGAAGACTTTTGTAGTCTAATGTACATAGATATGGGATTAGTACAGTTTTGAGCTTTGTTGCTTATGTGTATACATGTATGTCCGGCAAGTGGTATCCTTCCCGGCAATAGGATATATGTAGCCGAAAGTGAAAACAGCTCCCGAAAATAATATGAATAGTTTATGTATGGAAGGAAAGTATGTATGTATGTTAATTATGCATGTAATGTTATGAAGAATGTAAAAAGGAAATGAAAGAGGTTCATGAAATGAAATGTATGAAAGTAAATGAAATGAAATGTGTTAAGGTTAATGAAATGAAATGAAATGAATAAATGTGGGAAGAGACATGCATGGGAATGCAAGGCTAGCACAAATAAGTGTTATATATGTGGAAAAGAAGGGCACTCCGTCATAAATTGTTTTTCTAATCCTCAAAGTCAAAACAGTCAGGCTCAGCAAAGGCCTCAAGGAAATCAACTGCATGCGGTATAGGTTCAGGCGCAAATTGAAGGCCCTAGTGTTAGTCAAGGGTGACTAGAAGCTCCGGAACCAAGTGGGCGAATCTATGCCTACATAAAGAAAGAAGAAGACGCGAGAACCTCATAGGTGGTGACCGGTCAGTTTTTTGTTGCTAACACTGATGCATATGTTTTGTTTGATTCTAGAGCAACACATTCGTTTGCATCATTTAAGTTTGCAAAATGAATAGGAAGTAAAGGAGATAGGATAGAGCAAACCTTTAGAGTTGCACTACCCTCTAGGGAGGTATTGAATGCTGATTATTGGTTACGTCATGTACCGATAATCATTTGTGGAAGGGAATTGTATATTGATTTGATAATAATCGATATACAAGATTACGACGTTATTCTAGGAATGTATTTCCTAGGGAAATATATGGCCAAGATTAATTGTCGACACCCCAGGGTTACGTTTCGACCTCACGGGAGTGAAAAGTTTGTGTATTCAGGAAAGACTTCTAAAGCTCCGAAGGCAATGATTTTAGCAGTAAAGGCAATGAAGATGTTGGAAAGCAGATGCACCAGTTATCTGGTGAATTTGATAAGGAAAGATCAATAAGCTCAGTTAGGACTAGAGAAGGTCCCAATTGTAAAAGAATTTATTGATGTGTTTCCCGATGAGTTGCCAGGCTTGCCACCAGAACGAGAGATTTCATTTGAGATCAAATTGACGCCCGGCATAGCCCCAATTTTGAAGGCACCATATCGAATGGCTCCTGGGGAACTCAAGGAACTTCAGGCGCAATTAAAGGAACTGTTGGATAAGGGGTTCATCTGACCAAGTCATTCCCTATGGGGAGCACCTATTTTATTTGTTAAGAAGAAAGACGAAACATTACGAATGTGTATTGACTACCGAGAATTGAACAAGGTCACAATTAAGAACAAGTATCCACTTCCAAGGATCGATGATTTGTTTGATCAACTTAAAGGAGAGTCAGTATTCTCAAAGATTGATTTGCGATCGGGATATCATCAACTTCGAGTTAAAGAAGAAGATATAACTAAGACGGCGTTCCGAACACGTTATGGGCATTTGGAGTTCCGCGTCATGCCATTTGGACTGACCAATGCTCTGGCAGCCTTCATGGATCTCATGAATCGGATTTTCAAGGAATACCTCTATAAGTTCGTTATTGTTTTTATCAACGATATTCTCATATATTCAAGAACACCAGAGGAACATGAAGAGCACCTAAGGATCGCACTACAATTATTGAGAAGGCATCAATTGTATGCCAAGTTCTCAAAATATGAGTTTTGGCTAGAGAAGGTCCATTTCCTAGGACACGTGGTGACACGGGATGGAATATCCATTGATCCCACCAAAGTGGAAGCGGTGAATAAGTGGCCTACACTGAAAAGCATAACCGAAATTAGAAGTTTCCTTGGTTTAGTAGGCTACTATCGACATTTTTTAGAAGGATTTTCCTGACTTGTAGCACCACTCATTGCTCTTACACAGAAAGCAGCAAAGTATGAATGGACTAAGAAGTATGAGGAAAGTTTCAAATAGTTAAAGAGACGACTCACGAGTGCCCTGGTACTGGCTATACCAGATCCAAACATAGGAAACTATGTGATTTATAGTGATGCGTCAAAGGCGGGCTTGGGAGCTGTTCTTATGCAAAACGAAAAAGTGATTGCGTAGGAATTATCCCATGCATGACTTGGAATTAGCAGCGGTCGTGTTTGCATTGAAGATTTGGCATCATTATTTATATGGAGCTAAATGCGAGATATATATAGATCATCAGAGTCTGAAGTTTATCTTTACATAGAAGGAGCGTAACATGAGACAGTGAAGGTGGCTAGAATTGGTTAAAGACTACGACTGTGAAATTCTATATCACCCCGAAAAGGCTAATTGAGTAGCCGATGCCCTTAGTCGTAGAGCAACGTCTTCGCTTGCGATGGTGCAATTAATGCCAAGACCTCTTCAGAAGGACTTGATGGAAGCAGGAATAGAGCTAATCACTGGAAGATTGGCCCATTTGTCCTTTCGACCAGCTATTTTGAAGAACTTAAAGGAGCGACAAGAAGTAGATCCGTCGCTACTTAAAGTTAGGAATGAGGTTCTTGAGAACAAAGAAACAAAATTTAGCATCTTGAAAGATGACATTCTCCATTATAAGGGCAAAATCTGCATCCCCAATGATGAAGAATTAAAGAAGCAAGTATTAGTAGAAGCTCATGAAGCTCTATACATGGTTCATCTAGGAGCTACTAAGATGTATCAAGATGTTAAAGAACACTATTGGTGGCACGGAATGAAGAACGATGTCGCACAGTTTGTCGCCAAATGCCTTACATGCCAAAAGGTGAAAGCTGAACATCAACGGCCGGTAGGCGAATTACAAAAAATTGAAATTCCTAAATGGAAATGGGACTAGATAACTATGGATCTGGTGACTGGGCTACCTAGAACTACGGGCGGACACGATGTTATATGGGTAATCGTTGATAGATTGACGAAATCAGCTCACTTATTACCCATTAAACTCAGCAGTTCTATGGAAAGACTAGCTGAACAATATGTAGCCCAGGTAATTAGATACCACGGAGTACCGAAATCTATCATTTTTGATCGAGATGGTCGATTTACTTCTAAGTTCTAGAGAAGTGTTCACCAAGCTATGGGAACGAAGCTGACTTTTAGTACAACTTTTCATCCTCAAACAGATGGTCAATCGGAAAGGACCATTCAAACTCTAGAAGATATGTTAAGAGCTTGTATGCTAGATTTTAAAGTAGGATGGGACAAAAAGCTTTCATTGATCGAATTCGCTTATAATAATAGTTATCAAGCTTCCATAGGAATGGCTCCTTATGAAGCTCTTTACGAAAGAAGATGCAAATCGCCATTGCATTGGTATGAAACAGGAGAAAAGACATTGTCGACAATGGATTTTGTGCAAAAGATGACTAAAGATGTGAAACTAATCTATCAACGAATGGAAACTGCCTTTAGTCATCGAAAGAGTTATGCAAATCGACGACGAAGATCCCTGGAATTCCAAGTAAGAGATTTGGTCTTCTTGAAGGTGACACCGATGAAAGGAGTAATCAGGTTTGGAAAGAAAGGAAAACTTGGCCAAAGATATAATGGACCATTTGAAATCTTAGAACGGGTAGGCAATGTAGCATATAAGTTGGCCTTACCCTTTGATCTAGCATTAGTACACAACGTATTCCATGTATCCATGTTGAAGAAGTACGTGCTAGACCTTCGCATGTTCTATAGCCAGAGGAAATTGGCGTACAAGAGAACCTGTCTTATGAAGAGAAACCAATCCAAATATTGGCATGAGAAGAAAAAGAACTCAGATGCAAGAAGATACCTCTCGTCAAAGTTTTATAGCGTAACCAGCAAGTAGAAGAAGCAACGTGGGAATGAGAGGATGACATGAGGAAAAGCTACCCTGAATTGTTTTGATTTTCAAGGACAAAAATTCTTAAGGGGGGTAGATTGTAATGACCAAGAAAATTTCATTAATAAAACTTAATATTTAATTGGGTTTAATTAATGAATTTACTCTTAAAAATATAAATTCTTGTAAAAATTGTAATTTTGTAAAAATTACGATAAAGTATAAATAAACGGCATTGATTGCAAATTTCATGACAAATGTGATGCAATGTTGGATATTACCGAATACAGATTTTATGAGTTTAATTACTCAAAAATTTGTAAATAATATACATAAAATGAATTTTATATCACAATTAATTGTAAAATTGTGATATAAACACATGGGTATAAAGAATACAAATATCATATGGAGTCCTCCGAGACCTAACCCAGTGTAAGAAAGAGGCCAATGCAGTATAAGAATACTACTAAGTGAAAACACAGATACGAAAAATGTTATGATTGGCCTCCAAAAGTGAATGAAAAGTAAGTCAAATATTTTTATACAATCTAAGTAAAGAAAGTACACTGATTTGACCACGACAGTATAGGAAAAATACTGTGTGATGAAAAATTACATAGTGTAAATTTTTAACTCCACAAAGTGAACACTCCTTGATTTTCTATTGGGCCACATGTCTAGAAAAGTGGCCCAAGCACCTCATGACACCTAGGGGGTATACTCATGGATTACCATGAGCCACCAAATGAGATAAGGATGCATTTATGGCATGGTTATAACAATTTTTTTTCTTCTTCCCCTTCTCCAAGTTTCGGCAACCATTGTTGAACCTTTCAAAAAAATTTCTCAAGCCCAAAACTTTGCAAAACAACCCCAAAACAAGTTTTAGAGCAAGCTCAAGGATTTTTCACAAAATTTAAGGTAAAATCCCAAACATTTTAGCAAGTTTTCAAGGGATTTTTCATGGGTTAAGGGGAAAATTAATTCATGATATTTTTTCATGAAAATGAAGCCTAAGAAAGAGTTCAAGGAGCCTTGGAAGGTTAGAAATCAAAAGAGTGTTATTTGGGTAAGTTTTGAAATTTTGAAATTTTTGTTTTGATTTTTATTCTTGAAAACCCATGTGGGTTCTTGAGCATGTATTTGATGAAATTTCATGTATAAGTGATGTATGGCATGTTTAAGTTGTGAAGTTTTGGTTTATGGTGCAAAATATTAATTTTTGCAAAAACTGTTATTTTTGTAAATTTGATGTTAATCTTAGAAAAAATGATGTTTGAGCATGAGAATGATTTGAATAAGGCATGGAATGGTTTCTGCAGGGGTAGATTTACAATTTTGAAATGGATTTTTACCAAAATACCCTAAGGGCTAACTTGAAAGAAAATGTTCTTTCTCGGTAGATTTGAAAAATGCCCAAAAACACCCTAGTACAATGAGATTTTGGGAAAAGTTAAAACAGAAAAGTTGTATATCTCGACGAAACTGTTGGGCACTGCAAACAGTTCATCGAAAAACTCAACCGTTTGTGAGTTTTTCATTTTTCAAGAATTTATCAAAAGTGAAAAAATGTTAAAATGGTAAAAATATTATTTTTCAAAATGATTTAAGGTATGGTACTTTGAGTAAAAAAGTTCCTTATGAAAAATAGGACATTTTGATGTAAAGAGATAAATTTTAGCCCGAGGGGCAAAATTATCAAAATTTTCAGTCAAGGGATTGAACTGTAAATTTTTACGAAAAAAGGGGTATAGAGAGGTAATAAAGAGACCCGACTCATTGGGGTGTTATTTTGAAATAAATACGTGATCATTTTCAGTAGAAGAGCGAAACCAAGCTCGGAAAGTTAGTTGGTCAGCTAGGGCCAAAATAGTCTTTTTTCTCCCGAGTAGACCGAATTGTCTGAACACGACCCCAAGAGGGAAAAAGAGTGATTAGAAAGAATTTTGCTCTTCGTAAAGGGTAATGGTATAAGATAAGATAAGAATAAGAAAGCCAGTAATTTTAGAGTTGTAAACGGTTATGCAACTCGACTAGTTAAGTAACAAACGTTTTGTAACGAAACATAGTGGAAATTGGCTAATAGTTTTGAAATTGACCAACAGGATCCCAGGAGTCTAGGAGAAAGGAGAATCGAAGTCGATTTGGAGGTACACAAAAATAAGTAAGTAACCTTCCTACCTACAGTATGAAAATATAGGTATAGGATGTATGTATATGTACACCTGAATATATATATTACGGTGTAAACTGTTGTGTTTGTTATGAAATGAATACCTAAGAGGTATAGTATGGACACTTGTGAATATGCGATGAAAATACCTGAGTGTATAACATGTTATGTATTAGATGTATAATATATTAATTACTTGTGTATACTATGATGAATGATGAATACCTCTGTGTATAGAATGTTATGTAGCTGTGCGTACAATGATGAATACCTGTGTGTATATAAAGTAAGTACTTGTGTGTACTATGCTATGCAAAGAATTGATGTTTCATGGATAACATGTGAACATCACATCATGCATGGTATGTCAAGCATAATAAATGAACTAGTAAATATATCACCAGAAATTAAGAAAAGTGTCGTATCGACTCCTGACTCAAGGGGAGTTTAAAGGTTATAATATGATTACGGTGTTACGTAAACCTAAATGAAATTGTGCAATGGTACGAACACTTGGGCCCTAGTAAAGATAAGAAATGATGAAGATAAGGAAAGTTTATAAGAAAGCATAATTGACTCACGCATTTATTTGAATGTTCATGTGGGATTTTGGGACTTACTGGGCGTTTGCTCATTAAGTTTTTCATGCTGTAGGTATTCCGATGAGAAGGTCAGAATAAATCATAATGATGAGCTGACGGACGGATGATGTGTGTAGACTGGGCATGGTTTCTGCCGCAGTATGTTTTCGCTGTATTGTATTTTAAGATATTTTAAAAGTAATGTTTGATAACTATATTTCAAAGGAAAGGTGGTTATGTAAATACAAGTATATGTTTGTGTTTCAAAAGTTGTTAAACCAGTATATGTAAAGTATTAATTAAGAAGAAAAAAAAAATTTCCTAAATTTTTGCCTTAAAGTAAGTAAGAAAATGTTTTATCACAGCCCAAAAAGGTAGGTTGTGATAGATACCACCTTATCCATACCAGGAACTACCTCAAGATCCCAAGGAACTTGCGAAGCTACACTGCTTCTTTCGAAGCATCACTAGCTGCCACATACTCGGCCTCCATCGTTGAATCTGAAATGCAATCTTGCTTCACACTTCTCCAACTAATGGCACCGCCAGCCAGAGTAAACACAAAACCTGAAGTCGATTTCCTAGAATCTAGACAGGATTGAAAATCCAAGTCAGTATATCCTAGAGGAGTCAAGTCCTCACGCAAATATACAAGCATATACCCTCGAGTCCTTATCAGGTACTTGAAAATATGCTTTACCGCAACCCAATGGTTTGGTCCTGGATCCGCCTAAAATCGACTTACAATTTTGACCTCATAACAAATATCTGGTCGTGTGCAAAGCATGGCTTACATGAGACTACCCACTACCGAAGTAGAAGGCACCTTCATCATGTATTCTCTTTCTTCATAAGACTTTGGAGAGTCTTTCTTAGAAAGAGTAATTCCAGACCTAGATGGTTGCCCACCTTTCTTGGAATCTTGCATCTTAAACTTCCTGAGAATTTTATCTATGTAGCCGGCTTGGGACAAAGCTATCATTTTGTTCTTCCTATCCCGAAAGATCTGGATACCGAGAGCAAAATTAGCCTCACCCAAGTCCTTCATGTCAAACTGCTTAGTCAACCATAATTTGACAAATGACAATGCCGCAATGTCATTGCCAATTAGCAGAATGTCATCTACATAGAGTAGTAGAAAAACCACATTCCCATCCTTAATGTGTTTGTAAACACATGGCTCATCCACATTTTTTGAGAATCCATAAGTTTGGATTACTTGATCAAATCTTATGTTCCAAGAACAAGAAGCCTGCTTAAGTCCATAAATTGACTTTAGCAGCTTACAAACCTTACCCTCTTAACCGTTGACCTTGAACCCGTCTGGTTGTGCCATATAAATGGACTCATCAAGATAGCCATTTAGAAAAAGCCTTCTTGACATCCATCTGTCAAATCTCGTAGTCGAGAGCGGCAGCTATGGAAAAAAGAATCCGGATGGACTTAAGCATGGCTACAAGTGAAAAGGTTTCCTCATAATCAATTCCTTCCTTTTGTGTATAACCCTTAGCTACCAGTCTATCCATAAAGGTTTTGACCTTTCCATCTACTCCTCTCTTCCTCTTGTAGATCCACTTACATCCTATGGGTTTTACCCTTTCAGGAAGATCCACTAGCTCCCAAACTTGATTAGTCTCCATAGACTTCATCTCAATGTTCATGGCCTCTGCCCAGAGTTTTGAATCAACATCCTCCATAGCTTCTGCGTAAGTATAAGGATCCCTATCATATTCATCCAGTTCAGCCAAAAAGACCTCTCCATTGAACATATACCTCTCAGTTTGATGCCCGATCCTCCCACTACGCCGAAGCCCCTCAGGTTATTGTTCAGGTTTGTTTGGTTTTTCTATACTGATCAGAACGGTTTCATTCAGAACCTCTGGAGTTATCGGATCACTCCTTAACTCCTCAAGCACCAATTTGCTTTGAGGTTTAAAATTGTCCATGTAACTCTCTTCAAGGAAAGTTGCATTAGTTGAAACCATGATTTTATTTTCCTTTGGGTTATAGAAATAACCTACTTTAGTCCCTTTTGGATATCCTACAAACACGCAAACTTTCAAACGTGCTTCCAACTTATTCGGATCCTTAAACAGGACATGAGCCGGACATCCCCATATGCGAATATGCTTTAAGGATGTCTTCCAACCCGTCCACAACTCGTGACAGTTTTAGGGACCGATTTTGAAGGCACATTATTCAAAAGATAACATGCGGTTTGTAGTGCATATCCCCAAAAGGATGAAGGTAATGATGAATAACTCATCATGAACCTAACCATGTCTAATAAAGTCCTATTCCTTCTCTCTACTGTGCCATTATGCTGCGGAGTGCCTGGCGTAGTCAAATGGGATAAAATCCCATTCTCTAATAAGTGACTCAAGAACTCATCAAAAAGGTATTCTCCACCTCGATCGGATCGAAGTGCCTTTGTAACACCCGCCTATTTTATGTAACGGACCACGTTAAGTTAGATACGTTGATAAGAAATTTATTTAATAAATTATGTTATATGATATGATATGTGACTTGCATGTTACTAACTTTTTATGTCAAGTTTTGTTACAGGTGACGACCGCATGGGATCGTTGTGCTCTAGTGTTCATGTGAAATTTTAAATATATGATTATTTATGATGTAATGATGTATGAATGTTTTATGTTATGGCATTTAATGAGATATCGGTAGGCCGAACTTTTAAGATCGATAGGCCGAACATCTTGCCCGAGATCGGCAGGCCGAAAAAACCCACCGGCAGACCGAACTTGTTGGAACCGGCAGGCCGAAGGGGAAAACCAGCAGGCCGAACAAGGCTGACAAGCAGTCAGTAGAAAATTCCTCCAAAATTATGGCTGAGTTAATTACATTAATTGGGTGAATTAATGTGATTAATTGGCATAATAATGGAATGTTTTTATCAGTTAAGGAAATTAAAGGATTTGATTTGTATTATTTTAAGAGGTTTCCTATTTTTAGAAGGTAAATTAAGGAAAGATTGATGATGTTTAACCTTCCTTTTCTTTCTCTTCCTTTTCCCACGCCAATCACCCTCTTAACAGTCAGAAATTTCTGACTTAATGAAGAGTAATGACTCTTCATTATACACATTACGTTAGAAAATTTTAAAGCTCTTTCCTCAGATAATTTCTCTCGGTTGTGAGACGTTCTCTCATTATTTTCTCCTCCTCTTCTCTTCTCCACAAGTGCTTTGCTTTTCTCTCTCTCACGAAAATTCTCTGCAAAAAAAAAAATTATAAGAAAAGTCATATTTCGTTGATTGAAATCAAGGGATTTTGAGAAGATATTTCCAGGTATGAATTCAATTTTCTGGTATTTTAGAAGAGAAATTCTTCTCCTCATTAGGTATTGTATGTTGTCTCGATATTTTTATATATATGATGTTATGTATATATTATGTGATGTTTTTCTAAGTTTCATATCATTTCAATGTTTTAGTGAAAAATGATATTTCTGTCTTCTACCCCTAACAGTAATATGTTACTGTATAATTTTGAAAGTATGAAAAATGTAATGATTATTCAAGAGGTAAATATGATGTTTTCATGAAAAGTTGTTAAAATATGCATATGTACGAGTATGTAAGATGAATGTATTTTATTTATATGTTATGAAATTTTTATGGGAATTCATTAAGAAAAATGTTTCAATAAATGTTATTTTTGGATTTTTTTGTTTATGAAATGTTATGTATGCTTAAAAGATTTTATGATAATAAAATAAATTCATGCATGATAATATGATGATTGTATGGAGTTTTAAATTAAATATATGTGTTTTAAAATTATTAGAAAATGTTTTTCAAAAAGATTTTCATGATTACAATGTATGAAATGTTTCGATTTTTAAGGAAGCATGTTATGAATAGCATTTACATGTTTTGATGATAATTTTATGATGATGATTATGGGATATGTCTGAAATGTGATGAATGTATACATGAGTGTATGTATATGTGTATATTATATGAATGAATGTTATGTGTATGGATATTTAATGATAAGTATTGATTTTTATTGCATCTTTAAATGGATAAATGGCATGAACACTCAAGGAAACGAGCACATTGAGACCGCGGCGTCGTCACCAAGTGCATTTTTAAGGTTGAGTATGCTATCGTTAAGGTAAGTACATTCTCACCTGCAACATGACACATGTTTTTACAAGGTTTGATGATATGTTTACAAGGATATTTATGATGATTTTCCTTAAAGGATTTCTTATGAAAGATTTTCATGATTTTAAGTTATGCATGATGTTTATGGCAAGTTTTTTTTTAAACATAAAAAGTATGTATATATGTATCACCTAATAAGTGTTGCACACCCAATGTTTGTAAATGTTATGTTATGATGTCAAGTTTGGTTTGGGATTAGCTACCCTTCTCCTCTCATGACGGCGCGCCTATGATAATGTTATGGTGCAACACTTGGGCCCTTAATATAAAAATGGACTAAGTTTTAACATGGTCAATGTTATGAAAGATTTGTTATATGAAATTGTTCTTAAGGCACTTTTATGATATGATGACAATGATGGTGATGATGATGTTTTTGAAATGTTTAAAATTGTGAGAATTATATGCACTTACTAAGCATTAGCTTAATCATGTTTTATATGTCATGTTGCAGATAAGGGTAAGAGAATCATGGAATAGATGGAGGACATGGGAAGGCGTGTGAACAACATGAACGATGAATTGTAACCGGAAGCACGCCAAGAAAAATGATTTTTATGATTTAATCAAGTTATAATTTTTGAACATATTTTTATGTTAAGTTTTTAAGAATACTTATAATATGGTTTTATAAGTTATTTTATCATTTTTGATGAATTATGAACTTCTGCTATACTTTACGTAAAGTTGGTATGTTTAAAATTAAGTTTTCCAAAGGAATTTGGTCTCGAACGGCCTGCCGAACTCTGTGGCCGGCCTGCCGAAGACCAGAAGTTCGGCCTGCCGATCAAATTTTCCTGCCTGCCAAACATGAATGAATTTTTAATCTAAATTGCATAGCCTCTGCCGGCCTGCCGGTTGAGGGAACTCCGGCCCGCCGATGATGTTCGGCCTGTCGAAGTCCCAAGTTTGGCCTGCTGAATTGTGGGAATAAATGGATTTCAAATGATGTGATGATCAAAGAGATTTAATGTGATATTTTATAAGTCCTGATTTTACAATTTGATAACTTATATTATTAAATAAGTTTATGATTAATTTAAGTATAATTGAGTAAATTATGATATGGAATAAATTAAACAATGATATTCTAATCAATGTTAAGTTTAAAAAAAAAAAACATATGAATGGATCCTGGTAATGTAAGTTTAAGTAGTCTTAAAATCAATAGTAACAATTAAGTTTGATATCATTTATAAGTTTAAAGTTTATGCATGTACGAATGTAAGTATGTAACGACATCTGTGACGTCTGAATTAAGGGGCGTTACAGGCTTTGGTATTAGAGCGAATCTTCCGATTACAATTCATATCGCCACACGTCAATCCAAGTCCTCCAAGTAAGTATGTTATTAAGTTAGATGTATTGATGCAAGTATGATGATAAGATTAAGATTTGAATGTATAATGATTAACGACATAGTAGTGAAAACCTGTCTCATAAATGGAAGATTATTTCTAAGTCCTAATTATTTTAGGAAATTTACGATGGACGGCTACAGAAGAATGCAGACTCGCACCCAGACCAACGAGAGACTTATGACGATGATTGCTGAACTGCAAAGGTAGTTAGAGGATCAAAGAAGGGAAATAGTTGCATTAAGGGCCAACGGCCAGAATGGTGAACAACGAGGCAATGATGTGCCTCCTTTTCCTCCGCAGCCACAAGTACAAGTAAATGAAGTCCCAGCTCCTGCTGCTGAACCAAGAGCAGCCTATCAGGAACCTCTTCTGGTCAGATGGAAGAGAGTCAAGCCAGTTGACTTTGAGGGTTCAAAGGACCCGTTGGTAGCTCAGGGATGGTTAAAGACGATCGAAGCCACTCTGAGACTCATGGATTTCACGAACAACGAAAAGGTCCTCTGTGCCTCGTATTGCCTTACCATGGAGGCCAGGATATGGTGGGATGGCATCGAACATAGCAGAAATGTTGAAGAGATGTCATGGGCTGACTTTGTTCATGAGTTCAACACAAAGTTCTTCCACATGAATGTTACGAGGAAGCATTATGAGGAGTTCAAAAGCCTACACCAGGGGGATATGACAATCACTGATGTGGTGACAAAGTTTGACCAGCTTGCCCGCCTATGCCCAGGGATGGTTATGAACGAAGGTGAAAGGGTCAGAAGGTTGATCAAGGCCCTTAGGCCAGACATTGCTGCAATTGTTGACGGGGCAAGTCCGCCATGGACTCAAGAACAGGTTGTTATGAGGGCTCAACGTGCTGAGTTCCATTTGTCGAAGTTAAGAAGGAATCAGCCACAACCCAACCAGCAAGCCAACAATGCCAACAACCAGAACCGTCCTCCCCACAGGAACAACAACAACAACAGCAGCAACAACAACAGTCAGAACTGGAGAAACAATAAGAGGAAGGGCAATCCTCAACAACAGTAGGGCCAAGACAACAAGAGGCACAATGATGGTCAGCGCAACAACAATGAAAGATGATTTCAACCATGTGCCAAATGTGGAAAGAAGCATCCAGGAGAATGCCGATTGGGGTCAAACCAATGTTTTATATGTGGGCGTGAAGATCATTTGTAAAGAACTGCCCCAAGTTGATGAATGCCAATGCCTCGCAGAGACCTCCTCCTCAAACCCAGCTGCATCAGATGCAAGCCTCCCTTGAAGGGCCACTAATTAGTCAAGGGAGACTTGAAGCCCCACCAACCAATGCCCGAATCTATGCCATGACGAAAGAACAAGTGGCTACTGAAGCCTCCAATGTGGTCACAGGTCAGATAATGAGCTTGACTAATGATGTTTATGTTCTTTTTGATACGAGTGCCACGCATTCTTTTGTATCTATGTTACATGCTAAGAAGTTAGGGGTTCGTTTAGAGCCAATGAGACAGGGATTCACTATGACACTACCCTCCGGGGAAGTGATATTATCCACGCATTGTTTGCGTAAAGTACCCCTATGGATTTCTGATAGGGAACTTTTCATTGACCTCATTGTGATCGACGTGCATGACTACGTCATGATTCTTGGGATGGATTTCCTAAGTAAGTATAATGCCGCAATCGAATGCCGAAAACGAAAGGTGATCTTCCATCCTGAAGGTGATCAGAAATTTGTTTACGTTGGCGAGACCAGGAAGAAACCCCACATGTTTCTATTGGCAATGAAAGCAAGGAAGCTTTTAGCAAGTGGCTGCATGGGCTATCTGGCAAACGTTGTAGACAAAAGCCAAGAAGGAAAGGCAAGGATGGAAGATGTACATGTTGTTCATGAATATAAAGATGTGCTTCCTGATGACCTAACGAGTCTACCGCCAAAAAGAGAAGTTGAATTCGAGATTGAGCTCGCTCCAAGCACCGAACCAATCTCTAAAGCACCTTACAGAATGGCCCTGGCAGAATTAAAAGAGCTTCACATGCAATTAAAGGAGCTACTGGATAAGGGATTTATCAGGCCAAGTCACTCACCATGGGGTGCTCTAGTTTTATTTGTGAAGAAGAAGGATGGCACTATGAGACTCTGCATCGACTATAGAGAGCTGAACAAGGTGACGATCAAGAACAAGTATCCGTTGCCCGAATTGATGATTTGTTTGATCAGCTCAAGGGTGCATCGGTGTTTTCAAAGATTGATCTAAGATCTGGGTATCACCAATTGAAGATTAAAGAAGGAGATATCCCTAAGACTGCTTTAAGGAGATGTATGGTCACCATGAATTTGTGGTTATGCCTTTCGGTCTGACGAATGCACCTGCTACCTTTATGGATTTGATGAACAGGGTATTCAAGGATTTCCTCGATAAATTTGTTGTTGTATTTATCGATGATATTCTTGTCTACTCTAAGAATCAAGAAGAACATGAGGAGCATTTAAGGATTGTGTTGGAGACTTTAAGAAGACACCAGCTATACGCTAAGTTCTCTAAATGCGAGTTTTGGCTTAATAAAGTGTCATTCTTAGGGCATGTTATTTCAAAGGATGGGATTATGGTGGACCCTACTAAAGTAGAAGCTGTACTCAACTGGAAGCAACTGATGAATGCAAGTGAAATAAGGAGCTTCTTAGGTCTAGCAGGTTACTATCAGAGATTCGTAGAAGATTTTTCCAGGATAGCAGCTTCCCTCATGAACTTAACTCGCAAAGGAAAGAAGTATGAATGGACGGATGCATGTGAAAGGAGCTTTCAAGAACTAAAGAAAAGATTAACGACGGCTCTAGTGTTGGCAATTCCTGAAAGAAATGATAGGTTCGTAATCTACAGTGATGCTTCCAAGATGGGCCTAGGAGCCGTATTGATGCAGAATGAAAAGGCGATTGCTTATGCTTCAAGGCAACTGAAGGATTATGAAAAGAACTATCCTACTCATGACCTCGAGTTAGCAGCAGTCATTTTTGCATTGAAGATATGGAGACACTATTTATATGGGGTCCAATGCAAGATCTTCACTGATCATCAAAGTCTAAAGTACTTCTTCATGCAAAGAGACCTGAACATGAGACAATGAAGATGGCTAGAGTTGGTGAAGGATTATGATTATGAAATCCTTTATAATCCTGGTAAAGCTAACCGAATAGCTGATGCTTTAAGTAGGAAGTCAGTTGCCACGTTGATGTCTATGCAAGCAATGTCTCCACGTTTAAGGAAGGAAATTCTAGACTTCGATTTAGAACTCATAGCAGGCCAGCTATCAGCACTCCCTCTTGCTCCGACGATGTATGATAAAATTCGAAGTAAGAAAGATGACGATGAAAGCCTTGTAAGGATCAAGAAAGAAATGAAAGAGGGAAAATGTCAAGAGTTTTGTATTGCGGATGACGGAACTCTATACCTTAAGGACCGTTTATGTGTTCCTAATGTTGATGATTTAAGGGAAAGGATCTTGGCAGAAATTCATGACACTCCTTACTCTATTCATCCAGGTGCAACGAAGATGTATAATGATCTAAAGGGTAACTTCTGGTGGTTTGGAATGAAACGTGATGTTGCAAAGTATGTAAAGAAATATATGACATGTCAGTAAGTAAAGGCTGAACAACAGAGGCCTAGTGGTGAACTACAGTCTATCCAAATACTGGAATGAAAATGGGAAGAAATAGCTATGGATTTCATTATCGGCTTACCTAGAACTACGAACGGTTATGATGCAATTTGGGTAGTTGTGGATCGGCTGACGAAGACGGCGCATTTCATTCCTATCAAGATCACTTACTCTATGGAACGGTTAGCGGAACTCTATGTTAAGGAGATTGTACGACTTCATGGGATTCCCAAGTCAATTATCTCAGATCGTGATGGCAGGTTCACATCTAAGTTTTTGAAGAGTGTCCAGATTGCAATGGGAACCAGGCTTCATTTCAGCACAGCTTTTCATCCTCAGACTGACAGCCAAACAGAGAGGACAAACTTGATTCTGGAAGATATGTTACGAGCTTGTTCTCTCGATTTTAAGACCAGCTGGTGTAAAATGTTGCCGTTAGCAGAGTTTGCTTACAACAACAACTTTTAGGCGACAATTGGAATGGCACCATATGAAGCACTATATGGACGAAAATGCAGGTCACCTATATGTTGGCACGAAGATGGTGAAAAGAAGTTGATGGAAAGTGTAAATGTTGAAAGAACCGACTTTGTGAATGAAACATCTGAGATGATAAAGTTGATAAGAAGAAGGATAGAGACTGCTCAAAGCCGTCAAAAGAGTTATGCTGACAAAAGAAGAAGACCTTAGAGTTCGCTGTAGGCGAATATGTGTTTTTGAAAGTTGCACCAATAAAAGGAGTTATGAGGTTTGGGAAGAAAAGCAAGTTAAGCCCAAGATTCATAGGTCCTTATAAAGTTGTTAAACGAATAGGCAAAGTAGCTTATCAACTGAAGTTGCCTTCTGAAATGTCTGCAATGCATGATGTATTTCATGTCTCCATGCTCAAGAAGTATGTTCCAGACCCTACGCATGTGATTGAGCCGCAAGTGATCGAGATACGAGAAGACTTAAGTTATGAAGAAAAGCCAATGAAGATACTCGATTGGAAAACCAAGACTTTGAGGAATAAAGAAATTCCATTGGTCAAGGTTTTATGGCGAAATCAGCAAGTTGAAGAAGCTACATGGGAACGTGAAGATGACATGAAAGTTATGTATCCGCATTTATTCTAAGTTTAGAGGATGAAACTTTTATAAGGTGGGGAGAATTGTAACACCCGTCTATTTTATGTAACGGACCACATTAAGTTAGATACGTTGATAAGGAATTTATTTAATAAATTATGTTATATGATATGATATGTGACGTGCATGTTACTAACTTTTTATGTCAAGTTTTGTGACAGGTGACGACCGCATGGGATCGTTGTGCTCTAGTGTTCATGTGAAATTTTAAATATATGATTATTTATGATGCAATGATGTATGAATGTTTTATGTTATGGCATTTAATGACATATCGGCAGGCCGAACTTTTAAGATCGGTAGGCCGAACATCTTGCCTTAGATCGGCAGGCCGAAGAAACCCACCGGCAGACCGAACTTGCTGGAACCGGCAGGCCGAAGGGGAAAACCGGCAGGCCAAACACGGCTGACAAGCAGTCAGCAGAAAATTCCTCCAAAATTATGGCTGAGTTAATTACATTAATTGGGTGAATTAATGTGATTAATTGGCATAATAATGGAATGTTTTTATCAGTTAAGGAACTTAAAGGATTTGATTTGTATTATTTTAAGAGGTTTCCTATTTTTAGAAGGTAAATTAAGGTAAGATTGACGATGTTTGACCTTCCTTTTCTTTCTCTTCCTTTTCCCACGCCAATCACCCTCTTAAAAGTCAGAAATTTCTGACTTAATGAAGAGTAATGACTCTTCATTATACACATTACGTTAGAAAATTTTAACGCTCTTTCCTTAGATAATTTCTCTCGGTTCTGAGACGTTCTCTCGTTATTTTCTCCTACTCTTCTCTTCTCCACGAGTGCTTTGCTTTTCTCTCTCTCACGAAAATTCTCTGCAAAAAAAAAAAATTATAAGAAAAGTCATATTTCGTTGATTGAAATCAAGGTGTTTTGAGAAGATATTTCCAGGTATGAATTCGGTTTTTTGGTATTTTTTAAGAGAAATTCTTCTCCTCGTTAGGTATTGTATTTTGTCTCGATATTTTTATATATATGATGTTATGTATATATTATGTGATGTTTTTATAAGTTTCATATCATTTCAATGTTTTAGTGAAAAATGATATTTTTGTCTTCTACCCCTCACAGTAATATGTTACTGTATAATTTTGAAAGTATGAAAAATGTAATAATTATTCAAGGGGTAAATATGATGTTTTCATGAAAAGTTGTTAAAATATGTATATGTATGAGTATGTAAGATGAATGTATTTTATTTATATGTTATGAAATTTTTATGGGAATTCATTAAGAAAAATGTTTCAATAAATGTTATTTCTGGATTTTTTTGTTTATGAAATGTTATGTATGCTTAAAAGATTTTATGATAATAAAATAAATTAATGCATGATAATATGATGATTGTATGGAGTTTTAAATTAAATATATGTGTTTTAAAATTATTAGAAAATGTTTTTCAAAAAGATTTTCATGATTACAATGTATGAAATGTTTTGATTTTTAAGGAAGCATGTTATGAATAGCATTTACATGTTTTGATGATAATTTTATGATGATGATTATGGGATATGTCTAAAATGTGATGAATGTATACATGAGTGTATGTATATGTGTATATTATATGAATGAATGTTATGTGTATGGATATTTAATGATAAGTATTGATTTTTATTGCATCTTTAAATGGATAAATGGCATGAACACTCAAGGAAACTTGCACATCGAGACCGCGGCATCGTCACCAAGTGCATTTTTAAGGTTAAGTAAGCTATCGTTAAGGTAAGTACATTCTCACTTGCAACATGACACATGATTTTACAAGGTTTGATGATATGTTTACAAGGATATTTATAATGATTTTATGATGATTTTCCTTAAAGGATTTCTTATGAAAGATTTTCATGATTTTAAGTTATGCATGATGTTTATGGCATGTTTTTTTTAAACATGAAAAGTATGTATATATGTATCACCTAATAAATGTTGCACACCCAATGTTATGAAATGTTATGTTATGATGTCATGTTTGGTTTGGGATTAGCTACCCTTCTCCTCTCATGACGGCGCGCCTATGATAATGTTATGGTGCAACACTTGGGCCCTTAATATAAAAATGGACTAAGTTTTAACATGGTCAATGTTATGAAAGATATGTTATATGAAATTGTTCTTAAGGCACTTTTATGATATGATGACAATGATGATGATGATGATGTTTATGAAATGTTTAAAATTGTGAGAATTATATGTACTTACTAAGCGTTAGCTTAATCATGTTTTATATGTCATGTTGCAGATAAGGGTAAGAGAATCATGGAATAGGTGGAGGACATGGGAAGGCGTGTGAACAACATGAACGATGAATTGTAACCGGAAGCACGCCAAGAAAAATGATTTTTATGATTTAATCAAGTTATAATTTTTGAACATATTTTTATGTTAAGTTTTTAAGAATACTTATAATATGGTTTTATAAGTTATTTTATCATTCTTGATGAATTATGAACTTCTGCTATACTTTACGTAAAGTTGGTATGTTTAAAATTAAGTTTTCCAAAGGAATTTGGTCTCGGACGGCCTGCCGAACTCTGTGGCCGGCCTGCCGAAGACCAGAAGTTCGGCCTGCCGAACATGAATGAATTTTTAATCCGAATTGCATAGCCTCTATCGGCTTGTCGGTTGAGGGAACTCCTGCCTGCCGATGATGTTCGGCCTGTCGAAGTCCCAAGTTTGGCCTGCTGAACTGTGGGAATAAATGGATTTCAAATGATGTGATGATCAAAGAGATTTAATGTGATATTTTATAAGTCCTGATTTTACAATTTGATAACTTATATTATTAAATAATTTGATGATTAATTTAAGTATAATTGAGTAAATTATGATATGGAATAAATTAAACAATGATATTCTAAATAATGTTAAGTTTTTTTTTTTTTTTTAAAAAAAAGTATGAATGGATTCTGGTAATGTAAGTTTAAGTAGTCTTAAAATCAATAGTAATGATTAAGTTTGATATCATTTATAAGTTTAAAGTTTATGCATGCACGAATGTAAGTATGTAACGACATCTGTGACGTCCGAATTAAGGGGCGTTGTAGCCTTTATGGGTCTACCCAATTGCTTTTGCACTTCAGTCTGAAACTCCCTAAACTTGTCAAAAGTTTCGTTTTTGTGGTGCATCAGGTACACATACCCATATATTGAGTAATCTTCAATAAAAGTGATGAAGTACTCATACCCTCCTCGTGCCCAGATGTTCATCGGTCCGCAAACATCACTATGCACAAGTTCTAGAACCCCTTCGGCCCTATTGCCCTTAGACCTGAATGGTATTTTGGTTATTTTAGCCTCCAAACAAGATTCACATTGAGGTATAGATTCCACCTTTAAGTGACATAAAGGTCCATCCCTTATCAACCTTTGAATCCTATTCAGGTTAATATGACCAAGGTGCAAATGCCAAAGATAAGTTTTATTAGAGTGAGAAGTTTTAAGTCTTTTAGAGTTATTATCATTCATCTCAGCATTAAGTAATAAGTCTATCTTAGGTTTGATAAAATATAGATTATTTTGCATCCATCTAGAACAGATAAAAGATTTGCTTTTATGAATCACCACTTTATTATTAAAAGAAACCAAATAGGAGTCTTTAAATAAACAAGCTATAGAAATTAAATTCCTTTTAAATTTAAGAACATAAAAACAATCTTGCAAAAATAAATTCCTATAATTATCAAAATAAAGATGGATGTCTCCCATTGCTTTCGCTGAGACCAAGGATCCATTGCCCATCTGAAGCGTGAAGTCTTCATGTAGCAGACTTCTCGTTTCTTTGAACCCCTGTAGAGAAACACAAACATGATTAGTTGCATCGGAATCTATGACCCAAATGTCATTGGATTCCTCAAACAAGCAAGTTTCTAAATACAGAAGATCACACCTACCTCCTTTGGAAAGGAAGTCCTTGCAATGCTTCTTGATGTGCCCGACCTTCCCATAGAAGAAGCTCTTAAACTTCTTCGGGTTCTTCTTCTTCTTCTTCTTACTCTTGGTGCTAGTAGGAATAGAAGACTTCCTGTTCTGGCCCGTTGCTTCTTTCCATTAGAGTTGTGATTGGAACCAGCCACCATATTGGCCTCTCCATGAGCAGGAGACTCCCTGATTAGCAGTTCAAACTCCTGTAATTGTTTCATTAATTCTGTTAACGTCATATCTCGTTTATTGCTTAAATTAAAAGTAGCTCTAAACGGAATAAATTCCTGTGATAGAGTCTCAAGGACCATAGTCATTTGAGTTTCAGCATCGATATCGGCTCCATTAGTTTGAGCCTCAGCGACGTAACCCATGACCAATATCATGTGCTCCTTTATAGATGTCCCAGGCCTTTACTTACAGTTAAGAAGTTTTCGAAGTGCCCCTTGCCGCTTTGTTATGGCTTGGCCTTTAAACATGTCCTCAAGATTATCCAAGATCTACTTCGTAGTCTCATAATCCTGATGTTGTGCCTGCAGCACGTTAATCATGCTAGCCATAACATAGCATCGAGCCTGATCATTAGCATCTTTCCAGCGATCGTATGCTTGGAATTTCTCATTAGTTGAGTCTCTCATAGGCTCGGAAGGACAAGGGGTTGTTCGTACATTCTTTAGTTTCTCAAAGGAGAGGACGATATCTAGGTTTCGTTTCCAATCATTATAATTCTCTCCAGTTAATAGGTTTTTGTCAAGTATTGAAGATAAAGCGTTTTTAGACATTTTTAATCTACAATAAAGAATCATATACCAAACATAAGCAAACATATCATAATAATTTAGAAAGATAACACAATCATGTAAAAACATACAAATGTATTTATATGTCAAAACCTTGAAAATATCACAACCTTACAACGATAACTTCCAACTCAAAATTCAACAAGCTCCTAAGGGAGTCATGCCAAATTCAATCAGGAACACGGATCCTCTCCTGATTAATATATGTCATCCAGGACCCGTATGATCCAACATATATTAATAATCGTTTCTTTGGCCATTAATTTTATTATCAGAGCTCCTAGGGGAGGTTAATAATAAAATTAACGTGAGTGTATAACCATCATTTCAATATTTTATCCATGATTTATAATCACCATCTAGGGGTGTGTAATCATAAATCATGCTAAAATACCTTATCCTCTTACAGATCCAATCTGGTACATGATAGAAATCCTTTCCTAGGGGTCAGGACCACCATGTTCTGCCTATGGACCAACGATGGAGGCCTTAGGTCCTCTCTTCGAAAACCTTCTCCCACTCAATCTTTTGAAATCATGGTTTTATTTTAAGTGAGATGCATGAATAATTTTAATATGAGTGGCACTCCCTATTCTATATGACATGTTATCAATATACGTGGCAAAACATATTATAATGCAGACAACCAAAGCTACAAGCAAAATAATAATTACCGTAATATTATGGTTCCACCCTAGATAATAGAAATCAAAAATTATAAGAGAATAATTAAAACATATTATCGATTCTTTATCCTTGAATTCTAAGGTTGTATCTCTTACCATGTAATGTCTATTTTTAAGTCTTCAATCCTGTATGAATCGAATACTTCATATTTCTGGTCATATCCAAATTTAATGTCTCTCAAAATTGTCCCAAAAATAAAATTAAAACTGCCCTGAAAAAACTACACCTTTTCTGGAAATTTTTAAGCTCTCGGTTGGCAAGCCGATCACGATCCATCAGCTTGCCGATTAAGAAGATTAGCCTACCGACTCATGAAAGATCGACCTGTCGGACTAAAGGTTTGGCCTGCCGCTAGAGCCTCCCTATTTCTACCCCACTGACGGCCTGCCGAACCTCACGTCCGACCTGCCAATTTGTGACCATCGGCCTGCCGAACTGTGAGATTCGGCATGCTGACCGAACAGAAATCTCCAATTCTAGAAAATACAATTTTTCATGCAATTCATCAATTTTATTTTCAACAATTCAAAAAAAAACATAAAATTAGAGACTCAGGAAATACTTGGGAGCGCCATCATCAATTTTCTAGATCAGCGATCTAGATCTGTCTTCTTCGAATGATTATTTAATTACAAAATTCTTACAAATTTAAAAATAAATAATAATTCCTAGATGGAGATGATAATCCGCCATCTAATTACATAAAAAAACTTAGATACATATTCTAACCTCTAAGGAACTATAACGTGCATAAATTAATTAATAAATAAATAAATAAATAATGATTTAATCCACCATAATTAATTAATGAACATTCACCACATAATCCATGACAACATATATATTATATAGAAACCTAGAGTGCCAACTCTCTATAAAATTAAATTCAAGCATAGGAGAGATTAAGATCACAAAATTTATACATATAGTATGATCACAAACTCGTAAATTTATATAAAAACCATGGCTTTGATACTGATTATTGGAAAAATAGAACGCAACAGAATTTTAAAAATTTTACATCAGAATATTTTCCAAAACACAAGTGTGACATGCTATATGCATAAATTAATCAGATCTTACTAACCTTTGTGTGCCGAAAAGCTCCTACAATCAGTAAAGAGAAGTAACATTCCAGAAGAGCCTCAACCAACTGGTTTTCTTTGCTATTCTCTATCCACGATCGGAATGAGTGTAGGCTCACACGTATAGCTCTTCCTCTAGGTGACTCTCCTTACAACCAATTGAGAGAACCCAAAGCAAGTGTTCGTGATTTGTGAACAAGAGCTCTCAAGGAGTTTCTAGATTCTCACCAGTAGAGTATCACTCTTAATATCTCAATTGATCTAAATAACTTATGTGACTTACTCTCTATTTATAGAGGTTAGGTCCAGGGTCAGTCCTTATCAGATTAGGTCTTAAAATTCGAATCAGAATCAAATTTGGATCAAAATTTGATAAGATCCACGTAACAATGCGTGATCTTATTCTTCGCTCATCGGCAGGTCGATCAGGATCATCGGCAAGCCGAACAGGCCCCATCGGCAGGCCAAACTTGAGGATCCGCATGCCGAACTACCGATTAAAATCTCAATGAATCTTTTATTTTCCACTCGAGATTCTATAGGATAGAGTCTCAGTTTTAATTCAAATAACCCAATAGAAAAGTTATCTGATTAAAACAACTTTATCTAGATTATCTCTAGGAAAATAAATGAATTCCTAATAATTCTATAAGTTTATGTTGATTTAATTTATTCAAAATTAAATCAACCGATAAACATACAAGAATTATCCGATCCCAATAATTCAACAAGTTTATCTTGAATTAATTTTATCACAAAATTTATTGAACTAATAAACAGACATGAATTATCTAATTCTTCCAAATTTTAACCAATCTAATAAATCTGACATAAGTCACCAATTAGTGAAAAAGCACGCCGTATCATTATAGGATTTTGTGAGCTAGCAAAGGGGACCAAATGGGCCTATATAGTTCAAGCTCCCGATAATTACGAAACCCAATATCCCAGATATACATTTCATAATTATCAACTCCAACGCTACTCCACTAAAAGCTTGGAGCTGCACTCTCGAATTATATAGAATTACGAAGCTCGTATAGCTAAGTTTCCATGACATATGATAGTGTATCGTATCCCCATAGGATTATCCATAATCGACTTAGGGACAAGTTCTATCTTACCTTCTCAATTATTTTTTATCTTATATTCCATTATCTCACCATCGGAAAACTTACCATCCAAAGACAGTATACCATTCGGTTACACCTATGTATCCAAATGGTTGAGCGCTCCAGTTTTTCAATTACAGGATAACGCATATAAGAGGATATCACTACTCCTAAAGAGGAGCTATGGATTTCATATGTATGAATAACAGGTCTATGCTATCAAGAGTCATGCCTCCAACGTACCGGCATGCATACCACTATTAAGATGTGGGTACCACTATTAAGATGTGGGTGTCACCCTTTGGTACATCAAAAGACACAAGTCAATACAACGGGCCCTCTATTCATCTCAAGATTAAGATACAATACGAATGATTGCCTAAAGTGAATTGATTTGATGAGAAAGAATTATTAATCCAAATTAGTTCACTTTATGTCCCGATCCAACACATCGTCACCTATGACGACGTGCCAATGTTTTTATTCACGAAGTCCACCTCTGATGGTCAAGACAAAGCATCTCCCATTAGGGATATAGACAACATAACAATCTTTACATGAATAAAGCGCCCAACTTTATTCCCTCGATTGTGGATCTTATGATTTAGACCATCACCTTAAGAATCATGTCTTTCGCATAATCTGTCCATCATATGCACAATTTTTAAAGGTTTAGACTAACAGTCTTAGACTATTGTTTGCTTAACATAGATTCAACAAATATGAACATAAAGAGGACAAGATTTGGTATATTAACAATAAATAAATTCTTTATTGATAAAAATGTCAATAAAAACTTATTATATTTTTGCTCCTTAGGGCATACATGTCTAATATAATATGGGACCCAGCAACTTCAACAAAGGAAAAGGGAAGTCTCTAGCCCAGGTCCACACCATGACATCAGGGAGCTCAAATGCTCAAACCAGCAATGCTGTAGTTGGTGGTACGATTTTAGTTTCTCAGTCTTAAGGTAATGTTCTATTTGATACTTGTGCCACTTATTCTCTCATTTTGAGTTCTTTTGTACATGCCTTGGGTTTAGAAGTAGAGGAATTTGATGAGCCCTTAATGATTTCCTCACCTTTGGGGCAGGTGTATGTAAATTTTATATGTAAATCCTATAAAATAATGATTGAGGGTGAGACTCTGAAAAGTGATTTGATTGTAATCCCCATGAGATCATATGATGTAATCTTGGGAATGAACTGGTTGTCCAGATATAATGCCCTAGTTGACTGTCAACTTAGAAAGATAACCCTAATGTCTAATAGAGGGACGATAATCACTTACTAGGGTAGTAAAGATCGGGTAATGAGTTAGCGACTTATGACAGAGGAATCTAGTTTGTTATGCACCTCTTCTAGATCTAGAAGAAAAGCCTAGTGCAACAGGGAGGATTACAACCATACTAATGGTTGGTAAGTTCAATAATGTCTTCCCTGATGAGCTATCAGGATTACTGTCACATTGGGATATTGAGTTTAGCATTGAGTTATATCCTGGGGCTACTTTGATTTTTGTAGCACCGTATCGTATGGCACCAGCAGAAATGAAAGAACTTAGGAAATAGCCTCAGGAATTAACAAATAAAGGTTAAATTTGAAATAGTATGCCTTCGTGGTGCACACAGATTTTGTTTGCCAAGAAGAATGATGGTACCTTCCTATTGTGTATTGATTATCGGTAGCTAAATTAGGTCGCTGTGAAGAATAAGTACCCACTGCCCAAGATCGATGAGTTGTTCGACCAGTTGGGAGGTTCTTGATATTTCTTGAAGATAGATTTGTGATCTGGATACCACTAGCTCAGGATTAGGGAAGAGGGTATTCCCAAGACTGCTTTTAGGACTCAGTATGGACACTTCAAGTTTCTGGTGATGCCGTTTGATTGATGAATGCTCCTGCAGCTTTCATGGATTTAATGAATAGGAATTTCAGGCCTTATTTAGATCAGTTTATGATCGTGTTTATTTATGACATACTGATCTATTCTAAGACCTATGAGGAGCATGAGGAACATCTTAGGATCGTGCTTCAGACTCTACGAGAGCACCACTTGTATGCAAAGAAGGAAAGTTATGAGTTTTGGTTAACTAAAGTTAAGTTTCTAGGATATATCATCTCCAAATAGGGTATCTCAGTAGATTCGTCCAAGATCAAGGCAATAGTACAGTGGGAACAACCAAGGAACGTGGCCAAAGTCTGTAACTTCTTAGGACTTGTTGGGTACTACTGTTGGAAACAAAGTGCGCAGCGGAATTTTAAAAATTTTCATGAGAGTAATTTCCAAAACACAAGTTTGACATGTTATATGTATAAATTAAACAGATCTTACTAACCTCAATGTGCCGAAGAACCTCCGCAATCCGTGTAGAGAAGTAACATTCCAGAAGAGCCTCAATCCACTGGTCTTCTTTGCTATTCTCTATCCACAATCGGAGTGAGTGTGGGCTCACACGTACAGCTTCTTCCACTGGTGACTCTCCTTCCAACCAACAGAGAGAACCCAAAGCTAGTGCCCGTGATTTGTGAACAAAAGCTCTCAGGGAGTTTTCAGATGCTCACTAGAAGAGTATCACTCTTAATCTCTCAAATTGATCTAAGTAAATCAAGAGACTCACTCCTTTTTTATACCTATTGGTCCTGGGGTCAGTCCATATCAGATTAGGTCTCAAAAACTTGAAACAGAATCAAGTTCGGATCAATATCTGGTAAGATCCGCGTGAAAATGCGTAATCTTATCTCCCACTGATCGGCAGGCTGAACATTCTAATCGGCAGGCCGATCAGTCCAGTTCGACAGGCCGAACACGTCATCCGGCAGGCCGAACTATCGAGAAAAAATCTCTGCGAATCTTTTACTTTCCACCCGAGATTCTAAAGGATAAAGTCTCAGTTTTGATTCAAATAACCCAATAGAGAAGTTATCTGATCAAAACAAACTTTATCAAGATAATCTCTAAGAAAATAAATTAACTCACAATAATTCTACAAGTTTATCTTGTTCTAATTTGTCCAAAATTAAAACAACCGATAAACAGACAAGAATTATCTAATCGCAACAATTCAACAAGTTTATCTTGAACTAATTTCTTACAAAATTAATTCAACCGATAAACAAACATGAATTATTTGATTCTTATAAATTTTAAACCAATCTGATAAATCCAACATAAGTCACCAATTATTGGAAAAGTACGCCGTGTCGTTACAGGATTTTGTGAGCTAGCAAAGGGGACCAAAATGGACCTATAAAGTTCAAGCTCATGATAATTATGAAACCCAATATCCCAGATATACATTTCACAATTATCAACTCCAACGCTACTCCACTAAAAGCTTGGAGCTGCACTCTCAAACTTTATAGAATTACGAAGCTCGTGTAGCTAAGTCTCCATGACATATCATAGTGTATCGTATCCCTATATGATCATCCATAATCGGCTTAAGGACAAGTTCTGTCTTACCTTCCCGATTATTTTTATCTTACGTTCCATTGTCTCACCATTAGAAAACTTACCATCCAAAGATAGTATATCATTCGGTTACACCTATGTATCCAAATGGTTGAGAGCTCTAGTTTTCCAATTACAGGACAACGCATATAAGAGGATATCATTACTCCTAAAGAGGAGCTATGGATTCCATATCTATGAATAACAAGTCTACGCTATCAAGAGTCATGCCTCGAACGTACCGGCATGCATACCACTATAGAGATGTAGGAGTCACCCATTGGTACGTCAAAAGACACAAGTCGAGATAACGGGCCCACTATTCATCTTAGGATTAAGATACAATACAAATGACTGTCTAAAGTAAATCGATTTGCCAAGACAGAATTATTAATCCAAATCAATTCACTTTATGTCCTGATCCAACACATCGTCACCTATGACAATGTGCCAATGTTTCTATTCACGGAGACCAACTCCGATGGCCAAGACAAACCATCTCCCAGTAGGGATACAGACAACATAACAATCTTTACATGAATAAAGCACCCAACTTTATTCCATCGATTGCGGATCATATGTTTTTAGACCGTCACCTTAAGAATTGTCTTCCGCATAATCAGTCCATCATATGCCCAATTCTTAAGGTTTAGACTGACAGTCTTAGACTACTGTTTGCTTATCATACATTCAACAAATATGAACGTAAAGAGGACAAGATTTGGTATATATATAAATGAATAAATTCTTTATTGATAAAAATGTCTCCAAAAACGTATTACATTTTTACTCCTTAGGGCATACATGTCTAACAATCTCCCACTTGCACTAAGTGAGTAAATACAGCAAATTTCGCATCCCCATAGCTTCCACATGCCTCTCGAAGACTCTCCCAGTAAGTGTCTTCGTAAATGGATCAGCTAAATTGTCCTCTGACGCGATCTTGCACACCATGACATGCTCGCCCTCAACGAAGTCCTTTATCACATGATACTTCCGATCGATATGCTTACTCTTCTTGTGAAATCTTGGTTCCTTAGCATTAGCTACCGCTGTACTGTTATCACAATACAGTGATACCGCTTTATCCATACCAGGAACTACCTCAAGATCCCCAAGGAACTTGCGGAGCCACACTGCTTCTTTTGAAGCATCACTAGCTGCCACATACTCGGCCTCCATCGTTGAATCCGAAGTGCAATCTTGCTTCACACTTCTCCAACTGATGGCACCGCCACCTAGAGTAAACATAAACCCCAAAGTCGATTTCCTAGAATCCAGACAGGATTGAAAATCTGAATCAGTGTATCCTAGAGGAGTCAAGTCCTCACCCGAATACACAAGCATATACCCTCGAGTCCTTCTCAAGTACTTGAAAATATGCTTTACCGCAACCCAATGGTTCGGTCCTGGATCCGCCTGAATCTGACTTACAATCCCGACCGTATAGCTAATATCTGGCAGTGTGCAAAGCATGGAATACATGAGACTACCCACTGTCGAAGCATAAGGCACCTTCTTCATGTATTCCCTTTCTTCATAAGACTTTGGAGAGTCTTTCTTAGAAAGAGTAATTCCAGACCAAGATGGTTGCCCACCTTTCTTGGAATCTTGCATTGCAAACCTCCTGAGAATTTTATCTATGTAGCCGGCCTGAGACAAAGCTATCATTTTGTTCTTCCTATCCCGAAAGATCTGGATACCGAGAACAAAATTAGCCTCACCTAAGTCCTTCATGTCAAACTGCTTGGTCAACCAAAATTTGACCGATGACAACGCCTCAACGTCATTGCCATTAAGCAGAATGTCATCTACATAGAGCAGTAGAAAAACCACCTTCCCATCCTTAATGTGTTTGTAAACACATGGTTCATCCACATTTTGTGAGAACCCATAAGTCTTGATCACTTGATCAAATCTTATGTTCCAAGAACGAGAAGCCTGCTTAAGTCCATAAAAAGACTTTAGCAGCTTACAAACCTTACCCTCTTGACCCGCGACCTTGAACCCGTCTGGTTGTTCCATATAAATGGACTCATCAAGATAGCCATTAAGCAAAGCCGTCTTGACATCCATCTGTCAAATCTCGTAGTCGAGAGCGGCAGCTATGGACAAGGGAATCTGGATGAACTTAAGCATGGCTACAGGCGAAAAGGTTTCCTCATAATCGATTCCTTCCTTCTGCGTATAACCCTTAGCTACCAGTCTAGCCTTAAAGGTTTCGACCTTTCCATCCACTTCTCTTTTCCTTTTGCAGATCCACTTACACCCTATGGGTTTTACCCCTTCGGGAAGATCTATAAGCTCCCAGACTCGATTAGTCTCCATATACTTCATCTCTATGTTCATGGCCTCTATCTAGAGTTTTGAATCAACATCCTCCATAGCTTCTGCGTAAGTATAAGGATCCCTGTCATGTTCATCCGGTTCAGCCAAAAAGACCTCCCCATTGAACATGTACCTTTCAGGTTGACGCCCGATCCTCCCACTACGCCGAAGCCCCTGAGGTTGTTGTTCAGGTTTGTTTGATTTTTCTACATTGATCGGAATGGTTTCGTTCGGAACCTTCGGAGTGAACGAATCACCCCTTAACTCCTCAAGCACCACTTTGCTTCAAGGTTTAGAGTCGTCCATGTAACTCTCCTCAAGGAAAGTTGCATTAGTTGAAACCACGACTTTATTTCCCTTTGGGTTATAAAAATAACCCCCTTTAGTCCCTTTTCGATATCCTACAAACACGCAAACTGCCGAACGTGCTTCCAACTTATTCGGATCCTTAAACAGGACATGAGCTGGACATCCCCATATGCGAATATGGTTTAAGGATGTCTTCCGTCTTGTCCACAACTCGTGAGGAGTTTTAGGGACCGATTTTGAAGGCACATTATTCAAAAGATAACATGCGTTTTGCAGTGCATATCCCCAAAAGGATAAAGGCAATGATGAATAACTCATCATGGACCTAATCATGTCCAACAAAGTCCTATTCCTTCTCTCCGCTACGCCATTCTGCGGCGGAGTGCCCGGCGCAGTCAAATGGGATAAAATCCCATTCTCTAACAAGTGTCCCAAGAACTCATCAGAAAGGTATTCCCCACCTCGATCAGATCGAAGTGCCTTTATGGGTCTACCCAATTGCTTTTCCACTTCAGCCCGAAACTCCCTGAACTTATCATAAGTTTCATTTTTGTGGTGCATTAGGTACACATATCCATATCTTGAGTAATCGTCAATAAAAGTGACGAAGTACTCATACCCTCCTCGTTCTCAGATGTTCATCGGTCCACAAACATCACTATGCACAAGTTCTAGAACCCCTTCGGCCCTATTGCCCTTAGACCCGTATGGTCTTTTGGTCATTTTACCCTCCAAACAAGATTCACATTGAGGTATAGATTCCACCTTTAAGTGACTTAAAGGTCCATCCCTTACCAACCTTTGAATCCTATTCAGGTTAATATGGCCAAGGCGCAAATGCCAAAGATAAGTCTTATTAGAGTGAGAAGTTTTAGGTCTTTTTGAGTTATTATCATTTATCTTAGCATTAAGCAATAAGTCCATCTTAGGTTTGATAAAATATAGATTATTTTGCATCCATCCAGAACAGATAAAAGATTTGTTTTTACGAATCACCACTTTTCCATTAAAAGATACCACGTAGGAGTCTTTAAATAAAGAAGATACAGAAATTAAATTCCTTTTAAATTTAGGAACATTAAAACAGTCTCGCAAAATTAAACTCCTATAATTATCAAAATAAAGATGGACATCTCCCACTGCTTCCACTGAGACCAAGGATCCATCGCCCATCCGAAGCGTTAAGTCTTCACGAAGTAGACTTCTTGTTTCTTTGAATCCCTGCAGAGAAACACAAACATGATTAGTTGCACCGAAATCTATGACCCAGATGTCACTGGATTCCTCAACCAAACAAGTTTCTAAATATAGAAGATCACACCTACCTCCCTTGGAAAGGAAGTCCTTGCAATGCTTCTTTATATGCCCGACCTTACCATAGAAGAAGCACTTAAGCTTCTTTGGGTTCTTCTTCTTCTTCTTCTTGCTCTTGGTTGCAACAGGAATAAAAGACTTCCCACTCTTGGCCCATTGCTTCTTTCCATTCCCAGAGTTAGGATTGGAACCAGAAGCAGCTACCATATTGGCCTCACCACCAGCAGGAGACTCCATGATCAGCAGTTCAAACTCCTGTAACTGTTTCATCAGTTCTGCCAAGGTCATATCCCGTCTATTGCTTAAATTTAAAGTAGCTCTAAACGGAATAAATTCCTTAGACAGAGTCTCAAAGACCATAGTCATCTGAGTTTCAGCATCGATGTCGGCTCCATTGGTTTGAGCCTCAGCGAGGTAACCCATGACCAACATCATGTGCTTCTTTACAGATGTCCCCAGTCTTTGTCTACAATTTAAGAGTTTCGAAGCGCCCCTTTCCGCTTTGTTATAGCCTGGCCTCCTAACATATCCTCAAGATTATCCAAGATTTGCTTTGTAGTCTCATAATCCTGATGTTGAGCCTGCAGCACGTTGTTCATGCTAGCCATAACATAGCAGCGGGCCTGATCATTAGCATCTTTCCAGCGGTTGTACGCTTGGAATTGCTCATTACTTGAGTCTCCCGTAGGCTCGAGAGGACAAGGAGTTGTCAGTACATATTTCAGTTTCTCAAAGGAAAGGACGATGTCCAGGTTCCGTTTCCAATCATTATAGTTCTCACCGGTTAATTGGTTTTTATCAAGTATCGGTGATAAAGCATTTTTAGACATTTTCAATCTATAATAAAGAATCATATACCAAACATAAGCAAACATATATAATAATTTAGTAAGATAACACAATCATGTAAAATAATACAAATGCATTTATGTGTCAAAACCTTGAAAATATCACAACCTTACAACGATAATTCCCAACTCAGAATTCAACAAGCTCCTAGGGGAGTCATGCCAAATTCAATCAGGAACACGGATCCCCTCCTGATTAATATATGCCATCTAGGACCCGTATGATCCAACATATACTAATAATCGTTTCTTTGGCCATTAATTTTATTAACAGAGCTCCTAGGGGAGATTAATAATAAAATCAACGTGAGTGTATAACCACCGTTTCAATATTTTATCCATGATTTATAATCATCACCTAGGGGTGTGCAACCATAAATCATACTAAAATACCTTATCCTTTCAGAGATCCAATCTGGTACATGATAGAAATCCCTTCCTAGGGGTCGGGACCACCATGTTCTTCCTATGGACCAATGATGGAGGCCTTAGGTCCTCTCTTCGAAAGCCTTCTCCCACTCAATCTTTTGAAGTCAAGGTTTTATTTTAAATTTATGCATGAACAATTTTAATATGAGTGGCGCTCCCTATTCTATATGACATGCTATCAATATACATGGTAAATCATATTATAATGCAGACAAGCAAAGCTACAAGCAAAATAATAGTAACTGTAATATTATGGTTCCACCCTAGAGAATAGAAAACTAAGATTACAAGAGAATAATCGAGACATTTATCGATTCTTTATCTTTGAATCCTCAAGCTGTATCCTTCTTCATGTAATATCCATCTTCAAGTCTTCAATCCCGTATGAATCAAAAACTTCATATTTCCGGTCATATCCAAATTTAATGTTTCTCATAATCATCCCAAAAATAAAATTAAAACTACACCGAAAAAATTGCACCTTTTCTGGACACCCGGCAGCTCTCGGTCGGTAGGCCGATCTGGGTGATCGGCCTGGGTCATCTCCGTCTTTTTCGAATAATTATTTAATTATAAAATTCTTACAAATTAAAAATTAAATAACAATTCCTAGACGGAGATGCTAGTCTGCCAACTAATTACATGAAAAACCTAGATACACATTCTAACCTCTAAGGAACCATAACCGGTATTAATTAATTAATAAATAATTAAACAACGATTTAATCAACCATAATTAATTAATAAACATTTACCACATAATCCATGACAACATATATATTATACAGAAACCTAGAGTGCCATCTCTCTATAAAATTCAATTCAATCATAGGAGAGATTAAGATCACAAAATTTATGCATATGACATGATCACAAACTTGCAAATTTATGTAAAAACCTCAGCTCTGATACCAATTGTTGGAAACAAAGTGCGCAGCGAAATTTTAAAAATTTCCATCAGAGTAATTTCTAAAACACAAGTTTGACATGTTATATGTATAAATTAAACAGATCATACTAACCTCAGTGTGCCGAAGAACCTCCGCAATACGTGTAGAGAAGTAACGTTCTAGAAGAGCCTCAACCAACTGGTCTTCTTCGCTATTCTCTATCCACAACCGGAGTGAGTGTGGGCTCACACGTACAGCTTTTTCAACCGGTGACTCTCCTTCCAACCAACAGAGAGAACCCAAAGCTAGTGATTGTAATTTGTGAACAAAAGCTCTCAGGGAGTTTTCAGATGCTCACTAGAAGAGTATCACTCTTAATCTCTTAAATTGATCTAAGTAAATCATGAGACTCACTCCCTTTTTATACCTATTGGTCCTGGGGTCAGTCCATATCAGATTAGGTCTCAAAAACTCGAAATAGAATCAAGTACGGATGAATATCTGATAAGATCCGCGTAAAAACGCGTAATCTTATCTCCCGCTAATCGGCAGGCTGAACATTCTAATCGGCAGGCCGATCAATCCAGTTCGGCAAGCTGAACACGTCATCCGGCAGGCCAAACTACCGAGAAAAAATCTCCGCAAATGTTTTATTTTCCACCCGAGATTCTAAAGGATAAAGTCTCAGTTTTGATTCAAATAACCCAATAGAGAAGTTATCTGATCAAAACAAACTTTATCAAGATAATCTCTAAGAAAATAAATCAATTCACAATAATTCTACAAGTTTATCTTGTTCTAATTTGTCCAAAATTAAAACAACCGATAAACAGACAAGAATTATCTGATCACAATAATTCAACAAGTTTATCTTGAACTAATTTCTTACAAAATTAATTCAACCGATAAACAGACATGAATTATTTGATTCTTACAAATTTTAAACCAATCTGATAAATCCAACATAAGTCACCAATTATTGGAAAAGCACGCCGTGTCGTTACAAGATTTTGTGAGCTAGCAAAGGGGACCAAAATGGACCTATAAAGTTCAAGCTCATGATAATTATGAAACCCAATATCCTAGATATACATTTAACAATTATCAACTCCAACGCTACTCCACTAAAAGCTTGGAGCTGCACTCTCGAACTTTATAGAATTACGAAGCTCGTGTAGCTAAGTCTCCATGACATATCATAGTGTATCGTATCCCCATATGATCATCCATAATCAGCTTAAGGACAAGTTCTGTCTTACCTTCCCGATTATTTTTATCTTACGTTCCATTGTCTCACCATTAGAAAACTTACCATCCAAAGATAGCATACCATTCGGTTACACCTATGTATCTAAATGGTTGAGCGCTCCAATTTTCCAATTATAGGACAATGCATATAAGAGGATATCATTACTCCTAAAGAGGAGCTATGGATTCCATATCTATGAATAACAAGTCTACGCTATCAAGAGTCATGCCTCCAACGTACCAGCATGCATACCACTATAGAGATGTGGGAGTCACCCATTGGTACATCAAAAGACACAAGTCGAGATAACGGGCCCACTATTCATCTCAGGATTAAGATACAATACAAATGACTATCTAAAGTGAATTGATTTGCCAAGACAGAATTATTAATCCAAATCAATTAACTTTATGTCCCGATCCAACACAACGTCTCCTATGACAACGTGCCAATGTTTCTATTCACAGAGTCCAACTCTGATGGCCAAGACAAACCATCTCCCAATAGGGATATAGACAACATAACAATCTTTATATGAATAAAGCGCCCAACTTTATTCCCTCGATTGCGGATCATATGTTTTTAGACCGTCACCTTAAGAATTGTGTCTTTCGCATAATCAGTCCATCATATGCCCAATTCTTAAGGTTTAGACTGACAGTCTCAGATTACTGTTTGCTTATCATACATTCAACAAATATGAACGTAAAGAGGACAAGATTTGGTATATATATAAATGAATAAATTCTTTATTGATAAAAATGTCTCCAAAAATGTATTACATTTTTACTCCTTAGGGCATACATGTCTAACAATTACAGGATGTTCATGAAGGATTTTTCTAAGATAGCGGCTCCATTGGCGCAGTTGATCAGGAATAATATCAAGTTCGAATAGGATGAGGACTGTGAATATGCTTTGTAAGAGTTGAAGAATCAATTGACTGCCACTCTTGTGTTGATTATTCTGAGTAGTGATGAGCCTATGAGGTCTACATCAATACATCGGGACAAGGACTCGAATGCATGTTAATGCAGCAAGGACGAGTTATAGCTTATGGGTCACAACAGCTAAGGCCCCATGAGTAGAACTATCCCACTCACAACTTGGAGCTTGCAGTAGTGATTTATGCCTTGAAGATTTGGAGATGCTACTTGTATGGGGCGACTTTCCAAGTTTTCTCTTTCCATAAGAGCTTGAGGTATTTATTCACGCAGAGGGACTTGAATCTGAGACAGCAAAGATGGATGGAGTATATGGAAGACTATTACTTCACATTGTAGTATCATCCGGGCAAGGCCAACGTAGTCACAGATGTGCTCAATAGGAAGTCTTTAGGATTTCTCGCATGCTTAGCACTCATGGATTAGAAGAAAGATGCTATGGTGAGTGATTATGGGTTACAGTACTACGATGCTGGTGATCAAGTTTTGGTGTATCACATGGAATCGACTCCAGTGCTCATTTAGATGATAAAACAGAACCAATGGCAAGACCAATACCTTCAGGGGATATGGACATGAATCCAACACGAGGAGCAGTTTGAAGAGTGGAGGTTTCATGGATATGGGTCGCTGCACTTCAGGGAGCGTCTGGTAGTACCTATGATCGAGGACGTGATGAAAGCTATGATGGACAAAGCTCATAGGTCTAAGTTCTCCATTCATCCAAAGAGCACAAAGATGTACCGTGACTTGAAGAGGCAATATTGGTGGAGAGGCATGAAGCAAGATGTCCAGGAGTATGTGGCCAAGTGCGTGACTTGTCTCCAGGTGAAAGCCAAGCACCTAAACCCCGTTGGTTAGCTTCAGTTGCATGGAAATAGGAGCATGTTACGATAGATTTCCTCATCAGATTGTCGAGGATGGAGCAAAGACATGACACGATTTGGGTTGACATCAATAGGTTGACAAAATCAGCTCATTTCATTCCTTCCAAGTTGACGTATTTGAGATGAGTTCTTAGAGAGTTGTATTTGTAGAATGTAGTAAGGTTGCACGGAGTTCCCTTGCCCATCACTTTTGATAGAGACACCCAATTTAACACCAAGTATTGGAGGAGTTTTTAGGAGGCTTTGGGCACAGACTTGAACTTTAGCATGGACTTTTATTCTCAGATCGACGAGCAGTTTGAGTAGGTTATTCAGATTCTTTAGGATATGCTACATGCGTGTGTCTTAGACTTTGGAAGGAATTGGAAGAAATATTTGCATTTAGTGGAATTCACATACAACAATAGCTACCAGGCGAGCATTAGGATGGCACTGTTCGAAGCACTTTATAGGCGTCCATGTCGATCACCAGTGTGTTGCAAAGAGCCAAAAGATAGAATTATTCTTACACCAGATCAGATTCGTGATAGCAACGAGAAAGTCACCGTGATTCGTAATTGGTTGAGGACTACTCAGAGTAGGCAAAAGAGCTACGCTGACAGGAGGTGCCAACCTCTAGAGTTCGAGGTAGGAGATTTTGTTCTTCTAAAGGTTTCACCGTGTAAGGGCTTATTGCGTTTTGGTGTGAGTGGGAAACTTACACCGAGGTACATCGAGCCATTCAAGGTTACTCAATGTGTAGGTATGGTTGCTTGTCGCCTTGATCTTCCTCATGAGCTCTCCCACGTTCATGATGTATTTCATGTGCCGATGCTTTGAAAATGTTTGCCTGAGCCGAACAAGATTATATCATTTCATGATGTGCAGGTTTAGGAAGACACGACTTACGAGGAGGTGCCAGTTCAGATTATCGATTGGAAAGTGATAAGCTTGTGACGCCATGAGATACCACTAGTGAAAGTCATGTGGTAGCATCACGGAGCTGATGAAGCGACTTGGGAATTGGAATCAACTATGAGAGAGTTATATCCTCATTTTTTTTTATTTGACCTTTAATTTTAGGGCTGAAATTTTCTTTAGGGGTGGAGACTTGTAACATCTAGAGATTTAATTAAGCATAATTAGTGTTTAAATAGTGGATTAGTATGCCTTGATGTAAATTTAAACTTAATTTAAGTTTTTTATGAAAATTTTAATTTTTCACATTTTTAATTATTTCTGTATGTTATTTTGAATTTTGAAACAAAACAATTTATCAAATACTCGATACGTCCCAATTACAAAAACTATGTCTATGGTTTTGCTCTACAAACCACCCCTCACCCCTCTATTTATCTCTCCCTCTCACTCTCTAAAACATATGATCCGCAATCGAGGGAATAAAGTTGGGCGCTTTATTCATGTAAAGATTGTTATGTTGTCTATATCCCTTTCGGGAGATGGTTTGTCTTGACCATCAGAGTTGGACTCCGTGAGTAGAAACATTGGCACGTTGTCATAGGTGACGATGTGTTGGATCGGGACATAAAGTGAATTGATTTGAATTAATAACTCTGTCTTGGCAAATCAATTCACTTTAAACAATCATTTGTATTGTATTTTAATCCTGAGATGAATAGTGGGCCTGTTGTCTCGACTTGTGTCTTTTGATGTGCCAAAGGGTGACACCCACATCTTAATAGTGGTATGCATACCGGTACGTTGGAGGCATGACTCTTGATAGCGTAGACTTGTTATTCATAGATATGGAATCCATAGCTCCTCTTTAGGAGTAATGATATCCTCTTATATGTGTTGTCCTGTAATTGAAAAACTGGAGCGCTCAACCATTTGGATACATAGGTGTAACCGAATGGTATGCTATCTTTGGATGGTAAGTTTTCTAATGGTGAGACAATGGAACGTAAGATAAAAATAATCGGGAAGGTAAGACAAAACTTGTCCTTAAGCCGATTATGGATGATCATATGGGGATGCGATACACTATGATATATCATGGAGACTTAGCTACACGAGCTTCGTAATTCTATAAAGTTCGAGAGTGCAGCTCCAAGCTTTTAGTAGAGTAGCGTTGGAGTTGATAATTGTGAAATGTATATCTGGGATATTGGGTTTCATAATTACCACGAGCTTGAACTTTGTAGGTCCATTTTGGTCCCCTTTGCTAGCTCACAAAATCCTATAACGACATGGCGTGCTTTTCCAATAATTGGTGACTTATGTCAGATTTATTAGATTGGTTTAAAATTTGTAAGAATCAAATAATTCAAGTCTGTTTATCGGTTGAATTAATTTTGTAAGAAATTAGTTCAAGATAAACTTGTTGAATTATTGCGATCAGATAATTCTTGTCTGTTTATCGGTTGTTTTAATTTTGGACAAATTGGAACAAGATAAACTTGTAGAATTATTGTGAATTGATTTATTTTCTTAGAGATTATCTTGATAAAGTTTGTTTTGATCAGATAACTTCTCTATTGGGTTATTTGAATCAAAACTGAGACTTTATCCTTTAGAATCTCGGGTGGAAAAAAAAGATTTGCGGAGATTTTTTCTCGGGAGTTTGGCCTGCCGAATGACGTGGTCGGCCTGCCGAACTGGCCTGTTCGGCCTGCCGATCAGAATGTTTGGCCTACCGACCAGCGGGAGATAAGATTACGCGTTTTCACATGGATCTTATCAGATATTGATCCGAACTTGATTCTGTTTCGAGTTTTTGAGACCTAATCTGATATGGACTGACCCTGGGACCAATGGCTATAAAAAGGGAGTGAGTCTCATGATTTACTTAGATCAATTTGAGAGATTAAGAGTGATACTCTTCTAGTGAGCATCTGAAAACTCCCTGAGAGCTTTTGTTCACAAATCACGAACACTAGCTTTGGGTTCTCTCTATTGGTTGGAAGGAGAGTCACCGGTGGAAGAGCTGTACGTGTGAGCCCACACTCACTCCAGTTGTGGATAGAGAATAGCAAAGAAGACCAGTTGGTTGAGGCTCTTCTGGAACGTTACTTCTCTACACAGGTTGCAGAGGTTCTTCGACACACTGAGGTTAGTAAGATCTGTTTAATTTATGCATATAACATGTCAAACTTGTGTTTTAAAAATTACTCTGATGGAAATTTTTAAAAATTCTGCTGCGCACTTTGTTTCCAACAATTGGTATTAGAGCCGAGGTTTTTACAAAAATTTGTAAGTTTGTGATCATGTTATATGCATAAGTTTTGTGATCTTATTCTCTCCATGCTTGAATAGAATTTTATAGAGAGATGGCACTCTAGGTTTCTATATAATATATATGTTGTCATGGATTATGTGGTGAATGTTTATTAATTAATTATGGTTGATTAAATCATTGTTTAATTATTTATTAATTAATTAATACCGGTTATGGTTGCTTAGAGGTTAGAATGTGTATCTAAGTTTTTCATGTAATTAGATGGCAGACTATCATTTCCGTCTAGGAATTGTTATTTAGTTTTTAATTTGTAAGAATTTTGTAATTAAATAATTATTCGGAGAAGACGAAACGAGAAGTCGGATCTAGAAGATTGATGATGGCGCCTCCAGGTATTTCCTGAGTCTCTAATTTTATGTTCTAAATTGTTGAAAATAAAATTGATGAATTGCATTAAAAGTGTATTTTCTAGATTGAGGGTTTTCTGCTCGGTCGGCATGCCGGACCTCATAGTTCGGCAGGCCGGACGTGTGGTCCGGTAGGCCGACAGTGGGGTAGAAATTTTGGTGCTTTGCCGGCAGGCTGAACTTTCAGTTCGGTAGGCCGAACCTTCAAGATCGGCAGGCCGATCTGGCCGACCGAGAGCTGCCAAGTTTCCAAAAAAGGTGCAATTTTTTCGGTGCAGTTTTAATTTTATTTTTGGGATGATTTTGAGAAACATTAAATTTGGATATGACCGAAAATATGAAGTATTTGATTCATACGGGATTGAAGACTTGAAGATGGATATTATACGAAGAAGGATACAGCTTGAGGATTCAAGGATGAAGAATAGATAAATGTCTCGATTATTCTCTTGTAATCTTAGTTTTCTATTCTCTAGGGTGGAACCATAATATTACGGTTATTATTATTTTGCTTATAGCTTTGCTTGATTGCTTTGCTTGTCTGCATTATAATATGATTTACCATGTATATTGATAACATGTCATATAGAATAGGGAGTGCCGCTCATATTAAAATTGTTCATGCATAATTTTAAAATAAAACCTTGACTTCAAAAGATTGAGTGGGAGAAGGTTTTCGAAGAGAGGACCTAAGGTCTCCATCGTTGGTCCATAGGAAGAACATGGTGGTCCCGACCCCTAGGAAGGGATTTCTATCATGTACCAGATTGGATCTCTGAAAGCATAAGGTATTTTAGTATGATTTATGGTTGCACACCCCTAGGTGGTGATTATAAATCATGGGAAAAATATTGAAACAGTAGTTATACACTCACGTTAATTTTATTATTAACCTCCCCTAGGAGCTCTGTTAATAAAATCAATGGCCAAAGAAATGATTATTAGTATATGTTGGATCATAATTAATCAGGAGGGGATCCATGTTCTTGATTGAATTTGGCATGACTCCCCTAGGAGCTTGTTGAATTCTGAGTTTGGAATTATCATTGTGAAGTTGTGATATTTTCAAGGTTTTGACACATAAACACATTTGTATGATTTTACATGATTGTGTTATCTTACTAAATTATTATATATGTTTGCTTATGTTTGGTATATGATTCTTTATTGTAGATTGAAAATGTCTAAAAACGCTTTATCATCGATACTTGACAAAAACCAATTAACCGGTGAGAATTATAACGATTGGAAACGGAACCTGGACATCGTCCTATCTTTTGAGAAACTGAAATATGTATTGATCACCCCTTGTCCTCCCGAGCCTACGGGAGACTCAATTAATGAGCAATTCTAAGCGTACGACCGTTGGAAAGATGCAAATGATCAGGCCCACTGCTATGTTATGGCTAGCATGAACAACATGTTGCAGGCTCAACATTAGGATTATGAGACTGCGAAGCAGATCTTGGATAATCTTAAGGACATGTTTGGAGGCCAGGCCATAACAAAGTGGCAAGGGGCGCTTCGAAAACTCTTAAACTGTAGACAGAGACTGGGGACATCTGTAAAGGAGCACATGATGTTGGTCATGGGTTACCTCACTGAGGCTCAAACTAATGGAGCCGACATCGATGCTGAAACTCAGACGATTATGGTCTTTGAGACTCTGTCTAAGGAATTTATTTCGTTTAGAGCTACTTTTAATTTAAGCAATAGACGGGATATGACCTTGACAGAACTGATGAAACAATTACAGGAGTTTGAACTACTGATCAAAGAGTCTCCTGCTTGTGGTGAGGCCAACATAGTAGCTACTTTTGGTTCCAATCCTAACTCTGGGAATGGAAAGAAGCAACGGGCTAAGAGTGGGAAGTCTTCTATTCCTGCTGCTACCACGAGCAAGAAGAAGAAGAAGAAGAACCCAAAGAAGCTTAAGTGCTTCTTCTGTGGTAAGGTTGGGCATATAAAGAAGCATTGCAAGGACTTCCTTTCCAAGGGAGGTAGGTGTGATCTTCTATATTTAGAAACTTGTTTGGTTAAGGAATCCAGTGACATCTGGGTCATAGATTCTGGTGCAACTAATCATGTTTGTGTTTCTCTGTAGGGATTCAAAGAAACGAGAAGTCTGCTGTGTGAAGACTTAATGCTTCGGATGGGCGATGGATCCTTGGTCTCAGCGGAAGCAGTGGGAGATGTCCATCTTTACTTTGATAATTATAGGAATTTAATTTTACGAGATTGTTTTTATGTTCCTAAATTTAAAAGGAATTTAATTTCTGTATCTTCTTTATTTAAAGACTCCTACGTGGTATCTTTCAATGAAAAAGTGGTGATTCGTAAAAACAAATCTTTTATCTGTTCTGGATGGATGCAAAATAACCTATATTTTATCAAATCTAAGATGGACTTATTGCTTAATGTTGAGATAAATGATAATAACCCAAAAAGACTTAAAAATTCTCACTCTAATAAGACTTATCTTTGGCATTTGCACCTTGGCCATATTAACGCGAATAGGATTCAAAGGTTGGTAAGGGATGGCCCTTTAAGTCACTTAAAGGTGGATTCTATACCTCAATGTGAGTCTTGTTTGGAGGGTAAAATGACCAAAAGACCATACGGGTCTAAGGGCAATAGGGCCGAAGGGGTTCTAGAACTTGTGCATAGTGATGTTTGCGGACCGATGAACATCCGGGCACGAGGAGGGTACTTCATCACTTTTATTGACGATTACTCAAGATATGGGTATGTGTACCTAATGCACCACAAAAGCGAAACTTATGATAAGTTCAGGGAGTTTCGGGCTAAAGTGCAAAAGCAATTGGGTAGGCCCACAAAGGCACTTCGATTTGATCGAGGTAAGGAATACCTTTCTGATGAGTTCTTGGGACACTTGTTAGAGAATGGTATTTTATCCCATTTGACTGCGCTAGGCACTCCGCAACAGAATGGCATAGCGGAGAGAAGGAATAGGACTTTGTTTGACATGATTCAGTCCATGATGAGTTATTCATCATTGCCTTTATCCTTTTTGGGATATGCACTACAAACCGCATGTTATCTTTTGAACAATGTGCCTTCAAAATCGGTCCCTAAAACTCCTCACGAGTTGTGGACAAGACAGAAGATATCCTTAAACCATATTCGCATATGGGGATGTCTGGCTCATGTCCTGTTTAAGGATTCGAATAAGTTGGAAGCACGTTCCGAAGTTTACGTGTTTGTAGGATATCCAAAAGGGGCTAAAGGGGGTTATTTTTATAACCCAAAGGAAAATAAAGTCGTGCTTTCAACTAATGCAACTTTCCTTGAGAAGAGTTACATGAACGACTTTAAGCCTCGAAGCAAAGTGGTGCTTGAGGAGTTAAGGGGTGATCCGTTCACTCTGGAGGTTCCGAACAAAACCATTCTGATCGGTGTAGAAAAACCAAACAAACCTGAACAACAACCTCAGGGGCTTCGGCGTAGTGGGAGGATCGAGCGTCAACCTGAGAGGTATATGTTCAATGGGGAGGTCTTCTTGGCTGAATCGGATGAACATGACAGGGATCCTTATACTTACGCAGAGGCTATGGAGGATGTTGATTCAAGACTTTGGACAGAGGCCATGAACATAGAGATGAAGTCTATGGAGACTAATCGGCTTTGGGAGCTTGTGGATCTTCCCGAAGGGGTAAAACCCATAGGGTGTAAGTGTATCTACAAGAGGAAAAGAGGAGTGGATGGAAAGGTCGAAACCTTTAAGGCTAGACTAGTAGCTAAAGGTTATACGCAAAAGGAAGGAATCGATTATGAGGAAACCTTTTCGCCTATAGCCATGCTTAAGTCCATCCGGATTCTCTTGTCCATAGCTGCCACTCTCGACTACTAGATTTGCCAGATGGATGTCAAGACGGCTTTTCTGAATGGCTATCTTGATGAGTCCATTTATATGGAACAACCAGACGGGTTCAAGGTCGCAGGTCAAGAGGGTAAGGTTTGCAAGCTGCTAAATTCTATTTATGGACTTAAGCAGGCTTCTCGTTCTTGGAACATAAGATTTGATCAAGTGATCAAGACTTATGGATTCTCACAAAATGTGGATGAACCATGTGTTTACAAACACATTAAGGATGGAAAGGTGGTTTTTCTACTGCTCTATGTAGATGACATTCTGCTAATTGGCAATGACGTTGGGGCGTTGCCATCGGTCAAATTATGGTTGACCAAGCAGTTTGACATGAAGGACTTAGGTGAGGCTAATTTTGTTCTCGGTATCCAGATCTTTCGGGATAGGAAGAACAAAATGATAGCTTTTTCTCAAGCCGGCTACATAGATAAAATTCTCAGGAGGTTTGCAATGCAAGATTCCAAGAAAGGTGGGCAACCATCTAGGTTTGGAATTACTCTTTCTAAGAAAGACTCTCCAAAGTCTTATGAAGAAAGAGAATACATGAAGAAGGTGCCTTATGCTTCGGCAGTGGGTAGTCTCATGTATGCCATGCTTTGCACTCGACCGGATATTAGCTACGCGGTCGGGATTGTAAGTCGATTTTAGGCGGATCCAAGACTGAACCATTGGGTTGCGGTAAAGCATATTTTCAAGTACCTAAGAAGGACTCGAGGGTATATGCTTGTGTATTTGGGTGAGGATTTAACTCCTCTAGGATACACTGATTTAGATTTTCAATCCTGTCTGGATTCTAGGAAATCGACTTTGGGGTTTGTGTTTACTCTGGGTGGCAGTGCCATCAGTTGGAGAAGTGCTAAGCAAGATTACACTTTGAATTCAACGATGGAGGCCAAGTATGTGGCGGCTAATGATGCTTCGAAAGAAGCTGTGTGGCTCCGCAAGTTCCTTAGGGATCTTGAAGTAGTTCCTGGCATGGATAAAGCGGTATCACTGTACTGTGATAACAGTGCGGCGGTAGCTAATGCTAAGGAACCTAGATTTCACAAGAAGAGTAAGCATACTGATCGAAAGTATCATGTGATAAAGGACTTCGTTGAGGGTGGGCATGTCACGGTGTGCAAGATCGCGTCAAAGGACAATTTAGCTGATCCATTTACGAAGACACTTACTGGGAGAGTCTTCGAGAGGCATGTGGAAGCTATGGGGATGCGAGATTTGCTGTATTTACTCACTTAGTGCAAGTGGGAGATTGTTAGACATGTATGCCCTAAGGAGTAAAAATGTAATACATTTTTAGAGACATTTTTATCAATAAAGAATATATTCATTTATATATACCAAATCTTGTCCTCTTTACGTTCATATTTGTTGAATGTATGATAAGCAAACAGTAGTCTGAGACTGTCAGTCTAAACCTTAAGAATTGGGCATATGATGGACTGATTATGCGATAGACACGATTCTTAAGGTGACGGTCTAAAACATATGATCCACAATCGAGGGAATAAAGTTGAGCGCTTTTTTCATGTAAAGATTGTTATGTTGTCTATATCCCTTTTGGGAGATGGTTTGTCTTGACCATTGGAGTTGGACTCCGTGAATAGAAACATTGGCACGTTGTCATAGGTGACGATGTGTTGGATCGGGACATAAAGTGAAATGATTGGGATTAATAATTCTGTCTCGACAAATCGATTCACTTTAGACAGTCATTTGTATTGTATCTTAATCCTGAGATGAATAGTGGGCCCGTTGTCTCGACTTGTGTCTTTTGATGTGCCAAAGGGTGACACCCACATCTCAATAGTGGTATGCATACCGGTACATTGGAGGCATGACTCTTGATAGCGTAGACTTGTTATTCATAGATATGGAATCCATAGCTCCTCTTTAGGAGTAATGATATCCTCTTATATGCGTTGTCCTGTAATTGGAAAACTAGAGCGCTCAACCATTTGGATACATAGGTGTAACCGAATGGTATACTATCTTTGGATGGTAAGTTTTCTAATGGTAAGACAATGGAACGTAAGATAAAAATAATCCAGAAGGTAAGACAGAACTTGTCCTTAAGGCAATTATGGATGATCATATGGGGATGCGATACACTATGATATGTCATGGAGACTTAGATACATGAGCTTCGTAATTCTATAAAGTTCGAGAGTGCATCTCCAAGCTTTTAGTGGAGTAGCGTTGGAGTTGATAATTATGAAATGTATATATGGGATATTGGGTTTCATAATTATCACGAGCTTGAACTTTATAGGTCCATTTTGGTCCCCTTTGCTAGCTCACAAAATCCTGTAACGACACGGCGTGCTTTTCCAATAATTGGTGACTTATGTCGGATTTATTAGATTGGTTTAAAATTTGTAAGAATCAAATAATTCATGTTTGTTTATTGGTTGGATTAATTTTGTAAGAAATTAGTTCAAGATAAACTTGTTGAATTATTACGATCAGATAATTCTTGTTTGTTTATCGGTTGTTTTAATTTTGGAAAAATTGGAACAAAATAAACCTGTAGAATTATTGTGAATTGATTTATTTTCTTAGAGATTATATTGATAAAGTTTGTTTTGATCAGATAACTTCTCTATTGGGTTATTTGAATCAAAACTGAGACTTTATCCTTTAGAATCTCGGGTGGAAAATAAAAGATTCGCGGAGATTTTTTCTCGGGAGTTCGGCTTGCCGAATAACGTGGTCGGCCTGCCGATCAGAATGTTCAGCCTGCCGATCAGCGGGAGATAAGATTACACATTTTCACGCGGATCTTATCAGATATTGATCCGAACTTGATTCTGTTTCGAGTTTTTGAGACCTAATCTGATATGGACTGACCCCAGGACCAATAGCTATAAAAAGGGAGTGAGTCTCATGATTTACTTAGATCAATTTGAGAGATTAAGAGTGATACTCTTCTAGTGAGCATCTAAAAACTCCCTGTGAGCTTTTGTTCACAAATCACGAACACTAGCTTTGGGTTCTCTCTATTGGTTGGAAGGAGAGTCACCGGTGGAAGAGCTGTACGTGTGAGCCCACACTCACTTCGGTTGTGGATAAAGAATAGCAAAGAAGACCAGTTGGTTGAGGCTCTTCTGGAACGTTACTTCTCTACACAGGTTGCGGAGGTTCTTTGGCACACTGAGGTTAGTAAGATCTGTTTAATTTATTCATATAACATGTCAAACTTGTGTTTTGGAAATTACTCTGATGAAAATTTTTAAAAATTTCGCTGCGCACTTTGTTTCCAACAAAGATACCATGAAATAGCTTAGGGATGTAGAATACCTTAAGTTAGATATTAATAAACTTAGTTTCTATTTAAGGTTGTTCGTGGTTCCGTGGAGCTAACGTATAGTGGATTGGGACTGTAGTGTTGAACATTGGTATGGGATATCGATGTAGGACATCTATCCCTTCCCCTTGGTAGCCATGTTTTTTAAAGGGGTTTTTGGCCACAAAGCATTTCCTTTTAAATGTTTTCAAGAAATGAAGTTTAATTACTTATTTTCATTATTGGCCAAATAATGAATGATCGTAATGAACGTAATGAGAATATCTAGTAAATGAGACATGTTAATGATATGACATCGAAAGTGTCAGTTAGTACCGTCTGGAATGATGAGATAGAACATGATGCCATATACAAAGATCAAGCAGTGGGGAGTGCGACTTTGGGGGTAGGTCTCGAAACCCAGCTGGGCCATTTCGGTGGTGATTCATATGGCTTTGCCGATAATATAATAATAAGACTGTCTATGGATGAATAAATGATTAATCGATATGAATAAATTTAATGAGTTTCAGTTAGTTATCTATTTATTTATTTATCTTGTTTTATAGCTTTTGTTTAAAAATGAATTATATGTTTAAATCAAATGCTTTTAAAAGCTTAGTCCTATTGAGCCTTTCACTCACATTTTTCTTGTTTCAAACCTTCCCCCCTCGAGGTGGAATCCAGCTTAGAGAAGACTGAAGAATTGGAAAGAACTGCAGGATTAGGACATCATCATTGGAGTATTTATTTATAAACAAGGCATGTAATATTTTAATTTATTTCCCTTTTATTTGGACTGTGGTTATGTATTTAATATTGTTGATACCATGTGTGCACGCTAATGTGGGTCCAGTGGGGCCCAATGGTGTTTGCCTATTTAATATTTAATTTTGCTTGCCTGCTTTATATTTTAAGAAGTTTTAAATATCCTACATTTTTATAATCAACTTAATATCTTTTAAAATGGCAGTTTTTATTACAAATTTAATTTATTTAACTTAATTAATCTGTCACATCACCTCCTGAATTTTAGGGCATGGCACATATGTCAAATTGGTATATTGAAATGAAGTTGATAACGTTATCTGTTAAAAAAATGGTTTACTGATGCAATAAATTTTAAAAATTTTATTTAATGACCTAATATCCAACTTATGTTGCTATAAAAATAAATTAAATTCAATTGATCATATTATTTGAAAACTGAAAATAACAATTCTTGAAGAACGATTCTGTAGAGAAATCTCTATTGTTAGATCTTCAATGCTATTTTCTTTCTTTATACTATTGTATGTGTAAGCACAACTCAATAAATCTCCACCAGAGCTATACTAGTTCTAAACACTTTATTGCTGTGGACTTATAATTACTAAAGATGAATAATATAAGCTCAACTCTCTAAATTGCACTTAGACAATAAAGAATATATAAGAACCCAAGGCATCTTTTTATAGAATAGTTGGAGGAGTTAGAAATTCATTAAAAATCTAAGAGATATTTTTGCCTTCCCTTACTGATATTGGTATACACCCCATGAAGGTTCTCTTTCAAATGTCGTCCAACAATTCCTCAGGAAGTGTAGAAATATGACTAATTACAATGCAAGAAATATGTGATTTTCTGCATCATGCAAGATAACTCTAACTCAAATAATTCTAATCTAAATTAGAATTCAAAAATATCTAATTTAAATAATTGTGAACAATTCCTTTATTTAAACATAACTAAGATTAAATTAACTATTCAAATATAAAATTTGAATAATTAATCATTCAAAAATCTCAAGCACCAATTTGAGTTAGAATTAATTAAATAAATAATTCACCTAGAAATATGCAGTTGTTGGGGGCACAAACATTATGTGTCTGTGCCTAATACTAGTCAAATCTTAGACCATGCTCCACATCCCATTCCAATAGTTAGACCCAAGTAGACTTTGGTACTACTAATGGTAAACCACATCTACCACTTTGTTAAAAATAATAGTAAGCTAGCTTGAAATCTTATGAATATATATTATCAAGCTCAGTAATAAAAGGTACATTAGTTCTTAAGTTAAATTTTCTTTTTAATTATTAACTTTAGTATTGCACTCTTGATAATGTACCATTTTATGAGACTATGAAATTAGACTTATCCACGATCTCTCATAATATGTGTATTCCCATAGGTTTTTAATAATTAGACAAAGGCCAAGTTTTCTTTTATTTCATGATTATTTTATCTCAAAATTCTATTATTTTATCTATTGGAAAGTTTTCATTTGTAATTAAGTACAAATGTAAAATCATTAGCACCATATGCATCCAAATGATCAAGACCTTGTTCTTTTTCCAGTTTCTTGAATAATGCCTTTAGATAATAATATTGACTCTTTATAAAAGAGCTATAGATTCTATGTTAAGGGATTATGCTTTCATAGAGTATATGTTGTATCTTCAACATACCAACAGTATTAAAACATTTGTTCAGCAGAAATCCGATCTTTGATATATGAAAAGATATGAGCTACAAACATAAATTCATGAATCCACTTTAAGATTAAAATAACGCATAAATGATTGTCAAAGTGAATTAGTTTAAGTTAAAGGAAATTATTATTAAATCAATTGCACTTTAGGTCTAATCTGAATATGACCATTTCTAGGTCACATACACCAATATGTCTACCACAGAATATAGGCTGCCTCTCTAAGAAGATGTAGATCTCCATTATAGTCTTATATTGAACAAAGTATGCATCTTTATCCATAGATTACAAACCATATATCTAGTACGCATCTTTAATACATGAAAAGCTCACGTTATTATTTATGTAAAAAAAAATCATAAATATAAATAAAGTATTTAATCATTTAGGCACCGATACTTATATTATCATGGAACGTTAGTTAATAATGCACCAAACTTAATGACATTTATATTACTTTATTGATTGAAGTTACTCCATAAAATAAATCTCAATAATCTTAATGTGTTTTTATGCAACAATAGACATAAAACAGGCATGTGCTTATACCATATATGACGATGATCTGTCACAAACATGTGACCTGAGTTAAATAAGCCAATCGTATGGAGAGAGACAATGAAGGTTCAAATCGACCATAAACCCAAATCTTTTCAAGTGAAACACGAAAATAAAGGATATTTTCTTTTACGGGTTATATACTCGAATATTCGACCATGTTTCGCACAAATAAAATATGATGAATTGAAAATACCACGGTTCATCAAAATCGGAATGTTAAAATTTACTTTTTAATGCCTAAAAGTGACTCAAAATTATCTTCAACAAGCAGTATATATGTATATACATACATATAATAAATCTAACAGAGTTATTTCAACACTTTTGGCATGTAAATTGGATATGTTTTTAAGATTTTAACTTTATTTTATTGAAAATTTTCTTATTTATATTATATTATATTATATTATATTATATCTTTTGTTTTAGTTATTATTGTTGTTTTTGTTGGAATTAAAATAAGAAACGTAGCGGAAAGAACGGATCGTTAACAAACAAAAATTTTCTAAAAACTTTGTTCATCGGGAATAGATATATAATTTTAATTATAGAAAGCTTTAGGAATTTTTACTAACCTCTTTGAAGACTATCAGGGTATCCTAGCTTTTCTCTTTGACACCACGATCTTTTAATCTAGGCCTCCACACCAATGGAAAGACGAGTGGGTGTCAAACTGTAAGAATGGATTTTCCTCACACTTTTTTGAATCTACTATGTACTCAACACATGAGATAGCAGACCTTTTTTTTTTAGAAAAAAACTTTTAGTTTTTTTCTCTGAGTATTTTGCAAAAGTTACATGAATGAAAAAAAACTCTTCTAAGATAACTGTTATCTCTCCCTTTTTTATATCTGAGCTATTAGTAAATTTTTTAATTAATTTTCAATTTAAAATAACCACCATATCAGACATATAAGGAAATGATATATTTCACATGATTGTTACCCTTTCCCTTTCCTTTTTCCCTTTTTTTTTTTCAACGAATCTTGTTTTTATTCATTTAACATATATGTATATGTATAAAGGTAAAAGGTAAATGTTTACTTTTTATTCTATATATAAATATTCACGTTTAACAACAACGTGATTTCTGTTTTTATTTTTATTTTTATTTATTTATTTATTTTTTAACGAATCACTTTAACGTGATTCTTACATATATATATAAATATATACAAAAAGAAAAACCTAAGGTAAACTTTATATAATATATATATTAATAAATAATAAAATCTAATATATAAAAAGATTTGGTTCAAAACTATTTATATATATATATATCTAAATCTAAATTCAAAAAATAAATCATACTTATTTAAGAATAGATTTTAAAATCAATCAATTAATTAATTAACAAATGCTCAGTTAAATGTGACAACATTTATCACATTTCATTATGTGTCACAAAGAACATTTTTCTGTGTCACATTAATAATTCAAGTGTGAAATAATTAATTCAGAATTCAATAATTCTAAACTAAATATGTATAATTCATTCTATGCATAAATCTATTATAGTGTTACAGAGGTGGTATTGGGGACCTACGGACCTATAACCCAAGCTCCAATAAATTTGACAATTAATTAAACTCTTTGATTAATGTGCCAAATTTATTAGTTTCAGTGTTATTCCACTAAAAATTTGAAACTGAACTCTTGAAGTTATAGTAAAATTACTCAAAGAAAATTAGCGAGTAGTCCATTGATATAATCATTACATATAAGTCAGTCATCCATAAATAGTTCATAATAAGAGTTAGGTTCAATTTCTATTCACCTCTCTTATTACATCTTTATCCTTGAGTTCCAATAATTCTCTAATAAACAATTAGTTCATAATCTTATTATGAACAGCGGTCTACTATTCAAACCTTGAATTATCACTTAAGAGAACTATTTTTCTAATTTCCATAGGGAAGAAATGGATTCCATATCTATATAATATTATTCCCAATCATTTATTGCAATATGTTTTCAAGATGCTAAGTTATGATCTGTGCTTAGACAAATCTTACCATGCAAGTTAAAAAACATAATGTCATAAATAGGAGTCTAATAAATACTCAAAATTAAGACTGTCAAATATATGATCATCATAGTGATAAATTTGAATACTTTAGTTGTAACGGACGATTATTAGGGATTCATAATTTATCTGGTCCAGTACTATATAATCTCATTATATAAAGTACCTCCAATCCAATGTCTCTACATTGATAGCCCAGATAATGACTATTTTATTTTAAATGAGATTGGAACGTACTTGTAATATTTAATTAAAGATCCCAAACTTTAAGTAATCATTATGGACTATTTAGATTATTATCTATAAATTTTATCCCTAAGCAAATAATACTTATATGCTAAATTTATCGTCACATAAATAATCATGGAATTTTCTTGATGTTTATAAATGTATTCATAATACATATAAGTAAGGGTGAACGGCGGGCGGTTTGACGATTTTTGGGCGGGTGTGGTGATTTTTTTTGGATAGCAGGTTGGCAATTAACCAACCCACAAACCGCCCACCACATGGCGGGTGGTTTCGGTTTGGTTTTGGGTGGTTGCGGGCGGGCGCAGGCGGGTTGAGGCGGTTTAGACCTATACTATTGCCCAAGATAATTTTTTGGACCTTCTTTTTAGAAAGTGAAGAAAATTTATAGAAAATATAAGATGATAATACGTAAAGCATTCCCAACAACAAGCAAGTTTGATGCCTAAAGACAGTGACCATATTTAAAAGTACAAATTAAGAACATAATCATTCACCGCAAGAAGAAACATCAACTACATATGAAGTGATGAACCAAGTCAAGAGTCCATAAAGATTAGAGCCTATTCATTAGGTTTGAAAATAATAAAATACTACAAATAAAATGATGAACAAAGTCAAGTCTTCTTTTTCTTTTTAGGGCTTTCTCTACTAACTTACTTGATTTAAATTTTGATCACTTCACAAAATAATAGGAGAATTTTCATTTTCCAATATGTCAAGAGGCAGCCGAGCCCGTGCTTGGAGTGTTGGATTGTTCAATAATCTCTAAAATAAGAACAAAATCAAATAAATGATAAGTTTTTTTTTAAATATATAGGCAGGCAGGTGCGGGTTGAAGCTGCCCTCAAAAACTTAAAACCAAACCCGCCCACCTGAATATATTGGTGGGCGGGTTCAACCCGTCCACTAGTAGGTTGCTAACGTAAACCCGTTTTTTTAAAGATGAGCGGGCTCGGGCGTGGATGGTTGACGGATGCGGGGTGGTTTTTGTACAGCTCTATATATAAGCAACCAAAATAATTACGTTAGGGCACTAAACCCAACAGTTGCTATCCCCTCATTTTATTTATTTATTTATTTCAATTATAAAGGTATCTTAGGTGAAAAGGACAAATTTGGGAATTTGAAATTTCGTTTGAGGACAAGCAAGGTCTAAAAAAGATAAAATTTCAAATACAAACACGGCAGAGTTGAGTCACCCATATTAAAGGTGCACAACACACACTTGACCTGCACGTGTCAATTACATTCCAACTAAGGTGCGTCATCGATAGCCTCTGGTAGGACCTCGTCCAACAACCGTGTGGCACTTGTCCCGTGTGTCAGTGCCCACACCAGCCACGAGAGTTCTAGAGCAATGCTGCCTAGCTTCAACACATGTACCCTTGCTAGTGGTTGAATTCCTGCTAGCCATAATGCCCACTACAGCTCGTGCCCAATGCCTCATCCATGCAAGTCCACGTGCATTAGACACTAATTAGGTTCCTTCACCCTATTTTGCTCGTCTGAAAATGACGAATAAAAAGATATCGTTTGGTAATTTTTTTTTACGTTTTTATTTTAAAAAAGTTAGAAATAAAAACATTTTGAAAAGTATGTTAGTATTGTTTTTAAATTTATGTTTGGTTGTATATAATAGTGTTTTTTTAAAGAAAACATTTTTTAATAAAAAATTATTAATGTAAATATAACTAATTAATATTAACTAAAAACATTAATTATTAATATATTTAAAATTTTTTATTTGAATTAACAAAACTAATTATTAAAAAAAAAGAATCGAAGAGGAATTCTTTCCTCTGCTCTGGTGGGTTTCCAAGAGAAGCACCTTCCTCTTCCTCTACTTCGGTGGGGTGTGGATGCCGACGACAAGATGGTGACCTACCTCACCCCCAATAGAGATAGCCTTCTTTCTCTCTCTCTCTCTTTGTCGCGTATCGACCCCTACCCTCAACAGCCACCATTGACAGCACCGGGGCCACTCTCGATGGCCATCCTCAACTGCCCCAAGCCCCCATCCTCTCTCTTTCACACTCTTTTTCTCTCACCATGTGTGTCTCGCGGTAGTCGAGGGCGACGAGGGTCGCTAGGAGGAGCGCCAGCGAGGTCACTAGGAGGAGGGGCCTAGGTTGGAGGTCTCACCAGCGAGGGTGGTCACATGGATGGTAGTAGCTATGACGATGTTGGTCGTTGGGAGGAACGGCGGTGCTGGGTTGGTGGTCTCACTAGCGAGGGGTTGGGCCTAGGCTAGTGGTCTCGTTGGCATGGGTTGATCGTGCATTTCAGTGAGAGAATGAGGGAGTGGTAGAGAGTTGGGGAGAAAAAAAGAGTGAAAACAAGTTTTTGTTTTCTTTTTTTTTTTTTTTGGGGGGGGGGGGGGGGGGTGTGGTTTGGGTATTTTTAAAATTGTTTTTGAAATATTTTGAACCAAAATTTTCATCAAACACATTTTTAAACCCATTTTCATTTTTTATGTTTTTGAAAATGAGAAAAAAACTTCTGAAGAACAATACAAAATACATTGCAATTGTTTTTGTTTATAGAAGCCACATTTGGTATTTGAGTTGAACAGAGCAAACCAAAGGCAAAATGACAAAAAAGTAAAGAAAACAAACTCATAATGTAGGTTTATTTTATTTTTTAGCTTTCGTTTATGTTTTTAGATTTAGATTTTTATGATCCTCCGTTGTGGAAGGTATTTTAGAGCTTCAAATGAACAAAAAGGAAACGAAATTTTATACAAGAATGAGTCTTGTGACAACTCCAAATGGGTTCTATTTTCTAATTTTCTCTCTCTTATTGTATTTCGAGCTTTGAAAAATGCTTGAATCAATTTTTTTTTTTGAAAAATATTAGTTTGTAATTATGATTACATTAAGGAGTTGATTTGTTAGTTTTAGAATTTTAATGGATATTTAGGAAAATTTAGTTTTCTATGATTTCAATTTAATTTGTGATTGTCTAAGTTTTGTTGAGTGATAATGCTATCTGCACTTAATGCTTTTAACTGATTAATTAATCACCTCTAAGTCAATTAGGAAATCATAATGAACTTAGGAGAGGGAATTATGTGTTAGACCAAGCATAGAACAACATATTTGCTAGTGGGATAGAAATATACTTACTAGAATTATGTAGGAATTAGAAGGAACCTAGATTTCAGTTGTTGGTTAAACTCAATGAAAACATGATAACACAAAAAAAAAAAAGGGTTTTAACATTTTTGTTAAACTTTCAGGATTTATCTCATAATGCTTTGTATAATAATGGAATAAACCTTGAACTTACACGTTTGGCAAAAGCTCTAGATGATCAAGCATTCTAAAACTTTCAAGTCATCGTCTTTATTCTCCTCATTCTGAGTCAATTTTGATGTGGGCAATGGCAAGACTTCATAGAAAATCTCTTCTATATCTTCTTCTAACCCTTCTCAGTGGAAGTTTTCAAAAGCTCTAAAGGGAGAGCAATAAGAACTCTAGACGACGACCAATGCTATTCAATGCTATTTTCACTTCCTTTAGATAGTTGTATATATGGGCAAAACTTAGTAAATCTTCACCATAGCTACACTCCTTTTAACCACTCAAGTGCTTAAGAACCAGGATTACTAAAATGAATAATGTAAGCTCTCCTATCTAATTTCTACTTATGTAGTCTCTGAATAAATGAAGACCTTAGGTCTCTATTTATAGAAGTAGTAGGAGAAATCATAAGTCTATCAGGATTAGAGATAAGTTTTCTTTCTCCTATCCCTATAGTTGGCGCCACCTTTAGGATCCCTATCCCTAAAATTTTAACCAACCATGGTGTAGGGATTTGTGATTATCTGCATAATATAGGATAACTCCAATTCAAACAATTCACTTCAAATTCCATTTTTTAGAATAATTAACTAATTTAAATAATTGTAAATAATTATGCTTTATCTATAATTCAAATTCAACTAGGATGTAAATTAATTATTCAAATATAAAATTTAAATAATTAATTATCCAAAATCTTAATTGCCAATTTGAATAATTATTTTTCAAAATTAATTAAACAATTAATTCACTAGAAAAAGCAGATGTGGCACCATTCCCTAGTGGGCCTATGCCCACAAGTAGTCCAACTGGACTGAGGCCTACAACGCTTGTCAGGCCTAATTGCCCGACTCGTGTATACTTCTATTTTAGCTGTGGTAATCTATATTTGCCTAATCTATCATATAAGAATTCTTGAGCTAGTATAAAGACTCGATGGACATATATTATCAAGCTATAATAATAATAGACAAATTAATTCTTGATCAATTATCCATTTAACTATTAACTTCAGTGTCACTCCACTATAAATCCGAAGCTATACATGGATAATAGATCGTATTATGAGACTTGTTAAATATAAGTCTTCTCCGTGACCTCTTATATTATGTGTATCCCTATAGGTTATTCATAATTTATTTTACGTTTCGATTATTTTATCTCAAAATTCCATTATCTCATCATTGGAAAATTCATTACTTTTATAACACATACATAGGAATATCATCAAGTTACCATATATATCTAAATGACCGAGGCTTTATTATATTTTCCAATACTCAAATAATGCCTTTGAAAGGAGAACATTGACTTTTTGTTAGAGTGCTATGGATTCCATATCTGTGGATTATGCCCTCATCGAATAAGATTGTATCTCCAACATACTGACAATGGAGCTTTCATTTATCGAAACTCTCACCTTTGGCATATCAAAATATACAAGCTATAGACATGAAGTCATGAATCCACTTCAAGATTAAGATGATACAAAAATGATTATCAAAGTGAATTGATTTAAGTTAAACAGAATTAATATTAAATCAATTCAACTTTAGGTCCAGCCTAATATGCAACTACCATTAGGTCTACCATATCAATATGTATACTAAGGAGTCAATCCACTCCAATGACCAAGATAAATTACCTCTCCAATTAAATGTAGATCCAATTAAATGTAGATCCCTGTTACAGTCTTGTCATGTATAAAGTATCTAGCTTTATATGTACACTACAGACTATAATTTAGACTATTATTCTCTAAGATTTGGTTTTAATAGTCACAGATTACATGTTTGCTAATATACAATTATTGTTATGATAGTAATATGAGGATCATTACTTATACATGTAATTTTTGCATTATTATTTATTTTACTAAAAATGTCATAAATACACCTAAAGTATTTATTTCTTAAGGCACCGATCCTAATAATAGCAACTATATCACATAAAAATCATGTGACATAGCTAAATTATCAAACCATGAAAACATGCCATATGTACTCCCAGGGTATAGTAAATGCACCACTCATAGTGCAGGTGGTAGACTATTGAGTTTCCCATTTAACCCTACTAATAAAAAATAATCCAACAAATTTACATTGACTTATATGCAAGAATGTCGTGGAGCTAGTAAGGAGACCTAATGGACATATATAATCTAAGTTCCAAATAATTATTTTTAATTTAATAATCTCATAATTAAATTGATAATGATTATTAACTCTAGTTTATGTTACTATCAAAGACCAAATCTGCAATCTTAAAATAAATACATTAAGTATATGGAAGCTTAAACACTAAAGGTTGACCATAAAGTCATGCATTGACATTATCATTTATGATGTGATTATACCCTCCCCAATAATATTTATAATTAGACTTAGATTTGTAATTTTTCGTATAGCCTCTTTAATCACTTCTTTGTTCGTGAGTCCTATTAATTATCAAATGGATGTAATTTTGTTTGAACAAATCATAAATAAGAATTTTGGGTAATATTTTATATACCATAGGAATAAAGATCTCTACGCTCAAGTTTTCTTGAATTAATACTCATGAAAATACTATTTTAGCATCCTATCTTGTAGGAGTTATGAATTCCTTATCTATGAAAAATACTCCTAGATAATTATAGTACTACACCTTAATATGTCGAGCTTTTAATAAGATTTATAGATCTCACTCATTGACACTTAGAAGACATTGTAACTAAATGCAAGTCTACCAATCACTTCAAGATTAAGGTAAGATTTATACAAATGATCGATAATGATAATGAGAAGGTTCTATTTTCTCATTACAAAATCACATAAGAAATTAAATCTTATCTTGTTCCAGGTTTATTCTAAACATGTTATTGTCTTTATCAAATAATCATCATATTATAATCCAGATAAGATCATTCTACTAAGTTAGAAATAGACAACATCACAATCTTTTGTAAGAAAAGATGTTCAATTTTATCTACTGATTGTAAACTAGTTTATAGTAACTATAACATAATTATATCCTTTATACTATGAAAACTTCATATACATGAGTATGGACTTTAATAAATATTGGATCCTTTGTTATATTTGTATATATATAAACATCAAGATATATATAGGAGAATGAAAATAATTTAATATATTAATTATGCAATACATTAAATCTCATAACGTCTAAATAGAATTTAGACAATGCTATAAAAAGCACCAATCCCAACATGATTCAGTTATAATTAATTGACAGTCTTAGAAATATAGTTTGCTATTTAATTATGGATATTCCTACTTGACTACCGGTTGGGACACATGGATAGGTTCCAGGTATTCTAGCTATTACTTAACTAGACAACCAAATTAGAGAGAAGAACGAAGGTTTTGTCAAGTGATTGTGTGAAATTGGATCCCTATAAGGTTTCTTTTTATTAGCTAGTTTAATTTATTTAGTTTTCTTAAATTTTTCCTTTTATTATATTTTTATCGACTATTCAGATAATCTTAGGTTGAATACAATTTTGGTATGTAAACAGATATCAAACACAATTATTGTGGGATCAATACTTTTATTCACTCTTTTTTTAGCTCCGTTGCTAGGAATTATTTAGTTTAATTTTGTTTTTTATCCATGTTGGATTGGTGCTTTTAAAGGATGTCATTTTATTCTAATTAGACATTATGAGAAATAAAGTATCATAAAATTAATAAATTATATTGCTAATCATTCTCCATTCTATATATGTTTATATGTTCATGCAAGTATTATAAAGGATCCAACACTTGTTCAAAATCCACAAGTATGTTTATGAAGAGTTCATAATTAAAAGATATGATCATGTTTGCCTTAGTGTAAGATATGGGTTCACAATCAGTAGATGAAATTGGTTGATAATCTTGATAAAGATTATGGTGATGTTTATTCCCAAATTGGTAGTAAGTTGAGAAATACCGAATAGAGCCACTTATGTTTAGAACATATCGAACCAAGAGTAAGATAGAATTGTGATAATAGAATTGTGATTTTTATGTAATTCTATGTTAAGATTCCAAATTCTATCGCCTTTGATTATTTTATGGATATTACCTCAATCATAAGTAATTAGTGAACTTACATCCATTTATTATGTCTTTTGATTGTAAATGAGTGAGATCTATTAATCCATGACTAAAAACTTGGCATGTTAGAGGCATAATATTATATATGGAGCACTATTCACATATATTGAATTCAAAGCTCCTAATTTAGAGGATGGAAAGATAATATTCATATGAGAATCAATTCGATAACTTGACTTAAGAGTATTTGCTATTTGATATGAGATATCTAATATATAACCCAAATCTTTATTTATGATTTATACATCAATACGTCACTCATTAGAGAATTAATAGGATGCAATGATAAAGAAAACTGAAATATAAACTTAGCTCTAAATATTAATATTGTTGTGGATGGTAAAATCACATGGTAAATCATTGTATCAGTGGGTGGAATCCCTTACGTATGTGGTGAAGCCACTTAAAATTCCTTATAATTTTGCATAAAATTTAGAAGTGTAACTTTGATTTTCCATAGTGGAGCACATTGAAGTTACTAACTGCTATTGATTTGATTATGAGATAATTGAATTATGAAAAATTATTAGAGCTTAGATTATACATGTCCATTAGATCCTCTTGCTACTTAAAATTCTTTCAATTAAATTAATAGAATTTACTTGAATGAATTTCAGTCTATCATGATTAGTAGAAAAACACACAGTGTACTATCTATATTGAAATTGGCATTAATAATATTCTACTAAAAGAGCTAGGTACATTTTTCTATGTGAAACTGATTTAATTATCTCACATTATTTATATGTGACATGGTAATAATCAATTATGTAGAAATTTTTCTTTTTTTGGAAAACAAACTAGATATTACAAAGTAATTATTCATTTCATCAAATAAAATAAATAATTGAGATAATCACAGTAAATCTTTAATTTAAAAATTAAAATAAATTATATCTCAATTTGAACTCAAATCAGATCTTAGATAAATATTTAATAGAGTTTGAATATACACATAAGTAATAGGAGTAACATGTTGTAATGCCCTAAAATTTAATTAATAATGTTATAGTCTAAAATGGTGGATTAGTGTATCATAAAAGATATTTTAGACTTAATTTGATCTCTTATGAATCTTTCTAAATTAATGTGATTTTGATTTCCTTAGTGATTTTAATTACTTCAAATTATTTTAAATTGCTAATTTGAAGTTTTAAACAAAATTAATTTGCTAAGGCGATTGTTTTTACAAGCCGTGAGCGGTACAAAGTTTTTGCACAGTAAAACCGCCCACTATTCCCCTCTATTTATTCTCTTTCCTCTCCCTCTCTTTGATTCACTCTCTCTCTCCTTCTCTCTCTCCCCGTGAGTCTCTCACTCTCACTCTCTCTTGGTCTCTCTCATTCTCTCTCTATTTCCCCTTAAATTTTAACTCCAATCAAGCTCAAGCTTTGGGTTTTGGTGGATTGGAAGCTCGAGAGCTTGATGGAACAACTAAAAACGTGAATTGAAGCTTGGATTTGAGGTTAGTTTTGAAATTTCTAAACTTTTTAAGATTTTCAAATTTTCATGCATTTTTGAAATCTAAGTTTGTTTGAGCTTAGGAAACCTTTGATTTGAATTAAAGGAACTTAGAACAACTAGGATCTATGCTTTGTTTGAAGAGAAAAGGATTCGATTCAAGATTTTCTATTTTTCCTCATTTTTCCCCATTTTTGGATTTTCTTAGATTTTGTGTGAAAATCTAGTTTAAATGAGTTCAAAAGTGTCCAATCATGTTTTTCTATCATCTATGAATGTTTTTCATGCTTGAGATTTGAGAAAAACAAGTTAAAATCAAGATTTGAGTTTTGGGAGATCCAAAACCCGTGGCTGGAAATTCTAGGTTTTTCCAGTTTGGTAGGCCGGATTCATCTGTACGGCAGGTCAAACCTAAAAAATGTCCGACCGACGGGACTTGCTCTCCTGCAGGCCGAACTGTGTAGTTCGACCGGCCGAAACAGGGCGTCCGACAGGCCAATTGAGCATGGAAAATTTTATGATTTTTCACCCGTTTTTACTATTTTGAACCCCGATTGAAGTTCCAACCTTATAGAATGATTTTTTAAATACAAATGGCACACTAAGACACCATGAAATGATTTAGTAGCATAAGATGACTTGACCTAGATAATGATAGACCTAATTGTTGTACATTTAAGGGTGTATGTGGATCTGCGGAGCTAACGTATAGCAGACCTGGATTTCAGTGTGGGGCACTGGCACCAGTATTGAGGTAGGACTTCTACCCGTTTTATTTGGTAGCCTAGTTTTAAATGATTTTTGTCCTTAAAAGGTTCTTTATCAAAATGTTTTTAACTGTTGATCGAAAAGGGTTTTATCAATTGTTTTATAAACCGTGAACTAAGATGATCTACATAATGAACCCCATAATGAACATAAATGAAAATACCTGGTAAGTGGTTTTTGAATAATGATAAAAAGGAATATGAGGGCATGATGCCATATCAGAGATCGGGTCGTATAGAGTGCGACCTTAGGGGTAGGTCCCGAAACCTAGCTGGGCCACTACGATGGTGATTTTTTTATGGTTTGACTAGGAAAAGAAAATGATGGTCCTTCTAGTTGACCACTAAATAATTATGGTAAGAAAATAAAATGGACTTTAATTATTTACTTGATTATATATATATATTTCCTGAATGATTTTTGAATAACAAATTGTTTTTAAATTGTAATCCTACCGAGCCTTTCGCTCACAGTTTGTTATTTTTAAATCCTCCCTAGGTGTATATAAGCTTAGGTTCAGTGAAGATTCCACAGACAGGACTCAGGAGCAGTAGGAGGACTTAGAAGATTATTTAAAATTTCCTAGATCAAGGTATGTAACCCCCTTTTATTTTCTTTTCTTCTACTTGGACTGTGGTTGTAATGTAATATTGTCAGTACTATGTGTGTGCACAAGATGTGGGTTGGTAGGACCCATTCTCGCTCGTTTTATTTCTTTGCTATTTTCTCATTAATTTGTTTAATTATCATATTTTGCTTAATTAACGTAAATGCTTGTTTTAAAAAGTTTTACATTTTTCTCATATTTTTATATTTAATTCAAATCCTTAAATTCATGTTTTAATTAAATTCTTGTTTATCAATATAATTAACTAGCCACGTCATCTCCCATACCACGGGGCGTGACAGAATGGTATTAGAGCTCAAGGTTATGAACCTTGGCAATTATGCACACATAAGTATGACAATGAAATACCATTGACAGTCCAAATTTTGTTTTTAAAAGTGAGAGAATGGCACCTAGACATCGTTTGATAGCTGATGCCGAGTTTGGGAATGATGAGGGTATGATGAGGTCTATGTTTACTGCATTCTGGCAGATGGCAGCTAGGGCTAGGCCGGGGGATTCTAATGCTAGCTGTCGGCATGAGTACTTTAAAGAATTTCAGCATGCATTTGTTCTGACCTTCGATGGAAATAGGGATCCGCATGTGGTAGAATGTTGGTTACATTCGATCATAAAGCATTTGGATACTCTTGGTGTGCCCACTGTGTATCGTGTGGAATTTGCTGCATATAAGCTTGAGGGTGGCACAAATACTTGGTGGAAGCAAGCTAAGCATTTGGAACGCAATGGTAGTATCAGTTGGGACCGGCTTGAGGAGCTATTTTATGATCGATATTTTTTGCAAGCATATAGGGACCAGAAGGCATCTAAATTCTACAAACTGTAGTAGGGTGACTTGTCCGCTTGGGAGTATGAGGCAAGGTTTAATGAGTTGGCTAGATTTGCTCCATCGGCTATGGCATTAGAGTGTGAGAAATGCATTAAGTTTCAGGGTGGGCTCAAGGCTCCTATTCGGCGTCGGTGGTTGCCCTACGACTCAGGAGTTTTAGGGAGCTTGTGTCGTCAGCGATATCTGTGGAAAGTGATAATGCGCAGTACTATGAGGATAGAACAAGGACGTCAGGGGGCCCTAGAGGAGCGGTAGGAATAGCACCAGTAGTAGTCTGACTCTGGGTAAGAACAAGTAGGGCGGCATGAATAGCGGTAGCAGTAGTTCATCAAGCGGCAGGCACAGTAACCCCTATAGCTTTCATTGTCATTATTGTCAGCAGCCAGGTCACATCAAGAGGAATTGTCCAGTCAGGAGTGCTCATTTGGGATTTCAGACCAGAGAGGGAGCTAGTCGTCAGCCTCAGTCCTAGACTCTACCTCCGCCTTAGCAGTTTCCCTAGCTCCAGTTCCTTCAGATCCCTCCTCAGCAGCCGTAGAACTTCCAGCTTAACATTCCTTAGTATCGGGCACCGAGTACAGCTAGCGTGCAATCGCCTCCGCCACAGCAGTTTCAATCGTCTAATTTGGGATCCAGTAATGCTGGTAGAGGAAAGGGAAAAGCTCCAGTCCAAGTTTATGCGATGGCGACATGGAGTTCAGATGCCCACACCAGCAATGTAGTCGTCGATGGTATGGTCTTGGTTTCTCAATCATTAGCTCACGTTTTGTTTGATACAGGTGCCACTCATTCTCTCATTTTGAGTTCCTTTGTACATGCCTTGGGATTAGAAACAAAAAATTTTGATGAACCCCTAGTTATAGCTTCACCCTTAGGGCGGGTGCGTGTGAATTGTATATGTAAAGCCAGTAAAATAAAGGTTGGGGATGAGATTTTAAAGAGTGATTTGATTGTATTCCCCATGAGTTCCTGTGATGTAATCTTAGGGATGGACTGGTTGTCCAGGTATAGTGCAGTTGTAGACTGCTAGCTTAGAAAAGTAACCCTAGTGTCTGATAAGGGAATGATGATCACCTACCAGGGTGGTGGCGATAGGTTGATGAGTGAGCGTCATGTAAAGTCATGTCTTGGAGGGCGAAAGAATATGGTTTGTTATGCCCTTTTTGTGAGTCTTGAGGATGAGCCTAGTGTCTTGAGAAGAAATGCAGCGATACCAGTGGTGGATGAGTTCGAAGATGTCTTCCCTGACGAGTTGCCAAGATTACCACTGCATCGGGAAATTGAATTTGGTATTGAGCTATTTCTAGGTACAGCACCAATTTCTATAGCACCCTATCGGATGGCGCTAGCAGAAATGAAGAAATTAAGAAAGCAACTTCAGGAGCTAGCTGATAAGGGGTATATCCAGAATAGTACATCACCATGGGGAGCACCGGTTTTGTTTGCTAAGAAACATGATGGGACTCCCAGGTTGTGTATAGACTATCGGCAGCTGAATCGAGTCACGGTGAAGAATAAGTATCCCTTACCTAGGATTGATGAGTTGTTTGACCAGTTGGGAGGTTCCTGGTATTTCTCAAAGATTGAATTGCGTTATGGGTACCATCAGCTCAGGGTAAAGGAGAAGGATATTCCCAAGACAGCTTTCAGGACCCGGTATGGACACTTTGAGTTTTTGTGAATGTCATTTGGGTTGACAAACGCTCCGGTAGCTTTCATGGATTTGATGAATAGGATATTCAGGCCTTATTTGGATCAGTTCATGATCGTGTTCATCGATGATATTCTAGTGTATTCTAAGACTTGGGAGGAGCATGAGTAGCATCTTTGGATCGTGTTTTAGACTCTACGAGAGCACCAATTGTATACCAAGAAAGAAAAGTAAGAGTTTTGGTTAACAAAGGTTAAGTTTTTGGGTCATGTCATCTCCGAGCATGGTATTTTTGTGGATCCGTCCAAGATTGAAGCCATAGTGGAATGGGATCGACCAAGGAATGTAGTAGAAATCCACAGCTTCTTAGGTCTTGCGGGATATTATAGGAAATTTGTAAAGGATTTCCCCAAGATCGCAGCGCCGTTGACAAGGTTGATAAAGAAAGATGTCAGGTTTGAGTAGGATGAAGAATATGAACTCACTTTTTAGGAATTGAAGAATCGGTTGACTTCAACCCCAGTGTTGATCATTCCTAGTAGTGACGAGCCATACGAGGTTTACACTGACGCTTCAGGACATGGGCTTGGATGCGTGTTGATGCAGCATGAGCACGTGGTGGCGTATGGATCGAGGTAGCTACGGTGTCATGAGCGAAATTATCCTACTCACGATTTGGAGCTTACGTCGGTGATTCAAGCGCTGAAGATTTGGAGATCTTATTTGTATGGGGCAACATTTCAGGTTTTCTCCCATCACAAGAGTTTGAGATATTTGTTCACTCAGAGGGATCTCAACTTAAGGCAGCGGAGATGCATGGAGTATATGGAAGATTATGACTTCGCGTTGTAGTATCATCCCAGAAAGGCTAATGTGGTTGCGGATGCACTTAGCAGGAAATCTTTAGGAATTCTCGCCTATTTAGCTCTTGAGGATTGGAATAGGGATGCGATAGTGAGTGAGTACTGGCAGCAGTATTATGAAGACTATGATTGAGTTTTGGTGTACCATATGGAAGAGTCCCTAGCTCTTGTTCAGATGGTGAAATAGAATCAGTGGCAGGATCAGCATTTGCAGGGAATCTGGACGCGAATTCAAAATGGAGAGCAGTTCGATGAGTGGAGAGTGCATGTGGATGGATCATTATACTTCCAGGAGCATCTTGTAGTTCCAATAGTCACTGAGGTGATAAAAACCATCATGGACAAAGCCCATAGGTCCTAGTTCGCCATTCATCCGGGGAGCAGAAAGATGTATCGCGATTTGAAGAGACAATATTGTTGGAGAGGTATGAAGAAAGATGTTCGAGAGTACGTGACCAAGTGCACGATGTGTCTTTAGGTGAAAGCCGAGCATCAGAAGCCAGCAGGTCAGCTTCAGCTGCTTCCTATTCTAGGGTGGAAATAGGTTTGCTGAGGACGGAGCAGCATTTGCAGGGAATATAGGGTGGAAATATTGCCAAGCATCATGACGATGGACTTCCTCATAGGTTTGCTGAGGACGGAGCAGCGGCATGATGTAGTTTGGGTCGTGGTCGACAGGTTGACGAAATCGGTGCATTTTATTCCATTCAGGTCGATGTGTTCGAGGAGAGTTCTCGAAGAGTTGTATCTGTAGAATATAGTGAGGTTGCATGCAGTTCCTTTGTCCATCACATTTGATCGAGACACCAGGTTTAATGCTAAGTATTAGAGGAGATTTCAGGAGGCTTTAGGTACAGATTTGAATTTCAGTACGACATTTCATCCTCAGACTGATGGGTAGTCTGAGAGGGTTATTCAGATTCTCGAGGACATGTTCCGTGCCTGTGCGTTAGACTTCGGTGGGATTGGAAGAAATATTTGCATCTGGCAGAATTCACGTACAACAACAGCTATCAAGCAAGTATTGGTATGGCACAGTTTGAGGCATTGTATGGGCGACCGTGTAGGTCACCGGTGTGTTAGGCAGAACTGGAAGATAGGATTATTCTTGGGCCAGATGAGATTCATGATAGCAACGAGAAAGTCGCCGTAATTCGAGATCAGTTGAGGGTAGCTCAGAGTCGACAGAAGAGTTATGCGGATAGGCGACATCGACCTTTGGAATTTATGGTAGGAGATTTTGTTCTCTTGAAAGTATCACCTCGTAAAGGTATTATGCAGTTCAGAGTGAGTGGAAAGCTTGCACCGAGATATGTTGGACCGTTCGAGATCACTCAACGTGTTGGTGCAGTTGCTTATCGGATCGATCTTCCCCCTGAATTATCTCATGTTCATGATGTGTTCCATGTGCCGATGCTTAGGAAGTGTCTGCCTGAGCAGGGTAAGATAGTTTCGTTTCATGATGTGCAGGTTCGGGAGGATACAATGTACAAGGAGGTGCCAATTTAGATTATCAACCGGAAAGTGATTAGCTTGCATCATCGTGATATACCATTGGTAAAGGTCGTGTGGCAGCATCACGGGGTTGATGAGGCCACTTGGGAGTTAGAGTCCAGCATGCGGGAGTTGTATCTGCATCTATTTTGTTTCGAAATTGATTTGTGAATTTCGAGGGCGAAATTTCTTTTAGGGGTGGAGAGTTGTAATGCCCCAAAATTTAATTAATAATGTTATAGTGTAAAATGGTGGATTAGTATGCCATAAAAGATATTTTAGACTTAATTTGATCTCTTATGAATCTTTCTAAATTAATGTGATTTTGATTTCCTTAGTGATTTTAATTACTTCAAATTATTTTAAATTGCTATTTGAAGTTTTAAACAAAATTAATTTGCTAAGGTGATCATTTTTACAACCTGTGGGCGGTACATAGTTTTCGTATAGCAAAACCGCCAACTATTTTCCTCTATTTATTCTCTTTCCTCTCCCTCTCTTTGATTCACTCTCTCTCTCCTCTCTCTCCCCGTGAGTCTCTCTCTTGCTCTTTCTCGGTCTCTCTCCTTCTCTCTCATTTTTCCCTCAAATTTTAACTCCAATCAAGCTGAAGCTTCGGGTTTTGGTGGATTGGAAGCTCGGGAGCTTGATTGAACAACCAAAAATGTGAATTGAAGCTTCGATTTGAGGTTAGTTTTAAAATTTCTAAACTTTTTAAGATTTTCAAATTTTCATGCATTTTTGAAATCTAAGTTTGTTTGAGCTTAGAAAACCTTTGATTTGAGTTAAAAGAACTTAGAACAACTAGGATCTATGCTTTGTTTAAAGAAAAACAGATTCGATTCAAGATTTTCCATTTTTCCTCATTTTTTCCCATTTTCAGATTTTCTTAGATTTTGTGTGAAAATCTAGTTTAAATGAGTTCAAAAGTGTCCAATCATGTTTTTCTCATCTACGAATTTTTTCCATGCTTGAGATTTGAGAAAAACAGGTTAAAATCAAGATTTGAGTTTTGGGAGTTTTGGGAGACCCAAAACCTATGGCTGAAAATTTTGGGTTTTTCCAATTCAACAGGCCGGATTCATCCGTCTGGCAGGCCAAATCTAGAAAATGTCTGGCCGACCGAACTTGCTCTCCGACAGGCCAAACTACGCAGTTCGGCTGGCCGAAACAAGGCATCCGACAAGCCGACTGAGCATAGAAAATTTTGTAATTTTTCACCCGTTTTTACTGTTTTGAACCCCGATTGAAGTTCCAACCTTATAGAATGATTTTCTAAATACAAATGGCATACTAGGACACCATGAAATGATTTAGTAGCATAAGATGACTTAAGCTAGATAATGATAGACCTAATTGTTGTAGACGTATAGCGGACCCGGATTTCAATGTGGGGCACTAGCATGAGTATTGAGGTAGGACTTCTACCCGTTTTATTTGGTAGCCTAGTTTCCAATGGCTTTCGTCCTTAAAAGGGTATTTATCAAAATGTTTTTAACGGTTAATCGAAAAGGGCTTTATCGGTTATTTTATAAACCGTGAATGGAGATGATCTACATAATGAACCCCATAATGAACATAAATGAAAATACCTGGTAAGTGGGTTTTGAATAATGATAAAAAGGAAGATGAGGGCATGATGCCATATCAAAGATCGGGTCGTGCAGAGTACGACCTTCGGGGTAGGTCCCGAAACCCAGCTGGGCCACACGGCAGTGACTTATTTATGGTTTGCCCAGGAAAAGAAAATGATGGTCCTTTTGGTTGACCACTAAATAATTATGGTAAGAAAATAAAATGGACTTTTATTATTTACTTGATTATATATATATTTCCTAAATGATTTTTGAATAATGAATTGTTTTTAAATTGTAATCCTACTAAGTCTTTCCCTCACAGTTTGTTATTTTTAAATCCCCCCTAAGTGGATATCAGCTTAGGTTCAGGGAAGATTCCACAAACAGGACTCAGGAGCAGTAGGAGGACTTAGAAGATTATTTAAAATTTCCTAGATCAAGGCATGTAGCCCCCTTTTATTTTCTTTTCTTCTACTTGGACTGTGGTTGTAATGTAATATTATCAGTACTATGTGTATGCACAAGATGTGAGTCGGTGGGACCCATTCTCGCTCATTTTATTTCTTTGCTATTTTCTCATTAATTTGTTTAATTATCATATTTTGCTTAATTAATGTAAATGCTTGTTTTAAAAAGTTTTACATTTTTCTCATATTTTCATATTTAATTCAAATCCTTAAATTCATGTTTTAATTAAATTCTCATTTATCAATATAATTAACCAGTCACGTCACCTCCCGTACACCAAGGTGTGACACACGTGTCATCCTACAACTGGGAAGATGATATACATGCCCAAGCATCCCATGGTCGGCATGAATTTTAAGTACAATCCAGAGAGATTATATTATATTACTTCATCCTATGTGTATCTATAATAGACCATAAAGGTGCTATTTTTAGTAGATCTTTCTTTGGTCTCTTCCCAATGTTCTCAAAGCTTTTCCTTTTGGAGCTTAGAGAACTATAGCCAAGAGAGATTGGAACGAGTAATTGAGATCGTTTAAGAGTATACATAGGTGGTCATACACTAGTTGATTCTACAAGAGGAGAAGAGCAAGGAAGGCTCTAAGGTTTTGGTATGCTTGATCTTCTAAATGTTGGTTTGCCAAGAAAATTTTCAATAAAAACATTGATAACGTAGTAGAATATGGTTTTAAATTTTTCTTTGACTTTCAAGATCCTTCTTATGATGCTATATATGATAATTAGATTGAACATAAACCCATGGGTTTGGCAATAACTCTGGATGTCAAGCGTTCTAAAACCTTTTGATCTTCCTTGCTATTCTTCTCTTTCTAAGTGAACGATGTGTGGACACTAATGAGACTTCTTGGAAAATCTCATGAATATCTCCTACCAACTCTTCTCGGTAAAAGTTCTTGGTAGCTCTAAAGGGGAGAGCAGAAAGAACTCTAGAGGGAGGCTAGAGAAAAGTCTATAGAAAATGGAGCCTTTGAGATCTATTTATAGATATACACTAATGCTACGTATTTGGAAAAAAATCCCAGTAGGGATTCTGTCCAAGGAAATCATGCCCACCATTAGGTCGTTGGGCATAATGTCTTGCTCTTTGAATTATGTCCATATTTGGAGAATGTTCATTTGACCATGTGATTTTTTTGATACCATGTCTTAGAATTTTTTGATTTTCTATCGAGGCAAAATCTTAGAGAACACTTTATCATAAAAATGATTTAGGTCATTTTTGGACTGTTAAAGCCTTTCAAGACTATCTTGACAAATCCTTAATAATAGAAATAAAGGAAGAAGAAAAGAGTGCTACAACCTTCATTCACGAAAGAAGGAAGAAGAAGAAGAAGAAGAAAGAAAAGAGTGTTACAACCTTCATTCACAAAAGGAAGAAAAAGAAATAAGTATGGCGTGTAGTAGCTCAATAAAAAAAAAGGAAAGAAAAAGAAAATAATTACATGGATGACAAAAAAAAGTTGGAACTAAGTTTGGAAAATCTATTAAGATCCTAGAAGGATTTTATGCTTAGGATGTAACTTGAGCCATAATTTTTTTTTTTATATCCTACTCTTACCCTTACATTGCAAGCTTAATAAAATCCTAATGGTCTTTAATATTGTGTTTCTCTATATTAGTGGATAGAGACGTGAAAAGTAAACTTATGGAACTAATTCATTTTTTTTGAGATTTTATATTTATTCTATGTTTGCATAAGCTCATTAGGATTGCATGTGATAAATAATGAAGGTTGAATACACGCACAGAAAATTCGATTACAACTTCAGCATGCTCTAGTATTGATTACAAATCTTGGTTAATATTCATGTTTTTCATTAAATTATGTTCTTTAGATAGCCTTTGATGAAATATTAGAAATCACCAATTTAGTTAAAGTTGCTTCTAATTTATTTTATTTTATTTGTTTTTTTTTTGTCTCTTACTCGAGCACTAGGCAAAATCTTAAATTTATGGGTATGATAATTCTATAAAGTAGAGTTATTTTAGCACTTTTTGGCATGTAAATTGGCCATGTTATTGATATTTTAATCTTTTTTTATTGATTCTTGTCTTATATTTGATTTTAATTTAATTTCTTTTATCAGTATCATCATTATTATTGTAATTTTAACCACGCCTCAGTAATTACAAAAATTCCTTTCATCATATTTATTTTTCACAACTGTGTAGGTAAATTAGGTGAAAATGAAAAATTTCAGAATTAGGAATTAATTTACAGGGAAGTACCTAAAATACCCTTGATGTTTTGACTAAATACTACTATTGCCTCTCTTATTATTGTTGGATCTATAATTAAATTAAATTAGGCTAGAATATAGAGAATCATCAAATTAGGTGTAATGGGCTCTTGATCATTGTTTTTAGGCTTCAAATAGGCTTATAATCAAGAAAATATTGTTAAACATTATATTAGAAACTGATAATGAATAAATTGAAATTGTAATTATCAAAAAATAAAAGTGCTAAATAAAAGATACCACACAACTATTTATAATTGTTCAGTTTCTATAGAGCTATGTTATGTGTTGAGAGGAGTTTCTTCACTGTTGATCAAGTTTGGTATGAGTTACAGTAATTTCTAGAAACAGAATGTGAATATGCTAGTGTGAATGAAGAAGAATATGTAGAATTAGCTGAAGAAATTGAGAAGAAGAAGTCCCTTAATTGGAGAGTTCTAGGCCAATTTATAGAGGTCTCATTTAACAAAATAGAACCCCCCATGAGAAATAATGGGCTTGAGTAGTTATTGACAGAGTGGGACACGTGTCAAATGGTTACTAGCCCCAGGTTTTGGGCCACATGAGTTTTGAGTAACCGTTTGACCTAGTAGATTTCAACTTCCACTAGGCAGTTTCCAGCTTCAAATCGACCACTTTATGGCAAGGTGAGCGAATTGACTATAGTGGCTATAGAGTTCCTTGCACGTTTATGAAACTGGTTTGATTTAAGTTGCACTAAACGAGCTTATCGAGTTCTAGTTAGACGTCATTCAAATTGAGCCCACTGTGCTCATTATGTAATTTAGGCTATGTGCTTATCCAACCTGAAATGGACCTTTTAATTTGAGCTTCTCTAAATCATATCCCAATAGTTATCACTTCTGAGCTTCTCTAAATCATATCTCAATTGTTAGCCTCTCACTCCTGAGTCCCCTATAAGAGTGAGATCAAACTTAATGAATAGAGTGATGATCACTTGCCACCAACTTTCTTTGTTCATATGAAAGCCTCTTACAAGACTATCATTGCTTTTCCTTAAGAAGGTGTGGGTGTCAGCAATGAGACACATGGCCTAATGTCTATAGTTAACTTTGGAATATCTTTGATGTGGTGATGTCAATTGAATTTGAAGTGACAACGCCTCAATTTAAATGGAAGATTGAAAAGATGTTCAATCTAATCCATTAGATCATTTCCCACTACGTCAATATTAGCCATTGATAGGAGACCAAAGAGTGCTTAAAACCCATCTTCCCCTCCATTTCTTTCATTTGTGTTTTTACGCCAAGAAAGAGAGACAAACTCCTGAGTTCATTGATTGTTTTTTAGGCAAGATTCATTCCTTTCCTTTTCTTTTTCTGTTTTAAATTCCATTGAAGTGTTATTTTTTTTATTCCGATCAGTTTGGTGAAATTTTCTGGAAATTTATTATGAAAATTGTTGGTTTTCCCATTATTTGGTCATTTTTATATTAGAATTTGAGAAAGTTCTTCGATGTTCTTGGTTTTTCCTGCCTTTAATCCTCAAACCCTAGATCACCAAACTTTTCATGTTTTCCAAACAAAACTGTGTCTAAGAAACCACTGTAGTCGATTTAATCGATAACTCTGATAACAAGGCAAATTGGAACACTAATGATGAAGAAGGGATCAATCAAGCAGTATCCTAACCTAGAGTCGAGTGGACTCAAGGATTGCGGGAGCGAGTAGCTGTCAGGTTAAAGAAGAGAGGAACCATCCCACGAGCACGCTTTGAGATCATTGACAAAGGGAAAGGTGTTTTAAAAAAAAAATAATCTTGGATCGATTTTGGACCTAGGTGACTTTTCAAGGATCTGTGCCTGGTATGACATATTGAACAAAGTGAAAATCAAGCTCCTTTACCCTAGTGAGTGAGCACACACCTAGAATCACAGATGGATATGCATGTAAGAGAAATATTTTGAGTTAGGACTAAGGAACCCTTTCTTAAAGTTTGTGCTTGAAGTGATGGCTCACCATTGCATATGTGTGTCCCAACTTATGCCCAACGAGATGTGGCTACTGGTTGGTGTCATTTGATTGTAGAGGAGGCTGATACTGAATTCACCCTCATTAACTTCCTTAACTTATACTGGATGAAGGAAAGTGATCGTGATCTTGGACATTTTACTTTGTTTTCTAGAAGAATAAGTAGCTAATCTCCGATTTCACCAACGCAGGTAGAGATTGGCAAAAGTCTTTTTTTTATGTTTATCTCAAAAGCATCTACCTAACTCTCTAATTGTTTCACTTTTTTTCCATTTCTTGGGGGTTTACCTTAGTGAGTCGAACACTTGAATTTATTTTAGTTTAGTTGTTATAACTAATATCTTAGGCCTTTTGTTTTATGACAAGACCTAACATGAAACTCCTACCTCTAGCTAGAATCAACTTCAACAAGCACATCGAGAAGATTTTGGCTCTTGAGCACATAACTTGGCTAGAGTTATCTCAACCTAATCGACTTTGTTCCTCATCCATTTGGAGATAGTTTATAAGTATTCCATTAGGTATCCCTAAAGGCTTCATAGTAGGCTAGTTTGGTTCTTTGTTGTCCATGGTGCTCTGCATCAACTAAATGGACTGTCAAAGTTTATTACCCCATTATTTAATTACAACATCTCGCTTACAGAGCATGCATTAGATGCAATGAAGATCATGCTTCCATCAGCTGAGGACGTTGAGAAGAGGAAGTTGGCAACAAAGGCAACGACAAAGGTCAAGTGGAAAAAGAAGAAGAATGGACCGTTTGCTACAGACACAATAAGTGCTTTTCTATTCAAGCTAACAGATACTTCTGTTTCTCTTTCACCCTTTCCATTTATGATCTAGCCTCCACCCTCGAAGAAGAGAAAAACTACTGAGCCAAAATATTCAAAATCAATGGTCATTGAAGAGGTGGAAAAGGTCGTTGAAGACAAAATGCTCAATGTGTCAAAGCACATGAGCATACTAATGAACAAGAGGCCACACTTAAAGCTACAAAGGGCCTCGACTTCTCAATCAACAAATCCAGGTTTGGTGGGAAATCTCTATCTTGACTACGAGATGAGTTAGTCGTCCTTCTATTCCAAGTACATATGTTTACTTGACTAAGAGTAACGCTTATTTCATCTACTTCCAATTATTCAAATGCCTCCTGCTTAGACATTAGATGTGATGTACAATATTTTCACCAATAAGTCAAAGTCCAAGGTGGAAAAGGCTTACCAAGATTAATGCAAAAATTGACTAACAAGCAAAGCGAGCCAAGGGAGGCAAAAAGGTGACGAAGGAGGCTCAAGGGAAGGCTGTGAAGCAAATGCACATTGCTGTGATGGCACTAACGGTTGTAAATTAGAAAATCCTCCTGTTGAACAATTCCCTTAGGCTGAAAGAGGAAGAGCTGAATCAAGTGAAGGGCAAGGTCATAGAGAAGGCGAAGGAGGGGGATGAAATTACTGGCCTACTTCTCACTGTTCACGGCGACCCAACAAGGATGATGAAGAAGAGAAAACTGGGATGCTGAAGCCAAAATTAGGAAACTAGAGTCATTGCTTGCTCCCACGGAGGATGAAGAAAAAGAGGAGGCAACTATAGGCGAAGCTTCTAAGGAAGTTACTAAGAATCCCCCATCAAAGGAAACTTTCTCTAGCAACTTTCTTCAATGGGTGAAAGCTCTTCATATTCTCCTAAGCCAATAGAATGATTTTTCTTTTTTGTAATATACTTGATGAGCGTAGGCAAAAACCCACAAAAATTTGTAACCTTCGGACAACTTCTTTTCTCTTTTATGTTTGGACAATGAACATTTCATTTTTGCATTACCCATGCAATTTTGCACTTTATTTATTGTGCTTCTTTTGTCCTTTTGTATGTCTTAGTATGCTTGCTCTTCCCCCCAAAGTTCTTTTATTTCGAAATAAGAATGAAAGAACTTCAAGAGTAATAGAGGCGATCGTAATATTTTCATTTAGTGAACAGATCTAACTCAATGGATCATAAGTAATTTCGATGAGAGAAAAAAGGTATTTAGTAAATGAAACAATATTGGAAGAGTATGTCAAGCCTAATGATTGTGAAAATGAAAGCCATAGTGATAGCTGTTGAGACCAAGCATTAGGTGAAGATATCAAACTAATCATTGGCTGAGTGAGAGTAAAAAAATGAGCCATGAAGATGGCTGTTTAGACCAAGGATTAGGTGAGTGTATCAAACCTAATTATGGTGAAAAGATGAGCCATGAAAATGGCTATTCGAACCAGGTATTGGGTGAGCGTATCGAACCCAATAACAGTGAAAAATTGAGCCATGAAGATGGCTGTTCAAACTAAGCATGGCTAAGTGTATCAAATCAATGACGGTGAAAAAGTAAGCCATGAAGATGCCTAGTCAAACTAATTATTGGGTGAGTAGATTGAACCCAATGGTGAAAATAAGAGCTATAGCAATGGATGATAGGACCAAATATTGGGTGAGTAGTTTGAACCTAGTGATGGTGAATAAAAGAACTATGAAGATGGCTGTTAGGACCAAGCATTAAATAAGTAGATTGAACACAATAATGGTTAAAATGAAAGCCATAAAGATGGTTGTTAGGATCAAGCATTAGATGAGTAGATCGAACTCAATGATGGTGAAAATAAGAGTCATGAAAATGGCTATATGAAGTTGGGAGCTGCACACAAGTGGCTGTACATGTTTATAGGGCATGAGTTGCCTATATACCTCTCCGTGAAGGGTACAATTTTGTTGTAGTTCACTTTACAATCCTATGTTATTACATCCATTGCTACTATTTCATTTGAATCCACTCAGGTATTACACCTTTCGATAACCTATCGTGAAGGTTTGAATGAAAGATCATGCCAACATACAAAAAATCTAATCAATTCATTAAAATTGTCTTTAAAAAAGCTAAACAAAGTTAAAAAAGAAAATTGCCCGTGGTATTTCCTGAGGTGATGTGCATTCTGACTTTTTGTAATCAAGGTGCCATCTAGCTTTTTTGTGCTTATAAACACCATCTCATATTAACTCTTTTAATCTAATACAGGCCTTCCCATTTTGTTGCTAGTGTCTCTGCATTTGCTTTTCTCATCTTCTAGAATACTCTACACCATCTCATAGAACTCTTCTGATCCAGTACGGACCTTCTCATTTTGTTGTAAGTTTCTCTGCATTTGCTTTTCTCATCTTCTAGAATACTCTTCTTAGAACGAGTTCTCCTTCGGCAATTCTCTAAAAAAGCAAAACAAAATTAGAAAAGAAAACTAAACATAGTATTTTCTAATGTGACATGTGTTCTAGCTTTTTGCGATCATGGTGCCGTCTAGCTTTTTGAGTTTATAAAGACCATCTCGTGCAACTCTTCTGATCTGATATGCACCTTCCTAGTTTATTGTAGGTTTCCCTATGTTAAGGAATGACAATTTTACCCATGGACTTATTAATCCTGGTGACCATGTTGGAAAAACAGTATACAGTGAAATTTTAAAATTTTTTATGTTAGGGTATTTTCCAAAACACAAGATTGACACATTATATGCATAAATTAACTAGATCTTACTAACATTTGAATGCCAAAAAACTACCACAATCTGTGAAGAGAAGTAACATTCCAAAAGAGCCTCAACCAACTAGTCTTCTTTGTTATTCTTTATCCATGATTGGAGTGAGTATGGGCTCACGTCGTTCAGTTTTTCCTCCAGGTGACTCTCCTTCCAACCAATGGAGAAGTACCCAAAGCTATAATTCATAATTTGTGAATGATAGCCTTTTAGGGAGTTTCAGAGTCTCACTCTAGATTTCTCAACTGATCTAAACAACTTATGAGACTTACTCTCTATTTATAGAGGTTGGGTCTGGGGTCAGTCCTTATCAGATAGAGTCTCAAAAATTCGAATCGGAATCAAACCATGATCATAATCAGATAAAATCCACATGAAAACACATGATCTTTTTAGCGCACGGCCGCATGCTGATTTATCTAGCTGGATGCCAAATAGACTGAACCTAAGGATCGACATGCCAAACTAGGGATAAAAAATCCTAGCAAATCTTTTACTTTTCACCTGAGATTCTATGGGATAAAGTCTCAGTTTTAATTCAAATAACCCAATCGAGAAGTTATCTAATTAAGATAGTCATATCTAGATAATATCTAGGAAAATAAATATTCTTGCTAATTCAACAAGTTTATCTCAAAATAAATTTATTCAAAATTAATCCAACCGATAAACAGACGTGAATTATCTGATCTTGATAATTCAACAAGTTTATCTTGAATTAATGTTATCACAAAATTAATTCAACCGATAAACAAAAATGAATTATTTGATTTTTTTGAATTTTAGCCAATCTAATAAATCTGACATAAATCACCAATTATTAGAAAAGTACGTCGCATCGTTATAGGATTTTTATGAGTTAGCAAAGGAGGCCTGATGCACTTGTATAGTTCAAGCTCCCCATAATTATGAAACCCAATATCCCAAATATACATTTTATAATTATCAACTCCAACGCTACTTCACTAAAAGCTTGGAGCTGCACTCTCGAACTATATAGAATTACGAAGTCCATATAGTTAAGTCTCCATGACATATCATAATGTATTGTATTCTCATACGATTATTCATAATTGGCTTAAGGACAAGTTCTGTCTTACATTCCTGATAATTTTTATCTTACGTTCCATTATCTCACAATCAGAAAACTTATCATCCAAAGACAGTATACCATTCAGTTACACCTATGTATCCAAATGGTTAAGCGCTTAGTTTTTCAATTATAGGGTAACACATATAAAAGGATATCACTACTCCTAAAGAGGAGCTATAGATTCCATATCTATGAATAATAGGCCTACGCTATCTAAGAGTCATGCCTCCAATGTACCAGCATACGTAACACTATTAAAATGTGGATGTCACCCTTTGGTACATCAAAAGACATAAGTCAAGACAACGGGCCCACTATTCATCTCAGGATTAAGATATAATACAAATGATTGTCTAAAGTGAATTGATTTGCCGAGACAGAATTATTAATCCAAATCACTTCACTTCATGTCTCGATCCAACACATCATCACCTATGACAACGTGCTAATGTTTCTATTCACAAATTTTGCCTTCGATGGTCAAGACAAACTATCTCCCAATAGGGATATAGACAACATAACAATCTTTGCAGTAATAAAGCGCCCAACTTTATTCACTCGATTGTGGATCTTATGATTTAGACCGTCACCTTAAGAATCATGTCTTTTGCATAATCTGTCCATCATATGCCCAATTCATAAAGGTTTAGACCGACAGTCTTTGACTTTTGTTTGCTTAACATACATTCAATAAATATGAACATAAAGATGACAAGATTTGGTATATAAATAATAAATAACTTCTTTATTGATAAAAATGTCTCTAGAAACATATTACATTTTTTCTCCTTAAGGCATATACATCTAACAATCTCCCACTTGCACTAAGTGAGTAAATATGACAAATCTTGCATCCTCATAGCTTCCACATGCCTCTCAAAGACTCTCCCAGCAAGTGTCTTCGTGAATGGATCAGCTAAATTGTCCTCTGATTGGATTTTGCACACTGTGACATGCTCGCCTTCGACGAAGTCCTTCATCACATGATACTTCTGATCAATATGCTTACTCTTCTTGTGAAATCTTGGTTCCTTAGTTTTAGCTACCACTGCACTGTTATCACAGTATAATGATACCGCCTTGTCTATACTAGGAACAACCTCAAGATCTCCAAGGAACCTATGGAGCCATACTGCTTCTTTTGAAGCATCACTAGCTGCCACATACTCGGCCTCCATCATTGAATCTGAAATGCAATCTTGCTTTACACTTCTCCAATTGATGGCACTGTCGCCCAAAGTAAACACAAAAACCAAAGTCAATCTTCTAGAATCCAGACAGGATTGGAAATCTAAATCAGTATATCCTAGAGGAGTTAAGTCCTCACTTGAATATACAAGCATATACCCTTGAGTCCTTCTTAGGCAATTGAAAATATGCTTAACCACAACCCAATAGTTCGGTCCTAGATCTGCCTAAAATCGACAAACAATTTCGATCATATAACAAATATTCAATCGTGTGCAAAGCATGGCATACATGAGACTACCTATTGCCAAAGCATAAGACACCTTCTCATGTATTCTTTTTCTTCCTGAGGCTTTGGATAGTCTTTCTTAGAAAGAATAATTCAAGAACTAGATGGTTGCCTACCTTTCTTGGACTCCTACAATGCAAACCTCCTAAGAATTTTATCTATGTAGTCAGCTTGTGACAAAGCTATCATTTTATTCTTTCTATCCTAAAAAATTTGGATACTGAGAACAAAATTAGCCTCACTCAAGTCCTTCATGCCAAACTGCTTGGTCAACCATAATTTGACCAATGACAATGCCCTAATGTCATTGCCAATTAGCAGAATGTCATCTATATTCCCATCCTTAATGTGTTTGTACACACATGGCTCATCCACATTTTGTGAGAACCCATTAGTCCTGATCACTTGATTAAATATTGTGTTCCAAGAATAGGAAGCCTGCTTATGTCCATAAATTGACTTTAGTAGCTTACAAACCTTACCCTCCTAACCCTTGACCTTGAACCCGTTTGGTTGTTCCATATAAATGGACTCATCAAGATAGCCATTTAGAAAAGCCATCTTGAAATCCATCTACCAAATCTCGTAGTCATATGAGCAGCTATAGACAGGAGAATTCTATCGGTTGGAATAGGTAACCCAACTGTTCGAGAATACAAGTTAAATTTAGATGAGTTGGCCGATTTGCTTTGTTCGCCATGGCTTCTGAAGGTGAAACGTGTATCAAGTTCCAGGAATGGCTCAAGGCATCCATTCGACGACAATAGGTGGTCTTGCGACTTTGGAATTCTGGTAGGTTAGAGTCGTCAACTTTATAGGTAGGAGGAGATCATGTTCTCTACTAAGAGGATCAGGCAAGAACATCAGGAGGACCTTAGTAAAGTGATAGAAGAAATAGCGATTGCCAAGCTCGGGTGAGAAATTAACATGGTAACGATAGTAGTGGGAGCAACAGTTGATCCAGCAACATATGAAGCAACCCTTGTCATCTTTGCTAGCAACTAGGACACATTGAGAGGAGCTGCCTAGCAAGGAATGCTCGATAAGTATCTTAGACCAGAGGGAGTGCAAGCTGCTAGCCTCGACCTTAGTTTTTACCTCCACCTCAACAACTCCTTCAGCAGTAGCTTCATCAGTTTTCTCTACAGCAGTATCGACTAATGAACCCAAGATGTAGCAGCGCTAGTAGAGGAAAAAGGAAAAAGGAGAGACTCTAGTGCAAGTTCACACCATGACTTTAGGGAGTTCGGATGCTCAGACCAGCAATGTGAGAGTCGAAGGTATGGTTTTGGTTTCTTAGTTTTTAGTTTCGATTCTATATGATACTAATGCCATTCATTCTCTCATTTTGAATTCATTTGTGCATGCCTTGGAATTAGAAATAGAGGAATTTGATAAACCCTTGGTAATTATCTCACCCTTGGAGCGGGTGTGTGTGTGAACCATATATGTATAACCTTGAAAAGATAATGGTTGGGGATGAGACTTTGGAAAATAGTTTGATTATAATCCCTATGAGTACTTATGATGTGATTTAGGAATGGACTGGTTGTCCAAGAATACACAATTGTAGGTTATCACCTTATGGAGGTAGCCCTAGTGATCAATAGGAGAATGATGATCGTTTATTAGGGTGGTAATGATCGTGTAATGAGTGATCGACTCATGAGAATGTGTCTGGGTGTACGGGGAAACCTAGCATGTATATATATATATATGTACTTCTTTTAGATCAACAAGAGGAGTATAACGCTGCAGGAAGAAATGCAACAACATTGGTGGTCGATAAGTTCGATGATAACTTCCTCGACGAGTTCTCTAGAATAGCATCGCATGGGGAAATTATGTTTGGCTTCGAGTTTTTTCTTAGGATTGCTTCAATTTCCATAGCACCATATCGATTGGCGCCTGTAAAAATGAAGGAATTAAGGAAACAACTTTAGGAACTTGCAGATAAAGGATATATTCAAGATGGCATGGGATGCACCAGTTCTGTTAGCCAAAAGACACGATGGTACGTTTAGGTTGTGCATTGATTATTGACAGTTGAAATCGGGTCACTATGAAGAATAAGTACCCACTGCCTAGGATTGATAGATTGTTTGGTTAGTTAAAAGGTCCCTGATATTTCCTAAGGATGGATTTGCAATGTAGATAGCACAGCTACATGCCAAGGAGGCTAAGCTTCTAGGGCATATCATCTTCAAGCTGGGTGTTGTAGTAGATTCATCCAGGATGGAGGCTATAGTACAATGGGAATGATCAATGATCATGGCAAAGTATTGTAGCTTTTTGGGACTTGTCGGGTGCTACAGAAAGTTCGTGAAGCATTTCTCGAAGATAGCAGGTCCATTGACGCGGATGATCAAGAAAAGAGTCAGGTTTGAACGGGGTGAGGAATACGGATGCGTTTTCCTAAGAGTTGAGGAATCGATTGACTACCACTTCTGTATTGACTACATTAAGCAGTGGCGAGTTTTATGAGGTCTACACTAATGCAGCAGGACATGGACTCAAATGTGTGTTGATGCAGAGTGGATGAGTTCTGGCTTATGGATCACGATGGTTAAGGCCTCAAGAGTAGGACTACCCTATACATAATTTAGAGCTTGCTGTAGTGATTCATGCTTTGGGGATCTGGTGATGCTACTTGTTGAAGCAACATTCTAGTTTTCCCAAACTACAGGAGCTTAAAGTATTTGTGCACCCAGAGGGATTTGAACTTGAGGTAATGGAGATAGATGGAATATATGGAGGACTATGATTTCTCACTGCAGTATCATCTAGGTAGGGCCATCGTGGTTGTAGATACATTCAACAAGAGGTCTTTAGGATCCATACACATCTGGCACCAGAGGATTGGGAAAGATGCTATTGTGAGCAAATATAGGTTGCAGTACCATGAAGACTTCGATCAGGTATCAGCATATTGTATTGGATCGACTCCAATGTTTGAGTAGATAATAAAGTAGACTCAATGGCAGGACTAGCATCTTCAGGGAAAGTGGAAGTGAATACGGACTAGGGAGTAGTTTGAAGAATGGAGGATTCATACAGATGGGTTGTTGCATTTCAGGGAGCATCTAGTAGTGCTTGCGATCAAGGGAGTGACAAAGGCCATGATGAACAAAACTCATAAGTCTCAGTTCGCTATTCATCTAGGAGAAGCATGAGAATGCATTGCGGTTGGTAGAGGCAGTACTATGGAGAGTTATGAAGAAAAATGTTCAAGAATACGTGATCAAGTTCGTGGCTTGTCTCTAGGTAGCAGCTAAACATTAGAAGCCGCTGGTCAGCTTCAAGCATTTCTCATTCCAAGGCAGAAATGAGGGCATGTCGTGATGGATTTTCTCATTGGATTATTGAGGATGGAGCAAAGGCATGATGCGATTTGGGTCATAGTTGGCAGGTTGATGAAATAGGCACTTTTGATTTTCTTTAGGTTGTTATGTTCGAGGCGAGTTCTCGGAGGAGCTTTAAGGAAGCTTTAGGTAAAACTTGGATTCCAAAATGGCCTTACATTTGCAGACCAATTGATAGCCTAAACGAGTCATTCAGATCCTCAAGGATGTATTACGTGTGTGTGTCTTAGAGTTTTGCAAAATTTGCATATGACGTCAGTTATCAAGCGAATAATGGGGAGGCACTGATCGAGGCACTTTATGGATAACCGTGACGATCACCAGTGTGTTGGGCAAAACCAGAAGACAAGATCGTTCTCAGACCTGATGAGATTCGTGAGAGTAACAAGAAGCTCGCTATGATTCGTATTTTGCATTTCGGTGATTCGTATTTCGCATTTCAGATCATTCGAGATTTCCCAATGTGTTGGATGTGGTCATTTGTCGCCTTGACCTTACTCCTGGACTCTCTCATGTTCATGTCATATTCCACATGTCGATGCTTCAAAAATGTCTGCCAAGCTAGGAAAAATAGTTTCATTTCGGGGTATGTAGATTTAGGAAGACATGACCTACTAGGGGTGCCAATTTAGATTATCGATCGAAAAGTGATGGGTATGTGAAGCCGTGAAATTCTATTGGTTCATGTGGTTTGGTAGCACCATAAGGCTAATGAGGCCTCCACGGAATTAGTGTCGACTATGCAGGAGTTGTATCCGCATTTATTTTGTTTTAAGGTTGATTTTTGAATTTTGAGGATGGAATTTCTTTTAGGGGTGGAGAGTTCTAGCACCCCGAAATTAATTAGGTGTAAGTAGTGTGTTAAAAAATGGTGAATTAGTGTGCCATTATGTGATTTGAATTTAATTCAACTATCTTGTGGTATTTCGAAATTGATATCACTTTTCATTATTTTTGATTACTTTAAATTGTTAATTTGGTTTTTCAAACTAAACAATTTGTCAAATGTCTAAAATGTCATCTTTCTTGAAAACCATGTGTTGGACATGGTATTTTACCAAACTAACCTCCTTCTGCTTTATTTAAACCCTTTCTCTCTTTCTCTCTCTTGTTCTCTCTCTCATTTCTAGCTCTCTCCCTCTCTTTTTCTCTCCCTTCACTCGCTGCTCTCTCCCTCATCTCTTTCTCAAATTTAAATTTTGAATTCAAGCTTTGGTTTTCAATGAATTGGGAGCTAGGAATCAAGATTTAACGTCCACAAACACAAATCAAAGCTTAGATTCAAGGTTAGATTCGTTTTTCTAAAACTTTAAATTTTTGTTTTGAAATTTCCACAAATGTTCCAATCCGAGTTTTGTGAGCTTAGGAAACCTTGAACCCAAGTTATAGAACCTCAAAACATCTAGAAACTAGGCTTGGATTGATGAGAAATGGATTTAAACCAAGTTTTTTTTTTATTTTCCTCCATTTTTCCCATTTTTGGATTTTATTAAAATTTCTATTCAAATCTTGTTTAAAGTTGTTTTAAAGTGTTTAATTATGTTTTTCCATGATCTATGAACCTTTTCTATGCCTTGGAATTGAGAAAAATAGGTGAAAATGGGATTTGGGCTCAGGGAGGCCGAGACCCAAGTCCAGAACTTCCCAGACTTTTCCAGTTTGGCAGGCCGATGGTTGACCATCGGCAGGTCAGACTCATGAGTCCTGTAGGCCAGACTCATACTTAGGATCAGTTCGATAGGCCGGACCTGCACATTTGACAAGCAAGTCTAGGAAGTCTAGCAAGTCGACAGAATTTTTGTGGGAATTGATGTTTTTTCACGAGTTTTCATTATTTAAAACATAAATGGCACACTAAGACACCATAGAGTCGTGTAGTGAAGTAAGATAAGTCTAAGTTTGATATTGATAAACTTAGTCTCTATTTAAGGTTGTTTGTGGTTCCATGAAGCTTACGTAAGGAGGGTTGGAGTTATGGTGTTGAGCATCAATGCAGGATATCGAGGTAGGACTTCTACCCCTTTTCTTCGGTAGCTAGGTTTTGAAATGGTTTTTGGCCTCAAAGGTTCTTTCAAAATGATTCCATTAAATGACAAATGTTTTAAATATTTTCAAAGGGGGCCTTTGGCCATAAAAAAGTTTCTTGACAAATGATTTCTTCCAATTTGATTTTTAAGGAATGATTTAAAAATGAGTTTCTTAGCATTTTCATTACTTGTCTAAGAATGAAAGATCATAATGAATCAAATAATGAATGTAATGAGAATATCTAGTAAAATGGAACATGATAATGATAAGACACCAGACGTGTAGACTAGCACCGTCCGAAATGATAGACTAGAGCATGATGCCATATACAGAGATTGGCTCGTCGAGAGCAAGACGTTGGGGGCAGGTCTTGAAACCCAGCTGGGCCACTTCAGTGGTGATTCATAGGCTTTGCCAAAAACATATAATGAGACTAATTATGGGTGAATAAATGACTAAACGGTATGTGTTAATTTATTGAGCTTCAGTGAGTCATTTGTTTATTTATTTATTTACCTTGTTTGATAGTTTTGTTTTAAAAATGAAATTTATATGTTAAAATTTAATGTTTTCAAAAGCTTAGTCCTACTAAGCCTTTCGCTCACATTTCTTTCTTTGTTTTGAAAACCTTTTCCCCTAGGTGGATTGCAACTTAGAACCGATTGTGAGACAACAGGGCAACATGTAAGTTGTAGGAATCCTGTTTAGGTTATCTCTCTATGTAAGTCAAGGCATGTATTATTTAAACTTTTGTTCTTTCATATTTGACTGTGATTGTAATATTTTATTATCGATACCATGTGTGTGCACTAATGTGGGTCCGGTAGGGCTCGGTTTACGTCCTTTTGTCTTTGTTATTTTATTTTAAGATTAACTATTTTAAAATAACGATAATTGTTTTAAAGAGTTTTTAAACTATCACATTTTTCAAAATAACTTGAAACATTTAATTAGTGTTTTTAATCAAATATTTTGGTTTAATTAACTTAATTAATTTACCACATCACTACATGTACTCAAGGATGTGACAAAGCATAGAGAAACACATATGAAATTGAAATAGAAATTACATCAACAATCAACAAAATAATTCAAATGTAATCCAAATCTAACTAAACCAAGCCCTAGAATAGAAAATCTAAGCAAACATAGATAAATCCATAACTAATCTCTTCATAAGATCCATAAAACTAAATTCATTCAACACACAAATGCAAATACAAATTTCAGTCTAGATTAAGGTAAAGAGAAGGGAAAAATAAAATCTTTGTGGAGTGAGCTTTAAGCCTTGAATCTTCCAAGAATCCTCTAAGAATCTTCAACTTCAAGCTTTCTCTTTTTAGAAATTTAGCTCTCACTTATGGATTCCTCCTTCGAATTCTCTACCCTTTCAACACCCTAGAATTTGTGTTTTTGTAAGCCTTCCAAAACTTTAGGAAATTCTTCTTTAAAGCAGCCTCAAAATCAGTACAAATATGGGTTAATAAGGCACATTCATGGGGCCAGGAGAAAGAAGCTTATGGCTACAAGCTACACAAAATTGGGGTGCTGGGAAAAAGTAGGACATACAGTTCCAGGCTTCAATTCTACGTGGCCGTGCACTTTGGAATTCACAGCCCTGATGTTGGACTCGCGTGGCTGCAAGCTTTTGATACCACGACTGCGCGTGTCTTCTGTCATAGAGTGCATGGGCGAGGAATTTATTAGGCTGGAGCAAGAAATGAGCTTATTCAAGCTTCAAAATTCCCCTTCTTAACCTATAAAAACAAATAAAATAAAGTAAAATAAAGTAAAATGGAATATAATAAAATAGAAATAAAACTAAATAAACTCAAAACAAAACTAAAAAATTAAAAATTAAATAACTAAAGTAACACTAAAATTTAGCAAAAAATCATGGATGATTAAATTTTATTAAAAACTAAAATAACCATAAAAACACAAAATTAAAGTTGTCACTTCACTCAAAAACTAACAAAATATATAAGATGGACTTATTAATGAATTCATTCTATAAAATTCCCCCAAACTTATAATTTTGCTCGTCCTCGAGCAAAAGAAAAGAAATGAGCAAACAAGAGGAATAAAAAGAAGCCAAGATTTCAAAGTGAATGCAAAGTGAGAAGTGCTCGATTGTGGTAAACTTAAGTCTGAATAGAATCAAAAGTTAATGGCTTGAAGAATATCAAAAACACTAAATATGTTTAGGATTTCAATCAAAGTGCTAAATTTACCCTATTCTTAATCCTTCTAGTGTTGTGTGTGTAAGGCCCCTTATACCTATCCCTTTGCCAACTGGATGATGATGGACATATAGGTAGTTTAAGATTGATCCCCTAGTTGAAACATTGCATAAACCCCATAGGCTCACTTTCATAGCTATCTCTACTAAAATAGGTTAGCATGTAATCAAAGAATGATGACTTTCAAGGCTTGTGATATAAGGTTAGGGTTAAAGGTCGGTGAGAAAGGATTGTTTCTTGCCCGAATCACCCCAGACATGTAAGGCACCTTGGAAGTTGCATGAACCTAATGAAAACTCACAACTGACTCCCCATTTGATCATTATTTTATCATCAATCATTTCCACAAAACATCACTTAGAAATATCCCAAGAACTCAAGGAATTTATAAGAATTTTTTTTGTTATTTTTTCGAATGTCTTTTAGATATAGATGGAAATCAATGGAAAATGGAAGCTTAAACACCCCCAAACTTATTTAGCTATATACAATTGGATTAAGAGGAGGAAAAACTACATAGATGAGACTAAGTAAAATAAAATGAAACTAAGCTAAACGAATGAAAAATAACAAGAAAACATAAAATGAGTCACTTATGAATACAACCAAACCATAAATTCAAATCACATCACCTTTTATGCTTGGTCCACTAATTAATCTTCAAATTCAAGCGAGGGTGCAAACATGTTTACTAGTAATAGGTTAAGTGAAAGGAATTTCAATAAAAATAGCTTGGTTAAACTTTTGTGGGTCATGAAAGAAGTAGGTCAAATAGGCTCAATGTGGGATACAGGCGGTAAAGTTTTCATCAGTTGGCTTCAAAGGATCAACGGTCAAAAACAAAATTGCCTCAATTAATTACGCAATGACACCTTAACTAGGATTTTGTCTCGAAAGGTAATCAAGTGAGTTCTAGCGTTCTTGGAATCATGAGGTTACCTATATGCCTAAAGCTTCTATAAGTGTACAATTGACTATAAAAGGCTTTAGTGCCTAATTGTGAAGGATCAAAAATAACACAAATCACACAAAGATTAAGCACCCAAACATTACTATGCATGTCATATTTAAAATTAAGCATTGACTATCATTGGCTTCTGTTTACCACAGAACACTACTAAAAAAAATGTGCATGGTTCCTTTTCACTCTAATTTCTCTTACTCAATTTTTTTTTCTTTTTGAAAATGATAAAATTAAACTAAAAGATTAAACAAAACTAACATTAACAATCAAATGAAAGTCACAAAATAAAAGCCACTAAATTGTAATAATTAAAAAAAATAAACAAAGTAGAAATAAAGTCATAATAAAACAAAAGTAACAAATACTAGAAACTAAAATTAACAAATACTCAAAGAAAACATAAAAAAAAGGATAATAAGGGCAACAACAACAGTTCTTAAAGAATTATAATTCCTCCCCAAAACTTAATTCAAACATTGTCTACAATGTTTACGATAAAAAGTGCGAGGGAAAAAAAATTCTTTGAAATGCAAGACAAGGGTCATTGCCTAGTCATCCTCTTCCGTATCTTCATCATCATCATCTTTTTCTTCTTGCGAATGAGGAGGGGCTTCCCAAGGATAGGGGGTTGAGGAGGTGGGGCGAGCACTCTGGTTGTTAAGAAACAATGGCGGGGTTGAAGTCGCACTGATTGTGCAATGCCTCCTCTTTGAACCAAAACTGCTTGACTCTTGACCAGGTATGCCAACTTCTCTGCTTTCCACTTCTAAAAACTCTGTACTATGGATTCAAGGTGGTCCAACCTCTCACCTTGTGTCATTTGTCTTCAAGAAGAGGGCCCCGCAGGGCAGAACTTTATGGAGGACTAGCTCATGGTTGGCATCATCTAGGCCCTTTCATGATTCAAAGAATGCCATTGTCTATGAGTGGGTGGGTTAGGGGGAGAAGCTCTTTTTGTTCTCTTTGTCGGATATTGGCTCTCTTACACAATTCGATGATTAATGAGGAGAAAAGAAGACTCACCCCTTATTGCACGTTGATTGAATATTGAGTTGAGAGATTATACTCCCCATGACAATAGTAAGGTCTTGAGCTATTGTGTATACAAGCAATGCCCTATCAACACTTACCTCCGTAAAGAATAACGTGGGGTGAAGCTGGCAAGCCATGAAGTGCTTCTACACTTTCATCTCATCCTTCAAAGCATTGTAAGCAAAATGGGAGTGGTGATCTTTTTTCATTCCCCATTGAGTAACCAAAATGCAAATGGTGTTGATAACCTCATCATAATTCGATGCTTAGGCAAAAATAACAAAACCATCATTATTGTTCCATGTAGGAAGGCCATAAAAAGAGTTGATTGCTTTTTATAAAGGTGGACCTCACTCCCCTTAACTACAGTGGTGAAGTTGTCATGCTCAAAAGCATTGGCATAAAACTCCCACACCAAAGGGATGATGGCCTCTTTTGGCAGTTGTATAAATTTATCCCATTTCCTTGAACGAACATTCTACAATATTTGACGAGGAATGTATGTGGATAGCTCTAATTCTATCCCCTTCTTCGAAAGTAGGACTTTCTTGTTGATGGATCGCTTGTACTGAGTGTAGGCCTCCATTGACACAAATAAATTAGGTTGTATTGTGCGGATGCAGAGGAGGACCCAGCTCTCTATGACGATGCACTACATACTGTTTTCTTCACAATTAACCTGAGCTTCTACCAGGAAAACAATCATTAAACTACTCACAAGCAAGAATTCCCAAAATAATGCAACCTATCTCAAACAACCAATAAATTCAACCCCTGAACAATTTTGATTTCTTACAAAACTTCTATCGACCATTTTTTGGTGCATGAGAAATTTACTCTACCACAAAATGCTCACCATAGAAATCTAAGTTGTCCAATAATCACCAATCACAAAATTCAAATTAAATCAACCAACAAACACAATTCTCAATCCAAAAATAAGACCACAATTCACAGCTTTATCCAAATTCCAACAAGGTTCTTAATATCCATGTAAGTTCTCAATCTAATTCAAACCAACCAACAATGCTTGCCAAAAATCACCACAATAGAGGGAAGGCCTTGAAGGTATACTTACTAGCACCAGCGATGATTAGAATCCCACCAAACCTTGGCTCCAAAATGATAATAAAGAGGGTCTTTGAAACCCCTTGGATATTGATGGAGGCTTGAAGATCATGTTAGAATTTCGTAGCATGGAGATGGTAGAATGGAGCATTGAGGTTTGTAGATGGTGGATGTTAAGGGCACTTGGTCAAATTGGAGAGGTAGAATAAGGGTTTGGGGAAAAATAATGAAGTTTGAGAAGTAAAAATGGGAAGCAATAGGGTGCCAAACTCAAGTAAAAAAGAGTTTAAGGCCCTTGTATGGCAATGGTCTTTTATTTCTCATGGCCATGTGCTTCAAGAATCATGGGATTTGAAATCCTTGATTCTCAAGGCCGTGAGAAGTAAACCGCTCGGATACACGGACGTTTTGTCCTTCAATGCGGCTGTAAGGAAAGACCTCTTGTGGGGGCGTGCTCCTTGCTGCGGTTACCATTTTTTTTTTATTTTTTCTTCTTTTTTTTTCTTTTCTATTCTTTTTTTAGTGGAAAAATTAGACAATACAATAAACCAAAAATAAAAATACTTGCATTGCCTACTAAGAAGCGCTTTGTTTACCACGCTCAACTCAAAGAAGTACTCATCAAAGAGTGGCTTTCGTCCATAATAGGTATCAACGAATACCATAAATAGGTCTTCATCATGGATGGCCTCGAGCTTGATATGAGTTGGATTTCGGCTCATAATCTCAACAAAATCAAGCTTTGAAAGATAGGCTTGGTGGGGATGAAAGAAAGTTACAAGCAGTGGTGGAGGAGATATTGGCCAAAAACTAAAAAAAATAAAAAAAAGAAAATAAAACTAATGAAACTAATGAAAGTAATAATAATAACAATTTACAACATGGACAATCTATGTAATATGTGCCTACGGACTTGATTTAACTTAATTCTCCCTATGTTTTTCCTATTTCAAGAAAATTAACTTCATTCTATTCAATTCACTAATATAGGGCACTAAATTTGTTTCATTACCTCTCCCGAGTGCCTACTAAGGTTCTATGTGCAAAAACCCAAATTGATATGTTAGTGATGTGCCCTAAGCCAATTATGTAATGACCACATTTTGACTTCGTTACATTAGCATTTTATTAATAAAGAGGCATTTTCATTATTGTTTTTTATTCTAATTCCATGAATAGTTAATTCTGCCTAAGGTCATTAAGTATGTGACTTGATAGAAAAACTCTTAGGTGAAAACTGAAGTCCATTCTAAATTATTACTAGTCGGTCATTATTATTGGGATAATAATGAATGAAGACTAGTATGAAGTTTGACTGATGATTATGTTTTACTAATTATGTGTATGAGATACTAAGTCAACTCATAGATACATATTTGAGAAATGATGTATGGGGTCGACCCGCTATGAGAATACTGCATGGATAATTGTCATAAGTAATTCTTATCACAATAGTATTGTCCTAGTCCTCTGACCTGAAATTACCATTATTTCCTATATGACAAGTTTTATATTTTGGCACATTCTAATATTATCTTTAATAGGATGATGGAATGGATTGTTGTTGGATATAGAGTGAATCATGTGAGGGATGTGAGTGGTTAAGAAGGAATTTGTCCCTCATTGATTTTGAGAAAGATATCTATGGGCCCCTCGATAATTTAGACTGAAGAAAAATGTATGGCCATGATGGAATGAATTGATAAGGGTTATCAATATCAATCTACTTAAGATCGAGAAATAATATGATTGAATAATATAAGGATGACATAAACCATGCCTTATGTTCAATCAAGGTATCTAGTGACAAAAGGACTTTAATACTTATTATATATTAGGTTATGTCGGATTATTGACATTTGTATAACTTGGGTAATCATAATGCCTTGCTAGAGGCCACTTATGATTTGTGGGCCAGAAACAAAATTTCAAGCCCACTACCATTGTTATGTGAACCTATAGGGTCGCACACTTAAAATAGACCAAAAATGAATCTTGGGTTTACTGTGTCTAGGTTCAATGAACCTGATAATGTCCAGATTCGATGTATTAGATATGTCTAGGTTCATTAAATTTGACATTATCTAGATTCTATGAATCAATTTGAATTACAGTTTATCTTAGTTAAAATCTGACTCTATCTCGAAGTCAATATTATATATACATATATATGTTTTAGGGTTTCTAACCAAATTAAGAAGAGAGAAGTGTTCTCTCATTCTAAAAGGCAAAAAAGTTAAAAACCCTAAAATTAGAGAGAGTCATTTAACGCAAGGAGAGGGTGCTAGCGCACTAATTCGTTTGTGAGAGAGTCTATTCATGTGGATACCTGTAGAGGGCGTTGCTCTAAGTAACAACGTTTGAATCCGATCCTGAATACGAAAAGCTCAAGTTAGGGTGTCACCGGAGTGAACCCGCTCTTTTCCTTCCAACAATCTTGCCCCTTTCTGTCATCCTGGTAAGATTCTATGGCTTTCTTATCAATCTAATCGAATTGCATGGATCCTACGAGGATTTTGTGGGAATTAATTTTTATTTTTTGCTTTTTATTTGAATCTCAAAATCCAACGAAATCCAACAGTGGTATCAGAGCTGCTTGCGAATTCGGTTAAATTCATTTTATATGGTGCTGTATATGTGATATGCATGGATTCGATTTATACATTAATTAGATTAATGTGCTTGAGGTTTTATTTGATTAAACGTCTTTATTGTGTTAATTTGATTAATACGTTTACTATTTCTTGTAATCTGTCATTGTTAATTTGATTAATATTACAATTTAACAAAAATCTAGTAATCTGTTTTAAGAGGATTAAACGATATACTATAAATCTGGTTTCGGTTTTATTAAGGTGGCGGACTGTTTAATGTTAAACAATGATAATTTGTTTTGAAGAGATTAATATATATCATCGGGTCTATTTAATTGTTAAACAAGGATGATCATTTTAGAACAAATCAATAAATTTCTTGAATCTGTTTAAGTGTTAAATAGAGATTAATTAATTCTACTATAAATAGATTAGGTAATTTGATTAATTAAAATTAATAGATTTAGGCAGCAATTCATTCAAACGAGTAAGGTAAATCGTTTACCTTTCGGAAGCGTTGCCTCCGAGTCCTAGCAAGGTAACTGGCTAGCGGGACCATCGCCAAGGGCGCTGCCCCTTAACCCGAATTGATTCTTCACATAAATCGTTTTGGTCAAAATAAAAGTTTAACTATAATGAAATTATATTATTGTGTTTATGTGTTTAGTGTGAATTGCATGGTGCATAACATGACCCTTTTATACCAATGTGATAGGCAAGTTTTATTTAATTTTATTTTCAGTTTGCAATTTTAAATACGGCCTGCATGTCAGTTTTCAATTTGTTGTAATTTATTTAGTAGAAATAGAGTAGTTTAGATTGTAATTTGTAATGTAAAATCAAAGCCCAAGATCAAGATAGAGATGGTGGCGTAAGATGTAGTCCATTTGTGGCAATCTAAGGAAATCCATGGAGATGAAGATTACCTAGGATTGACCATTAACCTTCATATTAGCTTATGAAGATCAATCTAGATTTGGACCATGCTATGACATACTTATTGTGTTATTATTATGCTATGTATGTGATGTTGTGTATATGATGCTATGTATGTGATGCGACATAATAATAAACAATGAAATAAAATTAAAGTAAACCCTCACTTAATATTAGGTCATTAAAATGCCTCCTGTAATTCAACACTTGCCAAGAATTGGATTGCTAAATATAGGTTCTGCCAAAGCAGGGTATGTTAAGCCATCTAGGTAAGACAAGATGGATAATAGTGATATCCATATGTTTAAAATGGTTAGACTTAACTAGGTTATCAAAATGGTTTTGGACCTAGGGCATTAGATGGGATTTTAATTAGTTGGGACATGTGATGTCAAATCCCATATTTATCCAAGAGTTACATAAGATGTAATTGGTGAAGTGTGACCTACCTAAATAACCATACTTTAGGTGATAAGCCAAAGCTTACTTAAAGTGAGGCGAAAGATGGATCTTGGCTCACTAAAACTACAATTGTTGTGATTGCCAAATTAATATTGAGGGTTATTAATTTGATAAAATTAGTGGGATTTAAATTATGCCTCGTTAAAAATTATTTAATAAAATGCTAATTACTCTGTGTATATATCTGTTGTAGATAATGGCATCAAACACCACATCTAACTTGTCACTGCGAATGATCCTTGAGAAGGATAAGCTTAATGGGACTAACTTCTGTGACTGGTACATAGACTTGAGAATTGTTCTTAAGCAATATAGGAAGGAATATGTCCTTGATCAACCTATCCCTGATGAACCAACTGCTAATGCTCCTAGAACTCAAAAGGATGCTCATAGTAAGCATCTCAATGACTCTGTTGATGTCACTTGCCTCATGCTTGGAAGCATGGAATCAAAGCTTTAGAAGCAATTGATGGAAATGGAGGCTTATACCATGATAGGCCATCTCAAGGAAAGGTTCCAAGAGAAAGCTAGAATTGAGAGGTTTGCCATTTTAAAGGCATTACCCTCGTGCAAGTTGACTGCTGGCGGTTAAGTGAGTCCTCATGTTCTGAAGATGAAAGGTTCATTTGTAGAAACTTGGTCTTGAGATAAGCCAAGAGTTGGCTATTGGCATCATTCTCCAATCTTTGCCAGATGCTTATAATGGGTTCGTTATGAACTACAACATGCATAATATGGAGAAGACTGTTTTTAAGTTGTATGGGATGCTTAAGATTATTGAATAGAACATCAAGAATACCAAAGATTGTCTGATGCTTAATAAAGGGAAAGGTATGAAAAGGAAAGGAAAGGATAAGAGCAAGAATAAGGCTCCCAAGGACTTTAAGAAGCCCAGGCCTAACCCCAAGCCCAATCCTGAACCTAAGGCTAAACCTCCAAAGGAAGGAGTATGCTTTTTTTTGCAATAAGCCTGGTCATTGGAAAAGAAACTACAAGCTCTATTTGGATGATCTGAAGAAAAAGAAGAGTAGTACGACTACTCCTTCAGGTATTTATGTTATAGAAGTCAATTTGTTTACTTCTGATTCGTCGGTATTAGATACTGGATCAAGATCTCACATTTGTACTTGTGTGTAGGGTCTTAAGAGGAGTAGAATATTGGCTAAAGGTGAAGTAGACCTACAAGTTGGAAATGGAGCATGAGTTACTGCTTTAGCTGTAGGAACATATGAGTTGACTTTGCCTAGTGGACTTGTTTTAAGTTTAGAAAATTGTTATTGTGCACCTGCTATGAGTAGGAATATTATTTTTATTTCTTGTTTGGACAAGGACACTTTTGAGTTTATTATTAGGAATAATAAATAATCCATTTACCCTGATAACATTTTCTATGGATATGCTCCATGAACAAATGGTCTTTATGTTCTGAACATTGAAAACACAAACAAAAAGTCCATCTATAATGTCAATACAAAGAAGTTTAAATCTAAAGAGTTAAACTCTATCTATCTTTGGCACTGTCATTTGGGCCATATAAATGAGAAACGCATTTCAAAACTCCATCAACATGGGCTTTTGAATTCATTTGATTTTGAATCATTTGAAGTATGCGAGTCTTGTTTATTAGGCAAAATGGCTAAGACACCTTTTACCAGACATAGTGAAAGGGCTAATGACTTATTGGGCCTTGTACATTCTGATGCATGTGGACCATTAAGTTCCACTACTGGAGGAGGTTTTCAGTACTTCATTACTTTTACAGATGATTTCAGTAGATATGGCTATGTCTATCTAATGAAACAAAAATCTGAATCTTTTGAAAAGTTTAACATTTTCAAAAATGAAGTACAAAATCAACTTGGTAAAAGCATTAAAGTATTTCAATCAGATCGAGGTGGTGAATACTTAAACCAAGAATTCATTGATCATCTTAGTGCTTGTGGGATAGTCTCACAATTAACTCCACCAAGAACACCACAATGGAATGGCATGTCTTAATAGAGAAATCAAACTTTATTGGATATGGTTCGATTTATGATGAGTCAGTCAAATCTTCCAATATCCTTTTGGGATATGCTTTGGAAACCGCTGCATTCATATTGAACAGAGTTCCATCAAAGGTGGTTCAAAAGACACCATATGAGATATGGACTGGGAAGTCACCTAGTTTGTCTTTTCTTAAGATTTGGGGATGTGAGGCTTATGTGAAGCGTCAAATTTAAGATAAATTGGCACCTAAATCAAACAAATGCCTTTTGTGGGATATCCTAAAGAAACTAAAGGATATAACTTCTACAATGCTTTTGAGAACAAAGTGTTTATTACTTGGAATGGTTTCTTTTTAGAAAGAGAATTCATTTCTAAAGGAACCAGTGGGAGTAAAATTCAACTTGAGGAAATTCAAGAACCATAAAATAGCATTGAACCACCTGTGGAATCTTAACTGGATCAACAAGTAGTTGTTGAGCCTACACAAGTAGCACAAGGCATAAGGAGGTCTGGTAGGACACGTCAAAGCCCTAAGAGATATGGATTTCTCTTAACTGATAATAATGATGTGATGATTGTGGATCAAAATAAGCCCACATCCTACCAAGAGGCCATGAATAGCCCTAACTATGATAAATGCCTAGAAGCCATGAAGTCAGAGATGCAATCCATGTATGATAATCAAGTATGGACTTTGATTGATTCACTGGATGGTTCAAAGACTATGGGGTGTAAATGGGTTTTCAATAAGAAAACAGACATGGATGGCAATGTACATACCTTTAAGGCAAAATTGGTTGCAAAAAGTTTCAAGCAAACACATGCTATAGACTATGATGAAACTTTTTCACCAGTTGCTATGTTTAAATCCATTTGGATTCTCCTCGCCATAGCTGCATACTATGATTATGAGATTTAGCAAATGGATATCAAAACAACGTTTCTTAATGGAAATTTACTTGACGATGTGTATATGACACAACCCGAGGTTTTTGTTAGTCCTGAGAATTCTAGAAAGGTTTACAAGCTTCAAAGATCCATTTATGGATTGAAGCAAGCATCTCAGAGTTGGAATCTTTGTTTTGATGAAGCAATCAAAGAGTTTGGTTTCATCAAAAATGAAGATGAAACTTGTGTTTATAAGAAGGTTAGTGGGAACGCAGTAGTTTTTCTAGTGCTATATGTTGATGACATATTACTCATTGGAAATGATATCCCTACTCTACAAAATGTTAAATCATGGTTAGGGAATTGTTTCAATGAAAGACTTAGGTGAAGCTACCTACATTCTAGGCATCAAGATCTATAGGGACAGATTTAAGAGGCTTATTGGCCTAAGTCAGAGTACATACATTGACAAGGTATTGAATAGGTTTAGTATGCAAGATTCCAAGATGGGATTCTTGCCAATGTCACATGGAATTAGTCTAAGCAAGACTTAGTGTCCAATGATACAGGATGAGCGAGACCGCATGAATAAGATTCCATATGCTTCTGCCATTGGATCCATCATTTATGCAATGTTATGCACTCGACCTGATGTCTTATATGCCTTAAGCATAATCAGTAGATACCAATCAGATCCAGGTGAAAGTCACTGGACAGCAGTCAAGAGTATCCTTAAATATTTGAGAAGAACTAAGGATGCATTCTTACTGTATGGAGGAAAGGAAGATGAGCTTGTTGTAAGTAGTAACATAGATGCCAGCTTCCAGTTCGACAAGGATGACTCTTGATCGTAGTCAGGTTATGTGTTCTATTTGAATGGAGATATAGTGAGCTGGAGAAGTTCAAAGCAAGACACCGTTGCTGATTCTACAACAGAAGCTGAGTACATAGCCACCTTAGAAGCAGCTAAGGAAGCAGTTTGGATAAAAAAGTTTATTACTAGATTGGGTGTTGTTCTAGTATATCAGATCCAGTAGACTTATATTGTGATAATAATGGGGCCATAGCACAGGCTAAGGAACCCAGATCACATCAACGATCCAAACACAAACTTAGGCATTATCATCTCATTCAAGAAATCATTGAGAGAGGAGACGTGAAGATATGCAGAGTACCTACATATGACAATGTTGTTGATCCACCCACAAAGCTTCTTCCATAGCCTAAGCATGAGAGTCATACTAGGTCAATGGGTATTAGATGCAATATTGATTGGGCCTAGTGTAAGTGGGAGATTGTTAGTGATGTGCCCAAGGCCAATTATGTAATGACCACATTTTGAATTTGTTACATTAGCATTTTATTAATAAAGAGGCATTTTCATTATTGTTTTTGATTCTAATTCTTTGAATAGTTAATTCTACCTAAGGTCATTAAGTATGTGACTTGATAGTAAAACTCTTAGGTGAAAATTAAATTCAATTCTAAATTATCCCTAGTCGGTCATTATTATTAGGATAATAATGAATGAAGACTAGTATAAAGTTTGACTGATGACTATGTTTTACTAATCATGTATATGAGATACTAAGTCAACTCATAGATACATATTTGAGAAATGATGTATTGGATCGACCCGCTATGAGAATCCTGCATGGATAATTGTCATAAGTAATTCTCATCGCAATAGTATTATCCTAGTCCTCTGACCTGAAATCACCATTGTTTCCTATATGACAAGTTTTATATTTTGACACATTCTAATATTATCTTTAATAGGATGATGTAATGGATTGTTGTTGGATATAGAGTGAATCATGTGAGGGATGTGAGTGATTAAGAAGGAATTTGTCTCTCATTTATTTTGAGAAAGATATCTATGGGCCCCTCGATAATACAGACTAAAGAAAAATGTATGGCCATGTTGGAATGAATTGATAAGGTTTATCAATATTAGTCTACTTAAGATTGAGAAATAATATGATCGAATAATATAAGGATGACATAAACCATGCCTTATGTTCAATCAAGGTATCTAGTGACAAAAGGACTTTAATACTTATTGTATATTAGGTTATGTTGGATTATTGACATTTGCATAACTTGGGTAATCATAATGTCTTGCTAGAGGCCGCTTATGATTTGTGGGCCAGAAACAAAATTTCAAGCCCACTACCAACGTTATGTGAACCTATAGGGTCGCACCTTTAGAACAAACCAAAAATAAATCTTGGGTTTACTGTGTCTAGGTTTAATGAACCTGATAATGTCCATATTCGATTTACTATATATGTTTAGGTTCATTAAATCTGACATTATCTAGATTATATGAATCATATTTGAAATACAGCTTATCTTAGTTAAAATCTGACTCTATCTCGAAGTCAATATATATATCTGTTTTAGGGTTTCTAGCCGAATTAAGAAGAGAAAAGGCATTCTCTCATTCTAAAAGGCAAAAAACATTAAAAACCCTAAAATTAGAGAGAGTCATTTAACGGAAGGAGATGGTGCTAGCACACCAATTCGTTTTTGAGAGAGTCTGTTTGTATGGATACTTGTGGAGGGTGTTTCTATAAGTAACAACATCTGAATCAGATCTCGAATACGAAAAGCTCGAGTTAGGGTGTCACCAGAGTTAACTCGGTCTCTTCCTTCCAACAATCTTGTCCCTTTTGTCATCCTGGTAAGATTTTATGGCTTTCTTATCAATCTAATCGAATTGCATCGATCTTGCAAGGGTTTTGTGGGAATTAATTTTGATTTTTTGCTGCTTATTTGAATCACAAAATCCAACAAAACCCAACATGATATCCCTATCCAGCTTGGCTAATTACACATTCATTAAGCTCAATTTTTAATTTGATTATCAAGACATTGATCGCCTTCCGTACATACAAAAACGAAGACTCTAAAGTTGATTATCTATGCATTTTTTACCCTTTTGGATCTCAACAACAACATAAACTATGGTTTCTAAGTAACAACAATCGATTCAATCTCCATAAATATTGAAATTTTATAAATTGCATAAACTAATTCATTGGCCAAATAAACTAGAAGAATTAAGCATAGAGAAATGAAAATGAAGTTGAAATGGTAATTGCATCAACATGCAACAAAATAATCCTAACATTCCATATCCAATTAAACCAAGCTCTAGAATAGGAAATTTAAGCAAACATAGACAAATTTGTAATTAATCTCTTCATGAAATTCACAAAAGTAAATATGTTCAACACATAAATACAAATACAAATTTCAATCTAGATTAAGGTAGAGGAAAGGAAAAAAGAAACTCTCTATAGAGATGAGCTTCAAGCCTTGAATCCCTCAAGGATTTGCCAAAATCCTCCAAGAATCTTTAACTTCAAACTCTTTCTCTCTCTTGAAATTTAGCTCTCACTTATGGGTTTCTTCCTCTAAATTTAGAATTTGTGTTTTTATAGGCCTTCTAAAACTTGGGGAAATTCTCCTTCAAATTAGCCTTAAAATTAGAACAAAGATGGCCCAAAAAGGCACACGTGTAGGGGAGAGAGAAAGAAGCTCGTGGCTGCGACCTACACAAAATTGGGACGTTGGGTAAAAAGTTGGATCTGTGGCTGCGGGCTGCAATTTTGTGCAGCCATGCGCTTCAAAATTCATAGGCCCAATGTTGGACTCGCATGGCTGCTAGCGTCTAATGGGGCGGTTGTGTGTGTCTTCTATGCTAACACATGAAGCAAGGAATTTACTAGGCTGGAGCGCAAAATGGAGCTGATTCAAGCTTCAAAAATTCCCTTCTTAGCCTATAAAAACAAATAAAGTGAAATACAGTAAAATGAAATAGAATAAAATAGAAAAAAAACTAAATAAACTCAAAACTAAACTAAACAATTAAAAATAAAATAACTATAGTAAAACTAAAATTTAGCAAAATGACACAATAACTAAATTTTATTAAAAACTAAAATAAAAATAAAAACACAAAATAAAAGCTATCAATTCACTCAAAAACTAACAAAATATATAAGTTGAAATTACTAATAAATTCATTCTATCACCACTCTCTATGGTTGAGCATGTTGGGTTTAGGCAATTTTGTCATAACCTTCAACCATTGTTTGGAGAATGATATCTTGAAAATATATCATTTGGAGAAGAAGAGAACTATGGATTTGACAGGAACAAAATCAAGGTAGGATTGCCATCACAACTGACATGTGGACTTCTGACAACCAAAAGAAACAATACGTGGTGATTACTGCTCATTATATTGATGATGAATGTGTCTTACGGAATTGCGCATTGAAGTAATATTTTTTTACATTACTATTTTGCAACTTGTGATATATTTCTTTGAAGTAATTTTGTGATTATTTATTTTTTTATGTGACTTTTTGCTCATTTCATAGGTTTTTTAATTGTGGCTTCTCTTTACAATGGTGAAATTCTTTGTGATAAGCTTATGGAAACTTTAATTGATAGGAACATTGATCGTCATTTGTCTACCTTTACTGTTGACAATTGTACTACAAATGATAGTTGATTGGAAAGATGAAAGATAAAATTGATAAGGATACACTTATTTTACATGGAGAATTCTTTCATATGAGCTGTGCTGCACATATCTTAAATTTGATTATGGAGGAAGGGTTCAGCAAGTTTGATGTGGGGATTAATAAAGTGTGTGAAAGTATTGCATTTTGGTCTAACAATTCTAAAAGGATAGAAAAATTTGAGGAAACTACTAGGTAATTGAGTATTGAGTGCACCAAAAAGTTGGCTCTTGATTGTAAAACTAGATAGAACTCTACCAACTTAATGCTTTGCTTTGCATTGGAGGACAAGAGTTTTTTTTTTTTGGTTGAAACAACGCGATTCACAATATAAATGTTTACCTTTTCAGGAAGATTGGGATGTTGCTAAAGAATTATGCAATAAATTGGAGAATGTTTATAATGTGACTATCCTTTTTCCTGGAATAAAGTTTCCACTGAGAGATTTAATTGTCACTTTATGATTGGTATGATTCTGAGAGAGAAGAAATAAAGGGCATGGCAACAACAATGATAGAAAAGTTCGAAAAATTTTGGGATGACATTCAAGGGTTACCAACTGCGGCAACTGTACTAGATCCAAGATATAAAATGAGATCATTTGATTGCTATTTTCCTTTGATCTATGGGGAGGAGGAGCATGCTCACGTAAACGTCCGTAACACTTTGACTAAGTTGGTGAAGGAAAACGAGGCAAAGAGGAAAGAAAAAAGGATGCAAGAAAAGAGTTTTTCTTGTAGTTCTTTTATAGCGAGCTCATTCGGTAATGTTTTTCGCGCTTCAAAGAAGGATAGATTTGATACATATCTCCAAAACCATGAAGTTGTGCAGGATGTCAAAACAGTTTTGGACTTTTACTTAGAAGAATCTCTCACACCTAGAACTGAAAAATTCAACGTTTTAGATTGGTGGAAAACATATGGGGTGAAGTATCCTATATTGCATAAAACTGCTAAGGATATCTTCGCTATTCCTATGTCTACCGTCGCTTAAGAATTTGCTCTCTTGGCTAACGGTAGAGTTGTAAACCCACATCGAAGTAGACTTATGACGATCGAAAAAGTTAACCATTTGATCGATGCAGGATTGAAGACTTGAAGATGAATGCTACATGAAGACAGATACAACTTGAAGATACAAGGATGAAGAATCGATAATATGTTTCGATTAATCTCTTGTAATCTTTAATTTCTTTTCTCTAGGATGGAACCATAATGTTATGGTTGTTTATTATTATTTTGCTTGTAACTTTGCATGATTGCATTGCTTGTCTACATTATGATATGATTTGCCATGGATGTTGATTACATGCCATATAGAATAAAGAGTGCCGCTCATTTAAAATTGTTCATGCATGTTTTCAAATAACACCTTGGTTTTTCAAAAGATTGATTTGGAGAAAGTTTCCAAAAAGTGGGCCTATGGCCTCCATTATTGGTCCATAGGTAGCACATAGTAGTCTTGACCACTATGAAGGGATTTCATCATGTATTGGGTTGGATCTCTGAAAGGATAATTTATTTTAACATGATCTATTGTTGCACACCCCTAGATGGCGATTATAGATCATGGATAAAATAGTTGAAATGATGGTTATATACTTATGTTAATTTTATTATTAACCTCCCCTAAGAGATCTGTTAATAAAATTAATCACCAAAGAAAATGATTATTAATGTATGCTGGATCAAATGGGTTCAAGATGGCATATGTTAATCAAAGGGTATCCATGTTTCTAATTAAATTAGGCAAGTCTCCCCTAGGCAGCTTGTTGAATTCTGAGTTAGGAAATACCGTTGTAAGGTTATGATATTTTCAAATTTTTGGCACATAAGTACAATTGTTTGTTTACTTGATTATGTTATCTTACTAAACTATTATGGAATGTTTGCTTATATTTGGTATATGTGTTGGAAACGCAGTACGCAACAAAATTTTAAAAATTTTCATCAGAGTAATTTCCAAAACACAAGTTTGACATGTTATATGTATAAATTAGACAGATCTTACTAACCTTTGTGTGAAGAACCTCCGCAGCCTGTGAAGAGAAGTAACGTTCCAGAAGAGCCTCAACTAACTGGTCTTCTTTACTATTCTCTATCCACAACCGGAGTGAGTGTGGGCTCACACGTACAGCTTTTCCACCGATGACCCTCCTTCCAACCAAGAGAGAGAACCCAAAGCTAGTGTTCGTGATATGTGAACAAAAGCTCTCAGGGAGTTTTTCAGATGCTCACTAGAAGAGTATCATTCATAATCTCTCAATTGATCTGAGTAAATCATGAGACTCACTCCCTTTATATAGCCGTTGGTCTTGGGGTCAGTCCTTATCAGATTAGGCCTCAAAAACTCGAAACAGAATCAAGTTCGGATTAATATCTGATAAGATCCGTGTGAAAACACGTAATCTTATCTCCCGTTGATCGGCAGGCCGAACAGGCCCATTCGGCAGGCCGAACATGTCATTCGGTAGGCCGAACTCCCGAGAAAAAATCTCCGCGAATCTTTTATTTTCCACCCGAGATTCTAAAGGATAAAGTCTCAGTTTTGATTCAAATAACCCAATAGGGAAGATATCTGATCAAAACAAACTTTATCAAGATAATCTCTAAGAAAATAAATCAATTCACAATAATTCTACAAGTTTATCTTGATCTAATTTATCCAAAATTAAATCAACCGATAAACAGACAAGAATTATCTGATACAATAATTCAACAAGTTTATCTTAAATTAATTTTATTACAAAATTAATTCAACCCATAAATAGACATGAATTATTTGATTCTTACAAATTTTAAACCAATCCGATAAATCCGACATAAGTCACCAATTATTGGAAATGCATTATGTGTTGTTACAGGATTTTGTGAGGCTGCAAAGGGGACCAAAATGGACTTATAAAGTTCAAGCTCATGATAATTATGAAACCCAATATCCCAGATATACATTTCACAATTATCAACTCCAACGCTACTCCACTAAAAGCTTGGAGCTGAACTCTCAAACTTTATAGAATTACAAAGCTGGTGTAGCTAAGTCTCTATGACATATCAAAGTGTATCGTATCCCCATATGATAATCCATAATCGGCTTAAGGACAAGTTCTGTCTTACCTTTCCGATTATTTTTATCTCACATTCCATTGTCTCACCATTAGAAAACTTACCATCCAAAGATAGTATACCATTAGGTTACACCTATGTATCCAAAGGGTTGAGCACTCCAGTTTTCCAATTACAGGACAACGCATATAAGAGGATATCATTACTCCTAAAGTGGAGCTATGGATTCCATATCTATGAACAACAAGTCTATGCTATCAAGAGTCATGCCTCCAACGTACCAGCATGCATACCACTATTGAGATGTGGGAGTCAGCCATTGGCACATCAAAAGACACAAGTTGAGACAACGGGCCCACTATTCATCTCAGGATTAAGATACAATACAAGTGATTGTCTAAAGTGATCGATTTGCCAAGATAGAATTATTAATCCAAATCAATTCACTTTATGTCCCGATTCAACACATTGTCACCTGTGACAAAGCGCCAATGTTTCTATTCACGGAGTCCAACTCCGATGGTCAAGACAAACCATCTCCCAAAAGGGATATAGACAACATAACAATCTTTACATGAATAAAGTGCCCAACTTTATTCCCTCGATTGCAGATCATATGTTTTAGACCATCACCTTAAGAATCATGTCTTCCGCATAATCAGTCCATCATATGCCCAATTCTTAAGGTTTAGACTGATAGTCTCAGACTATTATTTGCTTATTATACATTCAACAAATATAACGTAAAGAGGACAAGATTTGGTATATATAAATGAATAAATTCTTTATTGACAAAAAATGTCTCCAAAAACATATTATATTTTCACTCCTTAGGGCATACATGTCTAACAATCTCCCACTTGCACTAAGTGAGTAAAAGCAGCAAATTTCGCAACCCCAGAGCTTCCAGATGCCTCTTGAAGACTCTCCCAGTAAGTGTCTTCGTAAATGGATCAGCTAAATTGTCCTCTAACGCGATCTTGCACACCGTGACATGCCCGACGTCAACGAAGTCCTTTATCACATGATACTTTCGATCAATATGCTTACTCTTCTTGTGAAATCTTGGTTCCATAGCATTAGCTACCGTCGCACTGTTATCACAGTACAATCATACCGCTTTATCCATACCAGGAACTACCTCAAGATCCCTAAGGAACTTGCAGAGCCACACAGCTTCTTTCGAAGCATCACTAGCCGCCACATACTTGGCCTCCATCAGTGAATCCGAAGTGCAATCTTGCTTCGCACTTCTCCAACTGATGGCACCGCCACCCAGAGTAAACACAAACCCCGAAGTTGATTTCCTAGAATCTAAACAGCATTAAAAATCTGAATCAATGTATCCTAGAGGAGTTAAGTCCTCACCCGAATACACAAGCATATACCCTCGAGTCCTTCTCAGGTACTTGAAAATATGCTTTATCGCAACCCAATGGTTCGGTTCTAGATCCGCCTGAAATCGACTTACAATCCCGACCGCATAGCTAATATCCGGTCATGTGCAAAGCATGGCATACATGAGACTACCCACTGCCGAAGCATAAGGCACCTTCTTCATGTATTCTCTTTCTTCATAAGACTTTGGAGAGTCTTTCTTAGAAAGAGTAATTCTAGACCTAGATGGTTGCCCACCTTTCTTGGAATCCTGCATTGCAAACCTTCTGAGAATTTTATCTATGTAGCCGGCCTGTGACAAAGCTATCATTTTGTTCTTCCTATCCCAAAAGATCTGGATACCGAGAACAAAATTGACCTCACCCAAGTCCTTCATGTCAAACTGCTTGGTCAACCATAGTTTGATCGATGACAATGCCCCAACGTCATTGCCAATTAGCAGAATGTCATCCACATAGAGTAGTAAAAAAACCACCTTCCTAGCCTTAATGTGTTTGCAAACACATGGTTCATCTACATTTTGTGAGAACCCATATGTCTTGATCACTTGATCAAATCTTATGTTCCAAGAACGGGAAGCTTGCTTAAGTCTATAAATTGACTTCAGCAGCTTACAAACCCTACCCTCTTGACCCGCGACCTTGAACCCGTCTGGTTGTTCCATACAAATGGACTCATCAAGATAGCCATTCAAAAAAGTCGTCTTGACATCCATCTGCCAAATCTCATAGTCGAGAGCGGCAGCTATGGATAAGAGAATCCGGATGGACTTAAGCATGGCTATAGGCGAAAAGGTTTCCTCATAATCGATTCCTTCCTTTTGTGTATAACCCTTAGCTACCAGTCTAGCCTTAAAGGTTTCGACCTTTCCATCCACTCCTCTTTTCCTCTTGTAAATCCACTTACACCCTATGGGTTTTACCCCTTTGGGAAGATCCATAAGCTCCCAGACCCGATTAGTCTCCATAGACTTCATCTCTATGTTCATGGCCTCTATCCAAAGTCTTGAATTAACATCCTCCATAGCTTCTGCGTAAGTATAAGGATCCCTATCATGTTCATCTGGTTCAGCCAAAAAGACTTCCCCATTGAATATATACCTCTCAGGTTGACGCCCGATCCTCCCACAATGCCGAAGCCCCTGACAATGTTGTTCATGTTTGTTTGGTTTTTCTACACCGATCGGAATGGTTTCGTTTGGAACCTCCGGAGGGAACGGATCACCCCTTAACTCCTCAAGCACCACTTTGCTTCGAGGTTTAAAGTTGTCCATGTAACTCTCCTCAAGGAAAGTTGCATTAGTTGAAACCATGACTTTATTTTTCTTTGGGTTATAAAAATAACCCCCTTTAGTCCCTTTTGGATATCCTACAAACATGCAAACTTCCGAACGTTCTTCCAACTTATTCGGATCCTTAAACAGGACATGAACCGGACATCCCCATATGCGAATATGGTTTAAGGATGTCTTCCTTCTTGTCTACAACTCGTGAGGAGTTTTAGGGACCGATTTTGAAGGCACATTGTTCAAAAGATAACATGCAGTTTGTAGTGCATATCCCCAAAAGGATAAAGGTAATGATGAATAACTCATCATGGACCTAATCATGTCCAACAAAGTCCTATTCCTTCTCTCTGCTACGCCATTCTACTGCGGAGTGCCCGACGCAGTCGAATGGGATAAAATCCCATTCTCTAACAAGTGTCCCAAGAACTCATCAGAAAGGTATTCCCCACCTCGATCAGATCGAAGTGCCTTTATGGGTCTACCCAATTGCTTTTCCACTTCAGCCCGAAACTCCCTGAACTTATAATAAGTTTTGCTTATGTGGTGCATCAGGTACACATATCCATATCTTGAGTAATCATCAACAAAAGTGACGAAGTACTCATACCCTCCTCGTGCCCGGATGTTCATCGGTCCGCAAACATCACTATGCACAAGTTCTAGAACCCCTTCGGCCCTATTACCCTTAGACCCTTATGGTCTTTTGGTCATTTTACCCTCCAAACAAGATTCACATTGAGGTATAGATTCCACCTTTAAGTGACTTAAAGGTCCATCCCTTACCAACCTTTGAATCCTAGTCAGGTTAATATGGCCAAGGCACAAATGCCAAAGATAAGTCTTATTAGAGTTAGAAGTTTTAAGTCTTTTTGAGTCATTATCATTTATCTCAGCATTAAGTACTATGTCCATCTTAGGTTTGATAAAATATAGATTATTTTGCATCCATCCAGAACAGATAAAAGATTTGTTTTAACGAATCACCACTTTTTCATTAAAAGATACCACGTAGGAGTCTTTAAATAAAGAAGATACAGAAATTAAATTCCTTTTAAATTTAGGAACATAAAAACAATCTTGCAAAATTAAATTCCTATAATCATCAAAGTAAAGATGGACATCTCCCACTACTTTCGCTAAGACCAAGGATCCATCGCCCATCCGAAGTGTTAAGTCTTCGTGTAGTAGACTTCTTGTTTCTTTGAATCCCTACAGAGAAACACAAACATGATTAGTTGCATCAGAATCTATGACCCAGATGTCACTGGATTCCTCAACCAAACAAGTTTCTAAATATAGAAGATCACACCTACCTCCCTTGGAAAGGAAGTCCTTGCAATGCTTCTTTATATGCCCGACCTTACCATAGAAGAAGCACCTAAGCTTCTTTGGGTTTTTCTTCTTCTTCTTCTTGCTCTTGGTACCAACAGGAATAGAAGACTTCCTGTTCTTGGCCTGTTGCTTCTTTCCATTCCTAGAGTTAGGATTGGAACCAGAAGCAGCTACCATGTTTGCCTCACCACCATCAGGAAACTCCCTAATCAGTAGTTCGAACTCCTGTAATTGTTTCATCAGTTCTGTCAAGGTCATATCCCGTCTATTACTTAAATTAAAAGTAGCTCTAAACAGAATAAATTCCTTAGACAGAGTCTCAAAGACCATAGTCATCTAAGTTTCAGCATCGAGGTTAGCTCCGTTGGTTTGGGCCTCAGCGAGGTAACCCATGACCAACATCATGTGCTCTTTTACAGATGTCCCTGGTCTCTGTCTACAGTTTAAGAGTTTCCAAAGCGCCCCTTGTCGCTTTGTTATGGCCTGGCGTTTGAACATTGTTGGAAACAAAGTGCGTAGCGGAATTTTAAAAATTTTCCATCAGAGTAATTTCCAAAACACAAGTTTGACATGTTATATGTATAAATTAGACAGATCTTACTAACCTTTGTGTGAAGATCCTCTGCAGCCTGTGAAGAGAAGTAACGTTCCAGAAGAGCCTCAACCAACTGGTCTTCTTTGCTATTCTCTATCCACAACCGGAGTGAGTGTGGGCTCACACGTACAGCTCTTCTACCGGTGACTCTCCTTCCAGCCAATAGAGAGAACCCAAAGCTAGTGTTTGTGATTTGTGAACAAAAGTTCTCAGGGAGTTTTCAGATGCTCACTAGAAGAATATCACTCTTAATCTCTCGACTGATCTGAGTAAATCATGTGACTCACTCTAGCTATTGGTCCTGGGATCAGTCCATATCAGATTAGGTCTCAAAAACTCGAAATAGAATCAAGTTCGGATCAATATTTGATAAGATCTGTGTGAAAACGCGTAATCTTATCTCCCGCTAGTCGACAGGCCAAACATTCTGATCGGCAGGCCGAACAGGCCAGTTCGGCAGGCCAAACACTCGAGAAAAATCTCTGCGAATCTTTGATTTTCCACCCGATATTCTAAAGGATAAAGTCTTAGTTTTGATTCAAATAAACCAATAGAGAAGTTATCAGATCAAAACACACTTTATCAAGATAATCTCTAAGAAAATAAATCAATTTACAATAATTCTACAAGTTTATCTTGTTCTAATTTGTCCAAAATTAAAACAACCGATAAACAGACAAGAATTATCTGATCGCAATAATTCAACAAGTTTATCTTGAACTAATTTCTTACAAAATTAATTCAACTGATAAATAGACATGAATTATTTGATTCTTACAAATTTTAAACCAATCTGATAAATCTGACATAAGTCACCAATTATTGAAAAAGCACGCCATGTCATTACAGGATTTTGTGAGCTAGCAAAGGGGACCAAAATGGACCTACAAAGTTCAAGCTCATGATAATTATGAAACCTAATATCCCAGATATACATTTCACAATTATCAACTCCAATGCTACTCCACTAAAAGCTTGGAGCTGCACTCTCAAACTTTAAGAATTACGAACCTCATGTAGCTAAGTCTCCATGACATATGATAGTGTATCGCATCCCCATATGATTATCCATAATCGGCTTAAAGACATGTTCTGTCTTACCTTCCCGATTATTTTTATCTTGCGTTCCATTGTCTCACTATTAGAAAACTTACCATCCAAAGATAGTATACCATTTGGTTACACCTATGTATCCAAGTGGTTGAGCGCTCCAGTTTTCCAATTACAGGACAACGCATATAAAAGGATATCATTACTCATAAGGAGGAGCTATGGATTCCATATCTATGAACAACAAGTCTACGCTATCAAGAGTCATGCCTCCAACGTACCGACATGCATACCACTATTGAGATGTGGGAGTCAGCCATTGGCACATCAAAAGAAACAAGTCGAGACAACTGGCCCACTATTCATCTCATGATTAAGATACAATACAAATGACCATCTAAAGTGAATCGATTTGCCAAGACAAAATTATTAATCCAAATCAATTCACTTTATGTCTTGATCCAACACATCGTCACCTATGACAACGCGCCAGTGTTTCTATTCATTAAGTCCAACTCCAATGGCCAAGACAAACCATCTCCCAAAAGGGATATAGACAACATACAATCTTTACATGAATAAAGCACCCAACTTTATTCCCTCGATTGCGAATCATATGTTTTAGACTGTCACCTTAAGAATCATGTCTTCCGCATAATCAGTCCATCATATGCCCAATTCTTAAGGTTTAGACTAACAGTCTCAAACTACTATTTGCTTATCATACATTCAACAAATATGAACATAAAGAGGACAAGATTTGGTATATATAAATGAATAAATTCTTTATTGATAAAAATGTCTCCAAAAATGTATTGCATTTTTACTCCTTAGGGCATACATGTCTAACAATCTCCCACTTGCACTAAGTGAGTAAATACAGCAAATTTCGCATCCCCATTGCTTCCACATGCGTCTCGAAGACTCTCCCCGTAAGTGTCTTCGTAAAAGGATCAGCTAAATTGTCCTCTGACGCGATCTTGCACACCGTGACATGCCCACCCTCAACGAGGTCCTTTATCACATGATACTTCCGATCAATATGCTTACTCTTCTTGTGAAATCTTGGTTCCTTAGCATTAGCTACCGCCGCACTGTTATCAAAGTACAGTGATACCGCTTTATCCATTCCAAGAACTACCTCAAGATCCCCAAGGAACTTGCGGAGCCACACTACTTCTTTCGAAGCATCACTAGCTGCCACATACTCGGCCTCCATCGTTGAATCCGAAGTGCAATCTTGCTTCGCACTTCTCCAACTGATGGCACCGCCACCCAGAGTAAACATAAACCCCGAAGTCGATTTCCTAGAATCTAAACAAGATTAAAAATCTGAATCAATATATCCTAGAGGAGTAAAGTCCTCACCCGAATACACAAGCATATACCCTCGAGTCCTTCTCAGGTACTTGAAAATATGCTTTATCGCAACCCAATGGTTCGGTTCTGGATCCACTTGAAATCGACTTACAATCCCGACCGTATAGCTAATATCCAGTCGTGTGCAAAGCATGGCATGCAAGAGACTACCCACTACCGAAGCATAAGGCACCTTCTTCATGTATTCTCTTTCTTCATAAGACTTTGGAGAGTCTTTCTTAGAAAGAGTAATTCCAGACCTAGATGGTTGCCCAACTTTCTTGGAATCCTACATTGCAAACCTCCTGAGAATTTTATCTATGTAGCTGGCCTGAGACAAAGCTATCATTTTGTTCTTCCTATCCTGAAAGATCTGGATACCGAGAACAAAATTAACCTCACCTAGGTCCTTGATGTCAAACTGCTTGGTCAACCATAATTTGACCGATGACAACGCCCAATGTCATTGCCAATTAGCAGAATGTCATCTACATAGAACAGTAGAAAAACCACCTTCCCATCCTTAATGTGTTTGTAAACACGTGGTTCATCCACATTTTGTGAGAACCCATAAGTCTTGATCATTTGATCAAATCTGAAGTTCCAAGAATGAGAAGCCTGCTTAAGTCCATAAATAGACTTTAGCAGCTTACAAACCTTACCCTCTTGTCCTACGACCTTGAACCCGTCTGGTTTTTCCATATAAATGGACTCATCAAGATAGCCATTCAGAAAAGGCATCTTGACATTCATCTGCCAAATCTCATAGTCAAGAGCGGCAGCTATGGACGAGAGAATCCAGATGTACTTAAGCATGGCTACAGGCGAAAAGGTTTCCTCATAATCGATTCCTTCCTTTTGTGTATAACCCTTAGCTACCAGCCTAGCCTTAAAGGTTTCGACCTTTCCATCCGCTCCTCTTTTCCTCTTGTAGATCCACTTACACCCTATGGGTTTTACCCCTTCGGGAAGATCCACAAGCTCCCACACCTGATTAGTCTCTATAGACTTCATCTCTATGTTCATGGCCTCTGTCCAGAGTCTTGAATCAATATCCTCCATAGCTTCTGCGTAAGTATAAGGACCCCTGTCATGTTCATCCAGTTCAGCCAAAAAGACCTCCCCATTGAACATATACCTCTCAGGTTGACGCCCGATCCTCCCACTACGCCCGATCCTCCCACTACGCCCCATTGAACATAGTCTCTATACGCAAACTTCCGAACGTTCTTCCAACTTATTCGGATCCTTAAACAGGACATGAACCGGACATCCCCATATGCGAATATGGTTTAAGGATGTCTTCCTTCTTGTCTACAACTCGTGAGGAGTTTTAGGGACCGATTTTGAAGGCACATTGTTCAAAAGATAACATGCAGTTTGTAGTGCATATCCCCAAAAGGATAAAGGTAATGATGAATAACTCATCATGGACCGAATCATGTCCAACAAAGTCCTATTCCTTCTCTCTGCTACACCATTCTGCTGCGGAGTGCCCGGCGCAGTGAAATGGGATAAAATCCCATTCTCTAACAAGTGTCCCAAGAACTCATCAGAAAGGTATTCCCCACCTCAATCAGATCGAAGTGCCTTTATGGGTCTACCCAATTGCTTTTCCACTTCAGCCCGAAACTCCCTGAACTTATCATAAGTTTTGCTTTTGTGGTGCATTAGGTACACATACCCATATCTTGAGTAATCGTCAATAAAAGTGACGAAGTACTCATACCCTCCTCGTGCCTGGATGTTCATCGGTTTGCAACATCACTTTGCACAAGTTCTAGAACCCCTTCGGCCCTATTGCCCTTAGACCCTTATGGTCTTTTGGTCATTTTACCCTCCAAACAAGATTCACATTGAGGTATAGATTCCACCTTTAAGTGACTTAAAGGTTCATCCCTTACCAACCTTTGAATCCTATTCAGGTTAATATGCCCAAGGCGCAAATGCCAAAGATAAGTCTTATTAGAGTGAGAAGTTTTAAGTCTTTTTGAGTTATTATCATTTATCTCAGCATTAAGCAATAAGTCCATCTTAGGTTTGATAAAGTTTGGATTATTTTGCATCCATTCAGAATAGATAAAAGATTTGTTTTTACAAATCACCACTTTTTCATTAAAAGATACCACGTAGGAGTCTTTAAATAATGAAGATACAGAAATTAAATTCCTTTTAAATTTAGGAACATAAAAACAATCTCGCAAAATTAAATTCCTATAATTATCAAAATAAAGATGGACATCTCCCACTGCTTCCGTTGAGACCAAGGATCCATCGCCCATCTGAAGCGTTAAGTCTTCACGAAGTAGACTTCTCGTTTCTTTGAATCCCTACAGAGAAACACAAACATGATTAGTTGCACCAGAATCTATGACCTAGATGTCACTGGATTCCTCAACCAAACAAGTTTCTAAATATAGAAGATCACACCTACCTCCCTTGGAAAGGAAGTCCTTGCAATGCTTCTTTATATGCCCGACCTTACCATAGAAGAAGCACTTAAGCTTCTTTGGGTTCTTCTTCTTCTTCTTCTTACTCTTGGTAGCAGCAGGAATAGAAGACTTCCCATTCTTGGCCCGTTGCTTCTTTCCACTCCCAGAGTTAGGATTGGAACCAGAAGTAGCTACCATATTGGCCTCTCCACCAGCAAGAGACTCCCTGATCAGCAGCTCAAACTCCTGTAACTGTTTCATTAGTTCTGTCAAGGTCATATCCTTTCTATTACTTAAATTGAAAGTAGCTCTAAACAGAATAAATTCCTTAGACAGAGTCTCAAAGACCATAGTCATCTGAGTTTCAGCATCGATGTCGCCTCCAATGGTTTGAGCCTCAGCGAGGTAACCCATGACCAACATCATGCGCTCCTTTACAGATGTCCCCGGTCTCTGTCTATAGTTTAAGAGTTTCCGAAGCGCCCCTTGCCACTTTGTTATGGCCTGGCCTCCAAACATGTCCTCAAGATTATCCAAGATCTGCTTCACAGTCTCATAATCCTGATGTTGAGCCTGCAGCACGTTGTTCATGCTAGCCATAACATAGCAGCGGGCCTGATCATTAGCATCTTTCTAGCGGTCGTACGCTTGGAATTGCTCATTACTTGAGTCTTCTGTAGGCTCGGGAGGACAAGGAGTTGTCAGTACAAATTTTAGTTTCTCAAAGGATAGGACGATGTCCAGGTTCCATTTTAAATCGTTATAGTTCTCACCGGTTAATTGGTTTTTGTCAAGTATCGATGATAAAGCATTTTTAGACATTTTCAATCTACAATAAAGAATCATATACCAAACATAAGCAAACATATATAATAATTTAGTAAGATAACACAATCATGTAAAATCATACAAATGTCTTTATGTGTCAAAACCTTGAAAATATCACAACCTGACAACGATAATTCCCAACTCAGAATTTAACAAGCTCCAAGGGGAGTCATGCCCAATTCAATCAGGAATACGGATCCCCTCCTGATTAATATATGCCATCCAGGACCCGTATGATCCAGCATATACTAATAATCGTTTCTTTGGCCATTAATTTTATTAACAGAGCTCCTAGGGGAGGTTAATAATAAAATTAACGTGAGTGTATAACCACCGTTTCAATATTTTATCCATGATTTATAATCATCACCTAGGGGTATGCAACCATAAATATACTAAAATACCTTATCCTTTCAGAGATCCAATCTGGTACATGATAGAAATCCCTTCCTAGGGGTCGGGACCACCATGTTCTTCCTATGGACCAACGATGGAGGCCTTAGGTCCTCTCTTCGAAAACCTTCTCCCACTCAATCTTTTGAAGTCAAAGTTTTATTTTAAAATTATGCATGAACAATTTTAATATGAGCGGCACTCCCTATTCTATATGACATTTTATCAATAAACATGGTAAATCATATTATAATGCAGACAAGCAAAGCAATCAAGCAAAGCTACAAGCAAAATAATAATAACCGTAATATTATGGTTCCACCCTAGAGAATAGAAAACTAAGATTACAAGAGAATAATCGAGACATTTATCGATTCTTCATTCTTGAATCCTCAAGCTGTATCCTAATTCATGTAATATCCATCTTCAAGTCTTCAATCCCATATGAATCAAATACTTCATATTTTCGATCATATCCAAATTTAATGTTTCTCAGAATCGTCCAAAAAATAAAATTAAAACTGCACCAGAAAAATTGCACCTTTTCTGGACACCTGGCAGCTCTCGATCGGCAGGCCGATCTGGGTGATAGGCCTGTCAGTCTTGTTCCATCGGCCTACCGATCTGATACATCAGCCTGCCAATCCATGCTGGTTTGGCCTACCGAACTGAAACTTTGGCCTGCCGGTAGACCACCAAATTTTCTGCCCCACTGTCGACCTGCCGGACCACATGTCCGGTCTACCGATTTGTGACCTTCGGCCTGCCGAACTGTGAGGTCCGGCATGCCGACCGAGCAAGAAACCCTCAATCCAAAAAATACAATTTTAATGCTATTTATCAATTTTATTTTCAACAATTTAAAAACATAAAATTAGAGACTCAGGAAATACCTGGAGGCGCCATCATCAATCTTTAAGATCCGACTTCTCGTTCCGTCTTCTCTGAATAATTATTTAATTACAAAATTCTTACAAATTAAAAATTAAATAACAATTCCTAGACGGAGATGATAGTCCACCATATAATTACATGAAAAACCTAGATACACATTCTAACCTCTAAGGAACCATAACCAATATTAATTAATTAATAAATAATTAAACAACAATTTAATCAATCATAATTAATAAATAAACATTCACCACATAATCCATGATAACTTATATATTATATAGAAACCTAGAGTGCCATCTCTCTATAAAATTCAATTCAAGCATAGGAGAGATTAAAATCACAAAATTTATGCATATAACATGATCACAAACTTGCAAATTTATGTAAAAACCTTGGCTCTGATACCAATTGTTGGAAACAAAGTGCGCAGCAGAATTCTAAAAATTTTCCATCAGAGTAATTTCCAAAACACAAGTTTGACATGTTATATGTATAAATTAGACAGATCTTACTAACCTTTGTGTGAAGATCCTCTGCAGCCTGTGAAAAGAAGTAACGTTCTAGAAGAGCCTCAACCAACTGGTCTTCTTTGCTATTCTCTATCCACAACCGGAGTGAGTGTGGGCTCACACGTACAGCTCTTCCACCGGTGACTCTCCTTCCAACCAATAGAGAGAAACCAAAGCTAGTGTTTGTGATTTGTGAACAAAAGCTCTCAGGGAGTTTTTAGATGCTCACTAGAAGAGTATCACTCTTAATCTCTCGACTGATATGAGTAAATCATGTGACTCACTCTCTTTATATAGCTATTGGTCCTGGGGTCAGTCCATATCAGATTAGGTCTCAAAAACTCGAAATAGAATCAAGTTCGGATCAATATCTGATAAGATCCGCATGAAAACGCGTAATCTTATCTCCCGCTGGTCGGCAGGCCGAACTCCCGAGGAAAACCTCCGCGAATCTTTTATTTTCCACCCGAGATTCTAAAGGATAAAGTCTCAATTTTGATTCAAATAACCCAATAGAGAAGTTATCCGATCAAAACAAACTTTACCAAGATAATCTCTAAGAAAATAAATCAATTCACAATAATTCTACAAGTTTATCTTGTTCTAATTTGTCCATAATTAAAACAACCGATAAACAGACAAGAATTATCTGATCGCAATAATTTAACAAGTTTATCTAGAACTAATTTCTTACAAAATTAATTCAACCGATAAACAGACATGAATTATTTGATTTTTAAAAATTTTAAACCAATCTGATAAATCTGACATAAGTCACCAATTATTGGAACAACACGCCGTGTCGTTACAGGATTTTGTGAGCTAGCAAAGGGGACCAAAATGGACCTACAAAGTTCAAGCTCATGATAATTATGAAACCCAATATCCCAGATATACATTTCACAATTATCAACTCCAGCGCTACTCCACTAAAAGCTTGGAGCTGCACTCTCAAACTTTATAGAATTACGAAACTCGTGTATCTAAGTCTCCATGACATATCATAGTGTATCGCATCCCCATATGATTATCCATAATTAGCTTATGGACAAGTTCTGTCTTACCTTCTCGATTATTTTTATCTTACGTTCCATTCTCTCGCCATTAGAAAACTTACCATCCAAAGATAGTATACCATTCGGTTACACCTATGTATCCCAATGGTGGAGCACTCCAGTTTTCCAATTACAAGACAACACGTATAAGAGGATATCATTGCTCCAAAAGAGGAGCTATGGATTCCATATCTATGAATAACAAGTCTACGCTATCAAGAGTCATGCCTCCAACGTACCGGCATGCATACCACTACAGAGATGCGGGAGTCACCCATTGGTACATCAAAAGACACAAGTCGAGACAACGGGCCCACTATTCATCTCATGATGAAGATACAATACAAATGACTGCCTAAAGTGAATTGATTTTCCAAGACAGAATTATTAATCCAAATCAATTCACTTTATGTCCTGATCCAACACATCGTCACCTATGACAACGCGCCAATGTTTCTATTCACGGAGTCCAACTCCGATGGCCAAGACAAACCATCTCCCAAAAGGGATATAGACAACATAACAATGTTTACATGAATAAAACGCCCAACTTTATTCCCTCGATTGCGGATCATATGTTTTAGACCGTCACCTTAAGAATCGTGTCTTCCGCATAATCAGTCCATCATATGCCCAATTCTTAAGGTTTAGACTGACAGTCTCAGACTACTGTTTGCTTATCATACATTCAACAAATATGAACGTAAAGAGGAAAAGATTTGGTATATATAAATGAATAAATTCTTTATTGATAAAAGTGTCTCCAAAAACGTATTACATTTTTACTCCTTAAGGCATACATGTCTAACAAACATATCTTTAAGATTATCCAAGATCTGCTTGGCAGTCTCATAATCTTGATGTTGAGTCTGCAGCAAGTTGTTCATGGTAGCCATAACATAACAGCGGGCTAGATCATTATCATCTTTCTAGCGATCGTATGCTTGGAATTGCTCATTACTTGAGTCTCCCGTAGGCTCGAGAGGACAAGGGGTTGTCAATACATATTTTAGTTTCTCAAAGGATAGGACGATGTCCAGGTTTCATTTCCAATCATTATAATTCTAACCGGTTAATTGGTTTTTGTCAAGTATCGATGATAAAGCGTTTTTAGACATTTTCAATCTACAATCTACAATAAAGAATCATATATAAAACCATACAAATGTGTTTATGTGTCAAAACCTTGAAAATATCACAACCTTACAACGATAATTCCCAACTTAGAATTTAACAAGCTCCTAGGGGAGTCATGCCAAATTCAATCAGGAACACGGATCCCCTCCTGATTAATATATGCCATCCAGAACCCGTATGATCCAGCATATAGTAATAGTCATTTCTTTGGCCATTAATTTTATTAACAGAGCTCCTAGGGGAGGTTAATAATAAAATTAACGTGAGTGTATAACCATCGTTTCAATATTTTATCCACGATTTATAATCACCACCTAGGGCTGCTCAACCATAAATCACACTAAAATACCTTATCCTTTCAGAGATCTAATCTGGTACATGATAGAAATCCCTTCCTAGGGGTCGGGACCACCATGTTCTTCCTATGGACCAACGATGGAGGCCTTAGGTCCTCTCTTTGAAAACCTTCTCCCACTCAATCTTTTGAAGTCAAGGTTTTATTTTAAAATTATGCATGAACAATTTTAATATGAGCGGCACTCTCTATCCTGTATGACATGTTATCAATATACATGGTAAATTATATTATAATGTAGTCAAGCAAAGCAATCAAGCAAAGCTACAAGCAAAATAATAATAACCGTAATATTATGGTTCCACCCTAGAGAGTAGAAAAATAAAGATTACAAGAGAATAATCGAGACATTTATCGATTCTTCATCCTTGAATCCTCAAGCTGTATCCTTCTTCATGCAATACCCATCTTCAAGTCTTCAATCCCGTTATGAATCACAAAACTTCATATTTCTGGTCATATCCAAATTTAATGTTTCTCAGAATCGTCTCAAAAATAAAATTAAAACTGCATCAAAAAAATTACACCTTTTCTGGACACTTGGCAGCTCTCGGTCGGCAGGCCGATCTGGGTGATTGGCCTACTGGTCATGAAGGTTCGGCCTGCCGGCAGAGCACCCCAATTTCTGGCCCACTATCAGCCTACCAGACCACATGTCCGATCTGCCGATCTGTGACCATCGGCCTACCGAACTGTGACGTCCGGCATGCTGACCGAGCAGAAAAAATTATTCCAGAAAATACAACTTTAATGCAATTTATCAATTTTATTTTCAACAATTCAAAAACATAAAATTAGAGACCTAGGAAATACCTGGGGGCGCCATCATCATTCTTCTAGATCCGTCTTCTAGATTCGTCTTCTCCGAATAATTATTTAATTACAAAAATTCTTGCAAATTTAAAATCAAATAACAATTCCTAGACGGAGATGATGGTCCGTCATCTAATTACATGAAAAACCTAGATACACATTCTAACCTCTAAGGAACCATAACCGGTATTAATTAATTAATAAATAATTAAACAACAATTTAATCAACCATAATTAATTAATAAATATTCACCACATAATCCATGACAACATATATATTATATAGAAACCTAGAGTACCATCTCTCTATAAAATTCAATTCAAGCATAGGAGAGATAGATATCACAAAATTTATGCATATATCATGATCACAAACTTGTAAATTTATGTAAAAAACCATGGCTCTAATACCAATTGTTGGAAACGCGGTACGCAGTGGAATTTTACAAATTTTCATCAGAGTAATTTTCATAACACAAGTTTGACATGTTATATGTATAAATTAGACAGATCTTACTAACCTTTGTGTGAAGAACCTCCGTAGCCTATCAAGAGAAGTAACGTTCCAGAAGAGCCTCAACCAACTGGTCTTCTTTGCTATTCTCTATCCACAACTGGAGTGAGTGTGGGCTCACACATACAGCTTTTCCACTAGTGACTCTCCTTCCAAACAAGAGAGAGAACCCAAAGCTAGTGTTCGTGATATGTGAACAAAAGCTCTCAGGGAGTTTTTCAGATGCTTACTAGAAGAGTATCATTCTTAATCCCTCAATTGATCTGAGTAAATCATGAGACTCACTCCCTTTATATAGCCATTGGTCCTGGGGTCAGTCCTTATTAGATTAGGTCTCAAAAACTCGAAACAGAATCAAGTTTGGATCAATATCTAATAAGATCCGCGTGAAAATGTGTAATCTTATCTCCCGCTGATCGGCAAGCCGAACAGGCCCATTCGGCAGGCCAAACATGTCATTCGACAAGCCGAACTCTCGAGAAAAAATCTCCGCGAATGTTTTATTTTTCACCCAAGACTCTAAAGGATAAAGTCTCAGTTTTGATTCAAATAACCCAATAGAGAAGATATCTGATCAAAACAAACTTTATCAAGATAATCTCTAAGAAAATAAATCAATTCACAATAATTCTGCAAGTTTATCATGATCTAATTTATCCAAAATTAAATCAACCGATAAACAGACAAGAATTATCTGATCCAATAATTCAACAAGTTTATCTTAAATTAATTTTATTACAAAATTAATTCAACTAATAAACAGACATGAATTATTTGATTCTTACAAATTTTAAACCAATCCAATAAATCCGACATAAGTCACCAATTATTGGAAATGCATGCCGTGTCGTTACAGGATTTTGTGAGCTAGCAAAGGGGATCAAAATGGACCTATAAAGTTCAAGCTCATGATACTTATGAAACCCAATATCCCAGATATACATTTCACAATTATCAACTCCAACGCTACTCCACTAAAAGCTTGGAGCTGCACTCTCGAACTTTATAGAATTACGAAGCTGGTGTAGCTAAGTCTCCATGACATATCAAAGTGTATCGTATCCCCATATGATTATCCATAATCGGCTTAAGGACAAGTTCTGTCTTACCTTCCCGATTATTTTTATCTCACGTTCCATTGTCTCACCATTAGAAAACTTACCATCCAAAGATAGTATACCATTCGGTTACACCTATGTATCCAAATGGTTGAGCGCTCCAGTTTTCCAATTACAGGACAACGCATATAAGAGGATATCATTACTCCTAAAGAGGAGCTATGGATTCCATATCTATGAAAAACAAGTCTACGCTATCAAGAGTCATTCCTCCAACGTACCGGCATGCATACCACTATTGAGATGTGGGAGTCAGCCTTTGGCACATCAAAAGACACAAGTCGAGACAACGGGCCCACTATTCATCTCATGATTAAGATACAATACAAGTGATTGTCTAAAGTGAATCGATTTGCCAAGACAGAATTATTAATCCAAATTAATTCACTTTATGTCCCGATCCAACACATTGTCACCTATGACAAAGCGCCAATGTTTCTAGTCACGGAGTCCAACTCCGATGGTCAAGACAAACCATCTCCCAAAAGGGATATAGATAACATAACAATCTTTACATGAATAAAGTGTCCAACTTTATTCCCTCGATTGCGGATCATATATTTTAGACCATCACCTTATGAATTGTGTCTTCTGCATAATCAGTCCATCATATGCCTAATTCTTAAGGTTTAGACTGACAGTCTCAGACTACTGTTTGCTTATCATACATTCAACAAATATGAACGTAAAGAGGACAAGATTTGGTATATATAAATGAATAAATTCTTTATTGATAAAAAATGTCTCTAAAAACATATTACATTTTTACTCCTTAGGGCATACATGTCTAACAATATGAACTTTATTGTAGATTAAAATTTCTAAAAATGCTTTATCTTTGATACTTGATAAAAACCAATTAACTGGTGAGAATTACAATAATTGGAAAAGAAACCTGAATATTGTCCTATCCTTTGAGAAACTAAAATACGTGCTGACGACACCATGTCCTCCCGAACCTACCAGGGAATGCAATAATGAGCAAATCCAAGCATATGATCGCTAGAAAGATGTTAACGATCAAGCCCACTGTTATATTATGGCTAGCTTGAATAACATGCTGCAGGCTCAATGTGAAGATTATGAGACTGTGAAGCAGATCATGGATAATCTTGAAGATATTTTTGAAGGCCAAGCCATAATAAAATGTCAAGAGGCACTTCAAAAACTTTTTAATTGCAAATAAAAACTGGGGACTCTTGTGAAAGGGCATATGATATTATCAAAGGTTACCTAGTTAAGGCTTAAGCCCATGGAGCTAATATCGATGTTGAATCACAGATGACTGTGGTTTTTAAGACTCTATCAAAGGAGTTTACCTCGTTAGTGCTTCATACAATTTGAGCAATAGACAGGATGTGACCTTAATGGAGCTGATGAAGCAGTTACAGGAGTTCAAAAATCTAATCAAGGAAACTCCTACGGGTGGTGAGGCTAACTTGACAGTTACATCTAGTTCAAATCTTAACCTTGGGAATGGAAGAACGCAAAAGGCTAAGAACAGGAAGTCTTTTATTCTTACAAATAGCAATAATAAGAAGAAGAAAAAGAAGAACCCAAAGAAGCTCAAGTGTTTTTTCTATGGGAAGATTAGGCACATTAAAAAGAATTGTAAGGACTTCCTTTCTCGAGGAGGTAAGTGTGATCTCTTGGTTATTGAAGCTTGTTTGGTTAAGGAATCAGGAGACACTTGGGTCATAGATTCTAAAGCAACTACTCATGTTTGTGTTTCTCTACAGGGGTTCAAAGAAATTAGAAGTTTGCTGCATGAAGACTTCATGTTTCGGATGGGCGATGGATCCTTAGTGTTGCCTGAAGCAATGGGAGCCATTGATCTTTATTTTGATGATAATCATAGGATTTTACTTTTGTGAGATTGTTTTAATGTTCCTAGACTTAAAAGGAAATTAATATCTATAGCTTGTTTATTTAAAGATTCTTATTCAGTTTCTTTTAGTAATTAAGTGGTGATTTGCAAAAGCTAATCTTTTATCTATGATGGATGGATGTAAAACAATCTATATTTTATCAAATCTAAGATGGACTTACTGGTTAATATGAGGTTAATGATAATAAGTCTAAAAGATTTAAGACTTCTCACTCTATAAAGACCTATCTTTAGCGTTTGCAATTTGGTGATATTAGCCTAACTAGGATTCAAATGTTGGCAAGGGATGGACCTTTAAGTCACTTAAAGGTGGAATCTATACCACAATGTGAATCTTGTTTGGAGGACAAAATGACTAAAAGACCAATCGAGTCTAAGGGCAATAGGGCCAAAGAGGTTTTAGAACTTATGCATAGTGATGTTTGTGGTCCCATGAACATTCAAGCATGAGGAAGGTATGAGTACTTTGTCACTTTTATTGATGATTACTCAAGGTATGGGAATATCTACGTAATGCATCATAAGTGAAACTTTTGACAAGTTTAGGGAGTTTCGGGCAGACGCGAAAAAACAATTCGGTAAACCCAAAAGGCACTATGATCCGATCACGGTGGTGAATACGTCTCTAATGAGTTCCTAGATCACTTATTAGAGAATGGGATTTTATACCATTTGATTGTACTAGGCACTCCGTAGCAGAATGGCGTAGTTAAGAGAAGGAATAGGGCTTTGTTGGACATGGTCAAGTCCATGATGAATTATTCATTATTGCCTTTATATTTTTGGGGCTATGCGCTACAAACCGCATGTTATCTTTGGAAAAATATGCCTTCAAAATCAGTTCCTAAAACTCCTCATGAGTTGTGGATAGGAAATAAGACATCTTTAAACTATATTCGCATATGTGGATGTCCGGCTCATGTCTTGTCTAAGGAAGTGAATAAGTTGAAAGCATGTTTGGACGTTTATGTATTTGTAGGATATCCATAAGGGACTAAAAGAGGTTATTTCTATATCCCAAAGGAAAATAAAGTCATCGTTTCAACAAATGCAATGTTCCTTGAGGAAAGTTACATCAACAACTTTAAGCCTCGAAGTAAAGAGCACTCGAGGAGTTAGCGAGTGATTTGATCACTCTGGGGGTTCCTATAGAAACCAATCCAATTGATGTAGAAAAACCAACCGAACAACAACCTATGGGGCTTTAGTGTAGTGGGAGGATCAGATGTTAACCCGAGAGGTATATGTTCAATGGTAATACCTTTTTTGCTAAAACGGATGAACATAACAGGGATCCTTATACTTACAAAGAGGCTATGGAGGATTTTGATTCAAAACTCTAGACAGAAGCCATGATCATTGAGATAAAGTCTATGAAGACTAATTAGGTTTAGGAATTTCTAGATCTTCCTGAAAGGGTAAAAACTATAGGGTGTAAGTAGATCTATTAAAGAAAGAGAAGAGCAAATGGAAAAGTCAAAACCTATAAGGCTAGACTGGTAGCTAAGGGATAGATGCAAAAGAAAGGAATTAGTTACTAGGAAACCTTTTCACTTGCAGCCATGTTTAAGTCCATCCGTATTCTCTTATCCATAGCTGCTACTCTCGACTCTGAGATTTGGCAGATGGATGTCAAGACGGCTTTTCTAAATGGCTATCTTGATGAGTCCATATATATGGTACAGCTAGACGGGTTAAAGGCTAAGGGTCAGGAGGGTAAGGTTTGTAAGCTGCTAAAGTTAATTTATGGACTTATGCATGCTTCCTATTCTTAGAACATAAGATTTGATTAGGTGATCAAGGCTTATGGGTTTGAACAAAATGTGGACGAACCATGTGTTTGCAAACACATTAAGGATGGGAAGGTAGTTTTTCTACTGCTCTATGTAGATGACATTCTGCTAATTGGCAATGGCGTTGAGGAATTGTCATCTGTCAAACTATGATTGACCAAGCAGTTTGATGTGAAAGATTTAGGTGAAGCTACTTATGTTCTCAGTATCTAGATCTTTCGGGATAGGAAGAGCAGAATGATAGTTTTGTCCTAAGCGGCTTACATAGATAAAATTCTCAAAAGATTGGCAATGTAGGATTTCAAGAAAGGTAGGCAACTATCTAGGTTTGGAGTTACTATTTCTAAGAAAGGCTCACCAAAGTCTGATGAAGAAAGAGAACACATGAAGAATGTGCATTATGTTTTGGTAGTAGGTAGTCTCACGTATGCCATGCTTTACACACAACTAGAAATTTGTTATGCAATCGAGATAGTAAGTCGGTTTCAATCAGACTTGTGATCGAACCACTAGGTTACGATCAAGCATATGTTCAAGTACTTAAGAAGGACAAGAGGGTATATACTTGTATATTTGGGTGAGGATTTAACACCTCTTGAATATACTAATTTTGATTTTCAATCTTGTCTAGATTTGAGAAGATCGACTTTTGGTTTTGTGTTTACTCTGTGCAGCGATGCCATTGTTTAGAGAAGTGTCAAGCAAGATTGCATTTCAGAATCAACAATGGAAGCCGAGTATGTGGCAGCTAGTGATGCTTTAAAAAAAGCAATGGGGCTCCACAAGTTCCTTGGGGATCTTGAGGTAGTTTCTAGTATGGATATGTTAGACATGTATGCCCTAAGGAGTAAAAATGTAATAAGTTTTTAGAGACATTTTTATCAATAAAGAATTTATTTATTACTAATATACCAAATCTCGTCCTCTTTACATTCATATTTGTTGAATGTACGTTAAGCAAACAAAAGTCTGAGACTGTCAGTCTAAACCTTTAAGAATTGGGCATATGATGGACAGATTATGCAGAAGACACGATACTTAAGGTGATGGCCTAAATCATAAGATCCGCAATCGAGGGAATAAAGTTGGGTGATTTATTCATGCAAAGATTATTATGTTGTCTATATCCCTTTTGGGAGATGGTTTGTCTTGACCATCAGAGGTGGACTCCATGAATAGAAACATTGGCACGTTGTCATAGGTGACGATGTGTTGGATCGGGACATAAAGTGAATTGATTTAGATTAATAATTCTGTCTCGACAAATTGATTCACTCTAGACAATCATTTATACAGCATCTTAATCCTACGATGAATAGTGAGCTTGTTGTCTTGACTTGTGTCTTTTGATGTACCAAAGGGTGACACCCATATCTTAATAGTGGTATGTATGCCGGTATATTTGAGGCATGACTCTTGATAGCGTACACCTATTATTTATAGATATGAAATCCATAGCTCCTCTTTAGGAGTATTGATATTCTCTTATATGCGTTACCCTGTAATTGAAAAACTGGAGCGCTTGACCATTTGGATACATAGGTGTAACCGAATAGTATGTTGTCTTTGGATGGTAAGTTTTTTGATGTGAGATAATGGAACGTAAGGTAAAAATAATCGGGAAGGTAAGACAAACCTTGTCCTTAAGCTAGTTCTGGATAATCCTTAGGGGATATGATACACTATGATATGTCATAGAGACTTAGCTATACGGGCTTTATAATTCTATATAGTTTGAGAGTGCAGCTCCAAGCTTTTAGTGGAGTAGCGTTGGAGTTGATAATTATGAAATGTATTTCTGGCATATTGGGTTTCATAATTATCGGGAGCTTAGACTGTATAGGTCCATTTGGTCCCCTTTGCTAGCTCACAAAATCCTGTAACAATACGGCGTGTTTTTTCAATAATTAGTGACTTATGTCATATTTATTAGATTTGTTGAAATTCGGAAGAATCAAATTATTCATATCTGTATATCGGTTGAATTAATTTTGTGATAATTTAATTAATTCATGATAAACTTGTTGAATTATTGGGATCGGATAATTCTTGTCTGTTTATCAGTTGATTTAATTTTTGATTTACTAATGAAAGGTTGCCAACAGATTGTCCTCTAGGCTCAAAGTTTATTGTCTTTGGCACCCCTATTGCTTCTACATTGGACAAGTACTCTGAGCAAAATTCAACTGATTCCTCCGCTATGTAACTTTCTATAAGACATCCCTCTACCCTATTTTGGTTCTTCACATAACCCTTCAAAACCTATATATGTCTTTGAAAAGGATACTCCATGTCAAATACCCTAGTTTGCACAACTTAACTTCACGAACTAAGGCTTACAGGTTGCTCATTGTCTCTTAAGGGTGGGTGTCAAACCATGGCTCCATAAATACGTAATTTTCCTCCCAACCTTGGTTGTTCCGTGAAAAATTTCATTTCTAATAATCAAACTTGGCCATATCTACCAACATATAGTAGGCTTCATTAAAGGATCTTTGATAGAAAGTGGTGCTGCCATATCTACATTCCAACCAATTTCTTGTTATGTCGCATAAGCCATTAAGGAAGACATGCAATTGACACTCCTTAGCAAAACCGTGGTGGGAAAACTCAATTAGCATTTTTTTTGTACTATTACCGAGCACTATATAATGGTTCTAAGTATTGTTGGGAAATATTCAAGAGCACTTGTCGATAAAACATGTCAAAGTGCCTCCACAAAATAAACAAAATTAAAAACAAAAGATAACAAAAAGAAATAAAAAGATTTAAATTAATCCTAGAGCTAATTAGTATCGATATTAATCAAAACTAAACAAATCAATCCCCAACAAAGCCACCAAAAACTTGTTCGTTGGAAATTGTAAGTGTACAATACCATATAAGCAAGTATATTATCATGAATAGAGTATCATTCCTACAAAGATTGTGTTTAATTTCGTTAATTATTGAAATTGTATTAACTCCACAATTATTCAAATAATTGATTAAAAAGAAAATAAAATGAAACTAATAAAATAAATGAAACTAAAATAATAAAATAAAGCTTTAGGGATCCAATTTGTCCTAATTAAGGTCATTTGAATTAAATTTGCTCTTTAAATGATTAATTTTAATTAATAAAATTGTTAGCCATTGTTAGCTGAATACACAAAATTACCTACTTTCCTTTTCTAATAAACTAGTATCAATTTCTATGTTAATTAGAATCTCTATATTCCTATGAAGAATTAATTAACATAAACTTGTTACGTTCAGGCATTCACAATGACTAAGGATATATCCTTATTCTAAATTGTACATGCTACCCTATTATTAATTAATACCATAATTCCATTTTCTAATTTCATTTAAGTCCAACATGTAACCAAATTATTAGGAGCATTTAGTACATAGTAGAATAGCCAATTATTAATAATCAAATACCAATCAAAGAGAGCATAAGTAAATCAAATTCCCTCAATTGGATCCATTAGAACCATAATATTCAAGCACTAATATACAAGCATTTTTAAAGTATACAAAGATGAGAAAATAAAAATAGAGAAAAAATCACCAAAGTGGAGATGTCACAAACTCCAAATTCCCTCTTCCTTAATTTTCCTCTTCCTCCTCTTTGTAGCTCCAAAATGCCCTTCAATGGTGTCTAAAAAAAACGAAATAGTTAAATCTAAAACAAAAATCAAAACTAAATCTAAAATAAAATCCTATCAAAAATTTTAATTTTAATTTGTTGCTTTTTTTTTCTTATTTCTTGTTCAACTCTCTCTAATCAGCTAGCTCCCTTAATGGCCTCCTTAGGCGCTATTCCTCAAATAGCATACCAAGAGCCCATCAAAAACCCCCAATTCTCCTTTTCCACACCAAAGAATAGGACATTGACACTGTTGGACGTGTGTCGCAGCATAAATGGAGGGAGGCTGAGTTGAGGCACTTGCATCACTATAGTGGTGGGTCATACATGAGTGTAAAGGATGCATGAAGCATGGGATCGAGCATGGCTAGGCTAGTGCATTGATGCGGCTAGCCATGTAGGGAGCAAAGACTGGCTTGGTGATGCTACTATTGACGCATAACGTCATGAGTCGATGGAATCTAAGATTTGCGTGTATGGTTCTTTGTTGGAGCTGAGTTTGAATTTGAATCTTTCTATCTTTTTTACCTAAAATTTATTTTAAATTTCAAATTACCCTTTCACCTACACAAAAACGAAAAATGAAATGAATAGAAGTGGAAATAATAATAATAATAATAATAGTAGTAGTAGTAATAATAATAATAATAATAATCATCATCATAAAATTTAGTTAAATTAAAATAGAAGTAAATAAATCAAATTACAAAAATAAAATAAGATATACAAAAATAACAAAATTAAATAAAAATATCAAGAACGTAGCAAAAATATTTGCATTAAAGTACATGAATGACTAGTTTTATAGAGTTATCAATTACTAACTCCAAGAATTTTTCGTTTTGCATTGACTCCAAATGTGGCACAACCATCATTGTTCTAGGTAAAGTTGGAGGACAATGAGAGATCTCCAATCATGTACTTGGAGTAACTACTATTGAAAAACCACTTAACTGCCTCCTTTCTTAGTACCTACAAAATATAAATCTTTGGTATCTATATAACTTTGGGTTTGCTAATATTAGTCTTTCAGGTTTTGGGAACCTATTCCTTTTTAACTCCAAAATATGCACTTTTTATGGGAAAAAAGAAAGCAGTATGTCCTTATTGATTTTAATCAGTACATGCATTGTTTGAGTTATTTTCACTAGATTATGTCTTGCCAAAATAATTTTTGAGGAATTTTAGTTTAATGTGACTTGTAGCCTATTCCTCCTTTGTTGATAACACAATGTTGTTCACTAGGCATTAAATTAGAGGTTTTCTTTTTATTGTTGAACTTTACAATTATTTTTGTCAAGTATCGACACTCTTTGATTTTCTCATTTTTCAAAACCCCAATTTCATCTTGAAGTATTGCAATTTCTTTATAACGTTCCTAAGACCTAGATTCTCATAGTTATCATGCAAATTATCAAAGGCTCTAGATAGCAAAAATAATCAAACTCATTGCAATCATCAATGAAGAGTAAAGGGAAGTTACTTCATTATCATCGAGAGCCATAAAACACATGTTGGCAACTTTTCTCAGCTTTTCTTCATTGGATGCTTCAAGATCAAGTTCACCTTGTGTAGCTTAGAGAAGTTTCTAGATTCTCCTTTCTTGCTTCCCTTTCTTTTGAGTGGAGACTCTAGTCTCTTATAGCTGATTTCCTGCAATCATAGTAAATTACCATATCTCTCTTTGATTTTTCCCCTTGATCCTTGTTTCTTCTTGATCCTTTACACTGATTAAACTTCCTATAGAACTTTTTTTATTTCTTCGCAAGCAAGGCCATCATGCCCAATTCTCTTCAATTAAGCGATATGTCTTCATCATCATTGTCATCTTCATCCTCTTCTTGGATGGAAGCCTTCGAAGCAATTCCTTTCTTCTTTTTGTCTTTTTCTTCTTGCCTTTGCTTTCTATGTTGGAAAAACAGTACGCAGTAGAGTTTTAAAAATTTTTATATCAGAGTATTTTCCAAAACACAAGTTTGACACACTATATGCATAAATTAACCAAATCTCACAAGCCTCATAAATGCAAAAAAGCTCTCGCAATCTGTGAAGAGCATAATGTTCTAGAAGAGCCTCAACCAACTGGTCTTATTTGCTATTCTCTATCCATGATCAGAGTGCGTGTGGGCACATGTCGTTTAGCCTTTCCTCAGTGACTCTCCTTCCAACTAATTGAGAAAAGTCAAAGCTAGTGTTCATGATTTGTGAATAAGAGCTCTAAGGGAGTTTTAGAATCTCACCAGTAGAGTCTCACTTTTAATTTCTCAATTGATCTAAGCAACAAGAAGTCTTACTCCCCCTTTTATAGAGGTTAGGAGCAAGAGTCAGTCCTTATCAAATAAGGCCTCGAAAATTCAAATTAGAATCAAATCAGGAACAATATCTGATAAAATCCATATGAAAACATGTGATTTATTTATTGCTCAGTAAGTAGGCCAAACTAACAGATCGGTCTGCCAAACTTGCTCCATCGGTAAGCCAAACTAGAAGATCAGCCTGCCGAACTTGCAATAAATGATACCTATGAATTTTTATTTTTCACTCGAGATTCTTGAGATAGAGCCTCTATTTTAATTCAAATAACCCAATAGAGAAGTTATCTGATTTAAAATAGTCATATCTAGATAATGTCTAGAAAAATAAATATTCCTAATAGTTTAACAAGTTTATCTTGAATTAATTTATTTAAAACAAATCTCGCCAATAAATGGACATGAATGATCTGATCCCGATAATTCAACAAGTTTATCTTGAATTAATTTTCACAAATTTAATTCAACTAATAAACAGACAAGAATTATCTAATCCTATCGAATCTTCTGCCAATCTAATAATTTGACACATGCCACCAATTATTGAAAAACCACGTCGTATCGTTATAGGATTTTTATAAGCCAGCAAAGGGGACCTGATAGACCTATATAGTTCAAGCTCCTAATAATTATGAAACCCAATATCGCATAGATACATTTCATAATTATCAACTCCAATGCTACTCCACTTAAAGCTCAGAGCTACACTCTCGAACTATATAAAATTACCAAGCCCATATAGCTAAGTCTCCATGACAAGTCATAATGTATCATATCCCGATAAGATTATCCATAATTAGCTTAAGGATAAATTCTGTCTTACCTTCCTGATTATTTTATCTTACGTTCTAGTATCTCATCATCAGAAAACTTACCATCCAAAGGCAGTAAACCATTTGGTTACACCTATGTATCCAAATGGTTGAGCACTCTAGTTTTTCAATTATAAGAAAATGCATATAAGAGGATATCAACTACTCCTGTAGAGGAGCTATGGATTCCATATCTATGAATAACAAGTCTACCCTATCAAGAGTTATGCCTCCAACGTATCGGCGTGCGTGCCACTATTAAAATGTGGACGTCACCCTTTGGTACATCAAAAGACATAAGTCAAGGCAATAAGCCCACTATTTATCTTAAGATTAAGATACAACACATATGATTGTCTAAAGTGAATTAATTTGCCAAGACAGAATTGTTGATCCAAATCAATTACACTTTATGTCCTAATCCAATACATCGTCACCTATGACAGTGTATCAATGTTTCTATTTGCAGAGTCCACCCCTAATGGCCAAGACAAACCATCTCCCGTTAGGAATATAGACAACATAACAATCTTTGTATCAATAAAGTGCCCAACTTTATTCCCTTGATTACGGATCTTATGATTTAGACCTTCACCTTAAGAATCATGTCTTTTGCATAATCTGCCCATCATATACCCAATTCTTAATGGTTTAGACTAACAGTCTTAGACTTTTGTTTGCTTAATATACATTCAACAAATATAAATGTAAAGAGGACAAGATTTGGTATGTAAATGATAAATAAATCCTTTATTGATAAAATGTCTCCAAAAACATGTTATATTTTTACTCCTTAGGGAATATATGTTTAACAATCTCCCACTTGCACTAAGTGAGTAAATATGACTAATCTTGCACCCCCATAGCTTCCACATGCCTCTCGAAGACTCTCCCAATAAGTGTCTTCATTAATGGAGCAGCTAAATTGTCCTCTGACACGATTTTACACATAGCGACATGCCCACCTCCTATGAAGTCCTTTATCACATGATACTTTTGATCAATATGTTTACTCTTCTTGTGAAATCTTGGTTCCTTAGCAGTAGCTATCGCCACATTGTTATTATAGTATAATAATACTGCCTTATGCATACCAGGGACTATCTCAATATCCCCAAAGAACTTACAAGGCCATGCTACTTTTTTTAAAGCATCACTAGCTACCACATACTCAGCCTCCATCGTTAAATCCAAAGTGCAATCTTGCATCACACTTCTCCATCTGATGACACCGCCACCTAGAGGAAACACAAACCAAGAAGTCGATCTCCTTGAATCTAGATGGGATTGAAAATCCAAATCAGTGTATCTTAGAGGAGTTAAGTCCTCACTTGAATTGACAAGCATATACCCTCAAGTCCTTCTTAGGTACTTGAAAATATGCTTGACTATAACCGAATGGATTGGTCCTAGATCCACCTGAAATTGACATGCAATCCCAACAACATAATAAATATCCGGTCACGTGCGAAGCATGGCATACATGAGACTGTCCACTGCCGAAGCATAAGGCACCTTCTTCATGTATTCTCTTTCTTTTTTAGACTTTGGAGAGTCTTTCTTAGAAAGAGTAATTCCAGATGTAGATGGTTGCCCACCTTTATTGGAATCTTGCGTGCAAACTTCTTGAGAATCTTATCTATGTAACCAGCTTGGGACAAAGCTATCATTCTATTCTTCCTATCCCAAAAGATCTAGACACCGAAAATAAAATTAGCCTCACCTAAGTCCTTCATGTCAAACTGCTTGGTCAACCATAATTTGACCAATGACAACGCCCCAATATCATTGCCAATTAGCAAAACGTCATCTACATGGAGTAGTAGAAAAGCCACTCCCCATTCTTAATGTGTTTATACACACATGGTTAATCCACATTTTATGCGAACCCATAAGTCTTAATCACTTAATTAAATCTTATGTTCCAAGAACGAGAAGCCTGCTTAAGTCCATATATTGACTTCATTAGCTTACAAACCTTACCCTCCTAACCCTTGACCTTGAACCCGTTTAGTTGTTCCATATAAATGGACTCATTAAGATAGCCATTTAGAAAAGCCGTCTTGATATCCATCTGCCAAGTCTCATAGTTGAGTGCTGCAACTATGGACAAGAGAATCCAGATGGATTTAAGCATGGCTACAGGAGAAAAGGTTTCCTCGTAATTGATTCCTTCCTTTTGCATGTATCCCTTAGCTACCAATCTAGCCTTAAAGGTTTTGACCTTTACATCCACTCCTCTTTTCCTCTTGTAGATCCACTTACACCATATGAGTTTTACCCCTTCGGGAAGATCCACAAGCTCCTACACCCAATTAGTCTCAATAGACTTCATCTCAATGTTCATGGCCTTTGTCTTGAGTTTTGAATTAACATCCTCCATAGCATCTGCATAAGTGTAAGAATCCCTATCATGCTCAGTCGGTTCAGCCAAGAAGGCCTCACCATTAAACATATACCTTTTAGGTTGACACCCAATCCTCCCACTGTGCCAAAGCCCCTTAGGTTGTTGTTTGGGTTCGTTTGGTTTTTCTACACTGATTAGAGTGGTTTCTACCAGAACCCCCAGAGTGATCAAATCACTGCTCAACTCTTCAAGCACGACTTTGCTTGAAGGCTCAAAGTTGTTCATGTAACTTTCCTCAAGGAAAGTTGCATTAGTTGAAACCACGACTTTATTTTCCTTTGGGTTAAAAAAATAACCCCTTTTAGTCCCTTTGGGATCTCCTACAAATATGCAAACTTCTAAACATGCTTCCAATTTATTCACATCCCTAAACAAGACATGAGCCAGACATCCCCATATTTTCCTACCCATCTACAACTCATGAGGAGTTTTAGTAACCGATCTTGAAAGCACGTCATTCAGAAGATAACATATAGTTTGTAGTGCATATTCCCAAAAGAACAAAGGCAATGATGAATAACTCATCATGGACCTAACCATGTCCAACAAAGTCCTATTTCTTCTCTCCACTATGCCATTCGCTGTAGAGTGCCCAACACAGTCAATTGGGATAAAATCCCATTCTCAAATAAGTATCCCAAGAACTCATCAGAAAGGTATTCATCACCTCGATCAATCAAAGTGCCTTAATGGGTCTACCCAATTGCTTTTCCACTTCAGCCTAAAACACCCTAAACTTGTCAAAATTTTTGCTTTTGTGGTGCATTAGGTACACATACCCATAAATACATGTACCCTTCTCATGCCCAGATGTTCATCGGTTCGCAAACATCACTATACATAAGTTCCAGAACCCCTTCGACCCTATTGCCTTTAGACTCGAATGGTCTTTGGTCATTTTGCCCTCTAAATAGGATTCACATTGTGCTATAGATTCCACCTTTAACTGGCTTAAAGGTCCATCCCTTACCAACCTTTAAATCCTATTCAAGCTAATATGACCTAATTGTAAATGCCAAAGATAAGTTTCATTAGAGTGAGAAGCCTTAAGTCTTTTAGAGTTATTGTCATTAACCTTAGTGTTCACTAGTGAGTACGTCTTAGGTTTAATAAAGTATAGGTTGTTTTGCATCCATCCATCGCAGATAAAAGATTTGTTTTTACGAATCACCACTTTGTTATTAAAAGAACCGAATAGGAATCTTTAAATAAACAAGCTACAGATATCAAATTCCTTTTAAGTTTAGGAACATAAAAACTAAACTCCTATAATTATCAAAATAAAGATGGACATCTCCCACAGCTTCAGCCAACACCAAGGATCCATCACCTATCTGAAACGTGAAGTTTTCACAAAGTAAACTTCTTGTTTCCTGGAATCCCTCTAGAGAAATACAAACATAATTAGTTGCTCCAAAATCTATGACCCATGTGTCACCTGATTCATCAAATAGACAAGTTTCCAAAAGATTACACCTATCTCTTTTGGAAAAAAAGTCCTTGAAATTCTTCTTTATGTGCCCAACCTTTTCATTCTTAGCCTTTTGCTTCCTTCCATTCCTTGGATTAGGATTGGAGACTGATGCACCTACCAAGTTAACCTCTCCACTAGTAGAAATTTCCTTCATCAGATTTTCAAACACCTGTAACTACTTTATCAACACTGTGAAGGTGACATCTTGTCTATTGCTCAAATAAGCTCTAAAAGGGATGAACTCCTTTGACAGAGTCTAAAAAACCATAGTCATCTGTGATTTGGCATCGATATTAGCTCCATGGGCATGAGCCTAGGCAAGATAGCCCATGACAAACATCATTTGCTCCTTCATAGATGTCCTGGTCTTTGCTTGTAGTTTAGAAGTTTTTGAAGTTCCCCTTGTCATTTCGTTAGGGCTTGGCCTCCAAACATGTCAACAAGATTATCCAAAATCTGCTTAGCAGTCTCATAATCTTCATGTTGAGACTGTAGCATGTCATTCATGCTAGCCATAACATACAGCAAACCTGATCGTTTGCATCTATCCAACGATGATACGCATGGACTTACTCATTAGTGGATTCCCTAGTAGGTTTGGGAAGACATGGTGTGGTTAACACAAATGATAGTTTCTCAAAGGATAAGATGGTAGTCAAGTTTCATTTCCAATCATTAAAATTCTCATCGGTTAATTGGTTTTTATCAAGTATAAAAGATAAAGCATTTTTAGACATTTTTAATCTACAATAAAGAATCATATACATAACATAAGCAAACGTATCATAATAGCTTAGTAAGTTAACAAAGTCATGAAAATATACAAAGGCGTTTATGTTTCAAAACCTTAAAAATATCACAACCTTATAACGATAATTTCCAACTCAAAATTCAACAAGCCGCCTTGGGGAGACTTGCCAAATTTAATTAGGAACATGGATCCCCTCCTAATTAATATATCCATCCAAGACCCATATGATCCAGCATATATTAATAATCATTTTTTGGCCACTAATTTTATTAACAGAGCTCCTAGGGGAGGTTAATAATAAAATTGACATGAGTGTGTAACTATCATTTTAACTACTTTATCCATGGTTTATTATCATCACCTTGGTGTGATCAACGAAAAATTATACTAAAGTAAATTATCCTCTTTGGAGACCCAACCCGGTATATGATAAAATCCCTTCCTTGGGGTCAGAACCACCATGTGCTACCTATGGACCAACGATGGAGGTCATATGTCCTCTTTTCAAAAACCTTCTCCCACTCATTCTTTTGAAATCAAGGTTTTATTTTATAAACATGCATGAACAATTTTTAATGAGCGGCACTCCCTATTCTATATGACATGTTATCAATATACATAGCAAATCATATTATAATGCAAAGAAGCAAAGCAAATATGCAAAGCCACAAGCAAAATAATAAATAACCATAATATTATTATGGTTCTATCCTAGAGAAAAGAAAATAAAGATTACAAGAGAATAATCAAAACATTTTATTGATTCTTTATCCTTGAATCTTAAAGCTGCATCTTTCTTCATGTAATGTCCATCTTCAAGTCTTCAATCCTGCATAGATCAAAAACTCCATATTTTCGATCATATTCAAAATTAATGTTTCTCATAATTGTCCCAAAAATAAAATCAAAACTACATAAAAAAATGCACCTTTTCTGAAAAATTACAACTCTCTGCTAGCATGACATTATGTGTGATCGGCCTGTCGGTCATGATCCATCGGCCTGCCAATCTTTTCAGGTAGGCCTACCGATCATGACAGTTTGGCTTGTTAAACTTTTGTAGGACAATTTGGCCTGTCAAATTGGAAAGTTAGGCATGTCACCAGAGCCATCAGATTTCTGCCCCTCAGACGACTTGCTGATTTAAGAACATCGGCCTGCCAAACCTGAGGGTTCGACTTGCCGAATGAGCAGAAATCGTAACATCCAAAAAATATATCTTTTATGTAGTTTTTTAATTTTATTTTTAACAATTCAGAAACATAAAATTGGAGACTCGGGATATACCTGGAAACACTATCATCCATCATCTAGATCCATCTTCTCCGAATGATTATTTAATTACAAAATTCACACAAATTTAAAATTTAATAATAATTCCTAGACAGAGATGATAGTTCACCATTTAATTACATGAAAAACCTAGATACACATTCTAACCTCTAAGGAACCATAATCGGCATAAATTAATTAATTAATAAATAATTAAATAATAATTTAATCAACTATAATTACTTAATAAACATTCATCATATAATCCATGACAACATAAAAATATATAGAAACCTAGAGTGCCAGCTCTCTAAACAATTGAATTCAAGCATAAGAGAGATCAAGATCATATAATTTATACATATAACATGATCACAAACTTGCAAATTTACGTAAAGCCCGTGGCTCTAATGCCAATTATTGGAAAAATAGCACGTAACGGAAATTTGAAAATTTTTATACCAGAATATTTACCAAAACATAAGTTTGACACACTATATGCATAAATTAACCAGATCTCACTAACCTCACAAACGCAAAAAAGTTCCCGCAATCTATGAAGAGTATAATATTCTAGAAAAGCCTCAACCAACTGGTCTTCTTTACTATTCTCTATCCACAATCGGAGTGCGTGTGGGCGCACGTCGTTTAGCCTTTACTCGGTAACTCTCCTTCCAACCAAACAATTGAGGAAAATCAAAGCTAGTGTTTGTAATTTGTGAACAAGAGCTCTCAGAGAGTTTAAGAATCTCACCAGTATAGTTTCACTCTTAATTTCTCAACTAATCTAAACAACAATGTGTCTCACTCCCTTTTTTATAGAGCTTGGGACCATGAGTCAGTTGTTATTAGATTAGGCCTCGAAAATACAAATCAGAATCAAATCAGAAACAATATCTGATAAAATCCATGTGAAAACACGTGATTTATTTATCACTCGGTCGGTAGGCCGAACTAACAGATCGGTCTACCAAACTTGTTCCATCGGCAGGCCGAACTTGCGATAAATGATACCTGTAAATCTTTATTTATCACCCAAGATTCTTGGGATAGAGCCTCAGTTTTAATTTAAATAACTCAATAACAAAGTTATCTTATTAAAACAGTCACATCTAGATAATCTCTAGGAAAATAAATATTTCAAATAATTTAACAAGTTTATCTTGAATTAATTTATTCAAAACTAATCTAACTGATAAACAGACATGCGTTATTTGATCCCGATAATTCAACAAGTTTATTTTGAATTAATTTTCACAAAGTTAATTCAACTAATAAACATATAAGAATTATCTGATCTTATCGAATCTTCTGTCAATCTGATGATTTGACACAAGCCACCAATTATTGAAAAACCACACTGTATTGTTATAGGATTTTTATGAGCTAGCAAAAGGATCTGATGGACCTATATAGTTCAAGCTCCTAATAATTATGAAACCCAATATCCTAGAGATACTTTTCATAATTATCAACTCCAATGCAACTCCACTAAAAGCTCAGAGCTACACTCTCGAACTATATAGAATTACCAAGCCCGTATAGCTAAGTCTCCATGACAAATCATAATGTATCATATCCCCATAGGATTATCTATAATCGCTTAAGGATAAATTCTATTTTACTTTTTTGATTATTTTTATCTTACATTCCAGTATCTTACCATCATAAAACTTACCATCCAATGACAATATACCATTCGGTTATACCTACGTATCCAAATGGTTGAATGCTCCAGTTTTCTAATTATAGAATAACATGGATAAAAGGATATCAACTACTCCTAAAGAGGAGCTATGAATTCCATATCTACAAATAACAAGTCTATGGTATAAAGAGTCAAGCCTCCAACATAACGGCATGCGTATCACTATCAAAATGTGGATGTCACCCTTTGGTACATCAAAGACATATGTCAAGACAACGAGCCCATTATTCATCTTAAGATTAAGATACAATATATATGATTATCTAAAGTGAATCGATTTACTAAGATAGAATTATTAATCCAAATCAATTCACTTTATATCCCGATCCAATATATCATCACCGATGACAATGTGCCAATGTTTCTATTCATAGAGTCCCCCTCCGATGGATAAGACAAATCATCTTTCGTTTGGGATATAGACATCATAACAATCTTTGCATGAATAAAGTGCCCAACTTTATTCCCTTGATTGTAGATCTTATGATTTAGACCGTCACCTTAAGAATTGTGTCTTTCGTATAATCTATCCATCATATGTCTAATTCTTAAAGGTTTAGACCAACAGTCTTAGACTTTAGTTTGCTTAACATACATTCAACAAATATGAACATAAAGAGGACAAAATTTAGTTTATAAATAATAAATAAATTCTTCATTGATAAAAATGTCTCCAAAAACATGTTACATTTTTACTCCTTAGGGCCTACATGTCTAACATTCTAGTGGTCTTATAAGGCATAAGAGATCCAATTAGCTCCTACAATGGTAGAGTAAAGAGATATTGGCTTCTTCCAAGGTTATTCTTTTGACTTGCCATGATATAGGTAGTGATCGAACAATCTTGCGTACTAAGTCACTTGTCTTGAACGTCCTACCAAGAGATTTCAAACTATTTATGATATCCGTAAATCAAGTATATGTTTTAGTATTGGGCTCACGATCTTTCATTTTGAACATCTCATAATCATGAGAAGATAATTAATTTTAGTTTCTTTGACTTAATGTATTCCCTCATGAACAATTTCTAAAGCACACCATATATCTTGTGTGGATGTGCAAGATGTGATTCTATTGAACTTATTTCTATCAAAAGCATAATATAATATGTTGATGGATGTAGCATTCAAGTCTAGCTTTTTCTCATTATTATCATCATATTCGTTTGGATCTTTGGGAACCATAACCTTATCCACTTCCTTCATAGGTTTATATTGGACTTTTTCAATGATTCTCTTCAAAGCATAGTCAATGGATTGCAAAAAAATTGTTATCATAAGGGCCTTCTATGGCGTTTTTCAAGTAAATGTAATAAACTCAGTTGATAAAAGGAGGTCTACTCATGGAATAACTTTTTATGTTTTATAAATTTTAAGTAGCCATGCTCAAGATTGTTAAATCTTCTTTTCAAAAATAAATTTGAGCACCTTGCTCTAATATCAATTGTTTGTCCAAGATTGACTACCCAAGAGGGGAGGGTGAATTGTGTTTTGAAAAATTTCTCAACTATTTGAAAATTAGAGTCAATCACAAAACAAGTAAGTGAGAGTAAATATAAAAACCTTTAACCAAAAAGCACAAAAGAATGAACTTTAAACAATAAAAGACCAAGTCACAAAATGCAATATATCAAGTTAATAATCATAGATTTTGAATATATCAACAAAAAATAATTTGCAAAAAAGTTAAAAGAGTAAAGAAAGAAAAGGTCAAATACAATTATAGTGGTTTGACAATATACCTATGTCCATTGTCTCCAATCAATGTCTCTTCCACTAACTTGATCGACTTTTGGCATGATCACACCTTATATAATCTGATGAATTCTTCCACTTGAGGCTCACCAAATGTCTACAAACTGTAATTTTATATGAAGATTGGCTAATCAAACAACCTCAAAATTAGAAGGCTTGGAAACCTATCACACTTGTTCTAGCAAGGATTTGAAACATACTTTTCATTCACTAGCGCCCTTAACAAAGAGCTTGAATACAAATTGAAATGACTAAAGAGTTGTAGAAGCATGCCATGAGAATTTTAGGCAAGTTCTAGCTAAAGATATTTTTTTTGTTCAAAGATGATCAGAAGTTATTTTGGAGACAATAACACTTAAAATATGATTTAAACTAAGTTCAAGGTGTCAAAAAGTGTCTCCAAGGTTGGAAATGCGGTTTTTACGTAAAAAAAAACCTAGCTTACTAAAAGTTAGAGATTTGTTCCTAATGGCTATATTTCTAGCCATTTAGTGGCCAATCAACCACCATACACACGGTCCGGTTGACTAGGCTAAAGTAATTTGCTACCCCAAAACTGTAAAAAGTCCAATTTTGGCAAAAATAAAGAGAGATTTAAAAACTAGTTAATTTTAATGCCAAAAATTGAACTTTAAGCTTTAAAAAATAAGAGAAAAACATTTTAAAAAGTGTCCAATAAATTTCCAAAATACGTTTCAATTTTTACTACATAGAAACTTAAGATTTTCTAGCTTAGAAATATTTTTGACACTGACAGCTATGATCAAAACTTAAGCCAAAAATATTGATAAAATTCTATATATGGTCAAACATCATACAAGCACAAAAAAATAAAATTTGGCCTATTTTTCCAAAGCTTGTTGAATTTTTTTTCAAACTCCAAACGCTCAGGTTTAAGAATCTATCTTCACATGTTATAAGCTTCAAACATTTTCTTGATGTCTACTTCAAGCAATCTTTGAGTTTCTAAAAATCTTCAACAATTATAGGGCTTCACACTTTAGATAAAATGATTAGTAGCACACAAAAAATTGTTTGTAATCATCAATCCACCAAAAAGTAAACTAATTAAAACCTTGGAGTTAGCAAAACAATGGCCCTAAAATTCCTGCTCTAAGTTGGAGTTTCCATGAGTTTTTGAAAACTGCACAAACTGTTACTAAAATTCCAACCATTGTTTCACACGAAAGACCCTTAGAGGTTGAATCTCAAATTTTTTCTAAAACAAAACTTGTAGATCTCAAAAAATTGAACAACTTTCCATGAAACATCAAAATCTAAAAATAAAACTCTAAGGTGGTGTTTTGGATGTTTTTCCAAAACTGTTTCGTTAATTTACCCCATTTGGTATACATTGTTTTTACTGTTTTTTGGAAATGTTATTGCACTTTTTTTGAGTCAAAATTAAAAAAAAAAAACTCTCAGCACTATTCCTCTAAAGTTCTCATTTTCCAAAAAAAATATTTTCACCTATTTTCACCTATTGTTTCATAAGTTATTGCAACAACTGTAGTGCAGTTTTTGTTTTATGAAAAAAGTATGAATGACTAACAAGTATAAGACCTGCTAAACTTAAGGGTCCACCTAACATTTGACTTAAGAACCTTATACGCATGCAGTCTTAGGTTCAAGTGTCAGGGGACAAGAAACAAAACCTTAATGGCCGAAAGGGGCCTAGAGGAAAGAGCACAAATATGTAACAAGTATAAGACTTGCTTAAACCAGAGGTCCCACAAGGTGACACCCATAGGAGGTTGAAGAGTTACAATAAAAAAGATCAATTAGTACCAACATTTGACTTAAACACCTTATAAGTAGGAGATTTTGATTCAAGTGTTAAAGGATACAAACGAAAATTCTATGGGTCAAAGGGGGCCTAGAAGGGATAGTACAATTGAGTAACGAGTATAAACTGCAAAAATTGGGGGTCTGTAAATCAATTGGTATCAAAATTTGACTTAAGAATCTTATAAGAAGGAGGTCTCAGGTTTGAGGAATGTGAAAGAAAACCTTAAAGGCTAAAAGGGGCCTATAATAGGCAATAAGGATGAGTAACTAGTATAAGATCCACCTAGGTTGGGGATCCACAGATCAATAGGTACCAACATTTAACTTAAAAACCTTACAAGCAAGAGATGTTAGGTTCGTGTTGGGGCACGTGAAAGAAAAGTCTTGGGCTAAAACACACCCTAAGGGGACAGTGTGAATGAATAACGAGTATAAGACCCCCTTAAGCTGATGGTCCCACAAGGTAGGCTCCATAGGGTGATGCGTTGCAATAAAAAACGTGCACCTTATAAGAAGAAGGTCTTGGCTTTTATTGTTGGGGGACACAAAAGAAAACCCAAGGAAAAATATAGATAAGTAATGAGTATAAGACCTGTTTAAGATGGGGGGGTCCCATATGGAGGGTTGAGACATTTTAATTTTAGAGTTGATCACATTACAATTATGTCTGCAAGTTGAAAGTAGTGACTAAGAAAATCCTAGAATTAAATCTTGTAAATTCAAGTATTCAAGTCAAGGATTTTTCTAAAAGTATCATGTGTTTATCTTAATGATTAAAGATTTACAAACTTGGAGATAATATGTGTAAATTATGTTTTGTATAGCAATATTAAGTGTGATGATGTGATTGGAAATCTTCTACTGTAGTTTATATTGAGAGAAGTTTCAAATAGTGAATAACTTGAAATTCAATGCATGAGAATTTTTAAGTAGAATATGATATTAGCAATGCAAAGAGAAACACTCCAACACATTACGTATCTTTAATTACTTCGCTACTAGTTTAAGCAAATGCCCTGTGAATTAGCATTTAAGGTTAAATATTATGTGATAGCTCGAAAACGAACATTGGCGATGGCTTTGTCATTTTTGAAATAAGCATATGAAAAATCAAGATTAGGTTTAATTTAGTCGAGAATTTAAGATTGATGACAATCTAAACTAACTCTATTATTACAAAAATCAATGTTAACGATATGTTCACCAAATAGTTTTGAGGTTACAATTAAGCAAAATTAGAGGATTAGCTAAAAACTAAAAATTTCCAACTAACTAGCCAATTACTTTGACTAAAAAAGTGATAAACACAATTCTAGAACATTAGATTAGATGCCCTTAAAGCATGTGATGTTTTTAAAGGACATATTTATAAATAAATCAATAATAAATTGAATTTTTCATTATATTTATGTGCATGTATTTTGAATACTTTATGAAAATCATGAAAATTTCATAATTATCTATGTGAACTTAAATTTTGTATATAAATGATATATACAAAAGGGTAATATTTAAGAATGATAATTAAAATGATTAGTAATATATGATTAATTATTCAATTAAAGTATAAAATCTTTAATTGAGCTTTATTAGCATAAAATCTTTAATTGAGCTTTATTAGTGTAGAACATTTCTACTGAGAATGGAATGGTCTTATTTAAACCATTAATATAGTGAGTCATTGAATGAGTCCACTGTATATAATGAGATTATTTAGGACTGAGACATGAACGATTATATAATTTCTATTAAAATTAAGCAAGTTCTAATTACATTGACCGATGGTCATCTATAAGATCATTTTAATCCTATGTTGTTTGCAAACTCCTCTTTGTGAAATTATGTCATTTGATTTCCTTAGTATGGCTTCAAGAATCTAATCTTATCCCTTGTATTTTAAAGGCATAGTTAAGTCAGTATACAAGATGGAATCCATTCTTTCTTAAACAAGAAGTGGTTAAATAATTCTTTGGAATATTGATTCCGATCTTGAATGATATGAGCATTCAAATTGGTGATTAAGTTTATGAATTTACTATTCATTAGAGAATCAAGGGCACTCAAGGATAAAGATGTAATTATAGAGGTTAATAAATTTTACCTAGCTCTAACTATAAATTGTCTATGGAGGATCAATTTATGTGCAATGACTATATTAATAGATGATTCAATTCTTTGAATGAATCATACTTATTATTTCAAGAGTACAATTACAAGTTTTTAGTGGAGTAATTTAGAAATAATAAAATTGATATATTAATTGTTTTTAACAAATTATTAATTGTATTGAAGCTTGAAATTATAAATCCATAATTCTCTATGTCATCTCCATAAATTATTTGAACTTATTGGTATAATTATTAATTTAGATTTTTTATTAGTATACACCCTGGAAATTAAATAATGTGATTATTTAATTATTTTTGAATTGGATAAGCTCTACTATGAATAGAAGATTAAGAGACACTTATTTTATGACGTTTTAAAAAAAAAGTCATCTTATGCATTGAAAAAAATACAAGACGACAATTTTCTTGTTTTGAAAATTTCTACTTGCACATTAGACAATTTTTAGAAAATTGTCATCTAATGTGCTAGATTAGATAACTATTTTTAGAAAACTCTATGTATTAGTTATAGCTATAGAACATTGTTAAAAGTTTCATGAAAATTTATGTTATATACGGTTCTACCTCGTCATTTTTTTATTGTTTTTAATTTCAAAATCAACAATTAGTATCTTACTCGATTATAGCCTATATTAATTAATATATAATTATGAGATAATCAATTAACATATAAATTTTTTCAGGTGGGCACTATGCTTATGATGTAATTTTTATACGAATGTTTATACTTGATTCATATGATAAATATATGGATAACAGATTTGATCATTAATAATATGGTTTCTTGAATCTCATTATCCAATTTTTATTTTTATATAGATTAGTGGCATAAAATTAAGAATTATTTGTAAAAGTTCATTTTATTATTGTAATAAATTTGAAGACATGAAGATCATATATCAAACAAAGATTACATAGGAAACAATAAGCCAAAGGTGTAGTTGTTGGAAAAGATGCACGCAGTGGAATTTTAAAAATTTTATACCAGAGTATTTTCTAAAATACAAGTTTGACATGCTATATGTATAAATTAACCCGATTTTATTAACCTCATTTGTCGAAAAGCTCCCCCGGTCTATGAAGAAAAAGGTGTTCTAGAAGAGCATTAACCAACTGGTCTTCTTTGCTATTCTCTGTCCACGACCAGAGTGCGCGTGGGCACATGTCGTATAGCTTTTCCCCAATGACTCTCCTTCCAACTAATCAAGGAAACTCATATTTAAGGTTCATGATTTATGAACAATAGCTCTCAGGGAGTTATAAAGACTCACAGACTAGAGTGCTCACTCTTAATTCCTTAATTGATCTAAATAACTTATGAGTCTCACTCCCTATTTATAGTGTTCGTGCCCAGGTTGGTCTTTATCAGATAAGGCCTCAAAAATTCAAATCACGACCAATATCTGATAAAATCACATCTAAAAATACGTGATCAAAAATTGTTCGGTCAACAGGCTAAACTGGGAGATCGGACTGCCGAACTTGCTCCATCTGTAGGCCGAACTTGAAGATCAGCCTACTAAACTAACGATAAATGATCCCTACAAATCTTTATTTTCCACCTGAGACTCTTAAGAGAGAGCCTCAGTTTTAATTCAAATAACCCAATAGAGAAGTTATCTGATTGAAACAATCATATTTATATAATCTCTAGGAAAATAAATATTTTTGATAATTTAACAAGTTTATTTTGAATTAATTTATTCAAAATTAATCCAACCGGCAAATAGAAATAAATTATTTGATCTTGATAATTCAACAAATTTATCTTAAATTAATTTTTTTCACAAAATTAATTTAATCGATAAATAGATATGAATTATCTAATCCTATAGAATTTCAACCAATCTGATAATTTGACATAAATCATCAATTTATTGTAAAAGCATCTCGTATCCTTAGAGGATTTATTATGAGCTAGCAAAGGTGACCTAATAGACCTATATAGTTCAAGCACCTGATAATTATGAAACCTAATATCTCAGATATACATTTCATAATTACCAGCTCTATCGATACTCTATTAAAAGCTTAGAGCTGCACTGTTGAACTATATAGAATTATGAAGCCCGAATAGCTAACTATGACATATTATAATGTATTGTTTCCTCATAGGATTGTCCATAATTAGCTTAAGGATAAATTCTGTCTTAGCTGCCTGATTATTTTTTTCTTACGTTCTATTATCTCAACATCTAAAAACTTACCATCCAAAGATAGCATACCATTTGGTTATACTTATGTATCCAAATGGTTGAGCGCTTGCATACAAGAGGATATCAATGACTTTGAAAGAGAAGCTATGGATTCCATATGTATGAATAACAAGTCTACACTATCATGAGTCATGTCTCCAACTTACCAGCATGCATAACAATATAAATTGTGGATATTATCCTTTAGTACATCAAAAGACATAAGTCAAGATAACAGACCCACTATTCATATTAAGATTAATATACAACACATATGATTGTCAAAGTGAATTAATTTGCCAAGACAGAATTATTAATCCAAATCAATTACACTTTATGTCCTAATCCATACATCGTCACCTATGACAATGTGCAAACGTTTCTATTTGCGAAGTCCACCTCCGGTGGCCAAGACAAACCATCTCTTGTTAGGGATATAAGCAACATAACAATCTTTGCATGAATAAAGAGCCCAACTTTATTCTCTCGATTGCGGATCTTATAATTTATATCATCACCTTTCTAATTATGTCTTCCCCATAATCTGTCCATCACATGCCTGATTCAAAAGATTTAGACTAACAGTCTTAGACTTTTGTTTGCTTATCATACATTCAACAATTATGAATATAAAGAGGACAACAATTTGGTATATGAATAATCAATATACTCTTTATTGATAAAAATGTCTCCAAAAACACAATACATTTTGACTCCTTAGGGCATACATGTCTTACAATCTCTCACTTGCCCTAAGTGAGTAAATGTGACAAATCTTGCATCCCCATAGCTTCCACATGCCTCTAGAAGACTCTCCCAGTAAGTGTCTTCGTGAACGGATCTATTAAATTGTCATCTGATGTGATTTTGCATACAGTGACATGCACGCCTTTTTTGAAGTCCTTTATCACATGATACTTTCGATCAATATGCTTACTCTTCTTGTGAAATCTTGATTCCTTAGCATTAGCTACCGCCATACTATTATTACAGTACAGCGATATTGCCTTATTTAGACAAGGAACTACATTAAGATCCTCAAGGAACTTATAGAGCCACACAGCTTCTTTTGAAGCATCACTGGCTGCCACATACTCGGCCTTTATCGTTGAATCTGAAGTGCAATCTTGCTTTACATTTCTCTAAGCAATGGCACCATCGCCTATAGTAAACACAAAACCCAAAGTTAATTTTCTCAAATCTAGATAAGAATGAAAATTTGAGTCAGTGTATCCTAGAGGTGTCAAATCCTGACCCGAATATACAAGCATAAACCCTCAAGTCCTTCTCAGGTACTTGAAAATATGCTTGATCACAACCCAGTGGTTCAGTCTTGGATCCAACTAAAATCGATTTACTATCCTGACTGCATAGCAAATATCTGGTCACATGCAAAGCATGGCATACATGTGACTACCCATTGATGAAGCATAAGGCACCTTCTTCATGTATTCTCTTTCTTCATAAGACTTTGGAAAGTCTTTCTTAAAAAGTGTAATTCCAAATCTAAATGGTTCCCTACCTTTCTTGGAATTCTGCATTGCAAACTTTTCGAGAATTTTATCCATGTAGCTTGCTTGGGACAAAGCTATCATTCTGTTCTTCTTATCTCGAAAGATCTGGTTACCAAGAACAAATTAGCCTCTCTTAACTCCTTCATGTCAAACTGCTTGGTCAACCACAATTTGACCAATGACAATGCCCCAATGTCATTACCAATTAGCAAAATGTCATCTACATAGAGCAATAGAAAAACTACCTTCCAATCTTTAATGTGCTTGTAAACACATGGTTCGTCCACTTCTTGTGCAAACCCATAAGTCTTGATCACTTGATCAAATCTTATGTTCCAAGAACGGGAAGTATACTTAAGTCCATAAATTGAGTTTAGTAGCTTACAAACCTTACCCTCCTGACCTTTAGCCTTGAACCTGTTTGGTTGCTCCATATAAATGGACTCATCAAGATAGCCATTTAGGAAGGCCATCTTGACATTCATCTGTCAAATCTCGTAGTCGAGAGTAGTAGCTATAGACAGGAGAATGTGAATGGATTTAAGCATTGCTATAAGCAAAAAGTTTCCTTATAACCAATGGCCTTTTAGGTTTCAACTTTTCCATCCACTCCTCTCTTTCTCTTATAGATCCACTTACAACCAATGGGTTTTACCCCTTCGGGAAGATTTACAAGCTCCCAGACCAGATTAGTTTTCGTAGACTTCATCTTTGTGTTCATGGCCTCTGTCCAGAGTTTCAAATCAACATCCTCCATAGCCTCTTTGTAAGTCTAAGGATCTCTGTTATGTTCATCTGGTTCAGCCAAGAAGGCCTCACCATTGAACATATACCTCTTGGGTTGACACCCGATGCTCCCATTATGCCGAAGCTCCATAGGTTGTTGTTTGGGATCAGTTGGTTTTTCTACATTGATTTGAATGGTTTCATTCGAAACCCCCGAAGTGATCGAATCACTTGCCAACTCCTAAAGCACCACTTTGTTTTGAGGCTTAAAGTTGTCCATCTAACTATCCTTAAGGAAAGTTGCATTAGTTGAAACAACAATTTTATTTTCCTTTGGGTTGTAAAAATAACCCGCTTTAGTCCCTTTTGCGTATCCTATAAACACACAAACTTTCAAAAGTGCTTCCAACTTATTTGCTTCCTTAAACAGGACATGAGCTGAACGTCCCCATATGCAAATATAGTTTAAGGATGTCGTTTCTCCTATCCATAACTCGTGAGGAGTTTTAGGAACTGATTTTGAAGGCACATTATTCAAAAGATAACATGCGGTTTGCAATGCATATCCCTAAAAGAACAAAGGCAATGATGAATAGCTCATTATGGACCTGACCATGTCTAATAAAGTCCTATTTATTCTCTCAGCCACGCCATTCTGCTGTGGAGTGCTGGCACAGTCAAATGGGATAAAATCCTATTCTCTAATAAGTGTCCTAAGAACTTATTAGAAAGGTATTCACCACCTCGATTAGATCAAGGTGTTTTTATGGGTCACCCAATTGCTTTTCCACTTTAGCCCTAAACTCTTTCAACTTGTCATAAGTTTTGCTTTTGTGGTGCATTAGGTACACATACCCATACCTTAGGTAATCATCAATAAAGGTGATGAAATACTTATACCATCCTTGTGCTTGGATGTTCATTGGTCTACAAACATCACTATGCACTGTTGGAAACAAAGTGCGTAGCGGAATTTTTAAAAATTTTCATCAGAGTAATTTTCAAAAACACAAGTTTGACATATTATATGTATAACTTAAACAGATCTTACTAACCTCAGTGTGCCGAAGAACCTCTGCAACCTGTGTAGAGAAGTAACGTTCCATAAGAACCTCTGCATGGCATACATGAGACTACCCACTGCCGAAGCATAAGGCACCTTCTTCATGTATTCTCTTTCTTCATAAGACTTTGGAGAGTCTTTCTTAGAAAGAGTAATTCCAGACCTAGATGGCTGCCCACCTTTCTTGGAATCCTGCATTGCAAACCTCCTGAGAATTTTATCTATGTAGCCGGCGTGTGATAAAGCTATCATTTTGTTCTTCCTATCCCGAATGATCTGGATACCGAGAACAAAATTAGCCTCACCTATGTCCTTCATGTCAAACTGCTTGGTCAACTATAATTTGATCGATGACAACACCCCAACGTCATTGCCAATTAGTAGAATGTCATCTACATAGAGCAGTAGAAAAACCACCTTCCCATCCTTAATGTGTGATCAAGACTTATGGGTTCTCACAAAATGTGGATGAACCATGTGTTTGTAAACACATGGTTCATCCACATTTTGTGAGAACACATAAGTCTTGATCACTTAATCAAATCTTACGTTCTAAGAACGAGAAGCCTGCTTAAGTCCATAAATAGACTTTAGCAGCTTACAAACCTTACCCTCTTGACCCGGGACCTTGAACCCGTCTGGTTGTTCCATATAAATGGACTCATCAAGATAGCCATTCAGAAAAGCCGTCTTGACATCCATCTGCCAAATCTTGTAGTCGAGAGCGGCAGCTATCGATAAGAGAATCCGGATGGACTTAAGCATGGCTACAGGCGAAAAGGTTTCCTCATAATCGATTCCTTCCTTTTGCGTATAACCCTTAGCTACCAGTCTAGCCTTAAAGGTTTTGACCTTTCCATCCACTCCACTTTTTCTCTTATAGATCCACTTACACCCTATGGGTTTTACCCCTCCAGGAAGATCCACAAGCTCCCAGACTCGATTAGTCTCCATAGACTTCATCTCTATGTTCATGGCCTCTGTCCAGAGTCTTGAATCAACATCCTCCATAGCTTCTGCATAAGTATAAGGATCCATGTCATGTTCATCCGGTTCAACCAAAAAGACCTCCCCATTGAACATATACCTTTCAGGTTGACGCCTGATCCACCCACTACGCTGAAGCCCCTGAGGTTGTTGTTCAGGTTTGTTTGGTTTTTCTACACCAATCGGTATGGTTTCGTTCGGAACCTCCGGAGTGAACGAATCACCCCTTAACTCCTCAAGCACCACTTTGCTTTGAGGTTTAAACTCGTCCATGTAACTCTCCTCAAGGAAACTTGCATTAGTTGAAACCACGACTTTATTTTCCTTTGGGTTATAAAAATAACCCCCTTTAGTCCCTTTTGGATATCCTACAAATACACAAACTTCTGAACGTGCTTCCAACTTATTTGGATCCTTAAACAGGACATGAGTCGGACACCCCATATGCGAATATGGTTTAAGGATGTCTTCTGTCTTGTCCACAACTCGTGAGGAGTTTTAGGGACCGATTTTGAAGGCACATTGTTCAAAAGATAACATGCGGTTTGTAGTACATATCCCCAAAAAGATAACGACAATGATGAATAACTCATCATGGACCTTATCATGTCCAACAAAGTCCTGTTACTTCTCTCTGCAATGCCATTCTGCTGCGGAGTGCCCGGCGCAGTCAAATGGGATAAAATCCCATTCTCTAACAAGTGTCCCAAGAACTCATCAGAAAGGTATTCCCCACCTCAATCAGATCGAAGTGTCTTTATGGGCGTACCCAATTGCTTTTCCACTTCAGCCCGAAACTCCCTAAACTTATCATAAGTTTCGCTTTTGTGGTGCATTAGGTACACATACCCATATCTTGAGTAATCTTCAATAAAAGTGACGAAGTACTCATACCCTCCTCGTGCCTGGATGTTCATCGGTCCGCAAACATCACTATGCACAAGTTCTAGAACCCCTTCGGCCCTATTGCCCTTAGACCCGTATGGTCTTTTGGTCATTTTACCCTCCAAACAAGATTCACATTGAGGTATAGATTCCACCTTTAAGTGACTTAAAGGTCCATCCCTTACCAACCTTTGAATCCTATTCAGGTTAATATGACCAAGGCGCAAATGCCAAAGATAAGTCTTATTGGAGTGAGAAGTTTTAAGTCTTTTTGAGTTATTATCATTTATCTCAGCATTAAGCAATAAGTCCATCTTAGGTTTGTTAAATATAGATTATTTTGCAACCATCCAGACCAGATAAAAGATTTGTTTTTACGAATCACCACTTTTTCATTAAAAGATACCACGTAGGAGTCTTTAAATAAAGAAGATACAGAAATTAAATTCCTTTTAAATTTAGGAACATAAAAACAATCTCACAAAATTAAATTCCTATAATTATCAAAATAAAGATGGACATCTCCGACTGCTTCCGTTGAGACCAAGGATCCATCGCCCATCCGAAGCGTTAAGTCTTCATGAAGTAGACTTCTCGTTTCTTTGAATCCCTACAGAGAAACACAAATATGATTAGTTGCACCAGAATCTATGACCCAGATGTCACTAGATTCCTCAACCAAACAAGTTTTTAAATATAGAAGATCACACCTACCTCCCTTGGAAAGGAAGTCCTTGCAATGCTTCTTTATATGCCCGACCTTACCACAGAATAAGCACCTAAGCTTCTTTGGGCTCTTCTTCTTCTTCTTCTTGCTCTTGGTTGCAGGAGGAATAGAAGATTTCCCACTCTTGGCCCGTTGCTTCTTTCCATTCCCAGAGTTAGGATTGGAACCAGAAGCAGCTACCATATTGGCCTCACCACCAACAGGAGACTCCCTGATCAGCAGTTCAAACTCCTGTAACTGTTTCATCAGTTCTGTCAAGGTCATATCCCTATTGCTTAAATTAAAAGTAGCTCGAAACGGAATAAATTCCTTAGACAGAGTCTCAAAGACCATAGTCATCTGAGTTTTAGCATCAATGTCGGCTCCATTGGTTTGAGCCTCAGCGAGGTAACCCATGACCAACATCATGTGCTCCTTTACAGATGTCCCCGGTCTCTGTCTACAGTTTAAGAGTTTCTGAAGCGCCCTTGCCGCTTTGTTATGGCCTGGCCTTCGAACATATCCCCAAGATTATCCAAGATCTGCTTCGCAGTCTCATAATCCTGATGTTGAGCCTACAGTACGTTGTTCATGGTTGCCATAACATAGCAGCGGGCCTGATCATTAGCATCTTTCTAGCGGTCGTACGCTTGGAATTGCTCATTTCTTGAGTCTCCCATAGGCTCGGGAGGACAAGGAGTTGTCAGAACATATTTCAGTTTCTCAAAGGAATGGACGATGTCTAGGTTCCGTTTTCAATTGTTATAATTCTCACCGGTTAATTGGTTTTTGTCAAGTATCGATGATAAAGCATTTTTAGACATTTTCAATCTACAATAAAGAATCATATACCAATCATAAGCAAACATATATAATAATTTAGTAAGATAACACAATCATACAAATGCGTTTATGTGTCAAAACCTTGAAAATATCACAACCTTACAACGATAATTCCCAACTCAGAATTCAACAAGTTCCTAGGGGAATCATGCCAAATTCAATCAGGAACACGGATCCCCTCTTGATTAATATATGCCATCCAGGATCCGTATGATCCAGCATATACTAATAATCGTTTCTTTGGCCATTAATTTTATTAACAGAGCTCCTAGGGGAGGTTAATAATAAAATTAACGTGAGTGTATAACCACCGTTTCAATATTTTATCCATGATTTATAATCACCACCTAGGGGTGTACAACCATAAATCATACTAAAATACCTTATCCTTTCAGAGATCCAATCTGGTACATGATAGAAATCCCTTCCTAGGGGTTGCGACCACCATGTTCTTCCTATGGACCAACGATGGAGGTCTTAGGTCCTTTCTTCGAAAACCTTCTCCCACTCAATCTTTTGAAGTCAAGGTTTTATTTTAAAATTATGCATGAACAATTTTAATATGAGCGGCACTCCCTATTCTATATGGCATGTTATCAATATATATGGTAAATCATATTATAATGCAGACAAGCAAAGCAATCAAGCAAAGCTACAAGCAAAATAATAATAACCGTAATATTATGGTTCCACCCTAGAGAATAGAAAACTAAGATTACAAGAGAATAACCGAGACATCTATCGATTCTTCATCCTTGAATCCTTAAGCGGTATCCTTCTTCATGTAATATCCATCTTCAAGTCTTCAATCCCGCATGAATCGAATACTTCATATTTCTGGTCATATCCAAATTTAATGTTTCTCAGAATCGTCAAAAAATAAAATTAAAACTGCATCAGAAAAATTTCACCTTTTTTGGACACCTGGCAGCTCTCGGTCGGCAGGCCGATCTGGGTGATCGGCCTACCGATCATGTAGGTTCGGCCTGCCGAACATGATGGTTTGGCCTGCCGACAGAGCACCAAAATTTCTGCCCCATTGTCGGCCTGCCAGACCACACGTCCGGCCTGTCGATCTGTGACCTTCGGCCTGCCGTCCAAGCAGAAAGCCCTCAATCCAGAAAATACAATTTTAATGCAATTTATCCATTTTATTTTCAACAATTCAAAAACATAAAGTTAGAGACTCAGGAAATACCTGGAGGCGCCACCATCAATGTTCAAGATCCGACTTCTCGATCCGTCTTCTTCGAATAATTATTTAATTACAAAATTCTTACAAATTAAAAATTAAATAACAATTCCTAGACGGAGATGATAGTCCGCCATCCAATTACATGAAAAACCTAGATACACATTCTAACCTCTAAGGAACCATAACCGGCATTAATTAATTAATAAATAATTAAACAATGATTTAATCAACCATAATTAATTAATAAACATTCACCACATAATCCATGACAACATATATATTATATAGAAACCTAGAGTGCCATCTCTCTATAAAATTCAATTCAAGCATAGGAGAGATTAAGATCACAAAATTTATGCATATAACATGATCACAAACTTGCAAATTTATGTAAAAACCTTGGCTCTGACACCAATTGTTGGAAACAAAGTGTGCAGCGGAATTTTTAAAAATTGTCATCAAAGTAATTTCCAAACACACAAGTTTGACATGTTATATGCATAAATTAAATAGATCTTACTAACCTTAGTGTGCCGAAGAACCTCCGCAACCTGTGTAGAGAAGTAACATTCCAGAAGAGCCTCAACCAACTGGTCTTCTTTGCTATTTTATGTCCACAACCGGAGTGAGTGTGGGCTCACACGTACAGCTCTTCCACCGGTGACTCTCCTTCCAACCAATAGAGAGAACCCAAAGCTAGTGCTCGTCATTGTGAACAAAAGCTCTCAGGAAGTTTTCAGATGCTCACTAGAAGAGTATCACTCTTAATCTCTCAAATTGATCTGAGTAAATCATGAGACTCACCCCCTTTTTATACCTATTGGTCCTGGGGTCAGTCCATATATGATTAGGTCTCAAAAACTCAAAACAGAATCAAGTTCGGATCAATATCTGATAAGATCCGCGTGAAAATGCATAATTTTATCTCCGCTGATCGGCAGGCCGAACTGTCTGATCGGCAGGCCGAACACGTCATCCGGCAGGCAGAACTCCCGAGAAAAAATATCCGTGAATCTTTTATTTTCCACCCGAGATTCTAAAGGATAAAGTCTTAGTTTTGATTCAAATAACCCAATAGAGAAGATATCTGATCAAAACAAACTTTATCAAGATAATCTCTAAGAAAATAAATCAATTCACAATAATTCTACAAGTTTATCTTGATCTAATTTATCCAAAATTAAATCAACCGATAAATAGACAAGAATTATCTTATCACAATAATTCAACAAGTTTATCTTGAACTAATTTTTTACAAAATTAATTCAACTAATAATCAGAGATGGATTATTTGATTCTTACAAATTTTAAACCAATCTGATAAATCCGACATAAGTCACCAATTATTGGAAAAGCACGCCATGTCGTTACAGGATTTTGTGAGCTAGCAAAGGGGACCAAAATGGACCTATAAAGTTCAAGCTCATGATAATTATGAAACCCAATATCCCAAATATACATTTCACAATTATCAACTCCAACGCTACTCCACTAAAAGCTTGGAGCTGCACTCTTGAACTTTATAGAATTACGAATCTCCTGTAGCTAAGTCTCCATGACATATCATAGTGTATCGTATCCCCATATGATCATCCATAATTGGCTTAAGGACAAGTTCTGTCTTACCTTACTGATTATTTTTATCTTACGTTCCATTGTCTCACCACTAGAAAACTTACCATCCAAAGATAGTATACCATTCGGTTACACCTATGTATCCAAATGGTTGAGCGCTCCAGTTTTCAATTACAGGACAACGCATATAAGAGGATATCATTACTCCTAAAGAAGAGCTATGGATTCCATATCTATGAATAACAAGTCTATGCTATCAAGAGTCATGCCTCCAACGTACCGGCATGCATACCACTGTAGAGATGTGGGAGTCACCCATCGGTACATGAAAAGGCACAAGTCGAGACAACGGGCCCACTATTCATCTCAGGATTAAGATACAATACAAATGACTGTCTAAAGTGAATCGATTTGCCAAGATAGAATTATTAATCCAAATCAATTCACTTTATGTCCCGATCCAACACATCGTCACCTATGACAGCGTGCCAATGTTTCTATTCACGGTGTCCAACTCCGATGGCCAAGACAAACCATCTCCCAAAAGGGATATAGACAACATAACAATCTTTACATGAATGAAGCACCCCAACTTTATTCCCTTGATTGCGGATCATACGTTTTAGACCGTCACCTTAAGAATCGTGTCTACTGCATAATCATCCCATCATATGCCCAATTCTTAAGGTTTAGACTGACAGTCTTAGACTACTGTTTGCTTATCATACATTCAACAAATATGAACATAAAGAGGACAAGATTTGGTATATAGATAAATGAATAAATTCTTTATTGATAAAAATGTCTCCAAAAACGTATTACATTTTTACTCCTTAGGGCATACATGTCTAACATGCACAAGTTCCAAAACCCCTTTGGCCCAATTGACCCAAATGGTCTTTTAGTCATTTTACCCTCCAAACAAGATTCATATTCTGATATAGATTCCACCTTTAAGTAACTTAAAGGTCCATTCCTTACTAACCTTTGAATCCTATTCAGGTTAATATGACCTAGTCGCAAATGCCAAAGATAAGTCTTATTAAAGTGAGAAGTTTTAAGTCTTTTAGAGTTATTTTCATTAATCTCAGCATTAAGTAGTAAGTCCTCTTAGGTTTGATAAAATATAGATTATTTTGCATCCATCTAGAATAGATAAAAGATTTATTTTTATGAATCACCACTTTATTATTAAAAGAAACCAAATAGGAGTCTTTAAATAAACAAGCTACAGAAATTAAATACATTTTAAGTTTAGGAACATAAAAACAGTCTTGCAAAAATAAATTCCTATAATTATCAAAATACGGATGGATGTCTCTCACTGCTTTAGGTAAGACCAATGATCCATTGCCCATTCGAAGCATAAAGTCTTCAAGTAGTAGACTTCTAGTTTCTTTGAACCCCTATAGAGAAACATAAACATGATTAGTTGCTCCGGAACCTATGACCCAAATGTCACTGGCTTCCTCAACTAAACAAGTTTCAACAACCAAAAGATCACACCTACCTCCTTAGAAAAGGAAGCCCTTGCAATTCTTCTTTATATGCCCGACCTTCTCACAAAAGAAGCACTTAATCTTCTTTGGGTTCTTCTTTTTCTTGTTCTTGTTCTTGCTGTTTGTAGGAATAGAAGACTTTTCATTTTTGGCCTGTTGCTTCTTTCCATTCCCAGGGTTGGGATTGGAACTAGAAGCAGCCGCCAAGTTAGCCTCACCACCTACAGGAGTTTCCCTGGTCAATTGTTCAAACTCCTTTAACTACTTCATTAACTCTGTTGAGGTCATATCTCGTCTATTACTTAAATTAAATGTAGCTCTAAACAAAATAAACTCCTTAGACAGAATCTCAAAGATCGTAGTCATTTGAGTTTCAGCATCAATGTCAACTCCATTGGCTTGAGCCTCAGCGAGGTAACCCATGACCAACATCATATGCTCCTTTGTAGACGTCCATGCCCTTTATTTACAGTATAGAAGTTTCCAAAGCGCCCCTTGCCATTTTTTTAAGGCCTAGCCTCCAAACATGTCTTCCAAGATTTGCTTAGCAATCTCATAATCTTCATGTTGAGCCTATAGCACGTTATTCATGCTAGCCATAACAAAACAATAGGCCTGATCATTAGCATCCTTCCAACGATCATATGCTTGGATTTGCTCATTAGTGGAGTCTCCCATAGGCTCAAGAGGATATGGTGTCGTTAGCACAAATTTCAGTTTCTCAAATGATAGGACGATATTTAGGTTCCATTTTCAACCATTATAGTTCTCACTAGTTAATTGGCTTTTATCAAGTATCGATGATAAAGTATTTTTAGTCATTTTTATTCTACAATACATACAATAATAATTTAGTAAGAAAACACAATTATACAAAATATACAAATGTGTTTATGTATCAAAACCTTCAAAATATCACAACCTTACAACGATAAGTCCCAACACATAATTCAACAAGCCGCCTAGGGGAGACTTGCCAAATTCAATTAAGAACACGGATCCCCTCTTAATTAATATATGCCATCCATTACTCATATCAACTATCATATATTAATAATTGTTTCTTTGGCCATCAATTTTATCAACAAAGTGTTAGACATGTATGCTCTAAGGAGTAAAAATGTAATATGTTTTTGGAGACATTTTTATCAATAAAGAATTTATTCATTTATATATACCAAATATTGTCCTCTTTACATTCATATTCGTTGAATGTATGATAAGCAAACAGTAGTCTGAGACTGTCAGTCTAAACCTTAAGAGTTGGGCATATGATGGGATGATTATGCGGTAGACACGACTCTTAAGGTGATGGTCTAAAATATATGATCCGCAATCGAGGGAATAAAGTTGGGCGCTTTATTCATGTAAAGATTTTTATGTTGTCTATATCCCTTTTGGGAGATGGTTTGTCTTGGCCATCGGAGTTGGACTCCGTGAATAGAAACATTGGCGCGTTGTCATAGTTGACGATGTGTTGGATCGGGACATAAAGTGAATTGATTTGGATTAATAATTCTGTCTTGGAAAATCGATTCACTTTAGACAATCATTTGTATTGTATCTTAATCCTGAGATGAATAATGGGCCCGTTGTCTCGACTTGTGTCTTTTGATGTACCAATGGGTGACTCCTACATTTCTATAGTGGCATGCATGCCGGTACGTTGGAGGCATGACTCTTGATAGCGTAGACTTGTTATTCATAGATATGGAATCCATAGCTCCTCTTTAGGAGTAATGATATCCTCTTATATGCGTTGTCCTGTAATTGGAAAACTGGAGCGTTCAACCATTTGGATACAAAGGTGTAACCGAATGGTACACTATCTTTAGATGGTAAGTTTTCTAATAGTGAGACAATGGAACGTAAGATAAAAATAATCGGGAAGGTAAGACAGAACTTGTCCTTAAGCCGGTTATGGATGATCATATGGGGATGCGATACACTATGATATGTCATGGAGACTTAGCTACATGAGCTTCGTAATTCTATAAAGTTCGAGAGTGCAGCTCCTAGCTTTTAGTGGAGTAGCGTTGGAGTTGATAATTGTGAAATGTGTATCTGGGATATTGGGTTTCATAATTATCATGAGCTTGAACTTTATAGGTCCATTTTGGTCCCCTTTGCTAGCTCATAAAATCCTATAACGACACGGCGTGCTTTTCCAATAATTGGTGACTTATGTCGGATTTATCAGATTGGTTTAAAATTTATAAGAATCAAATAATTCATGTCTGTTTATCGGTTGAATTAATTATGTAAGAAAATTAGTTCAAGATGAACTTGTTGAATTATTGCGTTCGGGTAATTCTTGTCTGTTTATCGGTTGTTTTAATTTTGGACAATTAGAACAAGATAAACTTGTAGAATTATTGTGAATTGATTTATTTTCTTAGAGATTATCTTGATAAAGTTTGTTTTGATCAGATATCTTTTCTATTGGGCTATTTGAATCAAAACTGAGACTTTATCCTTTAGAATCTCGGGTAGAAAATAAAAGATTCACGGAGATTTTTTCTCGGCAGTTCGGCCTGTCGGATGACATGTTCGGCCTACCGAGTTGGCCTGTTCGGCCTGCCTATCAGCGCACATAAGATTACACGTTTTCACGCATATCTTATCAGATATTGATCCAAACTTGATTCTGTTTCGATTTTTTGAGACCAAATCTGATATGGACTGACCCTAGGACCAATAGGTATAAAAAGGGAGTGAGTCTAATGATTTACTTAGAGATCAATTTGAGAGATTAAGAGTGATACTCTTCTAGTGAGCATCTGAAAACTCCCTGAGAGCTTTTGTTCAAAAATCACGAACACTAGCTTTGGGTTCTCTCTGTTGGTTGGAAGGAGAGTCACCGATGGAAGAGTTGTATGTGTGAGCCCACACTCACTCCGGTTATGGATAGAGAATAGCAAAGAAGACGAGTTGGTTGAGGCTCTTCTGGAACGTTACTTCTCTACACAGGTCGCGGAGGTTCTTCGACACACTGAGGCTAGTAAGATCTGTTTAATTTATACATATAACATGTCAAACTTGTGTTTTGGAAAATACTCTGATGAAAAATTTTAAAAATTCCGCTGCGCACTTTGTTTCCAACAATTGTATCAGAGCCGAGGTTTTACATAAATTTGCAAGTTTGTGATCATGTTATATGCATAAATTTTGTGATCTTAATCTCTCCAATGCTTGAATTAAATTTTATAGAGAGATGGCACTCTAGGTTTCTATATAATATATATGTTGTCATGGATTATGTGGTGAATGTTTATTAATTAATTATGGTTGACTAAATTATTGTTTAATTATTTATTAATTAATTAATACCGGTTATGGTTCCTTAGAGGTTAGAATGTGTATCTAGGTTTTTCATGTAATTAGATGGTGGACTATCATCTCCGTCTAGGAATTTTTATTTAATTTTTAATTTGTAAGAATTTTGTAATTAAATAATTATTCGGAGAAGACGGAACGAGAAGTCGAATCTTAAAGATTGATGATGGCGTCTCCAGGTATTTCCTGAGTCTCTAATTTTATGTTTTTGAATTGTTAAAAATAAAATTGATGAATTGCATTAAAATTGTATTTTCTGGATTAAGGTTTCTTCTGCTCGGTCGGCATGCCGGACCTCACAGTTCGGCAGGCTGAAGGTCACAAATTGGCAGGCCGGACGTACGGTCCGGCAAGCCGACAGTAGGGCAGAAATTTTGGTACTCTGCCGGCAGGCCAAACCACCATGATCGACAGACCGATCACCCAGATCGGACTGCCGACCGAGAGCTACCAAATGTCCAGAAAAGGTGCAACTTTTTGGTGCAGTTTTAATTTTATTTTTGGGACGATTATGAGAAACATTAAATTTGGATATGACCGGAAATATGAAGTGTTCGATTCATACGGGATTGAGGACTTGAAGATGGATATTACATGAAGAAGGATACAGATTGAGGATTCAAGGATGAAGAATCGATAAATGTCTCGATTATTCTCTTGTAATCTTAGTTTTTCTATTCTCTAGGGTGGAACCATAATATTACGGTTATTATTATTATTATGCTTGTAGCTTTGCTTGATTGCTTTGCTTGTCTGCATTATAATATGATTTACCATGTATATTGATAACATGCCATATAGAATAGGGAGTGCCGCTCATATTAAAATTGTTCATGCATAATTTTAAAATAAAACCTTGACTTCAAAAGATTGAGTGGGAGAAGGTTTTCGAAGAGAGAACCTAAGGCCTCCATCGTTGGTCCGTAGGAAGAACATGGTGGTCCTGACCCCTAGGAAGGGATTTCTATCATGTACCAGATTGGATCTCTGAAAGGATAAGGTAATTTAGTATGATTTATGGTTGCACACCCCTAGGTGGTGATTGTAAATCATGGATAAAATATTGGAACGGTGGTTATACACTCAAGTTAATTTTATTATTAACCTCCCCTAGGAGCTCTGTTAATAAAATTAATGGCCAAAGAAATGATTATTAATATATGCTGGATCATACGGGTCCTGGATGGCATATATTAATTAGGAGGGGATCTGTGTTCATGATTGAATTTGGCATGACTCCCCTAGGAGCTTGTTGAATTCTGAGTTGGGAATTATCGTTGTAAGGTTGTGATATTTTCAAGGTTTTGACACATAAACACATTTGTATGATTTTACATGATTGTGTTATCTTACTAAATTATTATATATGTTTGCTTATGTTTGGTATATGATTCTTTATTGTAGATTGAAAATGTCTAAAAACGCTTTATCATCGATACTTGACAAAAACCAATTAACCGGTGAGAACTATAATGATTGGAAACAGAACCTGGACGTCGTCCTATCCTTTGAGAAACTGAAATATGTACTGACAACTCCTTGTCCTCCTGAGCCTACGGGAGACTCAAGTAATGAGCAATTCCAAGCGTACGACCGCTGGAAAGATGCTAATGATCAGGCCCGCTGCTATGTTATGGCAAGCATGAACAACGTGTTGCAGGCCCAACATCAGGATTATGAGACTGCAAAGCAGATCTTGGATAATCTTGAGGACATGTTTGGAGGCCAGGCCATAACAAAGCGGCAAGGGGTGCTTCGGAAACTCTTAAACTGTAGATAGAGATTGGGGACATCGGTAAAGGAGCATATGATGTTGGTCATGGGTTACCTCGCTGAGGCTCAAACCAATGGAGCCGACATCGATGCTGAAACTCAGATGACTATGGTCTTTGAGACTCTGTCTAAGGAATTTATTCCGTTTAGAGCTACTTTTAATTTGAGCAATAGACGGGACATGACCATGATAGAACTAATGAAACAGTTACAGGAGTTTGAACTGCTGATCAGGGAGTCTCCTGCTGGTGGAGCGGCCAATATGGTAGCTGCTTCTGGTGCCAATCCTAACTCTGGGAATGGAAAGAAGCAACGGGCCAAGAGTGGTCCTGTTGCTACCAAGAGCAAGAAGAAGAAGAAGAAGAACCCAAAGAAGCTTAAGTGCTTCTTCTGTGGTAAGGTCGGGCATATAAAGAAGCACTGCAAGGACTTCCTTTCCAAGGGAGGTAGGTGTGATCTTCTATATTTAGAAACTTGTTTGGTTGAGGAATCCAGTGACATCTGGGTCATAGATTCCGATGCAACTAATCATGTTTGTGTTTCTCTGCAGGGATTCAAAGAAATGAGAAGTCTACTTCGTGAAGACTTAACGCTTCGGATGGGCGATGGATCCTTGGTCTCAGTGGAAGCAGTGGGAGATGTCCATCTTTATTTTGATAATTATAGGAGTTTAATTTTGCGAGATTGTTTTTATGTTCCTAAATTTAAAAGGAATTTAATTTCTGTATCTTCTTTATTTAAAGAATCCTACGTGGTATCTTTGAATGAAAAAGTGGTGATTCGTAAAAACAAATCTTTTATCTGTTCTGGATGGATGCAAAATAATCTATATTTTATCAAACCTAAGATGGGCCTATTGCTTAATGCTGAGATAAATGATAATGACTCAAAAAGACTTAAAACTTCTCACTCTAATAGGACTTATCTTTGGCATTTGCGCCTTGGCCATATTAACTTGAATAGGATTCAAAGGTTGGTAAGGAATGGACCTTTAAGTCACTTAAAGGTGGAATCTATACCTCAATGTGAGTCTTGTTTGGAGGGTAAAATGACCAAAAGACCATATGGGTCTAAGGGCAATAGGGCCGAAGGGGTTCTAGAACTTGTGCATAGTGATGTTTGCGGACCGATGAACATCCGGGCACGAGGAGGGTATGAGTACTTCGTCACTTTCATTGACGATCACTCAAGATATGGGTATGTGTACTTAATGCACCACAAAAGCGAAACTTATTATAAGTTCAGGGAGTTTCAGGCTGAAGTGGAAAAGCAATTGGGTAGACCCATAAAGGCACTTTGATCTGATCGAGGTGGGGAATACCTTTCTGAAGAGTTCTTGGGACACTTGTTAGAGAATGGGATTTTATCCCATTTGACTGCGTCGGGCACTCCGCAGCAGAATGGCGTAGCGGAGAGAAGGAATAGGACTTTGTTGGACATGATTCGGTCCATGATGAGTTATTCATCATTGCCTTTATCCTTTTGGGGATATGCACTACAAACCGCATGTTATCTTTTGAACAATGTGCCTTCAAAATCGGTCCCTAAAACTCCTCACGAGTTGTGGACAAGACGGAAGACATCCTTAAACCATATTCGCATATGGGGATGTCCAGCTCATGTCCTGTTTAAGGATCCGAATAAGTTGGAAGCACGTTCAGAAGTTTGCGTGTTTGTAGGATATCCAAAAGGGACTAAAGGGGGTTATTTTTATAACCCAAAGGAAAATAAAGTCGTGGTTTCAACTAATGCAACTTTCCTTGTGGAGAGTTACATGAACGACTTTAAACCTCGAAGCAAAGTGGTGCTTGAGGAGTTGAGGGGTGATCTGTTTACTCTAGAGGTTCCAAATGAAACCATTCCGATTGGTGTAGAAAAACCAAACAAACCTGAACAACAACCTCAGGGGCTTCAGCGTAGTGGGAGGATAGGGCGTCAACCTGAGAGGTATATGTTCAATGGGGAAGTCTTTTTGGCTGAACCGGATGAACATGACAGGGATCCTTATACTTACGCAGAAGCCATGGAGGATGTTGATTCAAGACTCTGGACAGAGGCCATGAACATAGAGATGAAGTCTATGGAGACTAATCGGATCTAGGAGCTTGTGGATCTTCCCGAAGGGGTAAAACCTATAGGGTGTAAGTGGATCTACAAGAGGAAAAGAGGAGTGGATGGAAAGGTCGAAACCTTTTAGGCTAGACTGGTAGTTAAGGGTTATACGGAAAAGGAAGGAATCAATTATGAGGAAAACTTTTCGACTGTAGCCATGCTTAAATCCATCCGGATTCTCTTGTCCATAGCTGCCGCTCTCGACTACGAGATTTGGCAAATGGATGTCAAGACAGCTTTTCTGAATGGCTATCTTGATTAATCCATTTATATGGAACAACCAGACGGGTTCAAGGTCGCAGGTCAAGAGGGTAAGGTTTGTAAGCTGCTAAAGTCTATTTATGGACTTAAGCAGGCTTCTCATTCTTGGAACATAAGATTTGATCAAGTGATCAAGACTTATGGGTTCTCACAAAATGTGGATGAACCATGTGTTTACAAACACATTAAGAATGGGAAGGTGGTTTTTCTACTACTCTATGTAGATGACATTCTGCTAATTGGCAATGACGTTGGGGCATTGTCATTGGTCAAATTATGGTTGACCAAGCAGTTTGACATGAAGGACTTAGGTGAGGCTAATTTTTTCTCGGTATCCAGATCTTTCGGGATAGGAAGAACAAAATGATAGCTTTGTCACAGGCCGGCTACATAGATAAAATTCTTAGGAGGTTTGCAATGCAGGATTCCAAGAAAGGTGGGCAACCATCTAGGTCTAGAATTACTCTTTCTAAGAAAGACTCTCCAAAGTCTTATGAAGAAAGAGAATACATGAAGAAGGTACCTTATGCTTCTACAGTGGGTAGTCTCATGTATGCCATGCTTTGCACTCGACTGGATATTAGCTATGCGGTCGGGATTGTGAGTCGATTTCAGGCAGATCCAGGACCGAACCATTGGGTTGCGGTAAAGCATATTTTCAAGTACCTGAGAAGGACTCGAGGGTATATGCTTGTGTATTCGGGTGAGGATTTAACTCCTCTAGGATACACTGATTCGGATTTTCAATCATGTCTGGATTCTAGGAAATTGACTTCGGGGTTTGTGTTTACTCTAGGTGGCGGAGCCATCAGTTGGAGAAGTACGAAGCAAGATTGCACTTCAAATTCAACGATAGAGGCCGAGTATGTGGCGGCTAGTGATGCTTCGAAAGAAGCAGTGTGGCTCCGCAAGTTCCTTGGGGATCTTGAGGTAGTTCCTGGTATGGATAAGGCGGTATTACTGTACTGTGATAACAGTACGGCGGTAGCTAATTCTAAGGAACCAAGATTTCACAAGAAGAGTAAGCATATTGATCGGAAGTATCATGTGATAAAGGACTTCGTTGAGAACGGGCATGTCACGGTATGCAAGATCGCGTCAGAGGATAATTTAGCTGATCCATTCACGAAGACACTTACTAGGAGAGTCTTCCAGAGGCATGTGGAAGCTATAGGGATGCGAAATTTGCAGTATTTACTCACTTAGTGCAAGTGGGAGATTGTTAGACATGTATGCTCTAAGGAGTAAAAATGTAATACATTTTTGGAGACATTTTTATCAATAAAGAATTTATTCATTTATATATACCAAATATTGTCCTCTTTACGTTCATATTCGTCGAATGTATGATAAGCAAACAGTAGTCTGAGACTGTCAGTCTAAACCTTAAGAGTTGGGCATATGATGGGATGATTATGCGGTAGACAAGACTCTTAAGGTGATGGTCTAAAATATATGATCCGTAATCGAGGGAATAAAGTTGGGCACTTTATTCATGTAAAGATTGTTATGTTGTCTATATCCTTTTTGGGAGATGGTTTTTCTTGGCCATCGGAGTTGGACTCCGTGAATAGAAACATTGGCGCGTTGTCATAGTTGACGATGTGTTGGATCGAGACATAAAGTGAATTGATTTGGATTAATAATTCTTTCTTGGCAAATCGATTCACTTTAGACAATCATTTGTATTGTATCTTAATCCTGAGATGAATAATGGGCCCGTTGTCTCGACTTGTGTCTTTTGATGTACCAATGGGTGACTCGCATATTTCTATAGTGGAATGCATGCCGGTACGTTGGAGGCATGACTCTTGATAGCGTAGACTTGTTATTCATAGATATGGAATCCATAGCTCCTCTTTAGGAGTAATGATATCCTCTTATATGCGTTGTCCTGTAATTGGAAAACTGGAGCGTTCAACCATTTGGATACATAGGTGTAACCGAATGGTATACTATCTTTAGATGGTAAGTTTTCTAATGGTGAGACAATGGAACGTAAGATAAAAATAATCGGGAAGGTAAGACAAAACTTGTCCTTAAGCCGGTTATGGATGATCATATGGGGATGCGATACACTATGATATGTCATGGAGACTTAGCAACACGAGCTTCGTAATTCTATAAAGTTTGAGAGTGCAGCTCCAAGCTTTTAGTGGAGTAGCGTTGGAGTTGATAATTGTGAAATGTATATCTGGGATATTGGGTTTCATAATTATCATGAGCTTGAACTTTATAGGTCCATTGGTCCCCTTTGCTAGCTCACAAAATCCTGTAACGACACGGCGTGCTTTTCCAATAATTGGTGACTTATGTCGGATTTATCAAATTGGTTTAAAATTTATAAGAATCAAATAATTCATGTCTGTTTATCGGTTGAATTAATTATGTAAGAAAATTAGTTCAAGATGAACTTGTTGAATTATTGCGTTCGGGTAATTCTTGTCTGTCTATCGGTTGTTTTAATTTTGGACAATTAGAACAAGATAAACTTGTAGAATTATTGTGAATTGATTTATTTTCTTAGAGATTATCTTGATCAAGTTTGTTTTGATCAGATATCTTTTCTATTGGGCTATTTGAATCAAAACTAAGACTTTATCCCTTAGAATCTCTGGTGGAAAATAAAAGATTCGTGGAGATTTTTTCTCGACAGTTCGGCCTGCCGGATGACGTGTTCGGCCTGCCGAACTGGCCTGTTCGGCCTGCCTATCAGCGCACATAAGATTACGCATTTTCATGCGTATCTTATCAGATATTGATCCGAACTTGAATCTGTTTCGATTTTTTGAGACCAAATCTGATATGGACTGACCCTAGGACCAATAGGTATAAAAAGGGAGTGAGTCTAATGATTTACTTAGAGATCAATTTGAGAGATTAAGAGTGATACTCTTCTAGTGAGCATCTGAAAACTCCCTGAGAGCTTTTGTTCACAAATCACGAACACTAGCTTTGGGTTCTCTCTGTTGGTTGGAAGGAGAGTCACCGGTGGAAGAGCTGTACGAGTGAGCCCACACTCACTCCGGTTGTGGATAGAGAATAGCAAAGAAGACCAGTTGGTTGAGGCTCTTCTGGAACGTTACTTCTCTACACAGGTCGCGGAGGTTCTTCGACACACTGAGGTTAGTAAGATCTGTTTAATTTATACATATAACATGTCAAACTTGTGTTTTGGAAAATACTCTGATGAAAAATTTTAAAAATTCCGCTGTGCACTTTGTTTCCAACACAAAGCTCCTAGGGGAGGTTAATAATAAAATAAATATGAGTGTATAACCATAATTTCACTATTCTATCCATGATTTATAATCACCACCTAGGGGTGTGCACGATAAATCATGCTAAAATATCTTATCCTCTTGAAGATCTAGCCCGGTACATGATGAAGTCCCTTCCTATGGGTCGAAACCACCATGTGCTACCTATGGACCAATGGTGGAGGCTGTAGGTCCTCTCTTTGAAAACTTTCTCCCACTTAATCTTTTGAAATCAAGGTTTTATTTTAAGAACATGTACGAACAATTTTTAATGAGCGGCACTCCCTATTCTATATGACATGTTATCAATATCCATGGCAAATCATATTATAATGCAGACAAGCAAAGCAATCATACAAAGCCACAAGCAAAATAATAATAATAAATAACCGTAATATTATGGTTCTACCCTAGAGAAAAGAAAATAAAGATTACAAGAGATAAATCGAAACATATTATCAATTCTTCATCCTTGAATCTTGAAATTGTATCCTTCTTCATGTATCTTCCATCTTTAAGTCTTAAATCCCATATAGATTGAATACTGCATATTTCTGGTCATATCCAAATTTAATGTTTCTCAAAATTGTCCCAAAATAAAATCAAAACTACATAGATAAATGCACCTTTTCTAAAAAATTTATAGCTCTCCGATAGCATGCCAATCTATCCAATTGGCCTAGTGGTCATGACCCTCCGGCCTACCAAACCTCACAATCCGGCCTGCTGGTCATGACAAATTAGCCTACCAAACTAGAAAGTTTGGCCTGCAGCCAGAGCCATTAGATTTTTGTCCCACGTACAGCCTATTGATCCTAGAGGTTCAGCCTACTGAACCTGAGGTTCGGCATGCCGACTGAGTAAAAATCACATTTTTTAGAAAATACAGTTTTTAATACAATTTATCAATTTTATTTTCAACAATTCAAAAACATAAAATTAGAGACTCAAGAAATACCTCTAGAATGCTATCATCCATCTTCTATGTCTGTCTTCTCTGAATGATTATTTAATTACAAAATTCTTACAAATTTAAAATTAAATAATAATTCCTAGATGGGAATGATAGTCCGTCATCTAACTATATGAAAAACCTAGATACACATTCTAACATATAAGAAACCATAATCAGCATAAATTAATAAATAAATAAATTATTAAATAATAATTTAATCAACTATAATTAATTAATAAACATTCATCAAATAATCCATGACAACATATATATATATATATAGAAACCCTAGAGTGCCAACTCTCTAAAAAATTAACATTCATCACATAATTTATTCATATAGCATGATCACAAACTTGCAAATTTATGTAAAAACCATGGCTCAAATACCAATTGTTGGAAAAGAAGAACGCAATAGAATTTTAAAAATTTTATACTAGAGTATTTTTCAAAACACAAATTTGACATAGTATATGCATAAATTAACTAGATTTTACTAACCTCATTTGCTGAAAAGCTCCCTCAGTCTATGAAGAGAAATGCGTTCTAGAAGAGCCTCAATAATTGGTATTCTTTACTATTCCCCATCCACGATTAGAGTGCATATGCGTGCACGTCGTACAGCTTTTGTCGATGACTGTCCTTCCAACCAATTGAGGAAACCTAAAACTAAGGTTTGTAATTTGTGAACAATAGCTCTTAGGGAGTTACAAAGACTCACAGACTAGAGTGCATACTCTTAATTTCTCAACTGATCTAAATAAGTTATGAGTCTCACTCCCTATTTATAGTGTTCGTGCCTAGGTTGGTCCTTATCAGATAAGGCCTCAAAAATTTGAATCAAGATAAATATATGATAAAATAGCTTCCAAAAATGCGTGATCAAAAATCATTTGGTCGGTCGGCCAAACTGGTAGATTGGCCTATCAAATTTCCTCCATCAGCAGGCCAAACTTGAAGATCAGCCTACCGAACTATCGGTAAATGATCCCTGCGAATCTTTATTTTCCCCCCTGAGATTCTTGGGATAGAGCCTCAGTTTTAATTCAAATAACCCAATGGACAAGTTATCTGATTAAAACAGTCATATCTAGATAATCTCTAGGAAAATAAATATTTCTGATAATTCAACAAGTTTATCTTCAACTAATTTATTCGAAATTAATCCAACCCATAAACAGACATAAATTATCTGATCTCTATAATTCAACAAGTTTATCTTGAATTAATTTTTTTCACAAAATTAATTCAACCGATAAATAGACATGAATTATCTGATCTAATCAAATTTCAGCCAATCTGATAATTTGATATAAGTCACCAATTTATTGGAAAAGCATGCCATATCATTATAAGATTTATTATGAGCTAGGAAAAAGGGCCTGATGGACTTATATAGTTTAAGCTCCTGATAATTATGAAACCCAATATCTTAGATATACATTTCATAATTACTAACTCTAACGCTACTCCAATAAAAACTTAAAGCTGTACTCTTGAACTATATAGAATTACGAAGCTTGAATAGTTAAATCTCTATGACATGTCATAATCTATTGTATCCCCATAGGATTATCCATAATCGGCTTAAGGATAAATTCTGTCTTGCCTTTCCAATTATTTTTCTCTTACATTCCATTCTCTCACCATCGAAAAACTTACCATCCAAGGACAGTATACCATTCGGTTACACCTATATATCTAAATGGTTGAGCGCTCTAGTTTTTCAATTATAGAATGAAGCATATAAGAGGATATCAAAGACTCCTAAAGTGGAGCTATGGATTCCATATCCATGAATAACAAGTCTACTCTATCAAGAGTCTTGTCTATGTTGTCAATAGAAACACTGTACCAATGTTTCTATTCGTGAAGTCCACCTTCGATGGCCAAGACAAACCATCTTCCGTTAGGGATATAGACAACATAACAATCTTTGCCTGAATAAAGTGCCCAACTTTATTCCCTTGATTGCAGATCTTATAATTTAGGCTGTCACTTTTAAAATCATGTCTTCCGTATAATCTGTCCACATATGCTTGATTCTAAATGTTTAGACCGATAGTCTTAGACTTTTGTTTACTTATCATACATTCAACACATATGAACATAAAGAGGATAACAATTTAGCATATGAATAATAAATAAATTTTTATTGATAAAAATGTCTCCAAAAACATATTACATTTTTACTCCTTAAGTCATACATGTCTAATAGTAGTTTGATCACTTCAATTTGCCTCCCTTGGTAGCATGAGATGCTACATGACATTAATACACACACGCACACATATCAAAAGGTGAATATGATTCACTTTTTTATCACATAGAAAACTCATGGTGAGACTATGGCATCAATTTCCACATGCACCAAATTAGTTGCTGCTTGGGTTTGATTAATTGAATGCAGCAAAAGGCCCAAAATGAACTGCTACACTTATCGTGCAAGGCAGCAAAAGTTCTGGTTAGGTGTGGCTAGGCTGCAACCCCATATGCCAAACAGCCTCTAAGAGGCCTAATCTACACTACACTACACACAGGCCTAGCATGGGTTAGGCATTCGATAAAATGGGCTATCAATTGGTGATCCTGCTAGTTTACTGTGGGTAATCCATGGGGTTTTGGACTATACACAGTCCCAAATGCTTAATGGGATATGATCTTAACCTCTCCGACAAGTCCTGCAATGGCCTAAGATAGCTTAGATCAAGCTTGAAGATCAACATGAAGAATTTATTAGATTAGGAATTTAAATAATTCGTTCATTTTATTCAATTCGGTTGTAATTTAAATTATCTCAGGAACTCTATCAAATCCCATTTCAATTTCCAATTGCATATTATCTTATATTATGTTTGACAATGATTATAATATATCCATGCATATTAAATAGGTTAGTGCCTACTTAATTCATTACCACATGTCATGCATTTATATGAATTCATTGTATTAAATGTGTTTTGTCTATAATGTTTATTTGCATTATCATAAATTTAATGTGATTAAATTTATTTTCAAAAGATACGATAATATGCAAATTTAATTAAAGAGATAAATTATGCAATTTCACCTTTTTTATTTTGAATGTGTAATTTTAAAGAGTCTATAATTATGGTAACCTTAAAATTATTTTGTTTAATCTTAGTAAATTAAATTGTTTATTTTTTTTTACTAGGTATTTGCAAGACATGAGATGTTTCATAAATGAATGAAATACATATCTATTGCAAAATAATGAGTGGGATTGGATTATAGGACATTACAACCCACTAGTCTCCACTGTTTGAACAAAACTGTAAGGTTCAAATGGCACCTCAAGCTAGCTTTGATTTAGTCCTTCTATTGGGTTGTCTATTTGGGTATGCCCTAAGGATTAAATGATGTAATAGTTTTTGAAGACATTTAATCAATAAAGAGTTTATTCTTTATTTTCATATATCAAATGTTGTCCTTTTTATATTTATTTATGTTGAATATATGATAAGCAAACAAAAGTCAGAGGCTATCAATCCAAACATATAAAATTGTGCATATGATGGACAGATTATATAGAAGACATCAATCTTAAAGGCGATAGTCTAAATGATAAAGTCTGCAATTGAAGGAATAAAGTTGGGCGCTTTATTCATGTTAAGATCGCTATGTTGTCTACATCCCTAACAAAAGATGACTAGTCTTGGTCATCAAAGTTGAACTCTATGACTAAAAACATTGGTATATTGTCATAGGTGACGATATATTGGATCAAGACTAAAAATGAATTGATTTAATTAACAATTTTGTTTATTTAAATTAATTCACTTTAGACAATCATATGTGTCATATCTTAATCCTGAAATGAATTAATAGGCCTGTATTCTTGACTTGTGTCTTTTGATATACCAAAAGGTGACATCCTGAATTTGATGATGGTACATATACCAGTACATTAGAGACATCACTCTTAATTGATGTACACTCGTTATTCATAGATATAGAATCTATAGCTCTTTTGTAGAGTAAATGATATTCTCTTATAGGCATTATTCTGTAATTAGAAACCGAAGCATTCAAGTATTTAGATACATATGTGTAACCAATTGGTATGCTATTTATTAATAGTATACTATAAGTATTTCAATAATGGATAATGGAAAATGAGATAAAAATAATCGAGAGGGTAAAATAGAATTTATTCTTAAGCCGATTATGAATATCCTATGGGGAGTTATACATTATGATATGTCATGGACAATAAACTTATTGGAGTTTCATAATTTTATATGGTTCAAGAGTCCAACTCAAAGCTTTTAGTGGAATAGCTTTAGAGTTAATAATGATGAAATATGCGTATCGAGGATATGTTATTTTATAATTTTAGGAGCTTTATCTATATATATCCATCAGGTCCCCTTTGTCAACTCATAATATTTCTTGTAACGATAAAGTATGTTTTTCCTACAGATTACTAACTTACGTTATTTATTAGATTGGCTAAAATTCAGTAGATTGGATTTAAAAATTGATGTTGGTTTGTTGGTTGAATTATTTTTATGAATTAATTTAAGATAAACATATTGAGTTATTTAAAATAGATTTTATCTATATGGGATTATCTGTATATGACTCTTTTAATTAGATACATTTTCTATTGGGCTATTTGAATTAAAATTGAGGCTCTATAAAGGATACCTTGGTCAAATAAAGTAGGATTTATCCATAACATTTGGTTTGAATTAATGAAATAAATTTCAAGAGTTAAAAACACGTTGTGGGATTGCTGCCACAACAAACTGATCGACCGGACCCATGCAGGCTGGTCGACCAGACATGCCACATCAGCAATCCATCTGCTTTATGCATTTTACTTAGTTTGTCTAAACTTAAATTTTGAGGCCAAATCTGATAAGGACGAACCCTAAATCCAACCACTATATAAAGGGAACTATTTCTTATTGTTTTTTAGATCACTTGAGAAGTTTAGAGAGAGTGTTCTAGTGAGAGGAACTTTGAACTCCCACAGAGTTATTGTTTAACATCTCCAACCGTAGCTCTTGGTTTTTTTTTTTGTGGTGGGAAGGAGAGGTCACCTAAGGAAAAACTGAAAGATATGAGACCACCTGTATTCCGATCGTGGAAAAGAGAATAGCAAAGAAGACAAGTTGGTGGAGGCCCTTCAAGTAGATTTCTCTAGTTGCAGTTCCTATAGTTTTCCAGTCTATTAAAGTGGTATGAAAGATCTTATTAATTTATATACATAGCATGTCTAACTTGTTATTTGGAAAAAGGCTTTGACTTAAAAATTTTAAATTTCTACTACATTCACGTTTTCCAAAAGTTGTTCTTCCTAACGACAAGATTTTGGGATGTACCTTTAATTTGACCTACCCTATGATAGCACTTTAGAGTTAAGTCTTTGAAATCTGAAACCATGGGTGACATTTAGATGTAATTAATTGTTAATTGCATCTTGACCAAAATAACGATAGTTAATTAGGTTGGTAAATATATGAGATATTTTGAATATTTATTAATTGGGATTGTCTCGGTTTGATTTGCAAATGGCGTGATCTACCCTATAGTGGCACATCATTTGTAGTAAATTGAATTATCGTTGACTTAAAATAGTAAACATATGTTTATGTATTTATCATGTGCATTCATGGATCATATTTACTATGCCTAAACATTCATGTGTTATTTGCTTACAGTGTTCATGCATGGAAAATAAATGTTTATTTATTTATTCTCCTAGCAATATGTCTAATCCAATTGTTAACCTACTTTCGGTTGAACAAAAACTATACTAAATGAAATAGCAACATGAACCTAATGCTCATTAATAACGACTATAAGTTTGTCCTTACGGAGGAATTTCCTCCAAAGTCTCCCCTGAATGCCTTGCAAACTAATCAAGAGGCATTCAACTGTTGGTTTCGAATTAACATGAAGGCCTCAACTAAGAATGTTAAGGGAAAGAGTTTCCATTACAATCAAGAGGAGCATTGGAAGAGAAACTATGAAAGGCATCTCGAGGTGTTAAAAGAAAAGAAGAAGGAAAGTAAATGTGATTTATTTGTTTTAGAAACATGTTTAATAGAGAATCATTTCACAACTTGGATAGTTGATTCAAAAGCGACTAACTATGTTTGATTCTTCTTTACAAAGTCTTAGTTCTTCACACAAACTTGTCGATAGGGAGTACATGATGGTCATGGGTAGTGATGCAAGATTGTTGATAAAAATAGTAGGAGAAATTAGACTTCAATTTAGGAACAATAATTTAGTTTTGAACAGTGTTTATTTTATTCGTGGTTTTAGAAAAAAAAATTAGTTTTTGCTTTTAGCTTAATTGAACAATTATTTAAAGATTGTTTGGTAATAAAATTGTTTCTACTTTTAAGAATGGTTTTGAGTATATGTTCTTCGAAGGTAGATGATAATTTATATTTTATTAGACCAAATCCTAAACAATTGCTTAATTCAAAACTTTTCAAAGTCACTGGACCTAAAAATAAAAGGCAAAAGAGTTCTCGTAATAATAACACATATCTATGGCATATTTGACTTAGACATATTAACCTAAATAGGATTGAGAGATTTGTTAAATATGGTTCTTTGAGAGAACTAAAATTTAGTGAACTCCTAGTCTACGAGTCCCATCTAGAAGGCAAAATGACTAAGAAACCTTTCTCAGCTAAAGTTGCAAGAGCCAAAGAACCTCTTGAGTAGATACATGCCGATGTATGTGGACCTTTAAATGTCCAATCTAGAGGTGGGAATGAATATTTCGTCCCATTTATTGATGATTATTCTAGATATGGTTATGCTAATCTATGCAAAGGAAATCTAAGGCTTTTGAAAAATTCAAGGAATTCTAAGCCAAAGTTGAGGAACAATTAGGAAAGCAATGATTAGATCGAAGTGGTGAATATCTAAACACAAAGTTCATAGACCATTTGATCGAAAGCAGGATAGTTTTACAACTTACTACACTAAGGACACTGTAACAAAATATTGTTATCGAAAGAAGAAATCGAACGTTGCTCGACATGATGAGATCAATGTTGACGTATTCATTGCTACCTATAACCTTTTGGGGAACGCCTTATGAACCATAGCCTACAGCCTAAACCTGGTTCCATCTAAGTCTATATCTAAGATGCCTCTAGAGTTACAGGATGATTGAAAACCTAGTTTGAGGCATATCCACAAATAGGGGTGTCTAGCACATGTGCTAAACACTAAGAGCAGGAAGTTAGAATCTCATTCTAAAGTCTACATCTTTCTAGGTTATCCTCAAGGTACAAAAGAAGCTTTATTCTATAGTTCGAAAGATAAAAAACTATTTATGTCAAAAAATGCCATTTTTCTTAAGCACGACTATATGAAAGACTTCAAAACTAGAAGCAAAATGGTTCTATAAGAATTACTTGCTGATCAATTCTGCCCACAGCCGACAAGAGTTCTCGAAAGAAAAAATAAAAGAACCATAACTTCTAGTCAAATGCTTCTAGTGCTTTATAATAATGGGAAGGGAATAAGATTACATGCTCGTTATTAGCGAGAAGCATAGCCAGCCATTGTAAGTGACACTAAAGAAGATCCAATCACTTACAAGTAGCAAACGAAGACTCTGATATAAAGAAGTGGTTAGAAGCCATGAAACTCAAGATGGAATCCATGTATTCCAACTAGTTTAGGAGCTTGGTGATCCTTCCAAAAGGATAAAACCCATTAGGTAGGAATGGATCTATGAGAGAAAAAAATGAATAGATGAGAAAGTAGAGACCTTCATGGTGCAGCTGGCAACCAATGGTTACACCCAAAAGGAAATAGTCGACTATGAAGAGACTTTCTTCCTAGTTACTATGCTAAAGCCTATTCGAATACTGTTGTCCATTGCTACATGTTTTGATTATGAAGTTTGCAAGATGGATGTCAAGATAGCATTTCTAAATGGCTATCTTGAAAACAGCATCTATGTCGTGCAACTAGAAGGTTCAATATCTGAAGTCAAAGAGTGGAAAATCTACAAGCTGTAAAAGTCCATTGATGGATTTAAGGAGGCTTCTAGATCACAAAACATCAATTTTTATGAGGCTATTAAGTCTTGCGGTTTTAATCATAACTGAGATAAGCCATGTGTCTAGAAGCATATAAGAGATAAGAAGGTGGTCTTCTTAATTTACTGTAATTAAATCCTACTCATTGAGAATGACAAAGAATCTATGTCACAAGTAAAGGAATGGTTACCCAACCAATTCCAAGTAAAAGATTTGGGAGAGGTGAGCTATGTTATTGGGATCCAACTTATTTGAGATCACAAGAAAAAGCTATTAGCATAGCCCCATGCTACTTACATAGAAAAGGTAGGTATAGGATGCAAAATTCTAAGTGAGGGAATTTGCCTTCTAGCCATGGTATTCATCTCTATAAAATGTAGTATCCAAGGACTCCTTAGGAGGAAAAGGTCATGAGGCGTTTCCTTTTCGCATCGACAGTCGAAAGCATAATCTATGATATGAAATGTACTAGGCCTGACATCTACTATGTAGGAAGGATAGTCAATAAGCTTCAGTCAAATCTAGGAATTGATCACTGGACAGCTGTGAATGCATTTTTAGGTATCTTAGGAGAGTGAAAAATTATGCTCATGTATTTAGGTAGAGATATGTCTTTCAATGGATGCATAAATTATGATCTCTAATCAGATTAGGATGATCAAAAGTCAATCTTAGATTATATCTTTACTCTCGATGGAGGAGTTGTTGTCTTGAGGAGTGTGAATCAAAAGTATCTTTCTAACTGGACAATGGAGTCTAAATATATGGTTTCTTGTAAAGCATACATGGAAGCGGTCTAGCTCCACAAGTTCTTGACCAATCTAGAAGTTGTTCTAAATATAGGTAAGCCGATAAGACTGTACTGCAATAGTCATACTACTAATATTAAACCAAATCACAAGAGTGTGAAGCATATAGAGAAGAGAGTTATGGGTTAAAAGACATGTCTCATCTACTCTAGAGCAAGTGGGAGATTATTAGGATGAAAGCCCTCAAAGTCATGTGATATTTTGTAAATGACATATTTATAAATGAATAAATTAAATTTTTTATTATATTTATGTTCATGTATATTGAAAACTTAATGAATATCATGAAAATTTCATAATTATCAATGTGACGTAAATGTTGTATATAAGTATTATATACAAGAGAATAAGGATGATAATTAAAATAGTCTATAGTATATAATTAATTATTGCAATTAATTATTCAATTAAAGGATGAAATCTTTAATTGAGCTCTACTAGTGCAGGTCATTTTCCATTGAAAATGGAATGGTCTTATCGAAACAGTTAATGTAGTGAGTCATTAAATGAGTGCACCGTGAACAATGAAACTATTTAGGAATGGGACATGATATGATATGAAATGGCTAAATATTTCCTATTGAAACATAGCAAATTTTAATCACATCAACGGATAGTTATATATAAGATGATCTTAATCTTGAGTTATTAGTAAACTCATATTTATGGAATTATTTCATTTAGTTACTTGGTACGGAATCGAGAAGCTAATCACATTCCTTGTATTGTGGAGGCATAATGAAGTAAGCAGTTGGGAATGTTAATATTACAAGAATGAATGCATTCCTTCTTTAACGAGAAGTAGATAAATAATTCTTATATTTATTGATTTAGATCTTAAATAATATGAACTCCAAAATTTATGATTAAGTTTATGAATTTATTATTCATTAGAAAACCAATGGCACTCAAGGATAAAGATGTAATTAGAGAAGTTAACATATTTTACCTAGCTCTGGTTATGAATTATTTAAGGGGGATCAATTTATATGCAATGACTATATCAATGGATGATTTAGCTCTTTGAATAAATTATACTTGTTATTTTAAGAGTAGAATTTTAAGTTTTTGTTGGAGTAACTTTGGAATCAATAAAATTTATATATTAATTAAGTTGTTAATTAATTATTAATTTTATTAGAGCTTGAGATTATGTCCACTGTTCGTGGTGCCATCTTTGTAAATTATTTGAACTTATGGGTAGGATTATTAATTTAAGTTTTTAAATTAATACACACTCTAGAAATGAAATAATATGATTATTTAATTATTTTTGAATTGGATGACATAGTGTAGGTCTGCCATATATTGTGGGCATGTGATGTAGGGATTTATCCCTGTAATAGACTAACTTATTCTCAAAGTTTCCTTATTTGATAAGGATGACTCATGGCTAAAGAAAAAGGCTCACGCCCTTTATGAAAGATGAAGGAGATTAACTCTTTTTTGATTACTTGATTTATTTAATTAATTTAAATTAGATAAGGACTCCTTATATGCATCTATAAATAGGCATTTAGACAGCCCTTTTAATTGATTCCAATTATGTTCTCTATATCCACCCCTTAGTTTCTACTTTGTTGAGTACAAATCAAGGACCTAAATTAAAAAGTGTGTGATTTCTTCCTATAAAACCTAGAAGCTCACACATCCATTCAAGTAACTGGACAGTAAGTGTAGAAGAATTAAGGAGTCACATAATTGAATCAAGGGTTAAAGTCATCATACTTAATTGCTTCTAGAGGTATGTAAACTATTTATATTTATATATTATTAATATAGCTATAGAGTATATCCAAAAGTTTAATGAAATTTTTTATTACATACAGTTCTCCTGCTTTCGCTGTTTTTTTTTTTAGTTTTTGATTTCAAAACTAACACACAAATCAAGGGACTTTTGAGGTTAAGGGATAAATAAAAGGAGACAAAAAGTGACAAAGAATAGTGTAAAGTTGGGTCGGCCAATGATGGAGCAATTTTCCCTCTAGTTTCCCCTAGAGTTGGCATCGACTTAAGTAATTTTTGGCCAACTTTTGACCTCTATGAGTCCTTTCTAGAGCCTGATAATCCTTGGTAAGAAACTAAGCAAGATTAGTCAAATTCTCTATATATAGACCATAGCACAACAAAAGCATACTTTGGCTCATTTTTCTCCTATTCTTCTTAGCAAAAACTGGAGCTACCTTTCCCCCCCTCTCTCAAAATTTTTTTATTTTTTCACTCACCAAAACCCATAAGAAGATGTGTTCTTCAAAGGTATATTCCTAATTCTCCTCTTCTTTTTATTCTTTTAGGTTTTATAAAAAATAATAATAAGATCATTGAGAGGAGGAAGATGGGGAGGAAAATGAGGAGGAAGAGTAGGAGGAAGAGCAGGAGAAAAGAAGTGTTCTTCAATGGTGTAATCCTAAATCTCCTTTCCTTTTTATGTCTGATAAAAAAAATAATTATAAGATCATTGAGAAGAGGAAGAGGAGGAGAAGAAGAATAATATTCCTAAATCTCCTCTTTTTTTATGTTTGATGAAAAATATAAGATCATTGAAAGGGAAAGGAGGAGAGGGAGAAGGAAGAAAAGAAGAAGAAGAAGAAGAGGTGTTCTTCAAGGGTATATTCCAAAATTTCCTCTCCTTTTTATTCTTTTAAGTTTGATAAAAAATAATAAGATCATTGAGATTATATTTGGTCCAGTTCTATATAATCTTATTATATAAAGTACCTCCAATCCAATGTCTCTATATTAATAGCCCGGATAAGACTATTTCATTTTAAACGAGATTGGACCATAATTGTAATATTTAATTAAAAATCCCAAACTTTAATTAATTATTATAGACTATTTAGATTATTATCTATAAATTTTATCCCTAAACATATAACATGTATATGCTAAATTTATAGTCACATAAATAATCATAGAATTTTCTTGATGTTTATAAAAGTATTCATAATACACATAAGCAACCAAAATAATTATAAATGTCACTTTATTTATTTATTAACAATATGTACAATATCATAGCTTATAGGGCACAAACCCAACAGAAAATGCAATATATATTCGATGAGAGCATAATCTATAAACACGAAATCTATAGCTCTCCAACAAAGAATCAATGTTATCCTCCCAAAGGAATTATTTCACTACAACAAATTTGAGATTATACGACTTTTATTTAATGATCGTTTCTCAAAAACCATAGTGATAAGGCAAAAAAAAAGCGACGAATTACGCCGGCGAACACAAAAACCGTCGTGGTAAATGTGGGAGCTACCATGATGGCTTTTTAAAAAACCGTCGTGGTAGCTTATACTTACCATGATAATTTTTTAACAAACCGCCATGGTAGCTCACTACTAGAATCTTGAGATTATACTTACCATAACAGTTTTTTATAAAACCATTGTGAAAGGTTCCGCCTCTTGACACGTGCTTAAATTTGGGCGAGGGACTAAAAATTTTGAAGATGGGACTTTTCACGACAGTTTTTATAAAAACCATCGTGAAAGGTAAATTTGGATGGAGGACTAAAATTTTCAAATATGGGACCTTTCACGACGGTTCCGCATACTAAAAATTTTGAATATCGAGACCTTTCATGATGATTTTTATAAAAACCGTCATGAAAAGGTTTCGCATCTTGGCACGTGCTTAAATTTGGGCAAGGAACTAAAAATTTCAAATATAGGACTTTTCACTACAGTTTTTATAAAAACCATCGTTAAAGCTCCCATATCTTTCATGATGGTTTTTATAAAAACCGTCGTGAAAGGTAAATTTAGGCTGGAGACTAAAAAGTTTGAATATGGGACCTTCCACGACGGTTTTTATAAAAGCCATCGTGAAAGGTTCCGCATCTTGGCCCGTGCTTAAATTTGGACTGGGGACTAAAAATTTTGAATATGGGACCTTTCATGACGGTTTTTAAAAACCTTTGTGAAAGGTTCTGCATCTTGGCACATGCTTAAATTTGGGCAGGGGACTAAAAATTTTGAATATGGGACCTTTCACGACGGTTTTTATAAAAACCATCGTGAAAGGTTCCACATCTTGGCGCGTGCTTAAATTTGGGCAGGGGACTAAAAATTTCAAATATGGGACCTTTCACGACGGTTTTTATAAAAACCATCATGAAAGGTATGGGAGTTTTCACGACGGTTTTTATAAAAACCATCGTAAAAGGTAAAATTTCACCCTTCATGATGGTTTTTATAAAAACCATTGTGAAAGGTAAATTTATATGGGACCTTTCACAACTATTTTTTAAAAAATCGTCGGGAAAGTTCTGCATATTCAAAATTTTTAATCCCCGCCCAAATTTAAGCACACGTCAATGCCATGGCTTTCCCTATTTATTCAAAATTTCTCCAACTCAAACCCTCTCTAACTCTTAAACCCGCTTCTCTCTCCCCTTTCTCTCTCTAACTCCTCCCCCCACAGCCCAGCCACCGACGAACCCAGCCACCCATGAAATTCCATGGACTTTGACATTCTCCTGTCATTCTTTCCACTACCCCACCATCATTCGACCCAACCCCAACAAACTTGGCACCGTTTGTTGCCATTCGTCCTCGTCCCTTGACATTCCATCGACTCCGCCGTCGTTTGACTCCTCCTTTGATGTTCTTCCAACTCCACCACTGTTGGTAAGTTTCAAACCATTAGTTTTAGTTTTAGTGTTATAGTTAGTTCTAAACTTAGTATTATTTGGTTATTTTAGTGTTATTTAGCTTTAGTTTTAGTTTTAATATTACTTACAATACTTTGTTATTTGCCATTTTGTATATGTTACTTGTATTTGGTGTTTGAAAGAACTTTGAACAACATTTAGCATTTTGACATGAGAACAGGTTACTTGTTTTGTGTGTTTATGATGCCTAAGTATTATTGTGATGCCCACCACATGTTTAATGAAAAGCTTCTATGACTATGCGTTTGTGTTTGTGTTTTAGTTAATTAGTTTTATTTTCAATATTTTTGTTAATTCTATTTATTTTTATTTTCATTTTTTTACCTCACACATAAAGACATGGACTTAGACACCAAGAATCCATCAACTCTTGTGCAAGTATAAAAAGAGTACATGACTTTACACTGTAAATATATATATATATATGATTTTGTTAAAAGTTTTAATTACATGATGGATTTTATGAAAACCGTATATCATACACGACGGTTTTCATAAAAACCGTCGTGTAAGCTTAAAAACCGTCATGTAAGCTCTAAGCTTACACGATGTTTTTATGAAAACCGTCGTGTAAAATTAGCATTTTTCGACGGTTTTTGGTGAAAACCGTCGTAGTAACCTCGTCTTAAGATCCTAGAACCCCACCAAAATAAAGATTCCACAACAGTAAAAAACTGTCGTGAAAAGTTTTGTTGGTACCATGACGAACGATTACACAATGGCTTTTTAACCGTCGTGAAAACATACCACGACTGTTTTAAACTGTCGTGTAATCTACAATTTCTACTAGTGTTTGGAAAATTGAAAAAGAACAAGGCTTTGATCATTTAGATACATATGGCAACCAGATAATTTTTAATTTATGTTTGTTATAAAGGAATTTTATAAATAAGTGAAATAATGTATCTTTAGGATAACGTAATCAAAAGGTAAAACATAGGGACGTTCACGGATTGAATTTCATGGCTTTGGGGTCAATATGCAATGCAATCCATTCAGATAGGAAAATCAAAATATGATCCAAAACCTTCAAAATGTATCCATTACTATTTAGATTTCATGGATTGGATGTCATGGATTTGCAAATTGACCTAGGACCTTTAAAAATACAAATATTGAGGGCCAATTTTTTTCAACATCAAAAATTAAAATAAGCATGCCATAATAGAAAATTAAATTGTTACTCTTCATTCAATCAAGATAAAATAGCTTCAATAAAGCTCAAAATCAAGTCTTCTTAAAAAAAAGAAAAAAAAAAGAAACTCAAAATAAAGTCTTGTGCACTCAACAACAATACTTAAATCTTCAAACCAATTCAATTGCAATTACTCCAATCACTTTTGGTTGGCAAAATACAATGGAAAGATTCTTTTTTTTTTTTAGAAAATGCAAAAGTTTATTTAATTACGTATACCATCAAAATTATATATAGAAGATATAGAATATATATATATGTGTGTGTGTATATATATATATGAGGTTTTGGATTGGTAAAAGTGAGGGATTAAAAATTGCTCAATCCATAATCCAATAAAAACCATTCGACTGCCATTTTATCAATTTGTTTCTAATCCAAAACGTTCCCAATCCATTCCAAGACAATCAGATTGGATCGAATTGGTTGGGTTTTATTGATTGACGGATTTCATAAACACCCCCCCCAGTAAAACAAATCTATAAGTCCTTCATCCAATTATAGTTAAAATATAGGGATACATATAGTATGAAAGGTCATGGATGAGACTAAAACTAATTAAATATTTGGTCTTATACAATATATAATCAAGAATGTAGCTTTGGATCTATAGTGGAGTGACACCAAGCTTAATGATTAATATATAATTAATTTAGGATTAATTCATCTATTTATGTTTTGAGCTTAATAAATTCATGTATATTGGGTCCCAATTCTAGCTTACTAATTCCATGACAAGTTGGGTAAATGCATTTTATCGTAGGTAATGTAGAACGATGTGTTATACAAGCAACTAGACCTGTTAGTGTGCATGTCCACAGTTTAGTTGGACTATGTGGCGCCAGGCACAGTCCAACTAAATTGTTAGCACTACTTCAAGGTTTTGTGGATGCTTAATTGTTTAATTAATTTCATAAAAATATTTATTTAAATTAATTATTTAGACTTAAAATAATTAATTATTTATATGTGAATAATTAATTTAAATATTGATTGTATTCGAAGTTTAATAGGGCTAACTACTCATAATTATTTATATTAGATAATTATTTTAAATAGTGAAATTTCAATTTAAATAGAATTATTTAAATTAGATAACTACTTATAGGCCTATTATAGAGATTTGGAATGCATGAGTGTGAATCCCTCAACACCAATGGTAGTCAACACCATGTTGTATGCACATCAAGGCAAAAACTTAATTAAAAGATGGGATAATTTATTGTCAACTTGTTATAGGTAGTCTTATTTACCTAATTTTGACTCGACTTGACATTTCCTTTGTAGTGAATGTGGTGAGTCGATACATACAAAATCCAAAAAAGCCACACTTGTAAACAATTCGGCAAATTTTGAGATAAGTTAACTGTACAATTGATTATGGTATCTTTTACAAGAATGATAAAGATTGTAAGTTGGTTGGCTACAGCGACGCTAATTACGTGAAATATCACAACGCGAATCAATTGACAACAAGATATGTTCAAACTCAGCTTGAGAATAATTTTATGGTGTATCAAAAGAAAACGAAAAACTTCGCTATCAAGCACAAAAGGAGAGGTAGAACAATAACAGCTTAAGAAAGCACATGGTTGATCCAGTTGATGGAAGATCCACACCCAATTGATTATGCAATGCTACTTCATTGCAAAAATCAGTCAACAATCTACTTGACCGAAAACCCAATATTTCATGCAAGAACAAAGCATATGTGTTACAAGAACATATGAAAATTAAATGCACCATTTCGATATATATGATCGAATTGTAGACTTTGTTCATAAAAGTATTGGACACTAACAAGTTCAAAAAATTTTGAAGTCGAGTAAACATGATAAGTAAAAAGATTGGAAGCCCGTGTCGAGCGGGAGTGTTGAAAAGCAACATCGGCTAACAAAAAATAAAAGGACATATTTTATCTATATGATTGTGTCGATTTTGAAGATCACATGTGTGCACAAACGACAAAGCAAGGGGAACTAAGAGAAGCCGAAATTGTGAAGAAAATAAATTGTAGTTCTTTTCTTTTTCTTTTGGTCTTGTAGTGAGGGATGCTTTGGTTTTTTTTTTTTTTTCAGCGTGTCATAAGCTAGTTGTCATATCTAGTTGTTTTAATTTTCTCTTAGAGGAAGTTTGGTCTTCTCTAACAATGGTTCTTGTCTTCTTGTTGTAAAAATAATATAAATATTAAAAGTTAGTTTCTGTTTACACATGTTGGGTTCTACAATTTGGGACCTAGACCTTGACACGACCCTGCTTCATACGAAGTACTTTTTCGCAGATTTGGGCCTCATCCGTGTGATTAGAAGTTGGTTTCGATAAGTCTTTCTGTTGTTGTTCTCTTAACTCAACCATCAAGTCCTGCCAATCATAAGAAAACAACAGATAGTTTTACTTCCTAATTGTTAAGGATCAAAACCAACATCCACTCAAACAGTAATAAGAAAAGGGCACAAATAGTTGTTTTCCCCTAATCAGGACTTTTTTCGGTTGTTTCTTTTTACTTTTTTAGTTTCATGTTTTGGTAACACTGGCTGGCTTTTGAAATTTCGTTCTTTTATTAATAAATATGAGTGAAGAAGTTAATTCTCTCTCCGAAAAAGATTCTCGAAGTAGTGATTAATTATTAAGGATTTAATATTATGGCTCTTTAAAAAATATATATATAAACATTTCATATAATGATTAATTAAATATTATTATTAAGATTTCCAAAGGCATCACACATTCCACACGGAAGATTTTGATGACTGATATATAAAAATATTATAAAATCTAAGCCATATTTTAGTACGGATAAAAGAGCAGCGTTTTAATAATAGGACATTGTAATTACTATTGCTAGACCATGTCGGAAAGCACCAATATCCACAAAGGAGTTTTCGCGGAAGGGAGCTAAAAGAGATGGTCAATCACGGTATTGCACATGGAAAACGACGTGGCTTTCAACCTGGTCTCACCAAAGTCGCCATTGGGAATTTAGAAGACGGTCAATTGAAAATGTTTTCGTTTTACCACTTCGCGTGCTACCGCCCAGTTGGAATTCGCTTTCTCCCAAGTCGGTGAAGACTCAAATTAATTTGCAAATTAAATGCATCACACATTTTCTTGAACTTGAAATAATGCATTATAGTAATCTCAAACGTTTATTAGCGTATTACATACGATACGATTAAATTATAAAAATATTTCGTCAAAATAGAAAAAATATTTTACGAATCGCAAGTAGAATGGTCACGCCTAATCTATCAAATCATTACAAAAATTTGTATCGATAGCCTATGCCCAGGACAAAACATGCACTTTATCCTAGCGTGATACTTACGAATTCATTTGGCCCCAAAAAAAATTGCCTTTAACGCAAAGATCTTGTGTAGAAGACCTTGCCGTATGACAGTTTCTAATTACTTTTTTTTAGGTTCAAATCAAGTTCTATTACCATTTTGTTATAGTATTTTCCTTCTGTTTAAATTTTTTATTGAAATTTATGAATCAAACGTGTCACTTTATCAAATCTAATGGCATTTTAACATATCATCTTATGATAAAATAATCTAAATTTGTGTTTTCATTTTAACGTTTTTGAGATTTCTTTTAAATTAGGATGTTATAACGTCTTGAAATTTATTAAATGATATTAGAATGTAAAATGATAGATTAGTGTGTCATAATGAATATTTTAAACTTAATTTGATCATTTGATGAAATTTTTGAGTTAAAGTTGTTTTGATTATTTTAATAATTTTTAGTTGTTTTTAATTATTTTAATTGTTATTTTGAATATTTGAAACACAACAATTTGTCAAATGTCAAATATGTTATGTTTTACAAAACCGTGTTTGCACAGTAAAACCGCCCACATTTTCTCTCTATTTATACCTCTCACTCTTCCTCTCCCCTTCATTCTCGCTCACACTCTCTCACTCTCCCTCTCACGCTTGTCTCTCTCTCTGCCCTCTGCCTCTCTCTTTCTCTCCCATTTCTCCCAAAATTTTTGAATCAAATCGAGCCCCAAGCTTAGGGTTTGTGGATTGGAGGCTCGAGAACATGTTTGAGCAACAAAAAACGTGATTTAAAGTTTCGATTCGAGGTTAGGTTTCAAATTTCAAAACTTTTTCAATATTTCAATTTTTCCTGCATTTTGAAATTTAAGCTCATTTAAACTTAGAAAACCTTTTATCTAAGTTAGAGGAACTTAGAACAACTAGGATCTAAGCTTTGTTTAAAGAAAAACGGATTCGAATTAAGATTTTTCATTTTTTTCATTTTTCTCTATTTTTGGATTTTCTTGGATTTTGTGTGCAAATCTTGTTTAAATGAGTTTAAAAGTGTCCTATCATGTTTTTCTATCATCTATGATTGTTTTCCATGCCTGAGAACTGAGAAAAACAAGATGAAATAAAGATTTAGACACAGGATGGCTGAGAACCCGCGCTTGAAAAATTCTAGAATTTTTCAATTCGGCAGGTTGGATTCATCCGTCCGGTAGGCCGAACCTGGAGAAGTTTGGCCGACCGGACCTTTTCCTCCGGTAGGCCAAACTGTACAGTTCGGCCTGCCGAACCAGGTTGACCGACAGGCCGACCAGACAAGAAAAAATTCTATGATTTTTCATCCGTTTTCACTGTTTTGAACCCCGATTTAAATTCCAACTTTATAAAATGATTTTATAAATACAGATGACACACTAAGACACCATGAAATAGTTTGGCAATATAGAATATCTTAAAATAGATACTGCTAGACCTAGTTTCTATTTAAGGTCGTTTGTGGTTCCGTGGAGCTAACGTATAGAGGACCAGGATTACGGTGTGGGACACCAGCACGAGTATTGAGGTAGGACTTCTATCCTTTCCTTGGTAGCCAAGTTTTCAAAAGATTTTGGTCTCAAAAAGGGTTTTATCAAATTGTTTATGAACGGTTGACTGAAAAAAGAATTTTTATTGGTTATTTTTATAAACCATGAATTAAAGTGAACTTCATAATGGACCCTGTAATAAATGTAAATGAAAATACATGGTAATTAGGTTCAAATGATAATATAAATGAATATAAGAGCATGATGCCATATCAGAGATCGGGTCGTGTAGCGTGTGACCTTGAAAGCAGGTCTCAAAACCTAACTGGGCCACTACGGTAGTGTTATATATGTGGTTTGCCTAGGAAAAGGAATTGATTGTTCTTTCTAGTCGACCAATAAACTATTTTGGGTAAGAATGATTTGTTTAAACTTATTTATTCAAGTCTTCTCTTAAATAATTTCTTGAATAATGATATTTTCTTTTAAATTTGATGGTTCTTAAAATATAGTCCTACTGATCCTTTTGCACATGTTTTATCTATTTTAAACCCTTCCCCCTCTAGGTGGATATCAGCTTAGGTTTAGAGAGGACCCCACGGACCGAACTCAGGAGCAATAGAAGGACCTATTAGGTTGTTTAAATTGTTATATCAAGGCATGTAATATTTTAACTTTCTCTTTACTTGGACTGTGGTTGTATTATTATATTGTCAGTACTATGTGTGTGCACAAGTTGTAGGTCGGTGGGACCCATACTCGCTTCTTTTATTGTTTTATTTCTTACTTAATGTTTGCCTCAATATTCTTATCTGTTTAATGATTATGAATGCTTTTCTCAAAAAGGATTTAAAATTTTCCATATTTTCATAATTAATTTAAATCTTAAACTCATGTTTCAATTAAATTTTCATTTAATTAACTTAAATAACCCGCCATGTCACCTCCGTACTATGGAGCGTGACAGAATGGTATCAAAGCTTAAGGTTATGAACCTTAGAAATTGTGCACACATAATTACGATAATGAAATACCACTGACACTCTAAATTTTGTTTTCAAAAGTGAGAGAATGGCACCTAGACGACGTTCAACAGTTGACGCCGAGTTTGAGAATGATGAGGGTATGATGAGATCTATGTTTGCTGCATTCTGGCAGATGGCGGCCAGGGCTAGGCTGAAGGATTCTGATGTTAGTCGTCGACATATATATTTTAAGGAATTTTAGCATGCATCTATTTTGACTTTCGACGGGAATAGGGACCTACAGGTGGCTGATTATTTGTTAGATTCGATCGTGAAGCACTTGGATACTCTTTGTGTGCCAGTTGAGTATCATGTGGAGTTCGCTGCGTATAAGTTCGAGGGTGGTGCCAATACTTGGTTGAAGCAAGCTAAACGTCTGGAGAACAATGGTAACATCAATTGGGACAGGTTTAAGGAGCTATTCTATGATCAATATTTTTCGCAAGGGTATGGAGATCAGAAGGCGACTGAATTTTACAAGTTGCAGCAAGGTGACTTGTCAGTTTGGGAATAGGAGGCAAGGTTTAATGAGCAGGCCAGGTTTGCTCCATCTACAGTGGCATCGGAATGTGAGAAATGCATTAAGTTTCAAGAAGGACTTAAGGCTCCTATTAGATGTCAGGTAGTTGCCCTGCGACTTAGGAATTTTGGAGAGCTTATGTCGTCAACAATATCAGTGAAAAATGATTATACATAATATTGTGAGGATCGAGCCAAGACGTCAAGAGGGCCCCAAAGGAGCGGTAGGAGGAGTACTAGTAGTCATCCAACTCTAGGAAAGAATAAACAAGGTGGCGTAAACAACAATAGCAGCAGTTCATCAAGCAGCGGGCGCAGCAACCCCTACAGCTTTCATTGTCACTTTTGTCAGCAGCCAGGACACGTCAAGAGGAATTACCTAATCAGGAGCGCTCTTCTAGGATCTCAGATCAGAGAGGGAGCCAGTCGTCAGCCTCAGCCTCTACCTCTGCCTCAACAATTTTTGCAGTTGTAGTTTCCTCAGTTCTCTCCCCAGCAACAGCCATATTCAGCACAAGGACAGCAACCACAGAACTTCTAGTGCAACGTCCCTCAGTATCGAGCACCGAGTACAGCTACTGTGTAGTTGCCTCCATCACAGCAGTATTCACTGAATAATCTAGGACCTAGCAATGCTGGTAGAGGAAAAGGAAATGCTCAAGTTCAGGTTCATGCAATGGCGATGGAGAGTTTAGATGTCTAGACCAGCAATGCAGTTGTTAATAGTATGATCCTAGTTTCTCAATCCTTAGCTCATGTTTTATTTGATACAAATGTCACTCATTCTCTCATTTTGAGTTCCTTTGTAGATGCCTTGGGAATGGAGATAGAAGAGTTTAATGAACCCCTAGTTATAGCTTCACCCTTGGGGCAGGTGTGTGTGAATTTTGTATGTAAAGCTTGTAAAATAAAGATTGGGGATGAGATTTTGAAAAGTGATTTGATTGTACTCCCCATGAGGTCATATGATGTAATTTTGGGAATGGACTGGTTGTCTAGATACAACGTAGTTGTAGATTGTCAGCTTAAGAAAATAACCCTAGTGTTTGACAAGGGGACGATGATCACTTACCAGGGTCGTGGTGATCGATTAATGAGTGAGCGTCTCATGAAAACATGTCTGGGAGGGCAGAAGAACCTAGCTTGCTATGCCCTTCTTCATGAACCTAGAGGTAGAGCCCTATGCCTTGAGAAGAAATGCAGTAATCCTAATGGTTGATGAATATGAGATGTCTTCCCTGATGAGTTACCAGGATTACCACTGCATCAGGAGATTGAGTTTGGTATTGAGTTGCTTCTAAGAATAGCACCGATTTCAGTAGCACCGTATCGAATGGCACCGACAGAAATGAAAGAATTGAGAAAGCAACTTCAGGAGCTTGTTGATAAGGGTATATTCAGAACAATACATCACCATTGGGAGAACCGATTTTGTTTGCTAAGAAACATTATGGGACTCTCAGGCTGTGTATAGATTATCGGTAGTTGAATCATGTCACGGTGAAGAATAAGTATCCTTTGCCTAGGATCGATGAGTTGTTTGATCAATTGGGAGGTTCGCGGAACTTCTCAAAGATTGATTTACGATCGGGATGCCATCAACTTAGGATAAAGGAGGAAGATATTCCCAAGATAGCTTTCAGGACCCGATATGGACACTTT